>CP141148.1:35849560-38349560 GCA_035235625.1 Saururus chinensis | reverse complement strand
GGTCTGTGGGTGAGAAAAAACAGGAATGATCACTCTTAAGAGTCAATGTAAGATTGCTGATCCAACAATTCAGTTCATACGATTATTGATCCATCATTTAGCATAAGCAACAGGAAAAATAAGCTATCCAACCATGGAAAAAAGAGTGGAAATCAACTACTCAATTGATTACCAGCGTTAATTTCCGAGGTCTGTATGTTCCAAGAGACATCTGATAGGAAATAGAGAGCCAAAGATTATGTAAAAACCATGGGAAGAGCTAAGACAGAAAATTTTATAAGTGCAATGAGCGTGAGACAGTTGAGTACGCTTATTGGAGCCTTGATCAGAATGCATTTCATGAACTTCTTGTGTGCTTCCCATTTCAAAGCCTTCTACTTGTTGCCCAAAAACATCTGACAGCATGAGAATAAAAAAAAATGATCAAATTTCTGGGAATATTCGAACAGCAAGGAAGAGCAACCACAAATAGCAGATTACTAAAACCGAATCCAAAAGATAACCGAGCAAAGAAAACGAAAAGAAAAACGAGCGTACCAATTTCGGTCGGAGAAGAGGCGGCAACGGATCCTGTTTCTGCGGGAGGGAAAGATCTGGTTATAGAAGGAGAAATTGAAGAAATGGGCTTCTAGATTTTGTTTCATTATGCTAAAAAAAATCGGGCTTTAGTTAGGAAATGGGGAAGAAAATGGAAATAGTACCAGCGACAAAGTCGTCATCATCTTCGGTTCCCGTCGGCGGAGCCACAGGAAGAATGTCGGACATAAGAAGTGAGTTCCCTTGTTGTGCATCGTCCATTAATGGATGCTCCTGGCGAATATATTCAGAGAGAGAGAGTTGGAGAGTCGCGCGTAGAGAGGGTGGGAGAGGCGCTGTGTCTGGGGCGGTGCCGGAGGAGGAGGAGAGCTTTTTCAAAGGGAAGAGAGGGTGGCGCATAAAATTTGGGCAAACGGTCGAGTAATCGATACCCAGAATTCAACTTTTGCCCTTTCGTGTCCGTTGCAGCACATTTGAAATTTGAATTCAGGCGAGACCACAGCGCCTAATACCCCGGGAGGGATGCCCGATGGGGGCCCACTTGTTTTTAATATGGATATAACGCGAGGACGATGATGATGAACCAAATTCAGTGCAAACGTGAGGTACGCTCGCAGCTCGTGCACGCTGGGCCTGGTGGCAATGTGTGGGCCCGATCCATGCTGCGGGTGTTCCAATTGAAGGGTCCATTCTTCTGGCTCATTACCTTAATGTTTTTCTTTTTTTTTTGGCATAAGCTCATTACATACTTTAAACTTGTATAAAGGTATCTAGTTGGTGAATAATAAATGCTGAACTAATCAAGTTTTAACTGTAATTAATTTTTGTACTCCCTCCGTCTACATTAATAGCTTCATTTCTTTCTTCGAAATAAATTAATTTTTATTTAATTTTATTCATTTTAAAAAACTAAATAAAGCTATTAGAGTGGACGGTGGAAGTGTCGTATTAGTAAACACTAGATGCTTTGAATAATTTAATTTAGTATTTTTGACAAAGAAAAATGAGAAACATCGTACCTCTTTCTGGCATTAGTGAAAAATTAAAGGGTCCAATTCTATCTCCATTTAGTTTATCTCCCTCTTATCGAGACTCTCGACCTGGTCGAGCCCTCTCTCCACCCAACCAAACTTCCCATTCAACTTCCATACTTTTTTTCAATAATAATAATAAATTATTATACTTTTTACCCCACATTCCATTCCATCAAACCCCATGATCCATAACAGTTACTCTCCCCATTCTTCTCAAGATCATAGTGTCAAAGTTCTCTGAATTTTGCCAACGTTCTCCAAAAAATGTTGAACTCGAACTTGGGCAAAATTCTAGCCGATTTTTTCATCCATGAATTTATTGCTATTTTCGGTTCGTCGTACTTTTCTTGAAAGGCAGATTTGGGGATTAGTTTCGTTAATGGGTTAATTTATGGGCCTCAGTACCAATTGAAGCTCCTGGCAACTGGCGAGTTACCCCAACCCCCTTAAAACTTCAGGCTCTTCTAAGGTCCCCCCTCAACCAAATTTTTCACCAAATTTTCTTGAACTGAACCGAAATGACCCCCAAACCAATCAAAGCCGAATGCCAAACTTATCGCTATGTTCGAGATCACCACTACCAACCCCATGATCCACAACGCTTCCTCCAGTTAGACTCTAGTGTTGTGCAGTTGATGCGGTCTATCAAGCTGCCGAGGAAGGCAATAACGGTTGATGGACACTGTTACTTGATCTATTTCTTGCACAGTATAACTTGAATCTATTATATATACAGAGAGTTTATGCAAGCCCATATAAGCAAGATGCTTGTCGTAAGCAATGCTCCTTGAACATCCTGATCTCAAGCTGCAGCTTTTTTAAAGTTGCATAGATATCTTCGGACTTTGGATGGGATCTATCTGCCACACGAAATTCATGAACACAGCCATTTATCTCCAGCCAACTACATCCAGGAGTCTTCTTTAAGCCTCTATCTCTAAGGGTTCCCCTCAACTTAGCAACACCATCCCATCTCCCTGCTGCAGCATAGATGTTGGAAATCAAGACATAGTTCCCAGCATTTGTAGGTTCCATGTCCATTAGCTTCTCTGCAGCAACGTTGGCTAGTGCTGGTTGTGAGTGCAGCTTACAGGCACTCAATAATGGTCCCCATACTTGCACTTCTGGTTGGAAAGGCATGCTCTCTATAAGAGTCATGGCTTCATCCAGTTGCCCCTGTCGTCCCAGGAGATCCACCATACAAGCATAATGTTCTTGTTCCGGTTGGTAACCATATACATCCATCATCTCCCTAAAGCAGCCCCATCCCTCTTTCACTAATCCTGAATTAACACAAGCTGTCAACAATCCAACGAAGGTTACACGATCCGGCATTATATGGGAGTTCTTCAGCAATGAGTATAGCTCAAAGCATTGACACCAATTTCCGTGCTTAGCGTACGCACTAATCATTGAATTCCATGAGATGATGTCCTTAGCTTCCTTTTCTTCTTCATCAAAAAGCTTCTGGGCTATGTCTATGCACCCGCATTTGGCATAGCTGACAAGCAATGTTGTAACCATGGCAGGTATGAAGTTCAACCCATGTTTAACAGAATACACATGTAAATCTTTTACCTTTTTCAGAGCACCTATTTGCACACAAGCAGGTAATAAATTTATCACCGTGACTGTGTCTAGCTTCATGCCTTCCAATTTCATTGCCTCGTATAGAGCCAAAGCATCCGAAGAATGGTCATGAACCACATAAGCTCTTATCATTGAGCTCCATGAAACCACGGTTTTGTCCACCAAAGAATTGAAAATTTTCCTTGCTTTCTCTATTCTTCCACATTTGGCATACATTTCAATCAGCGAATTGTGAACGGAAACCTGATAATCAGATCCCTTTCTTATCACATGGGCATGAATCTGTTTACCTTGTTCCAATGTTCTCAATTCCGAAGCTACAGAAATAGCTGCAATCGCTGTAAACAGGTCAGTCCTAACACCAGTCTTTCCCATGCGACTTAAAAGTTCCAGTGCTTTTTCAGGACGCCCATTTCGTGAGTATGCTGTAATCATCAAATTCCACACCGCAGAATCCCTTTGAGGCATATGCTCAAAGACCAACCTCGCCATCTCCAAACACCCCATCTTCGAGTACATAGTCAGAAGAGCAGTGTCCACCGATAGATCTCCCAGAAGACCACCCGTAACAGCTAAAAGATGAGAAGAACGCCCCTGGTCCAACCATTTTAACTCGGCGCTAGATCGCAGCAGAGCAACTAAAGTCACAGAATCCGGCATACAACCCTCCCGTCTCATTTCCTTGAGCAGCCAAAAACTTTGTAAAGGATGCCCAGTCTGACAAAACCCCGAAATCAACAAGTTCCAAACGGTAACATTTCTCTCGGGCATTCTGTCAACCACCCGCTGTGCATCGTCCATCTCGCCACACTTCACATACAGTTCCACCAGACTCGTCGACACAGAAAAATGGGATTCAAAACCAAGTTTAACCAAAGGACAATGCACAGAGATACCATCTCCCAGATTCGATTGCTTGGAGCATAATCTCAAAACGAGCAGAAAACTGGTTTCGTCCGGGTACTTGAAGCTGGCGAAGATTTGTGCAAACAAGACAAGGGCATTGTCGGGCTGCCCATGTGCAGAGAGAATTCTGATGAGCGCATTGAACAAACCAATATCTGGGTCGGCCACGGAATCGAAGACTCTTAGGGAGGAGGCAAGGTGGCCAAGATTGGCATAGCGGTCAATGAGTTGGGAAAGTAGGGTGGGGTTCTGATGGAGGCCGTGGAGCACGTACCTGGCGTGGACTTGTCGGAGAGACTGGGGGTAGGTGCAGAGATGCAGGAGAGGCGCAAAGCAGCTGGAAGCGAAGGCACGGGTCCGAGGGAGAAGAAGTGACCGTGGGATGAGGGGCATGGGGAGCGGCGGCAAGCCAACTAACCTTCACTCACACCACGCAAATTTATCACACACTCCTCTTATTTCCATCTAGAAGTTAGCTTCTTCACCGTGGGTTTGTTTCATTTGGCACCAAAAAAAAAAAAAGTCACCGTTTGTAGGGAAGTGTTTTAATATTCCATTCTTACAATGAGCATAAAATATTGTATAAGAGCCTTTTAGTTATAAAATCCATAGCATATACGTTAAGCATATATTAGTATTAATAATATTGTATAAGAGCCTTTTAGTTATAAAATCCATAGCATATATTAGTATTAATAATATTGATATTAATATATATAATTAAATATCAAAAATTTACATGCATTCTTTACACTAAACTCATTGTAAGAGAAACATAAAAAACCCTTTCCAACAAGAGAAGGTAGGCGAGTTGGTCACCCAAAAACTTCATTTGGGAAAGCAATGCCGAGAGAAGATTGTGGGATTGGTCGTCTCAAAAGGTTGCCCACAGAGAAGATGGAATAAGTAACGAAAATTAGAGGGGCAAATGGGTTCATTAAGGGGTACGAGTGACATTTTTTTTTCCAACTATATATATGAAGTGATATTTGCCAATAAAATCTAAATCAACTACGATTAAAGTGGCTGCTAACGAGTTGAATTTATAAAGGTATCGTAAAAGATGCCTAAATCAACAAATATTACAGTGGCTCCACGGTTTAACTGACAAACATATAATTCTGACATCAATTACCAAAGAAAATGATGTTTGGTTCTGTGAAGTCAAGTTATCAATTGGGATTTGAGAAACGTATTGCACACGTACGTATAATCAGGGCACACTACTTTATGAGTTAATTATTGGTTAAAATAAGTGGGGCTGCCTTTATGGGTGACTGCCACCCCAAATCATTAATTAAACGATTGAGACTCCTTGTCGTGATTGTATTTTTTTACTATTGGATAAAAGTCGTGAAGAGGAGCTAGCCTCCTGGTAAATGACTAGAAACAAAGAAAACAGGTCACTCCATCATATGCACAATGGGTCCTTCATCGCAAAAAAAAAAAAAACTCCGATTCCCCCTTCAGATTATAGCACATCACAGTGTAAAGACGAGTGTAAAATATAAGGCTGCCGTGTTCAGCATAGATATAAAGACGATTCTTCATCTGCATCAAGTCCCTCCTCGACGATGGTCTCCAGTTTTGGAGGATGAGAAGGCTTGCGTGAACGAATGAGTAGGGCAGGGGCGACCTCAATCGACCATTGCTGAACTGTCTGTCTGGCTGGACAGGCTGCAACTTTTCTGGCCATGGCTTTGGTTTCAAGAACACTGAGCAAGACTTGGAGCTGAAAGAAAGAAACAGAGATCGGAGGGGAATAGCTGGGAGACAGGAGCTTGTTAGATGGAGAAGACGGATTCCAAAGCGTCCTTTATATATAGTACTTTCATGTAGTGGTTGGGAGGAAGGTACATGTTTGAGGAGGACAGTAAAAGGGCGGTTCTGAGGAAGAGTGTGAGCAAGTTCCACGCGACATCATCGAAGCTAAATTAGTAAGTGCTGTCTTTAGGTTGGTGAGAGGTGTGTCTACACACGTTATCGGAAGTTTCCTGCCACACATGACCCAATACCGATGGAGGGGAGACGGCCACGTAATCCATTCGTTTCTTTTAATAAAATAATACTATTTCCCTAAACAAGGCAAGAGAGTTAAAAAATACTCCTTCCCTCCGTTCCACCTCCATTTGTTTTTACATAGTTAGTAAATATCCACTTTACATATAGGGTGGATATTTATTGTTTATGTTAAAGAGGAGGTGGCTCAAAAATAGCTAACAGACTTATCATCTTCAATATAAGATAAAAATAATATTATTATTTTTGTACTTTCATAAATATTGTAATAAGGATATATTTGAGTATATGTCAATCACATATTGTAAAAGTACTTTTACATAATATATATAGTGAACTATATTATATAATGCTTTTACAGAAAGCACAAAGATAAAAATTCAGTAAAAAATAATACAAAAAACAACTTTCACTATTTTATAAGAAATCTCATTAAAGACAATTCATCCCGTTCAAACAAATATGTCCCTAGTTCGTTAATGGACCCATTTTGGGTTTGGTAACCCTAATTTATTTTGGGTTAAGAGAAAATTAAATAAATTTATCCTAAAAATAATTATATTGTTTGCCCAACCTGGCCTAGGCGGCTACGTGTGTAAAACGAACCGAGCCGAACGGACGACGGCAGCCCTACATGCACATGTGGGTTAGCCCACCTAGGTGCATTGGTCCAACATGTATCTCCCTCACAAAAGTGGAGTGGCCCAAAGGCCTAACTTGAAAGTCCAAATTTATGCCTTATATACGAACACTATTATTTTTTCTAGGCGATGTGAAACTATTCACTTCTTCAACCAATTGACATGTGTTATTTTCATTCACTTCAAAGTGGGCTTGGGCTCTCAATACCCATATGGGCTTAACCCATATAAACTCATACCCACTTCTAACAATCCCCAACATTCATGAGAAGTGGTTGGATAACTATGCAAAATAATACAAATAAAACGTGAAAGTAATTATTGAAAAGTTTGTGCATGGGGAAAAATAGCTTTTGGCTTTGAACCTTCCGTTGTAAAAATTATTGGCCTACTAGCTAATCATTGAACGTGTGTAAACCAAGACAACAAAATTCACACAGTTACTTCTCAGACACGACGTGGTTTTATGAGTACTCTATAAAATTTAGCCTTAAATCCTCATAGAAGCAGCCCCTTCATACTCGTATAAGTGATTCTTATTAGGAGTATCTTGTCATACCCCACTTGAACTAATTTAAGCTATAAGAACCATTAAAAGTAAAGCTTATCATGATTTACTCTGGAGGTATCACTATTTCATTATAGGAACAGGAACGAGATGCTATCTCAATAGTGATTGTCCTTAAATCTCCCACAAGTCGGTTGTCCCTTTGAACCTAAATCTTAGGATCTCCAGTCAACTAGGTTAAGTTGTCATTACGGTGACTCTTAATGCATAGACTTCAATCTCCTTCCCCTCGATGAACTATTCACTTGTTCTTTGGTCAAACTCTTAGTAAGCAAATCCGCAATATTTTCTTTTGACCTAACATAATGAAAATTATCCCACTAGAGAGCAATTATTTTATGGTATTATGCCTCTGACATATATGTCAAGACTTATTATTATACAAGTTACTCTATGTCCTTCCTATAGCCGATTGGTTGTCACAATCGAAGCAAATAGGTGGCACAAGTTCCCCCCATATTGGAATATCCTCTAAAAATGATGAAGCTACTCAACCTCTTCGCCTGCTCTATCAAGTATATTGAATTCATATTCCATTTTGGATCTAGCTATGAACATTTATTTAGAAAATTTTCAAGACACTGATACATCTCCAACAGTAAAGACATACTCACTTGTGAATTTTGAGTTTTTTCTATCAAATATCCAGTTTGCATCAAAGTAACCCTCTAATACTTTTGGATATCTTGTACAATGTAGTCCATAGTTAAATGTATATTTTAAATATCTAAGAATCCTGACTGCAACCTTCAAGTGGTTTACCCCTAGGTTGCAATTATATCTACTCAATTTACTTATTAAGTATGTTATGCCCAGTCTTGTACAATTTATTATGTAATTAAGACTACCAATAATTTGGGAATAACAAAGTTGTATTATACTCTCACCAGTGTTTTTGTTTAAGTGCAATGTCACATCCACAAGTGTTCTCGCTGGACAATTATCTTTCTTTTTAAATTTCTCTAGGATTTTCTTAATGTAATGAGATTGAAATAATGCATATTCATTAGATGTTTTAGTGATCTTCATCCTTAATATAACATCTGCAACACTTATATATTTCATGTCAAACTGTTTGTTTAACATCCTCTTAGTATCTTTAATGATATCATCATTGCTGCCAATAATGAGCATATCATATACATATAGATATACAATGACATAGCTATTAGGTCTTTATTTAACATAAACACATTTGTCATATTCATTAATTTTGAATCCATTTAACATCATCATTTTGTCAAATTTTTTATGTCATTGCTTACGTGCTTATTTAAGCCCAAAGAGAAATTCAACAAGTCTACATACTTTATTTTCTTAACCCAGTAAAACAAACCCTTATATTATTGCATATATATTTTCTCATTTAATGAATTTCAAGATTATACAAAGCAGTAATAGTGATTAACATCCTAATAGAAGTTAACAGAATAGTTACAATCACTTAAGCAACTGGAATTAGGCTTGAACCACTATGCTTGATTCATCATCTTCAACCAACTATTTTCCACATCATCAAAATGATGAATTTTTCCAAAGGTTCCCTAGGCCACTGATTCCTAAACTGAAACTTCAGCAGAAGTCGAGTCATCTAACCATGTCTACCTCTTACACAGTTAGAAGTCATCCTTGGGGTACTACTCGATTGTAACCACCTTGATTTAACAGTTTGTTTCACACACACAAACAATTTTTTTTCTATACTACTCTTTCTTAAAATGAGGCATGTGTTTACAACACCCTGCTCACTCATTTTCAAAATCAAACACACGTACAATCCTTTCGATAATAATAATTATTATCGGGTAACAAAACCGTAAAAACAAAGAATCAATTGTTGGTGTTAACAAATCTAGAAGTATACATGTAACGGTGCTTCTAAGTGGCCAATTCAAAAACAATTTTATGCTACAGTAGCGCAACCAACCTTAGAGCTACCCACTAACACAGCATGTCCTATACCACAGGTGTTCAGTGGTTTCTCCGTGGCAATTCCACAACCGTTCATGTCACGCCCCGGCGATGCCCAACCCGAGCCGAACCCGGTCCAAGGGCCGGTCAAGCGTGCGGGGGCGACGAAGTGAAGATTGAGAAGCGATCTAGCGGAAGACTTAACCCTAACCACGGACGATTAACAGAAATATGGAGTACGCACAATCCTTTGAGCAAGAGTAAATAAAAGGGAAGAAAGAGTATTGCTTATCACAAAGTAAACAACAATCTCAAACCCACAAGCTTAGTTAAGCAAAGCCCGCACCGGCTCAAAATAAGTCATAAGCATCACAACTATAAAATGTGACATAAATCCAAAACAAGAACCCTACACAAAGATTCTAAACATAAGCATGAAACAAAAGAAGGTAAGTCACACAACGATCTCCAAGATCACATCCAAGCCATCTCCTATGACCTTTCCTCAAAGAGGAGATCCTGTCTGTCTGCGTGTCGCACCACGCAGCCCCAAATCAAAACACAAAAGAGGGGTGAGTTTAACAAACTCAGCAATGATTTTAGTATCACTATCAACGTCGAAAATACAATAGCATAGTAATAAGATCATTCAGCTCAAAGATTTACATGGTGCATCATTTTCTGATCACACATACATCTCACTTAACACTGCATCATGGTGCATAATCAACCTGCATGGATGTATCTCTAACATACATATTCCCACATGCATTATATCATAACACCCTGCATGAATGTATCTCTAACATACATATTTCATCATGCATTATATCATCACAACCTCCATCAAGGAGTAATCACACATTAATGTCACACAAACGGGAGCATAGACAAGGCCACGAAAGCGTGTCATGATTCAAAATTCTACACAAGAATTAAAGAAAGATCGGGGTTGTCAATCCCTAATGAAACTGCTCGCCCTGGACGATCCTAGCCAAGGATGTCCCATTCTCACACAGAGAATCTAGAGCAGGGGTGTTCGCCCAAGGACATCTCCTGCGGAGGGAAGAGCCCGAGTTCTCACATAGAGAACCCTAAAACACGTGGTAGCAGGGTGCACACGGCATACCATAGTGGATTCTCAGGGTCCAGATGACACTCATAATAACATTCTCAAAATCCGCAAGACAAGTACACAACTCGTCCCCACATCATTCCATTTAACTAGTCTCAACTCGGGGAGTGCACTCGTTCCACACAGGAACTCAAATCAAAATATGTCATGTCGGACCAATCAACTTGCGATTAATCCACGATCGATCAATCCGGCACACAATTTCTTCACATTGCATCCAATCGGTCAAATTCGATTAACCACGATGAAGCCTCAATTGGAAATCCATTTTTATGATGCATACAGCATGGTACATACGTGGGCAAGGCATACATGAATCCAAATCCATGATAAGTGCTCTCATCAGCCCCTAATGCATCATTCATAATCACAATATCAAGCTTCAACATCATCATTTAACCCCCACATGTGTGTGTAACTAGTAGAAGCATTTCATATAATGCATGTCAACATGCTTGAAATTAAACTCACTACCACACTACACATGTGAATTTTCATCTAAACATGAATTCCAGCGGAAATCATTGAAGAAGAATCGTTGAAATCATATCTCAATTTAAAACTCAACCGCAAAGGCTAAACACATATAACATCACTCCTTTCATCATTGAATCATGGCATTCACCAACATCCACACACAACTAACCACAATCTATCATGACAAATCAGTCCAATAATAGGTGTAGTCCTACTGAAAACATGTTTAACCAAAGGGAATCAACCATTCATAATTTCAAGATAACGATTCCAACATCATGCCACAAAACATAAGTCATTCCACAATTTTCTAAGCATATGTCTCAATTCTGTAACCTCAATAGCATGCATTTCCAGTAGCATAACATAGCTTAAAACACACCACATTCATATGAAATTGGCAAGCTAAAGTGGAATCATCAAAATAAACATCATGCATTAGAAAACCAATCTGCTATGTAGACGTTCGAACGCCCTTCAGGCTGTTCGATCGGTTAAATGCAAAATTTTAAAATTCACAGTTTTGCTGTTCAAACGCCTAACAAGCCATTCGATCGGCTGAACTGAAAAAGTGCTGTTCCAACAATGTTGTCGTTCGAACGCCCAGAAGGGCCGTTCGAACACCAACAAGGCAGAACAGTCCATCTTCTTCCTTTCGCAAATTCAAACTGAAACACCATTGATAACACTTCAAATCCACATCTAACACCCTAATCATCATCAAAAGTCCTTCTTGACTTCCAGAACATCAAACCATATCATAATAATACAAAACCCTAAGAAATCGGGATTAAATAATTCCATTTTCTAATCTTACCATTAACACACCAAATCAAGCAACTCATTTCGAAATAAGCCAAAAATGAAGAATTTTACCATGGATAAACAGAGATTTTGAAGACCCATTACCTCAGCACTTGATTAAGCTCGGGTTGAAGAGTCACCCTTCTTGAAATCCTTGAAAACACAATGAGTTTGAATTAAACCCTAATAGAAATTGATTTACCCAAGAAATCCCTAATTAAATCTTAGATCTAGGGCTTGTTGGTAGTAAAAATCGAATTTTGAATGTTAGGGTTTGTAGTAAAACACAAATCAGAACCTTTTGATGCCCAAAAATGAATTGAAACAAGGGGGAAAGGGTAGATTTAGAAGAGATTAAGAAGAACACCATGGATTAGTGCTTAATTAGAGTAAGCTTACCTTAATCGACTTCTAATTCGGGCCTAAGTGGGATTAGGCCAGCCCTCCCTCCTTAGCCTATTCCCAAAAATGAAAATGGCTCAGGTCTGCCCTTTTATAGTAAGGGTTGGGGTATGCATAGGTAAGTTTTGGGGCATAAATATGAAAAGTAGGCTAAAAGTGGGTATTTTGCAAATTTAAGCACTAATTAAGTCTAGAAAAATTCTAATTTTTTTTATAACCTTAGGTAGATGTCTAGGTTCATTTGACACAAAAATAAAATTTTCGACGGTGGGGCCCACAGGGGTCCCGCCAAAACCCTAATTTTTGGGAAAATAGGAAAAAATCTGAAAAATCCCAAAAATTCACATTTGTTTTAAAATCACTTAAAACCACCAATATTAAAGTTGATTTTGGTTAAAACCATCACAAACACTATTTATTTACAAAATCACCGAATAAGATCAGAAAATACGTAAATCTCACGATAACCAACAATTAAAGAAAACCAAAACCAGTTTAGAGATGAGGGTCCTTACAGTTCAAGACATGTTACCTAATTATATGCATTGACATATCTTGAAGTGTACGCGTAACGGCGCTTCTAAGTAGCTGCCAGTACTCACGTCCCATACCATGAGTATTTTGCGACGCCTCAAAAATAATTTTTTGCTAAACAAGCACAACAAACCTTGGAGCTGTCCACTAACACCGCATGTCTCATACCATGGGTGTTTTGTGGATTTCTCCTTGGTAGTTCCACAACCTTACAAGATATACCACCAACATAACTATGTTTATTAACTTAGGTACTACACCCCCTGACTCATACGAAAAATCAGTCTAGACTCAACATTATTTTTCACCTCATGTATTTATTGACAGAGTTTCCTGGTTGCTCTGATACCAACTATCGGGCCTCAGGATTTTGTGTAATGACCCATCATCCAGTTATGCTTAACCCGGGGGGTTAAGGGTAATCTGGTAATTTGATATCAGTGTTAAGGGGTTTCATTAGGTGAGATCCATGTATCCAGGTAGAGCTAGTAATAACGAGTGTAATGAATCAAAGAACACGTAAAACGGAGGTTAGGAACAAAAGTTACGATCTCGGGAAGCGTGCCACATAGGCGGGACCCACTTTAAAAGCGCAAGATAACCTAATCATGTGGGGTCTAGTTTTGAAGGGCTCATCGACACGAGTCCATTGGTACCAAGATCGTACAATTCCGACATCGGGATAAAAAGTTATCGCATTTTGAAATTGGAATTGTATTTGAATGAAATAATAATAAAATATTCAGAAAAAGACAGAATAGTTGACGTCATCAGCCAAGTCGAGCCGAGCCGGAGCCGAGCCACGCCGGGGAACCACGTGCCGCGCGGTGGCACACGATCGCGGCCATCCGTGCAACGCGGGTCCCGTGCGATCGCGCAACTGACCGTGCGACGCGCGCGGGACACGCGGCGAACGCCCGCGTCGCGCGTCAGACGCGCGACACGATGTGGCGAGCGTGACGCGCACACCGACTTCATTTGTTGCCCAATTAGGATGTGCCACATGGCCCAAGCGCGTGCGCGCGTCTTTCTTCTTCTCCCGTACGCTCGCACACCGGTTTTCTATAAATAGTTCATTCCGTTCAGTTTTCAGGAGGACTTTCTGGAGTCATTCTACATCCGTTTTCTTCCGTTCAAAATGCGTTCCTAGCTAAATCGAGGGTGTTCTACGTAATGGAAGCGTCAATTCTTCGAGTTAGCAAACCTATATAGGAGAAACGTCCCGGGCCAAGGGGAGATTACGTCCGCCGCCTACGGGTGCAAAAAGGGTAAAATATCTCCGGGTAAGGGGAAATTCTCCCACGTTTTCTCATCTTCCATTCTTCGTTTCTTACTAATTTTAAGTCCGATTAGAGTCATTCAAGAGGCCTTCCTAGCTAATTCGAGGGTGAGCAACACAATGGAAGCATCCACTCCTCGAATTATCAATGTTATGTGAGAGAAATATCCCAAGGGTAAGGGGAGGTTCTGCTCGTTGCCTACGGGCACGGGAAGGGAAAATTGTCTTCGAACAAGGGGAGGTTCTGTCCGCTGTCTACGGGCGCTGTGAGGGTAAAGTGTCTCCGGGTAAGGGGAGGTTATGTTTTTCGTCTACGGACGCAAGAAGGGTAAAGTATTCCGAAGTTACAAGAGGTTCTGGCCGCAGTCTCCGGATCAGAAAGGGCAGACGCTCTAAGGAAACGAACAACTCCGAACATCGTCACTTCCGGTATTGGAGGGGAGTATGCTTTCTTGACCTTCTAGTTTAATATGCTTTATATGACTGCACATCTTGATTTATTCTATTGTGATTTAAAATGCTCTTTGCTATGATGTGACATACTCTGATCTCATATGACCAGTATGGTCAGATAAAATATGATATGATCTGATATGATCCAACAGGTTCTGTAGTGTGTTTTGTTCCGCTCTATGATAGAGTGGGATGTGTGTTTTGTTAGTATTCTTCTCACCTACGTGAGATGTGTGTTTTCTGATTTATTGGCTTTCATTTAACTCCGATGACTGATAAGATTTCCGTTGGATTCCGAATGAATCATTCAGATATAACGTATACATATTTTATCGTATATGATTTTCTGATGTCTGGTGAATGTATTAGCCATTAGGCAGAACTACGTTCGGATCCGATCGTATTGGAATAATGTCAGAGATGATATCCAATATTTACGTAGGCAACCAACGATAAAATAACATTGGCCCAATCCAAATTAGTTATAAAATTAGGTTTATTCTGATCTACGCACAATGAAACGTTAAAGCTCCGTAGTGCGCATTTGAACGTTATGACTCTCGCACTCAGAGTCTGCAGCTCCTGGTCAGTCGGTTCTAATTTTTCCGCTAATTTTCGACACTCCGATTGTGTTTTCCGATCTAACCCCCGGTCCAGGTCAGGTGGTGCGGGTCGGGGCGTTACAAAATGGTATCGGAGCATTACTCTATCTACTAGAATAAAATATTTTAAAATATATAGTGATTTGTTTCATATTCGAATTTTTAATTCGGAAGTTCCGTGTTACGAATATGTTATCATATTTAATATAAAGTTCGATTGTGATTTTTGTCATTTTGCACATGTGTCATCAGCTTTATGATGAATTCCGATTGTAGTCTGCAGCTATGACATCGAAGTTAATATAAGCTTTGATTCCACCTGCATGTTAACGAAAAAAAAATATCCTAAATGTTAGTTTTGCGTATGTGACATTGGAATTAAGGATAATTCCGATCGTGAACCTCCATTCTCTACGACTGATATCGGATTTAATGCTTACTCTGATATTGAATTTTTGTTTCATACGTGTGACATCATATTTAATGCCAACTCTCATTTTTGAATTTTATGTTCCACATGTATTATATCGGATTGGAAGAAAATTCTGATTGTGAACCTTTTATTATTTATCTGTGATACAGGATTTGTGGATTCTAATTTTTGAACTTCTGCATGTGTTATATCAGACTCAAGATGAATTCTGATTATGAGTTTTTGTTCTCCAAATGTTTTATTCGATTTTCTACAAACTTCAATTTTAAATTTCTTTATGCACGAGTGACATCAGATTTAATATGAATTCTGATTGTAAGTGTCTGTTCTGCAAATTTGTTATCAGAATTTAGGATTATTCCGATTTTGAATTTAATTCGTGTAATATCAGGTTTCAGACTTCTGATTTTTGAACTTCCGCTTGTGTTGTTTCGGATAAAGATGAATCCGATTAAGAGTTTCTGTTCTCCGAGAGTTGCATTCGATTTAATATGAATTTCAATTTTTCATCTTCCGATTTTGAATGAGAAATAATTTTAAATCTCTGTCTTACAAGCTTTGTAAGTAATTGAAGCTAAATGTCGATTTTGTGAATTTTAATTTTAAGTCAGGAACTATTTGAATTCCTGTATGAATTTGTTACATAAGGATTTGGTATGCCAATCCTTTTTATAAAAAGTTTAATTCTGAATCTACAATGATTTGAACATTTTACTACGAATCAGTTGTATCGAATTTGATTCATAGTCTTCTTTTACGAGTGTGACAATGGAATTGCTCTCAACTTTAATATTTATAAAATATGATTCATTTAATTATGAGTAATTTAGAATTTTCATTCAACTTATGTTATATCAGATTGATATTAGAAATTTCGCATTTCAATTGTTATTATCAAAAAATTATTGTTCTGAATATCGGTTTGAAATAGATTCCGATTTTCGATAGGAATTAATTTGAATTTTTGTTTCAACTGTGATACTTGATTTAATACGACTTCCGATATTTGAACTTTCTGTTTGATATATCTACAATTGAATATAATACGAACCTTCTGTTATATCGAATTTGATGGGAATTATGTTTGCATGTGTTGCGTTAGATTCCCAATGGACTCCGATTTTATTCTAATTTATAAATTGAAATTATGTTTTGTATGTGTGGTATCTGATTTGATTCGAACTCTGATTTTACGAATTCCGGGTTTGAACTTTTTGTCTAGTCTATACGACATTAGATTTAATACAAACTACAAAGTTATAAATTTTAATTTTTTTGAGAATGGTTTAACAATTTTGTTCTAAAATCAGTTGTATTAATTTGTTTTAAAATCCTATGTTGCATATGTTACAACAAAATTCCAAGGGACTCCAAATTTGTGAATTCTGATGACTTGAATTTTTATTTTGCCCATATAGTATCAGACTTTATCTGAACTCTGATTTTTACAAATTCTGATTTTGAATCAATCGAGAATATTTACTCTGAATCTGCTACATTATTATTTTAGTAACTTAAATTTCAAATAATCTGTCAAATTTACGATAGTAGAATTACCAAGGAGTAATCATCAAACACCCGTAATATGGAAATGAGAGTTAGTGGATAACTCTATGGTTAATTCTACTAGTGTAGTGAGACAATTTTTGAGTGAAGTTTCGTTTGAAATTTTACTCTGAATATGAAGTGAATCAGGAATATATTTTCTGATTTAAATATGAAGTTTGTTTTCTGTTAGATGCTTTGATTTTCGATCCAATGCCTCTCTGAAAAGAGTCTGGTTGATTTTTGATATGTTCTTTGTCTGATGTTTTAAATTCCGAATGATTCTGAGAAAAAATTATTAGCGACATCTGCTTCTGATAAAACTTTCTGCTCTGATGTGTATACTGATACGCGAGTGCTTGCACTCTCTGGATACCCACCAAGAAAAATAATCAGTTCTGGCATGCACACGGGTGTGGCGCATCATGGGAATGGTCCTCACTTTCTGAGCTCCTTGCTACCCCATGAGTACAAGGGGAACTCCGTTTGGTATCACGGCTCTGGTTTTCTCGTCACTCGGACGAACCGACAAATTGTGCATCTGTTTCTGCATCAAAATTGTTTCTGAATGAGTCTTTTCTGATAAATGATTTTCTGAAAAAGATTATAATCGTTTTCATATATTTTTGCTTAGCATTATTTTAGATTTTAACTCAACCCACAGTGTAGGGGGTTTTAAATTCTAAATTTATGCTTATTACACATGTTTTTCAAAAAATACGATATTGGAGAAATAATTTATACATACTGCATTATGTTTTGAATATGTGCACTTTCTGGGTAGTTTTAGGGTAAAACCTGAAAGTATCAGTGCACTCTCTGTCTGGATACCCACCGAAAAATCGGTTCTGGTGCATGCATATAGGAGTGGAGCATCATGGGAAAGCTCCTATCCTTCTGAGCCTCTCGCTACCCCATGAGTGTCGAGGGGAATGCCGTTCGGTATCACGACTCTGTTCTACCCGATCTATATAATTTGTCTTTTTGATTTGTCTGTTCTGTTCGATCTGTTCAATCTGTCAAATCTGTTTGATCTATTTATTCTGCCTAATCTGTCTGTTCTAATCTGTCTATTCTGTCAATTCTGTCCTATTTGTTTGCTCTGATCTGTCTGTTCTGTTTAATGTATCAGATTTGTCTATTTATCCCATTTTGTGTAATCTATATGTTCTGTCTGATATGTCTGATCTATCCGTTCTATTTGTTATGTCTGATATGTCCATTATGTTAGTTTGTCTATTATGTATGTTTTGTCTGATCTGCTGTTTTATCCATTTTGTCTATTCTGTTTCTTCTGTTTGTTCTGGTTATTATGACTGATCTATCCATTCTGTCATATTTGTCTGTTCTATCTGCTATATATCCGATCTATTTGATCCATCTATCCAATCATTTTGTTCGGTCTAATCTAGCTGATCTGTCTAAAGTTCCTAATATGTCTTATCTATCCATTCTATCTGTTCTATTTGTCTGATATGTCAGTTATGTCTGATCTATTAGTTTGGTCAATTCTGTCTAATCTGTCTATTCTGATCAATCTATTATGTCTTTTCTATCCGTTCCATTTGTTCTGCCAGATGTGTCTGATATGTATATTCTGTCTGATCTAATCTGTTTATTTGATCTGACAGACCCGTCCATTCTATTTAATCTGTTTGTTCTTTTCTGATCTTGAAAAATTATCTGACTTTGAAAATACTATTCACTTTCTATTATCTGATATAAATTATCAGATTGTGATTGTGTGATTTATCGGGTGATTTAATTCTGACAAATTCTGGATTGATTTATCTGTTATGATTTGATTCGCTCTATTTCCGAAAAGAAAAAAAAACTACTTATCCTATGTTATAAATCCATTCTGATGTGAGTTATCTGCATTTCAAATAGTTGAATTTTATCCTAATTATAAGTTGTCAGATTATGTTTCTGAAGGGTTGCCAATAGAGTTCAATAACCCTATGTTGCTATATTATGTTTAAAGTATTTTATTTAATTCTGTTTCTGAAATGGTTTACTCTGATGAGTTATCGGATTACGATATGTTTCTGCATGTTATCTCTGGTTATAAATTTATCGGATTCATGTTTGTTATTTGATTAACGGTCGACATTCTTGTCAATTTTGTATTTTGACAAGTATTTTTAGGAGAATTGTGAGGACGCAATTCATTTAAGGGGGAAAGAATGTAACGACCCATCTTCCAGTTATGCTTAACCCAGGGGGTTAAGGGTAATTTGGTAATTTGATATCAGTGTTAGGGGGTTTCATTAGGTGAGATCCATGTATCCGGGTAGAGCTTGTAATAACAAGTGTAACGAATCAAAGAACACGCAAAACGGAGGTTGGGAACAAAAGTTACGATTTCGGGAAGTGTGCCACATGGGCAGGACCCGCGTCGCACGTCCGTTTTCTTCCGTTCAAAATGCGTTCCTAGCTAAATCGAGGGTGTTCTACGCAATGGAAGTGTCAATTCTTCGAGTTAGCAACCCTATATAGGAGAAACATCCCGGGCCAAGGGGAGGTTACGTCTGCCGCCTACGGATGCAAAAAGGGTAAAATATCTCCGGGTAAGGGGAAATTCTCCCACGTTTTCTCATCTTCCGTTCTTCATTTCTTACTCATTTTAAGTCCAATTTGTAACACCCCGACCCGAATCACCCGACCCGGACCTGGAGTTAGATCGGAAGACACAATCGGAGTGTCGAAAATTAGCGAAAAAATTAAAACTGACCGACCAGGAGCTGCAGACTCTGAGTGCGAGAGTCGTAACGTTCATCTGCGCACTACGGAGCTTTAACGTTCCATTGTGCGTAGATCAGAATAAACCAAATTTTATAACTAATTTGGATCGGGCCAATGTTATTTTATCGTTGGTTGCCTACGTACATATTGGATACCATCTCTGACGTTATTCCAATACGATCGGATCCGAACGTAGTTCTGCCTAATGGCTAATACATTTACCAAACATCAGAAAATCATATACGATAGAATACGTATACGTTATATCTGAATGATTCATTCGGAATCCAACGGAAATCTTATCAGTCATCGGAGTTAAATGAAAGCCAATAAATCAGAAAACACACATCTCACGTAGGTGAGAAGAATACTAACAAAACACACATCCCACTCTATCATAGAGCGGAGCAGAACACACTACAGAACCTATTGGATCATATTAGATCAGATCATATCAGATAATATCCGACCACACTGGTCATATCAGATCAGGGTATGTCACGTCATAGCAGAGAGCATTTCAGATCACAACAGAATAAATCAAGATGTGCAGTCATATAAAACATATTAAACTAGAAGGTCAAGAAAGCATACTCCCCTCCAATTCCGGAAGTGGCGATGTTCGGAGTTGCTCATTTCCTCAGAGCGTCCGCCCTTTCCGATCCGGAGGCTGCGGCCAGAACCTCATGTAACTTCGGAATACTTTACCCTTCTTGTGTCCGTAGACGAAAGACAGAACCTCCCCTTACCCGGAGACATTTTACCCTCACAGCGCCAGTAGGCAGTGGACAGAACCTCCCCTTGTCCGAGACACTTTTCCCTTCCCGTGCCCGTAGACAACGGGCAGAACCTCCCCTTACCCTTGGGATGTTTCTCTCACAAAACATTGATAATTCGAGGAGTGGATGCTTCCATTGCATTGCTCACCATCGAATTAGCTAGGAAGGCCTCTTAAACGACTCTAATCGGACTTAAAATGAGTAAGAAATGAAGAACAGAAAATCAGAAAACGTGGGAGAATTTCCCCTTACCCGGAGATATTTTACCCTTGTTGCGCCCGTGGGCGACGGACATAACCTCCCCTTGGCCCCGGACGTTTCTCCTATATAGAGTTGCTAACTCGAAGAATTGATGCTTCCATTGTGTAGAGTACCATTGATTTAGCTAGGAACGCATTTTGAACGGAAGAAAACGGACGTAGAATGACTCCCCAAAGTTCTCCTGAAAAATGAATTGAATCCGGTATTTATAGAAACAAACCCGCGAGCCGACGACGTGCGCGCGCACTTGCGCGCGCCACGTGTCAGGCTGCTAAACGCCAGAAAAGCGGCACTGCCGCACTGTGCGCACACTCAGTGTGCGCGACCGTGCGGCGCGCGTGAAACGCGCGACATTGACGCGCGTTACGCGCGTTCGCGCGGATGCACCGCGCGTCCCACGCGCGTTCATGCGGACGCGCTGCGCGTCCTGCGCGCGTCGCGCGATCGGCCGTCCGATCGCGCGGCCCCGCATCGTGCGAACGACCGAGATCTGTCGGCTCGGCTCAGCGCGGCTCCGACTCGGCGTGGCTCCAGCTCGGCTCGGCTCCGGATCGGCTCGACTCGGCGCGCTGACGTCATCAAATGTATTATTTTATTATTATTTTATTCAAATACAATTCCAACTTCAAAACACTATAACTTCTTATCCCGAAGTCGGAATCGCACGATCTTAGTACCGATGGACTCGTATCGATGAGCCCTTCAAAACTAGACCCCACATGGGTATCTTATCTCGCACTTTTAAAGTGGGTCCCGCCCATGTGGCACGTTTCCCGAGGTTGTAACTTTCGTTCCCGACCTCCGTTTTGAGTGTTCTTGGGTGCGTTGTGTTCGTTACTTCGAGCTCTACCCAGATACATAGATTTTACCTAATGAAACCCCATAACCCTGATATCAAATTACCAAATTACCCTTAACCCCTCTGGGTTAAGCATAACCGGAAGACGGGTTGTTACACGATTAGAGTCATTCAAGAGGCCTTCCTAGCTAATTCAAGGGTGAGCAACGCAATGGAAGCATCCACTCCTAGAATTATCAATGTTATGTGAGAGAAATATCCCAAGGGTAAGGGGAGGATCTGCTCGTTGCCTACGGGCATGGGAAGGGAAAATTGTCTTCGGACAAGGGGAGGTTATGTTCGCTGCCTACGGGTGCTGTGAGGGTAAAGTGTCTCCGGGTAAGGGGAGGTTATGTTTTTCGTCTACGGACGCAAGAAGGGTAAAGTATTCCGAAGTTACAGGAGGTTCTGGCCGCAGTCTCCGGATCAGAAAGGGCAGACACTCTAAGGAAACGAGCAACTCCGAACATCACCACTTCCGGAATTGGAGGGGAGTATGCTTTCTTGACCTTCTAGTTTAATATGCTTTATATGACTGCACATCTTGATTTATTCTATTGTTATTTAAAATGCTCTTTGCTATGATGTGACATACTCTGATCTCATATGACCAGTATGGTTGGATAAAATATGATATGATCTGATATGATCCAACAGGTTCTGTAGTGTGTTTTGCTCCGCTCTATGATAGAGTGGGATGTGTGTTTTGTTAGTATTCTTCTCACCTACGTGAGATGTGTGTTTTCTGATTTATTGGCTTTCATTTAACTCCGATGACTGATAAGATTTCCGTTGGATTCCGAATGAATCATTCAGATATAACGTATACATATTTTATCGTATATGATTTTCTGATGTCTGGTGAATGTATTAGCCATTAGGCAGAACTACGTTCGGATCCGATCGTATTGGAATAACGTCAGAGATGATATCCAATATGTACGTAGGCAACCAACGATAAAATAACATTGGCCCGATCTAAATTAGTTATAAAATTAGGTTTATTCTGATCTACACACAATGGAACGTTAAAGCTCCGTAGTGCGCAGATGAACGTTATGACTCTTGCACTCAGAGTCTGCAGCTCCTAGTCAGTCGGTTCTAATTTTTTCGCTAATTTTTGACACTCCAATTGTGTTTTCCGATCTAACCCCCGGTCCGGGTCAGGTGGTGCAGGTCAGGGCATTACATTTTGGAAGCATATAAAATTTCTTTTCACAAAAATATCTAAGTTTACCTGGGCCCGCGACTGGAGCCACTCACCTTATGCGACAATATAATAATCATTTCCCTAGGAACCACGGTCTATGTACAAACACACAAGAGAAAAATAATAAGAAAAGTTCTTACTCGTTTTGGTGCACTTGAAATCGTATCGATAAAACTTAGAGTAGGCCCTTCTACCTGCACACTAAGCTTCATCGAGTCCTGAGTATTTTCAAATACTCAGTAGGGAAGTTTATACTATCAAGTATGAATAAACACATGGCAGTTTCACAACACATATCATATATAATATTTTTCATAAAAACAGGGTGTGCCTCTCACCCAAAACCACCCCTAGTGCTTCTTCCTACATAGCGAAGATGCTTCTAAGGTTTGTAAGCTCTTACGGCTTACTACTAATGTCCCAGACATATTATTAATAGGAATTTATTGCGGGTACAAAGCAGCGACCTCTAACCCCTCCATAGATCATCTCAAAACATTTTGTGCTTGTGGATAGAAGAGTCACCCGTGCTCATGGGGCACCGGGATCTAGAGAGTAGAGAGTTTTCCCATGATACTCTCTTCCCTAGCGCATGTAGCCTTGGTAAGTGCCCTTCGTTAGGGACTCACCAGGCCAAAATAAGTACCGTACATCCGATTCCAAACTGGATTAAAGTTGTGCCCTTATCTAGTCAACAGAGCTCTATCGAGGCGCCCAACAATAGCTTCGGACAACCAAAACACTCTTGAGTCTCAAACTCATAATCTTGTGTCCCAAACTCAATCAAAATATCTTAGAGTTCCCAGTCTCCAAAAAGGGTTTTCTTTTAAAACATTCTATCCCAATGTTTATCCTTTTGAATACCCTAGCTCCGCCTCTACAAGCCATGAGTGTAATGACCGCAAATTTTCGGTAAGAGTTATTGCCTCTAATAAAACCATTTTGTGAGTTTTTAATTATTTTAAATTATTTAGAGGCATATTTTGGAGGGTTTTTATATGGGTTGATGGAGCTCGGTGAGACAAACATAACGAACCCAAGAACACGCAAAACGGAGATCGGGAGCGAAAGTTACGACCTCGAAAAAAGTGTCTTATGGGCAGGAACCACTTTGAAAGTATGAGGTAACCTACTCATGTACGGTCTAGTTTCGAAGAGCTCGTCGATACGAGTCTATCAGTACTAAGAACGTGCAATTCTGACTCAAGATAGGTAGCTATCGCGTTTTGAAGTTGAGATATTATTTAAATAAAATAATATTATAGCAGATAGGATTGCTGACAAAGCGGATAAGATTGATGACGCAAGTGGATAGGCTTGACGACTAAGCAGATAGGATTGCTAACAAAGCGGATAGGATTGGCATGTGTCATCTTCACATCTATCCAGTTTTTCTATAAATAGCATCCACAGCATCCAGTCTCTCCCACGTTTTCTCATTTCTCTCCCACGTTCAGAAACTTCTATTCTTCATTTCTTACTCATTTTAAGTCCGATTTGAGTCATTTAAGAGGCGTTTCTACCTAAATCGAGAGTGCCGGACGTTGTGGTGGGGTTATTTTTCTGGTTGGAGACCTCTAGAACCCCAAAAGTGGACATCTAATTTCGTGGTGTCCGATTTATCGATTTTGAACTCGCGCGAAAAGCGAGGTAGGGGCTTTTATTCTTTCTTATGGCATGATTATAATATTTGGTTGTGCTTTTAACTTATTATATGACTATCACATGCTATGTGTTAGAGATTACTTTCAAGTTATGATTTATGATTTCTACATATATATATATATTTGATTTATCGAATGGTTAATCGTTGAGATAGAATATGATTTATATATCGCTATTATGTATATTCAATTAGTCGAATGATTTGCTGCTGGAAGCGGATATGTTTTATACTACATGCATTATGATTGCTTCATAGAGAATAGTTTGTTTGAATGTTTATCCATAGATTTTGATATAAATTATACACGGTGGAGCGTGTGAGCTAGCAACAAACTGGCTTTGCCACTGTTTTCATTGCTAATAAATATATTATATTTGAGAGACAGTTTTAGAGAAATCGTCCTTGTTGAAAGGAGGATACTCAAGATTATTTTGAAAAGACGTATAAGCATGGTGATTGAGTCACTAAGGCGAGACAAAGAAGGGGTAACTGTCTCATTGGAATGAGCAACCAACCTTGCCTTTGTAGTTGTTGATAGTGACACTCTCATGACTTGTAGAGGCGGAGCTAGGGTTTTCAAAAGGATAAACATCGGGATAGAATGTTTTAAAAGAAAACAGTGACTTTTTGGAGTCTGGGAACTCTAGGATATTTCAATTGAGTCTGGGACTCAAGATTATGAGTCTGGGACTCAAGACTATGAGTCTAGGACTCATGAGTGTTTTGGTTGTCCATAGCTATTGTTGGGCGCCCCGATAGAGCTCTGTTGACTAGTTATGGATACAATTAATCCGGTTTGGAGTCAGATGCATGATACCTATTTTAGCCTAGTGAGCCCCTAACGAAGGGCAAGACCCCTGATTCGCCCCTAACGAAGGGCAACTATCAAGGCTATGCACGCTAGGGTAGAGAGTATCATGGGAAGACTCTCTATTCTCTAGATCCCGGCGCCCCATGAGCACGGGTGGCTCTTCTATCCACAAGCACAAAATATTTTGAGATGATCTGTAGAGAAGAGCTTGCTGCTTTGTACCCGCAGCAAATTCTTATTAATATCTATATGTCTCGGACATTGGTAGCGAGTCGTGAGAGCTTGCAAACCCTAGTAGCATCTTCGATACGTAGGAAGAATCTCTAGGGTGGTTTTGGGTGAGAGGCACACCCTGTTTTCATTGAAAAATATTATATATGATATATGTTGTGAAACTGCCATATGTTTATTCATGTCTGATCGTATAAACTCCCCTACTGAGTATTTTAAAAACTTACCACCCCCCAGACTTTGTAGGACTCGACGAAGCTTAGTGTGTGGGTAGAAGGGCCTACTCTGAGTTTTATCGATGTGATTTCAAAGATTTCAACCACACCGAAACGAGTAAGAACTCTCCATATTATTTTTCTCTTGTGTGTTTGTACACGGACCATGGTTCCTGGGGAAAATTATTATTATATTATCGCAAAAGGCAAGTGGCTCCAGTCACGCGCCCGGGTAAACTCCGATATCTTACTGAAAAGAAATTTTTATATGCTTCCAAAATCCCGGGGCGCAACAATGAGAGCGTCACTATCAATGACTACAAAGGCAAGGTTGGTCACTCATTCCAATGAAACAGTTACCCCTTCTTTGTCCCGCTTCAGTGACTCAATCACCATGCTTATACATCTTTTCAAAAATAATCTTGAGAATCCTCCTTTTAACAAGGACGAGTCCTCTAAAACCATCTTTCAAATATACTGTATTCATTCGCAATGAAAATAGTGGCAAAGCTAGTTTGTCACTATCTCACACATTCCAACGTGTATAATTTATATCAAAATCTATGAAAAAATATTCGATTAAACTATCATATATGAGGCAATCGTAAAGCATGCAATATATAAAACATATCCGCTTTCAACGGCAAATCTTTCGACTAATCGAATATACATAATAACATACAATATATAAATCATATTCTATCTCAACGATTAACCATTCAACAGATCGAATATATGTGTAGAAATCATAAATCATAACTTAAAAATAATCTCTAACGCATAACATGTGAGAGTCATATAAATAATAAGTTAAAAACACAACGAAAGTTTATAATCATGCCTTAAGAAAGGATAAAAGCCCCTACCTAGCTCTCCGCACGAGTTCGAAGCCGATAAATCGGACACCATAAGATTGGATGTCCACTTCTAGGTTTTGGAGATCTCCAACCATAAAATAACCTCGCCTAATGTCTGACATGCCCGATTTAGGTAAGAACACCTCTTGAATGGAAGAAAATAGATTCATAATGACTCTAGAAACTATTTTCGTGCCCGTAGGATAAGGAAAGAACCTTCTCTTGACCCGAAACACTTTTCTCTTTCCATGCCTGTAGGCTACGGACAAAACTACCCCATGGCCAGGGACACTTTTCTCGCAACACACCCGTAGGCGATGGACAAAATCTCCCCTTGCCCGGAAACACTTTACTCTTCACACGCCCGTAGGTGGCGAACAAAATCTCCCCTTTTACCAGAGCATTTTCCCCATATAGGGTAGCTAACTCGAGGAATATATGCTTCAATTACGTAGAACACTCTCGAATTAGCTAAGAATACTTTTTGAACGGAAGAAAACGGACTTAGAATGACTCCAAAAACTTAACCAGAAGAATAAATGGAAATGAGAATTTATAGGAGATTTTGTGTGAGCATATGATCATTTATAATTAAACCCTTTGCAAGTGTACAAGGTAATTGTACTAGGATAAGTATTTAAGGGTAGTCGAACCTCAAGGATGGATGAATTATGACTAAATCTAAAGAGGAATTTGCTGATTGAAAACTAAAACAAACTTAAACTTTAATTGAGTAAAGAAAATAAATCAACTAGTTTAAAAATAAGAGATTAATTTGTTCATGTCCATATTAATTTCCAACTTGTTTATAACTTTGAAAAGTTATCCAAATCACTTTAAAGCATGTCCAAATCACTTTAAAGCATGTCAAGACTACTTTGAATTATTCCAAACATCGTCCAAGTACCTCGATAAGCGTACTTTACCTACAAAACATAAAATATCATACTTTAGACATGTACAATATAATTAAAATCCCAACTTTGTTCAAATATATATCTAAACTACTAATAAATATAAAATTATTAATAATTAAACTAAAATACTAATTTTTATCTTAATCTAAATAACTATAACTAACTCTTAATTAACCTAATATATACTAGCAAATAAGGTAAAAAGGCATATAAAATAGATATATATTTCATACTTATCAGCGTACGAAGGAAAGAGGAATATGCTCGCATATGCACATGACACATGGCACCTTTTAAATGGACTGCAATGTGGTTGGCATGCGCCTAACACACGCGTAATGCGTTTGTTTGCACGCTGCGTGCATCGCTCGTATGCGGCGCGACACGCGTCCCGCACACTTCGCATGCTGGACCGCGTGATCATGTGACGTGGATGGTCGCGATCGCGCTGATCAGCTCAGCGCATCGACAGATGGCTCGGCTCCAACTCAGCTGACGTCATTATTTCAATATTGTATTATTATTTTAATCTAAATAAAATTCCAACTTCAAAAAGCAATAACTTCTTATCCCGAAGTCGGAATTGCGCATTCTTGGTACCGATGGACTCGTATCAATGAGTCCTTCGAAACTAAACTACACATGGGTATGTTATCTTATACTATTAAAGTAGGTCCTGCCCATGTGGCACACTTCCCGGGGTCTTGATTTTCATTCCCAACCTCCGTTTTGTGTGTTATTAGGTTCGTTACATTTGTCTCACCAAGCTCTATCATATCCATATAAAAAATCTTTAAAAATCTGCCTCTAAATAATTTAAAATAATTAAAAACTTATAAATTATTTTATTAGAGGCAAGAAATCATACCAAAAATTCATGGTCGTCACAATTTCTATTCCAATGAATAGAAGATAGTCTCAGTTTCAAAATTTTAGAACACAATTTTGAAACAGCAGACACAACAATAAAGGACAAAAAAAAATATTTTCATACCTTCATAAATGTTGTGATGAAAGAAACTTGCCAGAAAAGATGATCAATTCAAGCAAAATGCTTTGTTCTTAAGACAAAATTCGACCTCCTTATTGGTGCTAAGGATACACTTGGGCGTCTGCCTCCCACGATAAGACGATCAACCAACACGTTGTAGAAGCACCTTCACACATTGCATGCAGCAATTGTCCATTAACAGACACATTTTAGTGAGAATAAAACTAAACCTCTTTTGGGTTAAGAGAAAACCAAATGAATTGTCAAAAAAATAATTATCTTGATAACCCAACCCAGCCTAGCCGGCCGCACGTGCGAACTAAGTCGAACCGAGCCAACTAGACATGGCGGTGCGCGTGCACGAGTTAGCCCACCTAAGTGCATTGGTCCAACACGTACCTCCCCCACAAAAGTGGGGTGGCCCAAGGGCCTAACTTGAAAGGCCAAACACCATCACCTTTTTCTAGGCAATGTGGAATTATTCACTCCTTCAACTAATTCACATATGTGATTCTCATTCACTTCAAAGTGGGCTTTGGCTCTCAATACCCATATGGGCATAACCCATATAAACCAACACCCACTTCTAACAAATACAACTAAAAACAAGATATAAGCTCTAAATGAGTAAAAGGACAAATAAAAGAAGTTAGCGAACAAAACAAACACCACTACCACGAACGTAATGATCCACAAAACCAAATTATAGGGGTTATTTCTAAAAGGTAGACAATATGTGGATATTCCACACGATGCAGATCCACCCACAAGAAGTAGGTAAAGAAAATTATAGGGGTAATTTCTAAAAGGTAGACAAGATGTGAATAGACCATGATGCAGGTCCAACCAGAAGAAGTAGGAGGGTGGATTGAATTGAAACCTTAATACCACAACAACAAATTCATATAGGGAGACGAAAGCTCCCAACACTAAGATGTCTACGACACCCTCAACAAAAGGGAGGGGGCATACCCCCAGTCAATCAGCAAACCAATCAAAAACCTCTATTCCATCTTTTAGACTCCAAGGTCAAAACTAGGATAGGACATTACAAGCAATAGAAGGACTAGCATGTAACATCCGAGATTTTTCAAAATTCTTGAAGCCCACGTGGGGATTAGGGTGTTGTACCCATTAACATTCTCGTTAGAATAAATTGATCATAAGTTAGAAGTGATGGATGAAACCTATGTAGTTAGCAAGTAGACAGAAAGAGCTTTGAAACACCACTAAGAACGTGTGAATCAGAGTTCGGATGAGGGAGATACGATTGTTCGAAGTTAAGCTTATTGCATAGGGCCCGTTTACCTAAATTAGATGTCCTACTCGTTCTTAGAGTTGGATGTCCTACTCATGCTTGGAGTTGGAGGTCCTACTCATGTTTGGAGTTGGATGTCCTACTCATGCTTAGAGTTAGATATCCTACTCATGCTTAGAGTTGGATGTCCTACTCGTTCTTGGAGTTAGATGTCCTACTCGTGCTTAGAGTTAGATGCCCTACTTGTGCTTAGAGTTAGATGTCCTACTCATGCTTGGAGTTAGATATCCTACTCGTGCTTGGAGTTGTCCTTATTGTGTTAGGTATTAGGAGTCCTAAATGTGCTAGGAGTTAGGAGTCCTAAACATACTACTCGAATTAGATGTCCTACTCGTTCTTAGAGTTGGATGTCCTACTCGTGCTTGGAGTTGGAGGTCCTACTCGTGTTTGGAGTTGGATGTCCTACTCAAGCTTAGATTTAGATATCCTACTCATGCTTAGAGTTGGATGTCCTACTTGTTCTTGGAGTTGGATGTCCTACTCGTGCTTAGAGTTAGATACCCTACTTGTGCTTAGAATTAGATGTCCTACTCATGCTTGGAGTTAGATATCCTACTCGTGCTTGGAGTTGGATGCCCTAATTGTGTTTGGTATTAGGAGTCCTAAATGTGCTAGGAGTTAGGAGTCCTAAACGTACTAGGAATTAGATGTCTTAAAAGAACTAGGATTTTAAAGAGGCAGAGAGTCCTAGTGGGATAAGGAATCCAAGGAAGAAGATGACACAACTAGAACTTTATTGATGTGAGATAGCATATGAGCGTAGGACTTCTAGCCCAAGTAGGAGTCCGAGGAGTAGTGGAAAAAGTTGGAGGAGGGATCAACTATACATCTAGTTGGGTTAGAACTCTTTTAGGATTGTTTTGAGCATGTATGTAGGTTGGATTCCTATTGTTAATGGGGCAGGGATTGTAATTAATGGAGAGTCTTAGAGGAAGAGGGCACCCAAGAGTTTGAAGAGGGGAAGCCTTATATAAGAAAGGATTGATTTTGGTTCAACCTCTCTCTTCTCCATCTCTTCTTTCCTCTTCCTTCTCTCAGCAAGGACCTCCATAACCAGCAATTTCAAAGGCACAAATCAGCCACCTTTTGATTGAATTCAAGGCCTAGAAGCATAACAGCAAGAGCTAGGAACTTTGGGGACATGTTGGTACAAGTAGGTTCTTCCTTTCACACCTTTAAGCATGAGGTTTTGATAGATATAATTCAGCCATAGTTCAGCCTAGTTCTAAGGGGGTTTTTGATGTCATGAATTGTCCTTTACTTGTTTTGAATGAGTGTGATTTTATCTCTTTTTTATATGGTTCAATTATGCATGCATGATCCTAATTTTTGTCAAGTAGATTAGTCTTAATTCATGCAAACATGTTATTGATTTTTGTCATCTATCTTAGCCCCATGTTAGGTATGAATGATTCTTATTCTAGTCATGTTTATTATCCATGATTTGGGCATACACTCTGCTGAATTCATTCCCTAGTTTTGACCTTACTTTAGGCCATACTTTGGCCAAGTTAATCCCTGATTCGTGGCCTTACATTAGGCCATACTTTGGCCAAGTTAATCCCTGATTCGTGGCCTTACTTTAGGCCATACTTTGGCCAATTTAATCCCTAATTCGTGACCTTACATTAGGCCATACTTTGGCCAATTTAATCCCTAATTCGTGACCTTACATTAGGCCATACTTTGGCCAAGTTAATCCCTGATTCATGGCCTTACATTAGGCCATACTTTGGCCCAGTTAATCCCTGATTCATGGCCTTACATTAGGTCATACTTTGGCCAAGTTAATCCCTGATTCGTGGTCTTACTTTAGGCCATACCTTGGCCAATTTAATCCCTCATTCGTGGCCTTACTTTAGGCCATACCTTGGCCAATTTAATCCCTGATTCATGGCTTTAGTTTAGGCCATACTTTGCCCAATTAAATCCTTGATTAGAAGCCTTCGTTTAGGCCATACTTTGGCTAATTAAATCCCTGATTTAAACCTTGGTTTAGACTTTGCTTTTACTTATTTAGATCCCTATTTTGCAGCCTTGTTTTAGGCTCTATTTTTGCCAAAGTAATGCCAAATTCTCAGCCTTGATTTATGTTATAATCATGCTAAGAGAATATCTAAGTTTCAACCCTAGTTTAGGTTACATTATTGCCTACCTAATACTTGATTCTCAGCTTTGATTTAGGTTATAATCTTGCTGATTGAATCCTTAATTTTTTAGCCTTAGTTCATGATATATTCGTGTTTATTAAGTCTCGGAATTTCAGCCTAAGATGCCTTTAAAATTCAGCATAGTATGTCCTTGAATTTCAGCCTTGATTGTGTTATACATTAGGGTGAATGTTGATGGTTGTTTCAACTTGAACTTGTCATGCTAGGTGGCTAACTTGAGTTATGCATCTCAGCCCCAAAATCTTCTTCATTATAAAGTTGAATTGGTGAGTTCATCTCAGCATGAGTCTGAGTCCTTGTCATGTTGATTATTTTGATACTTGCATTTATTATTACTGTGTTAAGTTATACCAGTAACTTATGATTAATAAAGATTAATCAAGAGATTTTGGTTGTCCTATGATTGAGAAAAAATACCTAATCAAGATAATGACTAATATACCCTCTTTAGGGTTGGGACTTGTTCATAGAGTGAACGGGGGCCTGACATAGAATTTTACCTTAGTTAATGAACCGAGGGTGGTTATGGGATGTTCTCAGAGTCAAAATTTAAGCTCACAGTAATAGCCATGGCGGATATTTAGACCTTCTTGGTCTCCGTTTCTTCGGGACGATGGATCCCTACAAAATGCGCAACCCATGTTTTTGAGCATCATGGAAGGCTCATCTACCTCCGGCTAGTGTGTCCATGAGCAGAGCTGGTACCTACTTCTCTAGGCCCATGGCTGATCCAAGTAGATCTTTAGAGATGCTAGAATTTCTGATAATAGCCATGGCGGTATTCTTTTAGACCCTTGTGGTCTCCGCTCCTTTTGGGATGATGGATCCCTGCAAATGCGCAAACCAGGTTTTTGAGCATCATGGAAGGGTCATCTACCTCTGGCCAGTGTGTCCATGAACAGAGCTGGTACCTACATCTCTAGGCCCATGGCTGATCCAAGTTGATCTCTAGAGATGCTAGGATTTTTGTTAGCATACAATTACTCCTTTGAGCGGGAGTCGGTATTTTCAGGTAACAATTAGAGCATTGTTTCCTGAACGGTGTCCTTTGTTTTGTGCATTGTGATGGTCTTCATTAGTTAAAGATCAGCCCATGTTTTTGAGTTTTGTTATTTTTAGTGCTCTATATAGTACCCTTATGTGGTACGGTTTGCAGGATGTTAGCATTAATTATTGAACAAGGGTTGTGAGATAATTAATAACATTGTTTGATATTGCTTGTTAATTAAACAAGTGGAATGATTAAAGGACTTGCATAAATGTAGGTTGCTTTCAAATACTTAAGCATTGCATGGGTGATGTTATGCTTTTTAATATAGTGTAGTTTTAGGCAGAACTACGTCTGGATTCGATCTTGTTGGAAACATTGGAGATGTTGTCTGATGAGTACGTAGGTAACTAACATCGGGTGATGTTGGCCCAATCCAAAAAATATTAATAAAACCTTTTCTCCTTTGGAAGCTCTTCTTCTGTAGGCGGAGATGCTCTATTGTGGTTGTGGTTGTTGTTTGGTTTGCTATGTTGCAGATTCTTCAGGCAACGACAAGTGAGACCAAGGCAGGCGTGCACAAGAGGTTTCCGCATTTTTGCAACTCCGATATGTAAGTGTACCTTAGGCGTGAGAGTCAACTTGTTATTAATTTTTAGACGGGTGACAGACTTGTACTTAGATGGATGAGCTGGTCTTTATGAATTTTTAGACGTTAAATATATCATATGATTTGATATTCATATTTGTGAACCCCAGTTATCATGACCTAGATATTTAATCAAAGGGTTTGTTTTGTATTTAAAGAAAAAAAATTTCGCTACCTACCTTTCGTGCTATTTAAAAATGGTTTTAAAAATCCGGGTCGTGACATAGCGACTCAGTACACACACCCAAAAAGTAAGGATCTTTGGGCATAAAAAATAAGAGATGAGATAGAGAGAGAGAGAGAGGCATAGCCATGTTGAGAAGAGTTCATGGCTTCCGAAATCATGTGACCAAATTAAGAAATATTTTAAGGTGACAAAACCCTAAATTTGTGATACCTTTATACAAGGTTTTGATTAGAGAAAAGTGGATCCTCCTATTATTGTGTTAAGCACACTTTTTTTATCCAATCAAAATCGGGTGTAGATTTTGTTAAACTAGAAAGTGGTATAGCATCATCAGCATTTTATATTTATTTCATGTTACAAAACACTCAATTTAACTCTCTAGGATACATGAGGTCGGCCATGCCTGTTTACCCTTATTATCTCTCTCGCCATATATATAATGTATAATGATTATCTAACTATTCTATTTAAAAAATGGCAATACCTTCATGGCTTATGTAAAATATCTAACTTTAACCCAATTTAATTTTGATTTAATTATGTGTTATAGTGTGGTTTTGTTTTAATTTGCTAGTTTAACTTGATTTTGGGGCTAAAGGTTGAGAATGATGGTTTTAATAAGGTTTTCTCTCATTTTTATAAGTTTCTATACTAAACTCAATTTATCCTATTTTAAGGAAATTTTGGGATTTTATGGAAAATTTTGATAAATTTAGGGTGTGGTCCCCATATCCACGTTTGGACAATGAGGGTCTCAAATGACCTTAAACTTCACTCATTTCATGATTAAAGAGTTTTAAAAATTTTAAATTTATTTTAGCCTTAAAATGAGTAAAATTACCCATTTAAGGCACTAAATTGTATTTATAGCCCAATTTTTAATATTTATACCTTAATAACTTACTATAAAAGGAAAGTCTCAGCCTCATTCTCAATTGGGAAAGGGCTAAGATTGGAGGTTGAGAAGTGCCCTAATCCACATTGCCTATAAAGGAAATTGATTTAGGTATGTTTTAAGCCTTAATTTCCACTAATCTTTTGGATTTCCCTTAATCTCTCCTAATCTTATCTTCCCCCAAAGTTGCTTCTTGGTTTACCATATTAAAAATACTATTTTTAATCTCTATTTCAAACCCTAAAATAGGGATTTTCATTTTTAATCAAAGAGAATCCAAGATTGGCCTATCGATTCGGTTTTACTTCCGAAAAGGATGGGGTTTTACATCCCTTTGAGGATGAGTTTTCCTCCCCAGGTTAATAAAAGCGGAAATGCTATAAGGAGTTAAATTATTGAGTTTATCTAGTCCCTGAGAATCTAGGCTAGTTTGTTCGAGTGAACTGACTTACCAGAAACTACTTAGGCTCTAGCGAGGGTGGGTAGGTTTACTTAGGCATCAACCAGAGTAAGCAAGTCTACTTAGGCTACTACCAGGGTGGGTAGGTCTACTTCGGCTACTGTCAGGGTGGGTAGATCTGCTTAGGCTTCGGCCAAGGTGAGCAGTTGGTCTACTTAGGCTACAGCCAAGGTGAGCAACACATCTGCTTAGGCTTCAGCCAGGGTGAGCAGGATAGTTATTTTTTTTAATTATGAAACATTCACCATCAATGGTTACATGTGTATGAATTATTATGATCATTTACACATGTTGTGTAGTGATAATAGAGCTATGTTGGACATGTGGGTATGGCTTAATTTGCATATTATGTAAGATAGTGTGTTTGAGACACTCAAGTTGCAGGGTAAATATTTTCATTGAGAATAGATATACATGATATGTTTATATTGAAATGTCACTCATGTAGAATATGATTATGTTACATATGAGGTGTATGATTGATGTGAGTTATGTTGAACCCATGATGCGCAGAAGGCATATGGATTTAATGATGAGATGTATGGGTTATACCATGATATGCAAGTAACTTGAATATGTGATAATATGATATATCATATAGCATGATATGCAGGTAGCATAAGAATGTGTTCATGAAATATGCTAAAAATATTATGACATAAGAATGTGTTCATGAGTAGATGCATATAGATGGTAAATTATGACATGAATGCACAGGTTATGTGGAGATCCTATGAGGAATGGGTATGTGGGTGGATTATGTGATTAACATTATGTGATGATGTGCCATGAAGGTGGTCTAAATGGACTCTAAGAGGAGCGTATGGTTGATGAGGTTGCTTAGGAGGGGCCATTTAGAGATCTTGAGCTCTATAATTGTTTACATAGCTGGTTGTATTGAGATTTATGTCTACTTAATTATGCTTGATACTCTACTTGCCGAAATCGGCTTAGACTTTTGTTAGCCTATGCGGGTTTAGACTCTATTACATGAGCCATATGAGGGTTATGTTGGACTAAGTGTGTGGGTTTTGCATAGACTAATACTTAATTTGTAGTCCTTTATTTTTTTCTCATTTAACACTTGTACAAAGTTGATGAGCACAACTCCATTGTGAATTACCTGATTTAGGGGTTGTATTTCGCATTTGAACACTACTTCGTCGCGTCGCACTTCGTCCTCCCCTCGGACTGGGTCCGTCTCAGGGTTGGTGGGTTTCAAGGCGCGACAGCTTACCCATTTACATAGGTGGAGCCATGGAACCATAAACCATGGAGGTTCATCATCACCAGACCAAACGTTTCTTTTCCTGGCAACAATCGATCCACCAAACCAATTGTTTGATTGCATACACAACCACAAACACAAATAAATAATGTACTATTTTTTAGATATTAATCATAATAATTACGTGTTCCTTTTCATTAGATTAAAACACTCGTTCAATGAAATTTCATTTATAAGATATAAAATCTTAACACTATTCTTCCAACAAAAAAATTCGCTAAAATATATTGATTATCTCAAAGAAAAAGTGAAAATCTGGGAAAAACTAAGGTCGAAACTTCACCCATAGACAGGGGGAGGGGAGCTTAAAGAGAGAGTGTGTGTGGTGTGTCCCCACGTGTGGACCATATTGGAAACCCAAAAGCCATGAAGAAAATGAAAAGTCATATTTTGCATTAATTAAAATAAAAATTCAAAATTAACTTAGTCAGTTAAGAAGGGGTGTGTGTGTGAGGATATTTATTAGTGTCTCTTTGATGGGAATGGTCACCATGAGGCTATATATATGCCTAGTCCCTTCACTTACTTGTCAATCTTAAAGTTCCTCATCTTTTCTTAACAAGAATAGTGAAGACTTAGTGTTATTCATATTGGTGGATTATCTCTTTTATATATATATATATATATATACACACATCATGCCAAATGAGCAAGTATACTTTTTATCTCTAAATATTATGTTATTTACCTTATGCTTTATTTCTAAGTGATGATCATATATATTCATATACATCTAACATGTGGTACCAAAGCCTTTCACTTAGGAAAAACATAGGTTTTATGTTTTTAAGTTGTCTTCATTTTTTGGATTTGTGACAATATCTTGATTTTCACTTGACTTTTGAAGTTTTGGTTTCTATATTTGAATCTCTAGATGTGGAATCCGTTAAAACCCATCATAAACTTCAAAAGTCTACGTGAAAAACTCAAGTTTTTATGAACTTATTTCTTATTTTGATTCAGAATTTTTTTTAAACTTCTAATTTATATTTATTTAATATGGTTCACTCAATTAAACACTTGGTCCAATCCCTTATGCTGGTTTAGTGTTGATTTACATTGATTCACACACATTTACCTAATTTTGCCTTTTTTGAGTTAATTAGCTTACTAATGTTGTGATTGATTCGTGAACTTAGTATGATTCTAATATACATCTTGCTAATTTGATGTTGATATCATGATTTATTATCATGCAACTTTATTATCAAGACATTGCCATGTTTAAGTTATCCATTTGGAGCAGTGGTTTTATATGTGAGCGGTCTAATTTAATCTCATTTATTAGATTCATGATCTTGTTTGTCATCATAGTGACCGGACCAAGATAATTTATGAGATTGAATTTGAATTGCAAGTTTGAATCATGATGAGTGTAATTATCCCATAGGAGACTTCTACTGTTGTTGATTTAAACTTGTAGGGAATTTTATATTCGAGGAAACTACTAGCATGTTCAATAGGAGGGATTATAGTGATGCACTCAATATTTCTCCAGGCTTGGTGAAGTCTCATAAGGAAGAGAAAACAACTAGCATATTGTGATTTCATCTTATAGGAGAGATTACAATGATGCACTTAGAGTCTTAATAGAGACATGAAGGGAGGTGTTTAGATCACGCTGGGAATTTGGTCAATGCTCTTTTAAGCCAGATATTCAGTCTATGTGAGCATGTGCATTTATTTTATAGCTTAGGTTGCAGCCATTTATTCTATATTACCCCAAATTCTCCATTCGAACTCTCACGGGAACCAATTTAAAAGAGTGAAAAGATGTTGTTGAGTTACAACTCGGCATTTATGATTTGGACATCGCTTTATTTGAGAATGAGACACATGTGCCTCTAGATGAAAGTACCAATAACCAAAAGGCTAAATATAAGTTATGACAAAAATCTAATCGTATCAGTATACAACTTTTGATGAGGTCCATTCCTCATACCTTAGAGGATCTATTCCAAAATGTGATAAAGTTAAGGACTTTTTGGAAAAAGGTTGGTGAACAGTTCTCCAATTTTGAAAAAGTTGAGACCAATATTCTTATAAATAAGTTGGTGAACATGAAATACACTAAACTGGGGATATTTGTGAGCACATTTTAGAGATGTCACATATTGCTAAAAAAATCAAGGAATGTGGAGTGAATATTGATGAGAATTTTATTGTCCATCTTGCCTTTAATTATCTCCCTTTTGAATTTGGCCCATTTAAGATAACCTATAATGCCAAAAGGAGAATTAAAGCTTGAATGAACTAATCTCCATTACAATTAATGAGCAAATGGGCCTTAATCACGATAAGTTGCATCAAGAAATATTGTGACGGCTAATAAGAACTTTAATGGTTGTCCCTATTGGAACAAGAATAGGAAACGACAAAATCAGCAATCAAAGGATTTTAATACTAACACTGGTAAAACTTCTCAGACCTCAAACCCTCAAAATAAGAAAAATATAACTTTTTTTTTGCAAGAAGAAGGGTCATGCCAAAAAAGAATGTAGGAAGTTTAAAGCTTGGTTAGAGAAGAAAGATTTTTCTCATTCTTTTGTGATTTTTGAATCTAACTTAGGAGATATTCTCTCAAGCACTTTGTGGATCGATACAAGAGCCACTATTCATACTATTCATTTCTATAATAACATGCAAGGTTTTCTAAGTCAAAGGAAGCTAAATGAGAATGAGAGAGTCATTTTGGTGGGAAATGGAGTTAAAGCCAAAGTAAAAGCCATTGGAGTCTATAGATTAAAACTACATACTTAATATGTATTAAACCTACCTGATACAATTTTTGTACCCTCCATTGCCAATAACTTGTTGTCTATTTATATACTTGATGTTTGTGGCTACTCTACTAGCTTCATAAATAAAGGTTTTACTTTATATCTTGGTTCATCTATGATTAAAAATGGTTTCCTTAGTCATGATTTTTACCAACTAAATTTATCTGACTCCTCTAAGTCATTGTCCCTACATATTGGTGAAGTGGTTGGCCTTAAACGTAGATTCCAAAATGAAAACTCATCCACCTTGTGGTATAGACATTTGGGTCATATGTTGAGGGATAAAATGGAAAGATTAATAAAGGACAAGATCTTGTGCAATCTTAATTTCTCTTATTTCAGCACTTGTATTGGGTGTGTTATGGGGAAAATGACCAATACATGACAAAAAAGCTACCACCAAGAGCTCAAGTCTACTAGAATTGTTCCATACAGATCTTTGTGGTTCATTTATTGTGCCAACTTTTGGAGGATAAAAGTTTTTCATCACCTTCATTGATGACTTCTCCTAATATGGTTATATATTTATTCTTCATAAGAAATCTCAAACATTTGATGTTTTTAAGATTTATAAGGCTGAGCTTGAAAATTAACTTGATCGAATGATTAAAGTTGTCAAATCCGATAGAGCTGGAGAGTGTTATGGAAGGTTTGATAGAATATGACAACATCCATGACCATTTTCTCTTTTCTTATAGGAATGTGAAATTGTTGCTCAATGTAAAATGCTTGGAACCCCTGAGCAAAATAAAGTTGTCAAACAATGCAATAAGACTCTTATGGATATGGTGTGTAGAATGATTGCAAATTGTTGCTTACCAGAATCCTTATGGTGAGAAGCATTAAAGACAACTACCTATATTTTAAACCGGGTGACTTTTAAATCAGTGCCAAAAACCCCTTTTGAATTATGACATAGTAAGAAACTAAGTTTGAGGCACTTGCGTGTTTTAGGTTGTGCAATTGAAGCTAGGCTTATCACCCTTAGGAAAAGAAGTTTGACTTTAGAACCATAAGTTATTTCTTTATTGAATACATTAGAAAATCGAAAGGTTATTAATTCTATTGCCCAAGTCATTCCACCCGAATCATTGAGACTGAAAATACTAAGTTTTTGATTACCATTAGTGGGAACAATTCTCATAGAGAGGTCATCTTGGAAGAACCACTTTTATTTCATTCATCCACACCTACTACTATAGAACATCTTCAGTTGTCGGGGGAGAACTATAATCAACTAGAAGATGATATAAAATAGCCAACTGATGATGAATTTCTAAGGAGATAATCTACAAGGCAAAGGAAATCGGGCTAAAAGAGGACATGAAGATTTTAGATCTATGTAGAATTTTATGAACTTGATAATAAATTTTAGTTGGTGTGTAATTTCTAAGACATAGGCACACAAGTGTCAATTACTTACGGTTGTGTGTATTATATTGTTTAGTATGTACACGAGTAAAACTCTGTGAGATTTGGTTATGATTTTATTATGTCTTATATTTAAAGACAGGACGGTTGATAATTCATATGTTCAAAAATAAGTGAGTCACACCTTGGGATAGTATATTTGTCGAATAATTGACAAATACTTATATAAAAATGTTGTTTTTGCTAAATTTGAGAAAATACGGGGTGACATCCTTACCCCGTTTCTCACTCACGCCAATCAAATTTCATAAGTTACTCATGTTTACCTCAAATAAAAAAACATTTTTTCCTTTAACCCCTCTTGCCCTACCTAGCCCTAGTGTCAATGCAGATGTTGGTGTTCTAACCCAACCATGTCTTCCCTATCTTCTTTCTCATTTCTTTTCAATTGTTGGCAGCATTACAAGTCAGTTGCGACCAAGGCAAAAGGCGGCATTTTTTTTGCGCTAGCCACAACTAGGTCCAATCTAGTCTAATGTGGCTTGTCTCAGCCAACACGGTAAAAAAGGTCGTGCCTTTTGCCTAGTCACAACTAATTCACATTGTTGGATGCCAAGAAGAAATAAGAAAAAGAGGAGGAGGAGAAGTAGGTGGGGAGTCCATGAAGCGGAGAGGCTAGGCTGGAAGGGAGGTGGCTCAATGCTATTGAAAAAATAAAGACGACATTCTAAAAATATCTTAGTTAGATCAAAGATGCAATAACTACATTAAATGAAAACAACTCTTAACTTAACTTCTCCCGGGTTCAACCTGCAAAAGTTTCTCAACTTTTTGCCACTATTTGCCAAAGTATAATTGAAACATTTGGTAAGGAATAAAGCAAACATGTACCATATTCTTGATAGCCATAAGAAAATGATCATTTGTCAAAAGAGCTTAAACATAAATAGCTTAGGATTATTTTCTCTGCTTGTCACCATATTCTTGAAGAATGTGGTTATTTATACCCTATTTTTTTTCCTATATCTCCTATTTTTTATTTACCCCAACCCTATCTACTCTAATCTCTTACTCATCCCCTACCTTAAAAAAAAATATTTTTATTTAACTTTACGTTCCCCACTCCTTCTTAGGCATTGGCTAACACCGTCACAGCCACCGGCGACCCGGACTCTGCCCCACCTCCTTGGCTTCCTCTCTTGCCCCCATCTTTCTTCGATGCAGATCTAGCTAGGCATGACTACCACAGCTAGGCCCGACCTGTGCACGGCCACAACTAGATTTTTTGCTGCGAGCATAGCTCCGCAGCAAGAGTTAAAAGCTCCGAGCAGAGACGCTTCTACGGCCGCAGAGTAGAGCTCATGACCAGAAATGTTGCAAGTAGAGACTGGCCACATAGCAGAGCTTACGGCGAGAAAACTAGCTGCAGAGCTCTAGTCTGGCCGTTAGCAGAGTTATGTGGCCAGCTAGCCACTAGGATGGTCGCAGCTGTCAAGCTGGCCTATAGTCGCAGTATAATCTAGAAAAACAGAGAGGAGAAGAGGTCGCAGGAGCCGCCATCAGAATTATCGCTGGAGCTAAAAAAAGGTTTGTCTTTGGAGGATTGGGTTCATGTATTGGGGGGAAGTAGAAGCAAAGTGATAGGAGAAACATAAGGTAATGAAGTTAAAAAAAAAAAGATATTTTTACACTTTCGTTGAGGGACACAGGAAAGATAGCCACTTCATTCTTGACGCCACAGGGAGTAGCTAATGAGCTCCATTATGATGCAAATTGATTGATTAGTAAGTAAAGATAGGGAATAATTCTAACACTACCAAGTTTTGTGAACAGCTTCTGCTTAAAAATATTCCTCAACAATTGAGAAGAGGAGAAGTAGGGTGAGAGTTGTTCAGTTTTTTGGCTGGCATTCAAGTTTTAGGAAGCGAGGAAGTCGATTTGTCAGGTGACTTGTGATAATATATAACTCATTCAAGGTATTTTGGGAGAAATTGAATACAACCAATAAACAACAGGACATGGGATATATTTGCTGAATCTTGATGGGGGCATGGATGCCCTTCGCGTTGTAGTACTGTACAACTCAATAATTTAATGAAATGAAATTATTTAGAAAGAAAGAAAGACAAGCTTGATACGTGACGAGTAAAGACTGGCCATTGTCATGTATTGTAAATGACAAAGTGAGGTAGGGTTCCCTGGTGCGTGCTTGGTGGTTAGGTGTAACACTAGGGGTCCACTCCCCACCGGAGTAGGTGGAGCTGCCCCCACCCACACGGTTGTTAGGTCACTTGCGGTGAGTGTGACTGAGCTCATCAAAGCCCCAACACATTTTATCTTCCATAGAAGATGCCATTAGACGGAAAACTTCTGTATACAGTCAAACTTCTCTGTAAAAACCACCTGGGAGGATTTTTTTCACAGTTTTTGATGGCATTTGTGTATGTTGTTCCCCTTCGACTTACTGTTGCAATCAGTAGATAGGCAACTGAGACTTTTGGCACCGACTCCTTGGAGCAGCAGATGAGATAAGAAGGCAATCATCTAGTATCAGTATAACTCTTCGTATCATATGACTTAGGACCATCTCCGGCCCAATCAGCTCAGCTGCTAGACCAGTTTTCTTCGTTATCTAAGGCAAATTAAAAGCAGTTTTGTTTTAACAAAAATAATCTCCACTCGTAGTTCACATTTTGCTGGGATTAATTAGCACTGAACAATTATAGACACATGCTGTTGTTCTGATATTTCAGTTGGATGGCAATGGAGTTTTTAGCTTAGTAGCTGTCTATTTGTTCGATCCTCATCAATAGGACTAGTCAAGGATGGCCATTGTTCGACGTCATAGTTATATCCGAGGTGTTCGTGTTGGCGTTTGGCCGACTTTTTTTGTAATTATCGGCAACAGATAAAGACTTCATCTAGCCTTTTATCTAAAGTTTGGTTAATTTTAAATATAATTTATATTTTTACATAAAAGAATTTTTTCTCCTTAACTATTCTTAAGTATTATTTTTTTATACTTAAGTTCTTAATAATTTAAATATAATCGTATTAATATTAATTATATTTGAATCCTTCATTAAAATTAATTACTAAATACTCTTTTATACTGGATCAATAACTTCATTTAGTTGTTCAAAATAAATATATAAGAATATATACAAGAAAAATTTATTAATAATATTATTATAAATAAAAAATATAACATGTACAAATTTAGATTATTATTATACTTAGTTATAATTATCGTTACATCTCTCATTTTCTCCCATTGCCTTAACTTTCATCCACTTGCCTATGAAGCTGTATCAGTAAACAATAATCAGAGATAAAAAGCTTTATCTACAGATAAAACATAGAAGGATAAATTATTAGCAGACATAAATACCGACAAGTCATATCTGCCAACTATTTAACCCAGCCTTAATTATTAACTCAACTCTTACCTGCTAACTTTGATGAAACACCATCTATCTCTACCACTCTCCTTATTTTTGCCACTGTAGTCTGTAGTCATGGTCCCATGGGACCACCCCATTTAATATAGTTAGATTAAACGTCCAAATCACACCACTCCGAAGAAAGTGCTTCCTCCACTTCATGCATCGACGTCCACAAGCGTCACTACTACTGGGCCAATATTGTTGATTCTATTTGCTTGCAGATTGTAAAGACGTAATTAAACAATGCGTCTTGTCCAAATTTCTATCGCCTATACTGACCCCATACTATGAAAATGGTCTTTCAATTTGTCATTCAACAAAGCAATCTTCCCGATTAAAACTTTCAATACGGCTGCCAAGCAGAGAGGTGGTAAGTACACGCAGTGTAATTTGAGTGTGGATTGAAAGAAAATTGAGGCTTTGGAGGGACTTGGTTGGCCTACCACCATGTTTCCCCTCCCATCATCTGTTGCATCCTCATTGATGACTGCCTGAGACACACTAGTTGGCTGATGGCTTTACTGCCAAGACTTGGGGACCCCTTTTGAAATTCATGGAGCTGGATGAGCTCTGTCCCGGCTCCTATGTTTTAAACACCGGTCCCCACTCCCCACTACGGAAATTATTTTGCCTTTATACATTAATAATTAATCAAATCAACCCTGGACGTTAGTTACATATCACATACGTAGCTAACTAGATTCATGCATCGGACCTGAGGCTTAGGCAGTTTTTATGTCTTTTTTTACATTGAGCAGTGAACACGGTGGGTCCTGCACACGAGTGGAGCTAGCATTTTGGGACTTTTTAAATAATAATAATAATAATAATAATAATAATAATAATAATAATAAGCATAATTGATAGATTCATAAAGCAATGTTAATCGGAGTTTGGAGCACGTATTAAGATTATAGTCTTAGTAGTTACTCTCTCTGTCTTAGCTCCATTTGTTAAAAAGTTTTATTTCGTATTAATAACTTCATTTGGTTAAATTTAAGTGGATGAGTACTTAAAAAAGAGTATCATAAGCTTATTTTCTATTCTCTAAGACAAGGTTTTACTATTTAATAAAAATTATTATTTTCTCAAATGTAACTATTAATATATGGCGAAGGGAGTATAAGTTTTATGCATGCATTTGAGACTATAATGTTAGTCAATATGTCTCCTTTTTAAAAGCACCAACTACAAAATACAAGTTACAACTAAAAAGGCTCAATCTATGCAATTATAACATGAAATAAATTGACTCCTCTCATCTCACTTGCCCTACCACTTTTCATCTCCCCCCTCCTACGATGACCTCTTTCCTTGTTATTCTCCCCTTTTCCTACCAATATGTCGCCGGAGTCAAATAGAGGACAGTGCCAAAGTCACTGACCTCACCTCTTACCTTGTCAAAATTGCATGAACCACTCCCATACCCAACTAAAGTGTGGTTGATCGCTGCCATAGTTGTCCAGACCACCACCATAGTATGCCAGACCTAGGTAATTACAGCTAAAGCCCGCTAGTCTATTGCCAAGGTATGTTGAATTGTCGCTAGAGCGCAACATATCAATGTCAAAGTCCATCTAGCTACCGCCAAAGTTTGTTTAACCTTTTCTCCCTCCAATTCTCTAACCTTATCCTGCTTCACACCTATGAAACCATGACAGATAAGTGCTTCTAAAAATTTGTTAGATGACTTTATTTGTCTGCTTTGGCATTCCCTGCTAAATTCCTATGAAACAAATGATATTTGTTTGTTACACTACTAGAAGATTAGATATTTGCTTGCTTCCATGCATGAGATACATTTGGAAGGGTTTTTCATGCTCCACTTTGAGAATGAGCTCAGTGTAAGGAACTCATAGAAGCCCTTAATATTTGAGATTGAAGGTGGACATGCTAGTGCGCGTTAACTCCAATACCACTCGTGCTAATATGCGTTAGTATATATCGTTGATCTCATGGATGAAGGGCTCTCATGTGCTCCTTATGCTAGGTTCATTGTCAGAAGGAAGCATTAAAAATTCTTTCATTAAATGACATTTGTGCCTAGTCTTCATCACACTACGATAGTGACTCAAATTGAAAACTGATTACAATCCAGCAGCATCATAGGAATATGAATAGTTACAAACAAAACTTGCATATATCCGTGTCGCAATTGGGAAATATACATATTTGCAAAAAAAAATTATTAATAATTAGTTGTTTGAGCTTTTGTCCATCACTTAAAGAATATTATATTAAAAATTAAATTATCTAAAAAAAGTTAAACTATTAAGAAATGACCCAAAAATATATATCAAGCTCAGACCAACTAAAATTAAAAGGCAGAAATAAATAAATTATTAATATTTTTTTTTTCATTTCATATTAAAAGTTTATTTATTTTTTTTAAAAAAAATTAATTTTAAATAGAACTATTAATATGGGACAATAAATATTACACAAAAATATCTAAATACATAATAATCATTAATTTTTATATAGAATTGGTGGGGAAATTAAATATTAGGAAGACGAGGAAAATAATTAATATCGTAAGTTTAAAAGCTGTCATGTACCCAATTGTTAGCAGTCAGCCTGCAGTGACATGCTGGAGCACGAGGATTTCTGTTTAAATAATGGACGCATGTGGTCCAGTTTAGGTTCCCTTCTTTATCGAGGAACAGTCGTACAAGTGTATGTTTAGTAAGTCTAAAAGGGTGTAAAGAGAAGAAAAAAAAAAGAAAGGCAATCAGGGGGAAGGTGGTTACAGGTGTCTCCTTCATGACCCTCCTAGTAGTGGTGGTCCCCACCCAGAAGAAAAGAGTGGGGAATTTAAGGCGGGCACCCAACTGCCCAAGAATCAACGAATCGGGACGGAGCTTCGGAAGCGGACGGTTAGGATTGTCCGAAGGGATTAAGCACGTGTGCCTATTTCATTGTCCAGCTTTCTCGGCCCACCAAGATGGGAAAAATCTGGTGGAGCCCACCACCGACCATACTGGACAAGATTTGTAAATTTTTTTGATTTTAGCTTAACTTTTTACGGGACAAAATCAATGTTCTCCTCCCTCGCGGAGGCGGAGTCGTGAAAAGTGAAAACTAGAGGTCGGTGGCGTCCTTTTTAACACCCGGGCTCGGGCTCTGACGCACCAATTGCGCATATTATTTGGTGTGCCCCGCTCAAAGAGCAAGAGAGATGCGTGACATTCCATCCTTCCACACATTGATTCCGCCCGTGGGCCCGTACTGTTTCACCTTGGATGGATTACCGCCTGCAATTACGAGAATACCCTCAATGAGTTCTATATATCAACCGAAAAGTCACGCCTTCGGTGAGTCGCATTGCAGAGCGTGATCATTATTCAATCAATTCATCCTTTTTCCCTCCGGCCGCCCGGCCGTCTTCTTCCCTGCAATTGAAGTTGGGAAGGAAGAGAGAATTAGAGGAAGATCGAGGGAGATAATCTACTATCTGCGTTCTCGTTGTTGCTGTTTCTGTCATCGTCGTCGTCGTCTTTTTCTTCTTCTTTGAATTGGTAGCCTTCTTCTCTGCCAATTATACGCATGAGCAACTTGGTGGGGCAAAGGTTTTCGTCGAATTCCAACCATTTCATCACCTGTCTCCTCATCTTCATCCTTCACTACTCCCCCCTACTGCCTGATCCGTCCTTGTTTAATTTCGGAACGCCGTTGGAGCCTAATCGTCTTCTTCTTCTTCCTCTTCCCATCCATGTCTCGCTGCGTCCGAATGGAGCCTTCTGGAAATCGTCAATTAAGGAAAGGTAAATTCGTCTTTTTATTTTACCAAAAAATATATATTCTATTCTCTTCTCTTTCCTATTATATATTTAAAGTTTTAAACTTCTTTCTTCTTTTTTATGTATTTAATTTGAAACGACAAAAGCGGTATGACGACCTCTATGTACCTTATTAGAGAGTTAGCCTCTAACATAGTACATGAAGGATGTAATTCTCCTCTACCTCATGTAAGCATGGTCATAGCACGAAAACATTTTCGTACGAACATTTTAAAAGACAAAAGTGGTGGAACGATTGTTTTTTTCTTTTTTTCTTTTTGGGGGTAGGAGGGGGTTGAGAAATTAATATTCCTTATGCGTTTACTGCACAGTGATCTGTGATGCACAACTCTATTACGTTCCCTCCAATATTTGCATTTATTTATGCTGGCTTAGGGGTACTTACTAATATTTTTGTAGTTTGGATATTTGCATTTATTTATGTTGGCTTAGGGGTACTTACTAATATTTTTGTAGTTTGGATGTTGTTTGTTTGTGTATACAAATTAAGTTTTTTGTCTGTCCTAATTAAGAATTATAAATACAAATATACCTTTATTTGTATTGGTAGATACATATATTATTTTTATAACCTTTTTATAAATATTAGTATATTATTAAATATTCTAAAATAAAAATAAATTTTAATACCTATGTAACAAGTTAATATTTTTTTAACATACTATATAGATATTTGACAACTTAAAAACATTAATATAGAACTTATATAATATGTTAAAATAGTTCTAAAATATTATATTAGATATTAGGTAAGTTAAAAATACAGATCTAAAACATATATAGTATGTTAAGATACTCTTAAATGTTATATAAGTATTACATAACTTAAAAATATGAATTTAGTAGTTATCTAACAAGAGGATAATTTTAATATATTATATAGTTATTATATAATTTAAATTAAGAAAAATTTTAAATATTAAAATATTTATCTAAGTCTATTAGTGTAGAATTTCACAATGACACAATTTAAATATAAAGTAAAAATATAATACAAGTAAATAAATAAAGTAAGATATAAAGTTTATATGATTCGGTAAGGTGCCTACATTTACGACTAGAGAGAGCCTTCTCACTATCACTTGAAAAATATCTAAAAGAATTACAAGCCTCTTAAATAACCCCTTAAGAAAAATTCCTTTTATACCTAATTTCTCTCATCTCTCTTGTAAGAAATAAAACAAAAAGAGAAGACTCTTTTTATTTTACTACCCAAAACCAGAAGAAAATAATTTTCTCTGGCCTCACAGCCCACGTAAGAGAGAAAAATTAATTATCTCAGGTCAGACCCGTAATATAAATTGATAAATGTTAAATAAAATCCGAATCCTGTTCACCTTTATCACATCCGGAGTCCATCTTAAATTTGACTTTATCAAACTCACGTTACGTAACAACAATATGTATTAATAAGAGATGGTATATATAGACAAAAAGTACGTGACAGAGACACGGACAGCTCTGTCCGTGAGCACCCCCAGTTTGCTATGCAGGATGCGGGTTGTCTACTAAATACTTCGTGGCCGAACTTTTGTTAGCAGTTGTTTGTTCTGGGTTGTGTAAAAAAAACTTGCTCGTTCTGGGCTTTTAAGAGAGAGCGCTGCCATGCATCGTGCATGTATTCTCCTCGGCCCGGCTCAGTCAGACGATGGTCTCACAGAGTCCGTTTTGTTCACATGATGTCCAATGTCCATGCATCTCTGGCATGCATGTTGTGCAGTTTCTAGCAAAGAAGAAAAACGAAATGTCGTGCAACAATACCTACTCGCAGAGTCTTAACATCTTGCTGGGTCGAATTCGCCCAAGAGTGTGCTCCTTAGAAGATTTTGTATCTGTGGGAGGGAGAGAGTTTGTTGAGGCTCATGCCTTTTAGAGTGTTAATCACTAGTAAGGACAGAAGCCACTAACTGTTGAAGCTAGCTGTCCTTCATATGGGTGGAGGCCGAGGCCACCCACTCGGATTGGTGAGTTTTGGCTGACATGACTGACGACCGCGTCTCGTAGAGGGAATTTTTTTTGGTGCGCGTTTAAAGAATGAGCCTAAAATCTCACCTGCTTAATTCGAGCTATCACTCTGCTGATCTTATCACTGAAAAATGGAATTACCCCAGACATCTGGATATGCAAACCTCATGCTTCATGTTCATCAGCTCAATCGATTACCTTGTTCATCTTTTCTTTTGTTTTTCAAAGTTTTATTTATTAATCGGGACTCGCAGGGCCAAGTGCTGACAGGAAAAGAACACCTTTTTTCCTTCACTAGAAAAAAAAGGATATTATAGGATCCAAACCTCTATTATTAACGTCGTAGTATATTTTCAGATGCATGCTGTGAATGAAATAAGATTGGGATGGCATTTTGAAATACTATATAATTGAAATGCCCTAATATTAAGTGCTAAACAAGATTTTATTTTTTCAGCTTCTTGTTATGCCAACGTTGACGAAAGACAGGGCTCCTCAGCCCCCTCGGTTATAGTCATCGGTGGTGGCTTGGCTGGACTTGCAGCTGCACGGTCTCTACGTGATGCCTCCTTTCAGGTAATAAAGCTTCGTATCATTTTTTCTATTCTTCAGAAATAGTTCAAAACGAGGTATATACTTCTTCCGTCGTTAAAAGTAATAGCTCTATTTGAAAAAAAGTTGATTCCATATTAAGTGTATTTTGTTAAATTTAAGTCGTTGAGTATTAAAAAAAATATCCTAAACTTATTTTCATTCTCTTCTATTTAATAAAAATTACCAAAAAATATAACTATTAATATAATGGACGGAGTGCATTTGCAGTCCGGTGCTCTCTGTTTCTAACTTGCCAACACTTTTCAGGTGGTTCTGCTTGAGTCGCGGGATAGGCTTGGGGGTCGGGTGCATACAGACTACTCGTTTGGTTTCCCTGTCGATATGGGCGCATCCTGGTATACAAATTCTGAACATGCATGTGCTCTTGTTAGTCTTTGTTCTGCGATTAGTTAGTCCTTGCACTACATGACGCGCACGTTTCAAAGATCACTAAGCCTTTCAAATTTCGATACGCTTTCAGGTTGCATGGGGTCTGCAAGGAGAATCCTCTGGCTCCTTTGATCGGGAGACTTGGCCTGCCGCTTTACCGTACCAGCGGTGACAACTCTGTCTTGTATGACCATGATCTCGAAAGGTAACCATGCATCTCCGCTGTTTTTCTGTTTTTGCCTCCATTGAAGCTCCTTCATCGTGTTAGCTTATAACAGAATGGAAGGAACTTGCCCATGACATGTAAATAATGGTGTGACTTAATAGTATTTCCTCCTAGTTTCATTTAGCAAAAAAGTTTGCTCCATATTAATAACTTCATTTTGTTCAATTTAAATAATTAAGTATTTAAAAAAAATATCATAAATTTATTTCCCCTTCTCTTATATATGAGTTTTAGATCAATAAATTACTATTTTTTCCCCTTCTCTTAGATATGAGTTTTAGATCAATAAAAATTACTATTTTTCCCATTCTCTTAAATATGAGTTTTAGATAAATAAAATTACTATTTTTTAAATATTACTATTAATGTAGAAAGGATAGCTTTATATTCTTATTATACCAGCCGCTTGTTGCAGTTATGCGCTCTTTGACATTGATGGTCGCCAAGTTCCCCAAGATCTTGTTACAAAAGTGGGCGAAGTTTTTGAGCGTATACTGAAAGAGGCATGTTTTTAATCCGGATGGCTCACTTCAATTTTTCATGTTTAGTGAATTATTGAATTTGTTTTTCTCCGTAGTATATCTGACATTGGCCACTACCTCGTGTATGCAGACAGAGAAAGTGAGGGATGGGCATGCTGAGGACATGTCTATACTCGAGGCCTTTTCCATTGTAATGGAAAGGCGCCCAGACTTGAGGTAACTTTGTGCCTGTTCGGTGAAACTCTCTCTCATTTTTGCCTGGCCGTTCTTCTTTCTAACCCTTGTTTATTGTTGTTCCACAGGCAAGAGGGACTTGCTCACAAGGTTCTGCAGTGGTACTTATGTAGAATGGAGGGTTGGTTTGCTGCAGATGCAGATACTATCTCGCTCAAGGGATGGGACCAGGCAAGTGCTGAATTCTGTCCTGGGAGTACTGTCATTGATGTTATATAACTCGACAATATTACTAGAGTAGTCATTTAGCTTCAATTGTTTTTATTATGAGTTAAAGGAAAAATGCAGGAAGAGCTGCTCTCTGGCGGTCACGGGCTCATGGTAAAGGGATATCGCCCTGTCGTCAATACTCTCGCCAAAGGGCTTGATGTCCGCCTTGGCCACAGGTATATGTTCCTACATTATCCTATATTTGAGCGAGATTTCTCTCCCCCCCCCCCCCCCCAAATATAATTAACTTCTTCATGTTAAAGTGCTGTAACCACCATTTTTATACTACAATAGGGTGACTAAGATTGGCAGACATTATAATGGAGTGGTGGTCTCTACTGAAGACGGGACAATATTCATTGCGGACGCTGCTGTGGTAGCCGTTCCACTAGGAGTCCTCAAGGCCAAAACCATCCAGTTTGAGCCAAAACTTCCCGAATGGAAAGAAGCGGCTATTGCTGAACTGGGGGTTGGTACAGAGAACAAAATCGCTTTGCACTTTGACAAAATCTTCTGGCCCAATGTGGAATTCCTGGGGATTGTGGCCCCAACCACCTATGGCTGCAGTTACTTCTTGAATCTTCACAAGGCAACCGGCCATCCAGTCCTCGTCTACATGCCCTCTGGGTGCTTGGCATATGACATCGAAAAGATGTCTGATGAAGCTGCAGCCAATTTCGCCTTCACACAGCTTAAAAGAATCCTCCCAGATGCGTCTGTACCAGTATGTAAACGATTTTCTCCTAGAATTCTTAGTATAGGAACAGTTACTAAGTTATTCGTCTATTGAGATGGCTGACACCTGAAAATTCTGTTTGCTTATGTTTTCTTGTTGTTGTGTTCTTGCAGATTCAGTACTTGGTTTCCCATTGGGGAACGGATGAGAATTCCATGGGCTCTTACAGCTATGACATGGTGGGGAAGCCACACGAGCTGTATGAGAGGATCCGGGTTCCAGTAGACAATATCTTCTTTGCTGGAGAAGCGACCAGCTTCGCCCACCCGGGGACTGTGCATGGAGCCTTCTCCACCGGTCTGATGGCGGCCGAGGACTGCAGGATGAGAGTGTTGGAACAACATGGTGAGCTGGGTTTGTTTCACCCCGTGATGGGGGAGGAGTTCACGTCTGTGTCTGTTCCCCTCCTTATCTCGCGAATGTAGCCAGTTCAATGAAACCGAGTTCCTGAAAACAAAATGCGAAATTTGTGAAGAAAGTTGGTCTGTATGGTCATTTATGTGTGTTTGTGTGTGTATGAGCCCAAACAATGTTATTAAACGTAGACTTATTTGATGGTCTTTAAGCATATTTCTTACAATAGCTTATGTTTCTTCTTCCTTGGAATTGACTTCGTTTCTTTGAGTGTGATGAATGCCATATTTACAGTTTTTCCAGAAGAGATGGTTTTGGATCGACTGAATTATCATAAAACTTTAGAATAATTCTATTACTCCTTAATAAATACTCAGTACACCCCATTACTCACTTCTCATTCAACCAACCATCAGGAGGCACTGAGTCTTTATTAGAGAAAATACTCAGTACACCCATGCTTCCCATTCAACTATCATTAGGGGGTACTGTGAAACAGAATCATTTAAAACTTTAACATAAGGACGTATAGTACACAGCAGCCAAGTCTCTTATAGCATAAAATAATGACAAATCGAATCACATTTGAATGTATTTACGTGGCAAGTTCTGTAAAAGAAGTATTTCATAATTCGGTCGTGTGCATAGGCCAGGCTCTAGCTGTGCACGCGCGACTAAGAACTTGGCTAGCCACTGGCAGATCTGGCCACAATTGCATGCACGGGCCAATTGCGGTCAAAGAGTAGCCAGCTGGCCACTGCCACCTAGGCTAAATTTGGTCACGACTTTAACTTGGCTGCGGTTAATAAGGAAGGGGATGAGACCGACTGCCAATCGTTAAGGCGGCCGTGACATGAGTTGAGGAGAAAAAAAGATGGGTAAAAAGATGGAATAATATTTTTTAATATAAGAGATAAATATGAGATATTTTATTAAATAATATTATAGTATAAAAAGAAATGAGAGAAAAAATTGAAGTGTGAATAGCCAAATTCTTCGAATAAAGTAGTTGAGTATTAAAAAAAAATATTATCATAAACTTATTTTCTCTTTTTTTAAAGGTAGATTTTACTATTCAATAGAGGATGCTAATATTCGTGTCTATTTTCTCTCTATCGAAAGCCTACTTTAAGTTTTAATTAGATAGACAAGAGAAAGTGACAATATCATATTTATTTTTCTAAATCCAATTAAAGGTTGGAGCGTGCTTCTAAGCATAGAAAAAAAAAAGTAAAGTGAAAATAATATTTTTCTTAAATGAAAATCACTATATTTTTATAAATGCAAGACGGTGGGAGTACTAAAGTTTTGCCGTTAAAAACTGAAAGGTAACACCTCGGAAAATTTGGACAATGCACAACATTTTGGGGACAAAAATGTGAACAATAAATCAATGCGCATAATTCTGTGAGACGTATCACTTTTTCTGCCATAAATCACGTTTCCCAAGTGAAACTTCGTCATGAAATTCTTTTCCCGGTAAGGGATTAGCCGAAAGGGCACTGAGTAAAGGGACGTCCCTGCTAATGGTTACATCAGGAAACATATTCTCCATGAGAGATCACTGAAAATCAAACGTCATGTTCCACGAACACGAAGGTATCAAGAACCAGTGTTGAAGCACTCCGGACTCGTGGTGGAGCTACAGCCCGGAGTCTTGGCAACATTTCTTTCCCTCATCAGCCTTCTCAGCTTGGACACATGATCCCACATATTAGCTCCTGCATAAATGTTGGACAAAACCACAAAAACTCCGTCATTCCACGGTTCCAGCTCCGCCAGGTTGCCGGCTGCCCACGCACCTATCTCCACGTTCCGGTGCTTCTCACAAGCACCCAGCAGGCTCCCCCATATAACCGAGTTGGCGCTCGTCGGCATCCCTTCTACCACCTTTCTGGCCTCCTCCAGCCTCCCCGCCCGGGCCAGCAGATCCACCATGCACCCATAGTGAGCCATGCCAGGTATAATGCCGCACTCGGCCACCATAGAATCGAAGTAATGCCTTCCCTCCTCCACCAGCCCACCATGGACGCATGCAGTGAGGATTCCCACAAAGGTCACATGATTCGGGCGAACCCGGCTACGCCTCATGCCGCTGTAAAAGTCCAGCGCGTCCTTGGCGCGGCCGTGCATGGCGAAACCCACGATCATAGACGTCCATGTCGAGACATCGCGCTGTTCTACCCCAGCAAAGACCTTGTATGCGAGATCCATGCGGCCGCACTTGGCGTACATGTCGATGATCGAATTTGACAACAATACATCCGATTTTGCCATTGACTTGGCCTGGACTGCGCATTTTTGTATCTGAAGGGCCAAGCTCAAGTCGCCCAAGCTCCCGCAAGCAGATGCAACGCTGACCATGGTCACATCGTCTGGTTGATGCCCACTTCTCCTTAGCTTCATGAAGAGCTGTATGGCTTCCCATGAATGGCCTCCTTGAGCAAACCCTCCTATGAGAGCATTCCAAGAACCCAACTTCCTCTCGTGATTTTGTTCAAACACCTTTAGCGCATCATCGAGATCGCCCGCCTTAGCATACATGCTAATGAGACCGCTTTCGCAGAACTCGTTGGATTCAAGCCCATGCAGAATCGCCACACAGTGAAACTGCCGGCCCCAGTGGGCGGCAAATAGCTGAGACAAGGCTTTGAAGACGATGGGGAGTGTGTAACCATCAGGTGAGACACCGGCTCCCGCCATTTGGGCGTAGAGGCGAAGTGCGGACAAGGGGAGGCAGAGCCTTGCGTAGGGTCTTATCAGAGAGTTCCAGTGGAAGGGAGTTGGGTTGATTTCCAGAGTGCTTGATCGGATCACGTATGCGTGAATTTGCTTCAGTTCTTGGACGTTGGTGCAGTTTTCCAGCCGAGTCATGATAAACTCGGTCAAGCTTGGAGCGATACCCGGCCAGACATAGTTGGGAGTTGTCTGAGTAGCGACGGCTCGAACTGCAAAGTAGCAGGTTTGCATGGTTGGGGGCTCGGGGCATGTCTCAGCCCTGGCCCCTGAGGTTGAGATAAGCGGCTATGCATGCATGATTCTCCCACAGGAGCAGCAGAAGACGGCGAAGCTAAAAGCTAATTTATCTGAAAGCGTTGCAAATGCGATGGACGAGGCAGAACTATAAAATCGTAAAACTTGAGGGGGAGCCTATAATTAAAGGAGAATGTAGGGGGGTACCCTTGTGTGTACGTTACAAGTTGGCGCCTCCGTTCTTCCGCATCAGTCATCAGCTATTCACAATCTGCAGCTTGTAGATTACCCATTTTACGGGCGACGTCTTCTGATTTTCAGCAGAGCGATCCCCGAATTTGCAGGTACATGACGCAAAAGCATCCCTCTTTTTTTTTTTTCATGCGAATCTTGTTCCTTCATCAAATTTTTACGTTTGATAACTGTTCATTGTGGCGACTTGTGGGGATCGATTTCATGCTTTTCTGTTGTGAAAATATTTGATTGTTGCTGGGCCTTTGCGGACGTTACTGTTCAAGGAATTCATAATTTAAGGGTTCAGGGTTTAAGAAAAACCAATTTGGAAGTATTGAAAGAAAAAAACTGTGGTGGTCGATGAGTGAATATCTACAAGGCTCTTGCAGAATGGGTACAGTGGAGAACAGTTCCTCTTTGCTTCACGAAACCAATTCAACTTTGTCTTTGCCTGATGCCTTTCTCAAGTTCCTCGATGAGAACGGTCTGGACCCCTCCATCTACACTGCTGCAGACTCAATCCCTCGCTATATAAGGTGTGAGATATTTTCCTCTCTAATCGTTTTTTGAATCATATCGATTGTTTTATACATGCTGCGGTTTCTGTTTCCCTATGAAAGATTAAAGCCTGGGTGCGAAACTCATCTCCAAGAGATTGAAGCAGAAATTAAATGTCGGCTTGAAAAGGTTGCTTGGCTGCCTGGATTCTATTCCATCCCGCCCCATGTTCAGATTGCAGGTTCAAAAGCATACCGGGAAGGGAAGGTAAGCTAATAGGAAAAAGCAATATGTGATCATAATAGCTTTATTCTGTGAAATGATTGTTCTAAAACTAATCTCATTGCTCAAGCGGTGGAGTGGTTTTGTTTAGTCAAACTGGAAAAAAACTGTGGTTAAATCTGTCTCGACTTGTGCCTTATTTACATAAATAAAAAAGATTATACTTTCTGTCTCGGTAGTTCTTCAGCGCAAACTCGTAGTTACCATGGTTGATGAACCTTCATTGCTATAATAATTAAATGCGTAGGACTCTATTAAATGTTCTTAGATTTTATCAAATTCTTGCATGGAGTTGATAAGTGATTGGTAGCAGTTTCCACGATTTAACTCTCATACAATACATACAAAAACTTAGAAATAAGAAATTGGATTTGGCTGGTAGCCTGGACCCTAAGTATCAGCAATGCAACAAATTGCATAATCATGTGACTTTGGCTCCTTAAATTCTAATTATTAATACCCAAAGGCTTTTTACTATAGGTTAAATTGGCGTATTGTTTTGATAGTCTTAAGACATTGGTGGCTTTTATTAAACTTCTAGTATGGACACTTAATTATTTACTATCTGTTTTGTGTATATCTCATTTATTTACGTGTCATAATCAATTTGCTACTCACATAATTTTAGATATATGGAATAGATGCAGCATCTGGAGCTGCTGTGATGGCTTTGGATGTCTCTTCTGGAGATCACATTCTTGACCTTTGTGCTGCTCCAGGTAGATAGTGATTTTTACACTTTAATTGTCTCAACACAGTAAGCAAATTGTTTGTTTGGGTGATTGTTCCAGGAGCCAAATTATGCATGCTCTTGGACATCCTTGGTAGCTCAGGTTCAGTGACTGGAGTTGATGCTGCAAGACACCGTTTGGCAGCCTGTAGAACAATGATACAGAAGTATTTTTTAGGAGATCACTGCAGACTCTTTGTTGCCGATGGAACTACCTTTTCTTTGTTGCCTATTAGGAGTCATGTGGAATCAGATTTTGGTAAATATTGCATACACACTCTCTCACCCTGTAGTTTGTTTACATATTTTGTTTTTTTGAATAAATACTTTGGTGCTCATGCAGCTGATGACACAGAGGATATTTATATGGAGTGGAAATCAAAGACACCATATAAAGAAAGAAAGAGAATTAATAAACCAAGGAGTTTTTCTAGTTTACATTTTGCTTCAGATGCTGCATTGCCAGACCTAGTATATTATGGAAAGCACTCAGGGGTGATTGGTCTTAGGAGAAAAGATATATCTCAAGCAGGATGCAATGGTGAAGCCTCTGAGTTAGGTTATGATAAGGTGTGTACTTTCTTATACCTTTTCTGGCTGATAATGATCTTAGTTTGCTTAACTTTGATTAAACAATGTTTCCTGCTCTTCATACGAACTTTTTGTTGCTAAGAGTTTGATCTCTTAACTATATTACCACATTACTTGTTATGCAAGCATTTTCGTTCACTACATAATCTAGTCCTGTTACTCATCTAGGTACTCGTGGATGCCGAATGTACCCATGATGGGTCATTTAGACACATTAATAAATTTGCCAATTGGGGTTGGACATCCCTTGAAAGACGAGTGCTCAATGCAAAAAGGACAAACACATTGACCGAGCTTCAGGTCGAATTTTTATTCACTATTTTACATCGTCTTATGTTGGCAAGACAACCCTTGCAATAAATTTATGGTTCTGCTTCTTCCTTGAACTGTCGTGCTGCTTGGTTGCAGAGACAGGCAAATCTGCCTTAATCATTCTTACTTTTCACTGTATGTATGGACTTCTTGATGCATCCCACTGCTGATGAAGCCTGGGTGCAAGTAGGATGTCTATGCTACTTTTCATTTAAAATGGTTTCATACGGGAGGGTAGTCAAATATCTTGCTGTTGGTGACATCTTGCTCATTTTCCTAGAAGATAGAGGAGCAATAAGGCCTTTTCTATCCTCATTTTTTGCTTCTTGATCGCTTTCTCGTGGCCATGTAATGTACTGATTTTAAGGTTATTTTGAAGCATCTATGAGGCGTTGTTATGGATCTTCCAGGGATTGTCAAGTATAAACCTGTATCTTTGTTTGAAAGTAGTTATGGCCATTTCAAAATAGAATATTGGAAAACGAAATTCTCTGAAACAAAGGTTAGCATTGATGTCATTGTATATTCTGCAGTTACAACTTTTGAAAAATGGATTCAGATTATTGAGGATTGGTGGATCACTTGTGTATAGCACTTGCAGGTATGATTACAATTGCTTAGGTCTTCTTGAATTTCAGCTTTGAATTCTTATTGCCAAATCTAGCGTATTTGTGGTTCACTTGTGTATTAAATATGCTTCTAGCTTTGTCCACCCATTTTTAGTTGATGGTTGGGCCGCAATGAATAATACTTGAGAACCCAGGGTGCGTCCTTGAGTCACCTGTTGCAGTATATCAAAATAAAGTCCTGTTCATGTCATTCCTTTTCTTTGCTTTTGAACAGTTTAACAGTAGCACAAAACGAGGACATTGTGGAGCAGTTTCTTTCGGAGAATTCTTCTGCTGGTATTTCTCTCCATCTTAAGTAGCTTCTGAAACATCTCTTTTGGTACTTCATCTCAGGAAAACTAGATTAAGATGTGGTTCTACATTGTAAATTCATCACCAGCCACGGCTCTCATGGAGCCTTCAACCATATTCTTTCTTGACCTCACCTTACTGATATTGCGAAAACTGCCCATACTGTTGAAGAAAATAGAGTGCAAACCTCGACCCTGACCTTGAATAGTTTGTATAGTACAAATGATATATTTGGCTCTGGGTATGATAATGGATTCTTTGAACTGATGCCCCATGGTTAAACATTGAAAAAGAGTCGGCAAGCGCATAGTACTTGAGAATTGGGAACACCAACCTTTCCAGGCTGATAATAAATTACTGCATTTTTTGAATAAAGTATTCTCCAAGCAATGATTAACCTTTCACAAGATGCAGACTTATAGTTTGTAGCCTCATCAGATTTTGTTCTTGCAAAAGCAAAATGGACACACCTTTCCATCCTTGTCTCTGATTGAACTCACAAGAATAGCATGCTCTATTACCTCACATGAGATCGCTTGCGACAGCTTCATTGATGATCCAGTTCAACCACAATTCGCATGTTGCTTTAATTGCTGAAACGTAATATTTTGGGTCGTGCAGAGTTGCAAGAGATTGGAGCTGCAAAACATTGGCCTTGTCGGAGTGGTGGGATTCCTAAGACATTGCGTTTTGATCCTTTGACATCTCAAACTAGTGGACTTTTCGTGGCAAAATTTTTTAAATGTTCAAACTAATTGTCACTTGATGTTATTAATAACATGCTTTTTATGCTTTTGACTTAAACCTCTGGAATCTAGAGAACCAAATAATGACAGTTTTTGGCTTCAGCAGGAGTGGGTTAATGCCAAAAAGAGAGAGCAGGAGCAGATGTCTTGCCTCCGAGAGGTCATTAATATACAAAACGTTGCGCCTGCTGCTGTTGGGGCAAAGTAAAGCCCACTGGTAGGGCTGAAACCGGGCTGCGCTAGGGTGGGCTAGAGCTAAGTTCTAAGCCCTAGCCTACCAGCATATTTCCAGGCCCTAGCCTGGCCATGTGCCTGAGAAAGTTGTAGAATTTTGACAATAGTATAGCCCAAAGGAAAACATAGATATAAAGTAAAAAATATAGAATAATAAATAAAATAAGGAACATAAAAATTTACATAGTTCAGCAAGGTGCTTTTTGGTACGGGGCATAGAAATATGCTATTTGTGACATGTATTGGGGCGCACACGGGTGAGTGTGTTATATATGTGGTGTACATGTGTTGTGGGAAACTCTCGTAACTTTTGTCACCCTATATGTATGAGTTGCATAGAAGGTATGCAATGTTATGTAAAATGCACATAGCGATACGCACAAATGGTTGGTTATGTAGAGATTCTTTGTCAACATGCTTGTTGTTTGGCGTATTTATATGTCATCTCCTCCTAGTATAGTAATAGAGAGTCTTGTAGAGCATATTGGGGTCATTTGACAAATTTTAGAAAAATTATTTTCTTACCATTACTGTGGTTGCCACTCCAACAATATATAAGAAATATTTTATATCATATAAAGGGGACGTGGTGAGATAAAATATATGAGATTGGTATAATGCCTAACCTTATAGCCGGTTGCCTTGGAATGAAATACAGGCTAGTTGAGTGCTTAGTCATTATGCTAGGAGACACATTGGTTGGGAGATGGGACTCTCCGACTCAAGAATTGGTTGTCCGGCCTTATGACCTTGTTGAAAACAATGACCTTTGCATACACTTAGTTGAGATAGTGTATTTTGATGTCTGAGTGCTTAAGTTGAATGTTGGTATCGCAAGACTGTGTCCCCCTCTGTCTAGCTTGCTTAGAGAATGTTCTAACATGTTCACATATCTGCATTGTGACAAGTTTGTTGCTCGGGTTTGCGGGTAAGATGCTTTGTCGAATGGCACAAGGTTTTGACCTTGACCTTGACAAATAAGGCTGACTCGCTTGGTTATTTGGCCTTATCAGTGCCGCACAGATGGTTGCTTCTCATGTGCTTTCATAACAAGTGGTATCAGAGCGAAGGTTTCATCTTGTTGGGTGACCAAAATGAACATTTGGACAAAGAATTGGATATTGTTGAATGTAATGTTCTTCGACCTCGATAGTGTGAGATGGGCAAAAGAGTGAACATGCAAAATACAAGATGATAGAAATGTGGGATGAAACGTATATGAATAGATGATTGTTGATTAAATTTCTTTCTTTGTTTCAAACTAAACGAGTGAAATTTGCCATCAAGAGAGCATTTTTTTATAAGGACCGAGTGGCAATAGTGTTCTTGTTAGCTAACCGTTGATGTAGTAATGCTATTGAAGCAATATAGAGTCATGTTGGAACTAAAAATGATGCAAATGGCAGCAAGCTCTTGCTACTGATGCAATATGGGACTTATTGGTAGTGAGAAGCCTTGTGAATCTTCAAACCTCCTTACCTAACGATGTTGTGGGTGGAACAATATATTAAAACAAAGTTTATGGGTATGGAGCAAGTTATTCTTACAAGTGATTAAATGTGAGACTCCTTGATGCGAGGAAGGGCTGAAAATGAACATTAAGTTGGGTGACCATATTGCAAATGGATGCATAGCCCATTAGGAAAATAAAGTGTACAACCAAAGGAAGTCGGTTTCTTCTTGCTAATGCGGTTTCTTCTTGCTAATAAAATATGAGATTCATGGGTAGGCGGTTTCAGGTTGAACTTGGCACAAAAAGAAAATTCGTGTTGGTAATAGTAGGCTTGAGGAATGAAACTTCCTGGGTCGACAAGAAGAGGAATGTTGAACATGAGGAGTGGAATCTATCGAGTCCAAGTGATGAAAGTGGAAAAGTGACAGGTAAAACAATCCATTTGGCATGCAAGTGTGTATCCAAAGTGTGGGAAAAAAATAGAGAGAAAGAAATGAAAAAGTTGGCACATGATGGCGATGGACATTTGTGCCTTTGGTTGGGAGTTGTTGCAGCAAGAGGTATCACAATTTTTTGAGGTGAACAAAAGTAAAACATTCACCCCCTAAGTTCTTTAGGTCAACATGCAAGTAGTGTATCTAAACCATGCTTTATCGAGACGAATAGGAATATGGCGTTCCTACCTCTAGGTTGCTAAACATGACCTTGTATGCCATACTTGGTTGGCAGAGTGACACCTATTGTACTTTGCTAGTTCTAGATATTGACTTGACTAGCTGGGTGAAGTGGCCTTCATTTGCCAATAGGCAATAAATGCAAAGATAGTGTTGCATCATTAGTGGCGTAGTAGTTTGATGACTATGTTGGTAACGCAAAGCTTGAGCAAAGTTACTTCTCCTAGGGTGAAGTAGACCTCTCTAGAGGAGATTGTGAGAAGAAACTTGACTTAATTAGATAACTTGAACTTTGTAAGGCATGGAGACCCAAAAGGTACTTAACACAATGAGGACATCATTTTGCTAGACTCTTGGTTGATGAAAATCTAGTCTAAGGTTAGCATTGCAAAATATTATTGAGCTTTGGTATAAGTGGGGGTGAGATTAGATTCTTGGGATATGTCAATGGGCACAGACAAGAATGTTGAAGCCCGATGCCATGGTGTAAACTTGACAATGAGAACTGCAAGGTGTGGCCAAAGTGTAAGAAAATATCATCCCATGTATAGGCAACTTGTGAGTGTCTCGAGTGCAAGACCAACTTTAGGAGAAGAAGTTAGGCATTATTTGATTTATCTTTTCCTCGTAGACGTGCAACAATAACTCAAATGGAGCAATTGGGTGCACCTTCTTATTGATGCAACCTTTTCCACAAAGTACTTTTTCTTTTGCCGATGTGGGAAAGGCACATTGAGAAGAAAAGTTGCATTGTGTAATGGTTTAATAGAGGCAAGGGCCAATTGGTGAAGTTGATTTTTTCAAAACATGTAATTCACGGGATTATCCAAGCCATGGTATAAACAAATTTCAAGAGCCATAAGAAAGAAGAAACATTCATTGCAATCACTTATCGTGGTTGGAGATGATAGTAAGGCCCATGGAGGCATAACATTGACTAGGACATCAACAGATTGAGTGGGGGAGAGAGTCACAGGGAAGAGAAGGGTACTATTTATGACACATGCTGGGACGCACATGTGTGGGTGTGTTGTATACTTAGTGTGTATGTGTTGCGGAAATCGCTCGCAACATTGCTTACCCTGTATGCATATGTTGCAGGGAAGGCTTGTAATGTTGCATAATGTTACGCATAATGCACACAATAATGCATACACACGGTTGGCCATGTTGAGACATTTGGTCAGCTAGCTTATTATTTGGAGTATTAACGTGTCCCGTCCCCCTAAGATAGCATTGGAGAGTCTCGCAGAGCATTTAGGGGCTATTTAATAAACTTTGGAAGGACCATGCTTGTACAACTACTTTGCTTATCACTCCATCATTATGAAAGAAATCTCTTATGCTATATAAAAGGACTTAGTGAGATGGAATGTATAAATTGTTGGTATGATGTTTGGCCTTGTAATTGGCTGCCACAGAATGCAATGAAGGCTGGTTAGGTTGCTAGCCATCTTGCTAAGAGCCCTGTCGGCTATGAGATGTGGCTCTTTGACCTAAGGGCCGGTCATCTGGTTTTATGACCTTGTTGGAAGAATGACCTTTGTATGCACTTGGTTGAGATGGAGTATTTTGACTTCCGAGTGCCTAAGTTGGATGTGTACATCGCAAGGTTGCATCCCCCTCCGGCTAGCTCGCCTGGGGAATGTCTTAGCATGTTCACATGTCCTCCTTGTGACAAGTGTGTTGTTTGGGTTTATGGGCTAGATGCTCGGTTGAATGGCACGAGGCCATGTTCTTGAAAAATAAGGCTGACTCATTTGGCTATTGGCCTTGTGAATGCTAGATGGATGGTCACTTCCCGATCGCCTCTGTGACACTATGCCCACAGTCGGAGAGAATCCTTCTAATATAGTTGTGAAACAATTGAGTTACATGCCTCTCAAAAATTATGAGAGAATTCCCCTTCTCCCTTTCTCACTTTGTGTCTCTCTCTCTCTCTCAAAGAAGAAGAGAATTATTCAAGCCAAATGCAAAAAACTGAGATAAGGAACCCACGAAGAAAAAGTGTATCAAGGTAAGTACATTGGTCACCTTTTTATTACAAGGTTTTACGAACAACCCAAGTACCCAACAACTAAATATTTGTAAGAACCCACTACGATGGTCCCTGAGTCCAAGAGGACTCTAGTCCATGCTAGACTCCGTGTCTTTGAAGAGTCAAGTCACATAAAATAATCTCCACCTTAATTTGAGTTTAACAAGTCACATAGGAGAATTATCCACAACTGTGTCTACCAGAATACAGGCATGTCCTTGCATCCTCCACCTCAAAAGCAGTTCCTTTTGCACCCCATCCAGGTGCAATGTGATCTTCAACACCTTGCAGGATTAAGCAAGCTTAAGCAATGCTTGAACTTTTCATTGGTCACTGACTTTATTAACATATCTGCAATATTATCTTTCATGTCCATCTTTTGAAGATGAATCTACCCATTTATAACACCCTGGCCTGAGAATTGACCTAGACCGGGGGTTCAGAACACAAAATTGGAGGAAATAAATTTAAAAAACAAATCAGCTAGGAGCTGTAACATCAATGCCGTTAGAGCTAATTTAGATCGGGTATATGTTGTCATGCCATTAATTACCTACATACATGTTGGATAGTATCTATGATGTTATACTAATATGATCAGATCTATATGTAGTTTTGCCTAATGGCTATTACATGTATCAGGTAGTATAAAATTATATACATCAAAATACTTATATTTGAATATTTAATCGAAGTCAACCGAATATATTCAATGTCAAATAGAAGCTGACAAATCAATGGAATCACAAATCTCGCTCAATCACATAGCAGAGCAAAACATATCAGAGCAGATTAGATCACACCATATCTCATTTGACCATATCATATCATACCAGATCTGATTGGAGCATATCAAATCAAAACAAAGAAAAATAGGCCAGAACACTTTGGATCATACTAAAACATATATATTATTTAGCATATTAAGTTAACTACTTAAGATGCACATGCACTCATCCCGATGTGCAAATTAGAAGGTTAGAAATGCTTACTCCCCTGAAGTTTTAAAAATAGCACCATCCCGATGTGCTCCTTTCTCCGGGGTGTCCTCCCCTTTAAGTTCAAAGATGGTGGGCAGAGCCTTCTTTTTCTCATGAATGTTTCTCCCTTTTTTCACCCATAGGTGGTGGATGGAACCTCCCTTACTTGGAGACACTTTTCTCTCTATGCTTCCTTAGGCAATGAACAAAACCTCCCCTTACCTGGAGATACTCTTCTCTCTATGCACCTATAGGTGATGGACATAACCTCTCCTCACCCAGAGATACTTCTCTCTTGGAGCCTATTGGCGGTGGACAAAAATCTCTCCTTACTCGGGGATACCTTTTTCTCTATGCACCCATAAGCAACAGACATAACCTCTCCTTACTTGAGGGCAATTCTCTCTTAGTGCCCATATGCGGCGAACAAAACTTCCCCTTACTAAGGAACATTTCTCTCATTGTGTGACCCGTCAGTGGAGGACAGAGCCTCCCCTTACTTAAGTTTACCTCTCTTGATAGGGCCCAACGGTGGAGGATGAAACCTCTTTACTTCGGGTCGCTTCTCTCTCTCTTTGGGCTTGAGTGCGTTAGACAAAACCTCCTAATACTCTGGACTATTTTCTTCCTTTAGAGTAGCCAACTATGAGAATGAGCACTTCCATTGCGCAAAACACCTTCGAATTACCTAAGAATGACTCTTAAACTTGCGAAATCGAACTCAAAATGACCAGAAAACTCCCCTGAAAATCTACACAGGTTTCTTATATATTGTGGAAAACCCATGAGCAGATGAAGCACCCACGTGCACAAGCAAAACACACATCTCATGTGTGAGGCATGCGCAAGCACACACCAAAACACTTGTTGCGTGCATGATGAAACGTGTGCCCCCCCCCCCAGCCTAGGCAGCACAAAAGCGACACTTGGCTCCCTCGTGTCTAGCAGGAGCTGACAATGTTATGCAGGCCCCTCCCTCGTGTCTCATTGGAGCTGACAACTGCGCGGGCTAACCCAATGATGTGGGTCCTGTGCCACTAGCGTGGCTGATGCATGGCATTGACATCAGCTAAATCGTCCTTACTCCTATTTATTTTATTTTTATTTTATATTATCTCAACTTCAAAATGCGATATCTTCTTACCCCGAAATCAGAATTGCGTACTCGTAGTACTAATGGACTTGTATTGATGAGCCATTCGAAACTGACTACATATGGGTAAACTATCCTGCATTTTTCAAGTGGGTCTGACCCATGTGATGCACTTTTTGAGGTTAAAACTTTCGCTTTTAACCTCTATTTTAAGTGTTCTTCGATTTGTTACACTCGTTACTTCGAGCTCTACCCGTATATGGAGATTTCATCCCTTTAAAGACCCCTAAAACTTATTCAATTTTATAGAATTACCCCCAACCCCTTGAATTAGACGGAATTGGAAAATAGGATGTTATACTATCGGACATGTATTCTTATATCTTATGGTATTTCACTAGGACGTGCTTTGTCCTTACATGATAAACTTAATTTTTTGCTAAATTTATGACATTTTGACTATTACAAAGTACTTTAATAGTCTTATGCTTCAACCCAAGTTCATTGACCAACTCCTTTAGCTATATATCCTCTTTAGTTGTTTTTATAACTACTATTTATTCAGCCTTTATTGTTGATAAAATATTTACCATTTGGAGAATAGAAATCCAACTGACTGCACCACTTACATAAGTGAACACATATCATGTGCACTTATCCAGATTAATGCAAAGTCTGCATCCATATATTTAACTATATAAGTTAATGTTTCATCATTCCCAAATAAAATGCCAACATTCTTTATCCCATTTAGTTATCTCAAAATCGTCTTTACAACATCTCAATGCTTCCTCCCTGAATTAGTTATATACCTCATAACAACACTTACTACTTAGGCAATATCTGGCCTATTGGACACCATAACATACATTAGATAACCAATTACACCAGCATAATGCACTAGTTTCATACTTTAAATATTATCCTCTATGGTGGGATATAACTCTGGACTCAACTTGAAATGAGCAGCAATGAGTTTACTAATTTGTTTGGCATTGTTTATATTAAACTTGTTCAACACCTTCTCAATATTCTTCCTTTAAGATAGCTATATAACTATAAGGAAGAACACGAAAATAAATACAATTATCAAACATGCATACCAAATCCTTTCCTCGTCCCTCAAATTCATCAGGTTGTTACATGTAATTTACTTTTCTATTTCCCCATAAAGAAATATCGTCTTGACATCAAAATGTTAAGTTCTAGATCATAATAAGTAACCATAACTAGCAAAATTCAAATATAAGTGTGTTTTATTACTAGAGAGAAAATTTTATTAAAATCCACATTTTTCTCTTGTGTATATCCTTTTACCCCTAAGCTAGCCTTAAATAATTTAGGTTCTTTATTTGATAAAGCCTCATTTTTTTAAGCACTGATTTACATCTAATAGCCTTTTTTTCATTAAGTAGTTCAACTAATTCCCAAGTTTTATTCTTGTGTAGAGATTTCATCTCCTCCATCATGGTTGTCATCCACTTGTCATTGTCTTTAGATTTTTTGGCACCTTAAAAACAAGATGGTCTCCACTATCAATTATTAAAGCAAAAATAATCATATCCTTAAAGTCATACGTAACCGTTGCTTCAGTATTTCGTTTAGCTCTTCCTTTTGCAATTCTTTAAGGTTCTTGATATTGATCATCACCCATCTGAGGACATTGTTGCTTGTCTCTGTCATTCGTTTAAGCATCTTCATCATCTATTTAGGGCTACATCAAAAAAACCGAACCGAATTGAACCAGGTAGAACCGAACTGAAATTAGTCGGTTCGGTTTGGTTCGGTTCCAACTTCGGTTCCGGATCGGTTCCTTAAGTTAAGGAATTGGTGTATTTTCGGCTCGGTTCTAACTTATAAAAACCCAAAACCGAACCAAATCGAATACCTTTTTCAATTTTTATTTTTAATATAATCTCAGCCCTTCATTTGAATGAAGGGTCGAGATGGATTCTTCTTTTATTAACCCTAACCTCCCAAAACCCTAAAAATCCCTTAATCGGAATCTCAAGCTACTTTCAACACTTCCTCCCAGCGACCTCGGTTTGCAAGGTTTCAATCTGGAGCTCAAAGCCCAGGTGCCTTCTCCATTCTCCCTTGCCCCTTCCAACTACTCAGCATTCCCCCTTCGTCTTCTTCTAGCTTCAAATTTTGGAATTTTGCAGTTGTGAAGTGTGATCAGCCACCCAGCTTCACAAATTTACTTCCTGGTCATGAACAGTTCATCTAGTCTGGCTTGATAGTGAAATAAACTGTCCAGATGCAGGCAGAAGTCTCTCGTTGTCTTCATATGCCTGCTCACTTTCCTAGCCCTTTATCGACCAACCCTTCATCTGGGATCCCCCCAATCTTAGGGAAATCGGCATGGGTTGTTTCCTGCAGTGGATCCACTGTTCATGCTAGATGAGGAGGAGCTTCTTCTTCTGGACGTCCTTGTAAATTGTTATAGCCGCTTCCTTTGCTGCCCAGGGCGATGCTTGAGTTGTTGAAAGCAGGGCCAATTTCTTTTGATGTATTGATAATGCAGGGCATCTGAAGTTTGAAGTCGGCTTCTCATCTCCCCCAACTTTGGCGACACCACCAATAGCCTCCGCCGGAGCTCCTCAATGTCCGCCTCTACCGCTGGTAGGTGTGACTGTCTGATGGAGAATGGGTTTAGGATGAAGGGGAGGCCGGGGTGATAGCGAGCTCAGGAAATTTCGGTTCAGAACCGGTTCTCGGTTCGGTTTCGATAAAATCGGTTTCTTATTCAGTTCGGATTGGTTCCGAGATTTTGGTTCCGGTTCCGGTTTCGGTTTCGGTTCTTATAAGAACCGGTCGGAACCGAACCGAGATGCAGCCCTACATCTATTTCAACCTGAACTTCCATTTGTTTCTAACATTTCTATTGCACCTTATCACCATTCTATTTTTATACCAGGTAGACCCCATCAAATACCACATGCCTACTGAAGACTATTTTGTTTGCCTCTTAATCCCAAAGTTTATATCCCTTCACTTCTTTGTTATACATGAGAAAAATGCACTTTTTAGATGTAGAATCAAGCTTACTCCTTTGTATGTTATGAATATGGACATATGCAAGACACCCAAAAATCTCAGGCACCTTCATATCAATATCTGTAGACAGTGACCTATTTATGATGTGGCATACCCCATTAATTGTTTTAACCCAAAACTCCTTGGAAAGATTCACGTTAAACCTCATGCTCCTTATTTTTTCCAAGAGTGTCCTATTCATTCTTTTTACTAGATTTTATTGTGGGGTTCTAGAATAAGTGAAGTGACGTATAATCCCTTCATTTTTATAGCAATTAACAATCTATTTAAATTTGTATTCAACCTCATTATATGACCTCAAACACTTTAACTATTTTCATGTCTGCTCTTCAACATAGGCCTTTTATTACTTGAACTTCATGAACACCTCTATTTTTTTTTCATAAAATACACCCACACTTTTCTTGAGTAGTTATTAATAAAAGTCACAAAGTATTCAACTTTACCTTTTGATGTCATTGAAGATGGACCACAAATATTTGATTTGACACACTCCAACACATCCTTTCTTTTATTTTTCCTTTGTAGAATCTCACTCTCCATTATTTTATATACAAACAATATTTACAAAAACATAATTTGTAACTTTTGACACCTTTTAACAATTTTTCTTTGCGTCATCACTGTTGTTTTTCATGGGAGTGGACACAACAACATCACCTAGAATTGTACTTTAAATTAATTTGTATAAGTTTCCTACCTATTGACATTTCATCACCACCATCACCCCTTCTGTTACTTTTAACACTTTGTATTAAACTTACAACCAACTACATCTAATGCTCCCAAAGATATCATATTATTTTCTAAGTCAGAAACATGTCTAACTTCAATTAGTGTTTGAACTATACCATCAAACTTCTTAATTTTTACATTTCCTACTCCAATGGTCTTACAGGTAGTATTATTTCCCATTAGAATAAATCTACCATTAAATGACTCATAGTTATCAAATCAATCACGATTAGGACACATGTGCTATAAACAACCTGAAACTAAAATCCATGAATCATTAAAAAAATTCATACCTGAAGTGACAGATAGCACATCAGCCTCAAAATCATCAGGTCTAACCTCCTCCATGATAGCCTGACCAAAAGAAGCCTTTTCCTTCTTCTTATATTGGTCCTCTTTGTGCTTTTGACACTTATTTTCATGTGACCTTCATTCCTAAATTAATAACATTCAATCTTTTTCTTCCCCTTTAACATGGAGCGAGACCTATTTCTATTTTTTTAATAACATTCCTAAATTAATTTAGACTCAATGTTCATTGATCTTCCCCTTCCCCAATTATTTCATTGAGCCACAAGACCCTCAACTTGTAATTCATCAAGATTAGGCTGCATCCTTATCTCATTTGATAAAAGAGTAGCCCTGACATCTTCCAACTCTACTATCTCCTTCCTATATGACAGTGTTGTCACCATATGTTCATATGAAGGTGGAAGGAATGTTAAAAGTAGTAGTATTCAATCCTCATCTTCAATATTAACACTAATACTAATTAATTGAGAGGTCAATGTGTTGAATATATTGAAGTATTCCAACAAATTTTCCCCTTCTATCATCCTGAAAGAATATAATTGTTGTTTGAAGAATAACTTGTTTGTAAGGGATCATGCCATATACAAACTTTAATTTTGTCTGGACTTCTGTAGTCGAGTATATTTTCCCCAATATTTGTACCCGTAGAGATGGGTGTGGGGCTTAGTCATGGGGTCATAGGCTTTGTTGCCTGCTTACAACGCTAATTTTGGAGGTACAACGCATACCCAGGAGGTTAACGCATGTTGGGGACGCATATAGAAAAATAAAAAAGAGTGAATAGTAAATCACAGCTTGAAAAGTCGAATCCAGTAAGTTTCTCATAAAAAAAACTCGACGTCTAGAGAGATGGAGTGAAAACCTGAGCCCATTTTCGGTCACTCCGTTCTCCCTCCTCTGTCGTTGGATTTCACCGGTTCTTGTCAAGATCCTCTTTGCCTCATCACCACGAGCCCGTAGGTACCAAATATGATCACCGCCATGGCCTCTTCGCTCCTCCATGAGGTACCAAATTTTTCTTCGGTTTTTCTCTCCTTCCAATCTCGTTTTTGAACTGTGGGGGTGCGATTTTGATGTCATTTTTTGCCACCCTCAACTAAACTTATGTTTGGTTGTCCGCCAATATTCTTGGTCATCGTCCGGCCACCGGACAGACTCCATCCAGCCTACCTCGAACAAATATGCAGAAGCGTCATATTTTCTCGCCAAAAATGACTAGAAAAATAACAAAAAAATCACAAAAAATTGTAAAAAATTTAGGGATATTACAAAATCATATCATACAGAAATCTGATTATGAATTTTAAAATCAGATAAATAATTTTTTAGAATCAAAATAGAGCACACAGATAAGAGGTCGTGATATCGAACAACGTTACCCTCGACGCTCATGGGGAAATGGAAGGCTAAGAATGATAGGAGCTATTCTATGATGCTCTACACATGTGTGCGCTAAAACCTATTATTTTTCTCAATGGATATCCAAAATATGATAATCCCAGGTTTCACCCCAGAATTACCGAGAGAGTGCAAGCACCCACGTACCATTGTACATATCAAATCATTTTCAAACAAAATTTCTTTCTAGAAAACAGAGCTATAATTCATGCTCGAGCAAAATATTGCAACAAAATGAAAATCCCTTTGGACAACATCAGCTTAAAACATAAAAACCTTTTACCCTCTCTATGATGTGCAATTTACAAAATAGAGAGTTCAATTTTATAGTCAAATTCATAATAGATGTTCTAGATTCAAATCAGACTTGAAATCAAAATTCGTCTCAATACACTAGCAGAATTAGCTTTGAAGCTATCTACTAACCACTCATATCCTATACAACGGGTGTTTGAAAGTTTCTCCGTAGTAATTCTACTATTGATCAAGACAATTTTATGAATTTCAAATCACATTTCAAAACACAGAGGATTTGAAATTTATTTTTATATCAAAACCACTAGCATACTCAACTTTAGAGGGATCTACTGACACCATGTGTCCCATACCATGAGTGTTTGGTGGTTTATCTTCGAAAGTTCCTCTATTTTTCAAAAATAAACTTTCAAAATGTATACATTTCAAAATTTAATCTTATGTCAATATATCAGTAGATTTTACTGTAGAGCTTTCCACTAACAACTCATGTCCCATACTGTGGGTGTTTAGTGGTTTATCCTTAGCAACTCTACCACCTTTCAAAATATATTTATTTTAAAAGCAAATAAATTTTTAAAACAAATAATTTGAAATCAAAATTTATTTTCAACACACTGGCAGAACTACCCTTAGAGCTATCCACTAATACATCACGTCCCATATCATATGTGTTTCATGGTTTCTCCTAGGTGGTTCCACCATCCTTTAAAACAAATCTGTTGACCTTTGAAAATGTAGGTATTTCAAAGTTTAATTTTTATTTCAATATATCGGCATAACTAACTCTAAAGTTTTTCACTAACACTTGCGTCCTATACTGTTGGTGTTTGGTGGTTACTCTTAGATAGTTCCACCGTCTTCTAAAACAAATTTATTTCTTAATCAAATGAATTTTCTTAAACAGACAATTCAAAATTGAATTTTATTTAAATATCCAAGAAGAATTAACTATAGAGTCTTCCATTAGCATCTCGTGTCCCATACCACAGGCATTTGGTAGTTACTCTTTAATAATTCTACCATCATTTAAAACAAATTTCATTTACATCCATTTTTTTAGAGACTATTTGACATTAAAGTCTCTAAAATTATTTTAAAAAATTATGTAATGGATTTAGAATAGATATTTCCGATCGATTCAAATTCAAAATCAAAATTCATAAAATCAGAGTTTAGATTAAATCCAATGCCTCACATGCAAAATGAAATTTCAAATCATTCATGATTTAAAAATTAAAATTCCAAAAAGAGGAGTTCGTCTTGAATTTGATGTAACACATACTAAATGAAATTTCAAATCAAATTCGATTCAACTTATTCATGATAGAATTTTTAAATCACTTCGTATTTAAAATTAGAATTCGTAAAATTAAAGTTTGTATTAAATCCGATGTCATACATATAGAACAAAAAGTTTAAATTCATAATTCATATTAAAGCCATTGCAACACTTGCAAAATAGAATGTGCAAATCTTAAATTCGGTGTAACAAAGTTAGAACAAGATTCAAGATTAATTTTGATATAAATTTGGGAGTCAAATAAAATCATTGTATATTTTTTAAACATTTTCTTCTCGCACACCAAGAAAAGCTATGATACACATTTGTAATACCCCGACCCAGAAATCGACTCGAACTGGGGATTCAAAACAAAGAATTAGAGTAAATTGATTAAAAAAAATAGAATAAGACCAACTAGGGGTGATAGACTCTTGTGTGCGAGAATCGTAATGTTCCTTTGCGCACTGTAGAGCTTTAAAGCTCCATTATGCATCGGCCAAAATAAACATATTTTTATAACTAATTTGGATCAGGCAAATATTGCCCTACCGCCGGCTGCCTACGTACATATTGGATAACATCTACAAGGTTATTCTAATACGATCGGATCCTAACATAGTTCTACATAACGACTATTACATGCATTAGGTAGTACAAAAACACATGCATCAAATTATGTATATTTGAATATTTAATCGGAGTCATACGAAAATCATCGAAGTCAAACAAAAGCTAACAAATCAACAAAATCATACATCTCATAGAGGTGAGCAGACCACTAGTAAAATCGCATATCCTAATCTATCACAAGGCGGAGTAGAATACACAACAAAACAAATTAGATCATATCAGATCCCATCAAATCATATCAGATTTTATCCGACCATAATAGATTATATCATATTAAATCGGAACATATCAAATCAAAACAAAGTATTTCAGTGTAGATCAGATCAAAATAGAGCATATTAAAGCATATCAAATTAAAACATATTAGAATCCATTAGATCATAGCAAATCATATATCTTAATTAATGCATTATTTGTTGGCCAAGGCTAGGGGCCGACGATGCTACTTCCCCTTGGAAGGACTTGGATTTGGGGAATCTTTTCTGCTGGTTATGAGTCATGCGTAAGGGAAAGTGGGGTGGAGAGGTGGAATCGGGCCATAAGTGTTGGCCCATGCCATCACTCGGTTGAGCAGAGCCCATGTTAGTTGGGCATGCGGCCCAAGTCCGAGCAATGTAAGGCCGAACAGGTAGGCCTTAGGTTGGGGCAGGGCCCGTGGCAATGGTCAAACATGTACCGCGATGTTTGGGGGCATATGGTTTAGGCAAAAGACATGCAAGACAGAGAAGAGGAGCAAGGAAGGTCGGGAATTGCAACCCCTTATTGTTGTTGGGTCAAGCTGGCATCCGCGCTGACCACTGGCTAACACCAGTGGCAGCAGATTTGCTAGTCATAAGAAACGAAGGGACCCGATTTAGCCTGGGGCAATAGTGTGCCGAGCTGGGGCGGCAGACATGCTGTCGCCGGGCCACGAACTGCTGAACGGGGACTAGGGCCAAGCCTAGAGGAAGGTGGCAACCCAATAGTCGTTGTCTCATGGCAAGCCGAACATACTTCAACCCCATGTTGTCCAACATCCGGCGGCAAAAAATGGATGCCGCCAGAGAAAAAGGGCAGACTTTACTTCAGCACTAGTCGCCCAATCGAGCTAATCAAAACCGACCAGGGCGAAGGAGGCTAGATCTTGGCACCTCGCCATTGCCGGCTCAAGGTGGCAATCCAGAGACTGATAAGTGGGTGGCGACTGTTAGTGAAAACAAATGATAGAAAAATCAAGGGAAAGGGGGAATTTTTTGTCTTGATCGAAATAGAGCAGAGGAGGGAGTTGAGGGAAGCGGTGGCTATTCGGACCAGCAACGGCGTCCTTGCCTTTGCCGGGCCAAGGGGGGCCGAAGGCCAGCAAGCGATGGCTAGCAGCCGACGACCGGCAACACTACCACAGGCCGCAATGCACAGAAACAACAAAAAGAATGGGCAGGGATGGTGGTGCTCAGATGTCATCCTGGCCAAGAAGAAGCCATGACAGCGGGCTGGAGGCCAATTGACTAGCAGTAGCGACAGATCGAGAGAAGGAAGGGTGGGCGCTTTTGGCAGGCTGAAATGGGAAAAGTGGAGAGAGAAGGGCGGACGCCAAGGTGGCAGCGACGCCATGCCGAGGTTGGCATTGTGAAACGCCGCGGTGGCATTGCCTCCGGCCTCACAAAAGGAAGGGACTATTCTCCTCCTCTGTTCTGCCCATGGGTCGGGCATGCCGATCTGATTTTTATTTATTTTTTTCCTTTATTTTCCGTTTCTATTCTTCTTCACGTCTATTCCTTTTCTCTCCTATTTTCGCGCTAAAAGTTTGTGTGGTACGTCGAGACCCATGACCTGCAACTAAACTCCACACTCGACTCTATAGTTACAAACATCGAGGTAAATCGCAAAAATAGATATGTCGAAGCTTAAATTTCTCCATAAAAAATACGAGCAGAAAAATTGCAAAAAATTGCAAAAAGAAGTTACACTTCTCTACCACAAATTAAAGTTATTATTTCCATCAAAATTTCCAACTTTAAGTTTGTTAAACCCCTTTGATGCTATCATGAAAAAAAATGCCTCAAACCTGGCTTTGATATCAGTTTGTAGAATTTTGACAATGGGAGAGCCTTAAGGAAAATATGAAAATACAACAAAAATATAGAAAAATAAATAAAACAAGTGACGCAAGAATTTACATGGTTCAAAAACTACGTCAACAGCTAGAGAGAATCCTTCAACTATACTTTTGAAGCAATTATGTTACAAGCTTCTAAAAAACTATGAGAGAATTGCCCTTGTACAACCCCATTCTTCCTTTCTCCCTTTGTGTACCTCTCTCTCAAATAAGAAGAGAATTATTCAACTTAGAAGCAAAACATTGAGATAAGGAACCCATGAAGCAAGATAAGTTCATTGCTCACCTTTTTGTTACAAGGTTTTATCAATAGCCGAAGTACCCAACAACTAAATCTTCATAACAACCCACTATGCAGGTCCGTGAGACCAAGAGGAGACTCTTTTCAAAATCAGACTTTGTGTCTTTGAAGCGTCAAGTCATGTACAACACAGGCTTTCAAAAAGTCCACCCCCAACTTGACCCTCTAAGATGTGAGCTCTTTTTGTTTTTTTAAATTTTTTCTAAAAAAATAAATAATAAAAAGGTCATCATCTTTAGGTGGTGGAGGTTAACCCATTATTGCATAAGATCATAGGCCTTTTGGTAAGTCCTTTATAGTCTACTGTTAGCCCCTTAACTTACTGGATGGGAAAAAGGGGGCGGCTACCCCTTTCTTGGCAACGGACAACTAAGTTTGCTAGGCGACGGATAATCTAAGTAAGCCCCTTTGGGCATGGACGGATGCTGAGACAATGCATAAGGTGTTTGGGATGAGATACTCACCTTGCGGAGCAGGATTAGTAGGAGTCCTTGCGCTGGCGGGACTCTGCAACGAAGGTGGGCGCTACTTGTACTTAGGGGAGGACTCCTAAGGCAGACATGATTCACTTATGTAGGACTACTGCATTCCTTGCAGGAGTAGGAGTCAAGGCAGCAGATTCCTAAGACGGATAGGACTCACACAGGCAGGCTGACTACGCTCCTAAGGCAGGTAGGAGTTGGAGTAGTTGGTTTCTTTGGATGGACAGACTCTTGGAGGCAGCAAGGCGTTGAATTTCTAATTGAAGACGGACTCCTTAGCAGGTTTCCTAATTTGGGCTAAGGGCAAATTACTTGTTGGGCTGAGAGTTGGTCAGGGTGAGAACTCTTATAAGGGTGGGTTTTGTACTCCTAATAGTATTAAGACGGCTAGCTTTAGGCTGAGTCTATTTAAGGGGGAGAGCTGGGCGGCCATGACTGGTTAGTGACAAATTTACTCATGCACAACAAACCAGGAAGCTGAGAAGAAAACTTTCAGTCTAATGGATCAGCCTTGCCTTCTCCCTGCCTTGTGTATTTCAACAGACTGATTTACATAGCTTGGGCAGAGACCCTTACACTAGGACATTGTTGGATTATTTTGTTTGTGTTTCTCTTTCACATACAGCGGAAAGGGAAGAGAGTAATTGCTGGTTGCGCGGTGTAGCCAAGTCATCACATGTGCAAACACTAGGTATAGTTTCACGCCTGTAACACCAACCATGATGAGTTACAAGGTTAAAAGTTACTCAATTTCATTAAAATGCACAACTTCTTCCCCTCTTCCCTTTATTTTCTCCCATCCTATGTAGGTTTTAATATAATAAATATTTATTTTATACTTAAGGCTAAGCTGAAGGGTCTGGTCTGGGCTTTTTGCCCTTCGTTACTTTGAGAGCATGAAATTGATAGGACCATCCTTTGGGCTTAAAAATTTCAAACCCAAATCTACATTTTTATGGGTTGAGTTGATTGACTCATAAATTTCACCCATATCCACCAGTAAAAATAATTATTATCGTGTATTGGTTACTGAGCAGGGCACATATGGTAGTGTGCTTTCTATCTCCAAGAAATTCGAATGCATGATTGTTTATTTGATTTGTTTCTCCCCGTTCAAATGTAAGAAAAATTACCTACAAGGATTAAATTATTAAAAATCTTAGAATCCTAATTCTCCATCAAAGGGTCAAGCAAACGGTTTAGATTTATACTAAAATCACAGCTCAATGAGTACAGAAAAGTCAGGCCACTTTCAAAAGTACAAAATCAACGTGACAATTGAAAGAATTAGGCCACTTTATGACCACTTTATGTTTTAGAAGAAAACAAACCCAGCAACCTAGTCTCATAAAGCATCTCCAACGAGTAGTGATGCCATCGGGTTGGGTTTAGATCGGGTTTTGTCAAACCCAAACTCAAACCTATATCACAAAGTTGTGACCTGAACCCGACCTGACCCGACCCGACTTGAACCCAAATTCAACCCGATCCGACCCGTTTGACCCGAATAGATTAAAAAAATAATTTTTATATATTTTTTAAATTTTTTAAATTTTTTTAATTTTTTTAAAAAAATAATATTAAAAAATATATAAAAAATATAAATTTTATATTTATATTTATATTCGGGTCGGGTTGAATCACTAAAACCCGACCCGACCTATTAGAGTTATTTTTAAAAACTAAACCTGACCCATTAGGGTCGGGTCGGGTTTACCATTTACCCGACCCGAGTGACATCCCTATCAACGAGTAGTTGAGTCCCAATTAGAAACTCATCGGCTATATTTCACTACCTACACCAGCAAATTGGTTGCCCCCTTCTCTATAGCAAAAAATGCTTACTCAAAAGGTGGGTAGTCAAATGATATATTATATTTCAACGACCCAACGAATTTTCGTAAAAATGGTTCTTTCCACTAACTAGACGTTACAAATCTACAAAATTTATTAAAAAAATGGCTGGTAAGTTGGAGCTTTTTTTTGGGGTAGCCAAATTTAAGTTAGTTAAATTGCCATGTCAGTATATGTGCATTCCAATGCCAAGTGTTGGGTAAAAAATTTGACTGATCAGGTCGAAATGCTCTGATGCATCTTTCTCACATTCAGGCCCCTCAATTAGTTTCACTGACCTGTGTAGAATCTACTTGGCAGGAGTTAAGTGATTAATTTGTATTTTTGTTGCCCATAAAAGGATAATTGGTGGGTTTTAACCTTAGGGAAAATATTTTCCTAACCGGCTCATGATCGAAGCCCATGACTTAGAGGTTTAACATGGCAACTAAATACCATGTCACTAACATTGTACATAGTTACCATGTTAAACCCACTATATACCATGCTAAGACTTGCATAAACTTTAGTTATGTAGCCGGAGAGAGTAAATGCGTATTTAAAATTTGGAATATGATATTTACATTGCACTTTTTTATGTTAAAAGTCTTATTCTATTTTTGATTAGATGGAGAAAGTAGGTTATATGATAATAACGCAGAGATTTACTTTTTTTTATCTAATCAAAAATAAAATAAATCTTCGGTATAAAAAAATTGATCAGTTTCTTTAAAATTTTAATTATTATTTTAACATTTGAAGAGTATGAGTTATTCTAACCTCCACTTTGGGAGACATAATGATGGTGCACTCATTAGCCACAGTTCGTAAGCGGAGATTGTACTTATTAGGTGAATGGCCATGGTGAAGTTTCACCAACTGATTATTTGGCAACACATAGGTTACCCATTTTGTGGTCTATTTGTAGTCATTTGAGTATATTTTGTTTGGATGCACTTTTTGTATATGATTTTCTCTACAAATAATACAAATGAATTTTAATTTGGCTCACAACTATATTAAAAATCTTCATACTTTCTATAAAAGGCCCAACAAAATGTGCCTCGAAATGTGAAGTTGTGTTGAAAACCTTGAATGTCATTTGCAGATGAAATATTTACGCTCTCACAAAAGCAAGCATGGTGCCTACACTTCAAAGTTAATAAATGTATGTACTCCCTACGTCCTAAATTAATAGCTTGATTAAGCAAAAAAATTATTTTATATTAATAACTTCATATTGTTAAATTGAAGTAGTTGGTGTACCTAAAGAAAAGTTCCATAACCTTATTTTTTCTTCTTGTGGGTTTTACCATTTAATAAAAATAACTATTTTTTAAATGTAATTATTAATATAAAATAGAGGGAATATTTGTTTATAAGACCCAATGATGGATTGCCATTCAAGCTATGACCATGTTTGGATGCCGCTTTTCCAAATTAGAAATCAGTTTTAAAACATGTAAAAGGTCTTTTCCCTGTAATTAATTAGTTTAGGAGGATTTTTTTCCCTACGAAAGCTTGTTTATTTTAAAAAAGAAAAAAAACAAAATGACCATCTTTTGGGCAAACAAGGAATTTTTTCGTTGCAAAAAGCTGCCTTTCCACCATCGGATTGTAAATTTTCCTTTACGCCTTTTTACTCCCTACTCGATCACTAAGTAGCTAGGGGGAGAACATTGAAATCTCAATCTTAAAGGGAGCCAAATCATTGAGTAACCTTTGAATACACATTTTTCTTAAAAACAAAGTCCCTTTAAAATCTTAAAAGAGATTTATAATTATTTTTTGGATGGATATTTTCTAAGAGAAATGAGTTTTAAGCTAAAATAGGCTCGAAAGGAGCTTATGGGTCAATTCAACATGAATTGACTTAGAACGGCCTTTATTAAAGAACCCTCCTTAGGAGGAGGATTTTCTAAGAAAGAGGATTTCTTGTGGAAAAACTAAGAAAAGACTGCTATCCTCTAAAAATCTTCTCAGCTACATATTCTAGGTCATTTCAATTATTTCTTGAGGAGGGGAAACATGTTTTATGATCTATATTGCTAGTGAGCCTACCTAAGGAAAGCATGAGTACATCTATCACGTTAGCACACATTAGTATTAGGGTTAATGATGCTAACGGGTGCTAGTATGTGCACCATTGATTTTAGATATTAATGATTATTTTTTTATATATAGTTAAAACTCACACACTCTTAAACATTGTATACCACTCGGATGAATCTCTCCCAGTTCTAGTTTAACTAAGGCTAGCTTGGCATCAAATGATTCTATTAGCGTGAAAATATTTCTAACCATGTCTTCCGTTAGTGTGAAATGCTTTTTGTTAATGTAAAGAGAGAGTTTTTAATGTTCCTTACTTATCATGAACCCAACATAAAAAATATTTAAAGGCCATTTTAAAAAATAAATAATCTGTAAATATTTTTTGTAATGGACTTAAAAGCAAACAAGAAACATGAAAAACTCGTAAAGAGTGTGAAATGTCAATAAATGGGGCATAGTGAAGCTATAGTTATTTTTTCCTCGCTCAAAAGTCCTGTCATTCACCCGAAGGAAAATTCTGCAACAGGACGAAGAGGACGAAAAATCATCACTATTTACACCAGTTTTTTATTGGATACTTTCCGTCCTTCCCTTTTAAGAGGTTCGAATTGAAGTTTGATTGTCATCAATTGAAGTTTGATTGCCATCAATTGCCTAATCTTAAGTATTCTAACCGGTTTGACTTAGTACCTCGTGGATATAGAATCATAATACAATCATTACAATTTTTATTTCATCCTGATCTGTTACTGGTACAGTAATACTGTTGACATTTCTGTTTCATTGACTTAGTGTCCGCAAAATAAATCACATTTATTGGGGGCATTAAGTCAGCTTCTAATAGTGCCAGGTATTAGTACAGCTGGCAGAAGTGACTGTGCAAAGTTGACCCTATAAAGGATAGGTGCTACTTATGCAGAAGAGTTGATTTTGTGATCTAAGTGGGATCAGTTGATTGCTTTTCAAAATCTTATCTTATGTGCTTTAGGAAAAGCTAAACTGCCATTAATTAATGGATGGGGAATTGGAATCTCTATTACCGTGGGAGTAACGCGACAACCTTTTACTTCGGATTATCATCCTTTTCCGTTCTGATAATGAGCCAAACTTAAAGAATGTATGCGTTAGTACGTGTGCTATTGATCTTAAAAATAAACGCTTCATACATTTTATTTACCCTCGACTCAGAATAAGTCCCCATCCGTCAAACATATTTACATTGTAATTTAATTATACATCTTGTGTAAATGTTGAGCTTTAACTCTTGAACGATAATGAATGGGTCACCCCACTCTGGCTGCCAAATCTATGCCTGTGGATGAAAAGAGTTCCTCCACTTAAATTTTCCTCACGCTCTCTCTCACATATCCATGAAGATTTGGATGCTCATCTCCATCCTGGTCAATGGTTTTCCGTGTGTTATAATCATATCAAAATATTGATGATCTCAGCTTGAAGATGTTAAAGTCTCTGAAAAAGACTTGCTTTACTGATTTCTTTTAGGTTATGTATTTTGACAAATGAAGTACCATAACATGGATGACCATATGATTGACGTCAATCAACCTCCTTCGTTGACTCATTCATTAGCTGATCAACATAATTGACGGTAAGATTTAGAACTCCTATTGTCTTCTGCAAGACTTCCAGGCAGGAGTCCATGTCAGTTGCCTGGGGTGAAACTTTGCTCGGTTTGCAATTACTTGAATAGTAGGCAAAACCCTTCACAAGGTTGTCGACCACGTCGGTACTTGAGGCACAAAAGATCACACTTCTTGCCCCTGTAGTACGGAGATGAGAGAAGAAATTTACCGACTCCACTCAATAATGAGAGAATAAAAATATCTTTTTGAGTATGTCGTCCCATACCTTGATCTGGGTCGAAGGTCCAAAATGACTTCCTTCCTCTAAAATCTGGTATCTGTGGCCAAGATATATGTAGTCAGCTTGATTTGATGGGGGCTCCATGACCAGACTGACCATGTTAGGACCTAGGACATAACATGGTACATAGCTACCAGGTCTCCATGCTATGAAACTATCTACCATGTTAGACCTCTATGTGCTATGCTAGGAACACTATGTACTTGTTGAAAAAGGTCAGCTAATTACCAGGTTAGTGGTGACAACCCCAGGATGTACAGCAATACAATGGATGGAGCTTCTCCTTTCCTCAAAGAGCTTACCAGCCAGTGCCTTCAGAAACATGAGCTGCATCAAGGGAAGGAAAACATGAGCTTGCTTCCATGGCCAGTAAATCATATAAGTGGTCAGTCAGAGGCTGGAATTAGAGACTTGTCGGTGATGGACGGGAAGCACTAGAAGAAAGAGAGATGGCGATCATGAGCATTCGGATGAACTTACATGAGCTAGCTTGCTGGCACCGTAGCATTTCAACGTGCTGAATTTGGACCCTTCCACTCTAGCATTCCAGTTTTTTGGTTCCACTACAGCACAATGATGCGCCTAATACATCACACAAGAGGGGATTAAAAACGCACCATGAATTAACTCATCTGAATGCTATGAAAAAGACGAAGCTCTCTGAATGAGCTGATTGGATTAAAATATGTTGCTGTGAAAAGAGGCGATGGAGATGGGGAGTTGAAAGACAACTACCACGGAGTTAACGTTGATAATGCGGGAGACGGGGGCTCGAAGCAAGGAGGGCAAAAGCAGCAGAGTCAACAGTGCTGGCGCCACGTGATTTACTTGCAGATGCTGCTCTATTCCGTCACTTGAAAACCTCTGCGGCTCTGTCAAACCCATTTCATTCACAGACTTTTCAGCTTAAATTAAGATGAACATCAGCCAGCGCCTGGCAGCTAGCAGCTTCCATCCCATTGCCAGCACTATACTAATTTTTTGTTTCGCATCTCTACATTCTCCCGCAGCACTTAAACTAATCTGCATTATCTGTTTAACTTGGATACAAACTAAGATTTTTTTGCTTTTAAATTATCTGAGCCAGTTAGTAATTACTTGGCTTGTGGGCAAAATTTTAGGCTGGCATGGACATCAGTGAGATGGGAAAAGAAATGGGAGTGCAAGCAAACAGACCACCCATGAGTAAGATGCCGGCATTGTTGATGAGGACGTGCAAAGGCTTCTGGCGTCGCTCCCACTCGGCTGCAAAACTCCGGACGGAGGAGAGGGAGAGCAGGTCCAGCGCCATCACCTGTTACAATTCCCTCTGTCATTTGACTACCCAATGACGCAAACGATGATCAGGAGCAGCACTCCCTGGGGTAAAGAAAGGGCGTACGTTACCTCCACGTTGAGGGCCTTGCTATTGTGCGCCTCCTCCTGCCACTCCCTGGCGATTTCGGCCGCTGCTTTCGTGTTCCTGCATGCCATTATGACGTGGGCTCCAGCCATAGCCAGCTCTCTGCAAACAAGCAACGTTTCAACTCTGAAGATCATTAGTCTGCTGACATTAATTTTCAGTAAATCAAGGTCGTTTACATGCTATGATCTAGATTGTTCTTTCTTTCAGCGAGAATGATTTCATCACATACAAATTTTTTTTTTTTATTCTCATCATTAAAGGCAATCACTATCTGAGAGCTGCTATCTGGTTGTACCATCCGGTAGAACGGGTATGTCTCCTTCAGAGATTATAAATGCTCTGTGCTCCTTTTGAAGTTTGAACAACTTTATCTACTAGCTGGGAGAAGCATACCAGATTAAGAATCTTAATTAGGCGCGATTTATGGTAGTAGGAAATACATATGGTCTGGTAGTTGCTGTCCCATATGTTCGTCTGTCCACATATTGAAGAGTGGATATATAATAGTGTGTTTAGCTTCAAAAATTTCCTTTTTCTTTCTTGGTAATTAACAGGCAGGATCATCAGAAAAGACATGGGTGAATTTGAGCTCCTTTCACATCTCACCCCCAACTCATCGGCCAGTCAAGTGACGAGACTGATACACGGGACTTTGAACATGCTGCTCATGATAACTCAAACTTAGTTATATATGGGGGAGCAGATACAGGGCGTTGATGGTATTAGCAGTGAAGCGCCAAACAATTTAAGAGAGAGTACTGGGAGATGCACCTTGCAGTGTGAAGCCCAATTCCGTTGGTGGCGCCAGTGACGACAATGGAGAGGCCAGTCAGTTGGTTGGGCTGAAGGAGGGAAGGAGGAAGATGGCATGTCAACAGCTTCTGGCTCACTGCATCCTTCACCATCTCCCAAACACCTCTCACCCACGCCCTCGTCTCCATCCTCTCTCTCTCTCTTTCTCTCTCCTTGGAGTCCGGAACCGTGAAACGCATTCATGGAAGTATTCACGTTTTCGTGCCTATTTAACATGCTGCCAGGGCCGCACCGATGCAGAGCCAGGGGGTTGCCTCGTGGGTCCCCTTTTGCAAAGTCAGTCAAGCATGAACCCCTCGAGAACACGTTAACTGTATAAGGAAAAAGTTAATATCAGAGCTTTGCCTCATTGATCCGACGGCACAAGGAGGCAAGTAACCTGTTTGCCTGCCCCTGAGTAAGGTCTGCTATCGGATCAAAATCCTACTGGGGAAGATGTCTGAGATCATGCTGAAACACATGAGCCGCCGCGCTCTTAATAACGGGATTCTAAGTATAAATGTAAACGGCCATGTCAATTAATTTAGAAACTAAAGTTAATTGAAGAATTAGGAATCGTTTAATAAACCTCCGTTAATTTGGTCATATATGAAATACATTAACTAATTTGAAGGACAAAAAACGTGCACTAGTGAGGAGTTAAACAAATGCTCTATATTCATGCCATTGCCAATTTGAATACTTAAAACTATTGTAACCATCCTTTTATTTTTTTCAAATTGCAGCCGGAGAAACTTCCGAGCTCCAGCCCTGTTTTCAGGGTCTGTTCTGGCGCAAATGAACTCCAGTGAAGCCAATAAACAATGGCAAACATCCTTTCATTCCTTCTTTTCTTTATCAATTACTATATTTTTTTAGGACCGAAAGATCAGGGATTTTAATAAATAGATTACTAAACAATAACAAGCACAAGCTCCTAGTCCATTTAATTAGTCACAAGTTGGGACTTTGTCAGTGCATTTCGTTTCAGCCGAAAGGAAGCCAGTTACTTTGGTAAATGACAACTGCAAACTGCTCATTAATGGAAGAATCAATACTAATACAATGTACAGGATTCGATGCTTACTCAAGTCTCCTACTCTCAATTCTTCATTTGGGAGCTTATTATTGGTTACTGACTGCAGTCTGCATAGAATGAATCAATCCTTGCCCGCCTTTAGGAGGCGAACTCTTACATATGTGTATATCAAAATGGTTCTTCATCCAAGGACTTTTGTGGGCAAATGAATTTAGTATATTCCGGTCCGCTTTAAAAGTATATTAAAGGATATAATGATCACACAAGTTGAGGGGGCTGGGACGTTCAAGATTTAGAAGAACGGGTCACTTTCTGTCTAAGCTGCTCATAAGGTGACTGCATGCTTCCCCGTATGCTGGTGTTTGGTTTTCCGTGTCTGGGGTTGTCCCCCATGAGGCCATGACAGCTTAACTAAAGGGGGACATTTCTTGCCAAACAAGGACAAAACCCTACCAACGTCGATAAGCCTCCTATCACTGTCATGAACAACATGTTTCATCTATGTGTGGTCCTTGCTGATCGTAGTCCCCATCTCACTTCACTTTGTAGCAATTTTCTTTCCAGACCCATTGGCTAATTCAGAGAGAGAGGCTGCATTTTGGGTCCTTTTGCGAGTTAGTAAGGACCAAAATGTTCGGAAGTGCAGACGCTGGGGCAGCAAAAAAAACTTTTAGTACGTAGGATATCTATTTCATGTAATATGCTAACAACTTTGTCTCAATTAGATTTGTATGAATTAGTTCTTAAAGTGGCCTTATCCACTCGTATAATTAGCGACTTACACAAATTAGAAAAGATGAACTGATCAGCCTAGACGCCGGTACAATGTCCATTATCACGTTTAAACATTTAAACTAGCTAGAGCGATTAACGATCAGTTTTCCCCGTGATGGCGATAAAAATTACTGTTAAACATCCTTAAAGATCGGGACAGATATGCTTGGTTAAATAATGGTAGGAGATTATTTTATCATTGGGAGTAAATACAGCCAATGGTTGATGGAGAGCGCTAGCCGTAAATTACATTCTATGATCATCTTTTTTTCTCTTCCAAGGAAGTACAGTCCTAGCATTGTGATAAACAAATTTGTGGTCACTTTACACCGACCAAATGACATTTGTGTAGTTAGTTGCCTAACCTGGAGATCTTGGGCTCATAAAAAGCTGTCTTCTGTGTCCCATTCCTTTGTTTGATCCATTTCCCAGACAACTTTGGCTCCCCTACCCATTTACCAAACGAGCTGTGTTGTCTTTCTTGCCGCTTGGGGACTTTGAAAGGGATTCTCCAACCACATATTTGTACTTCATTGGTTTCAACTATATTGTTCCTCACTTTTCGAGGAACTTTCAATCAGGTCACGTCTATGATCCGATCTAAGAGTCGGGAAGATCCAGGGTAATTGCCAATTGCTAAACACTTGAATGCTCTATTAATAAGAGAGGGCTACACTTGAGAGTTGAGATGGGGCCGAGCCTGCAACAGAATGCAGACCACCAAGTAATGCTGATTGCACAGACACCAAAGGGCCGCTTGGTTAGAGGTTTCCTGTTCAGAGCCATGAAGCCATGGGTAGCCCCACAACTCATTCGCCTCCAATTGCTTTGTTCATTGACGACAGGGGGATGGACTGAGCTTGGTGGTGGGGAGAGTCGCTTCGTCTTGTCTGATGATCAATGGGCCATGAGATGAAAAGTTGTGGCCTGTGGGAGATTTATTCAATTAATGTCTGTGGCCGGTGTGGGCAAGACATGCAACGTAGGATCACATCACATCATGTTCTCTTCAGAGAGGACCATGATGAAATACGGCAGCAGCTCATGTCTCATCGTTTTCCACTCCGGTTTTTCTATTTGTCTCCATGCAAACTAACTTCATGGCGGTCGCCTTCTCGACTGTGCCCTTCTTCATTAAAACGGTGCATCTAAACTGATGTTGTCTCATATTTCAGTCTCTTAAATTGATCAGCCTCATACTCCAGCTTTTTAACCTCGTATAAATAGGTAACTAAACAGCTATGCTTGAACTAGAAGTGTTAATGTTGTGTGTGTGTGGAATTGCCTCCGGACATGAGAACAAAACCTACCAAAGTATTACTGTAAAAAAAAGAAAAAAACCCTAACAGAGGATGATATGATACAAACCGAATGAAAGCAACGCCAAAAGTTAACAGGAGGGGGCCCTACCCACACCACATGCAGCCAGTTCCAGCAGAAGCGTCTTTTAGTGGGGGCACGCAACTTAAACTTCAATTGAATGTGACGTATGGGATGTATTGCCGGACGCGTCTACCCTGACTGGGTTCCGGACCAGAGCTCCATGACCATGCCACGTAGTTTTCATAGATAGTAAATTAGTGATTAAAAATTATGTCCATGACTGGTTTTTCATGTCTAGCCTACATGGGTTTCCTATAAACATGGTATGTAAAGGGACATTGATGAATCAGTGAGGACGGCCTACACATGCAGCCAAATTTTCATTGAAGCGTCCTTTTAGTGGGGGCACACAACTTAAACTTCAATTGAATGTGACGTGTGGGGTGTAATGCTGGATGCGTCTACCTGATTGGGTCCATGACTAAGAGTTCTATAACTATGCCACGTAATATTTATAGATGGTAATTAAAAATTATTTTTTGATTAATTTTTTATGACAAGCCCACGTGGGGTTTCGGACATGGTAAGGGGCACTGAGATATGTACCATGTCCTCCTGGTCACGGGTCTCCGGTCATAGAAACCGGTCAAACTAAACATACTTATAGTAATTCGCTATTTAAATACAATTGTCTTCTCTTATGTACTATGTTTGTAATTTTACATGGGTTGTTCTCAGAACTCTGGTCAAGAAAAGATTTTCCTTTATTGCCAAAAAAATTAAAATATGGGCCTCTTATTTGTTGAATGCCAAACAATAAAGTATTTGTAATGTGAGGGATATAAAGAAATTATCAAAATTCGGCTTGAAAATAAACATAGAGTTTTTTTGTACTTATTTAATTAATTAGCCTCAAGGGGCGATTGATCGGTCACAAAGAAATAGAAACAATCATTTTGTCCTAATCAATCGGCCCTCCTAGGCAATTGATCAACTAGCCAATCAATCGGCCCGCAGAGCAATTAATTAGTCAGCCTAAGTTTCAAAAATGTCGTGTGGCAAACGATCAGCCAACATGGGCAATCGATAGGCCCGACAGGCTGATCAATCACCCTACATAAACTTAAAATTAATTCTTTTCTTGTGTAAAATCGATTTGAATCCATCCCAAAACTCTATAAAAATTCATAAAACTTCAAGAAATAATCATCTAAATCTTAGACATGATAGATTTAACATAACTCATTGATATTAATGTCAAAAATCTATCAAAATACTCATTTAAGAAGATTTAAGTTCACACATCCATATACTTCGAAAACACGAATTTAACCACAATCATATTGTTAATATAAGTAAAAACTCATAAAATAAAAACTCCATACCTGATATTAGATTGTAGTCCCTTCAATATTCTTCTCCCAAGTTCAAGGAATCTCTACCAAGCAAATTAGGTCACATTAGTCTAAGCAAAAATCTCATCTTTCTACTAAATAGATACTCAAAATTATTAAAAGAAGATATATATTTATCATTATCTTGTGCTCAAAACATGAATCACAAGAGTAGAAGCAAAAATCATAGATCTAGGGCTTCAAAACATTAATAAAATAATGAACTTAAGGAAAAGAAAACATGAAATCCCACCCAAAAGGAGAATATCATGGGATTGAAGGTAAAAACACAATAAAATACGGAGAGATTTGAGTGATTTATCTTCAATTAAGCCTTCCCTTCTTGAAAAGAGGTTGAGTTCTCCAAAGCCTTCAAAAATCTCAGCCCACACCAAATGGGAGGAGTGGCCAATCTTAGTATTTATACTAGGGTAAGTAATTAAGTGGGTTTTGGAATGGGCCCAATAAATAAATAAATAAACACACTTAAAAAATGAACTAAAATGGATATGACAAGGCTCAAGCCCATCTAAGATGTCAAGTGAAGGTTAGCGGCCCAAAAGGTTGGTGCAACGACGTGGATGGATATGGGTCCTAGAGTAGGGCTCACTTCCTTAATTCAATGATTTACATGTAATTTGTAACAAATAATGTGGTCATTTGGTGATTTAAGCTAGGCAATAATGTTTTTCAACTAAAATTTGAAATAAATTCAAGATAATTTATAATTAAACCAAATCATCACACAACCAAAGCAAACAGTTAACTATAGAACACATCCAGCCAAAAACACGGGTCGCGATATTTTGGGCCCTGGTCATATGCGGCAAGAACTGTTAGCAATGACCATTCTAGCTAGGGTAGGGGAGGTCGCTGATTGGCGACTCCAGCTCTAGAACCTGAGAAGATAAAGGAGAAGAGGGTAAAATGAAGTAAAGATAAAAGTTATATATTTTAGTGTACCTTTGGGAAATATTAAAGATTTTATGGGAAAGAGAAACGGGGTACTGAGGGGACACTATAACAAAACTAACTATTAGTGTAATGACCCTAATTTTCTAACACGATCTTTAAGTCCATGAAAAATAAAACTCCTCTCTCTTTGTTTAAAGATCACATTCTTTTATTTACAATCTACTAACGCCCCGTTATCGACTAACCAATCCATACCTAATATGACATCAAAGTCGGTCATATTTGGGAGAATGAGGTTGGCTTCCCGCTAACATTTCTCTAAAGAGATAGGTACCCTTTGAAGAAATTCATGAGCTAAAAACTATTTTTTCATTGGGGTAGACACTTCTAAGGCATATCCTAAATTTAAGATAGGATAGCCAATGCTTAAAGCAAAATCAAATGATATGAAAAAATGTGTCGACCCTGGATCTATTAATATTTTTGCTATTTTATCCAAGACCAAAAGTGTACCTTGAATGATTGTGGTCGACGCATGAGCCTCCTCAACGATAATTGCGAAGACCCACCCCTGAGCTTTTGGCTTATGGTCTAGTTTTGATTCTTCTTGAATTTTTCTCTTTGGACAGTCTCTAATCCGATGGCCACGTTTGCCACAAGAAAAACACTTTCCTTATGTAAGATAGCACGATCCGGATGAGTGAAATCTATTATACTGAGGACATTTTTCTAACTTCTTTTCTCCCCTTAACTGTGAATGTGGTTCTGAGGGCTTTTGAAACTTACGATTATTTTGATTGTTAAACGTAAGCTTCATTTTCCTTTCATCAAGTCGGAAACTACTATTTTGTCCTCGATTTTTACGTCTGACCACAAACTCCTGGTAGTCCTGCTCTAGGATTGAGGCTAGTTCTATTGCTTTGGCAAAAGTAGTAGGTTGCTGAAAAATGATTCTGCTTCGTAATCCATTATTTAAGCCCCTGATGAATTTTCGTGCCTTCTTTAATTCAATCATACAAAAGTCTGGGGCAAAACATTGTAGTTGTACGAATTTATTTTCGTACTATGCCACTATTAAATTTCCCTGTTGTAGGTCTAAAAACTCTTTTTTTTTTCTTTCTCGAACATGCAGAGGAAAATATTTATCATATAATAATTCTTTAAATTCTTCCCATTTAATATGGTCATCATCTGGGAAGAAATTTCTTTTTCCTATAGGCCACCAAAAAGCAGCTTCGCTCGTCATTGAGAAAGTGGCTAGTAACACCTTATGATCTTCAGGAATCTTTATTGCCTTAAAAATCCACTCGACCTCAAAGGTCCACTTTTCAGTGGCCTCAGGGCCATCTTCCCCCGTAAAAGTTGGTACAAGCTTCTTAAAACACTCCAACAGATTATCCTTTTCGCCATGGATATTTTCTCTTGAACTAGTAGAATGATTAGAATGATTCGATTGGAATCCTTCAGCCTAAAGGTGTTGAGTCATTCTTTGCATTAATAAGTGCAAAAAATTTATCATAGGATCCCCTGTTGTCAAAGCAACCGGTGTAGTAACATCTGATGGAGTTGAGCTACTTGTCGGTTGTGCATCATTACCACTAACGTGCGTCATCTAAATAGGGATTGACAACATCAAGATCTTTAGATAAAAACAAGCTTACTTTATAACAACTTTCCAATTTATTTACATCACCCAAAAGCTAAGTTAACAAAATAAAACCACTCAAAGTACAGTCAAAACTATTATACATTTCAAAACTATTTACTCGAGATTTTTACAAACTTTCTTTCACTAAGTAGTTAAGAATTTCTTAGAGAAGAAAAGTTTTTGCTTTCGGACACTCAAAGAAAAAGTGGGTCATATACCCACAAAAGGTGCACCACTCGAGCATTCCATGCCTTCCAGTTTTCTTCTCTTTGAGGCGATGCAGGACGTCTTACTCTTCCACCCATTCGACCTTAGGTGAAGGCAGTTCATTTAGGTCGAAGTCCCTTTTATACTCATGGTCATCCTTGTCAAAATTTTCACCTTCTTCCTCTTCCAAGGATGGGTCTTCTTCAGACTCTTCTCCTGGAGTAGGCGAGTCTGGGATAACTATTATTTTGTCTATGTCACTATTTACAGGTGAACCAGGGACGTAAGAGACCTTAGAATCCTTTGAGTCAAAAATTTCAATGGGCATTTCACCCCTATAGCCCAAACTTTTGCTACAACTTCCTTTATTTGGAAGCAGCAATTTACAAGCAGTAGAATAGTATAGATTGCTTGATAGATACTTCTTATGTTTGAGCAGTGACATCTACTTTCATTTCACATAAAAAAATCATTTAAGTAAATTTCAAAATGAAAACATATGATAAAAATACTAATATTTGTATTGATTGATTTAATTACTTTTCGGTAGATATTAGAACCTTTGCTCTGATACCAACTATAACACCTCTTAAATAAAAGAAAATAATTTATGAAAAGTAACGAAATTTAATTTTCTCATGCCAAGGATCATCGTGTACCAAAAGAGTAATTACAACATAATTTTGTCTTATACATGGATTTCCAAAATTGGGCATAATGTGCCTTTATACATAAGTCATTACAAACATTACAAAAATTACAAAAAAAGTACAAAAACTAAAATTTAAGAAAGCTCTTCATCGGCTCCTTCATATTCGAGCGACACACGTGCAGAATCTGAGGGTGGGTGAGTAAATTTATACTCAGTAGGTTAAGTTCTAAAAATATGTTTCATAGACGTAAAAATCGTGTCATCTTTCCCTTAAAAATAATTCAAAAAATAATAAAAATCCAAAAACACGGTCACAAAATGTCACGATACCAGACAACTTACACCCGCACTCATAGGGCAACGGGAGATGGAAGGAAAAGGAATCTCCCATGATATCCCAATTCCTGTGCGCACCAGAGCTAAATGTGGTAATATCCATAATCATCATAATAATCCCTAGTTTCAAAAAACCAGGAACTATCCAAAAGGTACAATTACCCAAAATTCAGAGAAATCTTTTGAAAAGAGGTGATATTTTTAAAAATAGAGTTTCTATCTAAAATATAAACAGAAGACCTTTAACAAGACTTCGGTGCGTTAAAATATCGGCATACAATTAGAATTTAAAACTACCTACTTCTAACACGTGCAGAGTATAAGAGAACTCCTTCGTAGAATATAAAGAGAACCCTCGTTAAGAAATTAGTCTTCAAGTGGTCAACTTGGCAGAATAACCTTCCCAACGCATAGAATGTCTTCGATTTTGTGGGGTACGGCTTTTGAACAGACTAAAAAGGGTTTAAAATGGTTCAGAAACAGTAAAAAGAAGAAAGGGGAGGATTAGGAGAGGGGTAGGGTTTTCTTGACTTTAGGGAGGTCACCTTTTCCGATGTACAGAGTACCCTCGATTTAGTAGGAAATGGGTTTTGGATCACGTAAATTGGACTTAAAATGAGTCAAGAGTAGTGAAAACAGTGAGAGGGGTAAGAAGGAAACTATATAAAAAAAACAACGGGGGGCAGGGGGGAGTTTTTATAGCCGTTGGAAGGCAGTGCACGCATGACAAACGCACATTCGTCATGCATGTTCAGCGCGCACCACATGGCTAAAAATAATTTTTGAAAATGTATCAAGAATTAAAAGAAAAATTAACAACTGCACGTATTTAGGCATTGCCGACTGCTAGTGGAGGATTTGTCATGTATAGTGATGCTTCTAAAAGAAGCTTAGGATGTATATTAATGCAAAATGGAAGAGTCATAACATACGCTTCACGACAATTAAAGAAACATGAAGGTAACTACCCTATTCATGATTTGGAATTAGCAACAGTAGTTTTTGCACTAAAAGTATGGAGACACTATCTTTATGGGGAAACATTTGAAGTTTTTACCGATCATCAAAGTTTAAAGTATATATTTTCCTAAAGTAATCTCAATATGAGGCAAAGACGATAGATTGAATATCTTAAGGATTATAACTTTTTTATTAAGTATCACTCTGGAAAAGCCAATGTAGTAGTTGATGCATTAAATCATAAATCTGGGGGATTAGCCTTCATGCTTGTTAAGGAATGGAAACTGTTAGAGGAAACAATGAGTTTCTAACTTGAAGTGCAATCTAGAAACAATAAATCTTTTATCGCCAACCTAGAAGTGGAATCAGTACTAATTGAACTGGAGGTTAGAAAGGTAATGAAAAAGTGCAAACATTGCCTGAAAGATTTGACTTTATTAAAAGTTCATATGGAGGTAATCGATTTTTTTTATAGCTATGTACATGAGGATGTCAACCGATATCTTATCTCTTCTTTCGTCTTTTCTTATATTAAGCATTGCATTTGCTTTCTTTTATACATTGAGGACAATGTTTTGTTTAGGTTTGGGGGTGTAGAAAGAAATTTTTCTTTTATGTTTTTTTTAGTTTTACTTAAAAAATGAAAAAATTAATCAGATTTATGTTTTTGCTTATTACATTGATGCTTCTTTTAGACATGTGACTTTGTTTAATGATATCATACTATTCAGAATATGACTTGACATATTTAATAATTTTGAGTTCTGATTACTTCATATTGGTTTCTTGTGTACCTATTTTGAAAAAAAATTAAAAAAGATCTTTGTCTAAGTAAGAATTCGAGCCCTTGATTATGGTTTTACATCTTGGTGGATATCAATGAATCTAAGTAATCATTTTCTTATGAGAGTAAAACTTTGGCATGATCTAGTAATACTCATGTTATCATAATAGAGTTTTGGGTTTCCCTATTCTTAGTTTGTAGAACAATTGAGAACTTTTTGTCAACACAATTCAAGTTGATTGTATAATGTGCTCAAGAAAAAAAAGAAAAAAATGTGAAAAAAAGAATAAAAAATTGTAATGAATTAAAGTCACTCTATTGAGTAGATTGGGACTTGGCGTGTCACGCTAAGCATAGGGTATTTGAGTCAAAAGGTAGAGTTAACTACTTTATGACATGCATAGCCTTGAAGCCTATTTGGTTCAAGTTATTAAGCATGAGGGGTGCTTTAACACCAAATGCCCTGAGCCAACTGGATTGCGAGTCATTGGCCTAATACTTGTTACATGGATCTTATAGAAAGCTTAAAAAGGCTAAGCCTTACACATGTCATGTGTGATGAGCATAAAATTCTAGTATGACATTATGCAATTATATCCTGAATGAGTTGTCAAGTGATCTAGGGTGTTTTTACTTTTCAAGGAAGGTTTTGCATGATTCTCTATTATGATCTCTTAAAGATGAATGGATTCCAATGTCTATTTTTGAGTGTTAAAATTGAAATTGTTGAGTGGACATGAGACACATTGAGTTGTTCGATTCATAAGATTGGGATTGTACAATTACTTGGCAATGTCTATTTTTTTTTACTATTATGTATGTGTAAGTGCTTGCCACAAATATGAAGTTGCCATAATAAATTATTGTTTAAGGAGACAAGTTGTATTATGCATGATTGATTTTACTAAATGAAGTCACATGGTTAGGAGAAGTTGATTTGTAAATTTTATGTGGTTTTAATATTAATTTCCTTTTACCATTGAAAATTTGAATTTTGTGGGTATATTCACTGCAAACCCTCACGAGACTATGACTCGTCCACTAGTGTAAGCTAGGGGTTTAAAAACTTATTGTATATGCCAAATGCAATCAAGATTTCCTACGGAAGTGGAGTAATTAGTTTTGTTTTCTATTATTTTAATTTTTATTTTACACGAGGACTAGCAAAAAGCAGGTTTGGGGGTATTTGATGCACAAAAATAATGTTTAATTAAATATTTTAAATTTCAAATTGCAATCCTATTTTGTGTTAATTTATTACTTATTTGGGTTATTTATGTTTTGAATAAGTTAGTTGGACCTTAATTGAGTTTACATGTCTAAACAGGATCCAACTAGAAGAGGAAGTGAAGCTCAACTACTCAAAGTTATTTAAAAGTCAAGAATGGGCTCCTAATGGTCTAAACATACATGGAATGGTCGAACACAACCTTTTGGACCCATTGGATTTGAAATTTGCATCAAGAGAACTAAATTAGGAAATAAGCTGATTCGGACAGATTGACATAGCCTTAGTATTTCGACCATATTTTTCTATGTATAATTCAGATTGATACAATGCTGGTGGCATTAGAAAGAAGACTTTTGTGGCTACAATCACTATTTAAAGAAGAAATTCACAATTTCGAAGATTTATGGGTCGAATTTAGCATGCAAAGGGACAATTAGTTAACTAACTCGAGGCTAACACATGAAGAATATTTTCATTGATTATGATTGATACACATAAGGAAAAATAATGAGGATGATTGGATAACTAAAAGAAGATTCAAATATACTTATTTGCTAAATAAATTATTAATTTATTTGATTAATTTAGAATCTAATTATTGCCAAAGAAGCAACCAATCAAGTAATTAATCAGGATGCAATCTAGAGATATGATTTAACTTTTCCCTTTAAAACAACTTATTCTACTCCTATAAATAAAGGGGTGGACATAATAGAGGAATCATCTCCTCCTCTTTGGAGCTTTCTTCTCCTATTTTTCTTTTCTTTTTTTTATTTTTATTTTTAGTTTTATTATAATAGTTTTCTAAGCTCTTAAGCTAAGGCTAGAGGTAATTTATAACAAACTAATATAGTTTTATTTATGTTTCATCAATGGTTTCAAGTAAGTATTGGTTATTTGAAGTGATATTTATTTAATATTGTTCTTCTTCTTATTTTTTTGTAATTTTGATACATAAGATGCTTGAAGGCTCTCCTTCTTTATCTTTTGTGATTTGAATACATAGAACTCTTGAAGAGGCAACTGTTTTTATCTTTCATCTATCCAAAGCATTTTTATCTTTATTTTTAATTTTAATGTTCATATCTTCCAGTTAGATATAATTTTTATTCGATTCTAACTAAGATAACATAACATATGAAGAACATCATTAAATGTTACAATGACCCTTAATGCCTTAGTGTTTTTTCTTTTTGATTTCTTAACTCAATATTCTTCTACTCTTTCTTAGTTTTTCTTTCCTTTATTATTTTCATAATCATTTTCTTTGTTGCACAAGGCTTTCCCTGTAGATCGACCTTGTCTACTACAATTGGCAAGTAAAACAAATCTGAATTTGACTTCTTCATAGTCTTGTTTCAGACGTAACAATATAGGGTTCGTCAATACAAGCTCAACAGTACCAAGAATGCGTGAAACCGAATCCGGGATAGAAAGTTATTCGTGTTTAAAAGTTAAGGTTTAAAAAAAGGTACGACTCGGCGCGCCGAATGTGGCTATTAGCTTTATTAATTACTTTTATTTAATAAATAATTATATAATCAATGAATATTAAACAAAAGTAATAATAAATTTTTTAAATATATTAATTATTTGCTATTTGTATATATAAAAAATAAGTATTAAATTTTTAATAAAATGTAGTTTTAATAAAAGAGGGTAGAGAGAGGGTGAGGAGAGAGAGAAAGAGGGGAAAGAGGGTAGAGAGAGAAGAGAGAGGGAATGTGGGAGAAGACAGGGAGAGAGAGGAGAGGGAAAGAGGGGAGAGAGAGGAGAGGGAGAGAGGGTAGAGAAAGAAAGAGGGGAGAGAGAGAAGAGAGAAAATGAGGAGAGAGGCAGGAGAGAGGAGAGGAGAGAGAGAAGAGGGCAAAGAGGGTAGAGAGAGAAGAGAGAAAGTGAGGAAAAGAGAGTGAGTGTAGAGAGAGAGAAAGATATTTTAATTATAAATTATTTTAAAAAAATTAAAAAATAAATAGTAGCGACGCATACCTTGAAGCATCACTACTACAATTTTTAAAAAAAAAAATAAACGAAAGAGAGAGAGGGGAGGGAGGGAGGAGAGGTAGGAGAGAGAATGAATGCAAAGAAGGGGGAGGGGGTGGGGACAAGGAGGGAGGAGGGGAGTGGAAGGGAGGAGTGGAGGGCGGGGCAGGATGCCTACACCTCAATAGAATCCAACCACCTCCTTCCCTGCCGGGCCATCACCGTCAAGTTTTTTTTTGAATTGCTTTTTAGCGACAGATATCATCATGCATCACTAATAATATATTTTTTATTTTTTTTACTAGTAGCAACATTTAGTATACATCATTAATAACTTTTCATTAGCGACTCATATCATTATCCGTCGCTAATATATTTTTTATTTTTTAAAAAAAATTTATTCTTTAACATTACCGACACATAAAAAAACATATTATTAGCAATGCTCATAATTATGTGTCGCTAATAAGTTTTTTAATTTTTTACATATTATGAAATTATTAGCGACACATAATTATGTGTCGCTAATAATATTACTAGCGACGTATTCTATGTATCGCTAATATTATTAGCGACGTATTCTATGTGTCGCTAATATTATTAGCGACGTATTCTATACATCACTAATAAGTTAATGTTAGCGACGCATAATTATATGTCGCAAAAAAAATTATTAGCCGATTAAGACTATTAGAGACGCTTAATGATATGCATCGCTAATATGCAATAGCAACGATAGTTTTATTAACACAATTAGCGACGCTTTGTAAGCATCCCTAATACTGTAATTTATTGTAGTGGGATATTTGGGGTCCATGCAGACACGTTAATTCGCCTTATGCAACAGAAACGTGGAGACACATGACGCACTTTTCTTGGCTTCTATCCTAATTGAGCACAAAAAACATAAATAGAAAAGGGATCCCCTTCCCTTGGCCCATCACTCATGAATGCTTCTTGTCCTCTCCTAGTTAGTAATTAATAGTGGTTTTTTTAGGATAATGATATTAATGTACCCTATTTCTTGCCCATCACTTATGATTGGATCAGAAAAAGTGTTTCGCATGTTATGAGGTGAGACCTACTTTCCTCATCCAATCAAAGGTGGTATAAGGCTTATAGTGTAGAAAAATAAGATGTATGAATATTTTTTTCCTTTTTCATTGCTAGTCTAACATTTTTGAAGTGTTAATTAGCAGAGTGCCAAGCACCTAACCAAAAATTGTTGGCTCTAGGTCAATTAGGCTCCCACAGCCCACATGAATACATTTTCTTGTGGGCAAGGGGTAAATTCTCAAGAAGCAAGAAGGTGAAATGGGCCAGACCTTCGGCCCACACTAGAGCTAAACCTGGGCCAATTTCACGACCTGCAGTAGTAGTCAGCCTAGTGACCATCTATGTGTGCAACATTCTAATGTTTTTGTGTTATGACCCACCCAAGGGATCAGGTCCACCTTTAAAATTAGTAGTATCATTAGGATTTAATTATTAGTGATTATATTTTAGAGTAATTAGGATTTTATTGGGCTTAGGCTTATGTTAGAGGCCCATTTTAGTTAGAAGTCTCATTTGCATGCTATGGTTGCAATACACACTTCTAGGACTATGTCATATACTTGTGACTCAATTGGTGAAATAATATCTCTCCCTTCAAAAACATGTTTTTTACTAACGCACCAAGAGTGAGCATAAATTACATATGCAAATAATTATAAGCAGTACACCAACCTAAATACAATGTAGTAAGCAATTGTGAGTCTAAATCTCATAGGTGTAATATTAGGCTGCAAGTTGGAGATGATGACAATTCTGAAAGACTTCCCATTGCGGAGTGAGCTTTTCTTCTTGTTCAAATGCAGTTTGATGACGTACATGTTCCCCTTCTTCTAGGAAATGTGCATGTATTTCCTACATAGAAGTATCATGAGGAAAAAATTCTACAAGTGTTCAATATTGTATAACTAGTCAAATAGAAATCAAATTATCAGATTAGAAATGTAGGCAATATAATAATTCAGTGTACACCACTTTAAATTTTTGTCAACCAAGATCAATACTAACAAGAGAATCTATGCAAGTTCTAATATTTAGACATATACCTTATCATGTCTTGCAAGTCGTCAGTATTAATAATAGTAGAATAAACACACCTAGTTATAAGTGAATACATTACATGGTAATGTTAGCTAACAATTATGCTACATTGTGTGCCAACAGTGTGTTATGATTTTGAAGTATGCCTTAGTTTAAGTTTACTTTCCTAGTTTAGAATTGCTTATTAAAGGTAGGATTCTTATTGTTATTGCTTTCCTAGTTTATGTTTACTTCTTAATCTGAGAAGGCTCAAGTCTATAAATCATGTAATCTTCCACAATCATGAATTATGAATTTGAGCTTATTTATCGCTGTCTCTCCCGAACTCTCTTCCCCTTCTTCTTCTTCCCACATACAATTTCTCCATAATTTTACCCTTGTAACCCTAGAGGTTACAACATTGGTATCATAGCGTACCTTTCCTGTATCATTGCTTCATTGCCGGCATGGGACACCCAAAGAAAGTGGTTTCCCATTTTGCTATTGATCCCTCAAATGTTTTTGTCTCCTCCCCTCAGATGGACATCGAGCTCCAATGTGAACCGGATGCCTAAGCCCTAGAGCAGAAGAAGGACATTGATAATTGGGCAAAGCAATTTTAGAAGCTCTTGGACACCATCGTGGTCGTTACACAGTCACAACGCGAGGTTGTTGCACCCGTGAAAGCCCAACAAGACTCCTTGGTTGCACTCGCTGTCTAATGCGACTCTCTGACCACTTCATTCGGCAGCTTGTAGACCGTCCGCCCTCTAATCCACCTACTGAAATGTCGCCTTAGGGACCTCCAGTGCTGGCACCAAATCAGGGGTCATCTTCATATCTACATGGCACTTCTTCTGCCTCACCAGCCCCTATGTTTCGTCCGGTGGTTGAAGCCGATAGTCTACCATTGCCGGATCCTCCCCAATCATCCCAACAGGCCACCTCATAGTGTGGCCACGTCCATGTGGCAGAGACGAATGTCTCTTCCATCGTTGGACCTTCCCACCGCCTGTGATGGTTGGGCTGGATTTCACTGCATCACCCCTCCTGATCATCTCTAGCCAGCCGCCATTGCACTCCACAGCTGGCAAGATTGTCACTTTCCAGTCAATGTCACCGCTAATGGCCTCCACTGGGTCACCACTGGCTTTGTCTGTCGCTACTACTTCCATGCCACCTTCGGTCTTGAGTGAACACCTCCTTTCCATTGCCCCTGTGGCTGTTCTGCAGTCGTTGCACACCATGATCAAGGAACGCGACATCGGTCAGTGACTTTCCCTTGCATCCTTTGCTCCGGCTGGTTGTAGCCCTTCTCAAGCACCAATGGTCTCCACCGCCGCCTTGCCACTCTCATGATCTTCTCTGGAGAGCTTAGGGCAAACATATGCAGTTTCATCTTATTTGGGTGGACCTTATGAGGATGCGAGTGTGACTAGACCCAATTTGTAGGTCGACCCATTACGGACTTGGGCCTCACAAGTGGCTCACAACCCATATCTAACCCGAACCGGGACTGCGGTGCCACTTCATTCTTCTACCTCGGGTCTTCATGGCCTGCACCATCTTCCAACTACCCATGTCCCTATACGAGAAGGCTTTCACGAGCCAATTCTTGGCCTAAATCCACAACTTGATGCCCAAGAACTTACTATAGCAAATGATTATTTTATGCATGCGGGTGATTTTAAGGCATCCCCTAACTACAGAAGGCCCCACTTCTGCCCTGGGCCACATGTACCATTTGTACCAGACCACAGGCGTGGTGGTTCCCAACCTGAAGGACGTCCACCAGGTTATGATGCTGCTTTCAGAGACTACAAAGGAGTTGTCCAAGCCAGCCCGATTCGCCTCACTTTCCCAATCTTCAAGGGTGATGAACCGGAGGAATGGGTCTCACGTGCCAGGCAATTTTTTCACTTCCATCATACACCGGACCACGAGCATATTGATCTTGCTTCCTTTCACATGGAAGGATGTGGGTTGCAGTGGCTTGAGCACTTTCTATCTCACACTCCGCATGCTACGTGGGATGACGTGGAGCGAGTTCTTCTTGTTTGTTTCAAGCCTACTGATTGTGAGGACTATAATCTTTGTCTCTCTTGTGTTTGCCAATCTACCACCGTCGAAGCCTATCAGGATGAATTTGAAAAATTGTTGAATCAGGTTTCTAATTGGCTAGAAGCCGCTTTGATTGGTAATTTTTTGTGTGGTTTGAGACCCGACTTGCAAGCTTCGGTGCGTATCTTCAAGCCACGCACTTTGACTAAGACAATCCATATAGCTCGCAAGTGTCAAGAACAGCTTTAGCAACAACAACGTGGTCCATGGGTGCCATAGTTTTCTTCTACTAGTCCTATCACCACTATGGGGCGTACACCTATTTCTCTCAAGCGATTATCTCAGGCTGAAAAGGAGGCTCGCCGCTCCCAAGGCTTATGCTACCATTGAGATAAAAGGTATACGCCCGGCCATCATTGCAAGACTCTTTAAGTTTATATTGTTGAAGATATATCTAAACATGTGGCTTCTTCCGACCTTGTGGATAAGTTTGACCTTGCCCTCGCTGCCTGGGTAAATGATGTGGACTCATATTTGTCCTTTCATGCCTATGAAAGTGGTAATGCTCCCAATACTATGCGCATTTATGGACAGATGGAAAAATAATGTGTCATGGTTCTTATCAATACTTGTGGTACTCATAGTTTGTCCTAACTTTAATGTTATGGTTGGGGATGTCACGCCCTGGCACCACCCGACCCGAGTCGAACCCGGTCCAAGGACCGGTCAAGCACGCGGGGGCGACAGAATTGAAAGAGATTAAAAGATAGCAGAAGACTTGGCCCCTCCTACGAGCAGTTTAACTAACGAAGTTACGCACCACATAACCTTTGAGTAAGAGTAATAAGTAGAACAAAAGGGGACTTTAATTTAGAAACTAGTCCACAAGTCTTGAGCCCACATACTTAAAAAAATTGAGCCAACACACGTAGCTCGAATAAAGGTCTCAAACAGATCTAACAACACAATATAAACATAAGTTTGAAAAGAAAAACCACCAAACATGATGTTCTAACATCACAACAGAGTAAATTAGAAAAATATAATAAAATCTAGGGGCATCCACGCCTACTCCCATGCCCTCTCCGAACGTTCTTCAAATAGAGGGTTCTGCCTGACTGCATGTCGTACTATGCAGCTCCAAAACAAAAACAAAGAAAGTGGGGTGAGTAAAACTCAGTAAGGTTTTGAATATAGCAATAATATTAAGAAAACCCTCACGACATGGCAATATAGCAATTCAGATTCATAATTGACTTGGTATACCCTTTTCTAATCATTCCCTTGCTAAACCCCTATTAATCCATAAACATAAAAGCTAGCGTGCATATGATACCTATCAAAGTCAAGGCATAAATAATCATATCATAACTTAACATCCATCTTTCATAAGTAATGATCCTCATCTAATCAAACAAGCACAATATCACCATAAACTGCATGACAAGTGTCTTTCACACACTTTCTGATCATGCTACCATATCACCTAAACCTACATAATAGTGTCTAATTCACACCATTCAGATAGGCATTCATATCACATAAACCTGCATAATGGTCTCAATCACACGAATTTAGATCGTGTATTCATATCACATCAACCTGCATGATAGAGTGTATTTAACACATAATTCAGATCATGCATTCATATAAATCTCATACATTCCCTAGCTCATTCACTTGCACGACAAGTGTCTAAATCGTACTACATCAAGATCATGTATAATAAATCACATCCACATGTGTCACATAATCTCAAATATATCCCTACACAACCTGTGTAAATCTAGGCATAATATTATCTCATACACATGCATTTTCATTAAATGGTGAATGTCTCCATAGTGGAGAGGACTACAATCATATCAGGAATACAATTATATCACCTACTCTGGACGTAGTCCGATTTCCTATCCAAAAACCAAGGGCATTGCCCACTTTGGACATAGTCCGAATTCCATACGGTAGGGTGTACGGTAGTCAGCCCCTCTGCTCACTCTAGACAATCCACATGGGAAGTTCGAATTAACTAGAGCAGGCCTACTCACTCTAGATAGTTCAGGCCAGGAACGTCCGAATTAATTAGAGTAGTGTGTTCACTCTAGACATCTCAGCAGCAGGGAGAGTTCAATTTCCTCAGGGGAAACCTAGAACACATGGTAGCTGGTGTACAAAGGCATACCACACTGGATTCTCAGGGTCCAGGTTTGACTGTCTCAATAAATAAATCTCAACTGCATTAACAATTCAAATTGACTCAACCCAGAGAGTATACATGTTCTACACAAGAACTCAAATTGAAATCATGTCTTATCGAACCAGTCAAGTTTCGATTAAGTCAATGATCGATTAATCCAGCATGCAATCTCACATCATTGCATACAATTGATCAATCGCGACTAAACATCTGTAAAATCTCATTCATAAAGTCTGTTCCATGATGCATGATATCATGATACATTCTGAGCAAGATCTATGTGAGTTCCAACACATGGAACGTGCTCCCATCAATCCCCACATGCATCATATTCGAATCATAATTAACCATGATTTCATAGTAAATTCCCCACACATGTGTGTTCATGCATTTCCTAAGCACATGACCAATGCTTTGACATAAGCTCATAAGGCAATACACACATACTTAAACACAATCAAATCATGATTACCAACTGAAATCTAGTGTAAAATCCACCATAAACCATAAATCCGTTCATGTGATGCTTAACTCCTACAAGCATGATTATTCCACACACGAAGCTATAACATACTAACATCATTCACCCACAATCCATTCTCATCATATAATGACATATCATATCATTTACCATATAATATCCCTGCTTGAAACATGCTCCAATCATAAGAATTCTATCATACACAGATTCAAGATAATTCAATGTTAATATGTAGAACTATCAATATATAATTTATACACCCTTCCAATAGCTTAATTCCAACATAAAACACTCCTCATAAAAGTTAGAATCATCAATTGGAGTAAAAACACCGAAGTGAGCATCAAAATCCAAAAATGGGAGAACTGTTATATAGCCGATCGATCGGCTTGGCAGGCCGTTTGAACGGCTTGATAGATCCGCCAGTTGGCCCGATCGATTGCCAACAAATAGTTTGAGCCTTCTTCTTCCTTTCGAAATTCAAAACCAAAATACCATTGTTAAACGATAAAACCTTCATCCTAAGCCTCATATACCATCAAACATTCCAGAAAGGAAATTAAACCCATTCCAAAGTAAAACCCTAATAAATTAAGGCAAAATATTAATATTTCATAAACCTACCATTAAAGCCCTAATCAAGAAAACTCATTCAAGCAAAAAATCCATAAAAATTGAGATTTTCACCATACAAGGCTGAAATTTGAAAACCCATTACCTCTCCACTTGATTCGTGTTGAAAAAATCCTTCAATCACCTCCGAAATCTTCAAAAAGCAAGATTTTTATGTTAAAACACACATAAACTTGATTTAGACTTGAAAATCATAAAGCAAACCCTATATCTAGAGCTTAGGAGACATAAAAATGAAAATTTGAAGGTTAGGGTTTCAAATAGGGAAGTAAAACAATGATTTAATGCTTTCAAAATGGATTGAATCAATGGGGAAGATAAGATTAAGAGGATTTTAAGAAAAACCCTGGAGATTAAGCAAGGATTAAGTAAAACTCACCTCTAATCATTTTATTTTTTGGCTTAATTGGGGATTAGACTCCAAATCTCCTCGCTCAGCCTATTCCCGATTTAGAAATGGCACAACCCCTTTCCTTTTGTAGGAAGGGTTAGGTTATACCTAATTAAAATTTGGGATGAAAATAGAGTTTTTAACTAGAATTAGGAAATTTTACAATTTAACCAAAATTTAGGACTAGAAAATTTATGAAAATTTTTATAATGACTTCCTTTGATGTCTGGGACATTTAGACCAAAAACCCCAAATTCGGCCATGGGGACCACATGGTGGTCCCGCCAAACCCTAATATTTGAAAAATATCTAAAAATTCACAAATAGTTTTGAATCACTTAAAACTCATAAATGTGAAGTTATTTTTGTTTAAAACCTTTGAAAATTACCTTAATTTCTAAAAATCATCAAAAATTAATCAAAAAATGGCTTAACCACATAAAAGCAATTAAACACAATGAATTAAAACTGGTTCAAGTTTAGGGATTTTACAGAGGATGGTGCAAAGCTTTGCAATATGGGGGTTTATCGTAAGGCATGTCTTCTTGCTTAAGGCCTTACTATGAAGTTTGATTTCTATGTCCTACTGATCAAGGGAGCTGATATCGTTCTTGGCATGCATTGGTTGTGCACATTGTGAAAGGTTGAGTGAGACTTGGAACACATGCAGATGAGCTTTGAGCTTAATGAGGTCAAATGCCTCCTTATAGCCCAACCACCGGATAAATTGCACATCATTCAACACCCTCCTCCGAAGTATCATTGGATTCTCGAGCCTCTTGGTGTTGATTAGCATCTTGGTCCTTCCCAGCCTTGAGGATAAGGCTTAGCAGAAGCAATGGTGGTTTGTCATGATTTCAAATTAGGACTTTCTTTATGAAGTATGCTTTAGTTTAGGTTTACTTTCCTAGTTTAGAATTGCTTATTAAAGGTAGGATTCTTATTGTTATTACGTTCTTAGTTCAGAATTGATTATTAAAGGTAGGATTCATATTGTTATTGCTTTCCTAGTTTAGATTTGATTCCTAATCTGAGAATACTCATGTATATAAATCATGTAATCTTCCACAATCATGAATTACGAATTTGAGTAGTAAATTAGTCTAGCTTATTTATCTATGCTCCTGTCATAATCCTGATTTTCAAAACCCTTTTTAAAATAAAAGACACGCAATAAATCACAATAATTTCTTTTCTTTCTTAAACACAAAATAAATCATCCGATTAAATATTCAAGTCATGATAACTGAGGTTCTCAAATACGAATATCAAAACATATGATATTATTACAAGTGTCAAAATTAGATAAATAGCAAGTTAACCCTCTAAGTACAAGTCTATCATCTTTCCGAAAATAAATAACCAAGTAAAGTTGGCTCTCATGCCAGTAATTGCAATTACTTACACGATTGCGGAAGCAAGAAGCTAGATCCCAGTAGTGCAATATCGTCCTCAAGCACCCACCAACGTCTTGATCTCACAACGTCCCCATCTAAAGAACCTGCAAGCAAACAAGACCAAATAGGCAACAAAACATCTCCTCCCCCTTGGAGGAGTATTTCAAAAGAACAAAAGTAAAATTTCATGTTTTTCAGATCGGGCCAACATCACCTGATGTTAGTTGCCTACGTACTGATCAAATGACATCTCCAGTGTTTCCAACAAGATCATATCCAGACATAGTTCTGCCTAAAACTACACTATACTAAGAAGCATAACATCACATATGCAATGCTTAAGTATTTTAAAGCAACCTACATTTTATGCAAGTTCTTTAATCGTTCCACTTATTCTATTTAAACAACCAATATCAAACCATGTTATTAATTATCTCTCGAACCATTGTTCAATAATTAATATCTCCGTCTAATCCAAATGATAAATAGACTCATCAGATGTCAACCTAAGTGACAAATGATAACGAAACACCCTAGAATCTACCAAGCCCCTGGAATCCACTAGGAAGTACCATTACCCCTCCTAGCCCATGAAGGACCTGACCAGAGTGGAAGGGCATGACCCACAACTACACCTAAACATAAGTGGCAGGAAAAGCTAACCAAGCAGGAGTGTCAGCTAATCCAAATGTGTGTACACTAAAAGATCCTCAATAGATCAACAGTGAGCCTAACTCATGCAAAGCTCCTTCCAATGGGGAGGTGCAACTACACGGTCAAATCAGCAGCTCGTCAATAGAGCTAAAACTCTAGAAACCATTTTGACTGTCTTGTTCATCATTAATACAGGATTTTGAATGACTATCTCAACTATTAATCCCTTCAAGACTAGGGTTTAAAACTCGAAACTACCATCAGTTCATCAATCAAGGCAGATCATCAGGTCAAAGGCTTTGTTCACTCGATGAACTAGTCTCAAACCCCTCAAAGGTATATTAGTCTTTATGTTGATTAGGTATTCTCGCCCAATTGAAAGCTACCCATCAATTAATCTTTAAATAATTTTAAGCTAGTGATAAGTTACTCTCACAACATCAATAGAAAATATCGAAACAATGAATAACATAAACAATTAGAACCACATAAGTTCAAGCAGATCATAATATCAATAATAAAATTCATTAATGATAGTAAGAATTATTCGAGCTATCGAGCCCTAACCCTCATTGGGTTATCTTAATAAATTGTTATAAAAACTGGTCGTAATGAACCTAAGGGCATTAAAATAATTATCCAACAATGGATAAGGTCCTCTCTATTCTCGGGCAATTCGTTAACCTCTCAAAAGGTTTCAGTATCACATTTGCCCATTGATTTCATTCATGCAAATGTGGACCGATCTGCATAGGGGTATTTCAATCTTTTTGTTCAAGGCCTCCCTAAACCTTGATGGGTCCCAAACTAATGTCAGGGATACACCATGACATTGTGAACCCGAGGTAATTTTCATGCTGTTTAACGGGGTCATAAGCCACTTGAACCGACCCAGTTCAAATTAATAGTCTTACCTTAACCTTAGGGGTAAAATAGTCAATTATCTATTTCCTAGAAATTTTCCTAACTTTTGGCTTGGTCCAAATTTAGGATACACACTAAAACTTCACTGAGATTTTTATCAATTTTCAAATCCACTCATAGGCCCTTGAACCAAAGCCCCGAAGTTTGGCCATTAATCATTATTAGTCTACGAGTCGATTTACAAGGGTAAATTGCTCATTTCACATACTTGGAGATTTTCCCCATATCTAAAACTTGGGCAAGACACTCAGAACATACTCATAGTCATTTATAATTTTTTTCCAAATTTTTCTCACTACTCTAAGTCACTGAACCGGACCATGTTCAGGTTGAGTGTAAGTTTTTTTTTAAAGAGTCAGACCAAACCGGGTCAGGTCTAACCCGGTCCAGGGAACAAACAACCCACATCATAGGTCATCTTTATAAGGACCCTCATCTTTGAACCGGTTTTGGTTTTCTTTAATTATGGGTTATCGTGAGATTTACGCGTTTTCTGATCTTATTCGGTGATTTCATAAATAAATAGTGTTTGTGATAGTTTTAACCAAAATTAACTTCAATATTAGTGGTTTTGAGTGATTTTAAACCAAATATGAATTTTTAAGATTTTTCAGAATTTTTACTATTTTTCCAAAAATTAAGGTTTTGGCGGGACCCCTGTGGGCCCCACTGTCGAAAAATTTATTTTTGTGTCAAATGAACCTAGAAATATACTTAAGGTCCCACAAAAATTTTTAGAATTTTATTAGGCTTAAATTGTGCTTAAATTTGCAAAATACCCACTTTTAGCCTACTTTTCATATTTACACCCCAAAACTTACCTATGCCTACCCCAACCCTTACTATAAAAGGGCAAACCAGAGCCATTTCCATTTTTGGGAATAGGCTAAGGAAGGAGGGCTGGCCTAATCCCCACTTAGGCCCGAATTAGAAGCCGATTAAGGTAAGCTTGCTTTAATTAAGCACTAATCCATGACTTTTCTCTTAAATTCTTCCAAATCTACCATTTTCCCCTTGATTCAATTCGTTTTTGACCATCAAAAGCTACTGATTTGTGTTTTACTACAAACCCTAACATTCAAAATTCGATTTTTACTACCAACAAGCCCTAGATCTAAGGTTTAATTAGGGATTTCTTGGGTAAATTGATTTCTATTAGAGTTTAATTCAAAACTCATTGTGTTTTCAAGGATTTCAAGAAGGGTGACTCTTCAATCCGAGCTTAATCAAGTGCTGAGGTAATGGGTCTTCGAAATCTCTGTTTATCCATGGTAAAACTCTTCATTTTTGGCTTATTTCGAAATGGTTTGCTTGATTTAGTGTGTTAATGGTAAGATTAGAAAATGAAATTATTTAATCCCGATTTCTTAGGGTTTTGTATTATTATGGTATGGTTTGATGTTCTAGAAGTCAAGGAGGACTTTTGACGATGATTAGGGTGTTAGATGTGGATTTGAAGTGTTTTATATGGTATTTCGGTTTGAATTTGCGAAAGGAAGAAGATGACTGTTCTGCCGTGTTGGCGATTGATCGGCCTTGCAGGGCGATCGATCGGCTGAACTGTAAATTTCAAACTTTTGCGTGTAACCGATCGAACGGCCTGAAGGGCGATCGATCGGCTATACAAGAAATTGTGTGTGGTGCATATGATGTCTATTTTAATGATACCACTTTAGCTTGCCAATTTTATATAAATGTGGAGTATTTTAAGCTATGTTAGGCTACTGGAAATGTATGCTATTGAGTTTATGGAGTTGAGATATATGCTTAGAGATGGTGGAATGACATGCTTTGTGGCATGATGTTGGAATCGTTATCTTGAAATTATGAATGGTTGTTTCCCTTTGGTTAAGCATATATTTTCAGTAGGACTACAATCATTGTTGGACTAATTTGTCATGATAAATTGTGATTAATGGTGTGTGAATGTTGGTGAATGCCATGACTCAATGATGAAATGAGTGATGTTATAGGTGTTTAGCCTTTGTGGTTGAGTTTTGAATTTAGCTATGATTTCAATGATTCTTCTACTATGATTTCCACTGGAATTCATGTTTAGATAGAAATTCACATGTGTAGTGTGGTAGTGAGTTGATTTTCAAGCATGTTGATATGCATTATGTGAAATGCATTATGTGAAATGCTTCTACTAGTTACACACACACATGTGGGGGTTAAATGATGATGTTGAAGCTTAATATTGTGATTATGAATGATGCATTAGGGGCTGGTGAGAGCACTTATCATGATTAGGATTCATGTATGCTTTGCCTATGCATGTACCATGCTGCACGCATCATGAAAATAGATTTTCAATTGAGGCTTCATCGTGATTAATCGAATTTGACCAATTGGATGCAATGTAATGGAATTGTGTGCCGGATTGATCGGTCGTGGATTAATCGCAAGTTGATTGGTCCGAAAGGACATATTTTGATTTGAAGTTCCTGTGTGGAACGAGTGCACTCCCCGGGTTGAGTCTTATTTAATGGAATAATGTGGGGACGAGTTGTGTACTTGTCTTGCGGATATGTGAAAATATTATTATGTGTGTCATCTGGACCCTGAGAATCCAGTGTGGTATGCCGTGTGCACCCCGCTACCACGTGTTCTAGGGTTCTCTGTGTGAGAACTAGGGCTCTTCCCCCCGCAGGAGATGTCCCTAGGTGAACACCCCTGCTCTAGATTCTCTGTGTGAGAATGGGATATCCTTGGCCAGGATCATCCAGGGCGAGCAGTATTAGGGATTGACAACCCCGATCTTTCTTGAATTCTTGTGTAGAATTTTGGATCATGACACGCCTTCGTGGCCTTATCTATGCTCCCGTCTGTGTGACATTAGTGTGTGATTACACCTTGATGGAGGTTGTTTGTGATGATATAATGCATATGGGAATATGTATGTTAGAGATACATCCATGCATGCTGATTTTGATATTATGCATGTGGAATATGTATGTTAGAGATACATCCATGCATGTTGATTTTGATGTTATGCATATGGAATATGTATGTTAGAGATACATCCATGCGGGATTGGTTATGATGTGAATGCATGTGGGAATATGTATGTTAGAGATACATCCATGCAGGTTGTGATGATATTATGCATTATGATGCAGTGTTAGGTGATCTGAATGTGTGATCAGAAAGTGATGTACCATGTAAATCTTTGATCTGAACGATCTCATTGCTAAGCTATCGTATTTTCTACGTTGCTAGTGATATTAAAATCATTGCTGAGTGTTAAAACTCACCCCTCTTTTGTGTTTTGATTTGGGGCTGCGTGGTGCGACACGCAGACGGACAGGATTGCCTCTTTGAGGAAAGGTCAGAGGTAGCTTGGGTGTGATGATGGAGATCGTTGAGTGACTTACCTGCGTTTGTTTCATGCTTTATGTTTGAACCTTTGTGTAGGGTTCTTGTTTTGGATTTATGTCATATACTACAGTTGTGGTGATTATGACTTATTTTGAGCCGGTGTGGGCTTTACTTAACTAAGTTTGTGGGTTTGAGATTGTTGTTTACTTTGTGATAAGCAACACCTTTTTCTTCCCTTTTATTTACTCTTGCTCAAAGGATTGTGCGCACTCCGTGTTGCTGTTAATCGCCCGTGGTTAGGGATTAAGTCTTCCGCTATATCATTTCTCAATTTTCACTTCGTCGCCCCCGCGCGCTTAACCGGCCCCTGGACCGGGTTCGGCTCGGGTCGGGCATCGCCGGGGCGTGACAATCTTCCCCACGACCGACAAGAGGTTTGTAGGCCTCTGGTGGTGCTGCCAACACCGCTATGGAGGAGGGGGCAGCCCAAGGGTTTCCGAACCACCGTCCCACGGCAAAACCGATGGTGTCGGTCTTGCCGTCATCCGGTGGCCAAAAGCCCCCTTCTTGTTTTTTTTTTGTTTTTATTAACTACGAGGTGGCACCGCGATGGTAGGCCACCAAGACCGGACGATGGGCCTGGGCTTTACTGGATCGCCCTCTTCTGGCGATTCCGGGAAGTTAGGTCCGGCCTCCGGCTTGGGCTGCACTGTGTCACCACATTTCATTTGTTTTTTTTTTTGTGTTCTCTGTTTCGCTGGATGACCGAGCGCACTGTCACGGGGTAGCGGAGCGGACTACCCGTGACACGTGCTGGGGCGCACACATGTGGGAAAGTGTTGTATACGAGGTGGGCATGCATTATGGGAACTGCCCTTAGTGTTGCTTAGCTTGTGTGCAGGCGTTGCGGGGAAGGCCCGCAACGTTGCGCAACATAGGTGCGCAATGTTGCGCAACATGGGTGCGCAACGTTGCGCAACATGGGTGCGCAACGTTGCGCAGAAATGCCGCAACGATGCGCACACATAGTTGGCTATGTTGGGACACATAGCCAACTAGCACCGTTTTGGATTCTAAAGATGTCCCCGCCTGCCTATATAGTGTTTGAGGGTCCTTGGGAGTGTTCTCGGGTAGTTTCGTGCAATTCGGAAATACCATGCCCGTACGGCCACTTTGGCTGCCACTCCGGAGAAACACCATAAATCTCTTATGCTATATAGGGAGGGACATGGTGAGCTTCATGGACAAGCTGTTGGTATGATGCCTAGCCTTGCAACAGGCTGAACCGGATGGCAACGAAACATGTTGCCTTGCTAGCTATCATGCCAGGAGCCCATCCGCTGGTGGGATGGGGCTCTCCGACTCGTCGGGCGGCCGTCCGGCCTTATGGCCGTGTTGGTAACAAAGGCCCTTGCATGCACATGGCTGAGACGGATTGTTCGGATGACCGAGTTGCCTAAATTGGATCCGTGCATCGCAAGGAAGTGTCCCTCTCCGGCCAGCTCGCTTGGGAGATGGTCCGGCACGTTCGCACGTCCGCCTTGGGACGGGTTCGCTGCTTGGCTTTGCGGGCTGGACGCTTGGTCGAATGGCACAAGGCCATGACCTTGACGAAGAAAGGCTTACTCGCTCGGCTATTTGGCCTTGCGAGCGCCGCACGGCACCTATGGATGGCTAGGGCCGTGACAGCACACACCAGCCGGTCTTCCCAACATCTAAAAGTTTGGTTGGTAGTACAACATACCGTCCAATGAAAAGGGACATGCCGACCAATTGCCGGTCGTTGGCAGTCCAGCCACATATCACTGTTCCTCGTAATTACGGGAACAGTGATTTGTAGAGAATGCTATTCCTCATAATTATGAGAACAATACATAAAAATTATTAAATTGTAAAGATTACAAATAATGTAATGTATATTTTAATTTATTTAACAAACTATGCAGTAATATCAACTTGAAAATTAATAACCATCCTACCTTCATAGCTGGCTTGCCATCGACCCTCTGTCACCGGAGCCTCGCCGTTCACCCCATTCTCTCTTCCCATCGGGCAAAGACCCCCCAAATTGTGCCCTAAGAAGGCCTTTTATAAACATGGGGATTAGGGCTTCTCACCCCTCTAAAATTTTGGCCCAACCTCCTTACTTAGATGACCTAATTAGGCACCTAAAAAATTAATTTCGGAACTCTAATTAACCGGGCTTGCAAGATGACTTAAACGGGCCAAAAATATGATATGTTCAACTTTGAATGGTCATATCTCCTTCATCTGAACTCCGATTTACATGTTCTTGGTGGCGTTTCGAAGCTCTATCTGTCTACTTTCTAATAGAATCTGTTTCAGTCACAAATTATTTCTAAGAAGGAAGTTATTCTACTAAGAATATTAATAGGTCAAACACCCTATTATCCACGTATTTAATTTTTGAAACCTAGGAAAATTAGGGATATTACAGCTCCTCCCTAACTCTCTTCCCCTTCTTCTTCTTCCCCACATACACTTTTTCCTTAATTTTACTCTTGTAACCCTAGGAATTACAACACAGTGCAATCTCTACGTAAGGGAAAATGCATTCCTAGTAGGACTTTGTTGAAGTAGAACTTTATCTAACAAAAAAACTTGTAGTAAGCAATATACACTAAAACTTCATTGAGAGTACTCTATCATTGTCTTCACTCGCAATATTTTCATATAATGAAAATAAATCAATTAATATAAAAGATCTAATTCTTATCAAATTCATTTCATATAGTCTATATAGAGTTTAATGTTAATATCCACATCAAAGTGTCAAAGTCGATGTTTTGTATATGATTCACAAAGATTATGGAGTTGCTTCTAAGAGCTTGTATATTGTTGAGGGTGATTAGGACAATGAAATTTTTAAAAAGGTATACAAAAAATGTAAATAGTTAGCATTAGTGAGCAAATCATATATGTGAGGCCCACTTATAAAGTTTGAAAAAACATACCTATGTGTGGTCTTATTTGATAGAGATTGTCAAGAGTATTCTAAAATGGTACAAAAAATGTACAAATTTGAGGTCAAGAGTTCGATATATGGCCTATATATATATATATATATATATATATATATATATATATATATATATATATATATATATATATATATAGCCATAAAGTTTAGAAAAACATACCTATGTGGTGTCTCATTTGATAAAGACTAACTAGAGCTTTGCAATGGTATCAAAAACACAAATCTAACTTCATATAGGCTATCCACATTAGTAACCTTATCAAGGTATCATAGTCATCTTTTAAATATGACCGACAAAGATTGAGAAGCTGATTCTAAGAACTTGAATGTTGTTGAGGGTAATTATATATAAAAAATATTATATAGATAAAGTTTAAATTTTTTTATTAGAAAGCACATTTGATAGAACTTGTGGAAAACTTTCCAACGACACCATAAATGCAATCTAAGGTCATGAGCTAAATATATGACCTCGGTAAAATTTATCACCGGGAAACACATCATATACATGGTACCCACCTAAAAAGTTTTAAAAAATATACCGGTCTCATCATTTAATCGAACTCATCGAGTGCTTTCCAACTATAAAGAACGTACAATAGATAAAGTGGGGAGCTCGAGACATGACCCTTCAAAGTTGGAAATAATATAGCGTGTGGGACCCAATATTACTAAGTGGGTAGATTAGTTTTCTGCCCCTTCGCTATTGGATCTTGATCCAACGACTCATAAATTTAGGCTCACGTTGATGCAAATAAGCTAGTGCTCATATAAACTATTTCTATTATATAAAATTTAATTAAATTAATTCAAGCAATGTGAGAGACACAAGCTTCCATCCCGCGTATAAGCTCAAATATTGTTAGATTAAAATTTAGAGTTTTTTTCATATTACCTAGCTGGATATATAAATATTCTATATTTTTTAGATTTTAACACTTAATCCCATATGACCTGGTTTAGGACAAATAGACCCTTAGGTCAGCAATAAACCCATACCCAAGTTCTTTTCTTATTATTGGTGACAAATTATTATAGATTTGTATGAGCAAAATCAAAACATATAGCATACAGAAAACAAAACATCCACTTAAATATGATCAATAGAAAGTAAAAAATTTCTCCATCTCAATCTTGTGTTCCAGAGAACAAACTGAAGCCAAGTCACCTCCCAGTTTCAATCCAAAAACTGGTTCCAAGTTAAAAAAACACGAAAATAGCAGAATTCAAAATGGGGAATCAAAGGTAGTCACTTTAGTGCTTACTAAATTACAACAAACAAATTGTTTCAATAATTTGGAAAGCTGGGTTGCATTTAGAACAGATTGAAGGACTTCGGAGACTTGCTGTAAATGGAAATTAGACGCTGCAAAAAGAAAGGATTTTTGGGAGTAGAACGAATTCGAAGGAAATTAGGTGGAGTACATCCACTCTACATGACTCGCGAGACTTCCGAGAATGCGAGAATGAGAGGATGGCTCCCACTAAACAAACCAAAGATCTCACTCTTCGCATGGCCCGTGTCCAACACTTAATCCATATCGCATATATAATAACACAATATGTCAATAAAATGTATTATTGATAATACGATATGTATTCTTTGAGCCGACAAACCATAATATGATATCCCCTATATAGCATATACAATAACACGATATTCGCCATAGCGTATTATCGATAACAGGATGTAACGCCCCGACCTGAGCAGGGGCCCACAAAATCTCTAATAAAACAAATTTCCTTCCTTAAGCCAGGAATCATCATCTGTGTGCGAGAGGTACAATGTTCATCTACACACTACAGAGCTTTCATAGACTTAGGTTGTAACGACCACATACACACAACGAAGCTTCATAGTTCGTCACGTGTAAAATAGAATAAAATTTATTATTATAATTAATTTGGATAGGGCTAACGTTGCCTTGCCATTGGTTGCCTACATACGTATTGGATATTATTCTAATACAATTAGATCCGAACATAGTTCTGCCTAACAACTATTACATACATCAAGCATCATATACGTTAAAATATATATATACTTATATTCAATCGGAGTTATACAGAAACTGATAAAACTCCGGCAATACACATCTCGCTCTATTATAAAGTCAAGTATCACATGACCACCACATGTCTGGCTCAGCCCCAGAGCAGATCTAGCATATACATATGTTTCGCTCTATCACTGAGTCGAGACTGAACAACACACACCACACGTCTCGCTCTACCCTTGAGCAAGAAGGAACATAACAAGTCACATCAAAGTATAACAGATCAGAACACAAAGGATCAAAGTATAGCAAGACCTTCAGATCATATCAAATAAAGCATAACAAAGTAATTCAAATCAGAATATATTAAATCATTACAATTCATACATCTTAATTAATATATTATTATCATTAATTAAGATGTGTAAGCATACAAATAATTTAACATACTTAGTTAACTACTTAGGATGTATACATATTCTCATATAAAAGATCAGGTATACTTACCTATAGAAGACATTGGAAGTGCTGCTCGTTTCTTCAGAGCCTCCTCCTTTTAGATGTTAATATGGTGGGTAGAATCTCCTTTGAAGTAGGCGGACGTAGCATTCCTTAGTGTAGAGATGTTCTTTACTCTCCGTACTCAAAGCTAACGGATAAAACACCCTATTTTCGGAGACATCTTTTTCCTTTCGTGTTTGTGAACTATGGACAAAGTCTTCCTTTTGCGCAAGGATGACTCTCTTACTGGGTGGTGGAGGACAGAGCCTCCCTGACTCTGGATTGATTCTCTTGTTGTAACTTGGCAACTGCGGATAGAACCTCGTCTTATTAGTGACCCATTTTTCTTTCTCTAGTGCTAGAGGATGACAGGTAGGGCCTCTCCTTATATCGGGGCGTTTCGTCCTCATATAGTCTTCAACTTGAAGAAATGACCCCTTCATTACGTAGAGCATGCTTGATTTAGTCAAGAACGCCTCTTGAACGGACTAAACGGAGTTAGGATACTTAGAAACGAAAAAAAGAAGTTTGTCGGTGCTGGTCGACAACGGGCAGGACCTCTCGTTCTATTGGGATATTTCCTCCTTATATGGTCTCCAACTTGAAGAAAAGACAGCTCCATTGTGTAGAGCACGGTCGATTTACTTAGGAACGTCTCTTAAACAACCTTAATCGGACTCAGAACGCTAAAAAACGGGGAAGAAGGTCTGGGTGAAAAATGAACCAAAATGGGGTATTTATAGACCTTGGCGCCGCATTGCCAGAAACTGCTGCACCACTGGTTTCAGGTGGTGGCGCCTGCCGAAACCCGTGGCGCTGATCGCACCCGCGAGTTATGTGGGTCACTCCTGCACCACGATAACATGTCACCCACGAATCTGTGGCACGCCAGTCGCGCGATGTGCGCCATTTTTTTCTTTTCTTTTCTTTTTCTTCTTTCTTCAAACACGCGTATCTTGCTACCCCGGATTCAAATTCGCACGTTCTTGGTACCGTTGGACTCATATCAATGAGCCTTTCTATACTTACCCACTTAAAGCAATATATTGTGCTCTTTCTAAGTGGGTCCCACCTATTTTTCATGCTTCTCGAGGTCGTAACTTCCGATCCCGACCTCCGTTTTGCCCGTTCTTTGATTCGTTACGCTTGTTTCTTTGAGCTTTACTCAAATATGTAAGTTTCAACCATTAAAACCCTCTAAGACTCATTGAAAGGTTATCTAATTACCTCTAACCCCGAAGGCTAAATGTAATTAGAAAAGTGAGGTGTTACACATGATATTCGCCATAGTGTGTTATCGATAGCACTATATGCCAACAATGCATGTTATTGATAACACGATATGCCAACAATGTATGTTATTGATAATATAATATGCTACAATATCCTCTATATCACATATATGATAATGCAATATTCCCCAAAGCATGTTATCGATAATACGATATTTGCTATAGCGTATTATTGACAGCATGATATGCCAACAATGCGTATTATTGATAATACAATATGCTACAATATTCTCTATATCGCATATACGATAATATGATATTCGCCAAAGCATGTTATCGATAACACGATATTTGCTATAGTGTGTTATCGATAACACGATATGCCAACAAGACGTGTTATTTATTTTCTTCTATATCACATATAATATAACATGATATTCATCATAGCGTGTTATTGATAACACGATATTCGTCACAACCTATTATCGATAACACAATATGCCAACAATACATGTTATTGATAATACAATATGCTACGATATCCTCTATATCACATATACGATATTCACCAAAGCATGTTATCGATAACACGATAGTTACTATAACATATTATCAATAACACAATATTACACAGCGTGTTATTGATAATACGATATTTAAAATAGTGTGTTATGGATAACACGATATTTGCCATAGCGTGTTATGGATAACACAATATTTGTCATAGCGTGTTATCGATAACACGATATTTGCCAATATCGTATTATCGATAACATGATATTTGCCATAGCGTGCTATCGATAACATGATATTCGTCAATATTTGTTATTGATACAATTATTCATCAATCTAGGGATAAAAACCTCTAAGATCCTATTCTACAATGTCCTTCTTTAGCATCTACATCTTTATCCATTCTTATATAGCCTTATTCTCCCTGAATAGTCCATTAAGATTTATTTTTTAGAGTTAGAGCGTTATCTTGATCTCATTTATAGGGATAAATAGTTTATATGGTTAAAAAATTTTAGACAAAAATTAGATAAGAACAATTACCAATGAAGTGGGGGAGGCCAACAATTACTAAATAGAAATTGAAATTTGTTGTTGATGAAAATAGCCAGGCAAAAACCACAAATCGTCATTGAGCTCTTATCTCCTCTTTGTTTATACATCGTCACAATTAATTTACACGATTATAAACCCTAACCCTTATTGTAAGGGTATTTTGATTTAAATTTTTTTAAATATCGTGTAAACCCAAGTTTTATAAAATATTTTTTACAAAACTAAGAAATATAAAATATTTATATCTTATGTTAAGTAATATGAAAAAAACTCATTACTTATGAGCATATTAATTTTCTGCCAGACTTGATGCAATGTTAACGCGTGAACCTGATTTTAACTTTATTAATTCAAGCATGAGAGACGCCCACATTCTCCCGTCTTAATCACCGTCCACGGGCCCTCTTTACTTCTTATTCTCATTCATTTATCATTCTTCCGTGCTTAATTGGGGGAGGCACCTACCAATAATGACTTCAAACAAACAAAACGATAATGTTTTGATAGCCTTATGCACCCGAATCACTTATTGCGAAAAAAAACGTAAAATAAAAGCATCTGAATGACGACTTCGCAACAGTGGGTCTGCCTCTACCTTAGTATTTTAACTACGCAAATTGTCTTTACACGGGGAGATTTTTTACACTCCCATTTGACAATAAACCAACGTAAATTATATATATGCAAGAGTCATTTATCTATGATAGTTGATGCACATATTAATGTATATTAATATTATAATTATTTATATTAATATATATGTCATCAATCTTAAATATCTATGACTCTCGGGCATAGCTTACGTTAAGCTTACTAATCAGCCATGTTAAACTTTTACTTAGTTTTATGGGTAAAGTTAGTTCTGCCCGCAAATTCGTACTTGACAAATCAGGTCATTAATTAATTATAAATTGAGCAATTGCTTCTGGTACTACAAAGTGGACCCGGCATTTAATCTCACCTAATCAGGAGTATAATCATCATGCTCGTCCAATCAGCTGCTTCCAAAAGTCGTAAAATTTCATCCAATCAGATTCTTACTCTCCTCTCTTATATCTCCTTTTATTTTAAGCCTTGCATGAAGAAAACCAAACAATTGAGCAATTGGCTACCTCAGCCAATCTTTATATAGCTACAATTTCATACTATTATTAATAAGGAAGATTAAGCTTATTATACAAAGCTCTATACCATTGTAGTAGTATGAAAAAATTATTAAAATGAAAAGTAACATGAAGTCAGTTCAATTTTGAAGAAATGTCACGAGTTGAAGTGGTTGTGACGCTATGAAGTTAGCTATAGAGAATCATTTTTAATGCTTCCCCATAACCAATGTAAGGAACCATTTGTGCATGAGATTGACAAAGCATATATTAATATATAAATTAATATGCGCTAATATGTGTATTTGATTTTCAATATAAAAGTCTCTAATACAAAATTTACCACATTGTCTACTTAAAATATTAAAATATGTTATTTTTGAGTCCGTACTATGTAGTTGTAAAAGTAAAACCAAGCATAGAAAATACCTCAATCAATCAGGCCCGGTGGAGCGTTTCTTATGCTCTAAGCTCGCTGTGTGCTAAGTGTAAAGAACATATGCATTAATATATATATATATATATATTAACGTGCATTAATGTGTACTTACATCTAACTTAAAAATAGACGCTCCTCCTATGTAATCCTTGCTCTCGGTTCATTGTCAGCTCGGAACATAAACAAACCCTTCCTGCGTCCACCGATTTCAACCTCCAATGAAACCAAAGGGAGCCGTACCAGTTGTTTAGCGCTAATAATCCTCTACTTAAACCCACCTCCTCCTACCCTAATGGCTCTGCCCCTTTGCCTAATCTCTGCACTTTGCGCTTTCAGTTGTCTCCTCCGAATCCACCTCAGTAGCTCTTTTTCACCTTTTGTTGAATCCAGCAACTGACTCAAGAATCATGATTCCTCGGCCCATGATCCTGCCATAAATCCCAAAACCTCCGATCTCGAATCCATCTCCTTGTTCGACCTCAGATTCAGATTCTGCCCGAAAATGACAACTTCGCTGAATCTCTCCTTCACCCTCTTTTTCTTCGTCCTCGTCTCCGGCACTCGCTGCTTTCCACCTAGTTACTTCCCCCGCTTCCTTCTCTAGATCCTCCTCCGTCTAATTCATATCCAGCTTCGTTTTTGACGGGGTCTTTTTTCCCCTTTCTCTAGGATCTAGGCTAGGGGCAAGATGAATGTGGAGAAGTCACAGGTGTGGCAGCCCTGCAAGAAGAAGCGTTCCTCTTCGATGATTTCTTGACGATTATTATCTATTGTCGGGAAATTTTTTATTGTTCTCGTTTCTGTCGTGGTACAAAGTGAGGTGCAGAGATAGAGGGTGAAGGTGAGTTCCCTTGTCATGTGCCTGAGTGTTTGAGCTGATTATAAAGCATATCTCTATTAATTTCCTTTTGAGTGAAAAAAAAAAGGTTCGATTTTTGTGGTGCCTGCTGGGGGCGGTGGCGGACTGGGGACGCAAAAAAAAGGAGAGAAGATGAGGAGTGGTGGGAGCGGGAGCAGCACGAGCCGGACGCGGGTGGGAAAGTACGAGCTGGGGAGGACGCTCGGGGAGGGGACCTTCGCTAAGGTGAAGTTCGCGCGCAATACTGGGACTGGGGAGAATGTTGCCATTAAGATCCTCGACAAGGATAAGGTCCTCCGCAACAAGATGATCGGCCAAGTATCTCCCTCGAATATTTTTTTCCTAAATATAAATTTTTTAGCGTTTTTTTATCAACTTCGCTGAACAACTCAAACTAATCCAAGTTTATTTGTATAACGTGCTTGTGGTTTGGTTCCGTATCACTTTTTTTTACCAGATCAAACGTGAAATCTCAACGATGAAATTGGTTAAACACCCAAATGTTATACGAATGTTTGAGGTACTGTTGATTATATTCTTCAACATTCTAATTATATTTTTTCATGAACATATGCGTTTGCTTTTCTCTATTTTGTCATTATTATAATTATTAGAGCCGTGTTAGTAAGAGCCCTATTATCATTAGGTGCGCATCGTTACGTGCGCAGGATGAATCCCCAACACCTGTTACTCACGAGGCAGGCAGGTTTGGATCCACCTGCTTGCCCTTGATCTGCGCCATCAGACCTCCATCTGACAACACGCGAGTGCCATGCACATATTTTTCATGTAGGGTGCACATTAACTTTTTCCTTAACCGTCGCATGCCCAAGATACATCACACTGCGTTTGTTACTCATGGGGCAGGCTGGTTTGGATCCACACGCCTGCCCCGTGATCCAATGCGCGCTGTTGGATCTCCATTAGACACTGCACGAGTGTCGGACACATATATTTTAAGTATGCACCGTCTGATGTATTTTAACTTTTTCCTTATTATTATTATTATCATTGTTTACATTACTGTCTATATAAACTATTCAAAAAATTTGGTTTCTTTTTGGATAAATATTTTTTGGAATCAAAGATTTAGTTGTCAAGGTACCAAAAGCTTGTTGATATGTCTGGCAATTGGTTTCTTGTTTATAAATCCTTTCCATGATTATCATTAAGGCCTCCATGCAGGTAATGGCGAGCAAGACAAAGATATATATAGTATTGGAATTAGTAACTGGCGGCGAACTATTTGACAAAGTTGTAAGATTTTGGGCTTCTTTAATTTCGTTTGAATTATCAAATTTCTAGGCATTTCTAAAACTACCTTGGAGTGCTTGTCAGCTTGCTCATCTTTTGTTTCAGGCAAGCAAAGGGAGGCTGAAAGAAGATGAAGCGAGAAACTATTTTCAGCAGCTCATAAATGCCGTTGATTATTGCCATAGCAGAGGTGTTTTCCATAGGGATCTAAAGGTGAAAAGAATCTTTGAATCACTTGTTTCTACTTTTGCCTTGGTAATCATCTCATGATGATTATTTATGTGAATGTGCTTTAGCACGTTAGTGCGTACTAATTTAGTCAATCTTTGCAGCCAGAGAATCTTCTTTTGGATTCAAAAGGTGTGCTGAAAGTATCTGATTTTGGCTTGAGTGCACTACCGCAACAAGTTCGAGTGAGTATGGGACCTTTTCGGATTAAAGTTTTGCTTCATATGTGTTGTAGCTCTTGCCACACGGAGTTTGAACGTAGGAGAAAGGGGAGAAAGGATAGGAAGAGAGAGAGAAATAAACTAGGCTACCTCTGAGATTTCATTGCTTATTCCGTTAAGAGGAGAAGTGTCTTACAATTTATAGGCTTAAGAACCTCTTATTCTAAGGAATCTGATCTAATTAGGGAAACTAATCAAAATAAGTATCCTACCTTTAATAAAACATTAAATACTAAGAAAACTACTTATAATCAAAATCTTAATTAAGGAAGCTAAAATATAATTAAAGAACCCCTAATTTTGATTCATAACAATATATCTATTACTTGTTTATTGATTTACTAATACTGGTATAGCTACTAGGGCTGCAAATGGGCCAGGCCCCAACGGGCCAAGGTAGGCCCAAGCCTGGCCCCAAAAAAAAAAATTGCAAGGGCCGGCCCAAGCCGTAGCTAAGGCAAAATATTTGGCCCGGCCCAAAATTTAGATGGGCTGGGGCCCAGCCATGGGTTTCGGGCCGAAATAGATGTGATATAATTTTTTTTTAAAACTTTAAGCGTTTTACTATCCGAGATGATAAAAATCTATATCTTGAGCAGATAAATACATATCAGGGAAGTTTAGAAACCAAGTAATTATATGAAAACTTTATTGCATTCTATTTGGTATGGAGTACCTAAAACTAAAAGATGCATATGTTTTAATTCCATTTTTATAACGGACAACACGTTACACCAGTGATCAATTGATTTTCTCTGCCACCAATGCTATTGAGCCAGACATTTACATATTGCAAGGAAATGACACTAGCGTACAATTCACTGCTTCTGAGACAATACTGTCGGCCTCTCCATGTCCATTATTGTAATCTGGAAAATGAAAACAATTGCTGCCAGAATTTGGGAAAGAAATAACAACGAAGTCAACAATTATAAAGAAATCTAAATCACATTCACTGGTTACAATTTACAAATTCATCACTATAGTGTATACTGGCCCAGAATGAAAACAATCACTCCCAGAATTGCCTCAATGATCGTCTAAGAAGTGCCAAATGTGATGATAAAAATGGAAAGCAATGGTTGGTCTTGCCAAATTCTATTTATAACTCTGAAAACAATGCAGTTTACATGACAAGTTTTAGAGCAAATGGTAGACTCTTGGATAGTTCCCATGATAATAAGACAAAATAAATTAGATAAGAGAACTATTCCTGTTTAACTAAAATATAGAGCTACTAACTCAAGCAACAACCAAAATAAGAAAACTAATCCTGAGGGCAAATGGTAGACTCCTGGATAGCACCCCTACTAAGGATCCAAACAACCAATTCTGTGTAACAACCAAAATATAGGGCAACAACCAAAACATAGAGCTACTAACTCAATTAACATAATAAACAAAAAGCTATCTAATTATATTTATGATAAGGATTGTTTAATCCTTGCATTTTCCCTCCTTTCTCATTCGGGCTTGGGATTGGCAACGGTGGAGCTAAAAATATTTTTTGTTTAATAAACATTATATACGAAAAAAAAAACATGATACCTCCGTTAGGGACTTCAATTGTCTCACAAAGTTGTTGAGCTCATCATCCACATTTCAAATGGGCACAACTACCTTCTTACCATGCAAACAATCTTATGTACAAATTAACCCTTCAACCGTCTCTTATAGGAGAGAACTATATTGAAATAGAACTTGTCCACTACTGGTGAAGGCCATCTCTGAAGCAATTGTAATATCCGGAATAGCTAGAATGTCTTCGAGCCATTGCTATCAAGATTGGGAATTTAGCTGAGTTAGCCTTCCACCAGTAGAGATTGTCCAAGTTAGCTTCCTTATTTTCTAAGTTTGTTTTAAAGTACAACTCCAACTCAGATTTGCCCATGTCATTGTCTTTAGCGCATCTTTGTGCTTCCATCGATTGTTGAATTTCTTTGTCCTCATTTGAAGGATTTATTGCCTCACTAGAAACCATATCCACAAGCGGACACAACTTGTTCTTGTATTGATCAAATAGCAATTGAATTACCCCCAAACTCCTTTCAAACATAGATCCCTGATCTCTTTCCCATGTAGTTAGGTTAAATAAAATTTCAATAGTTTCCTCTTATATCTAGGATCTAAAGTCAAAGCAGAGTCATATGTGATAGGTACATCACCCTAATTTTTCTAATATTTGTTTAAAAATTTGTTTGACATCGATTTGAGAAAGTACTATGTAGAACATGCGCTCCAAGTAGTAACTTTCTTATTGTTGGTATTTCTTTGAGAAACAATTGAATTGTAGGATAACCAACTTCATAAAAAAATTTGTTACAAAATAGAACTGCTTTAAAAACGTGCACACATTGATAGCATTTTCCCATTCATCATTAGAAAGCTTATGTCGATAACTTGGATATTTTTCTTCCAATCTTCTAAAAACATCACGATATAGCAACACATAATCTAATATTAGATAAGTAGAATTTCATCAAGTGTTAACATCTAAAATCAAACACTTCCCCACTCTAATTCCCAATTTAGCTACCTACTTAGTAAATTTTTGGTGATGGGAAGGCGAAGCTTTTACTATTTCACATACTCGCGAACATGAAGAATTGCATATGAAATATATTTTAGTCTAACTACAATAATGTTTAGCACATGGGGAGCACAACGTATGTGGATAAGGGTACCTTCTAACAAAAAATATCCCTTTTGAGCAAGGTCCTTTACAAGATTTCTTTGAGCAACATCATTACTCAATGCATTATCTAAAGTAACATTAGATACTTTACAATCAATTTTACACTTTACTAAAGTGGCTTTAATACCATTATATATTGCCAATCCAGTATGAGGCAATGAAAGTTGAGAAAAACTAATAATATTCTTTTTTGTAAATGCCAATCCAAATCAATATAATGAGCAGTTAGACCAAATATATCCAAAATTTTGATTTGAAATCCATAAATCAGAAGTAGTACTAACCCCAAAGGAAAGCTTTTGAAAAACATTTATCAATGTTGCCTTCTCTTTTATGTAAAGGTTTTGGCAATCATTTTTAAATGCAGTCCTTGAAATAGAGAGTTGGGCGATATGGAGAGCAGCGGAAGTTTTTCTCATAGGGCAAAATGGAGTGGCAGAAGTTTTTCTCATAGGGCAAAATGGAGAGTGGCTTCTCAGTTGGTGAAATAGCTTCTAGGGTTTTCCTGAGACATTTATAGTGGGAGATACTAACAGATTGCCCAGGATCAAGTTTCTTTATATTAACAGTGATGGGCCTTAAATTTTATGGGCCGGGCCGGGCTTTTAAGTGTATTTTGCCTAGGCCCAGGCCTGGCCCTAAATTGTTTTAAAATTTTAGGTCCGGCCCTGCCCACAGTTTATATTTTATGGCCCAAGCCCTTAAAACTGCAGGCCAGGCTTTGGGCCAGCCCATATTTCTTGTAGCCCTAATGGCTATGGTGGAAATTGGATGGAGTAGACCTTGGGCAAGGGTTTTGATTCAAAAGGTGTACTGAATGTCTGTTAGCAAGTTTGTGTATGACTATCTGGAAGATGCAGATTTGGCTGTAGACAGAATGAACCCTAATAAGAAAAGATCTCTTAACTCTAAAAAAAAGAGAATGCATCAAAATGGACATGGGCAAATCAAACTCCATTAAATAGAATACATTGTATTCAGTAAAAAATAGATTGGGAGAAATTCTGAGGGCATTTTTGGAGCATTTAAAAGTTTTAAGTTTAGAAGTTAAAAAAGGCATGTAGCGTCAACTGGACATAGACGCAACAAGAGCTACTCCTTGTTTGTGGTTGACTCTGGTTGGGCGTCACGGGGACATTTTGGAAACTCATGGAAAATGCATGAGATTATTTATTTCCACCCTAGGAGTGGCATCTTTGTTTACTTTTTCTCTGTAAAAAATGGTGCCCACATTAATCAACTGCCAATGTTAAGCCCATCTGATTGTTTCACACCTCAAAATCATTTCAATCAATTTGTTCCTAATTATATAACCATGGCATAAACGTAGGACGGTTTTTTACCTATTTCTGAAAATTAGCATAATTTATGTTAATATAAGTATTCTTTATGATGCTTAGGGTTTAGGGCTAATATATTAATGTAAAATCAATGTAAGTTATATTAATATAAGTGTTCTCTATGATGTTATTATTGTTTGATATTAGTATTAGTGCTTCTAAATGCTAATATATCCATAGGCTGTCCAATATATGTAAAAGATCTTTTTTTAAGAACACCATCATTTTACATGATCTCTCTATAAGAACTCTCGGAGATCTCCTCTTTGAACGATTGAGACAGACCAAGAACCATAATGGCGAACCTTGGTTATTACCTGACTATTAGGATCTATTAGGCTCACTATCGGTTTGTAAAAGCCAAAACCTAGGCAAATATAGTGCCAGGTGTTCAAAATTTTACTTTTTGCAAAAAAAAAATTCAAAAATAGATTTTCTAAACAAAGTGCCAAAATTGCTATATGCCTAGTGACTACGCAAAATCAAACAACCAACGACACTAGAGAATATTTTATATGGAAAGCCCTCACCAGGAAAAACCACAACACACTTTGTCCTAACTAATTAATGTACTATTGTAAGCATAACAAACACGTAGAGTCCATTTCTTCTTCGGTTGGTCTTCACACCACTTTACTCTTGTATTACCGCCATAGGGGTTTACTTGCATTCAATTGATCTCTATTCCAAATTTTCTTCAAATGATCACGATCTTTAATGCATGTCTATTAACTTGAATAATCTTCCCTTTGATCTCCTCAATAATTCTTCAAAGATGAGACTTGAAAGTTTTAATCTCGCTCCTTCAAACACTTAGTCCTTCAAGTCTGTATACAACACATCTTCACAAGCAATTCATGAAGCTAATGACAGACATATTCTCATAAATTTATGACTATTTTGATGTTTTCTCAAAATCTAAATAGAGAAGTTTCTCAATATTCTCTTTAAGTTTTTTAAGTTTTTTTTCCCCTTACCATGTTTAAAACCCTTTTTTATAGACATCAAAGTTGGTTTAGTTATTGGACCTTCAATAGGAAACAAAATCTATATAGAATGCCCTATTTTTGGCAATTTCTCATCCAACTAACCTATCATTCTACGGGGCAATTGATCATTCTTTGTATTGTTTGAAATGTAACTTACAAATGATCAATCTTCCATATAGTGATTGATTGTTTATTGTATTAGAATCAATCAAGAGTAGCTTCAATTGATCCATTGATCGTTCAATGTACTGGAGGGCCTAATAAAAAAATATTCAAGGCCAATCAATAGGGCTTTTAAGAGTGATTGATCCCTGATAAAAAAAAATTACATTCTTTTGTGAATTTTTGTCTATCTCCTACACTCTCTCGCACTCTTATATGATAATTCTCATCACTCTCAAGTGTCTCTATAGCATGTATGCATGTTTTTACTTCATAAACACCTCTTGAGTCTTTTGTTTTGCATTATCTTCACCATGTGATCTTCAATAGCCAAAAACTACTTTGATTCAATATTTTGATCAATGAAATAAGTCAATACACTATAAATGACTCAATATATACTTACAATTACACCTAGTTGTATAGTCCATTTGCTTAGCTACTTCAGTGGTTGATTGGTTACTTGATGGTTTATTGCATAAATTAGTTTGAATGGAAGGGATTAGATGATTATGTGGGACAATAAGGTTGTACTTTGTATTTAAGGGAATTAACCCTTCTCATTTGGAGGTTGTGAAGAATTTATTAGCCCTAATTTCATCTCTCTCCCCCCGTTCCATCGTTTTCTTTTCAAGATAATGTGTTAATAGCTCATAAAAGAAAACAATTGAAGAGAGAGGAAAAGATAAAGGTGTAGAGCAAATAATCTATATTATTGGTCCTCATGCAAATAATCTATAATATTTGGAGAAAATTCAGGTTATGTGAAAATAGTTTATGCCTGAGTACATAATGTGTAAATCACCCTTCTTTTCTTTTGGCACCACTTGTCTATTGCTTTCGTCTTCCTTCCTTCTCTCTTCTTTCTTAAATCCCTTCCCAATCTCTTCCCTTTCCTTACTGAAGTTCACCCTAAATCACACCTCTTTCTTTGAGACAACTCCGTGACCCCACTGTAGTTGAAGCTAGATGGTTTTTTGCTTGGGGATGGAATTATAGAAACATGGAGGGAGGGGAGAGAGAGAACAACTTATAAAAACTTGACCATTTGAAGTAAACAGTTGCTTACAAGATAGCAAACATGACAGTCTCATTCTCATGCTCCTTCTGCCTTCCCATGATTGTTAGAGGATGGACCAAGGTAATCACCTTCAGTCCTTCAGTCCTTCAGTTTTTAAGATAGTGTCCCAATTAACTTAAAATTCTTTGTTTGGTTCTTCCCTATCTCTTTATAGTACACACTTTTTGGTTCATTGCCTTTGTGGTAATAAAATTTGGATTTGTAGCATACGTTGTTAATTTGGTCAATATGGCAGTTCATGTCAATCATTAGATAATGACACAGTGATGCCATTTGTTTCTTAAGCTGTTCATAACTGTAAAGTAGTATGAACTACAGGGTAATGTCAGAGTGCCACTAATGATTATTACTCCTCTGTGTTTTAGGAAGATGGGCTGCTTCATACAACTTGTGGCACTCCAAATTATGTTGCCCCAGAGGTAATTCTGTTTGATCTTTTTTCAAGTTTTATTAATAACTTTGTCCTAGGAATACTGTGTTTTTTTTTATTGCATGGACCTCTGTTTTCCCAGGTAATTAATAATAAAGGCTATGATGGGGCTAAGGCAGACCTTTGGTCATGTGGAGTTATACTGTTTGTTCTAATGGCTGGTTATTTGCCTTTTGAAGACTCCAACCTTATGGCTTTGTATAAAAAGGCAAGTGTCCGCCTTTTAAATTTATTTTTGTTTTATGGTGGACCTACATGAAAAGAGCCAAATGAAAAGAAGAGTTTTGTATTTGGTTGCAGATTTTTAAGGCAGACTTCACTTGTCCTTCATGGTTCTCTTCTAGTGTGAAGAAGCTCATCAAACGGATATTGGATCCCAATCCCGTAACTGTACTCTCTGTTCTTACCTTGTGTATTTGACACAGTTATTTACCTTCATTTTTTTTAATAAACTATTCAAGTTGGAGTGCTGTTCTTCTAGAATTCTTAGCCTTTTAGATAGGAAGAGTTCAACAAAGAGGTGATGCAAAAATTTTAACCTGTGAATTTTTTTTACTTTGCACAGCGCATCACAATTCCAGAGATTATTGAAAATGAATGGTTCAAGAAAGGGTACCAGCCTCCGAAGTTTGAAACAATAGATGACACATCTCTTGATGATGTGAATGCCATTTTTGACGAATCAGAGGTATCTGTTCTTTTGTTTGCTGTTCTGATTACTGACTCAGAGATCATCTCAGTTTCCCTTTCTACCCAGGGAGGAGCAAATCTTGTTGTTGAGCAGAGAGAGGAGAGACCAGTAATGATGAATGCTTTTGAGCTAATCTCCACGTCACAGGGGCTCAACCTTGGTTCATTATTTGAAAAACGGATGGTAATGTGGCATACATACCTCTAATTCATGAAAAATGATATGATCGTAATTGCTTAAAACATTACTTGTATGCTTACTTTGTCTAGGGCCTCGTTAAGCGTGAAACAAGATTTACATCCAAATGTCCAGCTAAGGAGATTATTTCAAAGATAGAGGAAGCTGCAGCACCTCTAGGATTTGATGTGAAGAAAAACAATTACAAGGTACGTCAAAAAAAGATTCTTTCACCTTTAACACTTGGTTGGCTGGCCTATAACATGTAAAGGATGACATCGCATGCCCTTTTTCAACATAAAATGCTAGTCCTCATTGTACCATAGTAACTTGGAAACACACTAATGATAATTTTAGTAAATATAGACATGCAGACCGTATTTAGGATGTATATGTTTTGGATGTAGAAATATTTCAATTGACCTATAATGTGATTAAATGGTATTCTTTTTGTAAAGGATATGAAAGTTATTTAGTTTTTGTCTTCTCTCAGATGAAGTTGCAGGGATCTAAAAGCGGTAGGAAGGGTCAGTTATCTGTTGCCACTGAGGTAATTGCCTTTGGGCACTGTTGTGAAGTTTTCATTGTACAGCTATTGGTTCAGATCCAAAATGAAAAAATAAATATCTGTGCTCATCCACAGTGTTAAAATATGTATAAAGCTTTGCTACTGTAGGTATTTGAGGTGGCTCCATCATTGTGTATGGTTGAGCTTCGCAAATCAGGAGGTGATACACTTGAATTTCACAAGGTATTATGCATACATCACCTTTCATTTGAAATATTTTCTTGGATACCGAAATATCATAGAGTCATCCTTATTGTGGGTGATCAAATCCTGATCTTGGTCTGCTTTCATTCTTGGAATCTCGAATGATCCAGTTCTATAAGAATCTCTCGACTGGCTTGAAAGACATTGTCTGGAAATCTGGAGAGGAAGAAGGCATCAACAGCAGTGCAATTAGTGTGGCCTCTCCTTCACGATAGTGAAACATATAGGTTAACTAATTGAGATGGCTCTACAGAGTGTTCTTTGTAGGACCCAAGTATTCTTCTGGAATGCACTTGAGGTCCAACTTGGATCTATTTCGCTTTCATATCCGTTCGGAAAAGCTGTAGCCTCTATTGCTTAGTGTTTGGTCGCCCTGGTGGATGGTGAATACCATACACCATGTATCTTATTTTATTTTTTGGTATAAATCACTGTATATGACTTATTGTTCAGGCGGACTTGCACAAATAAAAATTCTTCTATGCGTGAAATGATGGTTAATTAACTTAGTTTTTTTATGCTCGTAGATAAAAAAATGATAGCCTAACTCATCTATGCGTGCAATGATGGTTAAGTAATAGTTTTTTCATGCGATTAGATCAAAATAATGTGATCGTCTGACTCAAACATGTCCCAGAGTGGAATAGAAAATTTCCAGTCGGCTCGTCCGAACTAATATCTGCTTAATGAGAAGCCGAATATGCTAATAATAGAAAAACGGGGAAAACTGCAAATAGTTAGAGGCAAACTTTACACAAGTCTTGCAGGTCCCATTAATGCATTAGTCAGGCAAGAACATATAGATTTTTAAGGCACTCTAAGATGAAAATGCCGCTGTTTTTACATTTCCTGCCTTGGTCCTCTCATCTTATTTTCTTTTTTCTATTTGTCATCATCTCCATATTTTCAAGAAAATGATCATCATTTGTTGGACAAAGCAGAAGCTCGAGTGAGGCTCATATATATTGTCCAACCAAATAGGAGTTGGAGGGATTTTTTGTTCTGATTTGTTGGGCGATAAGTATATATGGTTATTACAAATATTTAACGAAGTAGGATTATCTCTTTGTATTGATTTTTTTATTTTATTTTATAATAGGTCTTCTATATTGAAAAGCTGAAAATTTTCTCACATATCGTTACTTAAAGATAGTCATTTTATTTAGAAAAGAAAAATGATATTTATATTTTATTTTCTTCACACCATAGGCCTTACGGTGCACTTAACAGACTTCACTAGGGATTACTTTCAAGGTCTGCGGCAGCAAGGATATAATATTCGACATACCTTCAACCAAAATCAAACCCACCATGTTAACGTCTTGTTGGACATTTAATGTTTTTCTTCAAAATTATGAGAATCCTTCGTAAAGAACTTCCTTGGTGCACACACTTCACTAAGCGGGATTATTTTTAAGGTATGTTGCAACAAGTATATAATATTCGACCCTACCTTTAGTTGATTAAATTATCATAAAAGTAGCTTATTGTGGTACCTAGTAATATTAAGGGCATGTTCTTTTAAATCATCACGGAGGCGCTCGAGAAAGGACTGTCTATGTTGTACTCAAAAGGCCAAATAACAAAATAAGTCAGTCTTCTTTGTTAAGGTCATGACCTCGTGTTGTAGCATCTAGCCCGCAAACCCAAGTAATGAACCTATCCCAAAGTAGACTTTTTAGGACATTCTCCATGTGAACTACCCAGAGGGGGATGTTACCTTGTAATTCACATATCCAACTTAAGTAACTTAGACATTAAAATACTTTAGCTCAGCCAAGTATACGCAAAGGTCATTTTTTTCAACACTGCCATAAGGGCATATGGCCAACTCGTGGGTCAGAGAGCCCTATCCACCAATGGACAGGGCTCCTGACATGATGGCTAGTAGCTTAACAAACCTTCTTTGCCTTCTGTAACAACCTGTTAGAAGACTAGGCATCATACTAACAGCTTATACATTTCAGCTTACAAAGTCAGACCTTATATAGCATAAGAGATTTCTTGCATTCTGTTAGAGTGACAACCACAGTAGTTGTATAGGCATAGTCCCTCCAAAATTTGTCAAACGGCCCCAAAATACTCCACAAGATTCCTCAATACTATTTAGGGGGGAGAAGACATCTTAAAACTCTAAATGCATGCTAGTATACCAAGTGTGCCAATATGGTCAACTATGTGTGTGCATTATTACATACATTCTACATAACATTGCGCACACATGTTACATAACGTTGTGGGCCTTCCCCATAACGCCTACATATAGGGCGTGCAATGTTTCAGGTAATTCCTATAATGCATGCACATTTAGTATATAACATACCCACACGTGTGTGCGCCCTAACACGTGTCATGGATAGTAGGCTTTGTTGGACCGTGACAGCTTGCGCCTATGAATGCTTGCAAAATGCAATGTTTTAAACCCAAACCAGCCCGGTTGAAAATATGGGCAAGTTTAACCCAATTGAGTCAATCTTGCCTGGTCAGTTGAAAGATTGACCTGGACAACTGGGCCGATCCGGGTAACGTTAAAAAATATGAACCTATGTCCGCCTCCCTCCTCTTCCCCTCTCCTAGTCCGCCACTCTTGCACCCGAGCAAGAGCCCCCCTCCTCCCAAGTTCCATCTTGATCCACCTCCACCATCCGCCTTCACCACCTCTGTTCGCCTTCACTGATCCACCAACTTGCCACCTTTTCCTTTGCTCCGCAATGGGGACTTGATTTGAGACACTGACCCAATAGCTATCCTCTTTGCCTCTATGCTGCTCACCCACCTCACCATTGTCATCCTCTCTAGCCTCTGCCTCCACATCACTCGCCCACCACACAAGGGAAGTTGGAGGGGGAGAGGGAGAAAGTGCCAAAGAGGTCCGGCTCTAGTAGAAGGGGAGAGAGACCAAGAGGGAAAAGAGGAGGGGGAGGAGGGACAGACTAGCGAGTGTTACTTTAATATGATTCAGGTCAACTCCCTAGTTAACCTGTTCACCATGGTGCATGTGCGGGCATGCGTTCCTTGGTGCGAGCATTAATCAACTTCTATTCCTACTTCTCTCAAGTGTGTGTCGTTTTGGTTTTATGAGAAAATTGGCATTCCATTAAACGAGGCAGATTTCACTTTCAAGCAAATTGATGCCATTTACTTCCCCCGTATAGTAGCTTCTTTGGCAGAAGTTGAGATTTCAATCGTTCCAATACAATAAAGAACAACACCTGTTTGTTCACGAAAGCTCAGGGCCATGGCAATCTTTTGGAACACCAATTAGTGGAAAATTGCTTCCAGAATCTGATACAAGATGTTTTCGTTGGATTATAAAAGTGGACGCTTATCAAAAGAATACATAACTCTGAACTATGTACACCAGCATTACAAAAAGCTGCTATCAAAAGAGGGAATCTTGATTTACCTTAGGCCAAAAGATGCAATCAAAATCGAAGTGTGTAATTACATTTCTGTACCTGCCGGGGAAAATAAAGTCGAACCAATGGATGTTTAATGCATCATTAATTATTGCTCAAGTCCTGCTTCAGCTAATGCCGACGCAACAGAAGCTGAAGCTTCTTCAAGTGTCCGCTGCTTCTTAACTGTGCTAAATGTTTCAATCACATCACCAACCTCCCAATCTGTGTAATCATTCACGCCAATACCACATTCCTGACCAACACTAACCTGAACGAGGAAAGAGCAAACATTAAGTGGATAAAGATATGTCAAGAGATTCAGACAAATATTTTAAATTACTCGCTACAAATTTGCTGCAAAATCTTAACGATCGTTTTTCACTTCATCAACATATTTTTCAAGAAAAAATGAACCAGGGTCTTTACAAGCAAACATTTTTGGGTTTTTATCAGTTTGACCTTTACTGTGTGTATTCATGACATAATGACATAAACCAGCACAACAATTTTCACTTGACATATATGTATCAGCAGAACATATGAATAATTCAAAAATCGCCTTTAACATAGAAGACAATCATGTATCCTATATTCGTATCCAGAATCTATACCTCTTTAACCATCTCCTTCACTCGCCTCAAAGAATCAAGGGTACCCATGTATATAGCTTTTCCATTCCGGATGATCCGGACTCCACAGCCCTTCATCACCTTGCCTTCAGTCACCATGCATCCAGCAACACGTCCACTACCACTGCTATAGACAGCTCGAATTTCTGCAGCTCCAATAGGTATTTGTTCCTGTTAAGATAAAAAGAAAAATAGAACTCTTAAGAATGAAACTTAAGAAGGAATATTATTATCCCAAATTCCGTAAAGATATGTCACCTCAACAGGTTCCAAAAGTCCTTCCATGGCTTTGCGCATGTCATCTAATAGATCATAGATAACTCTATATGTCCTGATCTCAATACCCTTGTTGTCTGCATAACTCTTTACAGAACCTGGCACTTTGACATTGAACCCAAATACAACGGCCTTAGTTGCAACAGCCAAATCAATGTCACTAGCGCTTACATCCCCGGGTGCTTGCAGCAAGAATTTTAATGTCACATTCTCCTGAGGAAGTACTTGAATTGCTTGTCTGATGGCCTCAATGGATCCCTGAATAGAAAGTATCAGTGAAAATTGTGCCACTAGGTCTAACTTCAAGCCCATTCGCAAAACCAACCAATACCTGGACATCCACTTTCATTATAATATTCAGCTGGTGCAGATCCAATCCAGTTTGCTGCCCTGATGAAACAGCAGATGCAACAGAAGAAAGGGTCACCTTTCCTTCCCCTGCTTTTGCAGAGATCCGCTCCACCCTTAATTCTTCTGCACGGGTCTCTGCCTTCTCACGTGCCACATCTAGGGAAGCAACTACCTCAAATTCGTCACCAGCAATTGGAACAGTACTCAAGCCAATAACCTGCAGAAGGGAATAACAAATGTGATCAGAAACTAAGAAATACATCATAAGATACCATGTAAGATGCTTAAAATTGAATAAAAAGAAAACCTGAACAGCCGTAGAAGGTGCAGCTTTGTCAACATTACCTCCTCTATCATCAAATAGGGCTCGTACCTGATCATAGGGACAAGGGCACAATGTAAGAGTAATATATCGAAGACAAGTGACTCAAATAAAAAGCATAAAATGGTAGTTCTTGTAGTACATAAAAAATAAATAGAAGTCCCACTTCTATTCATCTCGTTGAAATAACTTTTGAGACCAACCTTTCCAAAAGCTTCCCCACAAACAACTACATCACCCCTTTTAAGGGTCCCATTCTGCACAATGAACGTAGCTACGGGTCCCTTAGATTTATGAAGACCAGCCTCAATAACAGTTCCTTTTGCATTTCTATGAGGATTGGCTTTCAATTCTTGCAGCTTCAACCCTCAGACAAACAAATGCCATCAGACGGGGAAACAAGAGTTTGAAAGAAGTAGTGGGAGGACAATGGGTTTTAAAAAACCATTTTGATATACCTCAGCAATAAGCATGGCAGTTTCCAATAAGTCATCCACGTTTTCCCCCTTGAGAGCACTGATCTAAAGTGAAGATAAATATATATTAGGTAAATGTTCACATCAAACAAGAAAAAGACATCCCATCATAAGGACCACAGAGAAATGAACTGACTTGGACCATAGGGACATCACCACCCCAGTCCTCCGGCATTAGACCAACTGAAGAAAGTTCTTGCATGACTCTCTCTGGGTTAGCTCCATCTTTATCTATCTGAAGGGGAAAAGGATTTAGATGTAAAGTTAGAAAAATCCTGAAGCATCCAGTGGCAACTACAGGCATAGGCCAAACACTTACCTTGTTGATAGCTACTACAATTGGCACCCCAGCTGCTTTGGCATGGGCAATGGCCTCATTTGTCTGAGGTTGGACCCCATCATCCGCAGCCACAACAATAATTGCAATATCAGTCACCCTTGCCCCACGAGCTCTCATAGCTCCAAATGCCTGCAAAATGACTGTCACATGATATAATTTCAAGTAATAAAAATATTAGAGAAGGATCAGCATGCTAATGATGATATATACTCTGTCCATCTAATATGTTCACATTTGAAAAAAAAAGTGATATTTAAGGAAGCTAATTAATTAACCTTTTTATACCATCCACTAATTTACTATGATAAGAAAAACATGAAATAGGACTATTAATATGGGACAAAACTTTTTCTCAAACGAGACTATTAAAATGGGACGGAGGGAGTATCTTTTAACATAAATAGTTCATAGTATCCTCAAATGCTAAAATAGATACATAAGGTCCTCATTTTTTTGTAATAATTGTGTGTTTCAATTTTCCTTAACTCTGTTAGTAATAAAGGGAAATGCAAATCCACAAGACTTTTCTAACCAAGTTGCCATAAAAGCACTAACGGTTAAAGATCTGCCCAACAATGTATATCAAGCCCAAACCGGCCCAAATACAAATAAAGAGTGACAAATTATCCAACACCCCCTGCAGGAGCTAGCATGATTTAACAGGTGCTTTCCCGTGAACAAAATCTGCAAGTGTAGGGGCGGGGATAGAAATCAGGACCTTCTCTGATATAATGTTAGAAATTAAGTTGTGGAATGGCCCAACAATGTATATCAAGCCCAAATTGGCCCAAACAAATAAATCTAGAGAGACAGGAACATTATCCATAAGATAAAACACACAGGCTTTGAATCTGATTACTCGACACTGTGCTGAAAATGTGGGCCCCAGAGATGAACTGTTATGCAGAAACCTGTGGGTTCATCCCGTTGATGTAATGGTGTAGCTTTAGCATTACTTGGATGAAGCTAACATGATGTGATATCTGAAAGCTATAAGCAGGACATATGACAATCAAAACTACCAAATAGAAGGAAATAATAGGAAGGGATATTACCTCATGACCAGGCGTATCCAGGAAAACACAAGGTTGGTGCTTGCCATCAACAGAAACAAGCACCTTATATGCACCAATACCTTGTGTAATCCCACCTGCTTCAGATGCAGCCACCTGGAAAAGCTTAGCAGTTAGATAAAATCTTGGATATAGATTCCAAGTAAAATGCTAAATACAAAGGGAAATATTTAAAGTTAAACTCAGAGGGACATTACTTTACCCTGCTTTTACGAATGTAGTCCAAAAGAGTGGTCTGCATATAGAGAAAAGCAATAATAAATTAGCAAATCTTATATGAGCAGAGTTGATGATCCTAATTGAAGCTACACAAAAACATAGAAGTTTTCATTTCTTTTCCATAACCTTTCCATGATCAACGTGCCCCATTATTGTCAGAACAGGGGGCCTATCTTCCAGCATGTCCAAGTCCTCCTCGTCCAGTATTTCCTTCTTTTTGGCCATTTCTTCTATTTTGACTGGTCCACCTTCAATTACTTCCACATCATATTCCTTACATATCATCTTAACCATATTTTTGTCCAATGTAAAAACAGTGTCAGGCTTAATTCCCTTTGAGTAAAGATACCCAAAAATTTCTGCTTCACTAACTGCTAAATTGTAAGCCAAATCCTCTGTCAACATTCCCTCTTCACCCACCTCAAGAATCTCCATTTTCACCGGGGCCGCAGCTTTTGCTGCCTCAAGCCTTGCTGCCTTGCGGCTTGCCTTACTCCATTTTCTGCCTTTCCTCGTGCCTGCTCCAGGAATAGTAACATTCAGCTCAGAAGTTTCCTCATCAGCAATCCCAGAGTCATCGAGCAAACGCCTCCTTAGTGCTCCTACTGCGCCTGATTTTTTCCGACGCTCATCTTTAACCTTTGGTGGACCTGAGCCCTTAATGGGTTTCGGAGGAGGTAAAACTACCTGAGCCATGAGAGGATCCACAACAGTTTTCTTAGGGGCAAATTTGTCTATAAGAATAGGTTTCCGCTCCTTTGTTTGTAATGACTCAGGGTCCTCTGATACCTTGGGGCCGGCCCCTATATCCTTTAAGATGACAGGTTTTTTTAATGCAGGTCGAGCAGCTACTGCGGGTTTATCTTGTAGTCTTGGCTGGGGTCTCAATGGGACATGAGGTTGAATATCTGATTTTCCCACTTCAGCAGACTCTGAGCTCTCGCTATCTAGCTTAGGAAGATCCTCAACTACTTTTTGAGCATTGGACACAGGATTCCCTTTCCTCCAGACACTTTTTAGTGTTTTAGATTTTCGGGTTGCATTTGCATTTATAGCTTTACCAGCTCTAGCATTATCTATTGCAGATGGAGCTGGTCTATCATAAACTGTAATTTCCTTCCTGTCCAATTTGGTTGGAGTAGCAGTTTCCAGTTTCTCTGCCTTCTCCAACACCTCTCCAAGAGATTCAATCACCTTTTCCTTCTCTTCTAGATCTCCTGATTTCTCCTCCAATGGATCCTGTCGAGAATTGGAGGGCTCCCAAGAAATGGAATTTCGAGATTTTAGCGAGAAAACAGGTGCAGCCCTGGGTGGTGCATTCAAAACAGGCTTTGGTGCTGGCTTTAGGACAAGATCAGCATCCTCAGCACTGCTGCTACGGAATGTAGACTCGGAAGATACAGAATTCCCCAATTCGGCTACTAAATCAGTAGTTACTGTGCTACATCTACAGACCCACACCTGGTCCTTTCTCCGCTTAGATGAAAACTTTACAGAAGAAACTTTTTTCAGTAATGAAATATCTCGAATCACAGCAGGAGAATTATCAAAACAAACTGATGGGTTTGCTCTCGCACTTCCCAGAATTGCCAGGGAAGTTAGAGAAGCCATGAATCCTTATAGAAACATCAAATTCAACATCAAAACCAGGAAAGAAACACTTAAATCAAACCCGCGGTCAATACAACAAGATCAAATAGCACTCTCATTAACGAGTCTCGAATTGTTCATATAACAAAAAACAATTCGACTACCATCTGCATTATTCAAAGTAAAAGTCCACAAAACAAGAGAAACATCAACAGGGCAATGCCAGCGATGAAGTTGGAGAGAACCAACCGGGGAGAAAAGCTATCCACAGCAGTCCAGTCGTTATCTGCAGCAAAAAAAAGTGGTAAATTGGAAAGTTCACATTCAGCGGAACGACTTCTGTAATAATAAATGTGTAAGTCTGTTAAATTTTGTTTCTTTTCATTTCCGATAAGATAAAAGAAGTTAACAAGCTCCAAACTTATGCTTGAAGCCAAACTGCAAAACCCAGAATTCTATGCCGAAAGCAAGCAAAAGATATAAAAAGATATACATAGATACATGAACCCAATTCCCCATGTAGGATAATTAATTCGTTCATCAATTAAACACTGGCGTTGTTCACTCCTAAGAAGAAGGAGAAGAAGAAGAAGAATGAAGAGAAAAGGTAGAAGAGCAGGGGGACTCACCTGGAGCTGTAGTTGAGGTGGGTGGAAATGCGGAGACGGGAGCTGGTGGGTCTAGGAGGTGTGAGGGGAAGGAGGTGGAGAAGGTAAACAACTAATACTGATCCTCTTTTGTCTCTCTGGGAGGGAAGCAGAGAGCGGAGGAGGCAGAGGCCCCCAAGAAAGAAAGCAAAGGGAGAGAGAGAGAGAGTGATCGAATTTTGGTGGCAATGATAAATTGAGATTTTTATTTTTATCTGTTGCAGCGTTTGAGGGGTTTGCGTGGCTGCCTACCTTCCTCATCACACCCTCTCTCTCTCTCCTCTTCTTTGCAATTTTTTTTAAATTTTTATTTTATTAAATATTTTTTAAGCTTTTTTTTATACGAGTTAATTGGTTTTTAACCCCTTTGTATTTGTACAGTCGAATCGAGCTCCCCTAAACTCATGTAAATTTATTTATTATATATTTTTTTACTTATATTATAATTTTTTTCTAGTGACCCTCCCTTATTTTATTGACTGGATTTCTAAACTGGGCCGAACAATTGATAAGCTTAACAAAGCCAGTGCTGCAAGCCCATTCTCTAATCAAAACGATTTGGGCTCAGCCACTCCGGAGCTCCCTCCGTCCCAATCTGCAATCGGCAGGCACAGCACTAGAGAGCCCAGCCCACTCCATCAAACAGAAGAAGAAAAAAATGACGGAAGAGGTGAGAAGCTTGGGGACGGTGGAACCTCCGCTGCTGCTGGCCAGATCATACCAGTCGTGTGCCTTTGTACGTAATTGATTCCGACTCAATAATACAATTGTTTTTTGGTCAAAGGGGCGCCCGCATGTTGAATATGTGCTCTCTCTCTCTCTCTCTCTCTCTCTCTCTCTCTCTCTCTCTCTCTCTCTCTCTCTCTCTCTCTCTCTCTCTCTCTCTCTCTCTCTCTCTCTCTCTCTCTGGCTGAACTTTGCTCGTAGTAGAAAATGTTGATTACTTTATTGGTTAATTTTGCAATGTTTTTAGTCCAAGTTTCCTCTGAGCTGCTAAAAGTTTCTTATTTTGCATTGGTTCGATTGGTGACTTGTGGAGTTCGTGCATTTCATTTCTGCTATCTTGAACAATTGCTTAGCATCTGCATTTTTTATCCGTTCGTAAGCTTCATTTGGGCATATATTACGTTGAAAAGCCCAGGCAATATTTCATGAAGTCATACTTGAAGGGACGTATTCCTGCATCATTTGTCTTCCCTGTTAATTCGTTACATGTTTTTCTTTTTCTAGAATTAATGATGATTTAACATGGTGGTTTAAATGGATTTCTTTTCATACTCCCTCTGTCCCACATTAATAGCTACATTTGGTAATTCATTTGAAAACAAAATGTAGCTATTAATGTAGGACAGAGCACGTGCCAGTGATTTGTTCAGCTTTTTTTGCATTTTCCCCGCTCTGAATGCCATATACAACAGGCTGATGAAATGTAAATTGCGTTTTCCAGTTCTGCAGGTGCATCATCACCTGCTGTTCAGACAAATGCTGGAAGTCGATCAGCTTGGCCAAGGTTCAGAAGAAGGTTCTCTATCTTGTGCTGCTTCTCATCTTCATGAAACGGCTAAACCTCCTTAAGCAGCAGTGTTGGTGGTTCTGTTCTCGGATTGACACAGCCTTTATGTCGACCATGGGATAGGGGGGACTTGCTCAGACGTCTTGACACATTCAATCCTTCTAACTGGTCTGGAAAACCAAAGGATCGGACCTTTTTTCCTGTCCCTGCTTCAATTCATGCAAACGAGGCTCATTATCGAAAAAGAAAATTTTCAGCTTTAAGGACTACTTTGTATTGACTCTCTACATTTTTTTTATCATAGATTTAAAACCATCACTGTTTCTTTGTTGTGTAAAAAGTTTGTATGTGAAGTGTGGATAGAGTGAACTTGTTCTTCCGCAGTGTCAAACGTGTTTGCATTTGTTCTTCATCTTATTTTTTCCTGGAGAAAACAAGTTTGATTGTTAATGCATTTTGATTTTTTCAATGTTAAGATGGTATTTGCAGGTTGCTGGGTCATTGGATGGCGCACGCTGGTGTCAGGTAAATGTTGGTACTGATACATTCAAATGTACCTCTTGTGGTGTACATCTTAACTTCAATGCATTGTCATCCTGGATGTCATCTCAAGGTAGAACACAATTTTTATAACCTGATATTTTTTGTTAGATAGTGTCACTTACTGCACTTGTATGCTCTTTCCATCCGTTGCTGTTTATTCTTCCCTTCACCTTTAGCAGGCTGCCTATGTACTTAATCATTTGGAAATAAGTAGTAATGAGAACAATTTATGTGGATGATTATGCTCCTAATTTGAGAAACCACCTCAGTTTTCCTGTTCGTCTGTGGGTGATAAGCGGTGCTCATATGAAGCTCGATGCCCTGGAGTGCAAAGAACTCATGCCAAAATTGAGAGAGGAAGATCTGATCCTAATCAGAGATAATGGTGTGAGGCATGCCATGTAACTTGGCTATCTCACGAACATAGATCTCAGCCACTGTTTTGGCAATGAACGGATGGCTCCAAGGCATATAAATGCATATACTTGGACAAGCAATCCACAACCATCAATATCACTGATTTGCCCTGCAGCACTAGAAAGGCCTCTACAAAATTCATAGATACATCTTCCCAAACTTTATCAGGAATGGTTGGGTTGCTACTCATAGAATAGAGAAAGAACAGGTAGATATGCATGATGAAGCAGCAACTGCAAATGAGGGAGAATCATAATCAAATATCAGTGTGGATTTGAATCTCACTATGGCTGGTGTTACACCCCTAGCTGCTTGACTAGCTAAAGGGAGCCATCAGCCTCTTTACCTTGGCAACGGATAGCTAAGGACCTTGGCGACGGATAGCCAAGGACTCCCATGAGCACTTAGAGTGAGTGCACACTTCGGGTAGCAGTGTTGGAACATTGGCACAACGTTTGATGCAGCAGAATCAGCATAACAGAGCTTGCTGAGATAAGTCCTAGCGAGGGCAGGACTTAATGGTGGGATGGATGCTACCACCTGATAGGGACGAACTCCTATCATGATCGAGATATCCATTGAGATTTGGTTTCCTAGTCCAACTAGGAAACTTGGTTAGGACTAGGACACAATGGCAGGCTAGGTTCCATGAACTTGGGATGGTTCCTAAGCACGTTGTACTTTTACAAAGAAGTCCTACTTAAAGTAAGAGAGACACTGAAGGTGGTTGCTGATTCGACCCCATGTTTCTTGGCACGATTAGGAGTTGCCTCAGAGGCATAACGCAAGTAAGAAGCCCGGACAAGGAGTTATGCTTAAGTTGGATTCCTCAAGATGGCCGAATCCTAGCAGGACATGGACTCCATACAAGAAGAGGATGTAGCTAAGGCTCTGCTAAGACAAGATGGCATGCAAACATAGGACTTTTAGCTGGAGTAGGAGTCCAAAGAGTGGTAGGAGAGGCGGAACACTTGAAGGAGGGCTCAGCTATACTTCTAATTGGGTTAGGACTCATTTGGGAGAGTGTTGAGTATGTACATAGGATGGTTTCCTAGTTGTAATAGGTGCAGGGATTGGGATTCCGAATTTATAATTAAGGTTGGGCAAGTTCTAGTGGTATTAAGCTTCCCAACAAATCTTTTATATAGAGGGGGCATTATGGCTACTTGTGAGAGAGACTCATTGTAATCAGCATATTGAGGGCTGAGGGCATGAGCTGATCCAACCAGCCTTTTGGATTCTGACAAGGGGTGAATCCAGCCAAGAGGGCGAGCCAAAGGAGTACTTTGTTGGCACAGAGCGGATCCTTGGGCGAAGAGCGATGTAGGGGCCTTGTTTTATTGTATTCAGACGCATAGAGTTGCTGAGAATAAAGGTTTTGGGGTGTTGCCTCTTTTTCCTTAGATTTGCTATGTGTTGTGCTTGTGCTTGTGCTTGTCGTGCATCTACATCGGGTGAAGCTAGAGAGGGCGAGTTGGCTGCTGGTTGCTTGGTTGCTTGGCACAACTAAGCCATCACGAGGGTAATCAGTGTACGCTAATTTGTCCCCGTGACAGCTGGAGGGTTACCATCCACTCAGTCTATCATACCTGCCATGCCTGAACATTTTTCAGATTCTGGTCTGGGTTGGGATCTAATGGTTGGGCAACCTGCAGGTAGTGAGGTTAGGTTGGTGGCAGAGCTGCTTCCTATGATTCCCATGGTCCAAGTTCTAGGAAAAGAAGCTTTGAGGAAGATGGGAGCACAGTTGATCGCCCTCGTCATTACAGACTGGCAGATAGTGTTGAAGGAACTGTTATTGATCGTGAAGGAGAGGAGATGAATGACAACAGAGAATATTTATGTGGTCCTTCCAAATGTGCCCGTGATACTGACTTCTTTTTATTGTATCACAGGGACTCTTCTGGTTCTGTCCCTAGCTATTCTCAGGGCATTGAATTAGATATATATATATATATATATATGGTAGTGTGCTTGAGAACTTGTGTTAAGGACATGACTGTAGTGGTCAATTATCCACAGGGATTCAACCCAGGCTTCATCTGTGATTGCAATGGATACACTGTGATGGTGATGATGTAGACTCAATGAACAGTGTTGAAAATAATCTTGAGGATATTGATGATGTTCAGCTTCCATCTTCTTCCTCTCATAGGAACTTGGATATGAATGATGCTTCTAAACTAAACAGTAGTAATCAAGCACAACAGAGCACCTGTTTCCAGCCGGGCATTGTCAGGGCTGTTGGAAAATTTGGATGAAGCAGTATCGTTGATGAAGAAATTTTGAATGCAGAAACTGGAATTGGTCATGCTAGGGTTATACTCAATATTGGGATTAGTGGAGGGAGTGTGGGTGTGGGTGCTAGTCACAAAGCCGAACTTTATGGAATTGACATTTCCGTACATAGAGGTGATAGCATTGTGGATGATGCTGAGCCAGTGGCAGAAATCACTGAAAACTTGGGTCAAACTGGCGAATCTGTTCTATATCCTGGGCTAATGGGTGAATTTGCTCCAGAAGATATCGACATAGAGGGTCTTCATGGTGATAGTCAAGATGTTATGTCTCGATCTGTTGTGAAGACATGGTAAAAAATTGGTGGTTCTGCAAAGGCTAAATCTGTCAAAAGTGGTGAGAAAATGATTAGTGTATTGGGACATGAGAACAATCATCCATCATTATCATACAATGCCATAATATGTTATTCTTATTAAATATTGAAGGAAGAGGTTCCTTAGGTCAAAAATGCATCTCTTACTGAAGACTATCTGGTAGTGGAGTCCGAGTATGCAATTCCAAACGGTATGGTTACCTCGTACTCCAGCAGTTATACCTAAGGGTGCTAACAAGCTGAACTAAGTCAAGTTTTGGGTTAGCTCAGCTCAAACTCAAAGTTTTGGGTATTAGCTCGAGTTTGGCTTAAACTCGATTAAGTTGCTAATAATCTAGCTCAAGCTTGGCTCAATAAGGAAATCAAAAACTCGACTCATGCTCAAGCTCCAATCAGTATATAGTGACCATATAGCTTAGCTCAAATTTAGCTCGGTTGTGAGGTTGCCAAAAAAAAACAATCTCCTTGACCACTTAACCTACAACACCTGTTTGTGTTAAGCATTTCATCAAATAAATATATTTTTATCATTCATTTGAATATATTTTTTTTAAAAAAAATGTAAATGAGTTCTCATCATTTAAATATATTTTTTATCAAATATAATTTTATCACTCCATCGTTAAAGTTGTACACTTGGCCTATGTTATTTTAAATAATATTTGTACTTTTTTTATATTAATCATATATTTAATGCATAAAAATGAGTGCAAAAACTTAATTAATATTTATACCTCATTATACCAATATATATTAATTGCTTAGTAAAAAATAATATCATCAAATACTCCTTCCGTCTTAAATTAATAGATCCATTTGTTTTTTTAAAATGAATTAATTATAATTTATTTTTAGAAACTAAATGGAGCTATAAATGTAGGACAAATAGAGTATTTATAGATACAATATTGTACAAAATTACCATCATTTACTAAAAGTTCATAAATTTGTAAATAAACAACTAAAGTATAAATAATATTATTTACTTATTTAGTAGCTTTCTTTTCTAATATTTTCATTTGTTGTTATGCTATACCTTGTGTTTGTATTTTTAACCATATATGCATCTTTTAGTACTATTTTATAAATGTGTCATTATTATTAGCACATATGTACTCCCTCTATACTATTAAAGGGTTCATATGTTTGTATTATATGTATTTTTTAGTAATTTTATATGAACATATTATTATTAATAGCACATATATACTATATATATATATATATATGTGTGTGTGTGTGTGTGTGGCACCATAGCCTCTTCTGCGTATTCCAACCTTCTTTTAATTGTATGAAATATATTTAGTATTTGATGACCTAAATTTTCTATATCTTTATATTCACTTCTTACTTAAGTGTCAAAAAAGAAAAAACTAGTGCCTTATGGTTAACTATATTTGTATATATGAGATATCTTATATGAATGTATGTCATTTATTTTTATTATACATAAATATAAATTTTTAAAAATATCTCATATATAATATATGTATATTATATCTCTTTAAAACATTTACTTCTAAATAATTTACATCATGTATAATGCGTAGGGGTGTTAAGGAGTCAGGTTGAGTTTATATAGGAACATAAAACTTGATGTCTTGTTGTCTTGGACCCATCCCAAATAAATATAAATTATCCTAATTTTATGGAGAAAAAAAGAGACTCCATGACTTAGTGTCAAAAAATATTTATAAAATTATTGTCAATTTCAAGTTTCTAAGGATTCTAACCGTTGTCTTAATAGAAAATTTGAAAAGATATATCATAATTTATTTAATATGTAAAGATAGTAAATAATATTACCATAACATATTGTCTAATAATTGACATGTTGTTTGATATGTAGTACAATAGTATAATATATACCATTTTTTTACTCGGTTGTACTATATATTACAACCATATATGTATATACTTTATTAAATCTTATTTCTATGATATATCTAAATTTCAATACATATCATATGCGGACATATGAGTATAATGTGTTTTAAATGTTTACTTCTCAAAAATATATATCATGTGTAATATAAGTCAATACTTAAGACATAGACATTATACATTTATTAATAAAATATAAATATATAATATATATTTATATATTATAAATGTAGATTGGGATTGATAATTGTACATATGTATATATAAGTTTCAATATGTATTTATATATATTATAAAATATATTTACAAATTTCGTTTGAGTCGAGTACGAGTCGAGTTTGAATTTTATTTGAGCCAAGTCAAGTCGAGCTAGGGTATGTTTGAACTCAACTTAACAATATTCGAGTTTGAATTGAGCCACTTCTAGTCAAGTCATATTTGAGTTGAGTCGAGGTGCCTTTGCTCGACGAGCTGGCTCAGCTCAAGCACCCCTAGATATACCTCTCCATGCTATTTGATGCAGGTTTAGACATGCTATTTGCTTCTTTTTTCATCACACTGTCAGTTTTTTCATGTTATAAAATTGCTAATCTTCTCTTGTGGATCTATTCTCTTTTGTTTTCGTTAGAACAGGTAGTGTGCTGTTAAACTAGCAAAAATGCTTTGCGTCTTTCTGAAAGTCAAAATAGTACGCCCAGAGGAAAGCCATTGAATGGCTAATGTTGGTATCATATAATACGAAGGCAGTAAAATCAACAACAGACTCTCTCTCTCCTTTCTCCCTCTCTTGCTCTTCCTCTCTCCCTCCTGGCCCTCTTTCCCTACTTCAATATTTTGTTTGAGATGATTGTGTCCCACGCATGAACGCTCTTCTTTTTACCATTTCTATATCAAGTTTGCAATAAAAGCTTGCATCTGTTACACAATGTTTGTTGGATGAACTGGAGTACAAGCTCGTGGATTTAAAGCTGGTTTTATGACGATCAGTATTGTTTAGACATAGGGTCGTACTTTCTGAGTGTTGGTTTGCATTATTGTTAATTTGTGAACAAAGTGAACCAGTTAATGAAGATATGTACTGATAGTAAAAAAGTTATCGGATTAAGATTGGGTTGATGATTTTGCCAACTGAGCCTTATGTCTCTGACCTATATCATGCTTTAAGCCATGGTATACTGTCGTTGAAGAGAATAACCTGGAATAATGGGCATCTAACGGCTCTATGCTGTACAGGGAATTATAACTGCTCCAATAGTGTTCGATATTGAAGTACCTCAATTGTGCAGTGTGGTTCATCAGGCTTTTGATGTTGCTTCTGTTAGATATGGAGCCTGATTTCTGAGAAGATTGACAGCACGCACACAGATTTGGGAATGACTCAATAAGGATAGTTTCTAAATCTTAGACTCTGTTTCATATATTCAGCCTGTTGATTCTGGAAAGGTCAGTTCTGTGAGAATATTTCATTCCAAGAAAGTTCTGGGAGAAGGCTTATTCCGGGATGGGTCTGTGACGAGGCTGTGGTATGAGAAACAGAGTCAGGGAGCGAACTGTATAGGAGAGAAAAACAGAGCAGAGAAAAGGGTTCTGCTCAAGGGAGAGAAGGGGCTCTGCGAGGGAAACAGGGAGATGTTTTCTTGTATTCTTCTTCTCCTTCTCCACTGTAATTTTCTCTGAATATAGTGGACTGGGTGTGGGTCGTGGATGTAGGCAAATTGCCGAACCACGTTAAATCTTTGTGTTGTGTTGCTTTATTTGTTGTGTCACGTCTGCCGCCCCCAACAATCATTCTGCTGCATCTGGGAATTTCTGTGCTGGGTTTAAGACTGCACTTGTTTCCCTAACAAGTGGTATCGGAGCTTCGACAGGTTCGGGGTAGAGATGGCTGACGACAACAAGTACAAGATTGAAAAGTTTAATGGTGAGAATTATGCATTCTGGAGAATGCAAATTGAAGATTACCTGTATCAGAAAGATCTATGGCGCCCGATGACCGGTGAGAAGGCCAAAGACACCACGGAGGAGGATTGGCAATTACTGGATCGAAAAGCCCTAGGTGCCATTCGTCTTGCAATTTCTGCGTCAGTCGCTTCAAATATCTTGAAGGCGAAAACGACGAAAGAATTGTTTGATCTATTGGAGGAGATGTATGCAGGAAGTTCTTCGGCACACAAAACACATCTAGTTACTAGTTTTATGGACCTGAAGATGTCAGAAGATGATAGTGTGGCTAATCATCTAAATGAATTTCACAAACTCACTAATCAGCTGGATGCGGTGGGTGTAAAATTCACAGAGGATGTACAGGCCATTTGCCTCATAAAATCTTTGCCAAAGAGTTGGAGTGTTTTCAAGACGGCTGTGTTCAATTCAAAGGGCAATGTAAATCTGACATTAAGTGATGTCGCTCCACAAATGTTGGCGGAGGAGATTCGACGAAAGGATGGTGATTCTCCCACTAGCTCTGCCTTGACCATGGATGATCGTGGTCGACGATCACAGCGGGGAAAGCAAGGTGGTCGTGGAAAATCCCGGCGAGGTCGTTCTAAGTCTCGCAACGGCAAGGGAGATGGAACTTGCTGGAATTGTGGCCAAGCAGGCCATATGAAACGGGATTGCACAGCCCCGCCCAAAAATGACAAGGGAGGTAAAAATACTGTGAACCTTACTGGTGATTCTGAATGTATGATATTGTCAATGGAAGACAGACTTGATACATGGATTATTGATTCTGGTGCATCTTTCCATGCTACTAGCAATAAAGATTTACTTGAATGTTATGTTGCTGCAAATCTTGGAAAAGTTCATCTTGGCAATAATAATACTTGTGATGTGATTGGTAAGGGGAATATAAGTTTGCTGCAGGAGGATGGCACAGTATTTGTGTTGAAAGATGTTAGACTTGTGCCTCGTCTAACAAAAAATTTGATATCTGTTGGTCAATTGGCTATGACTGGAGTGGCTACAAAGTTTATCGGTGATACATGGAGTATGACTCGAGGCTCCCTTATTGTAGCCAAAGGAAAAAAGGTGGGGACGTTGTATTTGTTCTCATGCAGGAACAAGGACTCTATATCGGTGGCATCGTCAATTGTTAACTCTACAACGTGGCACAAAAGATTGGGCCACATGAGTGAGAAGGGGATGCAAGTTCTGATGAACAAGGGGAAGCTTCTTGACTTGAAGGAGGTAAATCTAGATTTCTGCGAAGAATGTGTTATGGGAAAGCAAAGAAAGGTTACCTTCACAAAGGCAGTTAAGGAAAGAAAATCAGTACGTTTGGAGCTGGTACACACGGACGTCTGGGGTCCGGCTCAAGTACAATCCCTCGGCGGTGCTCTTTATTTTGTGACTTTTATTGATGATGCATCTCGCAAGCTCTGGGTTTATTATTGTCGTAATAAATCAGATGTGTTTAACTTGTTTGTTAAATGGAAAACTCTTGTTGAGAATGAGACAGGATTAAAGTTGAAGTGCTTGAAATCCGATAATGGAGGAGAATACTGCAGTAGGGAGTTCCAATCCTACTGTGACAAACATGGGATTAGAAGACTTCTTACAACCCCAAGACAACCAAGACAAAATGGTGTGGCAGAGCGAATGAACAGGACAATCTTGGAGAAGGCTAGAAGTATGAGACTCCATGCAGGGCTGCCAACATCATTTTGGACCTATGCCGTAGACACAGCGGCATATTTGATCAATCGATCCCCATCTTACTCCCTAGATGGTGGATTACCCGAGGAGGCATGGACAGGGAAGGAGGTAAAATATGATTTCTTACGGGTGTTTGGATGTGCAGGTTATGTACATGTGGAACCAGAAAATAGGGGAAAACTTGACTCAAAATCGAGCAAGTGCTATTTTATTGGTTATGGAACTGATAGTTATGGGTACAAGCTATGGGATGCAGAGCAGAAAAAGGTTGTTAGAAGCATTGATGTTGTCTTCAACGAGTCTGATTTGTACAAAGACCAACAAAATCTACAAAAGGGGAAGGAAAAATCTCAGTTTGTAGAATTTGAGGTAGACAAATCCTCAGTTGATAAAGCAGGAAATGCAGATGAAGCCAGTTCCAGCCAGGAAGTATCTCAGCCAGATGACAGTCATGATGAAGAGGCTGATGATGAGCCAGCTCATGTCCCACAATCCTCTACAGTTCCTTTGCAGACACCGGCTGGATGGAGGAGTGACAGGGTAAGTAAGCCAAATCCAAAATATGATTCTAGCCTTAACTATTTGTTGTTGACAGACAGTGGAGAGCCTGAAAGTTTTGAGGAGGCATGTCGTATAGACTCATCTATTGAGTGGGAGCGTGCCATGGATGATGAGATGGACTCATTGTCCTCAAACAACACTTGGGAGTTGACTCAACTGCCAAAAGGGAAGAAGGCTCTGCATAACAAATGGATCTACAGGTTGAAAGAAGAAGCCGATGGAAACAAGCGTTATAAAGCCAGACTAGTCGTCAAGGGCTTTGAGCAGAAGCATGGGGTAGATTTCACAGAGATATTTGCTCCAGTGGTGAAGATTGCTACCATCCGGACAGTCTTGAGCATAGTAGCAGTGGAGGATCTCCACCTTGAGCAGTTAGATGTGAAAACTGCATTTCTTCATGGTGATTTGGAGGAAGAGATCTACATGCATCAACCAAAAGGGTACATTGAAAAAGGTAAAAACAATTTGGTTTGCAAGTTGAAGAGTCTGTATGGTTTGAAACTGGCGCCAAGACAGTGGTATAAAAGGTTTGATGGGTTTATGCAGACAATGGGGTTCTATAGGTGTCATTCAGACCATTATTGCTATTTCAAAAATTTTGGTACCTCCTATATTATACTACTGTTGTATGTCGACGATATGCTTATTGCAGGGTCCGACATGATTGAGATTGTGAATCTCAAGAGGAGAATGTCTCAGGAATTTGCCATGAAGGATCTGGGCCCATCAAAACAGATTCTTGGCATGCGAATTACTAGAGACAGAAAGAAGAGAGTGCTGAAATTATCACAGACAGAATATGTTGAGAAGGTACTTCAGAGGTACAACATGCAGGGTGCTAAGTCAGTTGGCACCCCTCTTGCAGCACATTTCAGACTCTCTCAGGATCAGGCCCCAACCACACTAGAGGGGCGGAGAAAGATGGAGAGTATTCCTTATGCTTCTGCAGTGGGTTCTCTTATGTATGCTATGACTTGCACTAGACCAGACATCTCCCATTCAGTGGGAGCAGTGGCAAGGTATATGAGTAATCCTGGCAAGGAGCACTGGGAGGCAGTGAAGTGGATCCTCAGGTACTTGAAAGGTACATCACAATTGAGTTTATGCTTCCGTGGTTCAAGCATAAAGCTCTTAGGTTACGTGGATTCTGATTTGGCTGGTGATGTGGACTCCAGGCGGAGTACCACGGGCTACGTATTTACTCTTGGGAGTGGAGCAGTAACATGGCAGTCACAACTTCAAAAGATTGTCACTTTATCTTCTACTGAGGCAGAGTATGTTACAGCTACAGAGGCGTGCAAGGTGTTGATTTGGCTGAAGGCATTCCTAAAGGAACTGGGTAAGGAGCAGAGTGAATGTTGGTTGCATTCAGACAGTCAAAGTGCTATTTATCTTGCCAAGAATTTAGCATTTCATTCAAGAACCAAGCATATTGACATCAAGTATCACTTCATTCGGGAGCTTGTAGAAGAGAGGGAAGTGAATTTGGAGAAGATCCATACCAAAGACAACCCGGCAGACATGTTGACGAAGGTTGTCACCATGGAGAAGTTGAGGTCATGCTCAACTTCTATCGGTCTTTTACACTAGAGGACCGGTCATCCCACACCCGTTGCTTATTCAGATTGAGATTTGAAGGCTTGAAGACTGCTAGCTTCAAGTGGGAGAATGTTGAAGAAGAAGCTAAAGCCCATCAGTCTCCAAGTGGGAGATTGTTAGATATGGAGCCTGATTTCTGAGAAGATTGACAGCACGCACACAGATTTGGGAATGACTCAATAAGGATAGTTTCTAAATCTTAGACTCTGTTTCATATATTCAGCCTGTTGATTCTGGAAAGGTCAGTTCTGTGAGAATATTTCATTCCAGGAAAGTTCTGGGAGAAGGCTTATTCCGGGATGGGTCTGTGACGAGGCTGTGGTATGAGAAACAGAGTCAGGGAGCGAACTGTATAGGAGAGAAAAACAGAGCAGAGAAAAGGGTTCTGCTCAAGGGAGAGAAGGGGCTCTGCGAGGGAAACAGGGAGATGTTTTCTTGTATTCTTCTTCTCCTTCTCCACTGTAATTTTCTCTGAATATAGTAGACTGGGTGTGGGTCGTGGATGTAGGCAAATTGCCGAACCACGTTAAATCTTTGTGTTGTGTTGCTTTATTTGTTGTGTCACGTCTGCCGCCCCCAACGATCATTCTGCTGCATCTGGGAATTTCTGTGCTGGGTTTAAGACTGCACTTGTTTCCCTAACAGCTTCCAATGTTGATCTTTTAAGTCCGTCGTCTTTTTGCCAAATCTATCTTTGAGTCTGGTATGCCCATTTGCCTTATTTTTTCGTGCAACTTAACATTTATGGTGCTGAAACTGGTTGGATTGACTTGCATGTATCATTTACAAATGTTAAGGAGAGAAATCATCATTTGCTGGGTTATATATATATAGTTGTTGGCAAGCAGAAATTTTCCTGTAGGCCTTTGATTACCGTGGAAAAAGCTGGGGAGTGGAGAGGACCGGAGAACTTGCTGCCCTACATGCACAACGTGCTGTAGTGGCTATTGATTCTCTTCATGAAAGTGATGATGATGTTAAAATCTACAAACGCACTTTTGTGGACCTCACTCACAGGGTTATCACATGACCACAGTGAAAAATATCCATTTAAGATGCTAGGTAGAGATGAGTTAAATCAATGCTTGGTGTTCATAGATGTATTTTTCGCCAATATTAACTTTCTTTTAAATCTCAGGCAATTCCTCAGCTTCTGAATTTAAGATTTTCCCAGAGTAAGGAAGTTATCGAAACCCAAAAGTAAAGCTGAATTTCTTTCTTCGTGTAAGCTGGGAAAAAAGGCTGTTGTAAGCATGAATGTGGGAACCATAATCCATTGTATGGTACTTATTCCAAGTTGGGCAGTCCAATTCAGGCCACCCCGTCTATTTTTGGTTGTTTTTCTAAGTATAATCTCTGAACTTCCAATCTTTTACCGAGCCAATGGATCTTTCATGATCAGCTATTAGTAAACCGCCCTTGTCAATGCCACGTAGCAGAAATTCCATCTAGGAAGCAATCTAGTGGTGGGAGAGAAACTTCACATTGAGTTCTCAGGTGAGTTGTTGAAGTCAACAGAATCCAAAAGTAGCAGCAGCGCTCATGAAAAGTGGTGTTTATTTCATGTCTATTACTATGGAGAGAACAAAGTTTCACCCTGAAAAGCTCAAAATCATGTGACAGAACTGTTTGCTTGAGCCAGATGCGAATTGGCTGCCGATCTTTCTGAGTGCCTGGGATCGGTGATTTCTTGCAATTGTTTTGTTCATCATTGATAACTTCGACTGTAAAAAAAAAGGACAGAGAAAAATGCATCGGCGGTTTTGAAGGATTACACTGTATAGCCCAGTGGTCAGTAGTTAGAAAAGTTTGCTATCATGTAAATAGATGGAGGAAAGTAGGAAGGCACCGTCATCAACCAGTAGGAGACACAAGATAGGGGGTCGGGGTTGGTGACTGAGCATCATCTGCAGTGAAGCTACTTTGACATTAGGGATGGGCTGGTGTGGCGTCCTTTTTCTAGACGAAAATCAATTTTGGTAAGGCAGAATGGGCTCCCACTTATTGCACTGCCTTCTCCTTTTCAATGGGGGCCTTCTTTGCCACAACCTAGACTTTCCGTCATTTCTCATACAGGTGGTAAGGAGAGTAATGATAATAGTTACCTTGATCATAGGAAGACCCATGCCGGGGGACTTCAGGCTCAATAATAATCTTTATTGCCCGATTCAATCGAATGTCTACTGAGCTTATTACGAGTGAATTGATTGTGCATTCGAAGTGCAAAGCCAGATAAATTTGGTTTTGAATTTTTAATGAGTCTCAGGAACTTCAATTTACTTTTGAAATCAAAATCTGTTCACGAGATGCATATGATCGGGGGGAGAGATTAGTATAGTCATGGTGTGAGAAGAGTCAAAAATGTACGCGGATTAAAAGGCATGACTTCGGTCTCAGTTTTGTCTGTATGAATTTAAGGGGGTAGGTATTGCCGCATTCTATGCCTTCATCTAGTACTCATCTGGAATGTTAGAAAGCGACATCAATGGTTTAAGATAAATACCCCCCACCCTAGACAGTGGGGTAGCACGACTCCTGGGTGGCCATGGCATAAATCAAGGAGGGATAGGTATAAATGATCGTGATAAACAAGGGCAACATAACATCATGATCAACAAGGGACTATGTAACCGACACTTAGCCGCACCAAACAGATGGAAATTGAGAAGGTTTCGTGTTGGACTTGGAAGTCATACACATGTGGCCTTAACAAAGTACATGGGCCATATAATAGAACAAAACGCAGAAAGATTGTAGAAAGAACACGTTTCAAATTGATGAGAGTCAAGGAATGTGTGAAAGAAGGATGAGCCTCGTGTCAGAGAACGGGTCAAACTTGACAAATTCCAAGCCCTGCAAACCACCCTGCCGCTTTGATGGCTTGACCCTACCCGACAGACCATGTTTCCTCTCATCTTCTACAGGTTAAACTACAGAATATATGTAGATTGTATACCTTGTGAAACCAAGTGTTTCCTTTTGGACCAGTTGAAGACCCAGGTGCCCACTGGCTGGTGATAGCCATTGTGAAAGGCGCAGGCCCAACATTAATTTGGCAGCGACATCAAGATTAAAGAATATTACTATGTGCTAAATGCTGTAACTGTTTTCTAAGCCACTCATGTCCTTGCATAAAGTAGCTTTTAGATGCCAGTAAGAAACCTTTAAAATTAAAGTAATGCCAGGAGAGGAATATCTAATACGCAGCTGCTAGTAGCAGGAGACAAACAGTATTTGGACATGGAACCCCAAACCTGTCCTTTCGTAAATAACCATCAGTGAAGGGGATGGATGAGGTAATTTAAGTTTAATTGCTGCCAAAGGTGCGGTGTGAGCGTCTCAAGGCGCAAGTGTTGTGAAAGATACGAGTATTTCAGATTATAGAAGTGTGCAACCTGACAATGTATGATAAAAGAACGAGACAAAGGATGAGAGAGAGAGAGAGAATAAGAGTGTCCACACTGTGGAGAGAGAAAGCAGGGATGGAAGAAAATACTATTGGGAAGTACGTTTGACTGAAGGAATAAACACTTTACAATTGAAATTTGATTGAACTCAATTCATCGGCAAAAACACCGGCGATGTCTTTTTCTGGGCTATGCTATCTCCAAAATTCCAAATTCCTTTGCCACCGGCCACCTCCCACACTCTATTCTTCTGCTCTCTCACCTTTGAATCTGAACTCTGAAGGGGGGAAACGTGCATGGAAAAAAAACGACATAATGTGACCCCTTCTTTTGCAAGACCTTTGACCCAAAAGGGTGCAGTACCCTCTCTCTTGTTTGCAGGAAATACAATCAGCCCATGACCGTCCCAGTTGGGCTTGTACTGTTTCTTTGGGTACTCTTACCCACTACTGTCGCCAATTTTAGATACAGACGGGGATCATCCATGATTCAGTTGGTCATTCACCTGTATCATCTGAACGGCTGACTGAACAGGCCAATTCTGGAAGAGAGGGTTACGGTGGGGTCGGCGTCATGTGTAACATGTTCCCCAGTCAGATTCAGCAACCCACTCTTGGCAAGCAGCAGAGACGTTGAAACGTCTTCACTAGCCCATGGCCAAGGGGTCCCTGCAAGGAAGAGGCACTCAAATCTGCTAGTGAAGTTTTACCCGCGAATTTGTTGGTGGCTTAGAATTGATGGTGCACACTGTAGCACATAACGATTGTATACAAATATTGTGAAGATTTTGTATGCTACAGTATGCATCAATTCTGGGCTATTTAGAGTTGATAAAATTTTACCAACGACTTCGCTGATGAAGCTTCGCCACTAAATTTCAACTCCGAAAGAGGATGCTATATATGGAAGGTAGGGAAACATAACAACATTAATAAGAAGAGAACTACTCTTATCTTTCTGTCCGTCTCTCTTTTCCTACGTCCTTTGCGGCATCAATTATGTGATGTCTCGTGTTCTGTCAATGAAAGTTCAAATTCAGATTGACCTCCCTCTCAAATTTTAGACTGCACTTCAGTAACTTAACTAAAGTCAAATTATTTTAATGAACATTTATTGGTAGGCAAGCACTAGAAGCCGACACAGTAACTAGTGAACGACTGAAGAGGGTAACATCCTTAATATTTACCAGATATTACATGTTTCAGAACCGCGGCATTCATGTCGATTGACCCTTTTTTATTTTTCTGTTTTTTGCGAAATATGTCCATTGACCCTTTGCCATTGAAAGACTGAAACTTTGAAGCCTCTACACTCTACCCTGTACAAAAAAGGTTACAGAAGTGGTGTTCGTCTGTAAAAATGTCTTTCACAACGAGGTGCCCTGACTTCCTCAACGTAGAAAAAGGACTAATCTGTAAAAATGTCTTTGACCAGCAATCAATCTCGGAAACTCAGATGAGGAAAAATCGCACCAAAATCACTGTAGACGATTGACAGAGGGCAAAGAGCAATCAGATGTGACAAGGTACTATGAAATATGCCATAAGCTAAGTAAGTGGAGTAAAGAAAAGGTCGAAGAGTTGGTGACATCACGCTTTGAAACCCAAGTGCCAACCTGGTATTGATATCCAGCAACAATGGAGGACCCCACTTCGATTTGAACAAAGAGGTTTCTTGGCTCACAAGGCCAGATCAGACCAGAGAGATTGCCCTTCTCAATGTAGCATCCTTCTGCCTCTGTTGGATCAGACCGCAGAAGCTAATTCATGGGCTTCAGAAGCATGGCTCCTCTGAATGCACTGACCCATGCTAGCATCATCACCTGGGCCCCTTGGGCAGTTCATTCAAACTCATGTATATCCACTATCCAACCATTTCTTTCATACATATAATTACGTAACACATTATGCTCATTGCGCAAAAAGTCGCCGAGGAGTTCAACAACATCGGGTAAAAAGTATCGCCGAGCTGTCTGCTCTCTCTCCTCTACTACAAAGAATGGGTCGAGGACCTTAGTTGTTGAGCTGTGAAAGGCTTTGCTCTCTAACAGCAACCCGTGAGTCAGTGTTCATCGGCGGACTGAGAGTGTTAGAGAAAAGCAAGCTCATGGAGTATGAAAGGATTGACAAAGTTCAGGTAAATGTTCTTCTTTCACCAAAAATGAGAAAAGCAAAAAAAATCAATTTCTTTGTCTCCTATTTTCCTCCTCAGCTTGGATTAATGGTCATTAGCTCTCTGTCCGTGCATTGGAGCTGTGTTCTCTCTTCTGATCATGAAACATATTTTTCATTTTTTGCTGCATTTTGTCAAGTGTTTTAGGCCTACTTATGCTGATCCTTAAGCTGGTTGGTTTCTGGTAGTCCTGTTTTTCCAATGCTACCATTTGTGATTCTCGTATTTTTTCCTTCAATAATTTTTGGCATGTCAACATTTTCTTTCCGTCAACAAATTTGGTGACTTATGTTAGCCTTATGTAAAACACAGGTGTTTTAAGTTGTTCAACTAAATCCAGCTCATTCTTCTTTCCTTCTCGACAAAGTGTTAAAAAATTTCCACTTTTTACCTCGTCCGAGGGGACTTTGCAAATCATCCGAGTTCATTGTCCTGTGATGGTTATAGGGAGGAAATCTTTCTGGATAATTTGTTTGATCATTGTTATTTTTCACATGCTTGATTTTTCTCATTTTTTTTGATCTTTTTTTTATTTGTTTGGTTGATGTTTCTTATTAATTCCAGTTTTGTTTTCCTTCCTTCTGTTTACATTTAGTATATGTGACCGACTATTTTGAAAATGTTATTTGTACTGAAGGAGTGATTTGATGAAGAATTTAATTTGCTTACTGTAGCTGAAAATTTGATAACAGACAGGGATCATCTCGCCAAGTAAGCTGAGATTGAAACTTTTAGGACCTCATAATCATAAAAAAAAGGAGGGAGGTAGCAATTCTTCGAGAACGTCTCCATCCAAGCTCGAAGATTTGGAGTACGCGAAAAATAGTTTGCTGGCAGCCAAAACTGATGACTTCGACACCGAAGGTTGGTGCTTGTTCCTTTAGAGCAAGTCGGATAAAGAGTCCATTAATACTTTAATATTAGTTTTTCTTTATCAATTTTTTTAAAGATCCTGGAGTGGGCCAATTTGGCCAGCCGCTACCATTTGTCAGTATAGACCACCATTAAAGTCAATTTATTGAAAATTCACAATGATTTTAGGTGGAATTCATGCGAGTGAGGATGTCAGAATAGGGTCTATTTGATACTTTGATATTAGTTTTTCTTTATATTTCAACGTATATCCGGAATGAATGGCAACTGGATAGGAAGTCATACCCTGAAGTATTATAAGTTTTCCAGCCAGTTTACTGAAAATCCGCCATAATTATTGCAAGAGTTGATGTTTGCCACTTTTTCTTGTCTTTGTACTTTTAAGAATTGTTTCTTATGGATTGGCATAGGTGATCCGCATAGCTCACTTACTCATGGATCAAACGCTGCCCAAGAAGGTCAGAGCTCTTGCCACCAGGGGGAGAGAGAAGTAAAAGAAACTAAAGATGCAACTCATGTCGAAGGTCAAATTTATTTTAACAGTAACGCCTACAAAGTTCAAGGTGGTACCAATTCAAGCACAGTTCATCCAGAAGATAACAGTGATTATGATAGTGGGCATGATAATGCTAGTTCATCTAGTTTTGAGTTCCATAAAGGAGAGAGGCCCCGACAGAATTCCTTGTTAGGACCATTTTCTCGGCCCATACCATCCAAGTGGTATGATGCAGAAAAATGGATCTCCGCAAAACAGATAATGCATCCAAGTTTACTGAAGAAGAACCTCTTACAAAGTCAAGTGAATCGGCAATCAATGGCGAATCTTGTGAGGGTTGCCCCTGAAGCAGTATATTCAGACCAAAGGACAAATCCTATGATTATAGCAGATGTGAAGCAAATACCTTACTGCAACCCCAGGCCACAGGGTGGATTTGAAAAATTTTCCTTTGCAGGGAGTGCTTTCTCCTCAGGGCTTGATGAACGAGTAAATAATTCTGGTGATCCAACTGTATTCACTGATGAAGTTAGCAGCCTAGAAAGAGTTCAGCAGCAGGCAAACCATAATTCAGATCCCAGCGGTAAGATGGTTTTCTTTACAAATCTAAAATACAAAGATATGTGGTCCGTACAATTTTAGATGGGCTACTGTAATTAATTATGTGACTCCGAGAGTCTCCATATGGATCTTTGAGGAGCTATACTTGGACATCGATTCTGCTAGCTTATATTATTCTTTTTCATGCAAGGATCTTCTGCTTGGCTAGATTCTTGGTTTAGATAGTAAAACCTCTTATGACTTGATCTTGGTCTGTTGGTATGTTACATGAACGGGGAGATATGCTTATGGTCTCATTTTGCCTTTTTTTTTTTTTGGAGTCACCTTCAATTGGTTGTTATGTAATGCAGATATTCCTTCTGTACGGTCAGTTGAAATGAGAGATATGGGGACTGAAATGACCCCCATGACAAGCCAGGAACCTTCAAGGACTGGTACTCCTCTGGGGTCTACACCCATTCGAAGCCCAACCTCTTCATTACCATCAACACCTAGAAGAGGCGAGTCTACGACCACCCATGTAGAGGCAAATTTAGTAGATAAATTGGGCTCACAAGGGGAGCACAAAAATAATGAATTGTCTGAGAAAGAGTTGCAAATTAGGACAAGGAAAGAAATTGTTGCTCTTGGTGTCCAGCTCGGTAAGATGAATATTGCTGCTTGGGCGAGTAAAGCAGAGGAAGCTAATTCCATTAAGACTTCACATCATACGGCTGTGGATCAGGAGCAACTCAAGAAAGTTGAATTTGAAAGTCGTGCTGCTGCCTGGGAAGAAGCCGAAAAGTCTAAACATGCTGCCAGGTTACCTCTCGTCCTCAAAATGGATTGTTTCTTTGCATAAATTTCACCTGAGCTATTTCTCGTAGAAAAGACAGGTAGCATTGGCTAGCATTTATTTTAGCCTACTTGATTTTTCGCTTATTCCTCTGGCAATTTTTTTGCCTCAGATTTAAACGTGAAGAGATCAAGATTCAAGCATGGGAGAGTCACGAAAAATCAAAATTAGAAGCAAAAATGAGGAAACTGGAGGTACATTTTATCCAACTATTTACTTATCATGTCATTATCGACATCACCCTGCACTTGCTTCCGGCTATTCAAACCCCAGTTTTTTTCCTGTGCCCTCCATTTTTTCTTTACCCCAACACTGTTTACTAAAGCATCTCACTTATCTCACTCTTAAAATACTATCTCAATCTCTTTACCCCCATCATCCTCCTAATTTTCTACTTCGGTTCTGGCCAGTACCACCATGGCCACTGGTTGCTGGTCTCATTTTCAACGTGGCCAAAGGCTGACCGGCGGCGGAGGCTCTGATAGGCCGGTCGCGTAGCTACGGCCTGGCCGCCACACCACTCACCTATGCTGGCCAGTGTGGCTGGCCGGCCGCAGCGGCATGGTTCATAATACCAGAGGAACTATTAAAATCCTATATGGTGAAGTACCTGTGGTGAGTCAACTGTACTTGTTGCAGATACGCAAGCTTCACTTTCATGCTTAATGAGTGGGCATTAGCAAAGGCAGCCAGCAGAACTATAGATTACAATTTTATCATGCTCTTGGATTTAGTGTATCTGTCACTGCATATCCATATCAATCCCCACATATAGAACACTGCACGGCAACAACACACAGAGAACAAGGATATATATATATATATATATTGAGGACTTTAGCCTCCGTATGGCCTTGAACCAAAAACCTCCCACTCCGATACCATGTTAGTTGACCACTTCTAAAAGTAAGATGTTAGAGAAGCGACTAATCACATAAATACGTAGCCAATCAGACCATAACCATGAGATTAATTGGATGTCTATTTGAAGTGGCGCATTTGAAATGTGAATAACAAAAATTTTGCTAGCGAGATCTTTCTTTTCCGGTTTGCAAAAAATATGAGTGCAGTGCTGCCTGTCAATTGATGAGCAGATTAGAAAGCTTAGGTTTCTAGCAACAACAAAAGAAGAAGCTTAGGACATAATTATTTGTTCCTCCAGGCTAAAAGGAGGGCAATTCTAGTTGAAATGTACTAACGTCTAATTCTAGCTATGCCTATAATTTATTATGGTCACATTTACTGACAAGTAAAACATGTTCAGGCCCAAGTGGAACATATGAAAGCTCAAGCACAAGAGGAGTTGATGAAGAAGCTAGCACTTGCTAGGCAACAGTCCGAAGAAAAGCTAGCCATAGCAGAGGCCCATAAAAATCGACAGGCAGCAAAAACGGCACAAGAAGCAGAGCGTATTCGCCAAACTGGACGAATCCCACCATCTCAATTTTTATGCTGCAATTGTTTTTCTTGGAGCGTGTGAATTTTAGCCTCAGCTCTGTGCTCTGTTGTGTCTCTGATGGTTTTTTCCTCTTTTTACGTGTCAGCTTATATTTAGTTCCTCATTAAATTAAGAGAAGTACAAGCTCATTAGAATGTATACGCAAAAATCATTTGGTGTCAATCAAGTAATCACCTGTATAAGCGATGCTCTCTCTTTTTCTATTTTTTTATGGGATGAATATAAGTGATGAGCTTTCACTCTTAATGTGATGTTGGAGCTTCTATAACGGGGAGGAAAATCTTCGTAATGCAAGACAATGTTTGAGTGATGTGCTCTCACTCTGTACATTTTGCTGGAAAAGTTGGCTTTATTGTTGGAAAGTTTTGATTTAGCCCAAGCCTACATTTGAATCAATTAGAAATTGTCGGATAAATGGTTAAATAGTAGAATCATCTCACACAGCTAGATAAGTATTCAAAAGGATAGTGATATTCACATAACATAAACACTCACAAATTTGTTTGAACTTTACAAGTAGGCCCCGTAAAAGTTTACATGGGCTCACTTATTTAAGTGAGTTATTAAAGTGTATTTTTTATGTAAAAATATTATTTTCCTATTCAAAAGCTTAGTTTGGGCTTAAGACTTAGCCCCATAAGTGCACCTCCCTTTTAAAATATAGTGGGTTTGGGTTAATCCAACACATAGCGTGCCCCACCTGTTTCAATTTACATGGGACAAATTGGATTAAAATATAATATTTAAAATATTACTCTTATTTTCTTTTAAATTTTTTCATTGCCGCATTTGATTTCAATACAAGGTTTTTCCATACATCTCACAATTATTATGTTGTGTATAGTAAATTATTGTATGTGACATTCACGATACTAAGGTAAATTTTCATATTAATATTATAGGTGCAAAGTAGAATTTATTTTTCCACTAGGGGATGGTTGTTGTAGTTATCAATAGTGGGCACTTTTAAACCCGGGCACAGTATCATCAAGCAACGACACATCGATGAAATATTAATGAAATTTTGAGTTCGTCGATAGATCTATTGATGCATCCGCGGTCAAGGCAACCTTCACATATAAACGCGGGCTAAAGTGGAAATCATCTGAGATTGACAGTTATGTATCAAAATCAGATTTCTTTTCTCATATAAATGCCCCTTCACTGTCCTTAGACTCCTATTCCTTTGAAAAAATGACTACATTTAAGGAGAGGGCCCAAGATGCACAAAGACCGAAAGAAGAGTCAAAGAAATGGATAATTTTTGCAAGAAATAGTGGTCAACACACAAGAAAGGTTAGATTGCTAAAACTCAAAATGATTATGATCTAAATCATGAAGAAATATGTTAAGTATGACAATAGTGTTTGTTGGTTAGACAATGAACATGGAATTGTTATATTATGTTTTAAGTATTTTCTAGGGAGTAATTATTTGATTATTGATATGAAAATCATGAGTCGAATTGAATGATTAAACTTCTAAATACTAGTATCTTCTTGTAAGAATAAGAATGAGCAATTGGACATATTTTACTTGTATAATAAATGTAAGTAAATACAAGAAGACATAATAGATGACATACAAAAAAAGGATAATGCAAAACCCTAGGTTTGGACATATCTAAGAGGGTAGTGACCTTGACCTGGTGAAAGACGCTTGAGGATAGTTTGGACTCCGTGTATGGGTTCATTAAGCCACCTTGATGGGGTACTTGGTATTATAAGCAACCTTAGCCTTTGGCTCCCCCACGCTTGGGAGTTTCTTTATTGAACGTTCACCCCCGGGCTTAGGAGTTGGTTAGAATCTTCAAATAATCATAGCTCAAGCGCAAAAATAGGCTCTCAGCAATCATGAAAGGCTTAGAATCTCAACTACTTTTGTTCATAAGCCCTTCAGCCTTAGCTCCATGGCGTGAATAAAACGTTCAATAGGCTTCAACAAGAGTTTGAAGTTGTTTCATAAAGTTGTATACATATCAAGGCATTGGACGAAACTTCTTGATGTTGTTGCAACATTCTTGTGTCATCCCACCGTAGTGATGAGAATCGAATAAATGGTAAATCTTAAGAATAATAAAATAAGATTATGTATAATATAATAATAAAAAAAATTATGTAGCTTTTTGTTTAACCATCTCACTGGGTATTCCATATATTCAACATCGTTGTGGTCTAGGTACTTTGCGGGAGTGACCTTACTTGAGAGATTGGTGTGTGGCAAGGACATCAATTTTAGGACACCTAACATGTAGTATTATTTTTATTATTATAATGTGGTTATATTTATATGTGGATAATTATAAGCAAGTGAGTGCCAATTTTTTATATTGGTTCATATTATGATATTCAAACCACTTGGGTAAGGCCATATTTGTTTATGATATGGTTTTATGAATATCACATTGTACCCTAATTTGATAGCATTATGTTCAAAAAAGGAGTAGGTTACATCCTAAGATATTTTGATGGATGTATTGAAAAAAAAATATGTTTCTGTTATGTGTTTTAAAAAAAAAATTAAAAAATCTTAAGATGTATCATTATATCTATGTATATATGTCTTGAACTCTAAAGTTGATAGTGTTTGATCATTCTAATTTAGACTCGGAGCCCATAGAGTAGGTAGCTATTGATAATAGGAAATCTAGTACAAGAGAGGTTGTTTTGGGTTGCCACCTCTTGTATAAAAGAAATTGAGTTGTAAAAAGGATGCTCATTGTCACTGGAGGAAACGGCAGAGAACACAAGGTTGAATGTAAGGCTTTCCAAGGAGTTGGGGGTTGAAACATTACTATAAATTAGTCAATGGCTATGGCTATTGACTTAAAAGTGCATGAGGTGGTATGGATGCAAAATCTTAAAGATTACTCCATTTTTTAGATTTTCAAGTGTCAGACACATGTCTATATTTAGAGCATCTAATGAGTAAAGTTAATTTTAAGTTTAAGAAGTGGTGTATGAGAAAAGAGTGAAGGGTTATAAACTTTAAGATTGAGAAGTAAAGAAAGTAGCCTTAATCATAGATGTATTTGATGAGGCTCACATGTTACATAGGCAAAATGATGAGGTGTCGTAAAAGAGTCAACAATAAATAAAAATTCAGGCAAAAATTAATAATGAAGACGCCTAAAAGGAGGATAAAGACAAGCAACAATGTCTTTAAGTTATAATCAACACCAAGAGTCTTATAACATTATAAAAGAAAAGGCAAAGTAATACACAAACATTATACTATGGTTTTAAAGATGTAATTTCTTCTATTTTATTCACTAGTAGTAGAGATTTGTATTATTTTTAAGATGTCATAAAATTCAAAGACAATGACAAGTAAATAAAAGTTGTGATGGAGGAGATAAAGTCTATCTACCAAACCAAAACTTGCAAGTTAATTGATCTAAGTAAAAGGAAAAATAATTGTGTACTACCAAATTTCTACAGTATCCTCAAACATCCAAGCAAATCCTAGCTTCATACAAAGGACAAATAAATTTGATTAAAGACAGTATTAAACACTAGTGTTAACCATCTTTCAGAGTTCTCACTACAAGTTCAACCTTAATTACATAATCACATGAGCAAAGAGTTAGTTTCTCACTGATTTAATGAAGCAAACAAAATATTGTTTGTCTATGAAAAAAAGATTGTTTCGGTTTTCGGCCTCGTGCCCACAGTTTTTTATACCAACTGAATCTGGCCACCTAAGGGCCCCAACACTTATCCTCATTTTTTATGTAGGGTTTTATGAATATAAAGTAAATGGATTAAAAATGAAACACTTGGCCAACCCCTCATGATGGGCGAGGTTGGCTAATTACGAAGAACAAGCTGTGGCCCCCTCATCCCCCATAACGTCATCATTCTGTGCTAAATTAAAAGGTAATCCAACACCTATTGATCTGGCCAACCATCGGATGGTAATAGTAAAACATGTTCCATGGGTAGGACTGTTATGTATGATAATAGTACATTCTTTAGTAAGAAGGCCTATAATACATTCTTTAGTCGTGACTCAACCCACTTACAGCCACTTGCTGGTTGCAAACCCGCCTCTTACTTAATAGGGAAACTGATATAGAGATTTTCTCACGCAACAGTAATCCTTTCAGTAATCCAAAGAACCTACGGAAGTGATTCCAGTACCCAAATTCCTCGAGTTTGATCTGCTTACATAATCATCGCAGCCATTATTTGAAAGCCTCTGGACTGGGACTGAATTCAGAAGCTCCAGATCTTGTTTGCCCATCTGCTGCACTTCTTGTGGCGAGAGTATCTTAATGCACCAAACATTGTTTACAAATTCCCTGAAAATACATAAGAGTATGATCAAGACATATATAAGAAAAGATGCATCTAGGCTATTGAAATGATCTAACAATTAAACATCAAGTTTTTGTTGCAGAATCTCAACGGTCAACCATGCCTCTTTCAATATGCTGGGATCTTTGCCATAAGAAAATCACAGGAGTTCACAGGAGTTTACAAATTCCAGTCTTTGTTTAAAAGGTTAAAAGTGTCTAAAAAGAATAATCCACCACACGCCAAGTCCTTTAATGGGATATTAAACTCCATATGGAGTGGAATAACCAAATTCTCAATAATGAATCAGTAAATGAAGCCTTGAACTTTTTGTCATTGTTCTGTCCTGGTGTCCAAGTACTTTATGAAAATTTCAGGGTTTTGATTAAAAAACGTTGACTTACTGCCAAGGGTCATCACCGAGCAGAAGAACATCGTTCTCCCGGTCGACGAATACAAGCTGCCAGCCTGATCTCAAAGGGTCCTCCAATTGGCCTTCCAGGCCAAACATTTGCGCAAGCTCACTGCGCAGCTCATGATAGCTGCTGAACCTAGAGATATCTAGTGACCTCCCGAAGGACCCTGACTTGTAAACCTGTCCACATAGCCAGTAGTGTGGAAGAGATTAACCACCTCAAATAGAAAAGAACACTAAGGAACAACTCAGAAAGCCTGCACAAAATGCCACGTTCATACCTTGACAAAATTTCTAGCTGGTGGATCAACTTGGCCCACATTTCCTGACGATTGCAAAAGACCTGATTCATCTAAGCAACTTGAAGGAGTCATAGCTGAGTTCAGTGGGAAATCACTTCCTGAACCATTCAGATAATTTGAAACAAATGGCATAGATATTGATTCAGTCTCACTGCTGACACCTTTGAGGCCTGATAAACTGCTCTGCAATAGAAGTGATGGGGAGTCGATACTAACTCCAAAAAGAAGATTATTCTGGGTGGGATCGGTGCCACTTTCTTGATCAACAGGATATTCTCTCCCAGGGAATGGTGGCAATGAGATGGAATTTTGAGTGATATTTTGTTGCGGTGGACCAATCTGATCAACCTGTGTTAGAACGGGAGGTGCTCCAGCAGGGAGCAAAGATTCAACTGTAGTACACTTGGGCCAGGATGCAGAAGGGATCAGTGAAGTGGTTCTCGGTAAGTTGAGAGGATGGCAGGTTTTATCTGGGGAAAATGATCCCAAAACACCATGTAAGGGTGAAACACTAGTTGTGGTCATTGAACAACCACCGGTGCCTGGAAAGTTTGGCTGCTGACACAGCGAAGAGATGGTCTGCAGACAGGGAGATTGTGTCTGCGGAGCAGAGGCAAACTGGGACAGAACAGAGACAACAGCAGGAGACACTTGTTGCCGTTGAGATAATTGTTGATGTTGTAGCTGTTGCTGTTGATTTTGTAGGTGTTGTTGCTGTTGCTTCTGCTGCTGCTGCTGCTGCTGTTGTTGTAGTTGTTGTTGTTGTTGTTGTTGTTGTTGCCGTTGCTGCTGTGACTCCTGTTGTTGTTGATCATTGAGTGACTGGCAGTTTTGTAACTGTTGAAGAAGGTGAGCTTGAGCTTGGTTCTCTTGAATGTTTGGAATAAAGACTTGTGACAGGGCTTGAGGTTGATGCAAGATCTGTCCTTGTAACAAAGTTGATCTATTCACACCAGCCTGAGACTGCTGGAATTGCAGAAGAGATGCGAGTGCCTGCTTTGTTGGGTCCCCATTCCTCATTTCTTGAAGGGCAGCTGCAGCCATTGCTTGGTACACGTCAGGCTGCATACCTAGAAGACCAGCATCAAGTCTTGGTTGTATCCAGGGGGAGACACCCATCCCCTGGAAATTCAAAGCCTGGACCCCCCTGTCTGCCCCATCTCCTCTGAGCCACATGAGATGAGAATTCAAGCCCATATCATCATCCTTGCCTCCTACATGGGGTTTGATTCAACGTAGAAGCAGAATTAGGTCAAATTAAACAGGGATAATGTAAAGAATAATGAGTATTACCATGCAGAGACGGCAGTCCTGGCCATGGCCGTTTAAGCCTCAAGGGGAATGGAGATGGGTACATTGGAAATGTTGTTAGCGGTTCAATCTCCCACAATGATACCCTTGGCTGCCTCTCTCCTGCGGTTGACTCATCCCAGCCAACCTGGATAAGGGATTCAGTACAATTAACCTACGTTAAACATTCGTCAATTAGACAAGAAAAAATTAAGAAATATTGTCTCATACATGTACCTTAACAGAGCGCCAATGCGAATTTGGCCAACGGACAGGGTCAAGATCACTGATACCAGTTATGGTGCCCATATAACTGAGCAAAAAGAATTTCACAACATTAATAAAACCATACCAGGTAGTAAAATGAATTTTGGTCGCATACAATTTCCCAAGATAACATTGTTATAGTATATTTGCTCTCTTATGTATTTGTTAAGTCTTTAATAGTAGTCTATGTATTAGGGCTACATATGTTATTTATATTTATTCTTATTTTGTAATTGGTCAGCCCTTCACTTAAGTGAGGGTATTTAGGTCATTTGTAATAGTGCCTAATTAAAGGGCTTCTTCTTTCTCTTCTTTTTATAATGTTTCTAGGGCTTCTTCTCTCTCTCTAAGTTACACCAGTTTCTCTGTTACAGTTTCCACTAATGCAAGCACAGCAATGATGGCTGAGAAAAGCGACAGTTGAAGAGCATGAAAAAGCCTACCGACGAACACTTGACTCCTCTGTCTCAAATAGCATCCGGAAACGCATGCCAACAGAAACACGAGTGTGATAAACTGCCTTCACATATTTTGCCAGAGGTATGACAAATTCAGATGGGCTAGCCCTGATATAAGACCATATAAATTAGCAGTTGAGAAGAGCCGTAAAACGCAAAGTGCAGTAGCATTCCTACCTTGGGTTATAAAAAATTGTAAAACGACTATTTGTTGCAGCAGCATGAGCTGCTGCAGCAAGAAGCCCTATGTGCATGCTGTCGCTTGATAAAACTGATGAAGGCATAACTGTCTGTGGTCTATTAGCCCGACGGATTCCAAGTAGCAACTGATTTTTATCATTCCTGATGAAAAAAAGGAATATATGCAATAAGAAAAAGAGAGCCATATCCTTGATGCGTTCATATTCAGTATGATAGACACATGAAGGTACTTACCAGATAAAAAGGACTGAATCACCAGCAACAAGTCTCTTTGCACTAACAAAAACACTCCATCCAGTTGTAAGAAGGTGTCTCTTGGGCTGACCTGAATTGAAAATCAAATCTCATATGAATAATTAGTCTCACCTCTACTGTTATATTTTAATGTATTGGAAGAACAAATAGTCATGTCAGGAACTGAAATTATTATAACACCTGTTTGACTTAGAAAACACAGGGCTTCTACTCACTTTATTCAGCAAAATTGGAAGAAAAAAAAGTGCAATAAATAAGGCCCTTTTTAATCTTCCTTCTTTTTTTTATATTGCCTTTTCAGAAGATTAGGAGGCTAATACAGTCAAGAAAACAAGGAATCTAAGAGACTGGGGAAATCAAACACCTGAACCTCTCCCTGACGGAAGCATTTTTCATGCTCTTCTTCAACATGAGCCGAGCATAAGGAACACCCGGGAAGCAACCGATTTTAAGATCGACAGTGCACACGCTAGCGCACATTAGCATCGCTCAGCTCACTGTCAAAGCGGAGCACAAAAAACGCTTCCCTCCCTGACAATAGATACATATTGAGCATCTACCACCATGACCAAGGCCGCTGGACATTCTTGGTAAATTTTAATCAATGCACCCCGAAAAGAAAAAAAAAACATTTTGTCAATTGACGGTGATAAAAAAAATGAAAGAAAACAACTTCTTCCAATCTAGGCACACACACTCACAATATATGATCTTAGGAGCCACAATCTAATTTGAAACTGAGGTTAAAATGCAGGTATAAGTTAATTGAAAGATGATGCAAAGGCTGCCACGAGAACTGTAGTTTAAATTCTCTTCTGTTGGAATATACCTTATGTGAAGAGGATCTTTTTTAATGACCTGAATTTTGAAAAAGGTAAGAGAGAGGAAGCAAGTGATTTGAAGTGGGAAAGGACAAAAGTGAATCCTAGTTGGACTCTATTTTATGTCAGGTTTCCATTGTCTATAAATACAATACTAGGACATAGAAAGTAGTAGTGAGTTGGTTTTTTGGCTCTTTTTGAGATAGAGAAAACAGAAATGTGGTTTTTCTGTTGCTCTTGTTTCTTGCTAGGTTTTTTGGGTGTTTCATTATAGCTTTGAGATTGCTTATGTGCCTCTTGTATACAGAAAAGGGTGTTGGCAAGTGATTTGGAGCTTTGTTTGTGGGTAAGTTCTTATATCTTTTTCTTGAATTATAGTGGAACTTGTTTGGTGGCATAGCCGAACTATGTTAAAGTTGTGTGCTTTATTGTGTTTGCTTGATTGGGCCTGAACTTAGATTATTGTTGTTCTTCACATCATCACTTGCCTAGGTTGGGATAGTGGCTTGCTACTTTAACTTATTTTTTGAACCCACCATTTGTGCTCTTGTTCCCTACACAAATGAGCTTGATATGAGGAATGACCAATCCAGTCAGGATGCTATTTTAACATGCTAACTCAACACGACTTTAATGTTTACATTTGTTTAGTTTAAATTTACAACAAGAATATTGAAAAAAAAATCAGAATGCTAATCAGTGTATATGCCCGATAATGTGTGTGTCAATCCCTTCAAATCAAATATGCTGGAGAGGGATACAACCTTGAGACCACATATGAACTTAACCAAAAATTCAGGATCCATAGTGGTAGGAGCAAAACCAAGGTTGCTCGGTTTTAATTTGGCAGGATCCATGTAGAAAACATAACATTTTCTGCAAGCTCCACATGTTTCTATTACAAGCTACATAGGGCGTCAAGATTATATATTTTGGTGATTTGGTAACAACTTGAGACATTACTACGTCCAATTGTCCAAACCAATCGATAAGAACCATGACAGGTTAGAGTTTCATAACATAAAATTTATAACCATATAGACAATAATATAATCCGCCTTGGGAAATGAATGAGCAACAGCAGATATGGAAGGAAGGTCCACACAGGTAAGGAATATGGATGGTTGGACAATAGCATGCGATGAATGGAAGAGCAGAAGACTATAGAACCTTTTTACATGCATTTGGAATGTTGAAGACCTACCGCGAAATATATGCCGAAATTTCCACTCATTATCATGAAGATCCCTAGCTATCAACTCTTGAGCAGGAGGCTGCTGGGTAAAATCCTAGGTCAAAAATAATAGAATGAATAAAAACAAGCACAAAATTAGTAAAGGTGTAGATTTCAAACAGCATGGATGCCCTAAGTCTGGTGAAATTCACTATCAGTGAATCTGTAAACATAACCTACCAATGGAGGAAAGACTTTTTCAGCAGCACGACGAGGAACAGAGAACCCTCCATGAGTACTCGTGTCACTTGCTGTCAATGTCTTACAAAAATAGATGTTGGGCTGTTTACTAGGGGTGCCCAACTCGGGAGAGAGGTAAACGTCCTTCTGCTCTTGCTGCAGACATAAAATTGTCAGGAGTGATAAGGATGAACAAAGAAAACTGTAATGAACCCAAATTTTTGGCAGAAGGTGGAATACCGGGCTCAAAGGTTGCAAGGTCATCTGAGCATATACTTCATCAGTCTCCACATCTGCCTGTATTTCAGCAGGTTATCAAACTTCTGAGAGTAGTTCGTTATAATATGAAGGCCAAGGATCCTGGGTCTGTACAAAGAATAAGTTGTGTCACTTACATGCATGGTCACATTGTGAAGCTGACAGATTAATTGAGGAGGTAAGCTTGGATAATTTGGTATGTGGGTATCAACTTCCTTGTTGGTTGATGCAGCCACCTGCATTGAAAACAATCAAAATAACAGAATTTAACACTCAGACCACGTTTGAAATTATGCCTTATTTAGATTTTGTTAATTAGATGCATGAAATTTGGTTGACTATGACAGTCATTGCTATGGAGATGGTCTTCCCTCCAGTATTATGGAAGGTACAAGCATTGATTATACCGAATGCAAACCAATGGGATGGTCACATTACCAGTTGGAGCATGATAATAACTGACGTTACTTGAGTTTATTAGCCTGAGGCAAAGGCATCAGGTACCCATTTCCCAGATTTTCCATTTAATTACAAATGAAAAGTTACTAAGTAAATAGACAACCGAAAGAAGCAAAACAGGCAGGCGCATGTTTACCTGCTCACTATGACCCTGGGGAAAGTAAACTACACGGCTTCCAACAGCCGGCAGAGACACAAGGGGACCAGCACATGCATGCCACAGCTCGGAATTCAGACATCTTCTTTCCCCTGCATAACATAAGGTGACAACCTTGAATTCAAGACCATTGAAAATTACACAACAGATAGTACTGAACAGCAGTAGCAATTTTTTGAACCGATGATGCAACAAGAACAAAATAGACAATTGCTAAAGGTCACAGGAACAAAACAATTTGAACACAAAAAGTTAAGTTCAAGCAACCTCGAAATGTATACATTTGAAATATTAGTTATGATAAGAAGCCTCCTAATGTTACATTAGATCTACAAAAATACGCATAACAGATAGCATAATTGGATGGACAAAAATAGACACTATTACTTTCATGCATAGCAATTCGATTTCAGATCAAATTGAATTTTATCAGTTTTTTTTTGCATAGGCCTTCATCAAAGTAGAACAGCTTCCAGAACTCCCCCAATTTTTTTTAAAAAAAGAAGGAACGTAGCTAAAAGCCTATAACTCGGAATATATTGTTTGGCCCAGGCCAGACCAAGAACATTGGAAAACTGCTGCAAATACTAAATTGAATCATCCACCACAAAGAACATCACCCAAGTAAAGGGAGTCAAAAGATTATAGTGCGTTTTCGTGAGAAAAAAGGCCCAACCTTCCGGTGCCTGATTACCGAACCCAGTCGAGGAGGAGAGCCTCATCTCTTCGCCCAAAAAAAGAGGGGACCAAGATTCAAGACCCAGCTACAGGAATCCGCCAACAATTTCAGCAGAGGAGTAGGAGCAGGAGCCAATTCCCTCATCCAAATCAGATAACCCAACCGAATCGTCCCTTTCACCTTTCCTGTGACATTAACTCACACGACTTCACCGAATCATAGCTGGCTCTGAAACTCCAACTTCCTAATGATCAGATTTCTGATTAGTAAACAGATATCCCTTAACCCCCTCTTAAAAGAAAAAGCGTTCTTCTTCAACCAAAGCCAGTTCCACCAACAGAGTAGCTCCTCTTCAGCCTCATCCAGACCTTGGACTCTACTGCTCCCAAATCTTCATTCAGAAGCTCAAGGCCGCGCACATTTCAGCTGCCCAGACAGGCAGCAAGTTCCAAAGAGGCTGGATAACAAGCTCCCAGATCTTCAAAAAGGACGACCTCACTTCAACTTGCGAGCAATCCCAAGAAACCAGTTTGCTCTTATCGTGGCTTATAGCAGGTATTCACACCCAATCAGCACAAGAGAAAAACTTTCCGCTGAACCAGTACGCCTCAGATCTCTAGCTCAATGAGACACCACAAGCAGAGCAGAGCATTAGCTGGTACAAAGATCAAACTTCTTTTTCCACTGATTCCTACAGAGCCCAGCTCAAAGAGATGCAGAGTTGCAGACTAGAGCACGCTAGACAGAAGCTTTCATCTTAAAAACCATTGGGTAGACGATAGATACCTCGGATCTCCAAAAAAAAGCCAGAAGGAGGAGAGGGAGATGCACAAGGAAATATATTTATAATAAAAATATCGAAGTATATAAAAGAAAAGAAATGGATTGGGATGTGGGAGATTCCTGGCTGGGAGGGGAAGGGAATCGAGTATGAACTGGTTGGGGTGCCTTTCACCACTCTTCCACCCCCTAAATCCTCCTTCCACCCAACCCCCTTTTTCTGTTCTTTTCTTTTTTTTTTGGCTTTTTCTACCCTGCTTCCGGGCCGATAAATTTGGTCGACAGCTTCAGTTCTCAGCAATCAGATGACACAGAGGAGAGAGAGAGAGAGGGAGAGTGGCGCTGATTGCAGCTGGTCCAGTTCAGACTTGAGTTTCCCACCTGCTGCTTTTCAACTTACTTGTATCATCGCTGCTTCTCTCTCCGCCATTATTAGCTCCTTTTGCTCCTCCAATCTTCATACGTTCCATCATACACCATCTCCATATCTTGTACCCAAAAAAATTAAAAAAGTTTTCTTTTCTTTTCTGTATGGCATAACGTATATATTTGGTATTTTAAATCCAGCCCCCGGCCGATAAATAGTATAAATTGACAGATATATCCTCCCTCTTCCTTGGACACCAACGCTTCCCATAAATTTGATAATTATCTTAATGAAACAACAAAGCCCAAGAGGCAACCTATGGACTTACATGGCCTTTTACATATAAAAACTTATCTTCTTAGTCTATTTTCTCTACATTAAAAACCTATTTCTTCGTGTTATCAAGTATAATTTATCTTCTTTAACCAATAAGTAAGCTTCTTGATGTAGTAAAAATGAAGTAAAAATACTAGTTTTTTTTGTATATATCCTCCTACCCACCCCATATTTATTTCTTTGTACACTAATGAAATTTTGCTTCTCCTTGATTGAAAAATAGGTTTATGGATCCTCCCCCTCTAAATCAACGGCTTTACAAAAGCCCCATAGGTTCGTTTGGCATGAACATTTAACGTCAAAATATCATGATTCTATTTATAATTATCTTAGTCAAACAAAAATAAAAATCCAGAGAACCCAAAAAAAACCCATGAGGCAAGAGCTCTGGATTTGCATATCACACCTTCTTAAAGGCTACTTATGTAGTTAATGATGATAGGGCGAGGGAAAAGATGAAGAAGAAAAGAGAAAGTGGTCCTTCAAATCTTAGTCGATGAGCTTTTGGCCCACAAGTCATGATGAGTATAAGATGTGTAGAAGAACAGCAAGCTCTCTCTAATCAGGGATTATATAATGAAGCATCATATGTTGGTCAAAGTGGGACCACAATTTTGACGGGATGGATTCAAATTTTTGTATTTTAATTGTTCGGTTTGGACCCAGCTGAGATATGAAGAATGCTTTTTACAAGTAATGGAATGTGCAACCAAATCACTAAAAAAAATAAATCAATGGCCTAATTGGTTGAGGATCGTATGTGGAGAAAAGCTTGTGAGTCATTCATTCATCTCTTGTGCACGATTCAGTCTCTCTCTTTTATCTCTCTCTAAAGAGTGAGTGTGATCTATTTTTGGCTTTACTCAACGGTTCCCCCTCCCATCGTCATAACAGATACAAAAAGCTCGAACTTAATAGACATATTACAGCTGACACAACTATGGGAGAACACTTTCCTAATACAATAACATTAGCACCTTAAAACACACTGCACTCACGATGTTGAGTGCCATCGCATTCTGATTGAGTAAAGGGCAGTCTCGGTCTGGAAATGATTTTTTGTGTGCTAGAAACGTAGACGGATCTGCTGGGCCCGGGCACACATATATTTTTACAGATGTCGAGAGGGATCCCATCCCACTTCATCCCAGAATACGTGACATTGATACTCTTCACTTTATTCATCATTGTCAGCGTACGGTATACACTAATACAGAATAGGGCCGCAATTTTAAAAAGGGAACGCTTCTGAGCTTTCTTCAGTAATTGTTTTTTTTCTTGTTTATACGCATTCGAAAGCCCAATCAAAATAATCGGACTGGGAAGAGTTTTCGTACTTTCTTTAAAATGAGCCCGCTTAAGTTATACATAAGAATATTTCATTTATGAAATTAACAATGTACATTTTAATATATAATAATGTAAAATTACATTAGCATATACTACAATATGTATTTTTAATCAACAGTTTTCGTGTATTATTTATGCTGATCTTATAATCAAAAGAGCATAAATAACTCTTTTATTGGGCTGGTGTTATTCACAGAGTAAGCTGGTTTTGATTTGTGATTTAGGTGTACTATTGGATCAAGATCAACCATTTTCGATGCACCAATCACATGTAGACTTTGGGTGCTACTTAGACACATCTTAACTTTTTTTCTTTTAAAGAATTTTTTTTTTTTATTTTTCTTAAATATAATAATATTTATAAAAGATTATTGAGTCCACTATGTTAAAAAATATATAATTAAATATAAGCAAAGTTAATGTAAGTTTCGGCTCATGCATCATTGGATCAAACCCGACGATAAAAGAAATATACAACTTACCTACCATAGGCCGTCAGATCACAGCGCATAGAACCTGAGCTCATACAAGTAACAATATTCATATAAAATTATACAATAAAAAAAACCCACCGCCGCTTTGACCGACTCCATCATCACCCGTTTTCTTCGCTCTTTTAGTCTTTGGCCATTTTTTCAATTTTCTTTCCAGACTAATGAAAACAAAAACAAACTGCGTGCGCAACGCACGTGAAGTACGAGAGATTATTTCGTTATTTATGCATTGGCTGTTGAAGTTGCAGTTTGGCATTTATAATTTGACATGAGAAATGATGATTAATGATACTTATTTATACGAAAATTGCACCCTATAAGGATATATAAAGCTGAAGCTTCAACTCCCATTTTCGCTTCAAAAATAAAATAAGAGAAGAAAGTGACATGAATGAAGAACAATAATCCATGGCTTGCTTAAGAAATCACAAGTACGACTGAGAGAGTGATAAATAATATAAAGAATGATCTTTCTCCTTCAAAAATCTCACAATAGATTCTTCTACATGCATTATCGCTGTATTTGGACATGGTGAGTCATAAATTAATAATGGAAGTGGGCCATAAATTAATAGTGAACGTAGTAAAATATAGTGGTTACATACAGTAAGTTATAATGTGAGTCGTTTAAACAAAGCATTATACCACCACCAAAACGCGCAAATAAAAACAAGTCATGCCCGCCTTCCCTTTCGTGGTCTCCACCACACGCGACTCTTTCACTTGGGCACTCTGCAAACGTGGGTCACGCACATGTGACACCACCTTTTCTTCTACGTTGATTGATTTGACATGCATACATGCATTACACATCTACCATCCATTGCTCCCATGTGGAATGGGGTTTTAATTCATGAACATCACTACTATATACTTTTTCTTTTCCTTCAAATGAACATCATTAGCTACTCACATAACCGAATTCACCACCATCTGTAAGTGTGTGTCGAGTCAAGCTCCTTGATGCTTAAATCGGTCACTTTTAATTTTATGTTGTTTCGTTGTTAAAATTAAGTGGCTCGTACATTTGTATGAAATAAATAAATAACCACAAATTTTCTTGGTACTATGGGAAGTGTTTTTAATATTCTATTACGACAATGGGCCCAAATTAAAGAATGTATGAAAATCTTTAATATTTAAGATCAACTATGTATATACTTAATATATGTTAGTGCCATTACTACGGGCAATAGTGTATATGTCAACAAGATTATAAAAAAAAAAATTATATATTTCTTTAAGTTGGGTTTTTTTGTTAAAATAAAACATTAAAAACGCTTTCTATAATATCCCAGCAAGAGTTGAGCTGGCTCGTGCAAAGTCACAAAGGGAAAATGGGGTTGGATGAATCAGATGCCGCGTGAAGAGCACGTGCGCTTCATCGTACAAAACGCAATGCTTCCCGTATACGATTATCTTAGAGAGAGAGTGTGTGTGTCTGGAGCAAAAATATCATTCTCCTCGCCGCTTTTACAAACCACACGGCAGTCAGACTCTGACGCCCCTAAAATAGCCCTCTACCGTTAAGGGCCGTTTGGCCGGTCGCCCTGAAAGAATGTTGAAATAAGAGGTGATTTATGTGTAGAAAAAAAGTTGGTGGAAGTTTATGAAACTTTACCTTGTTGGAAATAATGCAGCACAATAACATTATACGGGGTATTTTTTCGTGCATACAGAAACATTGCATGATGGAAAAAAAATTAGAAAAATAATGGCAACTATTTTATGACGCTTTAGATAAGGTCGGTCGTAAGGCCAGATAACTAGGCCCATATTTAGTGGATTTTGTGGCCACGGCTCCCTTGCACCAATTTTACTTCACTATTCTTTTGTATACAAATAATGATGTTCACACTCCTTCCCTCTTACCAATATGCGAATAATGCCTTCTAAGTTTTTTTTCTTTTTTTAAGAATGTGAATTAACTATGGATTACCAACCATATTTTATAAATTATTTTTATCTCAAAGTACCCCCCCCGTCCTAGCTTCATTTAGCTAAATTTCTATATTAATAACTTTATTTTATTTAATTTAATTTATTATATACTTTAAAAAATATTATAAGCTTATTTTTCCTTCTCTTTATGTGAGTTTTACAATTAAATAAAATTTATTATTTTTTCAAATCTAATTAGTAATGTGAGATGGAGGGAACACTAAATTGTAAAGAACCTACAAGAGTCTCATTTGATCCACTTCTTCCTTTTTTTTATTAGCACTCACGAGGTTTTACATATATGAAAGAATGTGGTCATGCATTATATATTTAACGTTAAGGGTCTGTTTGGATTGGTGAAAAGCGGGGGAAAGGAAAGAAATTTTCTTAAAATCTCTCAGTTTCTACAATTTGGTGCAACGGAGAAAGAGAAACTAGAGTGAAAAGTGAGAGAAAATAGATGAAAATTTGGCCCAAAAATTTTCCACCCATCAACCTATGGATTTTGGGAGAAAATCATTGTACTAAACACTTATGTTTTACTGTTACTACTACCACTATTGTCATTGTCACTGCCACCGTCACCGCTATTATCACTGCCGCCATCACCACCACCGATGTCACCGCCACCACCACCATTGCCGGCCGCCACCACTACCACCACCACCATTGTCGCCACCGCTGCTGCCACCAACATTACCGCTACCACCGCCGCCACCGCTGCCGCCGCCACCACCACTATTGCTGCCACCACCGCCGCCGCCACCACTATCTCTGCCACCGCCGCCATCGCCACCATTGTCGTCGCCACCAACACCATTGACACCACCGCCGCTGCCACCACCGTTGCCACCACCATCTTTACCACCGCCACCACCACTGCCGCTGCCGCTACTACCGCTGCCACCACTACCACCGCCGCCACCACCACCGTCGTCGCCGCCACCACCACAATTGCTACCGCCACAACCACTACCATTGTCACCGCCACTACCACCGCCGCCGCCGCTACCACCACTGTCACTGTCAATTTTCTGTAACATTATTTGTGTAACCAAACAGTGAAAAATATTTAGGAATCTCCTAGTTTCTCTTTCACCTGGATTCACTTTCTCTTTCTCTTTCCCTTTCTCCCGGTTTCCACCAATCCAAACAGACCCTAATAGTCCTCAAATTGGAGGGAGTGGTAGAGGATTCGTTGTGACTTGTGAGTGAAATTTTATGGCATGCGTTTGTTACACCTGCAATTTTAAAATTACAACTTATGAATTTTAGATGCCAAATTAGTAAAAAGTTTAATCTTTTGGGCAAATCAATCATAGACAAGTATATATAACAAGTTCAAAAATGCAAGGAAAGAATGTAAAAAAAAAAAATTATAATCTCAAGAAGTGAGAAGTATAAGTAGACCCTACCTAAAATTTTTTTAGGAAAACATAATTAGAAATAATTTTATTTAATAGAATTTGTAGAGAGCTTTCTAATAATATCAATAATGTACAGATTCAAGTTGGAAAAAAGGATATGGCCATATTTAAAGTTTTAGTGAGTAGTCTATCGATACGTACTTCAACATGTGAACAGTATCTATCAACGGCTTGACATCGTAGTTATGTTTTATCCATAGGTTCCCATTTAACTGCTTCGTGGAGGTTTTCTTCATTTGAGGGGGTTTACTCCTATAAAAACACTCACAAAGCCTCCAAATTTAAACACTAAGTTTTAGAACATCAGCCAAAGCTCCGAGAGGCTGAATTGGAGGGGATTCAATGGATTTTGACATCAAATCAACAATAAATAAATAAGCTTGCATGGCCCAACATGTGGGGCATTTATGACATATGAGAGGTACGATTGTTATTTAAGTATGACTATTGAGTGTTGTTGCTCCTATTCACTTTTAAGTATTGTGGGTCTCAACTGTTGTTAAAGGATATAGATATGGATTTGATTTTTGAATCATGCATACATATATGATGAAACAAATAGATTTCTTACTATTTGAGTGTGTTTTAGAAACATGATAATACGTCTAAACATTGGTAGGTATTAGATAATTGAGAGGTAAAAAAATTGATGTTTTTACAAGACACGACAAATATGCGTGTTTAGTAGTTACGGGAAGCTTCAGAAAGTGCTTCCTTAGGAGTTTATATGTGAATGAATTGTTTAGTACAATGAATTAAATGTGTTTTATAAGCATGAAAGCCCCTCTAAACCCTAGGGTATGCGAGGGAGGAGGAAGGGGAAAAAACTTTCTAAGTGAAATTAGTCATCACGAGACAATTGCAAGTTTTGATGATGTGTCCCTTGACTTGTCAAAGGACTTGTAAATGATGAACAAGTCGGGTCAGAGAGGCTTTACCAAACCCGAACATGTTGCTATTTAAGATACAGTAACTCAAACTTAACCTATTTAGAGTTAAAAAAGTATTTTAATTATTTTAATATAAACTACTTAATTATGAAAAAAGTATAAAATTTTAAATAGTTCTATGGTTTTGTCTCTTACACATAAAAAAATTGTAATAGTTATTATCAAAATACAAAGAAAATATAAAAATTTAGTATTTATAACATTTTTAAAGTCGGGTTGGATTATATGAAACCTTAACCCAACTTAAATAATTAATCAGGTACAATTTAGAAACCCAAGCCCGACTCATTGAGGCGGTTTTCCCATATACCCAATTTGAACGACGTCCCTACTCTCAAAGGTGGATTATCTAATCGCCTCAAGAATTGTACAATCACGATGCAGTGTAGAATTTTGAAGAAGGATTCATTTGTAGCCAAAGGTGAGTTGTGGAATCCTACGATGGGCGTTGTGGGATCTTGGGATAAGACCTCATTGATTCCTTGTACAGTCCAAGTGGATTATGAGATTTTTACGAAGGAGCTCAGGAATTTTGAAGATGTATTGTGAATAGGAAAATGTAACACTTATGCAATAGAAGCATCTACAAGACATTAGCATGTACTTAGATAAGGAAAGATGAATTATAATAGTCGAATATAGGATTGGTATCGATAAAATTTTATACAAATAAGCGCTGATGATAAGTTAGGCATGCACTAAAATAGGTGCAAAACCTTTAATATGTATTAAATGCCAATGTTTTAAAACTTGGACAAGTTCGGTTGGTTCGATCGGGTTTAATTGAACCTCGTCAAAAATTTAGGCCGAGTTATCCAATTACTGGGCGATGTTGACATAAGCAAGCAAACTCAGCCTAGCCGATTAAATTGACAACCTGGACAACTAGGCCGATTCAGGCCTTACACAAAAAAAATAATAAAACAAAAATAGGATTAGCAAAAGATAAAAGGTGGAAAGAACAAAAGGGTGGCAGTCGTGGTGTGGGACATGGCCAGGCTGGTTGGAATTTGAAAAGCATGACCTTCTCAATGCTCTCATAGTATCCAGATCTCCTAGAGTCACCAGATTTTCTTGCAGTTGGATTTGTGCTAGGGCCACCAAGGAGGAGAGAGAGGGGAAGGGTGTATGTTGTGACGTTGTCGGGTTCGTGGCCATGCCATCAAGGAGGAGGGGGAAAGAAAGTTGTCATTGGGACTTGAGGACATGCCATAATGTCATTTGTCATCGTGGTTAGGACATCGGGGACGAGAGGAAGGGGAAGGGGGGAAAGGCTAGAAGGAGACGCAGTAGAAAGGGGAAAAAAAAATCATCATCTAGGACACCGGGGAAGAGATGGAGGAAAGGGGTAAGGTGGAAGGAAAGGTGAAGTTGCGCTTGTCGATACTGCATCTCCCAGTCTCACCCTCATCTAGAGTTTAGGAAGAGAGAGGAGGAGGAGATTTGAGAGTTACTTATACCAACCGGGTTTTACTTGGGTTGACCGACAACAACCCAAGTTAAACCCAGTTGAACTGGTATGGACATCAATCCAAATCGATTTTGGGTTAGGTTTTAAAATATTATTAAAAACTAATAAAATTTTTAAAAAATATTATTATAACAATTCTCTTAAAATTATAATAGATGGGAACAATGTTAAGTGAATATAGAGCCAAATCATTAAGTAAAAAAAACATGTTAGGAAAGTCAAATTTTATGAGAAAAATATTAAGCATACAAAATATTCTTTTAAGGTAACCCTTAGCGGTGCATTGAACTCATCTAGTTAGCTGTGTAAATGAATACATAGGCATATAGGAGTATATCTAACAAAAAATATCTATCTAAATTATATTGACATGATGTATTTCTAATTCTTATTTTCAAAGTAAATGAGAGTTAAGTAATATAAAAAGAGCAATGTCACCCTATAAAAAGGTATGGCCCAGTTGGCAGCTCAATGTGGAGGACATATAGAAGAATTTTATCTAAAACAACTCACGAAACTGGGTCTTATGCGGAGGTGTCCATGACGAGCTCATGTTCATATCTGGTTCGGGTCCAGCCGAAATACAAAGAAAATAAGAATATTTCATGGGTGCCATATCATGGTAGCGACCGCTCGATATGGCCTAATATTCCATGAGATAAGAGGCGTCTACAAGGCATTTGAAAATGAGGGCCGTCCATAGGAGCCTAGGCTCATACGCCATTACATGAGCCAAGGCTTCTTCATCTATCAGATTTTAATCTGACAGCACGTATTACTCAAGCAGGTAAGCCTTGAGTAATCAGACGGCTCTCGTATTACATTGGGCTCATCGCGCTGGCGCGTGAGCCGAGGCTCTGTAATTTTCCTTTGAAAATATGAACAAAAAGTCGGAGATTTCCTAGGGGGATCGGATGTGGACAGTGGACAATTAAGGCCAAAATGAGGAAGGAAGGAGAAGAATGAGGCGCCGTGTATGGACGAATGGAACTTAAACAGCTGGGTGGGGGGAGGGTGACTTGAGATGTCCTTTATGCTTTATACTTATATTGGAATCGCAATTATTTATAAAAAAATTTCTCTATGATAAGTGGCTGGCCAGACCAATTCTTTCTCCCTCCCTCCTTTTTGTTTTTTTTTAAAAAAAAAAGAAAAGAAGAGAGAATAGAGAAAAAGGCCAAAATAGGAATTGGGAGTGGAGGAAAGCGATACATGCCCAGAGGGGCAACAGCTAGCTATATTAGATTTGTGGGACCCACCTTTCCGGATTCTCTCGTCCGCCCGGGCCCTCTTCCTCTGACGAGACACCTCAATGCCTCTTATCTAGACAGCGACCCCTCCTTCCTCTCGTCGGCACCGGCGGCCTCACCTGCTGGGCCCCCCCACTCCCTTTCCTCCAGGCATACCACTGCACGGCTCTTCCATCCCACGTGCAGTTTCGTTGTATGACCACACGTACGTGCTTCTGGCCCAGATCAGACACTTTGTAGAATCAAGATCAAGCAATGGTGCTGACTGTAGCTTCACTGTAGCATGTACGTACATCGACTGCATACGGTGGTTGTACGGGGCTACCCTATCTCGTTTGCAGATAAGGAATACTACTACTTCGGAGTTATGTGTAGTGGGTCCCACTGCTGCGGAGGTAGGCCAACTAACAATCATGGCGTTCGTACGGGTCCTTTTCTGTGAGTTAGGCATACGTGACTCACGCCTGGTCATGTGATTGATCCTCAACTCCCTCCAATTAAGGGTGGGGGTCTGCTGCAGTCGTTGGATGCACCCAAAAACCAGAGAGTTAGGTGAGGCCGTAGCAACCTCTAGGACTAGCGTTACTCATCACTTGTGCTGTGGCATTTGTGGCAACTCGCTCGCTTGTTCCTAACCTGCAGGTTTAATGCTACTAGACCTGCAGGTTCATCACAATATGACAAGACGTGTTACCTAACCCACCCGTTGCTTCATCCATGCATGCAAAGCCAAACAGCTCTGTGGCTCCATATAATGCTACACTTGAGTAGTAGTTGAGTTGAGCTTGCAGCTAGCTAGCTATATATCTAATCTAGCTGACGGCCACTCTCCCGCACCCGCACCCGCACCCGCGGCCCGCCTGCATGTTCAAAGTTCAGACGTCTCCCTGCACTGTTTGCTACAGTATTTTAATAGCCAAACAGTAGCGTACCTCCTGGTCCAATGCGAGCAAGTTCTTTTCTGGGCTGAGTGTACTGCGGCAGAAGTCCAGCATGGGCAGACAGTTGGACGACAATGCAGTATTAGTAAATGCCCAAAAGGGTCCCCACTTTCTCCTATTTGATCATTTTTATACCATTTAAATTTCCCGGAGTCGCAGGAATGGACTCTCATGCTCACCCACTATAATTGTAAAGGAATTGTTGTCCCCTCTCACATGTACTCGTAAGCGCCTAGAGGGCATACAATGCCCGGCATAAACTGATGGAATGCTTTTGATGACGATGACAGTGGTGTCCATTGCTGCAAGCTTCCTCACTGTATCGAACACCTTCTGTTGGGCGTTTCCCCAGTTTAATTCCTTACTTATCTTGTGATCGGATAAGGGGCGACAAGGGAGGCTGCAGAAGGAGAGGTTGCGTCTGCACTGCCTTTAATTTACAGTTTGACTACCTTCGTCACGGTCATCGAAGCCGTGTCTCCTAATCCGATTTATGCTAATCATATTCATATCATTAGATCCTATGTCATATAGTCATAAGGCCATAATTATTTGTCACCACCTACGCTAAACCTAGGCAGTGTAGTGTGGTCAAGCCTTTTCCTCTCTCCTCACCCGATCTGGACTGAACTATTTCCTTAATGATCTTCCTCCTGCATGCAATGACTTTAAGGGAGAAAAAAACACAATAAACAATAACGAGGAAGGGGGTCAATTGTCGAACAAAGGAGGTGATACGGCCGGGGTCCAAGGAAGGACTAGTGCACCACAAGTTCGGAATTTGGAGCGATGGAACCTGAATGAAACCATGCATGGAGGCCCAGACCAAAGGCATCTATAGTGATTCACCAACTTTGTTCTAGTAATCTAGTGTGCAGTCATTGTCTATTCAAGGAAAACTTTTAGTTTCTGTATGTGGTGACTTCACTATGGAGTTGACGCAAGAGTATGTTACAACCTTACTCGTGGCTTACGTGAATGTGTCTTACAGAAAAATTAAGGTTCATATTCTTTGATTTTATGTCTCTAAGATTCGTTCTCCCTTTGATGCTTTAGGATCTGCTTGAACGTGTATCTCTTAAGATACAATGCTCTATTACGCATAGAAGAAGCACTAAGTCTGTGTGCTCGGCGAACCAAAAAAAATGTTTTCACTCTCTCCTTTACAAGCAAAATAGAGGGTAAAACTCGTACAAAAACAAAATGCATGATAGTCTAGGCCGGCTTCATACCATTAGAGGCTTAAGAGGAGACATCTAATTTAAGTAGGGAAATTTATTTAAATAATATTTAAAAATAAATAATTATCAAAATTACATAGAGCAAAAAATAATTCTCAAAATGATATTCGTTTTGGCTACGTAGATGTCAGTGCTAGGCTAGCACCTATGTAGTTTTTTTTCAATTTTTTTAAGAATTCATCCTTCTGAAAGATGAAGTCAATATTGTACTGATTTATCAAAAGATCAAATTAATTGTACTGATTTCGTCCTTAAAAAGACGAAATAAGTACAATTACTAATTTTATCCTTTATAAGGATAAAGTCTTGAAATTTTTTAAAAAAAAGACCATAAAGGCACAAGTACTTGCTGGCACCTAGGTGGCCAAATCGGACATTATTTTGGAAATTATTTTCTTCTCTTTGCAATTTTAATAATTATTTATTTTTTTAAAATTATTTAAATAATTTTCCCCTTTAAGTAATTTTTTATCATTTGTATAATAATATTGATATTTACTATATAATTCATAAATTTATATTTATCAAAAACAAATATATCTAGGATAAATTATTCTTGCTTTTAAGGTGCATATTTATTCATTAATTTTTTATTTAAACTTTAGTGAAAAAAGATTAAAATAAAGAGTCATCCATTGGAGAAAGAGATGTAAATGTAAATGGCTAGTGAGAAAAATAACTAGAGGTTAAAGAGATTTTAGAATTTTATCTCTTTTTATATTTGACTCTAGTTATACATGAGAGCGTATACATTGATTGAAGGACGGATGTTAAGGTAGGCCTTTAGAAAGAAAAATATATTCTAAAAATAGAAAAAATAAAGTTCTTAAAGGTGCATATAGAATAATTTTTTATTTAATAATGTCTTTATTTGTAGTGTGGCCTTGGGCAATTGCTAAGCTACCTAAGGTATTGAGCCGCTCTTAGACGATAGTACTTCCTCTGGCCCATATTAATAGTTGCATTTGAAAAATAAAAAATTTTATTGAACGGTGAAACTCACTATAAGAGAAGAAAAAATAAATTTATAATATTCTTTGTTAAGTACCCAACCACTTAAATTTAATAAAATAGAGCTATTAATATAGAATAATTTTTTTTATTAAATTAAGTTATTAATTTAGGACATCAGGAGTAATATTTAAAGATGATAAGGAAAACTCTATCTAACTATATAGGACATGTATGACAAATAGATACAAACCGTTACATAAAATTGTATTTAATTTTTTAAATAGAAAGGTCAAAAAATATGAACTCCATCCATCTTATATTAATAGCTATATTTAAAAAAAAAATAATTTTTACTAGATTATAAAACTCACATATAAGAAAAGGAAAAAACTTATGATTCGCTTTTTGGGGCCCATGACACTCATTATCTATGTTGATGGGCCCAAGTCTAAAGCCCAGGCCCATGACTTACTTTATCCCTTACTTTATCTTTAGTGAAATCTTTCTCATATGCTGCTTTATTGCACCTATAATTTTGTTTAGTCATAGACATGTTTTTCTGGTCTTGCTTCTTTATTACACATAGTATTTTGTTCCGATCGAGCATGTTTTTCTATTGCGCTGAGCTTTGAGGTGTTTTGATGAACACACCTCTACTTTAATGTTTTGGTTATGTAACATCCTATAAAAGGACCATAACTCTATTGTATTGGGCTGGCTTGCAATTTGAATAAAATTTTCTTCGTGGTAATTCTAGTACAATTAGTGGTAATTCTGGCTATACTCTTTGTAAGGACCCTCATCTTTAAACCGGGTTTGATTTTTATTTAATTATGGGTTATCGTGCAATTTACGTGTTTTCTGATCTTATTCGGTGATTTTGTAAATAAATAGAGTTTGTGATGGTTTTAACCAAAATTAACTTCAATATTAGTGGTTTTAAGTGATTTTAAACCAAATGTGAATTTTTGAGATTTTTTGGAATTTTCACTATTTTCCCAAAAATTAGGGTTTTGGCGGGACCCCTGTGGGCCCCACGGTCGAAAATTTTATTTTTGTGTCAAATGAACCTAGACATATACTTAAGGTCACACAAAAATTTTCAGAATTTTATTAGGCTTAATTCGTGCTTAAATTTGTAAAATAAACACTTTTAGCCTACTTTTTATATTTACACCCCAAAACTTACCTTTGCCTACCCCAACCCTTACTATAAAAGGGCAAACCTGAGCCATTTCCATTTTTGGGAATAGGCTAAGGAAGGAGGTCTGGCCTAATCCCCACTTAGGCCCGAATTAGAAGCCGATTAAGGTAAGCTTGCTCTAATTAAGCACTAATCCATGGCTTTTCTCTTAAATTCTTCTAAATCTACCATTTTTCCCTTGATTCAATTCGTTTTTTTGACCATCAAAAGCTACTGATTTGCGTTTTACTACAAACCCTAACATTCAAAATTCAATTTTTACTACCAACAAGCCCTAGATCTAAGATTTAATTAGGGATTTCTTAAGTAAATCGATTTCCATTGGTGTTTAATTCAAACTCATTGTATTTTCAAGGATTTCAAGAAGGGTGACTCTTCAATCCGAGCTTAATCAAGTGCTGAGGTAATGGGTCTTCAAAATCTCTGTTTATCCATGGTAAAACTCTTCATTTTTGGCTTATTTCGAAATGGTTTGCTTGATTTAATGTGTTAATGGTAAGATTAGAAAATAGAATTATTTAATCCCGATTTCTTAGGGTTTTGCATTATTATGGTTTGGTTTGATATTCTGGAAGTCAAGGAGGACTTTTGATGATGATTAGGGTGCTAGATGTGGATTTGAAGTGTTATCTATGGTGTCTCGGTTTGATTTTGCGAAAGGAAGAAGATGACTGTTCTGCCGTGTTGGCGATCGATCGGCCTTGCAGGGCGATCGATCGGCTGAACTGAAAATTTCAGAATTTTGCGTGTAACCGATCGAACGGCCTGAAGGGCGATCGATCGGCTACACAGGAAATTGTATGTTGTGTGTATGATGCCTATTTTGATGATTCCACTTTAGCTTGCCAATTTTATACGAATGTGGAGTGTTTTAAGCTATGTTAGGCTACTGGAAATGCATGCTATTGAGTTTATGGAGTTGAGATATATGCTTAGTGATGGTGGAATGACTTATGTTTTGTGGCATGATGTTGGAATCGTTATTTTGAAATTATGAATAGTTGTTTCCCTTTGGTTAAGCATATTTCAAGAGGACTACAATCATTGTTGGACAGATTTGTCATGATAAATTGTGATTAATGGTGTGTGAATGTTGGTGAATACCATGACTCAATGATGGAATGAGTGATGTTATAGGTGTTTAGCCTTTGTGGTTGAGTTTTGAATCTAGCTAAGATTTCAACGATTCTTCTACTATGATTTCATTTGGAATTCATGTTTAGGTAGAAATTCACATGTGTAGTGTGGTGGTGAGTTGATTTTCAAGCATGTTAATATGCATCATGTGAAAGGCTTCTACTAGTTACACACACACATGTGGGGGTTAAATGATGATGTTGAAGCTTAATATCGTGATTATGAATGATGCATTAGGGGCTGGTGAGAGCACTTATCATGATTAGGGTTCATGTATGCTTTGCCCACGCATGTACCATGTTGCACGCATCATGAAAATGGATTTCCAATTGAGGCTTCATCGTGATTAATCGAATTTGACCGATTGGATGCAATGTGATGGAATTGCGTGCCGGGTTTATCGGTCGTGGATTAATCGCAAGTTGATTGGTCCGAAAGGACATATTTTGATTTGAAGTTCCTGTGTGGAACGATTTGAAGTTCCCTGTGGAACGATTTGGAGTTCCTGTGTGGAACGAGTGCACTCCCGGGTTGAGTCTTGTTTAATGGAATGATGTGGGGACGAGTTGTGTACTTGTCTTGCGGATATGTGAGAATATTATTATGTGTGTCATCTGGACCCTGAGAATCCAGTGTGGTATGCCATGTGCACCCCGCTACCACGTGTTCTAGGGTTCTCTGTGTGAGAACTCGGGCTCTTCCCTCCGCAGGAGATGTCCCTGGGGAATCACCCCTGCTCTAGATTCTCTGTGTGAGAATGGGACATCCTTGGCCAGGATCGTCCGTGGCGAGCAGTATTAGGGATTGACAACCCCGATCTTTCTTGAATTCTTGTGTAGAATTTTGTACCATGACACGCCTTCGTGGCCTTGTCTATGCTCCCGACTGTGTGACGTCAATGTGTGATTACTCCTTGATGGAGGTTGATTGTGATAACATTATGCATGTGGGAATATGTATGTTAGAGATACATCCATGCATGTTGATGTTGATGTTATGCATGTGGAATATGTATGTTAGAGATACATCCATGCATGTTGATGTTGATGTTATGCATGTGGAATATGTATGTTAGAGATACATCCATGCATGTTGATTTTGATGTTATGCATGTGGAATATGTATGTTAGAGATACATCCATGCATGCTGATTTTGATGTTATGCATGTGGAATATGTATGTTAGAGATACGTCCATGCGGGATTGGTTATGATGTGAATGCATGTGGGAATATGTATGCTAGAGATACATCCATGCAGGTTGAATTATGCATTTTTATGCAGTGTTAAGTGATATAAATGTGTGATCAGAAAGTGATGCACCATGTAAATTTTTGATCTGAAACGATCTCATTTCTAAGCTATCGTATTTTCTACGTTGACAGTGATATTAAAACCATTGCTGAGTGTTAAAACTCACCCCTCTTTTGTGTTTTGATTTGGGGCTGCGTGGTGCGACACGCAGACGGACAGGATTGCCTTTTTGAGGAAAGGTAAGAGGTAGCTTGGGTGTGATGATGGAGATCGTTGCGTGACTTTCCTTCATTTTGTTTCATGTTTTATGTTAGAACCTATGTGTAGGGTTCTTTGTTGTGGATTTATGTCACATGTTACAGTTATGTTTGCTTATGACTTATTTTGAGCCGGTGTGGGCTTTACTTAACTAAGTTTGTGGGTTTGAGATTGTTGTTTACTTTGTGTTAAGCAACACCTTTTCTCCCTTTTATTTACTCTTGCTCAAAGGATTGTGCGCACTCCGTGTTGCTGTTAATCGCCCGTGGTTAGGGATTAAGTCTTCCGCTAGAATCGTTTCTCAATTTCACTTCGTCGCCCCCGCGCGCTTGACCGGCCCTTGGACCGGGTTCGGCTCGGGTCGGGCATCGCCGGGGCGTGACACTCTTAGTGGTGATTCTAAGAGGTTGTTTAATGGTGACTATGGCAGCTATCACAAGCATAAAGTTTTGCCGAGAGTTCGCACATGTGATGGCCTGACTACACCGCATAGCCAACAGCCCATCTCGTCCATTCCCACTTATATGTGCAAGGGAGAACACAAGCAAATAGCATAAACACAACACAATCGTCCTGGTGCAAGGGTCTCCGCCCAAGCTATATTTCAATCCGTCGAAATATAATGCTAGAGAAAGGGCAAAGGCTAATCTACCAGCCTGAAAGCTCCATCTCAGCTTCCTCATTTGCTGTGTATAAATAAAACTGTCACCAATCAGCCATGGCCGCCCTGCTCTCCCCCTTAAATAGATTTAGCTTGAAACTGGTCATCCTTATGCTACTAGGAGTTACATAACCCACCCATACAAGAGTTCTTACCTGACCAACTCTCAGCCCAACAACAAGGACGTCCTAGCCTAAATCAAGAAACTAATAAGGGAATCCATCTTCAGTTAGAAGTCTAGTGCCATGCTGCCTCCAAGAGTCCTATTCGTCCAGCGAACTCGTTGCCTCGACTCCTACTCAAGATAGGAGTGTAGCAATCCTGCATAAGTGAATTATGTCCGCCTTAGGAGTCCATCTCTAAGTCTAAGTAGCGCCCAGCTTCGCCACAAGAGTCCTACCCGTGCAAGGACTCCTTAGCCTACTTCGCAAGGTGAGTAGCTTGTTCGGAACACCTCCAACACTGCTCCAACATCCATCCATGCCCAAGGGCTTGCCTAGGCTTCCCGTCGCCTAGCAGCTCATCTGTCCGCTACCAAGCAAGAGGGTAGCCGCCCCCTTTTCCCATCCACCAAGTTAGGGGTCTAATAGCAGCCATACCCACGATGGTGATTTTAGCGAAGCTTTCCTAGTTGGTGATTCCTAGAAAAGTGTAATCCCTTCCCATCCATCCACACCGGTGTAGCGTAGCGACATCCCCGTCTATGGTGATTTCAGTGAGATGACTTGGTGTTGATTCCAAGTCTTCTACTTCTATTCCATTTATCCTCCGCCCACCGCTGGTCCTTCAAACTCCATCGTGCCACCGTCTACAATGCCCATTGTTGTGGACCCCTTGTTGCCACCTACTGTTAATGCCAATATGCCATTGTCGCCGTTGTTGGACTGCCTTTCTACCTATCACCAGGTAGTGGAGAGTGCTATTTGTGACATGTATTATGGCATACACATATGTGGGTGTGTTATATACTGAGTGTTTTTGTGTTGCGAGGATTGCCCGCAACATTGCATACCCTATATGCACACATTGTGGGGACTGTTTGCAATGTTGTGTACCTTGTATGCATGCATTGTGGGGAAGACCTTCAAAGTTGTGTAACTTGTACATGCAACGTTGTGCACACGTAGTGTTTGCCATGTTGGGACACTTAGTTTTATAACAAGTATTTTGAGTTTTAAGATGTCTCATCCTACTAAATAGCGTTGGAGAGTATTGTGGAGTGTTTTGAGGTCATTTGGCAAACTTTGGAGCGACCACGCTCGTACACCACTTTGGTTGTAACTCCAATAGAATGCAATAAATCTCTTATGTTATATAGGGAGGGACTAGGTGAGCTAAAATGTATAAGATGATGGTATGATACCTAGCCTTGAAGTTGGTTGTTGAAAATACAACGAAGGGTTGGCTAGGTTGCTAGTCATCTTATCAGAAGCCCCATCCACTAAAAGATGGGGCTCTAAACCCAAGGGCTGGTAGTCAGACCTTATGGCCTTGAACTTTATAAGAAGTAGAGACCCAAAAGTTACTGGACATGACAAGATGTCATTTTGCTAGACACGTAAGTGGTAAAGGTCTAACTAAGGTTAATTCTGCAATACATTAACAAGCTTATTATAAGTGAAGAACAACATTAGATTCTCAGGAGACATCAATGGGAGCAGAAAAGAGTGCTGAAGCCCGATGTCATAGTGTTCACTTGTAGTGTCATAGGGCAACGAAGCGTACTATCCACGACATGCGGTGTTTTAAAAACTGGACTGGACTAGCCTGTCCGATCAGGCTTAACCGGACACGTTATGAAAAATGGGCTTGTTCATCTTGATTTTTAGGTCGATTTAACTTGGCCAGGTCAACGTGACCCAGCCGGTTAAACTAGTTATCCGGTGTTCCAATATGGTCTGGGTTTTAAAAAAATTATGAATCAATCCAGGAGGAGCTCGGGACTTGGCGATTTGGGGGCGACTGTGAGCGGCGGCCGGCGATCTTCTCCGGAGAAAATCTGGTGATTCATCCTCTCCACATTCTCGCGTCGACCAGCCCTTTTATGCCCATCTTCGTTTCATTGAAGGCTTAGATTGCTTTTGCTCGGTTGTAGGCTGGTGGCCATATTTCACCTCTCTGGGAAAGGGAAGAGATAAATTCCCCAGCTCGATTGGCGGTGGTGATGTGGTGACCGGAGGGAGCCGTAGTGCAAGTGAAAAAGGCAGGGTGGAGATTAGGATAGAGGGGAGAGCTGGAGATCTAGTATGTGGAAGTCGGAGATGAGAAGAGGGTAACTGAGACCGACAGGAGACGAAAGTGGAGAAGAGAGGTGGGCATCATTGGTGGTTATCGGCGAAGAAGACGACAAAAAAGGGAGAATTGGGCGAGTGAGAAATTGTGGCAAAAAGAAAAAGCGAGGCATCAGCGATGCGAGGTAGAGGCTGATGGTGGCACAAGACGGAGGACAGAGAGAGGGATCTTGGGTCTTGGAGTCAAAGGGATGGGGAAGGTTGAAGGGATTAAAGATTGGAGGGAGGGGAGGCCTCTAAGGGAGTGGTGGAGGGCGGCGGAGATCTAGGTGACGAGGGAGTGGAGGGTGTCGGAGAGGGAGGGCGGAGAGGCATAAAAAATATGGGCTAGAGGGTGTTAGAGATCTAGGCGGTGAGGGATTTGTGCGGTGAGGTGATTTGGTTTGCACAGATCTCATCCTTCTTTCTTCTTCCTACTTTCTCCTCCGGCATGTGGTGTGAGATTGAAAGAATACCTTACTAATTTGGGGCTTCAAGGATTTGAGTAGAGGCGTTGAATGTTGAGATTGAATCCAAGTTCAAGGCTACAAAGGGATCAACACATAAAAAAAAATTAAGAAAGGTAATACCTATTCCCTACTCTTGTTTCTTGTGACTTTGGAGGGCGGGCTGCTTGATTCAAGGGCGTGTTAGGGGCTAGACAACCTAAGGTTAGTACGTTTTGACTTCCAATTTGATTTCTTTTAAGCATGCTTTGCATTAGATAGTTTATTTTGTTTATTAATTAGAGTTAATTTGCATATTTGTGTAAATTAATCATAAAGTTTAAATTTTGATTGGTACGCCACCCCCTACGCGCTATATTTCCACTAGGCCGTCCACTCTATAGTGAACTCCATGTAAACCGTTAAGTTCTTTCTTTTCAAATGGAATATATTTTATTTATTTAAAATATCATCATGTTGCTCTGTACGACTGGTGTTTAACGTTGGGTTATTCAATCAACCGTGATTAAGCTCATTGCTCCCTTGTTCTTTATTGCCTCATTACCAGGCCTTGCTGAATTGCCCTTATTGCTTGAACTATGTCTTACTGAATTGCCCTGCTAGCTGCTTAGTTGTGAATTATTTGATATACTGTTTGGGATTTTTAGTTCAACTCTCTTCAAACTGAATCTGCTAGCGCTGCTTGCAATACGAAGAAAGTTCTGGTTTATGACCTCTTATGATCCTGCTTGCGTTCTCAATTTAGTTTAGCAAATTAGTATAAATTTTAATTTGTGTAGTGTTGACGTGGGTATGCTTATTGGATCTCTGTCTTGCATTTGTCCTCAATCACTTTTTTAAGTATTTAACTATTTAAATTAAATTAAATTAAATTATTAATATAAAATAATTTTTTTATCAAAAAGAATTATTAATATAAGACGGAGAGAATATGTATTTTAGCCACCCCACCTAACACAACTAGACCTTGGTGTAAACCAAACCGAGCCATGCGGGATGGCGCATGGCGGACACGTTTGTGTGGTGGACCAAATCAAACACACTATGGTCTAGGTCCTCCTCCATTCACAGAAGTGGGTGCCCCTTGTGGCCTGAGTTTTAAGCCCGAGTTAGGCCATTTATTTAAAAAAAATTTTCCCCAAGTAAGATTATTCAATTCTTTAACAATTCTTCACTGAGACAATTTCTTATTGACTCAAAGACTCAACCCAATGACATAAGACGGGCCTTGGGTGGTAACGACTCATCCTTAATCAATCTTATCATGTCTACAAATCACAAAACCTGAAAAAGAAAAAAATTAAGAAATTTACACCGAAGGAAATCAATGTCTGACCATAGACCAGGCCCAATTAGAAGCCCATTGGTCCATGTCAATCGTGGGCTGACTCGAGCTTAACAAATCTAGATAAATTGTCCATCATTGCTCCCAGGCCAATCCTTTGATACTTTAACTAAGCACATCTATTACCAAAAATATTAAAAAAAAACTAAGCACTTCTATTCTATGTTAATGTTACTTCATGAAGTTAAAAAAAATCCCTCTTCGTGAGTCAGATCTTCATCAATCAAATCCATTTTTAAGTTGATAGATAGGCAAACTGTTTCAGTTTAAGGACAAAACATGTAAAGTATTATAAATTTTATGTCACCGTAAACTTTATTCGAAAAGGAGTAAGAGTGATTAGGAAATGACAAATAGTTAAAAAGACTAAATTACTCTTTTTGTTTAATTTTAAAAATATACCATTCATCTTCTTTTCTCCAAGTCATCTTCTTTGTCACTCTTGCTCCTCTCGTCATGCACCTCTAGCGGCCTCAACGACAGCCGCTACAACTTTCATATATTGGTCTTTCTCTTTTGTCCTCACTCTCCTCTCCTTTACTACCATAGCTCCCCTGGCCATACACATTTAGCGATTGCAACCAGTTCAGTCACTTTTGTTTCAAATCAGACCACAACTGTCACTTTCTAATATTTTTAAACTTAATTTTATAAATAAAAATAGTAGAAATAATTTTTTAAAAACTTTTTGTCAAATATTCGACAAGTTATCTTGATGTATGAGCTAACTATTTTTTTAACATAGATGTACTAAATCATAGTATAGTAATAATCCAAATAAAATTATTTTACACATAGACTTGCGTAAGTACATGTCTAAGTATCTTGATATGTGCAAATACAAACATAGTGGCATTCACGTGCGTAAAGTCATCTACCTAAAAGTAAGAAAATATTTAAACATTCCAAGTACCCTAGCAAATATCATCCTTGCCGCACATCTAAAGTCCTAAGTAACTTTAATGCTACAAAGAACCTATATCACACTGATACTAAGTATAGTAGTATACCCAGTGGGATAGCTAAACAAATATTATGTAATAACAATATACATAATTACACTACATCATCAAATCAAATCAACAACTATCATAACTAATAACAACATCATCAACATCATCATCATCATCATCATCACACATAAGTAGAATAAGCATAATATGTACAAATGCATTTCTTATGGTTTCAAATATCATAACGTGACTCACTCAAAAGTCTCTAACTTCATAAGTGCAAGTTACATGTTATCTATGACACGATAGTCATATCTCGGAGAACAATTTTGCCTCACTAGACCATGAACTACTTATATTTGGACTTCAGGTATTCTGAAGTCTCCCCGCCCATCCAAGCTATGAAGCTAATGCGTACAATGGCTCATAAACCCAATCGGTTAAAGTTCTGACTTTCATGATCATTGAAACCTCTTTTATTAATTGTATTGTGCAGTACCAGACATCTTTTAATGCTATAGTCTATTTGAATACTACTCTCTATCTAAGGAAACGATTCTACATAACTCCTATTTTTAGAAAGCTGGAAGAATTTTTTTTCTTTTTCATATCAAACCCCTTTTGTCTATAGAGGTAAAGACTCACTTGAAGAGCCAAGACAGTGAGGGTTCTTTGACCTAAGATGCTGAAAGACATTAGTCTTGGGGTGTAATCTATTAGAAGGATATTTATATATACAAAAATATATAACATCATCACATATAATTACAATTTCATTCATAAAATAACATGATATTAAATCTCATAATAATAGCCTAACATTTATAGCAATTTCCTGCTAAAATATTCAAAATATACTTACTGTCAGTGGACTCATCGACGTATTGATAAAGTCACTGATGACCATTGGCAACTCATCGACGTGTAGAACCCTTGCCGACAGTGGATTGACAAGGTAACCATTCTCATCAACCCCTCATCGTCGAGTCGACTTCATTGCCAGTGACCCGTCGGTGGCACATCAACATGTCATAGCTCATTAGAGCTACATCTCGGTTCGGTTCCGGCCGGTTCCTATAAGAATTGAACCAGAATAGAAACCTGAACCGAAATCATGAAACCAATTCAGAACCAAATAAGGAATCGGTTTTGTCGGAATAGAACCATAACCGAAACCTAACTGAGAATTGGTTCATAACCGAGATTTCCCCTGAGCTCGCCTATACCCCGGCCTCCCCTTCGTCCCTAGATCGCCATCGACTTGTTCCAAGATGGGCGCCACATCCTTGCACACAAGCACAAAATCGCCACTCGTCATCTGCCACCCAAAATTCCTGTCGATTCTATCAATGCCAAAGTAGAAAACAGAAAATCCGAAAAGAGCGGAGAATAGGTGTTAAAACGAGAACCTTTTTGCTTGAGGAAGCGGCGACAGTCTTTGCAGATGAGCTGTGAGATGTCATCCTTTGTCATATCTTCAGCCGCTTGTCTAGCAGCAATGCCATGTGAGATCTCTGATCTTAAACCCATTTTCGTTTCACTTTAATTATCGGTTATCGTGAGGTTAACACATTTTCTGATTTATTCGGTGGTTTCAAATATAGATGGTGTTTCTCATAGTTTTAATCAAAATCAACTTTACAGATACTGGTTTTAAGTGATTTTGAATCAAATATGAATTTTTGGGATTTTTCTGAATTTTTACTATGTTTTTAAAAATTAGGGTTTGGAGTGACCCCCTGTGGGCCCCACAGTCAAAATTTTAATTTTTGGACCAAATTAACCCAAACATCAACACAAGCTCTTATAAAAATTTTCATAATTTTTCCAAGTTTTATTAGTGCTCAAATAGCTGAATTACCCATTTTTAATCTATTTTTCTATTCATACCCCACAATTTACCCATGCACACCCCAAAACCTACTATAAAAGGGCAGACCTGAGCCACTTCCCATTCTGGGAATAGGCTGAGAAGGAGAGGTCAGGCCTAATCCCCAATTAGGCCCAAATTAAAAGGTGTTTAAGGTAAGCCCATTCTAATTAAGCACAAAATCCTAGCTTTTCTCTTAATCTCTTCTAGATCTACCACTTCCCTTTGTTTTGATTCATTTTTAAACATCAAAACTACTTATTTGTATCTTTACTTCAAACCCTAGTTCTAAAAATCCGATTTTAATGTTCAACAAGCCCTAGATCTAAGTTTTTGATTAGGGTTTTCTATGTTAAATCGGTTTTAATGGAGTTTAATTCACACTCTATGTCTTTGTAAGGTTTTCAAGAAGGGTGACCATCAAACCCAATCCTAATCAAGGGATAAGGAAATGGACTTTTGAAATTTCAGTCTTCTTATGGTAAAACTCTTGATTTTGTGGTTTGTTTTGAATGAAATTACTTGATTTAGTGCTTTAATGGCATGGTTAGTAAATGGTAATCTTTAATCCTGATTTTATTGGGTTTTATCTTGTTATGATGTGGATTAGCATTTTGGAAGTTATGGTGGACTTTTAATGACATTTAGGTTGTTAGATGGTGATTTTGAGTTTTATCAATGGAGTTTTGGTTTGAAAATGCGAAAGGAAGAAGAAGGTCGAATCTGCCTTGTTGGCGTTCAAACGGCCATGCATGGTGTTCGAATGGAAACACTGCAATTTTGGCACATATCCTGTTTAGCTGATCGGCCCTGGAGGGCGTTCGAACGGCTACACTGCAGAAATTAACCTTTGTATGTATGTTGTTTATTTTGATGTTTCTCCCCTGATATATCATTTTTATATGTATATAGAGTGTTTTGAGCTATAGTATGCTACTGGAAGGGTATACCCTCGATGTTTTGAAGTTGTGGTATATATATATTTAGAGTTATGTGGAATAGCTTGTGATTGGATATACGATGTTTGAATTGCCATCTTGAAGTTATGAGTGGTTGATTCTTTATGGTTGAGTATATTTTCAGTAGAGCTACAACATACTAATGGACTAATATGTCATGATAAGATGTGGTTAATTGATATGTAAATGTTAGTGAATGTCATGGCTCAAGGATGAAGTGAATGATCTTATATGTGTTTAGCTTGTGGTTAAGCTTTGATTTGAGTTATGATTTTCAATGATTCTTCTCCTATGATTTTTGCTAGAATTCATGATTAGATGTTAATTCACATGTGTAGTGTGGTAGTGAGTTAATTTCAAGCATGCTGATATGCATTGAGTGAAGTGCTTCTACTAGGTACACACACATGTGGGGTTTAACGATGATGCTGAAATTGATATTATGATTATGAATGATGCATGAGGGGTTAATGAGAGCACTTATCATGAATTAGGATTTAGGTATGCCTTACCCATGTATGTACCATGTTTCATGCATCATGAAAATGGATTTCTAATTGAGGCTTTATCGAGATTAGTCGAATTTGATCGATTCGATGCAATGTGGTGAAATTGCGTGCCAGATTAATCGTTCGTTGAATTAATCGGAACTTGGTTGGTCTGAAAGGATATGTTTTCGATTTAAGTCCTGTATAGAACAACCGAGGAGAAACCATTAGACACTTGTGGTATGGGATGCATTATATCAATGGATAGCTCTAAGGTTCGTTGCACTAGTGCTTAGTTAAATTTGCTTCTATGGCGTCACGAATACTCATGGTATGGGACGTGAGGACTAGAGTCGACATAGTGGTATTTTTACGTGCACACTCTAAAAGAAAAAAAAATGAAATGATGCTAAAAATGATAAATTGAGAAAAGTGAAATAGAGAAGAAGAATGAATAGAGAGAGTGAGGGAGTAGGGATGACCAAGTCAAGGACTTTATGTCGATGGTTTCCCCACTACTTTCAAAACTACTCATCCTAACTTTACCACATTCCCTACTACCATAAACAAACTATCCACGATCCTCTCAAAATACAAATCCACCACTTTCACCCTACTACCCGAACCTCTAACTAATCGATGCTACTATAAATTCCCCTACTTCTACATTTTTTTACCCATAAAAACCTTCACATAAATCTAGAAGCTCATATTTCACCAAAGGTCATCCTGAATAATAGTAAAGACTAAGTGAAGCTTCTAAAGTCAAGGACTTTCATGTCGGTGGTTTATCCATTATTTTTAAAACTACATAATCTAACTTCGCCACAGTCCTTACTATAAAAAACAACTACTCACTCCTTTCAAAATACCGGCCCACTACTTTAACCCTACTACTCGAGCCTCTAACTAACCAATGCTATTATAAATACCCCTTTTCTCCGTAGGGGTGGGGTTGTCTTCCAAATCCACATAAAACTTTATTGAGAGTACTCCTTGCACATAGAAGCCTTCATAAAAATCATGAAGCTCATCTTTCACCAAAGGGCATCCCAAAGTTCTAAAAACCTTGGTCTTCATTCAAAGTGCACAAACCGAAGAAGCTCAAGGAACTCAAAGACAAAAAGAGCCGATGCATCAAGTGAAAAAAAGAAGAGAACGTTATATTCAATACAAGGAAACTTTCTATTTAAGGAGTTTTTGTTCTTGAATTTTTATAATTTTAATTTATAGCCACTTCTCCTTGCAGTTTTTTTTAATAAATCTCAAGTTGTCTCCCTTATTCGTCAATTAATCGATGGATTTGAAAATTAATTAATTATCACCAATCCATCGATTAATTGACGAAGATTTGAAAATTAATTAATTATCACCAATCCATTCTTAATTACAAAGAGTAATATTAATTAATCAATTGAGGATCGTCCTATACATCTTGCAACGAATGATCATATGATCTCGATCCCTTCTATTATCTTGTATAAGAAATTACCGAAATCCACCACCAACATCCTAGCCAGATTTGGCTAAAATAGTCGCGATGGGGGTGAGGGGAGAAAAGGGAAAAAGAAAGAGTGGAAGAGAGGGATGCTACTATTGAAGCTGCAATATGGGTGGGGAGGGGAGAGAAAATGGGGAAGGAAAAAAGAAGAGTCGATGCATCAAGTGTAAAAAAGAAGAGAACGTTATATTCAATACAAGGAAACTTTCTATTTAAGGAGTTTTTGTTCTTGAATTTTTATAATTTTAATTTATAGCCACTTCTCCTTGCAGTTTTTTTTAATAAATCTCAAGTTGCCTCCCTTATTCGTCAATTAATCGATGGATTTGAAAATTAATTAATTATCACCAATCCATTCTTAATTACAAAGAGTAATATTAATTAATCAATTGAGGATCGTCCTATACATCTTGCAACGAATGATCATATGATCTCGATCCCTTCTATTGTCTTGTATAAGAAATTACCGAAATCCACCACCAACATCCTAGCCAGATTTGGCTAAAATAGTCGCGATGGGGGTGAGGGGAGAAAAGGGAAAAAGAAAGAGTGGAAGAGAGGGATGCTACTATTGAAGCTGCAATATGGGTGGGGAGGGGAGAGAAAATGGGGAAGGAAAAAAAAGAGCCGATGCATCAAGTGTAAAAAAGAAGAGAACGTTATATTCAATACAAGGAAACTTTCTATTTAAGGAGTTTTTGTTCTTGAATTTTTATAATTTTAATTTATAGCCACTTCTCCTTGCAGTTTTTTTTAATAAATCTCAAGTTGCCTCCCTTATTCGTCAATTAATCGATGGATTTGAAAATTAATTAATTATCACCAATCCATTCTTAATTACAAAGAGTAATATTAATTAATCAATTGAGGATCGTCCTATATATCTTGCAACGAATGATCATATGATCTCGATCCCTTCTATTGTCTTGTATAAGAAATTACTGAAATCCACCACCAACATCCTAGCCAGATTTGGCTAAAATAGTCGCGATGGGGGTGAGGGGAGAAAAGGGAAAAAGAAAGAGTGGAAGAGAGGGATGCTACTATTGAAGCTGCAATATGGGTGGGGAGGGGAGAGAAAATGGGGAAGGAAAAAAAAGAGCCGATGCATCAAGTGAAAAAAAGAAGAGAACGCTATATTCAGTACAAGGAAACTTTCTATTTAAGGAGTTTTTGTTCTTGAATTTTCATAATTTTAATTTATAGCCACTTCTGGCAGTTTTTTTAATAAATCTTAAGTTGCCTCCCTTTTTGTTTCAGACTCATGTATATCTTATGTTATTAGATCTGTTTTAGATTTTCTGATTTCGAGCCACGTGTTAGCTTAGGATGCTAAGTACGTAGGTTGATTTCTTATGTTATCTTGCAACAAATGATCATCTGATCTCGATCCCTTCTATTGTCTTGTATAAGAAATTACCGAAATCCACCACCAACATCCTAACCAGATTTGGCTAAAATAGTCACGATGGGGGTGAGGGGAGAAAAGGGAAAAAGAAAGAGTGGAAGAGAGGGATGCTACTATTGAAGCTGTAATATGGGTGGGGAGGGGAGAGAAAATGGGGAAGGAAAAAAAAGAGCCGATGCATCAAGTGAAAAAAAGAAGAGAACGTTATATTCAATACAAGGAAACTTTCTATTTAAGGAGTTTTTGTTCTTGAATTTTTATAATTTTAATTTATAGCCACTTCTCCTGGCAGTTTTTTTTAATAAATCTCAAGTTGCCTCCCTTATTCGTCAATTAATCGATGGATTTGAAAATTAATTAATTATCACCAATCCATTCTTAATTACAAAGAGTAATATTAATTAATCAATTGAGGATCGTCCTATATATCTTGCAACGAATGATCATATGATCTCGATCCCTTCTATTGTCTTGTATAAGAAATTACTGAAATCCACCACCAACATCCTAGCCAGATTTGGCTAAAATAGTCGCGATGGGGGTGAGGGGAGAAAAGGGAAAAAGAAAGAGTGGAAGAGAGGGATGCTACTATTGAAGCCGCAATGGGGGGGGGGAGGGGAGAGAAAATGGGGAAGGAAAAAAAAGAGCCGATGCATCAAGTGAAAAAAAGAAGAGAACGCTATATTCAGTACAAGGAAACTTTCTATTTAAGGAGTTTTTGTTCTTGAATTTTCATAATTTTAATTTATAGCCACTTCTGGCAGTTTTTTTAATAAATCTTAAGTTGCCTCCCTTTTTGTTTCGTACTCATGTATATCTTATGTTATTAGATCTGTTTTAGATTTTCTGATTTCGAGCCACGTGTTAGCTTAGGATGCTAAGTACGTAGGTTGATTTCTTATGTTATCTTGCAACAAATGATCATCTGATCTCGATCCCTTCTATTGTCTTGTATAAGAAATTACCGAAATCCACCACCAACATCCTAACCAGATTTGGCTAAAATAGTCACGATGGGGGTGAGGGGAGAAAAGGGAAAAAGAAAGAGTGGAAGAGAGGGATGCTACTATTGAAGCTGTAATATGGGTGGGGAGGGGAGAGAAAATGGGGAAGGAAAAAAAAGAGCCGATGCATCAAGTGAAAAAAAGAAGAGAACGTTATATTCAATACAAGGAAACTTTCTATTTAAGGAGTTTTTGTTCTTGAATTTTTATAATTTTAATTTATAGCCACTTCTCCTGGCAATTTTTTTTAATAAATCTCAAGTTGCTTCCCTTATTCGTCAATTAATCGATGGATTTGAAAATTAATTAATTATCACCAATCCATTCTTAATTACAAAGAGTAATATTAATTAATCAATTGAGGATTGTCCTATATATCTTGCAACGAATGATCATCTGATCTCAATCCCTTCTATTATCTTGTATAAGAAATTATTGAAATCCAACACCAACATCCTAGCCAAATTTGGCTAAAATAGTCACGATGGGGGTGAGGGGAGAAAAGGGGAAAAAAAGAGTGAAAGAGAGGGAGGCTACTATTGGAGCTGCAATATGGGTGGGGAGGGGAGAGAAAATGGGGAAGGAAAGAGGGGAGGAGAGAGAGGTTTTGCGAGGGGGAGAAGTAGTGTTACCGCCAGGTCAAGTTCTGGTCGAGTTGGATCACCTAAAATCTAATTTTGACTCGAATAACTATTTGAGTTGAATTTTAAAAACAAAATCCGACTCATTAAGGTCAGGTCGGGTTTTACCATATATCTTACCCGAGTGGCATCCCTAGAAAAGAAAAAAAAGAAAGAGGCTAGGGGGGGGAGGGGGGACGATTGGGTTAAAGCGGGCCGAATGGGAGGAAAGTGGGGAGGGAAGGGGGGAGAGATCAATGATGGCGGGTTGCAATAAGCGTAGCTATGGCGGCCACATTGAGGTTGAGGTTGGGGTGGGGAGAGGCAACAGGGGAGGAGAGGGAGAGGCTGCAGCCTGCAGCATCCAAAACGGCAGTGATGGCGCCTAAGTGACGGCAGTAGCATTGATTTAAGGGACCATGAGCGTCTAAGCAATGGCAGTAGCGTTCGTATGGCTGCGATAATGTCATCATAGGTGGCCGCGTGAGAGTGATAGGAAGGAGGAGGTAAGATATGTTGTTTTTAGAAAGAAAAAAAAAAAGTGGCAAACTTGTAATTATTTAAAAACTTCTAATCAATGTTGTAGCCTTCTGTCCTCATGTCAAAATTGAAATTGTGCTCGTGGGATATTAGCATCGTAATCACTAATCAGAGGAGGTAATGCCAAAAATCCATCTCTTCGTTTCTCCTTACCTCTGTGCCAAACAAAACTCCCTTTCTCTGTTTTTGTACGTTTCAATTATTCGGGCTTTTTTTTGCGTTGGATTTGAATTCTAAACTTCCTAAAATGCCACCCTTGAGATTGCGAAATCTCTGACCCTCTTGCAGTTGCCGACCCAGAAGAGCTTCTCCGGCCTCATTTCTCAGGCCTTTAATAGAGGCCGAGGGCGGAGATCCGATCGGGTTCCCGGCTTTTTTTTTTTCATAATTTTGAAAAACCAGTTTGTTGCGTTTTCCGGCCTGACCCTTTTGTCGATTTCGTAGACGAAATCGATAGGGGTCTGATGATGGGAGAAATCGTGACGAGATGGGAGTGGCAATAACGGATTGAACCAGCGGCTTCTGAGGTGTTGTTTACTTTTCCTCGTATTTTTTGCTCTTTTTTTTCTTTTTCTGTACATATACTGATTTTCTCCAAGAAATGCTCTTAATAAGGAGACCCATTTACGAAGAGAACAAAAATAGTGGATAGCAATCGTGTTCTTAAGAAACTAGTTGCATTTTCGTGGATTTACATTCCTTTTTTGGTGATGGCCAAAAATGTTTGAAGAGCCATTGGCATCATTATTATACTGGGTAATGATGTGATTGTAGTATTGAGTCTTTTCTTCATCAAAATTAGGTATTTTTGGCCGGTGCTGATTTGAGACCATGCTGATGGAATATAGGCGTCAGCTGCGGGCTGTGTTCGTCTTTCCACCAATAGCTAAATGGATGTCTGAGGCTTTAAATGGTAGGGTTCAAGGTCAAGTTTAAACGGCTTAGACTTGATTTTGTTTGAGATTACGTTCGTCCAGGGGACTTTTCAGCAATGAAGAGAGCTAAAAGTGAGATTCTAGGTGTCAGAACTAAGAATGACACCATAGGTGCTAAGAGGTTGAAGTTGTCTCACTTTTTACTGGGAGTTGGAACTTTATATTTGGTTTTTATCTCCTTTAAGTTGCCCCAATTTCTTGAAATTGCAAGTATTGTGAGTGGGGATGACACATTTGTTGGTTTAGATCGTCCCCGCGAGGAACAACCTTTATTTGCTTCGGAAAATCATGACACCTTCCACCGCCGATTGGAGGACAGTAAAAACCAAAATGCTCTTCAGACGTCTAGCGAAGAACCTCTTCATGAGGAAGTTGTCAGTTCCCGACCCATTAAACCTCTCCAACATCGTTATGGCCGGATAACAGGGGAGATAATGAGGCACAGGAATAAGACAAGCGGGCTCTCGGAATTGGAGAAGGTGTCAGATGAAGCATGGACTTTAGGGCTGAAAGCATGGGAAGAAGTAGAGAATTATGACTTTAAAGAAATTAATCATACTCAACTGGTTGAGGGGATACCTGAATCTTGCCCTTCTTCAGTATCACTGAGTGGATCTGATTTGGCAAGGGCTGACCACCTGATGTTTCTTCCATGTGGGCTTGCAGCTGGATCATCTATTACAGTGGTGGGTACATCTCATAAGGCACACAAGGAGTATGTGCCTCAGTTGGCAAAAATGCGACAGGGAGATTCAGTGGTTTGGGTTTCACAATTCATTGTTGAATTGCAAGGTCTGAGAACTGTTGATGGTGAGGATCCACCTAGAATTTTGCACTTAAATCCACGATTAAGAGGAGATTGGAGTCAAAAGCCAATTATTGAGCATAACACATGTTACAGGATGCAGTGGGGTCGAGCTCAGAGATGCGATGGGATACCATCCAAGAATGATGATGACACAGGTAATCCCAGTACATTTTTTGAATCTCAAGTTTAATGTAAGTAATGACGGAGTAAACTGTATGGATATACTTTTATTAAGTTTGATTGGATGATCCTTGTCACCGGCTGGTATATGGAGGTAGCACTCTGTTGAAAAATTATGTGTGAGTGTGTGTTTTATATGCCTTTTTTTCTCTAGACTTGTATTTAACAATATATCCAGATTGTTTCTTCTAATTATAATAAATTTATAATTGTGTTCACTACTGCCTGATTTTGTTTGTATTTGTTTTTCTATGCATGCAATGTTTTCTCCTATACATACTCCATATTTTGAAACATTAGTTATTTTATGTTAACAATATCATCTGACAAAAACCTATTGGAGTATGTGCATTTACGTAATTATGGATGTTTGAGTTGTCAGCATGGTTTTTACATTCATATCTTATTTCTAACGAGTTGAATCAGATGTCAAATGTTTTGTGAAGGGATTCTCAAATTCTTGGTTTTCTGTATATTGCTGTCTAAGGTTTTCTGCAAACCAGAGGCATGTGAGCGTACTTCCTAAGTATGCTTATATGGTTTATAACATGCAAGTAGGACTCCTGCAAAATATTGGGGCACAACATCTCTACCTTTTATTTCTGACTTTCTTTAATGAATTGCCGAATTTTTTCTATACTAAAAGAAGGTAATTTTCATATCAACTGGAATAGGTGTTCCAGACAATTCCAGTGTAATTATAAATTTGCTCTGTTGTTTAATAAATTAAAGCCTTCACTTAAATGAAGGTATAAGTATCTATTGGGAAAATTGTAATGAAGGACAATGCACTTAAGTAGACAGCAATTAGAGATTTATCCCACAAATTATGTGACTTTTATGTTCAATTCGTAAAACACAGTTTACTGGTTATGTTTAAAAGTTCTGATATATGCTTGGCATAATTCTATATTCTTTCACTGGCTTTCTTGGAACAGTTGATGGATTTAGAAGATGTGAGAAATGGGTACGCAGTGATATCGTTGACCAGAAAGAATCAAAGACAAATTCTTGGCTGAGACGATTCATTGGACGTGCAAAAAAGCCAGAAATGACCTGGCCCTTTCCTTTTGTTGAGGATAGACTTTTCATACTTACTCTTCGAGCTGGAGTGGAAGGATACCACGTTAATATCGGTGGTCGTCATGTGTCTTCTTTTCCTTATCAGACGGTATTTTGCCTTTTGGGTGCATTCTCTATAAGTGGATAGAATAGATGTTTCCTCTGAAAATTAGAAGTTATGGCTTTTGCTGCTTCCCCCCCTCCCCCCAAACTTTTGCTAGTTTTTATGATAATATATTACAAGTCAATATATTATGTTTTCTAAATCATGTACTCTTGCCCTTCCCCTTTTTGGGAGAGCTGATGCAACTAATAGCTCTGTATTTTTTGGATCACGCAAATGGCAATTTGATTCAATCATGAGTCAATTACTGTTACTGTTTAAATCTGGCACGCACAAACCATTTAGGTATCTTTCAAGAGATGCAAAACTGCCCACATAATTTTAAAATATATCGAAAACTAAAATGTATAGTCTGTATTGTTTTTAATTTAATATGAAATTTGCAAAAGAAAAACATAAATTAAAGATTTTTGTTGATCATAACATAACTTTTCATCTTGCTCGCTCTTCTTGATTAATATATACTGCTCCCCTTTTTTGAATAAAATATACTGGAGACTAAAATGATTAGAACAGTACTTCTTAGTTAAATTTGCAAAGAATAACATTGATTAAAGACTTTTGTTGATTATTGGATAGCTTGCATCTTCTTGAAAACCCTGGATCCACTAATGGATAAAATTTATTGCGTTAGTATTTTATTGATTTGCTCTTCAGCCACAACTCTATGTGCTGATTTTGACTTTTAAAATTGTCGGGGGTTTTGTCAGGGATTCACCCTGGAAGATGCAACAGGTTTGGCAGTTAAGGGCAATGTTGATGTGCATTCAATTTATGCAACGTCTCTGCCGGTGTCCCATCCAAGTCATTCACGCCATCACGTGCTGGAAATGTCAGAGAAATGGAGGTCGCGTCCATTGCCAAAGGATCCTGTTCATCTTTTTGTAGGGATTCTCTCTGCATCAAACCATTTTTCAGAGCGCATGGCAGTTAGGAAAACTTGGATGCAGTCTACTGAGTTCAAATCATCGAAGGCTGTGGCTCGTTTTTTTGTGGCACTTGTAAGAGTTTTGGTGATTATTATTATTTTTGGATGGGTTGGTGATCTAAAGTTGCTTATTAAATTTATACGGCTAGAAGTTAAGATACTACTTTTACATTGTCTCTTCTGAATTGGTTCACCTTTGGGACTACTCTTTTTTTATACATATATATATCTGTACCATTCTTGGAGGCCTTGTGCCTTATGGAACACAATGGCTATATACAAAATTCATTTCTGAAAGTTGTTGGAGCATCCCTTATTAGATAGAACAGCAAAATTACTGATTAATTGTGTCATATTATACACTGGTTCTCATGTCGTTTGCTCTTTCTTTAGTTGCACTTGGATTGTACGCATGGAAATGGCATCTGGGCGTGGAAGGGTAGAATGTAATATGCTTCAAGATGATAACTTCGTTTATTCTTCTTTGAACCCACCTATGACAAGCACTCTCAGATCACATGTTGGGCAAATTGCAGTAAAAAATTGGATAGGATTCAACCTATTTGGTTTGGGGCATGCCCATTTTATTTGGTTCAGAAAATGGAGGGATAACACTCTAACTCAGTACTTCAGCTCTAGCGTGTCAAGATGATTACACTAACCTATGATTGGAGAAATTTTTTCCCATATCTTAAATTAATTCCCAATGCTTTGTCCTGTAATAGCCACTGTTTGTTTGATATTCTTGTTCTCCTTTCTGGCTTGTAGAATCCAAGGAAGGAGGTTAATGCAGCTTTAAAGAAGGAAGCAGATTATTTTGATGACATCGTGATTTTGCCATTTTTGGACCGCTATGACCTTGTAGTTCTCAAAACCATTGCAATCTGCGAATATGGAGTGAGTTACTTTTTTTTCCCCATTATCCTTAGCTTGTATCTCTTTAGATGCCTAAACTTATGCTGTTACTGCATTTTTAGTCATAACATATATTTGGCTTGCTAACCTTTTGTGGCATGCAGGTTCTCAACTTGACTGCCGCATATATCATGAAATGTGACGATGACACCTTTGTTCGGGTGAATACAGTTTTAAAGGAAATCAATGGTATATCTTCCAAGAAACCTCTTTATATGGGGAATCTAAACCTCTTACACAGACCCCTTAGAAGTGGAAAATGGGCAGTCACCTATGAGGTTAGTTGGGGAATTTGTGTCCTGACGTTATAACGTTTACATGGCGTTATATTTTTTTCTAACAGTAGCTGCGGTTCAGTAATACTTTTGTTTTGAGGCTTTAGGTATTGGTGTCTATTAAGCCATCTTCTGCAAACTTTAATGCTATTATGGTTTTTGTTACGGATTCACTTTTTTTGTGAAATAGGAATGGCCGGAGGAAGTTTATCCAGCTTATGCGAATGGGCCCGGGTATATTATTTCAAGTGACATAGCTAGATATATTGTCTCTCAACATGCAAATCAGAGTCTGAGGGTTGGTGAACATAAGAAATCCATCTCGCTTATATCTGAATTCCAAGTTTCATCATATCTTACAGAAGTGTTTTTGCAGTTGTTCAAGATGGAGGATGTAAGCATGGGCATGTGGGTAGAAGAATTCAATGCATCAGTTCCAGTGCAGTATTCTCACAGCTGGAAATTCTGTCAATACGGGTGCATAGAGGACTACTACACAGCCCATTACCAATCTCCGAGACAGATGATATGTATGTGGGACAAGTTGGTTAGTGGGCGGGCCCATTGCTGCAATTTTCGATGACGCTGAGCGTTTATGTGAATCCATCTTCCTACAGTTTACAACCTTTACTCTCATTCATATAATCATATGTCAATTCTGGAGCAAGCCCTAGGAGCCAATTTTGGGATGTGTTCTTGTCGGCCCAGCAATTTTACCAGCTGGAATGGCATGAGCATTGTAAAATCTGTGAACTTTGCTTAATAACAGTTTGTAAATGATATCATTGATACGCTTCATTTCTGGTCAGAGAATTTTTAACATGTTTTCAATGATTTTTGTTTTGAGAACTAGATAAATTGCAGCCTGAATGTAGCGAAAGCTGGTTGATCCAGATCCAGAAATCTTACCTGGCACGTCCAGCTTATTTTGAGTTGGGTTGCGAGCCCCTTGTAACATCTGAGTCTGAATTTCAAATGGATCGTACATTAATCGAATGGATATGTGAAAAAGAATCTGAGTTACCAATAATCGTTACAAGAACAAGACCCGTCTCTGAAATGGTGGAATCGGCTGCGGTCTCTCACAATGATTTGTCTACCATAAACCTTCGAGATGAGCTTGATAGCGAGGTGACAGTCGGCGCACACTCTCAGGTTCTTGATCACCCTGATGGGGCTCCCACTCGGTGTGCTGATGAGGGCGAAGGCAATTGCCAGCTTCTCACTGTGGTAGCAGAGCGCACGCTCCTTCTCCTCCTCTTCAATGTCAGCCAATACATTGGATGTCCGAGGCACGTATCCTTCAAGCTTCAGCATCCTCCATATCTCCTCCAGCATCTCGTAAATCTCCTCACTTAGAGGATGGGACCTGTCCCCCATGACGAACTCGTGGACACAGTTGCCCACTTCAACCAGACTGTGCCCGGGGGACTTCTTCACCCCTTCCCTCAACATGCTTCTTCTCACCTCCTGCACCTCCGGCCATCGCCTCTCCGCGGCGTAGAGGTTCGACATCAGCACGTAGTCCCCACTGTGCTTGGGTTCCAACCGAGAAAGTTGTGCTCGTGCAATCTCTGCCAGTCGCAGGTGCGCATGCATCACGCACCCTCCCAAAAGGGTCCTCCAGACGACAGCATTGGGCTTCAGTGGCATATTGGTGATGAAATCGTAGGCTTCTCGCACCATCCCTGACCTCCCCAGCAGATCAACCATGCAGCCGTAGTGCTCTATCTTGGGCTCAATTCCGTACTCCTCCCTCATCCGCTCGAAGTAGCTGAATCCCTCCTCCACCATCCCGCAATGACTACAAGCATACAACACGCCCACGAAGGTGATCTCGGTGGGCTTCCGGTTCTCTCTCTCTAGCTCTCTGAAAAGCTCGAGTGCCTCCTTTCCAAATCCATTCACGGCCAGCCCGACGATCAGACTTGTCCAGGACACCACGCTTTTCAGCTCCATCTCGGTGAACACCCCGCTGGCTTCGGCAATCACCCCACACTTGGCGTAAAGATCAATAAGCGCATTCCCCACATGCAGGTTCCCGGTCAGGCCAACCTTGAAGATGTACGCATGGGCCCTCCGACCCAGAGCCAGCGCCCCGAGCTCAGCACAAGCAGAGAGCAGACTGACTATGGTGAACCCATCCGGGTCGACCCCCTCAAGGCCCATCTGCCTGAAGAGCGTCAGCGCCTCGTTGGGGCGCCCATTTACGGCAAACCCGTTGATGACCGAGTTCCAGGTCACGAGCTCCTTGAGTGGCACTCTCTCGAACAACTTGTGAGCGCTCTCGGGTCGGCCACAGCTAGCGTACATGTGAACGAGCGAGTTCTGCACAAACACCAGCGTCTCGAAGCCGTTCTTCACCGTGTGAGAATGAATCTTCTGGCCCTGTCGGACGTCCATCAACTTGGCCACAGCTTTCAATAGGAAAGGGTAGGTGTGGGTGTCCGGGTGGACGCAGCCGACATGCATTTGGCGATAGATTTCAGCAGCCGGCGCCGGGTTGTCGCTCTCGGCGTAGCCTCTGATCATGGTATTGAAGGTGAAGATATTGGGGGAGGATATCTGGGAGAAGACGACGTGAGGGTATGACATAGGGAGGGGGATGGAGACGAGGGAGAAGATGAGGTGCTTGCCCAAGTCGGGGTCCGAGAGGGGGACCCAGTGCCTGATGGAGAAGCCATGGATTTGCTTGAGCGCGGGGGCGGAGGTGCAGGCCTGCAGGAGGGCGATGCATCGCTTGAGCGTGGGGGACTTGGAGTGCAAGTGAGGGAGGGATGTCTCTGGGTGGTGGGTTTGTGTAGAGAAGAAGGGGAAAAAAGTTGGTAGGGGCAGAGCAGAGGACGGGAAAGGGAGGGGCGAGGGAGGCGTCTTCCACTTCCACTGCATCTGCATCTGCATCTGCATGAGACCTTCATTGATAAGGCCTCATGCCATCGTTACCGAGCTTTCTCTTTCTCTTTCTCTTCTTCACTTGGGGCTAGCTGCTACTCACTAATAACTATAGCTTTTCCAAGTGAAGAATGATCTTACTCAACTCAAGCCGTCGTATTCCAGAAGGGTAGCCAGGAAAAAGAGGACAATTCCGGGCTAAATTTCTCAATTCTCATAGGTGACAATTTTTTATGAAATGAAATGAAAAATAATAATAATAAAAGTTTAGATGCGTGTTGGAATGTGTCCAACATATTGTCAATTGTCAGTCAAGTTAGGACTTAAAAAAAGTGTTCGGCCTAAGTTAGGAATTAATGAGTTACTTTGATTTTTAATGGAGTAGCCGGGCTTAAGACAGTGTTAGGACCAAATTATGTCTCAGAAAAGGGAATTAAGAGAAATTTGTGACACGCTGGCTTTTTCAATTGCATATTCAACTAATCATAACAGCATTCCTAACAATACGTTTTCCCCCATACGTAATCAATCAAATTTATTTTATGTTCTTACTTTATACCTTATAGAATGTGTCTATTTAGACTCCACTCTTTTTTCCAATTTCCAATGTCTCTCAGTGTATTTTTTTTACTTCATTCTCTCTTGTTAAAATCTTTTACTTATCCTTTATATTTAAAAATAATAAAAATATTTATCCTCTCTCCGACTTATTAAGTGAGTAAACTCTAGCCACATAGGCTGGATCTTGCTTGTATGGCCGGTTCGCCATGCGTCAGATCTGGCCACGTAGGCCAATTCAGCCGGCGCGTCAAATCTAGCCGCACAAGCCAGATCTAGCCATGCAGGACAGATCCAATTACACGACGGACTAGCCGCAGTCGAATCTGACCGCACATGCCAATCTTACTGTGTAGGCTAGTCCTGGGGGCGGTCGGATTTGGCCGCACATGCCAATCCAGTGCGTAGCTGGATTTGGGGTGGGTATCACAAGTGCCTATGCGGCCGGATTTGAATAACAAAATAGAGAAAAAAATATAGTAAAAAAAAATTGAGGTATAAATAGCCACGTTCTACCTTATAAGCTGGTAGCATTGGAAATAGAGTCCTGTTAGTAAGACAAATTAGAAATGGGGTAGATCGTCAGGACGGTCAAATGACAATATGGGACATTATAGACGTGTGTGACTCTTAATTCTTATACAGACAAAGTATGAGGGTGTGCATAACTAACTGATAATACCCCACTTCTCAACAGGGCAAAAGAATTTTCAGAACCTAGCACACGATTAATATTGAAGACGACAAACTGGCGAGAAGATTTACTGTGTACTCTCTCAGTTCCGTATTAATAGCTTTTATTTAAAAAATAATAATTTTCATTTAATAGTAAAATCCGTAATTAAGAGAATAGAAAATATAGTACTCAGTCATTTCAATTAAGCCAAAATGAACTAGTAAGATGGGATAACTTTTTTCCTTCAAAAAGAGCTATTGATATGGAACAGAGTGAATATTGTTCATGGTTATGCCATTACTTGTAATGCATCAGACCATTTTTTAATATATTTTTTTATGTTTCGCCTGTAAACAACTTCAAAGATATGATTGAGCCCCTTTTTCTTTCCTATGCATCAAATCAAATGCCCTAACTATCATTGCACACGCAAATATTGGGCACATCAGATAAGAAGATTTTGAAGGGAATTAAGAACCTAATTGCGTGACTTTTCATGATATGATTAGCGCATTTTTTTTTCAGTTCCTGACGACAAGCAATGCAAAACTGTTCAGTCCTCCCAACGTCATCCTTCCCAACAGACAACACAGCTCTAATGCGCTGCAGATACTGTAAAAAGTGTGCCAAGCACGGGAGGGAAGGCCTGGCTCCTGATTCCCGAAGGACGAAGGTGTCGCCTATTATTGAGCTGAGTGTTTTAAGATGAATGAGTGGGCAATAAAACACCAAATTCTCTGCGCGGCGCTCTCAGTAGTTCGTACTACCATTTATCTGTTGAAACCATGGAGGAAAAATTTGACAACGAAAGAATAAAGCTAGTGTCAATCAAAAAATTCCCAGTGTTGCTGCATGGACGGACGGTCCTCGAAGCTCTCCCACTTGGTCGTCACTACAACCGGCTTCATTCTTGCATTAGACACCTTGAGCACGTCTAGTGTTTCCACGCACTTTTGGACTCTCCTTGACTGCAAAACCAGCACCCAGCAGGCAAAATTTCTCCATCAGCCTTCAAATGACTCTTTCCATATGCTATTAGATGATAGACTAACTGGCCCGTGCTATAATATGCTATAGTGGGTGAATGATGTCAAACTATTGCTCTTCTCCCTTAAAAACATTTATATAGATACAAACATATGATACCAGTGAATTTTTCTGCACAATAGCATCTCCTTCTGCTGAAATACTGTCCAGCTTGATTACTTGTCTCATCAGCATCTCAACCAGAGTCGTGATCTGAACTTCAGGAACCTTGTTGTTGCCGCTGGCGATTGATTTCTCGATGGCAGAAACCTGCATGTTCCGAAAACACAAAAACCACTACTCTGTGAAAGCATGGAACACGCGCTGTACATTATTAGATTATAACCTTATTGCTTTCATGTTTTTATAATGTGAAAGTAGATCAACGACTTGTCAGTTTCATCTAAAAGGGTTCTTCTTAGTATAAATTGTAGTATGTCAAAATTTCATCCAAGACGAAGTTAGAACGAACAAGGCTGCTAACCTGCTCTGCCAATTTGTCAACCTCCATGGACACGCCGTTTATGGCTCGATTGGCACTTTGGATCTTGGCATTCCGCCTCATCTCAATGTATCTCTTCTCACGGCTTGATGGGTCCTCTATTAGGACAATTTTAGAGCTGTTCTTGACGCCACAGATATCTAAATAATCACCGTTCTCCCTCTCTTTTCCTCGGAAAATAAGCTTCTGCTCTCCAGGTTGTAAACCCGTCTCTGCAGACAATATTTTTTTCAATTCCCCTGTAAAACACAAAAACACAATCTGTTCAATTGAAGTGTAGAAGACGTTCTTATTTTGTGAGCTGATCGATGGAGACGATCCACACATCAAAATGAGCTCACATTTCGTAGGCCCCTTCATTCTGGCGGTTCTTCATAGCCATTAATCATTAATCAAGCACAAACTATTCTTAATCTTCATACTGTGTCCCATTTTACCACTACAAAATTTATAAAAAAGGAATACAAAACATCCAGGCAACAAAAGAAGGTGTTCAAAGATGGCTACGAATGATATACCGAAAGTGGACTGAGAGTTGAGGGAGATGTCGTAACGCAGGGCGCCATAAACCACTCTGATCCCGCAATGAGGCGCCGCATAATTGTTACGACTCGAGCAGTCGTCCTCCCGCTTTTGGACCAGCATCCCTCCCGGCCGCATCTCCCACTCGATCTTCCCCTCCGTCGACCCCTTGTCGTTCTTATCATCCGCCATGCTCGGCCTCATCATCCTCGACCCGCCCCTCTTCATCTTCCCTCCAAGTGATTTCCTTCTGCAAGCACTTTCACTTCCGTCAATACTTGAAGGCCAATTTCATATCAACGTGATCTTCAGGCTAGTGTTCGCTCTGATAAGAGGTCACGCACTGTCCTTGCGCGCGCAATGAAAATGGATTTTTCGGCGAGCTCTGCTTTTTCTTGCCGACAGATTTCGTCTCTGAAGGGCCTTATACCACTGCTGCTGGGGAATCTATACGCCCTGAAAACTGTGTCAGATGGGGTATCTTGCAAAGGTCGTCCCACGGGGCCAATGGGAACCCTCCGCGTGTGAGGTGCCTAGCTGTCGAACTGCGACTGTTGAGCGTCGGTTGCCGACACTGTACGTGAGAGGCATCCATTGCGAATGTCTCTCACTCTCTCTCTCTCTCTGATGAGGGAGTGACGTCTCATGTGTTTAACTGTTAACCCCCACCAGTTCATTCAGGATTCAAAGAATTGTGTAATGTACTTCAGCCGTGCCGCAGGTTGATTTTGGGTGTAGTTTTTATAAGAAATATAATGGAATGCTTCGTATTTGAGATCAATGGCGTTTAGGTTAATTTATATAATATTATTATTATCAATCTCATGGATGAAGGTTACTTTCCTTTACATGAGGTCGGCTACTAAGAAGTACAGGCTCAAGGTTTTTGTTCCCTCACTCCAACAATCTATGATTGATAATATTAGTGATCAAGGGATGCCTAAAAGCCCCATCTCTCACAGTTGGATCAAGTAATGTACATTTTATTTGAAAACATATTTAATGAGTAGATAATTTTAGGTGTGTGTCATACACTATGTTGGCGGTATATTTTATCACTCACCAAATAACCTATGTGCATGTGTCAGATGTCAAGGTGGTGACACTTATACTATGCTGATATGTCATTCTGAAGTAGTAAAATAAACAGCCAACACCAAAAATTTCTCATTAATGAGATTGTCAAGATCGCCCATCTACGACGCTCGAATCCAGGTACTAACATATTTACCAAGAGCTTACCTCGCTCAAGCTTCCTTCTTCTTTGCAGCACTTAACTTTGGGGACTTCTCTTTATGAGCGTTGAAGAAGGATGAGATGCAAATAACCTTTCCTAATTAACATTCAAAAATTAAACTAAAAATTAGCGCTGCAAGCATTTCCTCCTTTACCGTGAGATTATGTAACATTAGAAACATAGAATATCTTTCGGTATAGTAATTAGGGATGTCACTCAAATCCAATACGTAGTAAAACTTAACCTAACCCGGCCTAATGGGTCGGGTTTGGTTTTAAAATTTAACCCAAATAGTTATTTGGACTGTGCTTGGGTTTTAGGTGATCTAACCCGACCCGACCTAAATAAAATTATAAATATAAAATATTATTATATATATATATTAATATTTTTTTTAAAAAATAAAATATTTTAAAAAAAATATTTTTATTCTAAACGGGTAGAGTTCGGGTTTGACAAAACCCGACCCGATGACAACACTTAATATAAATTGCTATATTATGTGGGATCACGGAATTTCTAATTATATACATGTAAGGAATACAATGAAGAGACACAACCCACGTCATTAACATTTTTTCTAACATTAATATTGGAATGGGTAGATTCATTCCATGATGAGTTTGTTAATGTTTCTTAGCAAAAAGAAAAGCACTATGACCACCTACCTACCACACTAGATGGATGACTTTCTGATTAATTAATTAATTACCAAGTTTACTTAATTTCTTAGTAAAAATTGCAATAAGGCACGTGAGATGTCATTATATTTTGTAAGTTATTTTTGCTTTTATATGACTTGCATATAGATGCTCTTAGAGATTTATTTAATGGTTTGAATGATTTTTATGAGTACGTTTTAATATTCGCTTGTTCAAAAAGCAAATGTGATAGAACTAGGGTAATTGGTTTCTAATTTGGGATTCATGTTTAAAAAAATGCCTACTATTGATTTGCACTTGGGGTATCATAAGAACTCTCTAGGGAAACCATTTGGACTTGACACCTTATTAATTGGGAAACTCATAACAACAACCTTAATCTCATCATCCAAGACAAGAGCAAAAAGAAAGAAGTTGCTTTGTAGTCAGTTTCTTAGCGAAAGAAATAGATACAAGAAGAACACAAATAGGAGTGAATATAATTGTGAAATAAGCTTCGGCCTCATTACCAATGTCCTAAGGTTTGTCCAAGCAAGAACCACTGGAATCAATAATCTCATGAATGAAATGTTTCACATAATGGGTCTCAACCATATATTGTATGGAATAAATTAGTGCATTTGTCCCCTTACTTAAGCCAATTAGCATGAGCTTCCATTTCCTCCAAAAGCAACTATGCATTAGCAGGATAAACTTGCAATTGCTGATGAATAGAATTCATATCATGCTTGACAAAGTTACCCACAAACCCAAACACATCTTTGTTCTAGAGTTTGATCACCTCCTTGACTGCCTTAAGCTTTTTAAATAAGATATACATAGGTCTAACCCGAATCTGAGTTTCGCAAGCCTTTTGTATCACCTCCTTGAATGAACGATCTTATAGTTCTAGCCACATATTAAAGAACCTGAATGGCTTTGGACCATGTTGGAAAGAGGCTCTCATATTAAAATAATAGGTGAATGATTGAAAGTACCTAAGTGGCATAGTGGATAAGAGCATTAGAGAATATGTTAAGCCAATCTATGCTGCAGAGGGCACGATCAAGATGCTACACTACAGATAAACGCAAAACCCTCATGTCTATTGCTCCAAGTAAAGGGTTGATTAGAAGGTATTTATTGAAGCTCGGCCTGGAAGAGAATCATTAAATTGTTGAGGTTGCCAAAGAGGCATTACATTGCCATCCAATTTTTTTCTAAATCACACATAATAGCATTAAAATCCCCCATTAGGATCCAAATCCCATGAATATAATTTTTTGAATGAATTAGATCCCTCCAAAATTTAGCTCGGACTTGGTACGAATTAGAAGCATACACTTGCGTAAAGAAAAATATTAACCCATATAGAAGAGACGGGATGGAGATGGAGGCTCAACCAACTTATTCTCGGTAAAGATTGTGCGATTCCATAAAAACACCATGATCAGACTATAAATTATCCAGACAATGTCATCCTCAGATTAAATTATGAATACGAGTTGTACTATGGTATTTATTTTTTGTCTCACACAATCCGACAAGTGACAAACAATTATCTCTTGACTAGATCAGACATAACTAATCTCTTTGTCATGTGGCCAAGGCCACGGTTGCTCCAACTGCAAAGAGACATTATGACTTATGTTGTACTCCCCTTACATGATGTTTTTTTTACTAATTGAACGTCTGAGAGGTTGTTGTCTTGACTGTTTGTCCACGAAGTCTATGATGGACTGACTTCTCACTATCAATCTACTCTTTCAGTTCTAAAATAATTGTCCTATTTAGTTTTTTAAAATAAACTATTCATTTAAAAAAAAAAAAGACACTTATGGGAGTATTATTCTCGCTTAGTTATGCCCATTATGAATGTCCACGAGAAGTACCTGTTGCGGCCAGACCCATGTCCACAACAAAGCCCGCTACTGGCTGTTTAGGAGAGAAAGGACTTCTTACTTGGGTTAGTGGAAACGCCTTCAACGTGATAAGATCGCATGCACGAGGAGGCAAGATTGTTAAAGATCCTAGATGAAAATTTAGGACTACTAGTCACTGTATAATACTTGATTTTGAGGGGGAGAGTTATTGATAGGATTAGAATTTATTGGAGGAATTGCTATATTTGAATGAGATAAGTACAAGTGTACATGTATAATGCACGTGTTGCACTCTATATATTTAGAGTTTTATATTATAATATATAAATTAAGCTTCAAGTTTAATTATCTTACCTAATCCATAAATAAGAGGTCACAAATAATATATATTTTTTGTATTAGTGTAATTTAACACTTTTATGACAAAAATTTTGGTCATTTTTTACTTTAATAATAATATAAATTATGGGTAATTTAGAATTTCAATGACAAAAATCTTTACTTTTTTTCCTATAAGTTTTAAACTAATTAGGATTATGAAATCTAAATTTTTGATACGGCTACAAGATTACACTTATTTGAGAAAAAAATTAATTAATAGTTTCTTTAAAAGGACAATATAGGTATAGCATGGTAAAACTAAGTTCTAAACTAATTAGGATTATAGAATCCATATTTTTTATGTGGCTACAAGATTATACTTATTAAAGAGATCATTGTGATATTTTAGGTCTATTGATTTTAAATTAGTTAAGAGTGTTTTTTAAAAGGACAATATAGACGTAGCATGATAAAAATCAGTTCTAAACCAATTACAATTATGAAATCTATATTTTTTTACTGCTACAAGGTTTATTGGAGAAATTATCGTAATATATTTTAGGTATTCTAAATTTTAAATTAATGAAGAATTTCTTTAAAATATAATATAGGTATAACATGGCAAATTTTTTTAATAATAATTAGTTCTAAATCAATTATGATTAGTTCGAACAAATCTTCTTTAACGCCAACAAATGAGTGCTAGAGGAAGTACTAGAGGGATTTCTAATGGGAGGAGAAGTCCCGGTCGGAAAGGACTCTCCTCCCTTCCCAAGGGATTCATACTGAGGAGTCTTAGATTCCTCCCCATCTCAAATATTCCATATCTTCCATAACCCTCCCCCGTCTTAAATACTTGGGAATTAAATTAGGGGTAATTTATATATTATAAAAAATTATACCCTTTTATGACTTTAAGAATAATATAGATATAGATGCCTACTAAGATTGGCTCAGTAATGAAGAATTCTAGAATGACTGCCATATTTGGTTGAGACAAGTTTGGATTTGGAGAGGCTCACTTATCACGAGGGACCATGAATAACACCAATGCTAATAAAGTGTTGGCTGATGTTGTTGGACTAGGGTATGGGCTTGGGCCCATTTCGATATACTTTGTTCATGGTTCGGGTGACCGGGTACAGGCCAGGGGGTCCAAGGATATGGGGTGGTCACGCCGACCCCACATGAACTATCGTGACATGAATCCCATTGGAACTCATATCCATTACACATGCACACTAGGTATGTGACTAAGGTGTGCATATTCACATTGTGGGGCCCGACTCATGAATTAGTGTTATTGGTTGGATGCATAATTAGCGAGGGGCTGATGTCACGCCCCGGCTATGCCCGACCCGAGCCGAACCCGGTCCAAGGGCTAGTCAAGCATGCGGGGGCAACGAAGTAAAGATTGAGAAACGATCTAGCGGAAGACTTAACCCTAACCACGGGAGATTAACAGAAACATGGAGTATGTACAATCCTTTGAGCAAGAGTAAATAAAAAGGGAAGAAAAAGGTGTTGCTTATCACAAAGTAAACAACAATCTCAAACCCACAAGCTTAGTTAACTAAAGCCCACACGGCTCAAAATAAGTCATAAGCATCACAACTGTAAAATATGACATAAATCTAAAACAAGAACCCTACACAAAGGTCCTGAACAACAGCATAACTAAGGAAAATAAACCACACAAAGAACTCCACGATCATATCCAAGCCACATCCGACCTTTCCTTGAAGAGGCGATCCTGTCCGTCTGCGTGTCGCACCACGCAGCCCCAAATCAAAACACGCAAAGAGGGGTGAGTTTAACAAACTCAGCAATGGTTTTAATATCACTAACAACATCGAAAAATGCGATAGCATAGCGATATAATCATTCAAAATCAATGAATTACATGGTGCATCATTTTCTGATCACATATACATATCACCTAACACTGCATCATAGTGCATAATCAACCTGCATGGATGTATCTCTAACATACATATTCCACATGCATAACATCAACATCAACATCAACCTGCATGGATGTATCTCTAACATACATATTCCCACATGCATTATATCATCAACATCAACCTGCATGGATGTATCTCTAATATACATATTCCACATGCATAACATCAACATCAACCTGCATGGATGTATCTCTAACATACATATTCCCACATGCATTATATCATCAACATCAACCTGCATGGATGTATCTCTAACATACATATTCCCACATGCATTATATCATCAACATCAACATCAACCTCCATCAAGGAGTAATCACACATTAATGTCACACAGACGGGAGCATGGACAAGGCCACGAAGGCGTGTCATGATCCAAAATTCTACACAAGAATTTAAAGAAAGATTGGGGTTGTCAATCCCTAATACTGCTCGCCCTGGACAATCCTGGCTAAGGATGTCCCATTCTCACACAGAGAATCTAGAGCAGGGGTGTTCGCCGAGGGACATCTCCTGCGGAGGGAAGAGCCTGAGTTCTCACACAAGAACCCTAGAACACGTGATAGCGGGGTGCACACGGCATACCACACTGGATTCTTAGGGTCCAGATGACACACATAATAACATTCTCACAATCCGCAAGACAAGTACACAACTCGTCCCCACATGTCATTCCATTTAACAAGACTCAACCCGGGGAGTGCACTCGTTCCACACAGGAGCTCAAATTAAAATATGTCCTTTCGGACCAATCAACTTGCGATTAACCCACGACCGATCAATCCGACACACAATTCCATCACATTGCATCCAATCGGTCAAATTCGATTAATCACGATGAAGCCTCAATTGGAAATTCATTTTCATGATGCATGCAGCATGGTACATACGTGGGCAAAGCATACATGAATCCTAATCCATGATAAGTGCTCTCATCAGCCCCTAATGCATCATTCATAATCACAATATCAAGCTTCAACATCATTATTGAACCCCACATGTGTGTGTATCTAGTAGAAGCATTTCACATAATGCATGCCAACATGCTTGAAATTAAACTCACTACCACACTACACATGTGAATTTCCATCTAAACATGAATCCCAGCGGAAATCATAGGAGAAGAATCGTTGAAATCATATCTCAATTCAAAACTCAACCACAAAGGCTAAACACATATAACATCACTTATTTCATCATTGAGTCATGGCATTCACCAACATCCACACACAACTAACTACAATCTATCATGATAAATCAGTCCAATAATAGATTATAGTTCTACTGAAAATATGCTTAACAATGAGAAACCAACCATTCATAATTTCAAGATGACGATTCCAACATTATGCCACAACACATAAGTCATTCCACCATCTCTAAGCATATATCTCAACTCCATAAACTTAATAGCATGCATTTCCAGTAGCTTAACATAGCTTAAAACACTCCACATTCATATAAAATTGGCAAGCTAAAGTGGAATCATCAAAATAGACATCATATGCACAACATAAAATTTACTGTGTAGCCGATCGATCACCCTTCAGGCCGTTCGATCGGTTAAACGTGAAATTTTGAAATTTACAGTTCGGCTGTTCAATCGCCTAGTAGGCCGTTCGATCGGCTGAACTGGAAAACCGACGTTTCGACAGTATTGCCGATCGATCGCCAACAAAGCAGAACAGTTTATCTTCTTCCTTTCGCAAATTCAAACCGAAACACCATAGATAATACTTCAAATCCACATCTAACACCCTAATCATCATCAAAAGTCCTTCTTGACTTCTAGAACATCAAACCATACTATAATAATGCAAAACCCTAAGAAATCGGGATTAAATAATTCTACTTTCTAATCTTACTATTAACACACCAAATCAAGCAAACCATTTCGAAATAAGCCAAAAATGAAGAGTTTTACCATGGATAAACAGAGATTTTGAAGACCCATTACCTCAGCACTTGATTAAGCTCGGATTGAAGAGTCACCCTTCTTGAAATCCTTGAAAACACAATGAGTTTGAATTAAACTCTAATAGAAATCGATTTACCCAAGAAATCCCTAATTAAATCTTAGATCTAGGGCTTGTTGGTAGTAAAAATCGAATTTTGAATGTTAGGGTTTGTAGTAAAACATAAATTAGTAGCTTTTGATGGTCAAAAACGAATTGAATCAAGGGGAAAATGGTAGATTTGAAAGAAATTAAGAAGAAAGTCAAGGATTAATGCTTAATTAGAGTAAGCTTACCTTAATCGGCTTCTAATTCGAGCTTAAGTGGGGATTAGGTCAGCCCTCCTTCCTTAGCCTATTCCCAAAAATGGAAATGGCTCAGGTCTGCCATTTTATAGTAAGAGTTAGGGTATGCATAGGTAAGTTTTAGGGTGTAAATATGAAAAATAGGCTAAAAATGGGTATTTTATAAATTTAAGCACAAATTAAGCCTAATAAAATTCTAAATTTTTTTATGTGACCTTAAGTATACGTCTAGGTTCATTTGACACAAAAATAAAATTTTTAACTGTGGGGCCCATAGGTGTCCCGTCAAAACCTTAATTTTTGGGAAAATAGTAAAAATTCTAAAAAATCCCAAAAATTTACATTTGGTTTAAAAATCACTAATATTAAACTTGATTTTGGTTAAAACCATCACAAACACTATTTATTTACGAAATCACCGAATAAGATCAGAAAACGCGTTAATCTAACGATAACCCATAATTAAAGAAAACCAAAAACCGGTTTAAAGATGAGGGTCCTTACAGCTGACCCTGTTGTGGGCTTGACTATTTCTAGGGGGTCTAGGCCCCAGTGGGCTCTAAGAAGCAGAGCCCACTCCCATTGTGTCAGACCTTCTAAGACAATCTAGTGAAATCAGGTTAAAGGCTCGCTTAAGATAAGCCCATGTAGGGTTTATAAGTGAGGACTATAAAAAAGAATAAAAGAGAGGAGGACCCCCCCAGTCTCAAGAGAAAGAAGAGGCTGGTCACCCCTCCTCTCCCTCTCTTCTCCCTCTTGCGTGATGCTTATAGAAGGATCTTCATCCTTGGAGTTGTGTGGCATCAAGGCAAGGGTTTGGGCTCCTCCTCGCTTATTTCACAATCTAAGAAGGAGATTTGAGGGATTTACACAAGCACGCAAGGTAATCTCCTCTCTTGTTTAATTGAATTGACATTCAATTATATTTGGACGTTGGAGTGAAGAAAGAACACGTCCGTGGGTTGATCAGCCCCGAAGGTCAGTTCATATTTTTTCTTAATTTTATTTTTAATTTATTATTAGTGTAGAGGTTTTCAATTAAAGTTATAATTTTTCTGTAAGGCACCACCCTTAGAGCTCGCCCACCAACGTACTTCTGTTTTGACGCCACTCTAGATATGTGGCCACTACGTTGGTCATTTTGAGCTCCTTTAATGGTTGCAGGCTCATCTTCATTTGCTTTCAAATCATGTGCACCCTGCGAAATAGGCCTCCAAACAAGGTCCGGCCGGATAGTTAAATCCCACCTTAATTTCTACATACACTCGCACATAAGTGAGCCTTGTTTGGTTTGCAGTAGGGGAATCACCATGCAGAGGCACACATATAGGTTACTCATAATTTTTCGAAGACTTTTATATGACCAATATTGCAATCCACATGGGGATGATTTTAATGATCTCATGGATTGGCCTTTACCTCGGATTCAGTTGGTGCAAGATAAGAGGCTGGCCGCGGATTGATCAAATTATTGAATTAATAACATATTGGCAATATTGATTTGCTTGGAACTTTAGAATAAAAATAAACTATCGGAAAGAGATTGAATTTCAAACGAACAGTTCCACAATTTCGAAAGCACAAAATATAGGTGCTTTCTAAGAACGTATTCAACAAGGCAGTTTTGCCACCTCTGGATCTTTTTATCAAGAATGTCATTAGGAACTCTGTTAGAAGGTTGCTGATGTTGCTTAGGAATATAGGGGGATGAAGGAAGAGGAGCTAGCATGGGTATAGAAATGACTCCAGTTCATCCCGGATGAATGGGAGATATGGTTCTGCCGAGACCACTGAAGTAAACCGGCAAGGCACATCTTCAATGGAAGCAGGATGGAGTGCTCCGCCATTGATGTCCCAAGTACATGGTCATGGGTTGTCCAAGTTTGTTCGTAACAACTTTCATATAACGGTAGAATTGGTGGAACCTCCCTAACTTGCCTGAACTTGTTTAGATGAGGTTTTGCGTTGGAAGCTTGATAACCAAGAAAAAGTGGGTTTGTTAGGTCGAAACTAGTTAAGTTTACCTAACTTGCCTCAACTTGCATTAAAGAGGTTAAGGTTGCAGTTGAAGATATATAGTTGCACTCCCCAAGGTAGTGGAAATTAAATTTGACACTCACAAGTATTTTGAGCCACTGTTATCAAGGTGGAGGACAGAAAGAGTAAATCAAAAGGGGCACAATAAGATAAATTACCTTTAAAAGTTTCTTTTATGTTTGAGTGAGAGGACAAATCAATAGAGTGAGGAGTTGCTAGGACCTCGTGAAAACGTCTATTACTCCATTGTGCATGAATCAATGTCTTCCTGACTTCAAATCAGTTCATTCGAGCCCAAACCCGATGGATCATATGCATATGTTCATCCTTAACCAAAGATTCGATATCCTAGGTGGTACATCTTATTCTTCACTTAACAATGGACGAAGCGTTGTGCATCATTCAGTGAAGCAACCTGCCTGACCTAATTTAGCTCATTCCAGCCCAAACCTGATCCTACGCATTTGTTCAATATTTAGGCGTCTTGTACTCTTGTTACTCGTTTTCGGTCTCATTACTTTTTTTTCTTACACCATAGGCCTTATACCATCTTTAATTGATTGGATAGAGAGGGTGGGTCCTACTTTGAAATTATTTTTTCTTATTAATATAAGGCATATATTGTAAAAACATTTGTATATAAATATCATTTTTCATTTGAGAAGCCGTCTTATGACTCTTTATCCCTCCAAAATGTGAACAAGAGGAATAACGTGGGAACGAAGACGGATGAGCCCACGAGACCCAAGTTCACATTGAGTCAGGAAGTAACTAAGCCCACTTAAAGTGTCTTCTTTTAACAGACTGGGCAAAGAAGCGCGAACAAAACATAAAGAGGAATAATGAGATGACGCGATGGAAAGGGCCCAGACGAAGTCGAAAAAGCCCACAAGGCTAAGTACTTAAGCCCACCTAACTGATTGACGAAGGGGTCTTTATTTGGACTGCTACCCATGTGGACGAGGAATCCCTAGGAAGCGGCTGGGCCCATATTTTATACTAGTTAATATATCATGAATATGGATTTCCAGTGTGGGACCTCCGTCTCACTTTAATAATTCTATTTTATTTTTTAAAAATAAATTTCAAAAAATTAAATAAACAGAGGCAGTATGACACATTTGATATACTTCAGTTAGGCTTTCTATGAAATTGTATTTTTTGCGGGGGAGAGAGAGAAGCTAAACTAGACTAAGACACAAAGTTGGTGACATGAAGAGATACATCAATGGTATTCCGCCAATTATAAGCTTACATCTTGGAAAATCAGAGCGAATCGATCTGTCTTCCTCACTCTCAAATCATGAAGCACTAGGCTTTTGACAAAAAGGGGATTGCAGGATCCATGGAAGATGTCTAACTGCATGCCTTATGGTTTTAAAAAGGGGAAAACTTTTATAATTAAATAATTCTGAAATCTATTATTTGTGTCTGTGAGCAGACAGTGGGATATGTTGTGTTGTGCATATCCTTCCCTTGGGCCGGAAAGGCCAATTAAGTTGCTCCAGGATTTAAGGAGATATTCTTCAACGCTGTGTCCTTGACCTTCATGTTCACATCAATGGAATAATTAATCCCTTAGTACAGCTGCGCAAACGGACATGGCACATGTGTCAGATTTACAAGCTTAGCTGGCTGTGGGATACTGCCGAGGTATCACAATGCTGGCCACATGTTCACTATGGCTCTTGAAAGTTCGTTGAGAATGATATAAAACCATTATTTGGAAGGAGGGTTTGGATCTTGTGGGGGTGGGGACTCTTCTTATGCTTATATTAATTACTTAATTTCGAGGCACGATTTGATCAAGTGACATCCAGAAAAATGTGGACTTCCATCGGCCACATGTTGTTTACAGCCCACGAGGGGCACGTTCTCCTTTGTTACACAATTTCATGCATCATTTTCACAGCAGTAAACTTGTCATCTGCCCACGCGCCGCATGTTTTTGTTAAAGCATTACAATCAGTGCCAGTAGCTGGCAAATATTCAATTCACATGGATTTTTTAAGTTTGGAAATTGTACAAACATGTATGTTATATATTCTCTTAGTTCTATATTAATATTTATATATAATTTTTTAAATAAATTAAACTTGTTTATTTAAAAAAATTATATATAAATATTAATATGGTTTTTAGACAACTAGTTCCCTCAAACAAACAAAGCCCGATATAAATGTTTCATAACATGCACGCAACATATACTGCACAATAACGCTCACAAATAAATGTATCACATAATATATAATACCCAATCAATATCATTTAAATAAAATCATTGATGTCGACCATGCAAGTAAATTAATAACCGAAACTTATAAAAAAACTAGGAATATCTTTATCAAGGAGACTAAACTTCATATAACCTTCAAGTTATATATATAGAAAATCCATAATTAGCTAGTAAGCCAGAAGTGATTTTAGCTCAAAAGCAACTTAACTAGAAGCAATAATATATCATATTCGTACTATTGTAGCATACTGTAATAGTTATATTGTAGTGGTGACTATAAATTTACCATATATCTTGAGATCATCTAGTTTTGTTAAGCTGTTGCTGTAATGGTTAACTAAATTCTATAGCACATTTGTTTACTATCTACCTATATAAATAGTAAACTTTAACATATTGTAATAGAAATTATTACAGTACCAGAACGTGTTTGTTTTTTAAACTATCTCATATGAATAATTATAAAAATGTCATGTTTGCAAGAACAAGTCATTGTGTACAAATTTTCAAATAAAGTCCACCCTACATATATAGTTTCGTCCCTGCCCATAAATAACTTGCGGAATTTCATTCAAATAATAAGTTTTATAACATAATTGCTACAACTACTTTCTACTTGTTACATGACATGCATCTTTTCACATTTTATTTGCTATAAAATATTTATCATATTTATGTATATATATTGGATAATGGCCCTACAAGCAAGTTATGTTAGTTGAAGCGTGGAAAATTTTGCACACATCCAAAATTATAGACAAAATAAAATCAAGAAAGAAAAATACAAGTAACAAGTAAAATTTTAAATTTACCCCATAAACCCCCACCGACAATGTCTAAATGAGGAAAAAACTATCTCACTAAAAAGTCACACAACTAATGTGCAATAATATTTTTACATTAAAAAATGACACTTGTCTAACTTATGCACTTTTTTTTCATATATTTATATAATTGTAAGAAATTTATTCAACAAGACTAACCTTTTGTTAAAATAAAAATATATGAAACTCATTTGGATTAGTGTGGGCTCACGTTAGTGTGAGCCCATTCATCATAGGCCGTAAAATCAAAATTTAACAGCAGACATTACCTAGGGTAAATTTGTGAGGCAGGAGCTCAAGTTTAGTCGGTTACTTGAAGTAAAATAATCAAATTGAGTGAGGCATTTGATCGAACACTGATGGATGAGTTTAAAACTTGTGAGGGTATTTTCGGTATTCACTAATGGGTAGAATTATAGTGTGTTGGCAAAGCGGGTAGATACTCGAAAACTGGGAAGGGTGTTTACATCATTATAGTTTAAACATTGTGGTTATTAAATCCGTTAATCGTCGTCTTCAGCTGGACTTCTGAACAATGACAGAGTTCTAGACGTCGTCTCTTTGATTTAAAAGTTCTGTTAGCTCAAAAGTGTTCGAAATTAATTCATTAAGTATAAATAGACTTCTGTAATAGAAGATAGTTAGTTGTTCTTGTATTTTCAAAGCTTTAGCTTGTGTGAGGATTTCCTCTTGAGGGTTTGTTCCCTGACTCTGTTGAGTGAAGTCGCAGAGGTCTACTTGGGTTGATCTTCTCAGCTTGTGTTTGTAATTCGAGTTTCAGATAAATGAAGAGAGTTTGTTCATTTTCAAATTCTTGACTGCATCAATTTGGTATCAGAGCTAGTTTGTTGATCTTCGATGGCAGTAAACGATCAGAATGAAGGTTCATCCAATGTACCTTCCATGGCTGACATTTTGTTGATTCAGTAGCCAATGCAGCAGTCGATGCAATTGATAGCCACACAGATGGAGATGATGAATCGAAGTTTGAACTTAATCATGATGGCTACTATGAATCAAGTAAGAGACTCTCAGAGAAATGCAGATCCAAACCCTAGATTTGCGGATCAAGTGCATCCTAGAGTTCGAGTACCACAGGGATCTAGGTTCAATAAGCCAACATTTTTAATACTTGCTAGTAAAAAAAAATGAGTATGCAAAACCTAAACTTGATAATTGTTGGAAATGCAAGTAGCTTGGTCATTATTCTTTAGAATGCCCTCTGCGAATAGGGGAATCTAATGTTAGATCCGGGGCTAGACTTATTACCAAATGTAGTCTACTGAAGAAGTTAGTGAAGACAGTGAAACTGAAGATTATCGAGAGGAAGTTTATGAAGATGATATGTCTGACAGGGACATTAGTTCTAAAATTATGTTAGTGGTAAGACAGTTGTTGTTAGCCCCAAAATTTTTTGAACATGTGCAGAGACATAGTTTATTTATTACTGTGGGAACAATGAAGGATTTGAGATACTAGGTTATAGTTGATGGTGGGTGTACATAGAATTTAGTTTCTAAGTCCATAGTTGAGAAGTTAAAGCTGCCTATTACTCCTCACCCTCAACCATATGTCATTGGATAGATTAAAGAAGTAGAAGAAGTCAAGGTTGAATCATAGTGTGTAATCCCTTTTAGTATTGGTAAAACTTATAAAGCAGAGATATTGTGTGATGTTTTAGACATGACTATATGTCATTTATTATTAGGCAGACCTTGGCAATATGATACCTATATCATTCATGATGGTTATGCAAACACCATTTAGTTTGAATGCAAAGGGAAGACAATCATTTTGCATCCTCAATCAGGTATAATTCCTTCATCTCAAGATGTTACAGTAATGCAGCCAAATAAAATTGCTAATGTGAATTTTGAACAGTCAACTAAGAATATCAAAATTGGTTACAATAAAAGGAAAGATTAAAAAATCATGAAAGACGAGAAGATTTTAACAGTTGTATATAATTTGTCTATTGAACTGAAAAATGGAATGGTGGCTATAGTCTTTGCTGACAAAACCGCAATGCATTTAGCTAAAGACAATTCTTCATCCTGTCATAAAAGTGTTCAAGAATTACTTCATCTGTATGCTAATTTAGTTAATGATGATAAACCTTTAGCATTACCTCCTATGATAAGTATACAACACATAATCAATTTAATCCCTAGAGCTACTCTTCCTCATTTGCCTCATTATAGGATGAGTCCCACTGAACATAATGAATTGCATAGACAAATTCAAGATCTCCTTAAGAGGGTTTTGATTCGAGAGAGCCTAAGTCCAGTAGTAGTTCCTACTCTATTGGTCCCAAAAAAAGATGGTTCATGGAAGATGTATGTGGACTCAAGAGCCATCAATAAAATAATTGTTAAGTACATGTTTCCAATTTGAGATTGGAAGACATGTTGGACATGCTTGTAGGGGCTCAAGTCTTTTCAAAAGTGGATTTAAGATCAGGTTATCATCATATTAGAATGTAGTTAGGTGATGAGTAGAAAACTGCTTTTAAAATAAAGGATGGATTATATGAATGACTTGTTATGCCATTTGGGTTAACCAATGCACCCAACACATTTATGAGGCTCATGACCCAGGTTTTAAAACCATTGATAAGAAAATGTGTTGTAGTTTACTTTGATGATATACTCATCTAGAGCTCTGAAGAAAATCAGCATATACAACATTTACATTCAGTATTTCAACTGTTACAGGAAAACAGTCTTTATGTTAACTTGAAAAAAAAGTATTTTCATGGCTGATCAGTTGGTGTTTCTAGGTTATGTGGTGAGTAAAGGTCTTAAAGTAGATAAAGGAAAAGTTGATGTCATTCTCAGTTGGTCAATGCCAAAAAATACTACTGAAGTAAGAAGTTTTCTTGGATGTGCTACATTCTACATGAGGTTTATTCAAGGATTCAGTACACTTGCTGCTCCTCTTATAGAATGCTTAAAAAAAGGACAGTTTTAATGACATTCTAGTCAATAACAGAGCTTTGAACTTTTGAAACATAAATTTACCGCAACTCCTACAGTAGCCTTACCTAATTTTTCAAAGGTGTTTGAGGTCGATTTGTGATAACTCTATAAATGGTATAGGTGTTGTCTTATCACAAGAAGGTTGACCAGTAGCCTATTATAGTAAAAAATTAAATGAGAATAAACAAAAATAGTCTGCTTACAAGTTGGAGCTTTATGCTTTAATTCAAACTTTGAAGCACTAGCGCCATTATTTGGTTTTTAAAGAATTTATCTTGAATACAGACCATGACTCTTTAAAACACTTGCATACTCAGTCCAAAATAGATAGACTTTTGGCAAGATGGGTAGGTGATTTACAGGACTATACTTTTGTAATAAGACACAAATAAGGGAAGCTTAACAAGGTTGTTGATGCTCTTAGTCGAAGGGCTAGTCTTGTACATGTTTTATCCACTAACTGTTTTGGTTTTGATGAGATTAAGGAGCTTTACAAGGAGGATAAAGCTTTTCAGGAAAGGTGGCAACAATGTTTGTAGACATAAAAACCATAGGGTGATTTTGTTGTTCACAATTGATTTCTTTACAAAGGGCATCTTTTATGTGTGCCGGCTTGCTCTTTAAGAATGTTGTTGATCAAAGAGTTGCATGGAGGAGGTCTTTCTGGTCATGTAGGAAAAGACAAAACTTTATCTTTAGTTAAAGCTAGATATTATTGACCACAGTTAATACGAGATGTGCAAAAAGTAGTAAAACAATGTTTTGTGTGCCAGCAGTACAAAGGAGGAGCATCTAATGCATGCCTATATACTCCTTTACTAGTGCCTAAAAGGCCATGGGAAGATCTTAGCATGGACTTTATTCTCGGGTGGCCAAAAACACAAAGAGGATATGATTCAATATATGTAGTAGTGGACCGATTTTCTAAGCAAGCACATTTTTTTCCTTGTAAAAAAAGTACATATGCTATTCATGTGGTTGGTCTATTTTTAAAAGAAGTAATCAGGCTTCATGGAGTTCCCTTGACTATAACTTCTGATTGAGACAGTCAGTCTTTGAGTAATTTTTGGCAAACTTTATGGAAAAGGATTGGAACTACTTTATAGTATAGTAGCACATGCCATCCACAGATTGATGGACAAACTAAGGTCACAAACGGGAGTTTGGGAAGTTTATTAAGGTGCATTCAAGGTGACACTCCAAAATAATGGGATTCAGCCATTTGTCAAGCATAATTTTTGCATATAATTCCACAATGAATCACACAACAGGTTTGGCTCCTTTTCAAATTGTGTATGGATTTATTCCTTACCACCCTTTGGACATTATTTCAGGCCCTAAGAAAGTTGGCGAATCTACTTTAGCAATTCAAACAATAGAGCAATTTGCTCAATTACATGCAAAAGTTCGAGACAAAATTTTGAAATCAAATGCTCGATATAAGCTTTATGCTTATATTCATAGAAAGGAGGTTCATTTAAATGAGGGCGATCTTGTTATGGTACATTTGAGTAAAGACAGGTTTCTAGTTTGTCAGCAAGGAAAACTTCAAGCCAAGAAAGTTGGGGCTTGTCAGATATTAAAGAAACTTGGAAACAATGCCTACTATGTCAATTTACCTCATGGATTATAGATTTCAAATATTTTCAATGTGTGAGATTTAATTTTTTATCATGATGAAGAAGTGGAGGTTCTTGATGTTTGAGCTAAGCTTGAGGACGAGCTCATTGTTGGGAAGGAAGATTTGATGCAGGAGCTCCAGTTTAGTTGGTTACTTGAAGGAAAATAATCAAACTGAGTGAGGCATTTGATCGAACACTGGTGGACGAGTTTAAAACTTGTGAGGGTATTTTCGGTATTCACTAACGGGTGGAATTATAGTGTGTTGGTAAATACTCAAAAATTGGGAAGGGTGTTTACGTCATTACAATTTAAACATTGTGGTCGTTAAATCCGTTAATCGTCGTCTTCACCTGGACTTTTGAAAAGTGACAGAGCTCTAGACGTTGTCTCTTTGATTTAGAAGTTTTGTTAGCTCAAAAGTGTTCAAAATCAATTCATTAACAGGGGGTTAGTCAATCAAAATTTTAAATACTGGATTTAAAATATGAGATTTTAGAATATAATCCAAATTCTTGGATTTGAACTGCCAAATTTTAAAATATTTGGATACCCAAATTTTGTATTACTAAAATCCCGAGATTTGAGCTGTTGATTTCAAAATAATTAACTCCTAAAATTTTTTTATCTACAATTTTAAAATTTGACTAATTCATAATTTAAAAAAATGCGAGAGGTGGCCATGAGCGGAGTAGGTAATAGGGTATATGGAGAAAAAAAATCAAAACAGAGAATGGAAGACAACGACGGTTGAAGGATGAGAGGAGATGTTACCTAGCGACGATAGTTTCTCCGGCAAGAATGGTGGCCTCCGCCAAGCTCCAGTCGTCACATGAAAATGATAGCCTCCTCCAAGCCATGGAAGACATTATCAATACAGATGATAGTATCGACGATCATGGATATGAGTACGTGCCGATGATATGCTTGGTACGCACCAAAACGATCGTAAACCTTTTGATATACATAAAAAAAATTATAACTAATAATATATCATTATAATACTTTATTTTATAAGGTCGTATAAACTAATACAAGTGTTCTAAAATTATTTCATTTTAGAACCATATACTTTACTCCCTCTGTCCTCTATAAACTATTATTCCCTCCGCCCCATATTAAGTGTTCTAAAATTAATTTATTTTAAAATCAAATAAGATATTTAATGAGTCATATGAATATTATTGAGAAACTCATACAATAGATGTTTAAGTAAATGCATAATTGTAGAGCACTATATTTTTAAAAAAATTATGTAAACTATATAGACCCACTTATATTGATCTCATATAATTTTTTAAAAAATATTTTTAATATAATAAAAACATAGTCATTAGAAGAGGTTGAATTGGAATTATATTTTTGTTTTCAAGAAAAAAAATTAGAAAAAAATATTTTTTAAAATAAAAAAATATTAAAATATTAGAGTATCGATACGTATCGGCCGTATAGATATCATATGCCCGATACAGCCAGTATATATCAAAAATACGTGTGGGAGACGTATCGACCTCTAGTGTGTGTCGGCCTCCATTTTCTAGTGGGTATCGGCCTCCCTTTTCCAGTGCTTCAATCATTTTATAATACCACCTCTAGAAGTGGTGTAGTAAAATCTCACTTATATGTTATAAGTTTCCAGCAAAATCCTCTGAAGTTACACTCCTAAGATTTTTAACTAACGCTATATTTCAAATACAAGAATCAATTATTTAACTACTAACACGGTATTTAAAATATTGTATTTTAAATCTTAATGTAATAACACTGGATTATAACTATAGTATAGGCAATTCTAAATGACTAACTGAAAATTTTAAAATGCTAGCATTTTATATTTAAATCTTAATTGAATAACCCCCTGTAAGTATAAATAGACTTCTGTAATAGAAGATAATTAGTTGTTGTTGCATTTTCAAAGCTTTAGCTTGTGTGAGGATTTCCTCTCGAGGGTTTGTTCCTTGTTGAGTGAAGTTACAGAGATCTACTTGGGTTGATCTTCTCAGCTTATGTTTGTAATTCGAGTTTCAAATAAATGAAGAGAGTTTGTTCGTTTTCAAATCTCTGCATTAATTTGTGATCACAATTCAACGACTCATAATACCATGACTTATTTTTCTAAATTATATAGTTTTAGTTAAGAGAAAACGAATGCCAAGGGCCTTTAAAAAGAACAACATGCATGCATCTACTTTTGAAAAATGTTAAACTACCTGGCCGTGTGCATATGACACGAAATGCATCTTGAGTGGCTCTTCATCTTTGTAGGGTATTATCTTCTTGGATAGTATTGTCTACCTTAGGCACCATTAGATTTGGTTCTTAAGTTTCATTCTCACTATTTCCTTATTGATGTGATAATTTTATATTATTATTTATTAAATTTTAATCAAAAATATTACTCATGATAGAGAAGTCTCTCTATTTTCTCTAGTTGTAAGACGCTGCTTGGAGCTTTTTTGTCCAATCAATAGAGGCGCGGATCGTCGTGTCTGTGTTGCATTGCGACAACTGTCACCAATAATTCGGTCCGAATTCACCAATTATACAAGTCTTCCGGTAAATGCGTTCAAAAGCTTTCTCAATCATTAGCTTTCAACACGGCCAAGTCGCCCCTTCACAGATAAAGAAAGCACAAAAAAAAAAGGTTGCAAATAAAGAAAGAGCAGAAAGGAACTCCATGGCCCCAGCTGACTGTATTTTGATGAGCTCTTATCAATTTGCATGGCCCATTATACAAGTGATATTTCAGATTCCTTTTTAAGTTTTAATTAAACACATTCATAGCATAAGCGTAGTAATTGTGTGTCGGTCGAGCAACAAAAAATGGTTTTACACAGTAGAGTAGATGATCACTCACAAAACTTCATGACTCATTGCATTGAGGTCCCCAGCAAATGCCATCCACCCCCAGCAAATCCCTGCCATCCAACGAGGCCCATGCGCGCGCGGCTGAACCCAAATTGGGACTGAAAGTTATGGTAATTAATTTGTTAGCAGGGGATTGAAAGTGGGGAGCCTTAGTGTAAGTTGCGCACAGACACAGACAATAAGCCTAGTGTAACTTTTATGATGGGGCACGCACTAATGAATGTTAGCGGAGCCTAGCGTAAACGGTACATGGAGCTCTTTATCAATGACATTGATAGTTGCTTAGACGCTAACATCCACTAGCGAAAGAATATGAAAAACGCTTCTGAAAGTGATAAAAAAGAAAAAAAAAATCATGCGGCAGACCCCCTCCCCTCCATTTAAAATTTTATGTTCTCTCTTTTTTGCTGACCCCTCAATCAATATGCGGCAAGAAATTTCGTTTTCTGTCGCTCCGGCACAGCTCGATGGGACTACACCGAGACAAAGGAGCTTTTTTTTTTAGCCTTTTCTTTGGAATTTCCCTGAAGAGGGGGAATTTATATTGCTCACGTGGTGCACGTGCTTATTTGTACTTTCTACATTGCGAGGACAAAATTAGTTGGAAACTTGCTCCATCAGATATATTACCTTTATGTTTTAATTAAACAAACTTCATATAAATCATTTTTTTTAGGCCCAATTTAAAGAGCTTAGGCTTACACAAGCCCAAGTCGAATATATTTATATCCTATGCCTCATGATAAACATTACTTAGGGATTTATTGACTAAGTAACACGGGAAATTAACATAAATTAATTTTTTTTTTAAAATAAATAAAATTATTATTATAAAATAAAAGGAATATTGTTTAATCTTAATGCTTGATGGGGAGCAGGTAGTGCCAGTTGATTGCATGGCTCACTCCAAATTGCCAACTTGAGCTTTAATGAGTCAAGTACTAAGGAAACCTAGCACTGATCTTAGCAGACCACGTGCTTCTCGTGAAATAATGGACCCTTGCCAATGAATACGTGACGGTTTTCTTTACTTTGTACGTATTTATTCTGAAACATTAAATCTCGTCATTGGACGGCAACATAAGAGAAGGTATTTAGTGGAATTATTTTACCACGTAGCCGTACATAGTAGGTCCATTCATGTTTAAAACGTACGCTCAAAGTTAAAATCCGAATTTACTCAAGTCAAAATTTGAATTTATTTACATTTAACTACGCAGAAACCATCTCCATATAATACAGACGTCGTACAGTCTAACGGGGCTCTGTGAACTGTCTACATATGTATGTATATAGGACAAAACAACATGACGGGATGTAATAAAGGGAAAAGTAGGACAATGGGTACTGTTGAGGTCTCGTGATCAGATTTACTACACAAATGAATCATGGCGGTGCAACCAATGGGAGAGCTAGACTTGTTTTCTTGGCATGGAGGGCTAGGTTCCAACTTAAACTTGAACTGTTTCCTGCAGAAAATATTAGATTAATTAATACATATGTAAATAGATTGTCATTAAGAACGTTGTTTTTTTAATTATAGGACACGAATTCACCTCATGCTGTATACACCAGATCATTGAGAGCCTTTTTAATTTGAAATGCGCATGACAAGCCATGCGTAACATAATTAATTAAAAATATAATTTAAGATTGTATAACGAACAATGTAATACAGCGCGTGCCAATGCAATGTGCTCACAACGTGTTCAGGGCAGGAGTGGTTATCATAAACAATAATAAGGATTTCGAGGACATAAATATGTACTCCTGTCAACATAGGAACGTGGTATATTTCAAAGCATATGCTACTTTGCAGAATCTTCATAGTTAGGGCTATAATGGGTTAAATAAATGAGTGCATGTGTAAACATAGATGATAAAAGCCATCCTGTGGTGGGGGAATAGTGATACTTGTATGCCCTACTATTCTATATCCTATGGATAAAAAAATTTGTTGTCAAGTAGGACCTATTATTTTTATTTAATTAAAGTATCTAATTAAAGGTGGTGTAAGGCCTATAATATAAAAAAAATAATATCTAAAAATATTATTTTATAATTAGTAAAAAAAGGTAAGTCAGATGGGAATATTGTGGGTCCTCCACATCACAATAAGAGATGGCCATTATACAGTGACATATGAAGAGGTGGTCCTCTCTACATTTTGTTGGGACCTTTTCTCTTTGTATTTAAATTTTGGACAATTCTCACCATTGGTTTTATAACTCACAAGGTTGGAATTCAGGGGGCGGGCAGGTTTAAATCACCGCATTGCTCCCTCTAAAATTAGCATGCATCATCGAATCTTGATTGAACAGTTTGCAATATCCGAGTTCGACACATGTGAACCCGATCCATATTAAATTTTACCTTTAATACTTTTGTACGGCTTCACCAACCCTCCCAATCGTGCTTATAGAAGAAATTTGCAGTGTTTGGAACGCGGAAAAATTGGAAAGGGTGACCTGGTTTGCACTACTGGTGGGATCTCCCCCTAACTCTTCCCACCCTTATTCTTGAGCAGCCAGATAAGATATAAAATTTGAGTTTGACTGACCACGAAACTTACGGCAAAACAACCCACTACAAAGGATACTTCATCTTAATATCCTTATAATGGGATTCGGATTGGTTGGCAGCGCAATCCTGTTGACTTCGTATATATTTTTTCAATTATTTGAGATCCACCTACTTAGATTTCTTATGTTTAATGAAGATCGAGCTCCGTGTGTCCTAATGAGGAGAAATTACTTGGTGTGCATTGCACATTTTGCTGGTTGTGTATTTAACCATTTATAAAATGACTCGTTAGTATAGTAATAAATGATTATAAATATTGATGAATTGTACCTTAAATAATAAAATACACGGCCAATAGGGTATGCCACATACACTCAAAATTTGTTCCCTTAACGATAATCTTATATTCTCTTTGTCTTATATTAATAGTTTTATTAATATTTTAAATTAAATTTATTTTATATTTTAAAAAAATTAACTAAAACTATCAATATAGGGCAAAGGAAAGCTTAGTTTTTCTTTGCTAGATAAGCAAAGAGTTTATTAACCTAAAAAAAGAAAGGTATAAGCCCCCAAACTACCAGCTTCAACTTACCCACCAAAGCGGAAGACAGAGAGAAACAAAAACCTCGTAAGCAATAAATTTGAAAAACAAGGTAAACACTATCCCCTTCATGATTAAATATCCCATTTTTAAAAAGTTACGTGATATCACTCAAAAGCCAATACAATATTTCCAAAAATACTTTTTCTCTATTGACACAAAAAAGCTAATTAAAAGTATTGCAAGAAAAAGATATTTAAAACTTTTGAGATAAGAGAAAGTGGTTGACATGCACAGAAGCAAACACTTGATACACCCATTAAATAAGATACTTATCGTATTATTCAAATTGAACACTTATTTTAAGACCGTGGGAGTAATAGATTGTTCTTTTTTATCATTTTTGCCGTTCATTCTGGCTGGCCTGGCATGGGATCAAGTCAATCACATAGTTAATATTTGTGAAATGATAACTAATGACATAATTTCCAACAAACCATCAGATGATAACATTTAGTTCAGTTGGGAAACATGGTTAGTGAGAAACTGGATCAGCGGGGCATATATAATAAACGTTCATGTATCCAGTGCCCATAAATATATACATAAATACGGACATGTAACCTGCTCCAGTGGACATCCTACGGGAATATCATTGGCACCAGGCCTGAGTTCTTACCAGTTCCCACGTTGACGGGATCAAAAGACAGTTGCTGCTGATCAGCCTGCACGCTTCTCATAGCTGGCATGGTTAATTCCGGTCACGTAACGCTCCAAAGTTTTAGCAAAATTGAAATGTTGTTCCTCATATGGAGTATTCAAGAATGTTCCATGAAGTTACTTCCCATAATGATGAATACTGCGGAGAGTGAGGCATTTGCTATGCATGCTTCATCAATGGAGGAAGGACATGCCATGGAGTAGAGAAGCCCACTCTTTTTCCATGACAGTGGGAATCAAAGTGGATACAGCTGACCAAGTGTCCCAACTCTCGCAGTGGGAATCATGGGAAAACAATTCAACTGCCGGTATTTTATTTCGTCGCTTAGACAACGAAAATGAGTAGCATTTTCCATTGAGAGGCTCGTGTTGATAAGCCCTTTTTAAATAGTCGTCAACTGTATATATATAGTATAGTACTACGCCATATGCCCGAAGTAGTTGGGGTCAAGGTGCTGAGGATTACCAACCAGGGAAGAAGTTGATCAAGTCCTCGCAAATTTAAATGCGTGGAAACAAAGTTACGAGGACTTTGTAATAGTAGCAAATTTAAATGTTGTAGTCAAAGCATATACTTCCGCGGTTCAACAAAGTTGATTAGAGGAAGGGTGACCAAACCAAGGGTTGACTGGGTTACGGGTTCTTTGGAAAGAGGAGGAGTGTGGGACCTGATTACTTGCGTGGTGGCTTCCTATACGCACATTGCCTGCAGTTTTTTCGTTTTTTTTCTTTTTTTCTTTTTGCAACAATGTTGCCAGGTAACCCGACTTTGCTGCGCGCCGGCCAACTTATTGACTTGTTGACCAAGCCGTTTTTTTTTTTTTTTGGGCAATATGACTGGCTCTATCATTAATTTGCTTCACAGGCTATAAGCATAAAAATATAAGCTATTAAGACCCTATTTTTACCCTCTGTCTTTTTTTTTTATCCCACCTTCCTTCGTTAAATTTTATGTTATCTCTTATATATAAAAAGTTTTTATCTCACTTTTTTTTATTTCTTTTTTATATTGGGTTTAGTCGTGGGGGCATATTTTTACTGTCATGGTTAGTGTTAGCCCCTTAACTTAATGGATGTGGAAAAAGAGTGGCTACTCCTATATTTGGCAGTGGACAACCAAGTTTTGTTAGGCAGTTCTTTGGGCACGGATGAATGCTATGACAGCGCAGGTGATATTCCGGACAAGCTTACTCGCCTTGCGGAGCAGGCTAGGTAGGAGTCCTTGAGCGGGCAGGACTCTAGCAGCAAAGCTGGGCACTGTTTAGACTTAGGAGAAGACTTCTAAGGCGGATAGGATTCAGCTTATGTTGGCTAGCTGCACTCCTAGTTGGAGTAGGAGACCGGGCAGTAGGTTCCTAGTACATACAAGACTCGCACAGGCAGACTGGTCACACTCCTAGGATGGATGAGAATTGGAGTAGCTGGTTTCCTCAGATGGGCTAACTCTTGGAGGCAGCATGGTGATAGACTTCTAGCGGAGGACGAACTCTTGAAGGCTTCCTAAACTATGCTGGGGTGGAATGGCTTTGGGCTGAGAGTTAGATAGGGTGAGGACTCTTGTATTTGGTGGGTTTTGTACTTCTAATGGCATTAGGACGGCCAGCCTAGGGCTGTATTTATATAAAGGGATGAGAGGGGCGGCCATGGCTGATTATGATCAGATTTCTTCCTGCATAGCGAACCAGGGGGCAAGAGAAGAGAGCTCTCAGCCTGGTTGTTCAGCCTTGCCCTCTCCCTATATTGTATTTTAGTGGACAGAAATATAGCTTGGGCGGAGACCCTTGCACCAAGTCAGACTGTGTTGCTGTTTTGCTTATTTCTCCCTTGTGCATACGAGTGAGAAGGGAAGAGAGTGACTAATGGCTACTCGGTGTAGTCAGGCCATCACGAGTGCAAATGCTAGGCAAAGCTTCATACCCGTGACAACTAGCATGATGTTGGTCAGATTTAGTTATTGTTAGCTTGCTGTGGCCGGTATATTGGCCACAACCTGGTTGGATTCGGCTGCGGTCGGCCTGTGCCCATAGCTAGTGAGCCGCTGTGCCCATAACTAGTGAGGGGCCTATGAGAGGAGTTAAAGTTGTTGTTGAACTGTCCGAAAAGAAAGGGATGGGTTCACATATTAAGAAAAGTATAAGAAAAAAAAAAGAGAAATATAGGAGAATAAAGTAAAAAAATAAAATTTTATTTTAGTTGAGGGACACAAAAAAATTAGGGCCTGAATGTTGAGGCTTTGGCTTGAGAGAGGCAGTTTCCCTTTGCCGTTGTGGTTTCTTACTCGCCATTTCCATGCAAGGGTAATTATATCTATTTCGAGGGTTTGAGAGAGGCAGTCTTCCCTCTTGGTGGGTTTTTTTCCCTTTCATATGCAAGTGTTGTTTCAGAGGTAATATGTTAGTCTAAAAAAAGAAACAAAAAAGGAAGTAATCAAGGATAATATATATAGTCTAGTCTATGGCAGAGTACATTTTGAGAAAACAGTACCAAATGTAATTTCAACTACTGAAAAAATTCATATTACAAACTAGTATATGTTACAGGTACTAGTAATTTTTTATGATCTCAGTTTGTCAGAATTACATGCATTACTTCCAAGGCAGTAAACGCAAGGACCTAAATAACAAGGAAGAACCACAAGTGTCTTTAAAGTGGAAGTTTTGGAAACGTATTCTGCTTTGATATTTTAAAGTGCTGAGGTTAAATGAGTCATTCATTGCACATTATTATTAATCATAAACCTGGCAGCCCATGTGAAATTTCAGGCTTTCAGCTAAATTCTTCTCCTTCACACAGTAGTGGAAACGTACTCTGTTTTATTGATATCACTGAATGATGAACAAAAATATATAGAAGCAAATGATAGATCTGAGTGAGGTATATCATATATGCCTGTATCTATCAGCTTCACCTAACGCTACCAAGCTGCGACTTCGCCATCGATTTTCCACGCGACTTTAAGATTCGCCAACTCCATAGATTGGCCGGAACAACACAAAAGCAATTTATAAATTGCAAGTGGCGTGGTTTTATTTGCACGTCTAGGAATGCCCAAGATCTAAACTTAGATTTTTTTTTTATCTTGGAATGCAATTAAGTGGTAATTTAGTTAGTGATAGTGGGTAAGAGATGCATAAAACAAACACAAAAATTAATAGCAGGGAGCCATTTCACTTAAAACTGAGATACGTACAACCTAGAGAAATTAAGCATGAGAAGTAGAAGAATAGACCGCGGGTCTGAGTAGTAGGGAGTCCTCAAGGCAGTAGTCAATCACAAAATTAAGCGCACACCTTAGGCGACTCTGGCTGCCCAGAAGGCTAACAATGCAGACTAAATGCACGTTTTAAGTTGACAAAATGGGTCTGTCAATGCAGGTTAGAGTTTTTGTGCAAGGCGTTCCCACTTCCTCCCAGTTTCCCCCCTCTATCCCGTAGTTCTGTAGCAGCCAGCCCTCACCTACGCACTACAATTTTATACGTATAGTCCACCACAGGCACAGGTCCTCAAATCTTGAGTTAAAAAATAAAAAAAAGATGTTAATGACGCGGATCCGAAACAACCCCACCATTTCACCAACCGAAGCTGCCCAAAAATTCCAAATGGTATTGCGTTCACCTGTGCAGGTTGGTCAAGCCCCCGATCCGTGACTGCGACCTCCATCATCCCCACCATTCTTACCACCTCTTCCCTTATTTAAGTCCTTCCCATCCCTCCTGCTCTGCCCATCCCCCGCTTCTCAGTTCTTATTCATTCTTTCATTCTTTCTACCTCCTCTTTCTTCCTCCTCTGCTCCAGCTCCCCTCCCTCCCTCCATCATCTTCACATTAATTCATCTCTACGCAGAGCTACAGAGCTAGCTTGCTTAGCTACAGAGATAAGCTTGCGATGGGCAGCCTCCACGCCGACGTCTTGGAGAACAACCAAGCTGCCCTGCAGCTGAACCCCATGGACCCGGACGAGTTCCGGAAGCAGGGCCATATGGTCATCGATTTCCTTGCCGACTACTACCGGGAGGTCGAGAAGTACCCGGTCCGCAGCCAGGTGGAGCCAGGGTACCTCAAGAAGCTCCTCCCGGACTCCGCACCCAACCACCCCGAGACCATTGAGTCCATTCTCGAGGACGTCCAGTCCCACATTGTCCCCGGCATCACCCACTGGCAGAGCCCAAACTACTACGCCTACTTCCCCTCCAGCGGCAGCACCGCTGGCTTCCTGGGGGAGATGCTCAGCACCGGATTCAACGTCGTAGGCTTCAACTGGATGAGCTCCCCGGCCGCCACGGAGCTGGAGACCATCGTCATGGACTGGTTCGCCAAGATGCTCAAGCTCCCCAGTGCCTTCCACTTCTCCGGTGGCGGCGGCGGAGTCCTCCAGGGCACCACCTGCGAGGGCATCCTCTGCACCCTCACTGCCGCCCGCGACCGCCTCCTGAACCGTATCGGCCGCGAGCACATCGGACGCCTCGTCGTCTACGGATCCGATCAGACCCACTGCGCCCTTCAGAAGGCCGCCCAGATAGCCGGCATCAACCCCGCCAACTTCCGCGCCGTCAAGACCTACAAGTCTGATAACTTTGGGCTAGCGCCTGACAGTCTCCGCGCCGCCGTCGAGCAAGACCTGGCCAACGGCCTCCTCCCGCTCTTCCTCTGCGCCACCGTGGGAACCACATCCTCCACGGCGGTGGACCCGGTGGGGCCCCTCTGCGAGGTAGCCAAGGACTATGGCATGTGGGTGCACGTTGACGCGGCCTACGCTGGAAGCGCCTGCATATGCCCGGAGTTCAGGCACTTCATCGACGGCGTAGAAAATGCCGACTCCTTCAGCCTCAACGCCCACAAGTGGTTCTTCACCACCCTCGACTGCTGCTGCATGTGGGTCAAGGACCCCAGCGCCCTGGTGAAGGCCCTCTCTACCAACCCCGAGTATCTCCGGAACAAGGCCACCGAGTCGAAGCAGGTTGTTGATTACAAGGACTGGCAGATAGCGCTAAGCAGGAGGTTCAGGGCGCTGAAGCTGTGGATGGTGATGAGGAGCTATGGGGTGGCCAACCTGCGCAACTTCCTGAGGAGCCACGTGAAGATGGCAAAGACGTTCGAAGGGCTGGTGAGGCAGGACAGGAGGTTCGAGGAGGTGGTGCCCCGGACCTTCGCCATGGTCTGCTTCCGCCTGCTCCCGCAGTCGCAGGGCTCGGACGGGGAAGAGGAGGCGAACGAGCTGAACAGGAAGCTGCTGGAGTCGATCAACTCGTCGGGCAAGGCGTACATGACGCACGCGGTGGTGGGGGGAATATACATGATTCGGTTCGCGGTGGGTGCCACCCTCACGGAGGAGCACCATGTCAACGCGACCTGGAAGTTGGTGCAGGAGCACGCCGATGCCCTCCTCCTGGGCTCCACCGCCGAAAATGGCGTCCACGTCTGCTGACCGGCTCTCTTCTTCTCCTATATCAGGATCCTTCGGAAGTAGCTAGAGAGAGCCAGGCTGAGTGGTCTAAATAATTCTTCCATCGGTTTGATAATTGGCCCTTCCTGGATAAATTTTTTTCGTGATTTTTGTCTTTCATTATTAATTAATGTATGGACGAATTTGTTCATATTGTAATAAGCAATCTGTGAATGCGTACGTCGTGAGAGTATGAATCATCCATCGTATTTCATTCTACTTTTTCTTTCTTGCTTTCTTTTAATTTTGGGCAATCAATTTTGACGACGGACTACTCCATACTTCTTTATTCCTAATAGGAGAGAGAACATGATTTTTCGATTTATAATATTTGATGCATATACTCCTTGACAAATAAATTTGTTCCATATTAATAGCTTAGTAAAGTACTTAAAAAAAATCATAATTTTATTTTTTTCTCTTAAATATGAATTTTATTATTTAATAAAAAATATTATTTTTTATATGTAACCATTGATATTAAAAGAGGGAGGAGGGTGGTCTTTGACTGCTGTGTTTGATTTGGAACCGGAAAATTTCTGAGTTGGGGACTAGGTGGTGAAGCGCCGTGTGCCACTCATAACATGTATTAATAATTATATTTTAAAAAAATAATTTTTACTAAATGGTTAACCTACCTCTCAGACATGATATTTTTTTAAATACTCATTTAAATTGAACTAAATGAAGTTATTAATATAACATAAATTTTTTTGTTAAATAAAATTATTAATGTAAGATAGAGAGAGTAATCATTCTAGCATGCAAAAATTGCAGTGGCGGTGGCTTGCACAAACGGAGACGGGAGTAATTCGTATGTCATGTTAATGTCACCTGGTTACTGGTCAATAAAAGGAAGTTGATAAATTCAAGCACCGAACAAGTCACTAAGACCTGATATTAGCCGGCTAATTAAACTTCGTTCATTAAGTAATGAAAATAAATTTCAGTGAACTGAAAGGTGTGACAACGTCTCAAAGAAACATATATTCTCTCTGTCTCATATTAATAGTTACACTTAAAAAAAAAAATTATTAGCTAACCCATTTTAAACAAAAAAACCTTATAATACTATTTTTTAAGTGCCAATCACTTAGATTGAACAAAATAAAGCCATTTATATATAACAAATTTTTTGTTAAATAAAATTATTAATTTAAAACAAGGGAGTATTATACTTACAATAAGAAGAAACATATTACTTCATTTTTATCTTTTGTTGCTAATAAAAATACTCTATCAGCCTTTACTTAATTAAATCAAGGTCAGGCAGCTCATGATCCCACTGGTTTGACAAGGAACTAATGCATAACTAACCAACTAATAACAAAAATCATAACGAGCATTAACGCCAATCAAACAGATGTGATTAAATAGGATGAAATGATGAAACTAATTTAATCGCCGGCTTACCCGTCAGTGTAGTACTGGACAAAAGTCCCACTACTCCAGTCCTAACTTTAGCGAGAGTGGAGAGAATCGGAGGAAAAACGAGATGCCCACGTGCATTGCATGGGCTGCTAAATAATCTTCACGTACGTGCTAACAAGTCTCCAACTCCTAGAAGAGAAAACCAGATAGAGAGACACCATCACATCATTACTACGCCACATTGGCGTTCGGTTTCATTCCCGATGAACCTACTTCATTATCTAAAAATTCGATTATTGAGTCCAGAAAAGTGAGTTTTACTTATAAATGGTCCTTTGGAAGAACAAGTAAGTTTATCAAGTAGTCAAGAAAGTATTTTTCTTATTAGTATTAGCTCTTCTTTTCATTAAGAAAATTATTTAGTGCTCTCAGATTGCTACATAGAATTTATTCTGACGCATGTTAGTATAAGTACATTAGTACTAATGTGTGTTATCTTATCCTCCTCGACATCAATGTCTGTAAATTGGGAGCACGTCCACCTAATAGTCTAAAACAGAAGGTAGCATTGAATAATTTCTCCCTATTTTCTAATTGCCTGCATCCTATAAAAGAGACGGATGATGTTTATTTAACAGAAATAAAAAAAGAAGGCAGATTTCACGGGCTATATCAGATACATCACGCAACTTGCCGTTGAATAATAAATAATAATAAAAAATGTATGAGCCAACAAATCTTAATCCGACGGTAAAAAGAGCATAAAACTAATCTCCCCTGCCATATTATTTCATAAATTTCAACCAATATACTCCTTTCGAACTAATTTAATAGCTCTATTTGAAGAAAAAATTGTTTCATATTAATAACTATATTTTATTAAATTTAAATAATTTAATACTTAAAAAATATTATAAGTTTAATTTTTTTATTAGAATAGATATAGATTTTATTTTTTAATAAAAAATATTAATTTTTAATATAAATATAAGACATGTAACAAAATAAAGGAACTGTAGACAGACAACTTTAAGAATGACTTTATATTGATGACAAAATGTCAATATCACATGGGTCTTATTAACAGCAGCATGTTGGCGGTGAGAGTTGGTCCACGTAGATGTTTGTTCCTTTTATAGAGTATTAAACAAGTCACTACTTACACTGTCAGCAAGAAATAATAAAAAAAGTGTCCAGCCTGACCGGGCGGTATAACCCAGTCCGTTGACAGGGTATACAAGGGTCTTAGAATGGTATATAGAAACCTAATATAGTATATAGCTTTAGGTGACCATATTGAGAGGTTGTATTATAAGCCAGGAAAAACATTTCCCACAAATTTCAATAATATAACAATATTTATCTACCAAGAATCCACAGTTGCCTTTGTGGCCTGACAACTAAGTTCAGTTGTTACTCAATTCGCCTTTAATGTAAGTAAAAAAGTAAGTGTGTGTCCTAATTAATGATTCCACTGGTTGGTTTTCGTTGGATGGTTTGTCTTTTATTTGAAACCTTTTTCAGAGTAATAAAGATTCGCTTGTCAAACTTTATTTTATCATCTTTACACGTATAAAAATTGGGCCTCACTTATAAATAGTGTGGAAGACAATGAAGTAAAGTTTTGACGCGTGAATATTGACGTCGTCAAAATATTTTTCTATTTTTTTGGACAAATGTTTGGTGGCACTTACAAAAGTAAATCTTTTCAGAATTAAGGCCCAGTGCATTTTATTTTCATCAAATCGGATTTTTAATTACTAGAACTAGCCTTTTGTCAAACTATTTTAATTTAATTACATACCTGATAACCTATGTCACCTATTGAAATTCAACAGCAAAATAAATTTAAATTGTTTTAAAATAGTTTTACCCTTATTAGTTAATAGCATATGCTCTTTATTCAGAAAATATTTCATACAAATTTGTTATTATACGTACATTTCTTAACTCCTTTAGATCGTCTATTTTTATCTCTTTCGGCCCTTGTCTTCTGTCTCCTGAGTAAGAAAAGTATTATGATAATGTCTAACTTGAGGAGAAAACTATTAATCTACAAGAACAAATCTCTAATGGCAAAATTATCTTAAAAATTTTAATTTGATGGCATGCATGCATCTTCACTCTACATATTAATAAATGTGTGTATAACCACAAACTTCTATGTAAGGCTTTCTGAATTAAGAGCATATGCTATTAATAGATAATGGTAATATCGTCTTAAAATAATTTAAATCTGATTTTTAGAAGGAGGGGGATTATGTACAAAGTATTTAATAGACAATAGGGGTTATGTGTAGTTTTCAATTGGAAATGGGGCTATAAGCAATTTTGACTCATTGGGGGCTAAGTGCAAGAATCTGCCCAAAAATAAATTACTAGAAGCAAGGGATATACGCACTCTGTTTCTTAGTCACATATTCATAATATTATAGGGAATATACTCCATTAAGGAATTCATTGAAGATTATACTCCCTGTGACATTAAGGAATTCATTGAAAAATATACTCCCTGTGACATTAAGGAATCCATTGAAGGATATAGGGGATATGTAGACAAAAGCTATAGCTCCCAACAATTAAAGCTTCCCGTGGCAAATTAGGAAGAGTTTTTAATGTTTCTCACTTACTTATCATGAGCCCAGAGTAAGAAATGTTTGGGAATCATTAATATTTAATATCAATGTTGCACACTCTAGTATACATTGGCATCACACTAATATATGCTAGAGTGTACATGTCAATCTCACACTGATGCTAACATACTGTCGTGACCCTACTCGATGGAAAGGTTATCGTGCGGCACTTAGAAGGCTTTTCGCCTGGCAAGTAATCCTTTCAAATGCGATAAGAGTTCTTGCTGGCAAGGCGCTATGCGGATCACGTGAGAAGGGCCTTACAAAGCAAGAGGTAAGGGAACGGGAGTGACACATTGCAAAGAAAGAAATGAATACAAGCATGAAGATGGATTGCATTTACTATCAACGCGTTTACAAAGCAATGGGTGCAAAACACATTAGCCAACCACACAAACACTACCCTCCCCCTATATAACTTAAGAGATTTTTTGAATATTGCTAGAGTAGCAGCCAAAGTGGCTCTACGAGTATGGTTACATAAAAGTAAAGAAAAATACATAAAAACATAAAGAAAGACATTAAAAGGTATTTACAATGTATTTACAAGGGTGTTCGGACTAGGTTTGTGACATTCTCCCCCACTCAATTATGTTGACGTCTTTGTTGACACTGCTCCTGGAGGTAGGCTTTGGCATGTTGTATTTGTTGAATGGTGAGGTCATCTTCGGGCTCCCAGCTATGTGGAAGGCCCTGCCACTTGATGAGGAATTCTCGTACTTGTTCTTTGTCGCTGAGAACTTCGCGATCTGCCAAGACTTCTTCTAAGACTCGAACATCAAAGGTTACTTTCGGGTTGTCGTGATCAATCTTGTTTCTAGAGGGGTCTTCAGCATCGGCATGATATGGCTTGAGACAACTGACATGGAAGGTTTGGTGGACCTGCATCCAGGCTGGTAACTGTACTTGATAAGAGTCTTTCTCAACCCACTTAGTGATGGGGATGAGACCTTCATACTTGCGAACGAGACCACGGTGGAGTTGTCAGAATATCTTTAATGGGGCTAGATTCAGTTTGATAATAACCAAATTTCCCACCTTGAATGTGTAAGGCTTTCGGCCTAAGTCGGCCCACTTCTTTGCTCTGCGGGCGTCTTTTTCGATATAGGCCTTTGTAATGTCTGTTTGGAGGTGCCAATCCTTTGTTAGGTGGAAGGCAGACGTGGGAAATGCTAAAATAAATGGTGTTGCCGGTTGACACCCAATAGCCAGCTCAAAGGGACTATGGTTGGTGGGAGAACTCCGTTGGAGGTTATAGGAGAATTGGGCAATATTGAGCAGGTTCGCCCAATTCTTTTGATTGACACTGATGAAGTGGAGAAGGTACTCTTCGAGGATGACATTGATGTGTTCAGTCTGACCATCTGTTTGGGGATGCATGCTAGAGGAGAAATTTTACTTTGAACCCAACAACTTGAATAACTCTATCTAGAAACGACAGGTAAACCATGCATCACAGTCACTCACATTGGTTCGCGGTATGCCCCAAAGTTTGACAATATTTTTGAGGAATAAGTGTGTCGCTTCTTCATCCGTACAATACTTCGACGCTAGAATGAAAGTAGCATATTTTGAGAAGCGATTGACCACAACCAAGATCAATCCATAGTCGCCGACCCTTGGTGAAGAGGAGATGAAGTCTAGGGAGACACTCTCCCATGACCCATCTGGCATTGGTAGTGGTTCTAGAAGACCACACGATTTGTCCCGTTCAACCTTATCCTGTTGGCACTTGAGGCAAGTGCGGACATACTCTTCGACATCGTTGCCCCATGTGAGGCCAATAGTACCCCCTTTTCAATAGAGTCAAGGTGTGATGGATACCTAGATGTCCGGCCCACAGTGTGTTTGACATTCTATAAGGAGATCCTTCCTAAGGTTGCCAACCTTTAGCACGTAAAGATGCTTCCCCTTTGTCATTAGTAGTCCATCTTCCACCCAAAACTTGTGAGTTTTTCCATTAGTGACTTGCTGGAGAAGAGAGGATTCCAAGGTATCTTTATCTAGTACAACCCGAATTCGAGCATGTAGATCGCTTCTACACTGGCTGACATGGCCCAACTTGTTCAACTCTACGGTGGCAAGATCATTAGACTTAGCCTTCTGACTCAGAGCATCGGTGACATTGTTGTCTCTGCCAGGTTTGTATTCCAGAGTGAAGTTGAATTCGAGAAGGAAATCCTGCAACGAGCTTGTTTTAGGGAGAGCTTATTCTGGGTTTAGAAGTAGCTAGCAACAATATTGTTAGTCTTGACAACAAATTGAGAACCCAACAAATAATGTCACTAAGTGTGAAGACAATGCATGATAGTTGTCATCTCTTTCTCTTGTATGGTATACCTTCGCTCAGTCTCATTCAGTTTGCGATTCTCTAAAGCTACCGGGTGGCCATAGACCCAAAATACCTCCTATGGCATAATCAGAGGCATCCATTTGCATTTCAAAGGGTTTCATGTAATCAGGGAGGCGGAGTACAGGGTCTTCAGTCACAACCTTCTTCAGCTAAGCGAAGGCCATTTAACATTTCTCCGACCAGCACCAAGGACGGTCTTTTTTGAGTAAGTTTGTCAAAGGGGTGGCTTTTTGTGAGTACCTCTGAATGAACCGCCGATAGTAATATCCAGACCAAGGAAAGCTCCCAATTGCGTGAAACTTCGATGTATCCATGCGGACTTGTCCATCTCTAATGGTGTGTCCCAAGAATAAGATCTCCTCCTTAGCAAAAGAACATTTCTCCAACTTGACGTACAACTAATTGAGCTGGAGGATTTCAAAAACAACCTTTGGATGTTCAACATGCTCTGCTAAAGTCTTGACGTATATGACAATGTCATCTATGTAGACAACCATGAACTTGTCGAGGAACTCACGAAAAATATCGTTCATTAGAGTGCAAAATGTAGCCAGTGCATTCGTTAGTCCAAAAGGCTTGACAAGGAACTCAAAGGCTCCATAGCAGGTAACGCAAGTAGTCTTCACCTCATCCCCCTCGGCAATTCTAACTTGATAATACCCAGATTGTAGATCCAACTTCGAGAAGTATCAAGCATCTCCCAGTTGATCAAAGAGTATTGCAATGAGCGGAAGGGGATATTTGTTCTTCATTGTCAATTTGTTGAGAGTACAGTAATCAATACACAAACACAAGCTTCCATCATGTTTCTTTTGGAAGAGGACTGGAGATCCAAAGGGTGCCTTAGCGGAGCAGATGAAACCTGCTTTAAGGAGCTCATCAAGTTCTCTTCACAATTCCGCAAGCTCAAGTGGTGCCATTTAATACGGGGCACGAGCTGGAGGCTTAGCACCTGGTTCTAACTCTATTTGATGATCAATAGCTTTCCTTGGTGGGAGGTGTTTGGGTAAGGCTTTCGGCATCACATCCACATATTTCGAAAGGACCGCCTTAACTTCTGGATGAGTAGGTCCGTCATCTGGTGATTGATCCTCCATTCGCATGGCTACAATGTAAGTGGACTTACCATTCCTCAAGCCCTTATCAAGTTGCATGACTGATAAGTATTTAGTCTCGGGCTTGTCCTTCTGAATGACTGGTACCATGCATGAGCTAGATTTGTTGAACATGCATACCGATCCTAGGTGCGACATCGACACAACACTTGCACCTTGTAAAAAGTCCATCCCAAGGATAACCTGAAATCATGCAAGCGAACAACCATAATAGGGTGAGTTTTGGAGTTCACGGCCTTCATCTGGCTGGAGTCTTTTACCAACTGTAACCCAAGGTGCTTGATCTCATTGTTGGAGACGAAGGTGTGAGTAGCTCCAGTATCAACCATGACTTGAGTTGGGACTCTATTTAACCGAATCCCAATATACATCAAACTCTTAGCCTGATAGGGTTTTGTTATATCTTGTCCCTTAAGTGAATTGAGTAATCGTAATGCCCCTATTTTTGGTTCAACATCCACATCGCTAGATGCCCCTTCATTGACAGCTTTGGAATGTGATAGTCGGGCATATAGGGCATTAAGCTCTTTTTTCTGTTGGCAATCTCGAACAGTGTGCGGACCACCACAAAGGAAACATGTAAACTTGCAAGGTTGAAATGTTGTGTTATCTATCCTTTGTTCCTCGCTCATGTAAAAAGGCTTCCTCTCACCCATCTTGCCCTTGCCTTTATCTTGACCCCTAGTGAATGGCCCTTGGTCTTTCTGATCATATCGATTATCCCTCTAGTTGGTGGTGTTCCTTTTCGAGCCGCCTTCATTAGTATAGTTAGTAAGGCACTCTGCTTCTATAACGGCGGTGGTCAAATCTTTTACACCTCGCCTGTTTAGTTCAGTCTGAACCCACAGTTTAAGTCCTTCCAAAAAGAAAAATAGCTTGTCTTTTTTGGACATGTCACGAATATCCAACATGAGGGCGAAAAATTACTTAGCATATTCCCAAATAGTCCCAGTTTGTTGGAGATGTCTAAGGTTTCTCCGAGCAATGAACTCAACATTTTTAGGAAGAAATTGAGTCTTGAGTTGACTCTTCAGCTCCTCCCATGTCTCAATCCGGACTAGGCCTCTCGTCATCTCATCATACTTAGTCCTCACCATAGCTTGGCATTGTACAAATACATCGCGGCCATAGCCACTTTTGCCTCTTCAGTCTCTTGGTTAATAACTCGAAGGTATTGTTCCATATCGAACAAATTTTTTTTGAATTTCTTAGCATCTCTTGCCCCACTGTATAGTGTGGACTCTGACACTTTAGGGCATCTTTGTTTGCCCATCACAACAAGTGGTTCTTGGAGAGCGGTATTGCGCATGAAGACCGACACCTGGGCTGCCAAGCCAAGAATCTTTTCCATTAAAGAAGCGACAGATACTTGCACATCATCACGAAGCTTGTTGATCAGCTCATGATTCTCCAAGCTAAAATCATGGTTCCTTTGCTCCCACGCTTCTAGGGAGTGAACCCTGTCATCTAGCTTGTCGAAATTGGTTGCAAGGGACGCTAGTTGCTCCTCCACAGCATCCACACGCAACAACATTTTCAACATCTTTGTCAGCATGAGGGTCACCCCGCTTGCCTTAACCACTGACTTTGGCATCAATTTCAAAGTTTGATTAAACCAAAGGGGGATCACCTAAACCAAGACTTTGATACCAACTGTCACGGTCCTACTCGATGGAAAGGTTACCGTGCGCCACTTGTAAGGCTTTATGCTCGGCAAGTAAGTCTTTCAAATGTGACAAGAGTTCTTGTTGGCAAGGTGCTGCGCAGATCACATGCGAAGGGCCTTACAAAGCAAGAGGTAGGGGGAACGGGAGTGACACATTGCAAATAAATAAATGAACATAAGCATGAAAATTAATTGCATTCACTATTAACACATTTACAAAGTAATGGGTGCAAAACACATGAGCCAACCACATAAATACTACCTTCCCCCTATATAGCATAAGAAAATTTTTGAATATTATTAGAATGATAGTCAAAGTGGCTCTACAGGTATGATTACATAAAAGTAAAAAAATATATATAAAAATATAAAGAAAAACATTAAAAGGTATTTACAATATATTTATAAGAGTGTTCGGACCAAGTCTATGACATTACGCTAGATTGTGAATTGTCTTAGGGATAAATGGCTCTTAGGCATTCATTATGCAAAGCTCATGGTAAGTGGAGAATATAAAAAACACTTCTACCAATCTATAAAACACTGACACAGGTCTTAGAACAATGCCAAAATTTTACACGTGTCGAATAAGAGATTAGTAAAAACTGTCATGCTGACCATTTCACAATGCAAATGAAGCGGCAGAAAGTACGCAGACAGAATGAAAGAGTTGCACTTCATTAACACTAATGTGTGTTAATACATATAGCATTGATCTCATAGATGAAAGACTCTCATATGCACACTTTATTAATACTAATACTAATGTGTATTAATACATATAGTATTGATCTCATAGATGAAAGGCTCTCATATGCATGTAAAGCTCATTATTAGTGGAAAGCATAAAAAACACTTCCGGCGACGTGGTAAAAAAATGAGGAAGCTGAGCCTTTTGGACAGTTGAGCTGAAATGTGAAAAGGACTTTTGGGCCGTTGGAACTCGGATGAGATGGGCCTCCATTTCCTCGCATCTATGCCCATCCTCATTTGGTAGTTTTTAGTCGTTGATCATCAGGCAGACTCCCGCCATCCTCGTCTCCATGAATCATGTGGCACAGAGCTTTGCTCACCTAAATCGATTCCCAAATTCATGGTGCTTTCAAATCCCATTCAGACGCTTAGGCTGTCTTTTAACATTCTTACTCGGTCTACTTATGTGGGTTTCTTCTGCACTTCCTCAGTTCCGTTAACTGATACCATATCCCAATTTAAACTGCCCAAGCATGGGTACCCCGATCAATTTCTTGTTTACTGCAACTCCAAAATTGCAGAAAGTGGACGGAACGGTAATCTTGAGGAAGCAGAATCCATCTTCCGCCGTCTTCCCTTCAAATCAGTAGTCTCCTGGACGGCTTTACTGACGGCCTACGCGCAGAATGGTGAACTCCTCCAAGCACGGAGGATGTTCGACGAAATGCCTGAACGAAATACTGTCGCCTGGAATGCAATGATTACTGCCTATATCCGATATTACAGGATTGAGGAAGCGGTGGAGTTGTTTTCTTTAATGCCCCATAAGAATGAGATCTCTTATAGTGCGATGATCACCGGTTATGTTGGTGTTGGAATGATGAGGGAGGCTGAAAGTCTTTACTCGGTGATGCAGCAAAGTGAAAGAGAGCCTGTTGCTTCTAATATTCTAATTAATGGGTATTTGAAGGTGGGGGAGCTGGAAGATGCCGTACGGGTTTTTGAGACGCTGTCCTGCAAAGATGTAGTGTCTTGGAGCTCAATTTTAGATGGTTTTTGCAAGAAGGGGAGGATTGCGGATGCTTGTAATATTTTTGAGAGGATGCCAGAGAGAAATGTAGTGTCTTGGACGTCTATGCTGGGTGGGTATTTGCATTCTGGAATGTGGAGTGAGGCGCTTGTCTTGTTCTCCAGGATGAGGATGGAGGAGGATGTGAAGGTCAACTCTACTACCCTCACTGTTATTTGTGATGCTTGTACTGATTTGACGAGATCCAAAGAGGGAATCCAGATTCATGGATTAATGTTACTAATGGGTTTCGAAGCAGATCTCTTCTTAGGTAATTCAATCATAAACATGTACTCGAGAGTGGGTTTAATGACTGAGGCTGACAGGATGTTTCATCTCATGAACAGGAAAGACTTAGTTTCTTGGAACTCGATCCTTGGAGGCTATGTTCAACAAAACGACCTGGAGAAGGCTTATGAGCTCTTCAAGAAGATGCCCAAAAGAGATGTTGTTTCCTGGACTGCAATGATTGTGGGGTTTTCAAGAAGAGGAAGAATGGAAGAATCTGTTAGTCTTTTTGGAGAAATGCCACAAAAGGATGACATCTCATGGACAGCACTTATTTCTGGATTTGTGGAGAATGGGCTATATGAGGAAGCAATTTTGTGGTTTGTTCGGATGCTTCGAGAAGGACATCGGCCGAATCCTCTGACTCTAAGCAGTTTACTCAGTGCCTCAGCTGGCTTGGCAGTTCTGAATCAAGGACTTCAGATCCATGCTCAAGTCGCGAAGTTGACTTTGGAGTTTGATCTTTCTATACAAAATTCACTAGTTTCCATGTATGCAAAGTGTGGAAATTTGGACATAGCTTATCAAGTTTTCTCTAGTATTAGTGTGCCCAACCTGGTTTCCATGAATTCCATGATCACTGGTTTTGCTCAACATGGATTTGGAAAAGAGGCTTTACAGTTATTTGAAGAAATGAGCTCAGGTGGCTGCAAACCAAACGAGGTTACGTTCCTCGGTGTACTCTCAGCTTGTGTGCATGTGGGATTGGTGGAGGAGGGATTGCATTATTTCAGCATGATGAAATCTACTTGTCATATTGAACCAGGCCGTGACCACTATGTGTGCATGGTAGATCTCCTCGGTAGGGCAGGAAGATTAAAGGAGGCAACTGTGATGATCAGTTCAATGCCGTTTGAACCCCACTCCGCTATATGGGGAGCTTTGCTAAGTGCAAGCAAGAGACATATGGATTTTGACCTGGCAAAGATTGTTGCTCACCGCCTTCTTGAGTTACAGCCAAAGAGTGCAACACCCTATGTGGTCTTATCCAATATGTATTCTGAAGTTGGTCTTCATAAGGAAGAGGAAAGTATGAGGAGGATACAGAAAATGGGAGGCGTGAGAAAGAGTCCTGGCTGCAGTTGGATAGTAGTGGGAAGTAAGGTTCATTTGTTCGTAGCAGGTGATCGGTCACATTTTCAATTAGGAGAGATCCAAGCAGTGCTGAGGCAGTTATCAGCAGAAATGAGAACATTTCTTTGATCAAATCCTCGCATTGACAGAAACTGACCATTTTCTCCTTTCATTTATGATCCATGTCATCATCTGCTGGTGGCCTCTAAATGAAGATTAGTTGGACTAATGAATTGAAGATGACAGCCATGGCAGCCAGGTATGTAGCATTCCATATGCATGAGTAGAACAAAAGCAAAAAACAGTTTTACTTTACAAGATAACTGCAGGCACCACATATTCATCTGTCACAAACGAGATGTTTTCTGCAACAAACTATTAACAAGAATCTTGAAACACAATATTGTTCTCTAATATTTAAACTACAAAAGTACATAAAAGACTGACAAAATGCTTCCTGTAATGTCTATGTGCAGTGTCAAACGAGTGGCATGCTTATGCAAAAGATCCCACTCTTGAATGCATCTTTGATCTGGCATCTTCAAACTCTTCAGGATCCTCGTAGATCTCAAGATCAGAAGCGCTCAGGCAAGGGGGAACATAAGCTGCAAAAACAGACTCCATGTTTGGTGTTTCCTTGTTTTGGGTGACTACTTCCAAAGGAGTGTACTCGAATGAAAGGTAGAACTTCTTGCTGCAGACAACTGCAAAAATGATAGATAGTACAGGCAGGGGTATTAGAAATACGGCATAGGGGAATTTCTTGACGCCAAAGTAGCCAATCAGCGTTAGTTGATAAAGAAACAAAGCTGCCACAATCCGTGTATGCAGGTGAGGCCACATTCTTCCATAGCTTTCGTATGAAGGGACATAAACTTTCAGTGCCTGGAAGAGCAGAAAGGTCGTAAAAATGTTGGTTTGTTAGTATTACAACTTTCAATACAACAAAAATTGTGTTCTTAGTATCAGTGAATATGCTGAAATACCGACTGGTTATTACTGTGCCAAGAGATTTTTACAAACCTGATTGCGAAGAATGAGCCATCCAAGTCCAAAGTAGGCAACGCCAAATGGAATAATAAGAGGAGCTATTACAGAATAGCAGAGAGCAATTGTGACAATCAGCATGTCATTGGGAACCTTTGTGTGATAGCTTAGTTCCCCTGGAGCCCAAGCTTCTCTTAGCTCCTCTTCTGTTTTGCAGAGGAACTTCTTTTTGAGATGGTAAATAAGAAGAGGTATCAATCGAGACAGCTCAAGCCCATAGCCAACGAAGAACCTGTATGATCAAATATAAGATTAGCTCAGAATCTAGAAGAACAGCAGGCTGAAAAACTTCCCCAAATGGAATGGAGATCTTACTTGAGTGCAACAAAGGTGATGAAAAAGGTTGCACTTTTGGGTACATTCTCGCCCAGCGTTGTCACGAGTGAGTCGGGATTTTTCTGGATAGTCTTGAAAGAACTAAACAGGGTGCTTCCAATTGTAACCCCAAGAAAGACATTGAATACAATAAAGTAAAAATATTTTCCTGAGGTAGCTCTCACGACGTGGCTTTGAGAAGGGATCCCTTCAAGCTTGGACAGGAACATGAGCAAACTTGGCAACAAGGCCAAAAATACAATCAGTGCAATCTGAGGGAGATACGCTTCTAGCACCGTCTTAATTGCTGGTATGTCAATTATGACCTTTAGAAATGACAACATCTTCTGAAGATTCTTCAAAGTTGTAAATGCAGAGATAATTCCAATGGGGACCATGTAGAAGACCACAGTTAGAAAGACGATACCATAAACTGCATACTGTCTGATCTGCCTTTGATAGAATTTGATTGAGAGGTTGCTCCATAACAATTGACGGGGTTCAGGAGCTTCTCTTACTGTCCAAGTGTCCACAATCTGAGCATGGAGGGTTTGACCCGCTGAGATAGCGGCTGGTTTGCTGTTGAAGAAAACCAGTGCAGCTCCAACCTGTTTATCTGTCAAAGTGATCTTCTGCTCTGCTTCTAATTTTGGAGTCAGCTCTCTGATCTTCTCGTTACAGTAATCTATGGTATCTACTTTCTTCCCAACAAGGCCAAGGAAGCCAGTTCGGTTTGTGGGTTTTGTACCTTCAGGTTTCTTTGAAGTTTTTGATTCAGCGAATACAGCTTCAGCATGGGCGAGTTTCTTTTTGCATGCTTTCAACTCCTCCCAAATTTTGTCAACCTGAGAAAATAGTTAAAGCCAGCAGTTATTCTCTTGATCTGAATTGCTATTGGTAATTCAGGACCATGATGTCTACACAAAACTTGTGTAAAAACAGAACAGGTAAAGTAATTACTGGAAATATGAATTACCTCTTTGTTGTCAGTTATCACCAGTGATTTGTAAAAGGTATCTGGATGAAGAGATCTAAAATAAGAGTTGACCTGCTCCTTTCGTGTTTGTCCTTGAGGGGGTGGGGGAATATCTCTAACTAATATTGTGGATTGCTCAGGTTTCTGTCCAGGTGCGGCAAGAGCAGCCGCTCTAAGCTGAGACACATGCTTGTAGGATCTCCACAAGATGTAGTACGTAACAAAAGTGACCCAATACGCTGCGACTAAGAAGGCCCACAGCCTCGGACTTTTCTCCTGAAATTCACCACCATCAACATAAGTAGATGTGAGACTAGATTTTTTTTGGTAACAAGTCCGGTAACAACATGTGACTTACTGTGATGTTTCCCATAGCCAGATATTCAACTTCAGAGAAGGTCCCATTGCTGGTAGTTTGAGATTTAGGTTTCACGCCTTTGTCAGTTGAGGCAATGGGAAGCAGAACCGGCAGCAGCACGACTCCGGCTATAACCAATATCCCAAGGACTGGAACACCAAGGATATATGTAAGGCATGCTACTTTGTTTTTTGGATTCAGTAAGGTATGCTACTTAGTACAAATTGGTTCAGGATGAGCACTGATTTGACTTTTCAGTAGAATAAACACTGATTAGATGAGGAACACCAACACCCAATCCCTTTTCAGGAGAATAAACAATGTTTAGATGGAAAACACCCAGGATTGGATATTTCTGGTTTATGCGCGGGTATATGATTCGGTTGAGATTTAGCTTAATATTATTATATGAAGTACGAAATACCCAGGGCAAAAATGCCAGATCTCAACACATATTACTGTTGTGATGGTTTATGTGTTTTGTAAAGGAAGGGGACTTTTTGTTGAGAGCGAGAGTTCTATGAGCAAGAATTTCCCTGAGACGAAGATTACATCGAGAGGTACCGGTTCTATGCACATGAATTTCCCGAGGCCCAAGGAGCATAAGTGTTCAGAAAGCAAATAGACAGAAAAAAGTACCTAACAGACAAACTTAGCACATGAAAGGAATCTCGTGTATGGGTGTATAATCAAAATCATAACAATAGAAAAGGAAGAAACAAAAGAATAAAATCAAATAAGCACTCCCATTGCTCTCTCAACGCCCAACCCCGTCGCCTCCCTAAAAATTTAGACTAGATCCGGGTTCAAAAGCAGAGATGATGAAACCAAAACAAAGCCAAGCTACCCCTAAAAGTAGAAATCCTAGAATTTTAGCAAGGACTAAAGAAGAAGGCCATCATTAAGTTGTGTATTTGTTCATAATTATTGTATGATACAAGAAAATAGAATCCATACCAGAGCTAAGGAAGACGAAGTAGACGGCAGTGTCAACCCCACACGCTGCAATAACGTCAGCCTCGGTGGATCTGAAGGCCTCACCAATCCAAGTAAAAGGGTTCCTGGACTTGTTTCCTTCCCATGGATCCAGACCTTTCAAAATCCGGTTGGGGTAGTAAATCACCTGGTTTGATGGCTTCCTGGAGAGCCAGGCGAAGAGCAGCATCAGCACCACGAAGATGATGAATGAGGTGCAGAGAGACGTGAGGAAGGAGCTGAAATCCATCCTCTCTTCACTTGATACACCCCCCCAAACAAGCTAATCAAGCTCTTTCTGCAGCTCCAGTCAGTCTCCCAGCTACTCCCAGAGAGATGATGAGAGATAGAGGAGGAGGAGGAGGAGGAGGAGGGTAGCAGCAGAGACAGAGACTGGCAGGGCGTGATAATGAGAAGCGGGGTGGTGAGATTGGTGAAGAAATAGCCGTTGAAGCCGTGGGCATGGCGCGTCAAGTGTCCCAGCAATAAGGTGGGGGTGGGTCTGCCTATTTACATCACTGGATTTGCTAATTAAGCGCCAGCACATGCTTTTCTCTGTATTTCTTTGCTTGAGCCACATTATACGACGCATTTGTTTTGCTTTAAAAACGACACCAAGCAGCATAATTGAATGCTCAATTTTGGAAATGGAGCTTAAGTCTGACTCACGGGAGATGGTTGGTTGAATCACATAAATGGGATCCACATGTGAGGGAGGGATGCCACTCAAATAACTATTTTATTTTTGGCCTAAGTTCGGGTTTCAGGTAATTCAATTCGACTTTTGACCTATTAAAATTATAAATATAAATTTTTAATAGAACTCTAGGCTTAGATTTTTTAAATTTAATCTTAAATAACTATTTTGATTTAGGTTAAATTTGAGTTTATGAATTCTTCAATAGTAGACCGAAATCCGACCTAAGGGGGGAGGGGAATTAGAGCCTGGCATATTATGGAGGGTAATTAATATGGGTGGCTATTATCCGGTTGATCTGGGTCGTTATCTCCGCCCCTGATGGGGGGGCTCTTTTGTCGTTATTCGAGCTGTCTGTGGGACCCTCCCTCCTTGTCAATTGGATAATTTTGCGATCGCGAAGCAAGGTGGGGGTAAATAAAGGCCACTGACACTGGGCCTAAGCTCCCGGTCAAAGAGCTACTTTGGGTAACTGCCACGCATCGGTGTCAGCCCTCACCGGCTTCTTGCCGACAACTGCGTCTTGACTTTTTGACCGTCTGGCTTGGTCGACTTACAATCCCACGTAGTGGGGCCCGCCCTTAATCCCCCAGCAGCCAGTCAAACTGAGCTTTGTCATTGACCTGGGTCCCACACGAAATCTAAAGGCCTTTCAATTCACAAAAAAGGAAACGGAGCACACGCATTTCCCGCGCATAGCCGACGATCCGACGGTTAATCATCCTCCCATCGTTTTTTATTTATGAGGTAGGTCTATAATAGAGACCCGTTTATATATGAATTCATTTTTGCGTAAGTTGAGGTATTATGTTTTATTAAATTTTGACGTGATTATATAAGTAATTTAGGGGGTAAATTAGTTTTGGTTTATATGAACTCATTCTCAGGCGCGATTGCATAAGTTTAAAAAGTAATGGGGCTCACAACTAAAATATGGCAAAAAGTACCAGTTTTATTTTTAAAAATTGCTCATTAAAAAATAATTCATTGCACAAATCGGGCAAGTCAGACAGTGACATAATTTTTTTTTCTAAATCTAGATATTCTTTATGGGATGGAGGGAGTAATATACAAATTATGTGTATCAAGAGGTAGGTCAATCATTGTTTTGTCTATACCGTATACTGAGCCTGCGAGCTGGTGTTGTATCAGAGCTCCACCAGGTTTCACATCTTTTCAGTGGCATATTTACCCTTCATTTGTGGTTCTCCTACCTTTGTTATGTTCATGTATATGTAAACACACGTCAAGAGGAGAGGATTGAATATTTAAATAAAAAAACTCAAAATTTGTTTCCTAACGGGCTTAATGGGGCACACCATTTTTCTAATCTCGACCACATATTACAATAAAAACTAGATATGGATCTAGAAAACGACAGATCAACCAAGATATGTTCTTGTCACCTGGACCATTATTCTTCATCATCTTCTTGTGGTTCACAACACATGGAGATTATGTACATTGTGGCCATACTTTAATTAATTTACACGGGTTAAGTGCAATTTGCCCTTAATTAATTATCCACGGTTCACAAGTGGAGTTAATAATGATCCTGATATTGCCACTGATGAGGTAGTAGGCCCCCAGAGTCCCTCAGTCTTTTGATTCACACTTGGTCGACATTGTGGACGCGGATGGTCACTACAAGGCTTGCAACAGTATCACAAGATTGAAGAAAACGATTGATCAACCAACCTATCTTTCTGCCACTGTGTATATTAGCTAACAGATGCCCTCTATCGGAACAGATAGGCTTGATGGCACTCCTACGTATCTGTCCTTCCTTCACACCAAACCTCATCAATGGAAACTTAGTGGGGGCCTACTAAAGAATAGCATGGCTTCTATTTGCAAGTTATAAGGGTGTACTAGGGCCCCAGTTCCCTACCTCTGCCAACTGGTTCAACCAAAATTTTATTGCTTTCCTTCAGATGCCTATCTATGCAATTACTTGCATCTTGGTCATGTCAGAACTTGTTCATTTTTTTTCTTCTGCAGAATTTCTGAGTCACATACTCGCGCGCAGGGGTGTGAAGCCAATTCAGTACTCCTATTGATTTATTTAAGATCTTTGTACATATGTCTGAAACTTCATCAAATTAAGTGTAAGAAGAAAGAGTAGCTATGATATAAAAAAGGGAAGCCAGACTACATAACCAGATCTTCCACTTTTTTTTTCTTTTGCGTGTGTGTACTTTTGTGCTGGGAAGAAGGAAATTAACAATAGACCAAGTATAAGATGCGAGAGAGCAGGCTGCAATAATAAGTTAATATAATAAAGTCAACTTACAGTCAAGGACCAAAGAAACTACATGTTCTTTTTCTTTAGCTTGTTCCTTTTTCTTTTTTACTTTATGTAGGAATAGTTTAAGAAGAAAATTTGATATCATACAATACGGTGTAGTACAATATATAAGGAAAACTCAGATCTAGGGTAAATCACATGAGAATAATATAATAGATTACATGCTATGAGAAAAAAGATTATGTGTTAAAAATAGAAAATTACATGTCGTTAATACATCCCTGCAAACTCAGGGCAAGTGAGGAGTCATGAGTTTAGTAGTGAGAGTATGAAATTGAGCCATGAGAAGCGGTTTAGTGAATATATTTGCACGTTATTTTTTGGAGGGTTATGTTGAACATGCATGTGACCGGTTAGAACTTACTTCCGAATATAATGATGATCAATCTCAATGTATTTGGTGTGAGCATGAAAGACTAGATTGACTGTGAGAGAAATGACAACTTAGTTGTCGCACCATAGGCTAGGTGTAGCAGGAGGGAGATGCTAAGGAACTTGAGGATCATGGATACCTAGACACTCTTTGTGGTAGTGGATGAGAGAGAGAAGTACTCGGATTCGGTGGATGAGCGAGTAACCATAGATTTTTAGATGATGAGGTTGGGACCCATGAAGAAATAGTACCCGGTTATGAAACATCAGTCAAGAGGGTCACCGGCCTAGTTAGAGTCTGAGTAAGCAATGAGTGTGAAGGGTCATGGTTGAAGGAGAATGCCATGAGAGATGGTGCCCTGACGGTACCAGAGAATTTGCTTGACTGTTACATAGTGGGCTATGGATGGGATATGCATACGCTAGCAAAAGTAGTTCACGGAGTAGGCAGTGTCTGGTCAGGTATTGGTGAGGAATTGGAGGGCACCAACTATGTTCTTGTAGTGGGACAAGTCAAATAATAGGAGATCAGTGGGGGAAGTGGGAGACCGTTTGTAGCTGGTAGGGGTTGGGGTAGGTTTGCAATGGTTCGTGTTGACACGTTGGAGAATATCTCGAGTGTCCTTGGGAGAGAAAGAGGTCATCTGGGGTAGTAGTGAACTCAATGTTAAGGAAGTGATGGAGGAGACCCAAGTCTTTAACAGCAAAGGCATGGTCATTAGTTCTGCAATATTATAAATATTGTATTTTTTCTAAACACGATGTTCTTTGTCCTCAACACGATATGTTATATCTTGTGTGCTCGAGTACACAATAATACACTATCGTGTAATTTTAAAATCCATTGTTACCTGACAGCTTCAAAAGTGAATTGTGTATCATTGACTCCCGTCTACAATTTGAAGTTAGAGTTAGGGTGAGCCGATACCACAGGTGTGTTAGCTCTATTTAACGTTTGGTTCCTTTCTACTAGGGTAGTAGCGGCACTTTATCTTAAGCTTCGCTAATAACTAGGGAAGAAGTGACGCTATATCCTAAGCGTCGCTACTAAATTTATTTTATTTATTTATAAAATATAAGATATCATTAAAAAATACATGTATCCCTCTCTCTCCTCTCCCTCTCTCCTCTCGCTCCTCATCCTCTCTCTCTCATCCTCTCCTCTCTCTCCTCACTCTCTCTCTACCAGTGTTTTAAAATCCAAGCTGGCCCGACCGGTTCAACCAAACATGGTCAAAAATTTGGGTCAAGTCATCCAGGTTATTGGGCAGAGTTGACTGGGCCAAGTCAATTAAGCCTGACCGGTTAAACCGGTAACCCAGACAACCAGGCCAGTTCGGGTGACGAGAGAGGGAGGGGGAAGGAGAAGGGGAGGGAAGTAGAGGGGGAAGCAGAGGGAGAGGAAGAGGAAGGGGAAGAGGGTCGGTCGTCAGGGAGGAGGAAAGGGAGTAGCCATCGGACATGTCGGTGGAGAGGAGAGGGAGCATGTGGCAACCGTCAGAAAATAATATACATCAAAATCTGTGTAATTATTATCCCGCTTGATACGTGTTACATCACACGTCAAACCGAACGTGATGACCCGCCATACGGATCTGTGAACGGTATAAAACATAAGAATTTTTGGAATTGATGCACAACTAAAGTATTACATATAACGTAGTAGCAAATTAGGACTTAGTCCAGAATATACTATATGTAGAGCAGTCATATACAGAATTACAAAATACAGGCCAAGCCTTTCATAAAAACCATAATATTACAGAGATTGAAAAATATTTTAAAAAAACTAAATAGATAATTCTTCGGTTGACACCTCCGGGTTGGTTTTACTACCTACAGAGTCTGAGGATGGGTAAGTATTTCTATACTCAATAGGTAGAATTAAAATATAATTTAATGCTAAGTAACAGACAATAATAATTTTTGCATAATCGATTCAGAAACAATTTCAGAAAACACTGCTTCGTCCAATGATGATAAATCCAGAGCCGTGATTCCGAACGACATTCTTCTGATGTTCATGGGGACACCGAAAGCTCAGAAGGCAGGAGTTTTTCCATGATACTCCATACCTATATGTGCGCGCCAAATACCGATAATTTCTTCGGTAGGTATCTAGAAAATATTGTTTTAGGTATAACCCTAGAACTCTCCAGAAAACACACATATCATGTCAAAATTTTAACTAAATAAAACATGATATACATAAAGCATTTCTTTTTGAAAACATAAGAAAAGACGTACGATTGAATAAAAATGGTCCATAAAAATAAAGCATACAAGCAAAGCATAAATTTAGAGTTTAAGACTCCCTACCTTACGGTCAGAGTAGAAAATTCATGGTTGCAGAGAGCTTATACTGAAAATCCGGCCCCGTCACAGCGTCCGACACAATTGATTTGGTTAAGAACGCCTTTGAAATGGGTTAAATCGGACTTAAAACGGCTCAGAACGGAGAGTCAGAAGTTTTAACTAGAGGTGAAAGTGAATAGTAAAGTGAAAAACAGAGGTATATATAGAAGATGGGGCAGAATTGGCGCGCGATGCGTGTCTGCCAGCAGAATAGCGTACCGCGCGGTGCAACAGAATGCGTGTCTGCGGGTGGCCCGCAGTACGGGCCACGCAGAACCACACGGTGTGGACTTGCAGGCTCATCACTCAAGGCAAACTGTGCGACATCGTGCGGTCAACCTATGGCTGACGCAATGCTTGTGTCAGCCCGAATAAAATAATATATAATTTTTAGTTTTTTTTTTCAAAACTTTAAATTGCTTTAACTTTTTCCCTATACATTGGAATTGTACGTTCTTGGTACCGATGGACTCGTATCGACGAGCCCTTCGAAATAAGACTGCTCAAGGATAGGTTTTACTATAGTCTCATAATGGGCCCGCTTATGATGAGCACTTCCACGATCGCTACATACGGCCACTACCTCCAAATCAAGTGGTTAAAAAACCGTTATGCTCGGTTTTTGGAGTTCTACAACATTCATTTAGGTTCAACATTCAAAATAGCATTCTAATAATATAAAAATTTTTTGATAATATAACTTACCTAATATCCGGGTTGTCATAGAGCAGCCATCAGACATGTCTGCAGAGAGGAGAGGTAGGGGAAGCCAAGGTTGGATAGCTGGAGAGCAGAGGCAGAACCGTAAAGGAAGTTGGTGCAAAGCTGCCAGAGAGGGGAGGCAGAGCCGTAGAGGAAGCCAGTGCTAAAATTGTTGTCGCCACCTAGGCCGAAATCTCCAGTCGGAGAGGAAAGGCAGAACTGCAAATGAAGCCAATGCCAAAACGCTATTGCATCACCCTCACCACGAAGAGGTGGTTGACTTACCGATGGACCTAAGGGGAGAGGGAGAATGAGAGAAAGAATGGGAGAAAAGGGACAACCATCTGGGAAGGCGAAGGTGACAGTGCGTCAGTGGGCTGGGGAGGACGGTTGTTGCCGGTGAGAGGAAGTGGGAGTAGGATGGTGGGGGAAAGGGAGGAAAGCAAAAAACATTGGAGAAGATTGGGACTTGGGAGGCGGCAGTGGGAAATTGGGAATTAGGGTTGGAGGCTTGGAATGAAAATATATAGTGACTGGGTTAGCTTGGCTTGAACCTAGTTAAACTGGCCCGGCCACAGATCTGGGTGAGCCCCAGCTCCGAGGACGAGAGGGGAGAGAGTAGGGAAATTTAATTTTAATTTTTTTTAATAATTTAATTACATATTTTATTTTAATAATAATAATATATTAAATAAATTAAATTTAGTTGCGACGCTTAAGATAAACCATCACTACTACCCTAGGTATTTGCGACACTTATGCCTAAGCGTTACTAATACTTAGGGTAGTAGCGACGCCTTATCCTAAGCATCGCTACTAAATTTATTTTATTTATTTTTAAAACATAAGATATAACTAAAATATATACTTATCCCTCTCTCTTCTCACACTCTCTCTCTCCTCACCCACTCTCTCTCTCTCCTCTCTCTTGCCTCTCTCTCACTCTCTTTGTCTCTATACTCTCTCTTCTCTCTCCTCTCTCCTCTCTCCTCACTCTCTCATTCACTCTCCTCACCCTCACTCTCTCTCTATCTTTCCTCTCTTCTCTCTCTCCTCTTTCTTCTCTCTCTAGCTCCTCTTCTCTCTCCCCTCTTTCTTCTCTCTCTAGCTCCTCATCTCTCTTTCTTTACTCTCTTTTTCTATCTCTCGCACACTTGCAAGTAAATGGGAGCCCCAGCTCTAAGGAGTGGGGATAAAGTATCAGAATTTTATTTTTATTTCGCTATATATTTATTATATATAAAAATATTAAATAAAATATATTATATTTGAGAAGTTTATTTTTAAATTTTTAATATTTATTTATTAAATAAAATTAATTAATAAAGTTATTAGTGACTTTTTAAAGAAAATATTGCTATTATTAGTACTATTTGCAAAGTTTTTTAAAGCATAAATTTTTTATAATTTATTTTAAATTTACAACTATTAGTGACACTTTTTGTTAAGCATCACTAATAGCATAACTATTAGCGACACTTTTTAAAAAATATCGCTATTGTTAAAACTATTAGCGATGCTTAAAAAAGTGTCGCTAATAGTTATATTTTTTTTAAAAATATATAACTTTTAGTAACTATTTTATAAAGCGTTGTTAATAACATAACTATTAGCAACGTTTATTATAAAGCATCGCTAAAATTTGTAAGTGTTGCTAATATATAGACTATTAGCAATGCTAATAGTTAATTTTTTTGCAAAGCTTTTCTTAGAGTCAAAAGTAGTAGTTTTTAGCGACGATTTTCTTTGTGTCGCTGATATTACATTTTATTGTAGTAACTCATGATAATTTGTCACCATTGTCTAGCTCTTTCAACTTGGCATATAACCATAACACCTCTTTATTTGTCTTTTTATGAATTGAAAACACTGATTGCAAATCTTCATCGTTTTATAATTCATATATAATGGATAATTGCAAAGATTAAATTAAATACTTCAAAATCACATTACCATTAAACTAAAGTCTTTCTTTAATTTGAAGGAGCACCTTGTCGAACCTCATAAACAGATCAATGTTCATCGACCGCACATTTCTACCTGCATACACACCATCATTGCCTACCTCTCTATTGTAATTTCTGCAAGTACCAATCTTCTCTATTATGGGGGTTAAATGGTGTTCGAATTTGTTGAAATGAAGCCTTTTTTACCCAGAATAGCTTTTATCGTGTGAAAAAATAAGTTTTTACTGTCTCTAACAAATCACTAGTCCAACTGTTTCTGTGTTTATTTATTACAATATGTATATTGGGTTTATTTAAAACCTAATGATAATTTTATCCTAAAATAGGGAATATAATATTTTTGTTTTAAAACTAGAGAACATATAAAAATTGGCTTTTTTGGCCAAATAATATGAAAAAAAACTCAATGACATAAATACACAAACGAAGATGTTTTCTTGACAATCTCCGTGGCCAACATACATGAACATGGAAAAGGAAAACCGTATACAGCTAGAAATCAGAGCTCTTTTCTGTATACTAATATGGTCGTAACCCTACATGGGCTGGTCACTAGGCTCTTGTCACGGAGCCAGGTCTAGCCCGTCCGATACACACAGTCTTTGAGTCATCTAATGGAAAGCTAATAATTTACGTCTCCTCACACTTTCAACTCCTAACACCAAACAGAAAGAGTTTGCGAACTACTTGGCAACAACCAGGGACCCATCAAAGAGAGACATTAAGGAAGATTTAGAGAAGGCATAGAAGACATAGCATGCCATTTTCACCTTCCGAGTTTGGGATGGAGCGCAGAAGTAGTAGCTGCGTTCTTGGGGGACATATTTGCACTGCATGAACCTCACGTCTATTGAACCTGTGCTTCCCTGTGACGCATGCAAGCCAACATGCAAAGCTAATGGATACTAGCATACCAGATAATTAACTGTATCATGCCAAAACCATGATCTTTACCGGTTATATATATGGCAAAAAAAATATGGCCATTTCAAAATTAGATCTCAGGATATGGTGCAATAGCCTTATGGTGAACAGAGCTTCTGATTCATGGATGTTGTCATACTACTAGCTCTAGCTCTGCTTGTCTGTATCCTTCTGTCCTTCACCGGTTTTTGCACAAGGAAGAGTGGTTTGAGTAGGATATCCTTGGCGAATGTAGGAAGACTCCCTCCTGGCCCACCTCGCTGGCCAATAGTCGGCAACCTCCTGCAGCTGGGCCCACTGCCCCACAAGGATTTCGCCTCCTTCTGCACCAAGTACGGACCCCTGGTGTACCTCCGGCTGGGGTATGTCGACGCCATCACCACTGACGACCCGCAGGTGATTCAGGAGATCCTCGTCCGGCAGGATGATGTATTCGCCTCCCGTCCCCGAACCCTGGCGGGGGTCCACCTAGCCTACGGTTGCGGGGACGTGGCACTGGCCCCACTGGGCCCGGACTGGAAGCGCCTGCGCCGCATCTGCATGGAGCACCTGCTCACCACCCGGAGGCTGGAGTCCTTTGCCGACCACCGAGCCAGGGAGGCCAACCATCTGGTCCGGGCGGTGTGGACAAGGGCTGAGGCCGGAGAGCAGGTGAACCTGAGGCAGGTGCTGGGGGCTTTCTCCATGAACAGCGTGACCCGGATGCTGCTTGGAAAGCAGTTCTTTGGGGCCGGATCAGCTGGGCCGGAGGAGGCCATGGAGTTCATGCACATAACCCATGAACTATTCTGGTTGCTGGGACTCATCTACCTGGGGGACTATCTACCACTATGGAGGTGGGTGGACCCCCATGGGTGTGAGAAGAAGATGAGGGAGGTGGAGAGGAGGGTGGACGAGTTCCACACCAAGATCATTGAGGAACACAGGAGGGCCAGGGAGAGAAAGATGAGAGACGGTGCAGGTGTTGAAGAAGGAGACATGGATTTTGTCGATGTTCTCCTGTCCCTCCCAGGTGAAGATGGCAAGACCCACATGGATGACACTGAGATTAAAGCTCTAATCCAGGTCATTTTTTTAATTAACTAATACTGTTAAAAAAACGTAGTTGATTGTACTTGGATTGATTATCTCATCATATACATTCTTGGCACGCAGGACATGATTGCAGCGGCCACAGACACATCCTCTGTGACAAACGAGTGGGCAATGGCGGAGGTGATCAAGCACCCGCCGGTCATGCGCAAGATCCAGGAGGAACTGGACTCGGTGGTGGGCCGGGACCGGATGGTTGCGGAGTCAGACTTGGGCCATCTCAACTACCTGCGCTGCGTGGTGCGGGAGACCTTCCGGATGCACCCGGCCGGCCCATTCCTAATCCCGCACGAGTCGACGCAGCCCACCCAGCTCATGGGCTACCACATACCAGCCAAGACCCGGGTCTTCATCAACACTCATGCTCTAGGGAGGAACCCCCGCCTCTGGGACGAAGTCCACGAATTCCGGCCGGAGCGGCACCGGGTGGCTTCCGGCAACCGCGTCGAGATCAGTCATGGCGCCGACTTTGTGATCCTGCCGTTCAGCGCCGGGCGGAGGAAGTGTCCGGGGGCGCCGCTGGGCGTGGTGTTTGTGCTAATGGCACTTGCTAGGCTATTCCATTGCTTTGATTGGCTTCCACCGGATGGGCTTAGGCCTGAAGATGTTGATACTCAAGAGGTCTATGGCATGACCATGCCCAAGGCTCAACCTTTGATTGCAGTTCCCAAGCCACGTCTGCCCCGTCATATGTACCTCTAACTTCATCAGTGCAATTTGGTCATCGGTCAACCCATATTTATATATATGTGTCGGTAACTTAGTAACTAGCTCATTAGTATTTCAACTTATAATTAAATCCCCAAAATGGGTCATAGTTAATACCTAATTATGGCCTCTGATCAGCAAATATTGATCGAATCCATTTCAATCGGAAGCAAATAGTTGCCTCTAATGAGTAATGACACGTTTCTAGTGCAATGAATCTTTTCTTTTGGTAGATATATATGCAGCATATCATGTTTTAATTGCCTTCAACCACTTCGAGAAGCCACAAAAAGCTCATTTACTTCAACCACTTCGAGAAGCCACAAAAAGTTCATTTACCTTGCCTTGCCTTGGAAGGGTGCAACTTGTAGAGAAACACCTGTAGCTCAAAGCTGAAAACAAGACAAACCCCAACTCACCAAGTGTGCTAATGTCATGAATACGAGATGAATAGACCAAATGACTAATCACCGGATATGCCATTTTAAATAGAAGAGGAAGGAGCCAAAACCAGTTGGCCCGGTAACACCTGTCCGTGCAACTCCCCATTTACACGAGTATAAATACCTCCTGAAGCATTACATTCACCCTACCTCATTCACAACAGCGCGTACCTCTTACTACAAGAGGGTGTAAGAAGAAGAACGATGAAGGGTCTTGTTGTGGCAGTCTGTATTCTGGTGCTGGTGGTGATGGGCGCCCAGGTGAGCCATGGGACGATCACCTGCAACCAAGTCGCGGGGTCGTTGGGGCAGTGCATGGGATTCCTGACGGGGAAAGTGGGAGCTCCCCCGGGTCCATGCTGCGCAGGCATTCGGAATCTTAAAGCGTTGGCGGCCACAACGGCGGACAGGCGCCAGGCCTGCGCATGCATGATGCGGACTGCCAACAGTATGAAGAACCTCAAGGACGCCAACGCCAAAAATCTCCCCAGAGCCTGCGGGGTCAACCTCTCCTTCACTGTCTCCAGGAATATCAACTGCAATCAGTAAGGCCTTCGCTCATCTTGTACTAATGCGCTTTAATTTGGAATATACGTCATTGACCATGTTTAATTTTACTAATGCGCTTTCATTTGTATTGCAGAATCCCTTGAATTGTGAGTTTCTTTCATTTCAGTAGGGGAAGGGAATAAAGAGTGTGGGCATCAGTGTGTTGCCAACTTCGACTACTATATGTATGTAACTGTTTGAATAAGCTGGTGGCTGTTAATTTGAGTGTAAGTTAAAGAGGAAGGTCCGATCGACGAGCTGAGCTACCACTCTTAGTGAGGAGTGAGTCAATGTAAAGTAATAAAACCAGCTTTCTGAACTAATGAGACTCTCTCTCTCTCTTATACATATTTATTTCCAAATAGTTTTTCTGACCAATGCGTCATCATATCCGGTGACTATGCTACAAAAGGATCTGAACATAGTATATAGAAGCCAATATATTATTGATGTACCCTGCTAGATCATGGAGCTTAGTCAGGCTAGACACGTCCTTTTTATATTATTTTCTAACAAATATAGCTTTCATAATTTAGTGGTAAATTAACATAATATCAAAGGATAAGAGGATAAGTTATCCAATTAATTAGCTAGCAGTCTGACCAATATCAGTGCCGGGGCCTCGGTGTGTTCAATCGAGCCACATGGATAGGATACCAATGTTGGAAAAACGCCAGACTTCTCACCTCATAAAATGGGAACCTACCACTATTTTACATTCACCCCATGTGAATTTAATAGATCAAATTAAAGAGTAGTGATTTTTATTGAGCCACTGCTAAGATAATGGTAAATAAAATTTTAAAATATTTTTATATGCACCCGCACCCAACCACTTACATTGAGCTGAATAAAACGATTAATATGGGACGATTTTTTTCTCCAAATGGTGGTCTTATTATTGGACAGATGGAGCATTATTCTTTTATCATTTTGAGTTAGTATTGTTACCACGCGATTCCCTTTGGTCACCTCTTTAAACCCTTTCTCTTTCTCATGAGCGAAGCAAATCTTGTCGCTATGTTGAAACAGATAAAATTCTGGCTTCACCTTGACTTTGAGTCCATTGCATGAATTTATATACACCATCAACACTTAAGAGAACTCTGACCACACTCTTCTTAACTCATTTGTCGCTCCCTTTTTTGATCCGATTTTTTGGTTGATCAATTGCTGCTCAGCTGCCATGAATACTCCAGTAAAGCTCTATCTCTGAGTTTTCTTTTGTTTCCAAGGTTATTTCTTTACTTTTTACTTTCTGTTTAGAAGATCACCTCTTTTGCTCTTCATCTTTAAGTTCTTCCGTTTGATTTTTCTGCTAATATGTCTTCAAATTCCATGGCAAATATGTCTAATTCCATCAAATTCTTATTATCCAACAATATTATTCTTCCTTTCCTTGGGTTTTCTTTTCCTCCTAGCAAGTAAAAGAGAGGGGTGCATCATAAGACAAATAGCTTTTGATATGTTACTACAACAATGTAATAAGCACTAACTACTACACTAGTGCGTGTATCGGTCCACCTAATACAATTGACAAATATTCCCAATATCATATCGGTTTTAGCTGGTGCTTTGATTGCGGATGATCTCAATTCAACAGAACAGAAATATATTTGGACTATTTACTGGAATAGATAAATATGAAAACTACTCATCGACATCTGATCAAGGAAACTGCACTAAAGTCTAGCTAATTGCATATGACATTAGGCCAAACTACATGCCTAGATATCATATATTCAATTACATTCCAATTTCAAAAGGCATCAACTACAGGGAACATTCCATTCAAAATTTTTCTCTTTATCATGCCACAATAATTAATTTCCAACCATGGCTATAATCAATTGGCTGCCTATCTTGACAACCAGTTATTTTGCATATGCCCCCATATTTTCACCTTTCTTTTTCATGGGGCACCCATGCTATAGAAGAGTGTTCTGCATAGACCCCCAAGGCTCCAACTTATAATTAATTTTTTTTGAAATCCCAAAGGTCATTGATGGACAAACTACAAATTTTCAAGAACAAAAGGAAAATTTTCCATTGGTAATTAAATAGGTTGATATGTAGAAGGTTGAGAATAATAGGTGGGATAGACGTTTATTTTCGGTAGACTGAAAAGGGCTTCGGCTTCGGGAACTCCATTAAAATTCCATCAGTTTATACATATGCTTTCGGGACTTGGGCATATGCTAATATGCCCGTTTATTTACTCATGTCTTCCTTGCCAACGTTATGGCCAGAAGGGTGAAGAAGGTGGAAGTGAGAGGTTCGTACGTGTAGGCCAAGATGGCTACTTTAAAGGTCCCCCATAGTTGTTGCATGCCCATGAGCTCCATGGCCAAAAGACCAAAAACAAAAACAAGACGAAGGTAGCTCATCTTTGCCAATTGCGAAGAGTTTTGTTGTTTGCCAAACCAAAAATTTGACTTGCGAGGATCACCACACAATTTGCCTTGGCCTCCCCCGTGGTGAGGAGATTTTCTTGATGACCGTCGAGGGCTCTCCTCCCTGATAAAAGACATGAGCCACACAACATGGGGCGCCACACTACAGCCTACATGCCATCGTATCCCCAACATGCCCCTTGTCCAAGTTGAGCCTAGTCTTGTTGGCCTCCATTGCTATATGAGCCTTCCAAACAACTGCAAGATGTAGGTCACGGTGCCTAAGTACCCAAGACCATTTTTGCTAATATTAAAGATTGTCAAACGAGGGGTGCCTATGCACTCAACCAAAATGCCAGAATTGTGTTATGTGCATCAAGGTGAACGAACGACGTAAAGGAAGAGTATTTTTCCCTTTCAAAAGGATGTCCCTCCAATACACTAATAAGACAAATAACACGTCTATTCCCCCCACCCCCAACTTATATTCTAGGCCCTCTATTTTTTTGACACCCCAATAAACTTTAAAGTATTATTAATGTGTACCCCTCTCCAGGCGGCAATATTTTGTTACTTAGTTCCCCCAATATATTTACTCATGCCCCTGGTCTTCTCCAGTTGGATAGAACCAATGCCGGACAATCCCTCCCTGCAACCTAAAACCCTTCTTCATCCTCCCAAGTCCATCTGCCACCGGGCCGCCACCAATGTAGGGGGGCCACTATAAGGTCGTTTGCCTCTTCTATTAGATCCTTGACTCCCATCCCAACAGCACCCCAGGGCTTCCTTGCTGATTGCTATATCTTCAAGGCTAGGGCATACAAGGATGTGGGTCGGGTTGTTGATGCAATAGTGGAATGCAAAGGGACCGTGGTGCCGGACTCGGCCAACATCTATGCCCTCTCCCTGAGTACAACCTTCTAGAGTATGTCTGGTCCTTGCTCGATTGCCTTTGAGATCTGGAGCCCTTGAAGCTTATGTTGGGTGGCAGCAGCAGAAGCTTGGTGGTGAGCTCGGCTTGTGGATGTGCAAAAAATTTAACCTTTATATCCATCTCAAGCAATTTACATTCATTTACAACAAAATATGCATATAAGAAGTATATCAAATTTAAATAACTTCAAAATTAACATTAATTAAAACATGAATTAAGAACTACTTACCTTTAGGAGTTGAGCCCGAAGGACATGACTAATCACCCAAAATCAAGCAAAACCTATTCTTTATTTGAAGTATAAATAGGGGAAATCAAAATTACCTCTTTGATGAATCACTTTTCTTAAAACCAAAAGAAACTACTTTATTCCTTAGCCAAATCACTGGGATAATTTGGCTTGAATAGGGTTGATCACCAATTATCAAAGAGAAGATGAGAGCAACAATTATCTCAATTGTTGTTTCGGAGAATGAAAGAGGAAACTGATAAACTTTCTTCTATATGCGGCAAGAGAAAAGAGATGGAGGATTGTGGTTGGCCGGACCAAGAGAAGGATGTTGCCTCTTCTTCTTTTTCTTTCTACTTTTACATTAGAGAGAAAGAGATGACCCAACCTTTAAAAATTCCACTTCAATCTGTTCCTCCCTTTGCTTTTATAACTACCCCATCCATTTAGAATAGGACTTGGCCAAGTCCTATTCTCTATGGACTCATGTGGGTCCCACTCATATCCTCATCTCTCACGACTCTCTCAATTCTGGTTTATGTGGGTATGTGACCTACTAACCCAACATCCCCCACTTGAGTGAAATGCCCACGAACCAAACAACAACTTATGCACCTAGTTCTGTTTTAGGCCAACCTGTAGGAAAAAATGTTCATACTAAACTCCACAAGAGCTGGCGCCCTAGCCTTGTCGAAGTCCTCTACTATGAACAAGACATATAAATTGATCCATTATTAAGGGCTTAGTTAATGGATCTGTCAACATCTCAGAAGTAGGAAGATGATTTACCACCAACTTTTCTTTTTATAACATGTCAAACACAAAGTAGTAATGTACTTCGATGTGTTTACCTCTGGTGCTAATTTCTCTATTTTTAAGTGTCGACATGGTGGCTAGATTATCACAAAATATTTGGATAGGAGAATCAACCCAGCTCTCTAGCCTAAGCCTGGCTAGAAAGTCTTTAATCCACATTGCTTCTGAAGCTGCTACACTACATGCATAAAATTCAACTTCCACGGTTGACTTTACTATGCTCATTCGCTTCTTACTAGCCCAAGCTATAGCACTGCCTCCAAACATGAAGACAAAACCTGTAGTGGATTTTCTGTTATCTAGGTCCCTAGCATAGTCTGAATCACTGTACTCAGCCAATGACAGTTCCTCAACATGATGGTGAGTTTCATACCATTGGTTCCCATGAGGTACCTAAAAACTAGCGTCACTGCTTGCCAATGAGGCATACCTAGGTTTGCCCGATATCTACTCAAGAGCCTATAACATATCTCAAATCAGGTCGAGTACAGGTCATGACATACATTAAACTGCCAATAGCCTGTGCATAAGGCATTGACTCCATTTTGAGTCTATCCTCATTAGAGGATGGTGCCTAACTTCTAGATAAAATTGTACCCTTATAGATAGGAGATTCTATTGATTTCCAAACAATTACACCGAAGCCTTTCAAGATGCTTTCTATGATGATTCTTGAGATATACTAAGTAGCCTTATTTTTCTATATCTGTCAATCTTCATACCAAGTATGTAGGAGGCCTCATCATGTCTTTTATTTTAAATTGGGTCTTGAGATACTCCTTTAGACTCACTATTAAACTCAAGTTATTTCCTATCAAAAGGATATCATCTACATAGAGAGAGTGACATAAATCTACTTTCATCCTTAAAGGAGTAGACACAATGATTATATTCATTTGCTATGAACTCAAACTTACTAATTACCTTGTGAAAAGTGAAGTATCATTGCCTAGAAGACTGTTTAAGCATATATAAAGATTTTATGAGTTTGCACACCTTGTGTTTCTATCCAGGAACAATAAAGCTCTCACATTGTTTCATGTAAATCTCCTCCTCTAAATCATCATTTAAGAAGACAATTTTTACATCCATTTGGTGCAACTCTAAGTCTAGTTGTACCACTATAGCTAGCAAACACTTGATAAATGTGAATTTAGTCACAGGTGAACAGGTTTCCTTTAAGTCAATGCCCCTGACTTGGGTGAAACCTTTAGCTACCAGTCTTGCCTTATATTTATATATAGACCCATCTACCTCGAGCTTTTTCTTGAAGATCTACTTACAACTAGTGGGATTTCTTTTACTGTGCAAGTCAACAAATTCTCAGGCTTGGTTCTTTATAATGGAATTCATTTCCTCTTAAATAGCTTATTGTCATTCCTTAGAATTTGGACTGTCCATTGCCTACTCATAGGTCAAATGATCATCAGATAAAGGTTTGTCTATTGTTACTTCATTATTGTAACGCCCGAGATTTTTTTCACACATTTTCCTTAAAATTCACAAAAAATTTTTGCAATATAATGTCTATAGATCGGAGGAAAAATGACGAAATCAAAACCTGATAAAACAGTTTATAATTTAAAACACTAAACATCCAGTTTCCATCTAAATATTTTCATCACACGGTCAAACATCGTACGGCCAAAGCAAATATCATCAGGTGCTACTCGAAAACACACGTACGACTAAATTGCTATGATCATAGACTTTTAAATCCAAATCACTCCCAGGCATCCCTGAGTGCAAGTCCCATAACAGTCCATAGACTAATCCAAATGAAAGTCCAGAATATAAACATCTTAACGTCTCATCTCACCCAATACATTGGATCATGGCACAAACAAACTCGTAGTGAGTCAAACATATACCTGAGTCAACGGGAATCAATCTACCGCTTAAATGAGCATCCATCTCCAGGAGCTCTCCGCACAACCTGCAAAAGCCTCCCGAACCACGGGGCTAAAAATGGTAGGGTGAGTATTTTCATACTCAGTAAGAAAATACCCAGTAGGGGAAATCCCAAACGGTGAACTCAATAAGTTCATAAATACATGCGTTCATGCAACTCAAACATGAAGCACTCAAGCATATCTATATCATGCTCATGCACATACAAACATACCAAATTGCACCATCGTGCCAAAGTCATACCAAATGCACCATCGTGCCAAAAACATACTAAAAGCACTATCGTGCTAAAATCGTACCCTCAAACAAAACATACACAACACCCTTATCCAGGGTCTTACAAACTTACTCGTACCATCGTACGCATACTCATACAATATACGCATACTTATACGACCTTACTCGTACAATCATATGCTCACTCATACAGCTTACACATACCTGTACGACCTTACTCGTACAGCTTACACTTACTCGTGCGACCTTACTCGCACATCTTACACTTACTCGTGCGACCTTACTCGCACATCTTATACTTACTAGTGCGACCTTACTCGCACATCTTACACTTACAGTCTTACTCAGAAACTTACACTTACAGTCTTGCTCGGATTCAAACTCTTACAGTCTTACTCTTACAATCGTACTCATACACATACTCTTACAGTCGTACTCATACTCATACTCATACTCATAATCGTACAGACGTACGCATACTATCGACCGCTGAAGCTCATTACAACTAATCAGCTCTAGCGTCGAGATGGAAAAGAATGCCACAGGGGCATCACCTTAACCTCCGGGGAGTGACTAGACGCCATGGACTTTTCCGAAGGTAAGGCACACCAGTGCTCATGGGGCACAGGATCAAACAGGTAAGAGTAGGTCCATGATACTACTTACCTGAGCGCACAAACATACACCCACACATAAGGGGTCATACAATTGCCCACACATAAGGGGTCTTATAGTGCTATAGAATCGCCCACCATAATGGGTCTTATAGTGCCATTGCCACTCTTGGGCAGAAAACATACAGTGCCACTTGGGCAGAAACATACAGTGCCACTCTTGGGCGGAATCATACAACGCTCTCAACAGAGCATCAAACGTCTGGGCTTACACAGCACACAGACCGAATCGGAAACATACGTCGCTCTCAACAAAGCAAAAGACGTCCGGTGCTCTACACAGCACATAGACAACATCCCGCAGGATAACCACCATGGCAAGACATGATAAATGCTTAGCCAACTCATTATCGGCTAGCTCAAACACGGAACTTAATCCGTCAAACCCTCAGGTCTCAAACTCACAACGCTATCATTAGCTGTGCTTATAATTCAAGTTTAAATTAAGTACATTATGCAGTATAATTATGCCACACAAACTCACAGTCCTTGACTGATCAAACCGATGCTGAGCCTGATCGAAACCCTAGTTCGTCGAGCGTGCACTTCCTTACCTCGTCCATATCAGGATCAAAACTTACCGTACACCAAAATCTTACAGTCTTACATCTCTGCCATCTACCTTATGGCCAAAACATCGTACACAAATGTCATCATACTAATCTCCTCAGAGCCAAACCCAATTGTCACCCTCTTACTTAATACCTCACTGATTATGCTTACTTTTCACTTCATAAAATGTACGTTATGCTTGTACAATTATGAACACTCTTACAATCTGACAATCGCCCAACATACAATCCAACCTAAACCGATCCATTCTAATCCTTGCCCGTCATACTCTTATCCTCTGTCATCTGTCATACGCTTACACAACCGTATCCAAATTCAGACAAAGCCTCTGCAACCTCTTACTGTCCATCGCCCATACCTCTGCCCACATACATTTACACATATCCATACCATAGGCAAAAAGCCATCATACATACGTATGTCTCCCACATACGTATAACATACACATACGGTCATACATATGTAACTTACGAACATGCACGCTAGCCATCATTAGCACATGCATAACACACGTCAAACATGCACGCTAGCCATCACTAGCACATGCATAACACACGTCAAACATACACTCTAGCCATCACTAGCACATACACACACATTCATACATACTTCAAACATGCACGCTAGCCATCACTAGCACATGCATAACACACGTCAAACATACACGCTAGCCATCACTAGCACATACTCAATCAACGTACGAAACTTACCAACAAACACGCTAGCCATCACTAGCACATACGTACATCCAACGTACTTACAACCAACATGCATGTCATATGCATTTCAACATACCATACAATCCTGCTTACACGTATATCATGCAATCAGATCGTTACATAACATCCAAAGCATGGAATCATACAATCCTAGCATGCTACTACTCATTCAAAGCATGCTATCATGAATTTACGAGTTCAAAGCTCCCCTGCCTCGTAATCATGACGTTCGATGGTGAGCACACAACGGTGGCAGCGTCGGCGGCGGAGTTGGCGGTCAAAACCATTGCCTAGCTGAGAGAGCTGATGTCCCGAGGATTTAGGAAGTGTCGGAACTACTCACGACCAAATGGAGTGTCAGATGTCAAAGCGACAAAGTCCACAAACCACGGCGGCACACTAGGGGCGGCTGGGAGAAATGTCGTGCCAACATAAGTGGCAGTGCGACCGAAACACGATGTGTACTCATAGAAGGTCGGCCGGTGGCTAAGACGTGCTCAGCCAGCTACAAAACGTCGAAATCGGCTGTGGACAGCACCCAACGGCGACGATTTTGGTCAACAAAGGCCCACATAAGGGCAGATAGCGTGGGGCAACGCTCGAGGACAGTGGAGAGGTGGAGGAGGACTCTAGTGGTCAACTCCACTCGATGGCAAAGCCATCCGATGGTCAGGTGGCACAAATACGGCGCCTAAACCCAAAAATGCACGCATGGCCACATGCACACGCGGCCAAATAGTGCCACTATAGGGGGAGATGGGTTGGACGGTGGCGACCCAAGGCCCACATCAGGCCAACAGGGCTAAGGTCAGGAAGTGGTGGCCGATCGAAATGGCGACATCGCCGATCACACCCACAACCACCACTATGGTGCGGGCAGCTGTGCATCACGCACGACATAGGGCAGGGGGAAGGTTCAGGGTCGAGCAAAGGCCACGAGGCCGTCACTGGCCAAGGCCTGAGTAGGTGAACTCATCCACCTTCAGTCACGGTAAGTCATACCAATTCTTGCCGAAGGCCGTCCGGTACTGACGGCGTAAAAGGGCAAGAAGGGTCAACGACAAATATGTCGGTGAGGCAGAACTAGCTGCGGCTACGGGCCGCAAGGCTGAACAAGGCCCAGAGGGGTGGCCCATTGGCATCACTAGGCCAGGGCGGAGCCGAACTAAGGTCCTCTAGGTCAAGTCTGGCGTCCGACTAATGGCGGCAGTCACCACGTCTGAAACGGACGTATACCAAAAATAGGGGACGCCCGGATTGAGCAAGGGAGAGACAGAGACTGAATCGGTCTGGGTGGGGCCGTCCCTGGCCATCGCCAGGCCGGGGCGGAGCCCACAACAGTTGGGCTGCCCACACCCGCCAACGATGGTGGCGCTAACCCACTAGAAATCGAATCACAGTAAGGGCAAAATGCACCGGCCGGAGTAGAGGATGGCAGAGGAGATGGAACCGGGCAAGGCCGGGTGGTTCATAGCCTTCCCCGAACCAAGGCAAGGCTGGAGCAAGATCAAGACGGCCGTGGCTCGCCGGCGGCGGCCACCAATTCGTCCAAAACAGTACTCCGGCGAAAAATAGGGCAGCAGGAGGAAAATCAACTGGGGCGGCGGAGCGGAGGCCCCTGGGGCCGGGAGGGGTAGCCCATCATCGTCGCCGGACCAAGGCGACTCTGACTGAGCACCGCCGGGCTGTCCAACGGTGGCCGAAGCCATCCGGCGAGATCGACAGAAGGGGGACGAAAAACAGGGGCAGAGGGGGAAATCACGGGAGTAGCGGGGCGGAGGCCCCTGGAACCGGGAGGGGCGGCGGCCTATAGTCGCCGGACCAGGGCGAAGCTCACGGCGGCCGGTTGGCCCTTGCCGGCCCACAGCGGCGGCGGCCGAAAATCAAAACAGAGGGGAGAGAGAGCAAACCGGGGAGAGGCGGCGCGACCGTGGGTGGCCGGGGCAGTGGCCCCCCTGCCATCGCACGGCCGGGGCGGAGCCTGTGCCGGCGTCCTGCGGCCTGCCGGCGGCGGCTAGGCAGAGGGAACCAGAGAGAGGGGGCGGTGCACTGTTCCATCCAAAATTTTCTGGATCGGCCGAGCCCGAGCCTTTTACTATATATATATTTTGTTTCTCTTTTTTTTTTCCATTCGTGCCCCCATCACACGCGTACCACATGGTTACACGTTGTGAGTCTAAAATTCGCGCCGTAAGCGCGCAGCGAGGCCCGTGGCCTGCGACTAAGCCCCACACCCGACTCTACGGGTATAAGTACGGGGAAAATATATAGAGACGAATACGCCGAAGCGTCACATTTTCTCGCCGAAAATGACCAGAAAAATAGCAGGAAAATCACAGAAAATCGTAGAAAATTCAGGGACATTACAATTATCTCCTAACGTAACATAAAAGTACCGCCTCTAAGTTCAGACACTCCCCTAAGTTCAAATCATATAACCACCTCTCTAAAAGTAGTAGAGTTTTGCTCTTTCTGTACTTTAAATAGTTCTACTATTTTACTAAGAATTTTAGGGTCCAAGTCTTCTTCTAGGAAATAGACATCCCTAGATTCAATGACCCTCACTATCCCATCAGTGTGGTGCACTACAAACTTGTACCCCTTAGAGTGTTAATTGTACCCTATAAAGTTACACATTATTGTTTTAGGGTCTAGTTTACTTCTATGTTAGTCAAACAATTTTACATGTGTCTTAGAACCCCACACTCTAAGATTACCTAAGTCTGGACATCTACCTATTCATAACTTATAAGGTGTCCTATTGACAACCTTAGAGGGTACAAAGTTAAGTACATACAGAGCGGTGTCTAATGCCTCGGCCCAAAAGTGTGTTCCTAGTTCTGAGTGGTTTAACATTGATCTAACCATATCTAGGAGGGTTCGGTTTCTTCTTTCAGCAACTCTATTTTGTTGAGGAGTATAGGGCAGGGTCTATTGGTGTACTATTCCTACGTTGTGAAATAGTTCTTAAACTCATCAAAGGTGTATTCTTCACCCCTGTCCATTCTTAAGAGTTTAATTAACCGACACAATTGAGTCTCTACTTCAGCCTTGAATTCTTTGAATTTCTCAAAGACTTCAAACTTCCCCTTTAGGAGGTACATATAACCAAACATAGAGTAATCATATATGAATGTAATGAAGTACATCATCCCTCTATGGGTTTGTACATTCATAGGCCCATATATGTATGAGTAAACGATCTCTAAAAGGTTTGTGACACACTTACTGTAACGCCCCAGAATTTCAATGTTTTGAAATTCGATCGATTTGGCCCATTAACGAGTTTTAAGGCCCAATAATAATTTTACTTAAAATTGGACTATTTATAGCTTGATTCGTTTGGAGGAGCCTTAAGATATTTTATAAGGCTCATAGATACGAAAGTATTAAGCCCAAGAACGTATTAAATGGACACCGGGAAGCGTGTCATGGGTGGGACCCACTTTTAATTAACAAGAAAACATGCTCTTGTGTGGTCTTGTTTCGTAGGGCTCATCGATACAAGTTCAATGGTACTAAGAATACTTTATTCCAAGCTCAGCATAAAAAGATATGTCCACTTGAAGTTTTAATTTTTGTTTAAAAACTTAAAGCGAAAATTTTAAAAAATAATATTTGTGTCAACGAGAGCTGACACACTATGTCAATCATCACCTTGTCGCATTGTGGCAGGAGAAGCTGAACTGCCGCAATGGGTAGTAGTCTTTTAGCTTTGGCAGGCATAGCTTGCCGCAGTAGGCTAGTCTTACTAGCCACAGGCTACTCTTACTAGCCGAAGGCTACTCTGTGGCTAGTTTGACTTGGTTTGTAGGAGCCATTCCGGCTCCTGCAACCACCAGATGCACGACATGTGTCACACGTCTGGAAAGCCTCTCAGCCTATATAAGGGGAGGGTGTAACTCACCCCATTCTTTCCTCCCCTCATTTCCTTTGTTGTAACACACGTTTTTAGGTTTTAAACGTGTGTTCCTTCACCATCCCTCGTCCGTTTTTGCCAATTTAAAAATCGTTCCTACCTAATTCAAGGGTGCCCGACATCATGAGAGGGTCCATCTTCTGAGTTAGCCTCCCTAAAAGGTGGGAACAACCCGGGGCAAGAGGAGGCCATGTCTGACACTCTCGAGCCTAAAGCGAAGATTGTCCCATCGATAGGGGAGTAACTGCCCACCTCACTTGAGCCAGACAAGGAGACTATCTTAGCACAAGGGGAGGTTCCGCCCGCCACTCCTAAACCCACAAATGTGACAAGGATCCAACTGCCGACCATTATTCTGGAACGAAGTGTAGGTGGCTTTAACTTCTAATTTCGTGTTATGACTAAGCGTTTTATTCCGTGATTTATTTGTCTCTTATAATAAATGTTATTTTGAAAATGATGATATTTATTAGAGTTCGGACAATCGCTAAGATAATAGTGTATCGTACACCTCTAAGATGGATTTTATCGTGGTACGTATTTTATGATTATTATTATTATTTGAATTACATTTACGAATGATTATGATCGGATTTAAAGGGTAGTTACTTGGTATAAAGCCCAAAAACTGCGACCGATTTTGAATGGTAGCTATTTGGTATAAAGCCCAAAAGCTATCAAAGTTATGACTCCTAGGTACCGCCTATTATGGCATATGGCGCGCCTATGAAGTTGGATATCATGGGAAGATCTTCTTCATTCTGATTTTGTTGCCCCACGAGCACGGGTATATGTCATCCGGTATCGATGACATTCTGTGAATGACGTTTTATCCATTTTTAATTATTTATCGGATTCTGTAAATGATAAATTATCTGATTCTAAACTTTTTATCATATTCTGCTTATGAATGATTTATCCAAATTTATCGGATTTTGTGAAGAACTATTTTATCAGTATAAGAAGTGTGAGTCGACTTTTGAGTATAAATGATTATGATATATTTATTTATGCTTTATGTTTTAGCATGCTAATAGAATTTAATTCCATCTACTGAGTATAATTATACTCACCCCCCTAGACATTGAAGATTCGATTGATGAAGATGATGTCAATGCAGAGTGCCCATAGAGTTTCGAAAGATCTACATTTTGAATTTACCTTATCATGTTCTCTTGTTATGTATTAATTTTGGATGTGTGCAACTTTGATTTTGTTAAGGCACGATAGGCCTTATTTTGTAAAGTATTTGTAATTACCTAAATTAATGAATAGTTACTCTTCTGTGCATGGTTGATCTTGGCCTGCCTTTAACTACGAATTGGCGGCACTCCGACCTTTAATTTAATTTAAAAAGTCGGGGCGCTATACTTACCTTTTGGGAATGGTTGTTTACTCATTTTGTCTGTCAAGCAATCTTTACACACATGCATATCCCTAGATAACTTAGGGAGAAGTCCAATATTGGATATTCTGTGTAGTTTGTTAACATGAACATGACAAAGCCTTAAGCGTCACATTAAAGAATCAACATCAGACAAACACACCGCATAATCAAACTTAGCTATTGCATTAATAGAAGATTCATATGTTACATCTAACTTAAATAAACCATCACAAAAAGAAGCATTAAATAAAATCTTATTATTATTGCAAATTGTTGTCTTTGACCCCTTAAACCTAGTCTCAAACCCCTTGTTAGTGAGGGGGGAATTGAGATAAGATTCCTCCTAATGATAGGGGCAAAGAGGACATATGTTAGCACTAAGTTCATCCCCTGAGGAAGAAGGATCATGTAGGTGCCTGTAGCAGTCACATCATAAATTGTATTGTTCCCCATGTAGATCTTGTGCTACCCTTGAGATAAATTAGTCATCCTGTCACCCCTATTCATAGCCACATGTTCAGTGGCTATAGAATCCAGCCACCAGCTCTTCTCATTGGAGTTATCTATTATAACCCCTGAGATCATGCAAACTATATCTTTCACTTTCTAATTTGCCTTGCTTCTAGCTCCTAATCCTATTAGGGTAGTTGTTCTTAAAGTGACCCATCTGGCCACATTTAAAACAAACCCCTTTGGGTTTGTCGTCATTGTTACTCTTTCCACCACCTTGGGGTTTTTTTGCCTCTTCTCTTGAAGTTCTTCTTCCTTTGACCTTGACCACCACCTCCTCCACCCCCTCTAAGAGCCACCCTACTAGGCAAGGTTGGCAGATTCACTCAAAGCACTCACATGGTTCCTCCTTTCCTGCTCCAAGCCAAGCTTAACAGTGAGGTCATCCAATAGTTTCTTATCAGAGATGTTCAATGCAACAACCACACTCTCACAAGACTAATGGAGGCTATTCAGAATAGTTGAAACTTGGATCCCCTCATTTACGGGGTTCTCAGGAATCTTTGGATCACTTGCAATGATGGACATGGAGTTAATGTGCTCAAGCACAATATCTTATTCCTTCATGCAACCATTCTGATAACATGTCTGAAACATCTTGATATGAGCCTCTATGTGCTCTCCATGCCGCTTGGTTAATGCCTCCATCATTTCCTTCACATTCTTATGCTTTTCAAATAACATTTCAATGTTAGGCTCCATGATTTTAAGGATGGTAGTCCTTGGCTTGACATCTTCCTCCTTAAACTTTTCATAAGCCATCTTTTGAGCATGAGTAGAGGAGTCTGTAAGCGGGTTCACACATTGGTCCAAGACATGGGTCAGGTTACTCCTCTTCCATGTGAGATAGTTGGTGGAATTGAGCTTTTCAATTTTACTCAGCTCACTAACAACTATATGGGATGCCACGGTACAAAAAAAAGTGTCTACAATTATAGAGTTAAAACAAGGCAATAAGTAGGCAAATAAATAATATTGCTCATTAATTCAGATGAATATAAAAGGAGTAAGACTCTCATTAATCTCATAAGCAAGCAAGTTCACTCTCCAATAATTTTGGTGTACGTGGGTGCAAATAGAGTGGATTTATTATTTTACCCTTATATAGGGTTATCTATAGCAATAATTCACTCAATCATTCAATCAATCAATATATATATATATATATATATATATATATATATATATATATATATATATATATGCTTACTATGCTAAATAAGCAATAAAAATGAGTAAACTTTATAAATAAAGATAATATATACTTATGTCCATAAAACAAAAATGTGAAGTGTGTGAAGTTATTAAACTGCCCTTGGGCTAGTTATGTACAAACAAACACTTACAACAATTGTGCAGTTTATATTACACATCAATTACTTCACACATGAGATTAGGTATTTAAACACTTCTAAACAGTAAATCAATAAGCTCCAACAATTGAATCCAACATGGTGAAATTACTACAATGCCCTTGAAATAAAGTTTTATAAAACAAGTCTCTTTTAGGGCAAATTCTAATCATATAATAAATCTATAATTTTAATTCACCAAATCAAAGTTCTAGCCAATTAGGGTCCTAAAGAACCCAGGAGAAATGCTAAAAAAATTCAATTCGGATTTGGGCTAATTTGTTCCAAATTGATCGAAATACCCCTAATCTTGGGGAGTGCATTTGGAACACTTCTGGAGATCAGATTGAGCCCAAATTTGGTAGAGGCCTACTTTAGCCAAATTAAAAATCCTATTCAAACAGAATTTCAATTATTATCTTGATGAGGGAGATATAGCAAACCCTAGCCGCAACCTACCTAGGGGTGGCAAGGGACAAAAAGGTATATTTTAAGACCCAATCCATGAAGTAGAGCTTCGATACCACTGTTAGATGGCAGCAGCAGAAGCTTGGTAGTGAGTCCGGCTTGTGGATGTGGAAAAAATTCAACATTTATGTCCCTCTTAAGCAATTTACATGCATTTACAACAAAACATACATATAAGCAGTAGATCAAATTCAAATAACTTTAAAATTAACATTAATTAAAGCATGAATTAAGAACTACTGACCTTTAGGGGTTGAACTTCAAGGACCTGCCCAATTACCTTAATCAAGCACGACCTATTCTTTATTTCAAGTATTAAGTAAAACTAAGAGATGGACGATTGTGGCTGGCCATACCAAGAGAAGGAGGTTGACTCTTCTTCCTTTTCTTTATGTTTTTACATCAGAGAGAAAGAAATGACCAAGCCTTTAAAAATTTCACTTCAATCTGTTCCTCCTTTTGCTTTTATAACTACCCACATCCATTTAGAATAGGACTTGACCAAGTCCTACTCTCTATGGACTCATGTGGGTCCCACTCATATCCTCATCTCTCATGACTCCTTCAATTCTGGTTTATGTGGGTACGTCACTGTCACGCCCGGGGTTTTCAAAATAATTTTTATGAAATTTAAATAAAAATTATGCAATATAACGACTGTAAATTGGTGAAAATTGACGAAAATACAAAACCTGTGAAAAATATTTTTTATAATTCTCATTCATTTGTATCAAATCCATCTCAACACTTTCTTTTCAACTCAAAACAGAGATATAACAATGATAAAACATTCAAAGCTCGTAGTTCATTCATCCCCCGGCATGAATAACGAACAAAAGACAAAATTGCCATGGCCATGGGCTTTCAATATATTTTCCCCAGGCGTAGATGGGTACAAGTTCCATAACAGTCAAACGTAATAAGACAGTCCATATACAAGTCCAAAATAATACATGTGAAAGCTCTCATCTCACTTAATACATGTACTTCAAATTTTATTTATAACAGATCGTGGCATAAATTAATCAAGGAACTATAGAATCAAAAATTGACCTGCAATCCAAAAAGAGTATCCTCAAATGCTAAGCAGCTCTCGAGCTAGGCCCCACGGAAGTCCCTGGAGTGCCTGAGGATTAGAGAAAAAGAACATGAGTATTTTCATACCCAATAGGAGAATCAAAATCAGTGAACCATAAAAGTTCACACCAAAGCTGCTCTGTAAGACAATAGCAAACCATGAACCAGGAGAAGATAAATATAATCTCAATCAAAGTGCTACAATTCCTCTGAGCATTCTAAACTTACAAATTTTTCTTTTCACCTTACTTATAACAAAACACAACCTATCAAACTCTTATTCTCACATACATACTACTTACACTTACAATCTTACGTTTGTTATCCTACACTTACACTCGACAATTAGAACTAATTAAATCTCAATTAGCTCTAATGTCGAAAGGAATGAATGCCGCTAGGGCATCACCTTGACCTTTGGGGAGAATCCTACGCGTAAAAAAAAATTCGAAGGCAAAGTACACCGGTGCTCATGGGGCACAAGATCAAACAGGTAAGAGTAGATCAATGATACTACTTACCTGAGCGCGCAAATGCCCACTCTCTGGGGCCATACAGGGCCAGTAAAGGCCTAAAAATGCCTATCAAGGCAGGAAAACTTACAAAGCCACTCTTGGGCAGAAAACTTACAATGCCACTCTTGGGCGCGAAACTTACGGTGCTCTCAATAGAGCATCAAAAATCCTAACTTACACATACATCACCTCAAAGGTATGAACTACATTAATCTTACAACGTTAATCTTACAGATGAAACTGACCATCCGTCAGTTGTCAACCAATACGGAATTAAATCCGTCAATCTAGCTAAGGACTCACTCTTATTATCAACCTACATACTTTAATTATGTTGAAGTTTATAGTTTATACGTTATGCAGGTACCATTATGATTGTACCTTTACTAGCTTACATCTAAGCTCCAGACCCTAATCTGCCTATTTACTAAATCTTGAAGTCTCTGCCTCACTTTTCAAAAATTCAAATTAGTCGAAACTGATCGTCACTTATCAAACATACGTACATCATCTACACATGTATAACTACTCATAGTTTTGAACTATACACCACCCATACATCTTACAACATGCTTTATAGCCTTTATAGCATGAAAACATAATTCTTACGTAAGCATAATGACCACTCATGCATTTAGCAAGAAATATAATTAATTACATAGGTCTTATGCTCATCCATCTATCCAAATCAAGAATAAGTCATAATGTAAACGTCCAACTAATCAACTAACCAAAACACAAATAATTTTAATGTACATGCACAAGGCCACTATAATTAACCTTTGCACTTGACATCCTCCGTATTAATGTACATCTAAACATTATGCAATAAACACCTTAGTCCCAGCATGCATTCTATCAAAAAAGCACACTAGAGTGAATTTCTAAGGTTCAAGGTCTCCTACCTCGTCGTCCGGGCCAAATTGATGTCAGGGCGTACTACGAAGACTACGTTGGTGCATACTCAGCAGCCCACGCACCCTTACACTACGAGAGACGGCTCTGGGGTGGAAACTGCAGCGGAGGTCTCAAATTAATGCTCGCGGTTATGAACGTCTCTCATGACACCCGCACCAGTGATTCAGATGCCTGCATGCCCATAGAAGAATTGATATGAGACCAACAACATGAGTAGGGTTTAGGCGCATATCACAAGGGAGATAAAGAAATGTAGTGATGGTCCTGGCCGTCGGCAAGGTGAACCAGTCACTGGGCTAATCTCTTTGCAAATTTTTCTAATGGACAAACATGCAGAAAGGGCAGGATAAAATTGGAGAAGAGGAAAAGGGTAAGCGAGGAGGACCCGAAGTGGGAGAGATGGCATCGGGACCGGCAGATAACGGATCAAGACAGCAACTTTTGCCGGTCCCAGTAGTGTTTTAACCCAAAAACAAGGTAGGTCCGCGAGTGGTGGTTGATTGGACTCTGGGTGCATGGCGACTCTACAGCAACCCAAAGGGTCGGCGAAGTAGTCGCTGGCCAGAAATAGCCCACGACAGCAAACCCCGTCCGTCATCGGATTCCGGCAGTTCTTCTCAGGATCTGTTTTGCCTCACCGCCACGAGTCCGTAGACACCAGCTATGACCGCCGCCACGGCCTCTTCGCTCCTACACGAGGTACCGAACCTTTTTCGGGATTTTTCACTCCTTTAATCCCGTTTTTGAGCTGTGGGTGTACGATTTTGACGTCGTTTGCGGCCGCTCTCAACTAGACTTATGTTTAGTTGGCCGCTAGGAACCCATAGACGCTGGCTAGAGCCGCCGCCATGCTTTCTGCGCTCCACTGTGAGCTGCCGACCTTTTGGTCGGGTTTTGTTCTCTTTTTGCATCTCACTGTCCGTGAGATTGTTTGGACGCCGGTGTGTTTCCGGTTGTTGTCCGGCTACCGGTAGGACTCCGTCCAGCCTACCTCGACCCAGTGTCGGTAAGGGGTTTCCGTTTCCGACCCCGCCTCGCCCCTATGGTCTTGATCCGCCCGATTAGACGTTTTGGGTGCGTCTCGGGTCGCTAGCATCGGCTAGTTGTGGGCCATTTGGCCATCATGGGCTCCGCCCCGACTCGGCGACAGTGAGGGCCAGCCCCACTTGGCCAATTACACCTCCGCTCGGAATGGGCCGCTTGCCCTGCACTATACCGTGCGTGATGTACAGCCGCCCGCACTACATGTGCTAGCTGTGGGTGGCGATAGGCGATGTCGCCGCTTTGATTGGCCACAGCTAGGGCCTTAGCCCTGTTGGCCTTTGGTGGGCCTTGGGCCGCCTCCGTTCAGCCCTCTCCCCCGCCCCTTTGGGCCACGGGTGTGTGTAGTCGCGTGTGCATGTGGCCACGCGTGTGTTTCAGGGCTTAGGCGCCGCTTTTGCGCCACCTGACTATCGGATGGCTGTGCCATTGAGTGGAGTTGACACATAGCCCTCCACCACCTCTCATCTGTCCTCGAGCATTGCCCCACGCTCTCCGCCCTTATGTGGGCCTTTGTTGACCGAAATCGCCGCCGTTGGATGCTGTCTACGGCCGATTTCGATGTTTGTGGCCGGCTGAGTACGTCTTAGCCATCGGCCGATCTTCAGTGAGTACACCATCGACATTTGGTCGCACCGCCACATATGTTGGCACGATATTTCTCCCGGCCGCCCTAGTGTGTCGCCGTGGATCGCGAGTTTTGCTGCATAGATTTCTGACATCCTGTTTGGCCGTGACTAGTTCCGGCGCTTCCTAAAATCCTCGGGACAACAGCTCTCTCCACTTGGCAAAGCTATTGGCCGCCAACTCCGCTGCCGACGCTGCCACTGTCGTGTGCTCGCCATCAAACGTCGTGATTACGAGGTAGGGGAGCTTTGAACTCGTAAATTCATGATAGCATGCTTTGAATGAGTAGTAGCATGCTAGGATGGTATGATTCAATGCTTTGGATGTTAGGTAACGATCTGATTGCATGATGTACGTGTAAGCACGATTGTATGGTATGTTGAAATGCATATGACATGCATGTTGGTTGTAAGTACGTTGGATGTATGTATGTGCTAGTGATGGCTAGCGTGTTTGTTGGTAAGTTTCGTATGTTGATTGAGTATGTGCTAGTGATGGCTAGCGTGTATGTTTGACGTGTGTTATGCATGTGCTAGTGATGGCTAGCGTGCATGTGTGAAGTATGTATGAATGTGTATGCATGTGCTAGTGATGGCTAGCATGCATGTTCGTAAGTTACGTATGTATGACCGTATGTGTATGTTATACGTATGTGGGAGACATACGTATGTATGATGGCTTTTTTGCCTATGGTATGGATATGTGTAAGTGTATGTGGGCAGAGGTATGGGCAATGGACAGTAAGAGGTTGCAGAGGCTTTGTCTAAATTTGGATACGGTTGTGTAAGCGTATGACAGAGGATAAGAGTATGACGGGCAAGGATTAGAATGGATCGGTTTGGGTTGGATTGTATGTTGGGCGATTGTCAGATTGTAAGAGTGTTCATAATTGTACAAGCATAACGTACATTTTATGAAGTGAAAAGTAAGCATAATCAGTGAGGTATTAAGTAAGAGGGCGACAATTGGGTTTGGCTCTGAGGAGCTTAGTATGATGACATTTATGTACGATGTTTTGGCCATAAGGTAGATGGCAGAGATGTAAGACTGTAAGATTTTGGTGTACGGTAAGTTTTGATCCTGATATGGACGAGGTAAGGAAGTCTGCTGCCCTGACGAACTAGGGTTTCAATCAGGCTCAGCATCGGTTTGATCAGTCGAGGACTGTGAGTTTGTGTGGCATAATTGTACAGCATAATGTACTTAATTCAAACTTGAATTATAAGCACAACTAATGATAACGTTGTGAGTTTGAGACCTGAGGGTTCGACGGATTAAGTTCCGTGTTTGAGCTAGCCGATAATGAGTCGGCTAAGCTTTTATCATGTCTTGCCATGGTGGTTATCTTGTGGGATGTTGTCTGTGTGCTGTGTAGAGCACCAGACGTCTTTTGCTCTGTTGAGAGCGACGTATGTTTCCGATTTGGTCTGTGTGCTGTGTAAGCCCAGACGTTTGATGCTCTGTTGAGAGCGTTGTATGATTCCGCCCAAGAGTGGCACTGTATGTTTCTGCCCAAGTGGCACTGTATGTTTTTTGCCCAAGAGTGGCAATGGCACTATAAGACCCCTTATGTGTGGGCAATTGTATGACCCCTTATGTGTGGGTGTATGTTTGCGCGCTCAGGTAAGTAGTATCATGGACCTACTCTTACCTGTTTGATCCTGTGCCCCATGAGCACTGGTGTGCCTTACCTTCAGAAAAGTCCATGGCGTCTAGTCACTCCCTGGAGGTTAAGGTGTTGCCCTAGTGGCATTCTTTTCCTTTTCGACGCTGAAGCTTATTAGTTATAATGAGCTGCAGTGGTCGTTGATATGTGTACGATTATGAGTTTAAGTACGACTGTAAGCGTATGAGTATGAGTATGACTGTATGAGTATGAGTTTGAGTACGACTGTAAGTGTATGAGTACGAGTATGACTGTATGAGTATGAGTATGAGCACGACCGTATGAGTATGAGCACGACTGTAAGAGTATGAGTACGATTGTAAGAGTAAGACTGTAAGCATATGAATCCGAACAAGACTATAAGTGTAAGTTTATGAGCAAGACTGTAAGTGTAAGATGTGCGAGTAAGGTCGCACGAGTAAGTGTAAGATGTGCGAGTAAGGTCGCACGAGTAAGTGTAAGTTGTACGAGTAAGGTCGTACAGGTATGTGTAAGCTGTATGAGTGAGCATATGATTGTACGAGTAAGGTCGTACAAGTATGCGTATGTTGTATGAGTATGTGTACGATGGTACGAGTAAGTTTGTAAGACCCTGGATAAGGGTGTTGTGTATGTTTTGTTTGAGGGTACGATTTTAGCACGATAGTGCTTTTAGTATGCCTTTGGCACGATGGTGCATTTGGTATGTTAGTATGCGTATGAGCATGATATAGATATGTCTATCTGCTTCATGTTTGAGTTGCATGAACGCATGTATTTTATGAACTTATTGAGTTCACCGTTTGGGATTTCCCCTACTGGGTATTTTTCTACTGAGTATGAAAATACTCACCCTACCATTTTTAGCCCCGTGGTTCGGGAGGCTTTTGCAGGTGTGTGTTGGAGAGCTCCTGGAGATGGATGCTCATTTTAGCGGTGGATTGATTCTCGTTGACTCAGGTATATGCTTGACTCACTACGAGTTTGTTTGTGCCACGATCCGATGTATTGGGTGAGACGAGACGTTAAGATGTTTATATTCTAGACTTTCATTTGGATTAGTCTGTGGACTGTTATGGGACTTGCACTCAGGGATGCCTGGGAGTGTTTTGTATTTAAAAGTCTATGATCATAGCAATTTAGTCGTACGTGTGTTTTCGAGTAGCGCCTGATGATATTTGCTTTGGCCGTACGATGTTTGACCGTGTGATGAAAATATTTGGATGGAAAATGGATGTTTAGTGTTTTAAATTATAAATTGTTTTATCAGGTTTTGATTTCGTCATTTTTACTCCGATTTACGGACGTTATATTACAAAAATTTTCCGTGAATGTTGAGGAAAATGTGTGAAAAATCTCGGGCGTTACAGGTGGTACCTCCCGGTTTGTGGTGGCTAGACGACTGCTCCGGAGAATTCCAGCGGCTCCAGCGACTTCCAACAGTTCCGGCAACGTTTCAACCAAAAAGAGCTTCCACAAGTTAGCCGGCGAACTATTTTGCAAGGGAGGAGGCGTGACAGCGATCAAAGGCGGCGCGGCCAGCCCCAAGGTGGCCAGACGATCCGACTCCGGCGAAGGGGAGGGGTGGCGACAGAGCTCCTAGTGAAAAGAGGGGTGGGGGTCTCTCCTTGCCGTTGGCGGAAACACTGTGCAGAACGCAAAACGCGTTTTGTGTTTTGCGCTCTATTTTATTCGTCTTTTTTTTTCTTTCAATCGTGCACCTCTACCTTGCGCGTCTCCACTTCTTCAAACTCGAGAACTCCCGTCGCACGATGAACTCCCCCTTAAGAACACGCCTTGACCAAAACAACTTTACTTTTAATCCAAGAGCCCTAAATTAAGGACCGAGTTTTAATTTAAGCTCTGTAACCTTAACTTACGCATTTAAACTCTAGAAAACGTACAAACCTTTTCCACCTACAACCGAGGCTACGCACAACACTAACACATCGAAAAAAATAATACAGAAGCTTAAGACAAATAATTAATTTCCCAAGAAGCAACTAAATAACCACATAAAAGTCGAGGTTATTACAGTCACCCACTAAGTCAACACCTTCTCCATCACATGATACGTGGTTGGAGATCCCTGGACAGGCTTGGATGCAACAACTAGTCTTGCACTCATGCGTGGAGGAGGAGTTGTGGGGGTTGATGGAGATGATCCATGAACTGCACATGCAGTAGAGGATGGGCACCAACAAAGCCAACTACGAGGTTGAACATCGTGCACTTATGGGCTTGGATCGGGGATGCTCCAGATTGGAGCTGGAATGAGTCCATTGGTCCTGTCCCTTCGGCATCGGCCCGATCGGTCAGTCAGTTTCATCGACTGCTGCGATTTTGTCAAAGAGGGAGACCCTATTGTGGCGAGGGACTAGGTGCAAATGTGGGTGCTAGACCTGTGCAAACTAATGCAGCTGTTCAAATTGAAAAACATAATAGAATGGGTTTTCATATTTCATTGACAGAAACGGAAATTACAAGAAGGAAACAAGCTGGAAATCAACATCTCGTTGAAGATGCAACTTCAGCTCAAAATAGAGCTCGAGGGAATTCCTCTTCTGAACAATCATTTCATTACAATTGATTCAAAAGTGCCTTCATTACAGACCGAAATGACTATTTATACCAGCCAGTAGCTAATGATTAATACCAAAGACAAGTAATCAATTACAGAAAGGATTAAGCCATATTTTAAGTCGGTTTCACTGTTTAACCTGCAAATGAAAGAGATGACTAATAGGTTTAATTGTCATTTTAGTTAAACCAGATTGTCAAAGATGTCATTTTCATGTTCTTAGAATTACCCATCTCAGCAACGCTACATCCATCGGCCCAGTAGTAGTTACCCGAAATACCCCTTCACTGAAATAAAACGTGAAACCTGTTTGAATAAATGTCCAAACCAGCAACCCAGCCAGATCTGCCTGCTTCTGAATTTACTATCAGCTATCTCCTGCATCACAAACTCATTCAGAAAGGGTGGGTAGGTGTCAATCCTAGAGGAGGCAGAAATAGAGAGACAACAACAGAAGGTTGTGATAGCTTGTCGAACCTTGGTGAGACATGGCTGAAAATCTAAATGAGAGTTGGTAGTAGTGAGTCAGATTTGTGGCCATGACCAACATGTTGTTTATGAGGTATTATGTGAGGTGGCTGCAGTGGGGAAGATGATGTCTCTAGTGGTTCTGGTCAGGTTCATCAATCAGAGAAGAAAGTTTTTTTTTATAGTGTTGGGGTGGCCAGGGGGTTCTGAGTAATAAAATAAGTTATAGCTTTTCCTCTTTTGGCTAATGGTCAGGTCGTGACCAAAATCAAAGAGTCACTTTGATTAATGTAATTGCCCAAATAACATCCAAATATACGCTAAGTTCGTAGAACATGTTATCGTTAGCATGATAAGATGCCTTCCCATACACGATAACACGGTTTTTCAATTTCGTATATTGTATAACGTATTATTGATAACACAATATGTATGTCTCCCATACACAATAACACGACTTCTCAATGTCATATATCATATATCATATTATTAATAACACGATATTTTGTGTATCATATTATTTATAACACGACTTGTACTATGCATGTGTATGCAAGTACTACTTACGTATGTGTGCCCCATAATACAATATATGAACAATCGTGTATTCGAACCTACGAAAAAACTAGGGTTTGAATATTAGGCCATTACCACAGAAGTCACCGATTCGTTGATGTCATTGAGCCTCACCAAATTAACCCCTCGATGGGTAGTTGACCTTTGCCGCAAGTCACTTTTTTTTACCTAGGGTACGGGAGTATACCCTCAAGCCGAACCTCACTTCACAACAAGAACTCGTTTTATAGCTGAAACCTCACTTAACAGGTTGGATTTTGGAAATGTGGAATTAGAAATCAAACCTCCTAGTATGTTTTCACTTCACACCAGTTGGACTTTTGAAATTGTTGGTTGAAAATCAACACTCGCACTCCACACTGGATTGTTGCTCAGTAAATGCAATAGTTTGCTCCATTTAGATGATATAAAACCTAAAATCCTAATTTAAGGGTATTTTGGTCTAGTTTTTTCTTAAATGTTCATATAAATCTAAGTCCTATTTCAGTTCCCGGGTTTTCTGGGTCCTATCTCGGGTTGGGTTGGGTTCAATAAATCCCAGTTCTTATCTCAGGTAGAGTCTAAGGAATTTGGGTCCTATTTTGGGTTGGGTCAAGTCCTGCATGACCTAACTTGACACGAGATGCAGCCCTAACTAAAATAGAGGGAAGTAGACGTGTTATAAGACAAATGTGAGCTTTATAAATTAGGGGGCCCTGCCTGCAAATTAGATATCAGGACAGGCGGTCTAATCAATTTTGGTCCACAATTAAGTAGTGCAAAACTCTTACAAATTGAGGCACTGAAGATTCATGAATTCCTTTTTCATTGTCGAATTTACATCAGTTTTATTCATAGTTTAAGGCTGGCAGAAGCATTATTAATCTTCGCCTAGCAATCGAAGTAAGAAATGAAGGAAAGAACATTGCAAGTGCCTCAGCTTTCTGGGCTGAGTAATTAATCATTCACTTTAATTAATAGACAAATAGCCTCCATGGGCTACTTGAGGAGACGTGCATCTAACATGTTGGCCACCCTAAGCAGCTACCGGCGACTTTTCAGTGGAGATTTCCGCCTTGGGCTTGGCCGCACACTCGCTTCTGTCGCCGCCGACGCCCAACGTCGCGGCCGCCTTTGCCTCAAAACACCGGAACATGTGCTCCACCGCACATAGCTCCTCCTCCATATCTACGGCCGGTATCCCCGCGGTCCCGGCTACCCTACCCCGAAACGCATGGATCCTCTGTAGCCCCGCCACCACTTCCTCTGCGATCTCGCCGAGGCTGGCCCGGAGCCTGGTGTTCTCTTCTTGCTTTTCCTTGTACTTCCGCTTGAGCGCCCTATACATGTCGAGAGACTTGAGCAGCTGCTCCGACAAGGCTTTGTTCCTTTCCAGGAGAGCCTGGTTCCCCTGCTGGCTCTCCCGGGAACCGCCCTTCCTGTCTTTGTGCTCCGACGCGCAGGCCTTCACCTTCTCCAGTAGCTTCTCATTCTGCACCCGGAGGTCGTTCAGGTGCTCCTCCATGCCGCTCAGCTCGTGCACCTTCCTGGCCAGCTCCGCTGCCATGATCTCCTTCTCCTTGCCCAGGCTGGAGAACATTTTCTCCAGACCCTTCCGGGCTGTGAGGCTGGCCGAAAGCTGCTTCCGCAGCTTGTCAATCTCTTCGTCAGTCGGAGTCATTTGTGTGGGAGGCTGCTTCAGGTTCGGCTCTACTTTGGGAGCCGGGGCGCGCCTGAGGTCGGTGTTACACCGGCGCAGCTCAGCCTCAGAGGGCTTCTTGCAGGAGGCTGATTGAGGTGGTTGGGACTTCTCCAGCCTAGACTTGACGTCGTCGAGGATGCTGATCATGCCCGCTATCCTCTGGGATTTCCGGGAGCTGTCGTCCCTCTGGCAGGCCTCGTTGTGATCTTGGATCAGCTTTGACAGTAGTTTAACACTTGTTGAAATGCCTGCAATACAAAGTATATATAAACCAATGAAAACCAGATCATATGAAGAACATGGGCACTTGATGATATTCTCCATAAACATGCATTCACGATTCTACATAATATACTTCTATGATTAACGTTTATGAATAAAATGACCAAATCTAGGGGCATGACGATGAAAAACAAAACATTTGAATCGTACCTTCCAGAGTAATTAAATCATCCTGCCGATCGCTGCTACCAGGAGGCATCAGCTCCGGAGACGAGTAGGCTCGAGCTTTACTCATGTCTCTATAATCAAACCGAGAGGGAGGATAGATGATCAAGAGAGGGGACAGAGACTGAAAGAATTAGATGTAGCAGATGCTATGCGAAACAAATTAATTAACTCCAATATTCAACAACAAAATCAATGTTGATCAAAGAGGGGAGGAGAAAGGAGAGGCAATGCATGCAGCAGGTGACCACCATTCAGTACCACACAATGTATGCCTCTACCTTGGCCGCCTCCTTTTTCTTCTTCTCTCTCTCTCTGTACACCCCTTCTTTTCCTTTGCCAGTTTGGCTCCCTCCCTGTTGAGGAAGGTGGAGCTGCCCCCTTTGGCGGTGGGGAGGGGGAGTATCTGCAAAAGGGGACGGGTTGTTGCTAACTGGTTGGCCTCCGAAAGCCTTGCTTCTTAATTGTTGACATGTTCCATTGGCCGTTGGAGTGTTTCTCTCTCTTTTACACAACCTCCATCTTCTGATCCAGATTCATTTGTTTGACTTTGACCCGACCCCCCCAGCGGACTTGGGCCCACGTGGGATTTGAGGAGGAGGCGTTGACTCTAGTCCCCAAACCTCCAGCTGACTTGATTAGCACCAATTTTGGATTTCTCCATGCAAATTCAGGAACACCAACCATATCAAGAGGATGCACTCTCTTCCTTCTAAATTAATACATTTATTTGGGGGGAAAGTTTGTTTTATATTAATAGGCTTATTTTTCTTAGATGTGAGTTTCACCGTTTAATAAAAATTACTAATTTTTTAAATACAATTATTAATATAAGACTGAGAGACTATATTTAAGAGTTTCTATACACCCCGGCCCCATAATCCCATGATCATGTTATACATATTCACTTTGTCTCATAGTAATAGTTTGATTTGAAAAAAAATAATATATTTTATTAAATAGTGGACATCACAGTTAATAAAATAATAAATAGTTTCTAAGAGACATTTTTAAGTACTTAACCACTCCAATTGGGCTAATTAGAGTTATTAATATGGAACAATTTTTTTGTCTAGATGGAGCTATTAATATGGGATTGTGAGAGTATTCATTCAATCAAATTTAACTGTTCAATTTATTCACTAGAGGTCATTTCTATTTTCAAGTGATAACTAGGGAATTAATCAATATCAAATCCACTGTCTAAAGTTTAGAATATGTAAGCCCCACAAGACTTAGGGATTGTTTATGTGTTAAATATTTTAGAAACAAAGGTAGAAATGAAAGCAAAATTTTCTAATAATTTACCACTAAATTAGATTTATGTTTGATAACATAAATTTTTAAAATAAATTTGAATATTGCCTCAAACCCATTTTTAAAACTTTAAACTAATATAATTCTTTCTCTCAAACTCAGATATGCACGTTCTCAATATTATTGTGCTCCTAAATTCGAGCTCTATTAAACTAAATCCCACAAGGGTAGATATTTTTGACATTTTAAAGTAGGTCTCACCTATACGACATGCTTATCAAGAGGTAACTGTTGAAAAATATGGAATCTGTAAGTTTGAAAAAGGGGTTGGGAGCTAAAATCGACGATATCCTTCACGAGGTGATTCGGTAATTTTGGCCAATTCCGGTTTAAAAAGACTTAAAATTAACTTTAGGGCATAATTTTTAATTATGCCCACCTTCTGTATACAAATATGATTCTGATAATTTGGACCAAAATTGAGGTGAATTAATGAAAATCAACATCTAAACCGCCCTTTAATAGATGAAATATTGGCATTTGAGGAGGGAAATAACAAAACATAATAAAAAAAACACACTCTTGGACCTGTCATATATCAATATTTGTGTTGTGGAAGCATTTCCCATGCTCGCTACTCACAAAATGCCCAGAGTGAAAAACACATGAGAGTCACTCATCCAAAAAATTGATGCTACACGCACTAAGGCACATTAATACTAGGCCGTTGATGTACCATTGATTTTAAATATCAACTCATTTTTTATGCTAGGTCGAAAGCATAAAAAATACTCCTTGTATGGTCTAGTTAATAAGGGAACAATTATTGGCAACAAGGCAATCTAACCTTGTCTTTAATTGATGACTTCTAATTACCATCCTTATGAACAAATCAGAACATTATAAGTATTGATGAAGCAACCTCTTCATTGATGAAATTTGTTACATGATAATTAAATTGGAGTGTCAAATACGCTATCCGTTTATCAGTGTGGTTCTTTTATTGGTTTACTTGTTAAAAAACGACCCGAACAATGAATCCCAAGATGTGGCAAAATAATTAAAGATGGGAATCTCCAAACAGGCTAGGCCACAAGTGGATGTGGAAAAAAGGCGTGGTATTGGTTTGAACTCATAAGCAAGGTATATGGTGTGTTGGAAACGTAATGGACTTGTGACTTGAATTGAAAATGATTTGTAGGAGGAAAATGACAAAAAAAATAATCCTAGTTGGACTTCATTTCTGAATTCTACTTTTGCGAGTGTTTCTATTTGCCTATACTTGCAATACTTAGGAGAGAGAGGTTTTTGATGTTTTTCTTTTTGTCTTTGAGGGGAGAATTTGTATAACTCATGTTTTTTGTGAGAGGAGAGAGAAAACAAAAAATGAGTTTTCTTTTTGCTTTTATTTTGTTAAGTTTTAGAAGTTTCACTATTATCACTTGTACTTCTCTTATATGCTTTGGAAGAGGAGTAATGGTATTCTGACGTTGAGAAATCAACGTTAAAAGGCTACTCCTTCATCTCAAAACCATTGATGAGTGGGGCCCATTTTTATAGGTCTCATTCATCAACGGTTTTGAAATGATGAAGTAGCTTTTTGACGTTGATTTTTCAACTTCACAAAAGCATTTTTCTTGGAAGAGAGCGTTGGCAAATGATTTGAGGTTTGACTTATGGGTAAGTTATTTTAACTTTCTCTTGAATTATAGTAGAATTTGCTTAGTGGTGTAGGTGATTGGTTGAACCACGTTAAAATTGTCTGTTTCACTAATTGATCCTAAACTTAGATAATTTTTAATCTTTACGTCATCACTTGTTGATGAGTCGCGTAATAGAGGAAGCATGTGGTGGGGGGAGCCCTAGGGGTGGTGCCTTGCATAAAAATTACATCTTTAAACCAATTTCTCTACACAATCACATAAACAATGACATTCATAAGAAATAAACACATTCAAGAGGCTATTAAATAATTAGAATAAATCAGTGGAGTAATACGAACTGACCTTTGGGTCTAATTAGCCCCCAGACGCTTTATCTCTTCACTCCAACGCTCGATTAACAATTGAACATCGATTCAATTAAGATAAAGAGGAAAATACATTTGTGTTTATGTAGAACCCTCTAAACTATTGCTTTGGATTGTAGAATCAACTTGAAGGAGTGCCCTAGCCCTTGCATTGAAGCCTCACAACTATAAGAAACTTGATCCTCCTTTGTGCACCACGCAAGAGGGAGAAGGGAGGGAGAGAGATGGGCGGACGTCATCTTTCCACCCCTTATTTTTAGAGCAACACGTCACTAGGGAAGAGGGGGGCATTATTGGGGGAGAGAGGAGAAGGAGAGGGGATTGCCTTAGTGATTAGGGCTTTCTCTCCTCTCATAATGTCTATTTATACTCCCTCTTAACCTTACCCTACATGGGCTTTCTGAACGGGCCTCCAACCTAGATTCCACCAGATTATCCTAGAGGGTCTGACACAACGGGAGTGGGCTCTATTTCTCATAGCCCATGACGGCCTAGACCTCCTGCACATGGTCAAGCCTACGACAGGGTCGACCCCTTGCTAACTACAGGTCCGACCAACAACACTATAATTCAAGAGTCAGGTCCCACAATGTGAATATGCGCACCCTAGTCACATGTCGTGTGTGTGTGTGTGTGACGGATATGGGTCCCAATTGAATTTGTGTCACGATGGTTTATGTGGGGTTGGCGTAACTGCCCCTACTATCCTTGGACCCCGTGGCTAGCTCACCCGAACCGCGGACAAAGTTGTTATAATTCCTAACAAGTGGTACCATCTATAGGAATTAGAAGGGGAATGTGACGCCCGTAATTTGTGTGAAGAAATTTTTATGTCATTATTCATAATTTATCCTCATGATTTGTTAATGACTTTGTGTTGAGAACCTCGCGTTCTTTAAATAAACAAACCCGTTGGATAAATATAGAATTATTGAGTGCTAAACTAAAGGATGTAGTAAAAATAATAAGTAAGAAATTTGTTTAATCTTAATTTAGAGTAAAAAGTTCTGTCAGCAGGCATCGACATGTCGGTGTACCTACTAGTGAAACAATAATTCACTATCGATATTGTTTGACACATCGGTGAACTAACAGATAAAGTACATAAAATATTGTTGGTAACCTTCGATGTGTTAATAGTCATAAAACAATTATATGAATGTGGTATAAAACAACATGAAAAAGCAGTTCTAAGAGGTTTCATTGAAGGTTATGCACCAGGATTTAGTTATTTGATTCTCATATAAAAATACCTTTGAAGAAACCTTGAACCTAATTCTATAAATTCTCCAATTTTAGGGAGAAAATGGTGGACTAAAGGCATGTCAAAGTTCAATAGAAGGGAAGAAAAATTAGATTCATGGAAACCTCGTTTGATTGCAAAATAAATGTCAGATTGCTAACCTCTTATAATGATTTAACATCATGTGTACATGATGTATTTGAATTACACTTATTACGATGGAATGCACGAAGGCATTACTTTTTTGAACAATTTGTTATGATGATGATTACGATCATGATTTTTATGTTAATCGACTCCCTGAAAGTATTCAATTGCTTTTCCAAGGAATATGATATATAAAATATTATATAATATTTTATTTTTAAATGAATTTTAAATAAAATTGATTGTTTTGATACTTTTGTCTACCATCGGTAAGTTTATTAACATATTAAGCTAAAAAGATTTGGGTTAGACCATTTTCCTTATGTGCGTGCATTCATTGGATGTGTGCCAGACGGTCAAAGTCTCTTGCTTGTGCTGAGGCAAGCAGGCCACATGGGGAAGGCTCGTGACACCTCCTATTGTCATGAAAATTGGCCAGTTTTAATAAGGGAAAATGATATTTTTACATCAAAAGTATACATTAAAAACTTACACATGAGTTTTGATTGGTCTAAATAAATGAGCCTACGTGAACTTTGTGTAGGGCCCACTTGTGAAGCCTAAAATACTTGTGTGAGTTTTGTTGGTGTTTTTGTTGTGGGAATATCACTATTCATTACATGAAATTGAGTGACACCTCCCACTGGTATGAAACTTGGTTCGGTTGGAATTTGAGTGTGAAATAAATAGAGGTGGTGAGTAGGGCTGCATTTCGGTTCGGTTCCAACCAGTTCCTATAAGAACCAAATCGGAATCGAATAAGGAACCGGTTTTGTCGGAACCGAATCGAGAACCGGTTCTGAACTGAGATTTCCCTTGTACAATATTTACTCTGGGCAGAAAATTCATAATTTATGAAACTACTCGGCAACAAGGAAGGGTACCTGCGACATAGTAGCCGATGAGTGGCAGGAGGTTGGGGTGGCGCACGTGGGCAAGCTCCTCGAACAGCCCTACGATGGTAGCGCATCCATGTTCCTAGCCCGCTCTGGCACCTTCATTGCGACGTAGATGGCCCTCTACCAGCTAAGACTTCTACCTGAACCTAAATGTGGTAGCCAGGAGGTTGGAGAATGTAAGCCTCATGAGCGACTTCTCAAACATTACCATCAGTGCTGATGTTGGGTCCCTCATCTCCGTGATCCATGTGCCTATCTCCATCTCGAAGGAGAAGGGCCCAAACATGTATTGTTTGCCTGGATGGCCTGGATGGGTGACTGTGGTTTCGTGATTGCCCATTTCTTCCTCCTTTGCAGCCTCTTATTCCTCCCATATAGACATGCGAATAGAGCTCCCATTGTTGCGATCAATGTTGCCAAAGATGCTCTCTGGAGAGTGAAGAGTGGAGAGGGAGAGTCAGACAAGGGAGGTGAGGTTGGGGTAGCACTGTAGCAGCCGGTGAGAAGGTGGAGGGCGAAGCAGCAACCGGTGGGAGTATTTGTGGATGGTGGAGCTGTAGAGTAGAAGATTGGAGGCCAAAGGGGAGGGAGGAGGGAGTGGGTGCGAGGGGTCAGAATGGTTGAGATTAGATTAGAAATAAAAAATAATATTTAGTTGAGTTCTGGGTTTTTATAAGTTGAAACCAAACTTAACAAAAAAATACATCGGTTCCTTAACTTAAACCCAACCAAAATCGAATTTAGAACCAAACCAAATTAAACCGACTAATTTTGGTTCAATTTTATTCAATTCAATTTGGTTTGATTTTTTTAGTGCACCCTTAAGGGCTGTTTGGGTACTGAATCTATGATAGATTCAGTCGATTCAGTCATAATTCAGTACTAAATTATTAGAATCCTATTTGTATACTGAAGTTGCACTGAATTAAAAATTCAGCATTGAAGTTAGATTCATGCCGTTTCAGACCTAAATCGGCCTGAATCACTCAGTCAATTCAGTCTCTTAATCACCGTTTTGAAAATTACAGATTCTATTATTTTTCAATGGATATTGTTCATATTGATTTGAGCCTCGAAAAATGTGTCATATAGGTAGGGCCCACTTTGAAAGTTCAAAATTACCTACCTTTGTAGGATCTTATTTGATAGAGCTTGAATTTAGGAATATAATAGTACCAAGAATGTGCATATCGAGTTCGTGAGAGAGAATTATATTAGTTTAAAGTTTTAAAACTGGGTTTGATGTGATAATTAAATTTTTTCTAACAAATTATCTACCCAAATGTAATTTATATTTATCCGTAAATTTTTTAAATTAATTTATTATTAAATTAATTCAGTACCCAAACGACCCGTTAGGTGATGGCTAAAAAACATAAGGCGGGGGTAGCTCAACACGTGCCCTAAAGTTACTGTTAACTTGCTCTCGCGAACCAGTTGAGTTAATTTCCAGTATTGAGAAATGCCCGCCTGAAACCCTAGGGGTTCTGAGATTCCTCAATTTTGACGAACAACTCTGAAATCGAAATTGCCCCTCTATTTTCCAAAGCTAATTTCCGCGTTGGACTTCTGATTCAGGTGACTCTTCTCCTTGCCATGAATCTTATCCACCCCTGAGGAACTTAATCATTCTTTTTTCTTTTGTTTTTTTTTCATGACTGCCATTCATTTGTAGGAATTATGTTGTCTCTTATTGGGTCATACATGCCAAAACATGACAGCAGATGTGGAATTTCAGCAACATAATTTTTGCGATAAAGCGCGTATCTTGTTGCTGACCCTTCAACATTGAAATGATGCGACTTTGAGGATGTTTTACTGAATTGGTGAAAATTTGGAAACTTTGACAAACCATTGATCTATGCTGCAGGATCATGTTGGCTTCATCAGAGCTGGGTATGTCGGGAGCAGAGAGAAATTGGGCAGATTTGCCTGTGGATGTTCTGGCTCTTATTTTCCAGAAATTGGGTTCCCTGGAAATTCTCTTCACTGCTCAAGCCGTCTGCTTGCCATGGAAGAGGCTTGCTTACGACCCTCGGATATGGCGCTGTATAGACTTCAGAAATCCGTGGAACCTATACGACAGCGAGTATGACTTGGAGAAGATGGCTATTCATGCTATTGATCGAAGCCAGGGGGATTTGGTTGAGTTCTCTGTAGAATATTTCGGCTCTGATCGTCTCATAAAACTTGTTGCTGAACGGTTAGTAATCATGGAAGTTTTTTTTTCTTTACATTATTGATAATGCTCTTCTATTTAGGAATCATCTTGTTCCCCTAAAAAATTGTGGACGTGTGAACACGATTGATAGTTGGATCACTTATAATGAGCCTCCGCAAGTGGGGACGTAGTTTGCTTGTGTATATAGCTTGACACTTAGAGATGTGCTCTCAGTAGGTTAGGTTTTTTCTAATATTTTTTTTGCTATGAAATGAAGAAGGCACGGAATCATGACATGAACGGTGGCTCAGTAAGCTTGAAAATGGCTTATAGTACAGTGAAATGGCTGCTCTGCTTTTGCATTGATTCCATTTTCCAAAAGTTGGGATAAGGTGGATGATGATTGTCACATTTATAAGCACTATATGCCAAAATTCTTTTCGTCTCTTAAATGTAGTTGCATATAGTCTAATGAGTCGGTAGAGGAGCCCATAATTTACTGTCCTTTTACCTTTTGAAAGAAGGCCACATAATTGATTACACACAAATGGATCAGCAATAATGCTAATGTTCTACAAGAATGGTCTAGAGGCCTATTCCCATCAGCTTAGTGCAAAACATTTCAAGGTGGTGTCCCAAGGTGATCTAGTTTTCACCTCCCCTAAATTTCTGCCTCCAACCGCATGGATTTTCCTACTACGTAATTACTACCTCTGACCACAAAACGTGTTATAAATGGAAATTCTTTTTGAGTCATTTCTATTTCTGCTGCTCTCAAAGTTGTGTTTGGTCAAGGGTGGGGGGCTCATTCCTCAAAGGTATTTCTAGGCTTGGGTTGTTAACAGTTATTTTAACCAAATTACTCTCTCTTTTGTTTTTCCCCTTAGAAGATAAATACACATATCGATTTAGGAGTTCTATGCATAACGGACCATGTGTATATTCCTTTCTCAAAGATAATTATTGTTCTTTATGTCTGTAATACAGACTTGATGTGTTTATTATAATCATAATCATAATCAAGTAGCTCCTTTTCCCAGCAAGTAGACTTGATGTGTTTATAATTTAAAATAATTAGCCAGAGGTTTTATGCTCCAAGTGGATACATACATTAGCAGGAATATCTTGTATAAGTTGAGATTTCAGCTGTATTTGTTTCCCTTGATGCAGAGAATAAATTCAACCCAGAAAATTTTAGAAAGTCTGGAGTCAGTTGTTTGTTTAACTCTATATTATTTATACCGAGGATGTCTCTAAGTTATTTTGTCCTCTCTCAGAACCAATATTCTGCAATGTCTTCGTCTAATATCCTGCTACCAGATTATGGATGATGCACTGATTGGAGCCCTGGAAAGATTCCCCCGTTTGGAGGAGCTTGAAATTTCCTACTGCTCATTTTCAACTTCAGTGCTAGAAACTGCTGGTCGGTTGTGCCCCAGGCTAAAACGCTTGAAACTCAATATGGGCGGGTTCAAACCTTTCCACATTGAGTGTGATGAGGAGGCTGTGGCTATTGCAGATCACATGCATAACTTACAGTATCTGCAACTGTTCGGGAACAAACTTACCAACGATGGCTTGCAGTTGATCCTTCGTGGCTGCCCACATCTCAGGTCGCTTGACTTGCGCCAGTGCTTTAATGTAAAGTTGGAAGGGAACTGGCTGAAGACATGTACAGAAAGGATTAAAGACTTGAGGCTTCCCTATGACCCTACTGAGGACTATGAGTTTTCTGCTGAAATCAATGGAGAGTGGACATCTGATGAGGATCATCTCTATGGTTATTCAGATATAGATAGTTTTTCAGATGATCTTGGAAGTTTTGAATTCTCTGATGGTAGCAATCTCTCTGACATTTTTGACATTTGTCTTCTATACGACTGAACTTTACACGTGCCAATGAGTACAACAAAAGGATCATCAATACATTTTCCAATTTGAATGTTAACAGTTTGGGTTTTATAGCCGGTTTTTCAGATTTGTAGCTTTGGTATGGTTTAACATTAAGCTCATCTTACTGTTGTTGTAGTATTCTGTAACAATTACTCACCAGAAGTGTCTCTCCTAAGCTCCAGATACTGAAGAACGGTGGCAGTTTACTGTTCTTAGCCACTTCTGTATTTAATTATGTGAAAATGTAGCAATAGCCATAATTTCTAGAAGTAGAATAATAATTTGTAAACTATAACACCTGAATTTCTTAGATATGTCAGTCAATTTACGGGAAGTTAGGTGTCAGCGACTTGTATTTGATAATGTTTTTACGCTTTCATTATCAGTATGACGTTTTGAGGCATTCAGAAGCCAGTGTTTTTTAAATTAGAATTCAGAAGCTAGTTTGAACATGTTTGGATGTACATGATAATGTCACCAGATGAACTGTGAGTTTCCAACTAATCTAATAACTATTGGAAGGGTTTATATAGATCTTCCTTTATGTTGGAAAACTGCAAACCGAGATTACAGCGCGGGGGGATAATTGATCTGGCTCTCTTCATCTGCCATGCTGCCTGAGGCATATGCTGCTAATACATGACTGCAAAGAATGCCTTCCCTTATCAATCCCGTGTGTACACAAAGCTGAACTGTTTAAGCTGACATTTTTAAGATTTGAAAATTGAAGAATACGTGAAATATGGCTACCTATTTTCCGGGTCTAGTTCCACATTACTCCTCATCTCTTTGCTATCTTCTCATCTTAATTTCATAAGAAGTACGGAGAAGGTTACAACTCTCGCAACCCTCAAATCCTATTAACACACAAAAGCTAAAGTTTTATACTCCTTAGAGTTCTTAGAATCCTTACATACCTCATAGATGATACAAAGGTAACATAAACCTAGGAGAAGGATCCCGAAGTAGCCAATGTGGAAAAGTCCCAATCGAGTCACAAAACGTGTCAAACCATCGTTCCTATTTCTACCCACGAATGATCAATCGTTTGCACCTTCCAATCGGTTGTGGTATCAACAATTATTAACTCTTCTTGTGTTTTGCGGAGCAATTGTACAAGGAAACAATTTTACTTGATTTGTTCTTCTTTTCCGGGTATGGCTTGAACGTCACACACCACTTCCTATATTCCCCTATCACACACCACTTCCTATATTCCCCTATAACAAGAGCTGACTCTATTTACACCATTTTAACTATTTTTGTTAATTGCCGACAAAATTACTTTACCTTTAATGGACGTTTTTCTTTTTATAACTCCACTCGACCCTGGGAGTGGCTCTGCCATCTTATTTGAAAACTAGTATTTTCGGACTAAAGCTGTTCAGAAATCAAAATGAAGAGGCCAGCCATGTAAGGCATATGTCAACGGAGGGAGGGAAGGGAGTCAGGCATCCTCGAGCAGGGTGTGGATCCTAGAGGAAAGCCTTGGCCGCATCCCTATCTCCTCATGTCACTTCCCTTTTCTTTCACTTTTTTTTTAAAAATAATTGCAGTGGATTGTGTTGTATCACCTTGGGGATAATGTCAGATCATTTGAAATGCCTTGACGACGTAAGCTTCGTAGATCATCGACTGCCGCTTTAAACCCCCTTTCGAAGACAAGGTCCCATCTCTCCCTAAAGAAGAAAATGGCCTACCACGAGATTAAGCAATTCTCGTTTCCTTGAGATAAAAAGTGAAGGACAAGATATTTTTATGAGATTTAGATAAGATTTGAATCGGGTGGTTCTTCAATCAACGGCTTCAGACCATACATAAAAGGAATAGAATAAGATTTCTTCGACCGTTGCACGAAGAAAGAATAGGTTAGGTCACCCAGATGCTGCTGATTCTTATCTTCTCTGCGAGGACGGCGTTGCACGCATCGGAGAAGAAGCTCACGTGAGCAATGGGACTTGTGCCTGCTGCCCCTCCTGCTACAGTGTGATCAGTACTAGAACTAGGCCTGGAATGGGATTCTGTTTCTTATAGCTAGGCCTTGAACCTGACCTATTAATTAAATGAAGGTAAAGATGTTACGCAATCATTGTTTTGACTTGCGTCCTCCTCTACAACTAAAATACCTTGGGTTTTTACCCCAGATCAATTATAGCAGGCTGCATATACATAATAGTATAGGTAAGAGACTCTCGGGTTGTTTAGTTCATATCTCGGGCTGAGTCAAGTCTAAAAAAATTAATCCCTAATTTGAATTAGGTTGGGTTAAAAAAAAACCCGATTCTTATATTAGATCGGGTTGGGTTCTCCTAACTCGGCCCCATGATCGGAGAAGAAGACACTGTACCAATCGAATGAATTGTATATCATCATAGCAATCATATGCATCTGCCCCATATGTCGTCCACTTTGTTTCCATTGCTGCACCTTGCACACAGAAGCTGTTCTGGTTTCGGAAGGCTGAATCGAGGGAGCCTCAATATTGGTGCATTTCGTTGATACAAATTCCTAAATGTGAAACTGAGAAGGGGGATCAGCCCACCAATGATTAAGTTATAAAAGTGCAACTGCAATAGTCAACCTAAGAACAGGCACTCACCCATTCTTAATGAAGAAGGGAAGCCCACATTACCCCCCAAGTCAAGCTCCCTAACTTCGATAAAATTGGACTTAAGAGAGCGACAAAAATAAACAAACGGTTAAAGTCAGTCCATCGGGAGAGAGACAACCGCGACCCAGAAACCACTGGCTCTCGTCCTTAATATAATTGAGATAATGTTCACTTCTTGCAGGAGTATCAGCCTCAATTCCACGAGGTTTACACATATGATTAGAAAATGGTGGACAAAAACACATGGTCCAGCTCTCGCAGCAGCCTGCTAGCTAAGTGGTCACCACCACCGTCCCAGCTGGCGATGGATGGCCGTTGCCGGGGTGGGTGCCGGCATGTGTCCAACCCACGCTGCAACCAAGACAACCCCCACTTCACAACATCACTAATCCCAAATAACACATCATGAAACATACATAATTCTCAGGTTTTTGGAGCTAATGGAAAAGGCGGAGGGGAAAGGGTTCATTCATCTCATGGTTGAAGTATGTCCATGGGGTCGGGCAGTCACGAGCTCGTAAAAGCCGTCCACCTCTGCTATCACGTCTGCAACCGACCCCGCCCATTTTGGTGCATGAGCTACAAACTCTCTCGTACACCGCACTGGGGGGACAAGACCAGCAAAAACTTTCCTCTTTTCCAACAAACACTCCACCCCCAAGGCTCATCTTATCACTCCCCCAAGGCTATGTCGTACTGCACCGGGGCCGACAAGGATTCACAACCATTAGCGAGACGTCAAATCCTTGGCTATGGTCGTAACAATGGCCGCTCACAATTGATGCATCATGACAGTCGTTTGCACTTTGCGAAATTCAACTCAATATAGACAGAAAGCCAACAAGCCAGCGGTCACGTTGGAGTGTTGGGTTGCTGCTTGCCATTGCCCCCTCCACATCAATAACTTGTCCTTTCCAACTTTAACAACAAAAAAGAAAAAGCAACCCATGAATACTAAATAGAGTATTTATCAACACATGATTGCTATAGACCCAAAAAATTGCTGCCGATCCAAATGGCACATGATTGGTCCTCAAAAGGTGGTATAATGACCTCTTTCTTTGGAAGGTTAATCGCATCCCATGTTTCTAAAAAAGACAAGTCTAAAGCTAATCATATTGGTATTTACAAGCGTAGTCAGTGAGGCTGGACATTGGAGGGGCCAAATCATCCTTACAATCAGTCTACATGCTTCGTCTATCAAAAGAAGTTGAACCGGGCCGGGTCCTTGGTCTCGCTAAACGACGACTTGGACCGGCGGAGGCCCGGGACTTGGGGCGGACGGCACGACCGAATAAGCGCCCAGTTCAAACCCTTGAACAAGGGGTGGGCCTTCACCTCCGCCGCGCCTCTGGCGGACCCCACCCGCCTCGCTGGGTCCTTCACCAGCAGCCCTGCAATGAGGTCCCGCGCTTGCCCCTCCAGCCCCCCGCACTCCGGCGTCGCGCCCGCCGCAGCGCCGGAGGCGGATGGGAAGGCCAGAGGCTTTCTGAGGATGTTCTTGAGGGTGGCCTCGTTGGTGGCGCCGGCGAAGGGGGTGCGACCGTAAATGAGCTCGTAGATGAAAACCCCGAAGGCCCACCAGTCGACGGCGCTGCCGTGGGGCCTGCCAGCGGCGACCTCCGGGGCAACGTACTCGTGTGTGCCGACGAAGGAGCAGGAGCGGGCGGCAACCGGCTCCGCTACGAACTGGGGCGCGGCGGCGCGGAGGGCCCTGGACGCTTTGCGGCGAGAGCGGAGGAGGTGGATGGGGAGGCAAGAGAAGGGGGCGGGGCCCGCAGCAGACGAGTAGGACGAGGGGGGCGACGAGTTCGTTCTCGGAAAGGTCGGCGACTCGACCCAGGGGAAGGCGTCGGAACGGAGGGAGAGGTCGAAGTCGGACAGCATTATGTGGCCATCGGACCGGACCAGGACGTTCTCGGGCTTGAGATCTCTGTAGATGATGCCAAGCATGTGCAGGTATTCCAGCGCCAGAAGAACTTCCGCGGCATAAAACCTGATCAAGCAGAACCCAAAAACAACCATTTCAGAATCCAGTAAAAACCCCATTAAAATTCCAGAAGATTGAAAGTTGCACTAATATCAAAACTATCATCATGAAAACCAGAGATGGAAGTATCCATGCAAAATACAGAAACAACGATTCCCACCCTTTCCAACACAAAATGAAGCCACTTCATTCATCGGAAGACAGTATAGAGGGTAGAAAGCTATGAAAGGTCCACTTCCCAAAAAAAATCACACCAGGAAGAAGAAATGAACTAATGATGATGGATCATTACAAGGCAAGTTAAGAAAAAACACAACTCATAGTAGCAGAAACAGACAAAGTGGAAGAAGATCCAAAACTGATTAGAGAAAGAGACGAATGGGAATAGCAATGAAAGGTAAGGAAGCAAAATGGTGAAAGCCAAAAGCAACTCTTTGATCTGAAGAGAGAAAGACAAGATTAAGGCGAGATGCTAAGCTGCTAAGTAGAGTCCAAATACAAACCTAGCGGAGATTGGAGAGAAGCGTTGCTGGGGCTGCTTATGCCTCAATGTGTGCAGGTCACCCCCAGAACAGAATTCCATGACGACGCACGAGTAATGCGAGGCCTCGAACTCGGCGAAGAGCGTAGGCAGAAAAGGGTGATCCAGCATCTTCAGAATCGACTTCTCGGTCTCGGCACGCTCCAGCTTCTGCTTCAGCTTCAGGGCATCCTTGTCCACCACCTTCATGGCGTAAAGGCAGCAGCTGTCGCAGTTGCGGAGGCGGCAGAGGTAGACCCGCCCGATATCTCCGCCCCCGATGCGGCGGAGGAGCTTGAAATCCCTGAGGGCCAGCCCGTCCTTGCGCCGCACGGAGGCCGAGCGGATGGCCGCCCAGCCAGAGTCCGACGACCGGTGGGGCTTTCCGTAGAGAATGGACTCCGGGGGCGAGACCGGGAGGGCCTCGAAGGATGCCCGGCCGAAGCTACTGCACCGGTCGCTGCTGCTGCTCATCGAGCTCTGGCTCGAGTTGAGCGTTTCAGATCCGATTTCGTTGTCCGAGTCCAGCGCCAAATCCATCGTGCGTTGTTCGTTCTCAATGACTAAGAACAGCCGGTATAAGAAGGCTAGCAAATGGGACTTTTCACAGGAAGAATCACTTGCTTTGATTCAATGTCGGCCAATGGAGGCTGGGACTTTTCAAAGGAAGACTTGCAGAGAGGAACAACGAACTGGGACGTCGACGACACAAAAAAATGGAGAAATCTGGTAGACACGGGCTTTCTAGAGGGGGAATGTTAGGCAGAGAATCGATAACAAAGAAAACTGTGAAGAAGTATCTGGGTATGATTCTAGCTCCACCAATCGGCAGACAAATAGAAACCGGCAAAGATCAAAGAGAAATGCTCCAAGCAGAGCTAGAAACCGAGTTCTCAATATTCTTCGGCGTGGATCCTATCTCCGATTCAGACACGGGAAAAGCCAAAAACGAAGACCACCCAAACCAAGAGATGGTAGGAATAAAAAGAAAAAGGAGAATGAACAGAAGCACGAGGAGACAAGGAACGACAAACACGATTTTCTGATTATTCCCCCCACAGCGGGGATGCGATTCCTCGCTACAGAGCGCACCAAATCACCTCTTTACGAACCAGACACCTCATCTCCAGCTACGGGTTCAGCTCCTCCATCAAACACCGCGCCATTAGAGCACACTCAACAACAGTGCAACAACTTGCTCATTCACTCCCCCCATCCCTTTCTCTCCATAAAACCCAGTACTTCAACACAGCCTTTTCTCTCTCTGGCCCTCCTCCCCACCACCTCCCCCTCCTCCCAGCTCAGAGCTTGGGAATGAATTAAAGGTGGTTGCAGAGCGGGCAGGGCCAAGAAAAGGAAAGAACAGATCAGTCCAGCTTTCGTTGCCTTGCACCGCAACCCCTCCAGTCCACTCCAGACTCCAGAGTGCAGACGCCAGTCGGTTAGAATTGACGGAGCGGTTACGTGTATTTATATTTACAAGATGGCCCTGCGGCCACGTTCGAATTCTTTTACCTCTTTGGCCTTTTTTTTTACCCTGGGTTAAAAACCACGGATTAGCTACACACGTGACCGGGGGGGTGGGCTTAGGCCCCGTAGGCTCTCCACTAGGATGACGTGTTTTTTTGCATGTGTGACACCCTCGATTCCCTCTCGGTGGAGAAAACTGCACACGTGTGAACCGGTTCTCTGGTTTTTACTTTTTAACCCCTTTGTTCGTCAGCTTTTTTTTTACTGACCCAAATCCGCTAATTTCACACGCATGATATCAAAGCCTTTTTTCAAGTGTCGCAGACAGGTGAGCTCAGACCGGCACTCGTGCGGCTCTGGGAGATCGGGTCCGAATTAGCTCGCTAACACACGTGTCACGGTAAAAAAGGACTTAAGTGGATGGGCTACTATTATTAAGTGATTTTTTGACCCTTTGATGGTTTTGAATGTATTAACATAAAATTGCGCTTATCATATCAAAATTCTCATAGCCTTTCTTGTTATATTAATTATGATTATGTTATGGTTACACTCTTTGTTCACGTAATAACGGTTTATCTTTGTAATGCTTAATTATGTTTACGCTCGATTTTCCAGCTCATTTTTTTGAAGCCGACATCGATGTAATCACTTTTATGAATGGTTATCGAAAACGAAGAAAAATAAATCCAATCCAGGTTTGATTTGATCTATCCATGAGGACTATTGGATGCATGACATTAATTGTCAGGTGAAGGTGACGCAGTGGCCCAATATGAAGAAATTGAGGAAACCAACCCAACATTATTATTAGAGTCTCAGGTATTTAATATAGTTAAATTTTAATTTGATAATAAATATTACTCAAAGGTTAAGCAGGTTTAGATATACGTACGTCTCTTATTTTATTTATAAGTTTGTATGAGTTCAGGCTCACATGAGTTAGTAAGTACATCATCAGATTGAATTCTACCTCTAAATCTTAAATAATAATATGTAAAAATAGAAAGGAAAAAGAAAGCACAAGGGAGGCAGGGGGGTCCAATGAGGGAGCAAACATTATGGAAGGGCTTCGCTTTTTGGTTGTTCTTCCAAAAAAAAGGAATAAGAGGGGGGGGGGGGGGAGGAAGAGTGGAGCCAAGATAACTACCATGACTTGTCAACATATGCAACAGAACAAAGGTCGTTGCTGCTTCCAATGATGACGGGTCCACACGCAAGTGTATCCGGGTCCCAAATTGGTCGATTGGCCTTGGACACATTGGCCCCCAAGAGAAAGAAGTCCTGCTAATTGGGTCTTAAGTCCATTATTGCATCTCTTTTGCGTTGGGTCCACCGGCAGTTGGTGTGGGGAAATGCTGTCTAAGGGAGAGCAGGCCAAAAGCACATCATGTGGGCAGATGGGGGACCATCAGCACTTCTCATCCACCATTTCATTTGTTGCTTTCCACAAGGAGTAGTGGATGCATGGTAGCAACAGGTCACATTTTGTAGTCTCATTAGCCTTTGCAAAGTGAGATAATTAGTTAGATTGATTCCTCTTTCTATCACCTACGCCCAACGTATGCAAATGGTAAAACAGATTAAAACAACTTGATTTTGCATTTAAAACTCATCTATCTTTTTAACTTCGAAAATTCTTCCAAGTCAATTCGGAGTTAAATTTAATAAGTGAAATTTCTATTTTTACAACCATATCACTCCAATACTCTGAGTGGACTCTACTCAAACAGTAATTTGGAGTTTTAAACATTGATTCATCTCATGTTTGGGTTTGGGTGCAATATGTATTACTAGATCCAAATGTAAATATTGCACTAAACTGGACTAGTATTAGTGGAAAAGAAGAGACAAATTTGACAGCATTAAGGAGAGTAGCGGGGTGACATTGTGATCTAGAATAGACTAAACTTGCTATTAATCTTAGTTGTGTCTCACTAATGAGACAGACTTCTGGGCACCGTACCAAATCTCAGTGCACACATTGGTGTTTAAAATTGGAGGAAGCAGCTGGATCCTAAAGTAGCTGGATCTTAGTGGATCATATGTTGCCATGAAAGATTGCATATATTCCCATCAATGCAATAAAAAGTGAGAATGATATATTACTTTATATTAGCAGACAATATCACTTTGTTAGATTGATGCATCCTAGTTTATTCATCACTTGCCAAGCCATTTCCCGACATAAATTAAACAAATATAAAGTTGGAAGAAGAGCATCTCTCACCGGGATGAGCTTTTTGTTTGTGTCCAAACAGGTTAGATCTTTGATAACATATCATACATGTAAATGCTGTAGGGGAAATTATTACTAACCCCAACAATTACACCTGTTCCATGTGTCCGCTGGGTTACGTACTGTGTATGAACAGAGAGTGTGCATGAACCTGTGTATATTACTTTATTCCTTTGGCATTTAGTTATATGAACCGGAGGAACATTAAAAGTTTGGTAGCATTTTGAATGGAGTACTACATTTTAGAGAGAGAAGAATTTGTCAAGCTCTAAGTTCAGTTTTAATATTAACGGCAAATGGTAGCACACATTAGTAAATATACATTAATGCGCACTAATATGTGCACCGTTGATTTCAGAGATGAACAACTTTCAAACGTTCCTTACACTTGGCACATGATGAGTGAGAAACGTTAAAAATTCTTCCTTTAGAAAGGTGACACTCTGTTTTTCATCTCAACCTCCTGAAAACAAGAGTCCATGAAGGACGCGCTAGTACATTATAGGAGTTACCTATAAGCTTCTTCTTGTTTCCTTTATGTAATTTAGAAGTCATAATACTAAAACACCAAGTGATATTCTAACAACTTTACAGATAAGAAAGTTCAGAAGTCTTGTTAAGAAGTCTCACACCTCTATTTTAGCCTGTCTGCCCCCTTTTAGCACGATTAATAGACATATTTACCGTCTGTGTATAATAGGGTGGGGTAACTATCCTAAATTAAAACAGCCCATTTATATTTGTTTGGCTCACGTGTACTATTTTACCCTAAACTTGAAGAACTTCAATTGCAAGCCGTCTTACTCGCGGGCAGGTCGATTGCCTACTATTAGCCCCTAAACTTGATGAATGCGGATAGGGGGTGGCTACCCCCATACTTGGCAGCGGACAGCCGAGTTTTTCTAGGCGACGAACAACATAGACAGCCTCTTGGGCACGGACGGATGCTGGGACAGCGCGGGAGATATTTTAGACGAGCTACTCGCCTTGCGGAGCAAGCTGGGTAGGAGTCCTTGCGCGGGCAGGACTCTAGCGGAAAAGTTGGGCGCTGCTTGGTCTTAGGGGAGGATTCCTAAGGCGGATAGGATTCAGTGATGTTGGTTGGGGGCATTCTTAGTTGGAGTAGGAGACTGAGCAACAGACTCCTAAGACGGACAGAACTTGTACATGCATGCTGGCTACACTCCTAGGACTAATAGGAGTTGGTTGGCTGGTTCCCTTAGATTGGCTGACTCTTGGAGGCAGGATGGAGAAGGACTTCTAGCGGAAGACGGACTCGCGAAGGCTTCCTTATCTATGCTGGCCCGGAATGACATTGGGGTGAGAGTTGGACAGGGTGAGAACACTTGTATTGGGTGGGTTCTGTACTTCTAATTGCTTTAGGACAATCAGCCTTTGGCGGAGTCTATTTAAGGAGAAGGTTTGGGGCGGCCAAGGCATGAGAAGGGTGATTTTTTCTGCACAGCGAACCAGGGAAAAAGAGAGGAGAGTTCTCAACCTTGGTGGTTCAGCCCTGCCCTCTCCTTACTTGTGTATTTCGACGGACTGATTTACATAGCTTGGGCAGAGACCCTTGTACCAAGTTGGTTGTGTTGCTTTGTAGTTGTTTTGTTTGTTTTCCCTTACGTATACGAGTGAGAAGGGAAGAGAGTAGCTGCTAGTTGCACGGTGCAGCTAGGCCATCACGAGTACGAACACTAGGCAAAGCTTCACGCCCATAACACCTACCCTATTATACTTACATATAACACAAAATGTAGCAGGCACGGCAACAAACGTCTTAACTACTTTTTACTTAAAAAGAGTTCAACACTAAAATATTATTTCAACTTTCGTTGAGGTTGAGAAAAGTATATGACAATAGATATTCCTACTCCACTATTTTTATACCAAAACTTTATTAAATTAAAATTTTAGTATAAAAATATTAAATTTAGAATATCAACTTCTAAGTATAGGTGAGATACACATTTTCCTTTCCAAGAGTAAAATTTTAATTAATAAAAGTAAAATAATAATATTAATATATTATTCTTTATAGTAATTTTGCATTTCGGTATGGAGTAAATAAAAAGCATGCAATGAAGACTGCTTAATTCATTCATCCCTGATGATCTGCCCAAGAAAGGTGGAAATGAGAAAAAGAGAGCTTTGACAAGGAGCATCCATTATTCCCGCTGTTATTGGTGAGGGCGGCAAACGGACAAACTGTCACGTCCGTCCTTCCCCGCTGCCCCCTTTCACGGCCAACCCTTCTACTACTTAATACTTGTTAATTAGTACAGCTCGTTATAAGACCGTATCAACGTATTAAACTACTCAAAGAAACTCATCATTAAACTATGATGGCCTCAAGGAGTAAGGAAAAAGCTAAATCCAATTTCCAAGGCAAATTAATTAATCAACCTAAAGAAATTGCACGGAGGGATTTACTGTTGTTAACTTTTGTTGACAAGAACATGTTCATGACTGGAATTATCACTTTTTTATTTTAATATAAAATTACGTCATTAAAACGTTATGCACTTTATTTGAATAAAAAATTTATTGAATATTAAAGTGTTGTCTAATACCAGTTATATCTTGTGTACGGATTAAATTATATTGTTTATTATCTGCCCCATTTCTTCTTACCGCCTAGTTTAAGAAATATAAGTGAGCCCTTAATACTTAAGATTAATGGTCTACTCATGCTAATATGCTTTAGCATATGCATTGCCGATATTATGGATGAAAAGTTTTTACGTGTTTCTTATGCTAGTTTATTGTTAGAGTTGAGTATTAAAAATATTCTTCATGTTATATTTCTTTTAAAATCAAATAAAATTTTTAAAAAATTCTTTGCCATAGACATAGTCACTCCGTCTTATATCACCATGATTATTAAGATCGTGAAAATGCTTTCTATCCACTATCACCATGGTCTAGGTTGTATTTGCTAAACTAGTAGCCTGCTCAATTCATTTGGAGATCAGTCTCCTTAAAGCATGTTTAGTGCTGTGGACAGATTCTATAGCACGAATTGCTAAAAAAAAATTATATCAATTTCCAAGGAAAAAGCAAAGTACATGCACAGATGCACTTCAGCTCTGCATCATATCATAAAGACAAGAGGTTAAAATCTTGAGGTTGACCAAACTCAAAGGAGTGGAGTCTCCCTCGTCACCGATGTTTACTCCCCCTTCTCTTGTAGCGAATTTTTTTTTTTCTTTGGCCATAAAAAATGGAAAATATTATTTTATAATAAAAATATACATTAAAAACTCACACGAGTTTTAAAAAACTTGTGTAAATTTTGTAGGTACTTTTATGGTAGAAATATCACTATCAGTTGAATAGATGATAAAATATGACGTTCAAATACCACGGGTCCCAAGATCCAATTAAACAGTGGCAATTTTCATATCCCAAGTTAGATGCTACACAATCTTTAGCAGTATTACTTAGGATTTATTTGGCAACCAACTCATGGTCATGGCTGTTTAACGTGGAGATCCACCTTAATTTCTTTCGTGGGTGTCCAGTCATAAATTTGTTTAAGGGAAATTATTTGTTAAAATTTGCTCTCATTTTATAGATCGTTGCATTTTGCATGTGAGGACATACACATATATTTATCAATCGTATATATAGTGTGCTTGTGAAGACTGTCTGCAATGTTATGCAACATATATGCATATGTTGTTGGATTGTATAATAGGCATATGCAATATTAGGTAAGATGCACGTAATATTGCGTACACATTGCTAACTATACATGTTAATATAAATGAGAATCTCCCACAGTCCCACTGGCGCGTGCAGTATCCATTGACTGCTCATGTGAACTAGGGTTTGACTCCCAAAAGATACTTAGCGGATATTTAATAATTTCTCCATAGGCTATTTGATGAAGAAAAATCATAAAACAATTAAAACCATAAATAGAATATATGTTTTTTTTCTATACAACACCAGAATTTGAGGAGCATTGTCTGTGAAAAAATCAAATCAGATATAAAAAGTACATCCACATGATTTTGAGCAAACGTTCCACAAATACTCCACCAATATGTTGCCAAAGTTGCAGTTCAATCGCAATTTGCACCAAAGTGCTACCTTAAAGTAGAGACACAACGCTGCCTAATTTGAGGAGGGAGTCCTTAGTTCAAAATCATGTGCATGCACGTACGCAAAGCATACAACAACTTCATCATTACCTAATGTTATGTCACGCAAATGAGTCGGATTTGGTAGGAGTTGATGAAGCCCCAAAGTGTTATTACGGGAAAAAATTTATAAAGCCCAAAAGTGGAAAAGATGGGCAGAGAGACATGCCGAAAAAGCTCAGCATGTTAATTGTAGTGGGCCCAATCAAAAGTAGGGTCTCCCTTGTCAGACCACCCAATTGATACGTCACGATACCCTGTCTGCACTTTGGGCCGCGTCCGGTCGCTGCTCCGCCGCCCGACCGTACGGAGGTTCACAGCCCCAGGCCCAGCCACTCGACGTCACCCCCTTCCTTTTCCCACACCTAACATTTTGCCGCCTTCATCAATAAATTAATTGGATCTTCAATAAAGAAATTGAAGCAATCTGGACGTTGAAAAACAGCATTAAGTTAATCAGAGTCCCCATTTTTTTTTGAAAAAAAATGGCAGTTATTCAACGGAGTTAATGGAGTAGGGGGGTACCTTCTGTGGATGTAGGGGTTAGCCAAAAGATTTGACAAGAACTTGCATGGAGCTACGCTTAGTTGAATGACCCTGATGGGAAATTTCCCTGCAAATGAGAAGACCAAGATGAGAGATGGAGACAAGTCTCCCCATCAGGATCCTCCAGTCAAATCCCTCTCGAGATGCTCTCACTTGTAGTAATAGTAACGCTAGTCCTACTACGTAAAACATGTCAAACAGGAGAGAGAGATCTATATATAGATAAGGTAGGGGCATGTTATCATAAGCTAAGAAACTGAAAACCTATGACGATATGTAATGTGAAGGTATTTCCAGCTTTGGTCATGTCATTACTTAATGCTTGTCAGTTCATATTTCTCATTGGGTGCAATTCTTCTCTGCTCCTATATTTAACACTGCCTTCAATAACTGATCTAGTGCAGTCGCACTCTCACACACGATTTTACAGCTAATACGTTATAAAGGCCATTCAATCCTGGCAACAACTCTCAAAAGTTCATTGTAAGTACAGTTCTGAGTGTGAAATGGTGGTTCGTCGTCCTGCATGAGATTGCAGATGGGCATGAGTCATGGGAGGTGGTGTGGGGAGAACGAGTTGAAGCTAACATCGTTATTTGGCTTGAGAAGACTTGATGGCTGAAAGTGGTCTAGCCGACAGCTACCAGTCCACCGGTAGGCAGGTTGGGGACAACACATGCTCAGCCCGGCCCACATGGGGAGGGGTTCTTCCCCAGTTGGCCCAGGCATATTGCCGACTTATCTCAACGTGTTGATGCCGTCTCCTGCATTGATTAGTATCCCATCTTCCTCTTTTCTAACGATTTAGCGACTTTGTGGCCTGTGTCCGTGTGAAGCTTTTCTTTTCTGATAACTTGCAGCAAAAGCTTGACATGGTAGGTAGTACTACGCACCAACGTTGTCTGAGGTTTTAAGCTATCAGCTGATTATTACACCTATTGCGGGAGGCATTTTACCAATTTCCGCTCCTGTCAAGCTCTGCGGTACCAAAACCTTCAAGTGTTTTACATATTTAATTGATAGCGCGATGGTCCTTAATCATCAGAGATTACTTGGTTTGCTAGTACAAAGCCTCCCCTGGTTCAGGATTCGAGTGCAGCAGACGCAGAATCAGTATGAACTCGTCAAAAAATAAGTCACGGTGAGGGTCTGAAGGAGATACCTAAAGACAAATATCTCCTTCAGACACTCACCGTGACTTTTTTTGTTTTTTGATAAAAAGCAAGTCACGGTATAAAACGAGCGCTTTCAGAAACTATGCAGTCAAACGCACACCAAAATTGAGACGATCATCTCATCCCACTATGACAACCAATCTCAAAAACTTATAATTTGCCATGCCAATCAAAAAACTTCTCTTGGGCTAAACCTTTAGTCCATAATCGTGATGATGGCGAAAAATGGTAAAATACTGCTCGAGGACTCATTAACAACGTATGTCTGATACAAAATTCCGGGAAGCCTGTGAATAAATTATCAGAATTCCTTACTACTCGTCATCAGAATAATTGAACTTTATTGAATGAGAGTGCAAATCAATCTGCCCCCCTCTGTAGCTCCCACGTTTCTTCTTAGTTTTCTCATGCCGGAAATCCCTACATAAGATAAATAATTCTGAGTATAAGTCGCCACCCATCCATTCAGATATTAAAATAGAACCCACTCATATTCAATGGATACTATTTTACAGAACTAAATGAGGTCTATCTTTGTTCACTACCTAAATATATTAAATGTTACAAAAGATGTCATTCATTGGAAGGTAATGGCAGTAGAAATATTACCTTCCTCTGACTTGTCCAAGAATTTCTTGTGCCTTAGCCCCGTATCCAATATCAGCACCATCCTGTGCGGCAATTACACAATAAGAAAGAAAGATGGCCGGGAGGCCAAATTAACGAAAAGCAAGCAAAAGCCATGTGTAAAGATCCCCACCTTTGCCCAATAAGAGTTATCTTGCAGTCTTTCATCAGCAAATTTGATTTCATCAGCTTTTACTCTACGGAATGCATTAACTGTCTTCGGCTGTGAGAATAATAGCATTACATTATCTCATCAAACAATAGCATACAGGATCATATTGCAGTTTTCAATAATTTAATATTTGCTGACTAACCATGTACTTTCCATTGAGAATCATTTATACTTTAACAAAGGGAAATTAGTGATAATTTGATAACATACATTCAGTACCATTGACCACCCGAAATTAATGATAATTTGGTAGCATACATTCAGTACAATCATATTTGCATTTTAGAGATGTGAGGGTATCAGTCTCCTGTAATGCGAAAAAACTCTGGAGAAGGAAACGGGAGCGGGAGCGGGAGCCTGAGGTTAACCTCTCCCTTTCCTAAGGTCGCATACGTAAATGTGGATCCTAACAATGCCCAAAGGAGATGGGACCAGAGAGATTAAAAGGCACAAAAAAAATAGAGACCCAAAAATTTTAGGCCCAATCAGATTTGTGCCCCTTCTGTGCATCATTTTAATACTCCCTCTGTCTGACAAAGAGGGTCTGAATGCCAAAACAAAAAGTGAATTCATTTTTCGCTTTGGCAATCAGACCCTCTTCTTCAATTGAAGAAAAGTATTAATTTTAGCTCAACAACTGAGATTGTATTTCAAATTTGCGACCTCAAGGGGTCAGATAGATGAGAGACAAATGGGTATTCCTAGATCATCTTTAATGATGGTGGTCCAACAAATGTAGGTCCGAATTTTCAGCTATTGAAAATGGGACTGAAACTTTATAAGCATGATGAATAGGTCTACTAATCAAAATGAGCCCAAACTTTACAAAATCGTGACACTCATGTACTGCAGTCCATTCCCCTGGTCCCACCTAGCCATGACTGGCCTACCATGTGGGCCCATCCTTTTTTACTCTGTATGTGTGCGCGCGCGCATGTGTGTGATTCATAGAAGATTTACATAAATACAAGAAAGCTACTCTATCTAATGTATCAAATAAAGTAACACAAGTGCTAATCAAAACAAAAACTACATCAAGCAGATGAAACCAATCAACTTCCTTTTTTCCTTTTCTTACGAGACGGACTACTTAGTAACCCAAATCACTAGCCAAGTTTAAATAAAGGAGACACAAAGCTATTGCGTGTGCACTTGAGTTCTAGAGGAGGCTTGCCAAAGCATCAGCAGTTGAAGAAAAGCTAAGTAACTGAAGACCTTGAAGTCATGCAGACTATCATAATAGTAATCATAAAATGGTATGAAATTTTACACTAAAGAACCTGATTTCAAGGTTCACTGAGATTCTAGTACAAGTTTAGCACTTATTGTTTATTGTCTTTATGCACGTTTTATGGATTCTACTTCTGGTCAGCAAGTTCTTTTACATTAATTTTGGTAAGAGGTTTACAAACTCTTCTCTTTTTAGGCTTCCTAATTATATATAACAATCAGCAGTATCAAACACATGCTCATTTTATCTTTCCTTCTCTCACTATTGGCTTCCTCTACTTGTTTTTTGTGTGGCCCTAACAAACTTCAAGCCTAAGACTACTTCATTAGTAAAAGGAAAAACAACTCACAAGCACATTAAGCAAGACCTCATCTCAAATATTTAAATCTGGAAATTTCATAAGATCTTGTTATAGACCAAGCGTCTACAGCAGGACAATGGTAAGGCAGTGACCGGTGGAATTGTGGGTGGCTTTGAGAAGTGAGACAAATTAGAGAGAAAGAGAGAGAGAAGAAATGAGGGGACCAAGGAGAAGATGCGATGGGGGACAGAGAGCAGAGGCAAAAGATATTAAACTAACCACTAACTTTACAAGTTTTGAATAATTCTTCCCTGTAACTTTGGCATAAGCCATTTACACTAGTATATAGGCAGCCTTTACTAATTCTAACCTAATTAGGAAGGATAGTGATAAACACCGAATGAAGCTTCTCAACAAAAGAAGGCTTATATGGAGCGATAGGAAAAACTCCTGCAGTGGTTTTGGTTGGATAGAACATGTGGGCCTCACACAAAGTTCACTTGGACCTATGTTCTGTTCAACCAATACGCGGTTGGGGGTTATGTTGGGTGATTATCATTTTCCAATTAGAGATCACAGTCTAAAGGTAATTACCACTAATTGAATCACATTTAAACTTGGAAATTAAAGACCTAAGCAAATAGAAAATAAAGTCCTAATCCAAGCTAATTGAAGAAAGTCAGATCAGTGGATGATTGGGCCCACAAAAGGGTCGTAACAGATCTCTAAAAAGAAATTACTCACGATCTTAAGAAAGTATGTAACTACCTCTGCAGAACCATTATGTTCTCGTTTCATTGTTTTCTGGGAGAACCCACCCTTTGAAACATTGGCCTCTACTTTCTCTGAGCCATCGTCTTCAGAAAGCCCTTCTTTATTCTTTGTGTCAGGAGCAGTCCCATTGTTCTTTATTGAGCCTTCTTCACTTTTCTCCAGCTTCCTTTTCTTGCTATTATTGAGATCACCACCAGACAAAGAATCTTTCTCCTTCGAAACCACTTCTGGAACTTTCTTCTCTTCAAAAGATTCTTTTTTGGTTACCTTGACATCCTCAGCAAGAATGTGATCCACAGTAGGTACACCTTCTGCAGAAGCCACCCCTTTCCTTTTCTTGGATTCTTTCTTCTCAATGAAAACACCATTTTCATCACCTCCATTCATTGGATTTGTTTGATCTGAAACATGACGCAATTTATGCTTCTTTTTCTTCTTATCTTTGGACTTCGTATCTGTCTCATCATCAATTCCCAAACTGTTCTCATGATCCCTTTTCTTTGGATCGGATATATCTAAATCAGGTACTGATTTTTGTTTCTCTTTCTTCTTCTCTTTGGACTTCACTACTGTTTCACCCAACTTAGGGTCCATGCCATTCTCATCATTAACTACTAAACACTCTATCAAAGAATCCATCATATCCGCATCAGGAAGTGATTTATGCTTCCTTTTCTTCTTATTTTTGGACTGTGCATCTCTCTCATCCGCAAATTCAGTTACTTGGGGTTCAGATTTACTCTGCTCACATTTTAGTTTCTCCTCAGATGCCGCCTGCACAACATCCTCATCAGAATCCACTATTATTTCTTGCTTTTTGTTCTTCTTGTCTCTAGGTTTCAAGTTTAACTTATCACCTTCACTCTCATGAACCACTAGCTGACTTAGCTGCTGGATACTATCTGCTGGATATTTTGAACAGACTTTACTCTTCTTCTTCTTTTTTTCCTCCAGATTTACATGCAATTCTTCAGCTTCACCCCTGCCAAAATCAGTTTTCTTTGATTCAGTTTCAAGATCCTCATCTTTACAGTTGCCTTGGTGTGAGTTAGCTTCATGTCCTGGTTCATTCTTGGCAATGACATTTTTTCCTGCAACCCCTTAAAATCATTAACAGTTGGAGTTAAGAAAAATATCTAGTCCTAAAATCTAATTTAAAGAAAATCTTAAAGGTGTACAAACCTTGATTACTGAGCTTAGTGATGATTGCTTCTGAAGGGTTTGCGCTGTCATAGTGTAAAATTTAATATACATGAGATTAACAATGCAATTTTAATAGCAAAATGTCGACATATGTAAATAGACAGTGACGGTATAAATATTAGCCCTCACACAAGTTGAGAGGTACCAACTAGCATGGCACAGAAACAAAATGAAACATTACAGCCTTCCAGAATTTGAGAAGTAATCTTCAATCAAATTCTTAACTAATATGTCTTTCTATCTTTGGAAGTTTACATGATATCTGTAAAGTTCACATCCACATGAGAGCGTATAAAGAAAATATCAATTTGAATCAAAATCACATAGAAGCAGAGGGGGGACCTGAAAAATACTCAATCCTTTCACTGATAACAATAAAGTTGATATCTTTCGGTTTAAAAACAGATGTAGGTAGTATTCTTTATCTAGTACGTAAATTACCATTTCCTCAACAGAGGCACTTTCGTAGCTAAAGATGCAGATTAGAAGCACAGGGAGAAGGCATGGAATTGTAATGATTGCGATTTGGTGTTACTGTTGATACTTTAAAGACAGAAAATGTCAATCATAATTCATAATCACATTTCCATTTAAATTACTCTGTAGTAGATTGAGTTTCTCAAGGCCCACTGCCCGTCAATGGTGCCGAGAAAAAAACAAATGCAAACTAAATGATCTACCTTGTCTCAAGATGCTTGTTGAAAATTAGCTCCAAGTCCAATGATTGTGCGCTGTTCCAATCATCAACCTTCATCATAGTATTAAATAAAAAATGTGAGTTTTTTTTTTCCTGTAAGTAAAAAATAATAATAATTTTTGTGATATGCAGTGTTAGTCCATTCTCCATTAGCTTAAGCTTTTGGGATTTAATCAATATCAGTTATCTAACAAGGTATTATCCCAGGATGTCGGTAGAGGTCATGGATTCAATTTCGGCCAGAAGGGGGGCAAGGGGGAGGGAGTAGACACTTGTGTTCCCACCATGTAGAGCCCAATCGAGCTGCATATGCAGGAGAGAGTAGCGTTCATGTGTCTGTAAGTACATTTTTATTAGCTTACGAGGCTTAGAATTTTAAAGTACAATGGTTTTTAAACAAAACATATCTCTATAATTCACAGTTTTCTGAAGCCGGGATAAAATATCTATAACGAGCAACAAAAAAATAGTAACACCAACAAGAAGAGGGTTGCCCAACTGAATCAGCCAAAACCATAAATTTTATATGAAAGGGTAAACCATTTAACTAAAAACGAATAAACTTAAAAAAAAAAAAAAAAACTCAAAGCCTGTGAAATTAAAAGCCGTCATCACACTAAATTTATCATAGTCTTAATGATCAGAACTATATCCTACCACCATGAAAATCAGAAGTACATTGCAGAGAGAAGCAGACGAGCTGAATCAAATCAATGTGAAATACGTAAAACGTCATTGAATTAAATCGTTTACAAATGGACAAATAACACCATTTAAAATGTACAAAGAGGTGGCAATAGAAATCAATTACAATTGAAAGCAGCTCCACCAGTATTTAATGTTTCAAACGTCATTGAATTAAATCGAAACCCTGAATTCTCACCATTGCGCAAACCAGAGTATGCACAGACTAATATGCCAAAAACCAACACGAATCATAAAAATAAACGCACATTAGAGGAAAGTAAACCTTGGAGTAGCTAAATCTGCCTAACTTAAAACCGAAACCCGAGAGAGCTTACAGATTCCAGGAGAAGCAGCACCTGACCTTAACTTCAGATTGAAAAGCCGAAAGGGTATCCAAATATCCGAATTTATGAAGGTAAGCTGCAATGGAACGACGAAGGAAAAGACTCTTCATCTTCTGATTAAGAGAGTCCTCGGTCGTTCGCGTCTTGCAAGGTTTCAGTGCATTGTTGTCGGAGCTCTTGTTCTTAGCCATGGCCGACTGATTTCGTAGGAGGATCTGGCGCGGGCAGAAGGATAGCAGGGTGGTCGCGGTGGCTCCTCCTGGAACTTCAGCCCGCATCAGCCGCTGCTCGGACCAAGGAAGCGACCGGTATCGGGTTGGAGCCTGGAGGCTGGGAATAGGGTTTATTGGAGGTTCTTCGTTCGGGGCACGGGGCACCAGGGAGGGTGGTGGTCCGCGGTAACCGCGGGCTATCAAATTTGGGGAATTCGCAATGTGTAAATTAGGATATAAAGTTATGTATTTTATATAAAAATCTTTGAAAATTATATTTTATAATATATATTCTTACGGGAAAAATAAATTTATGATATTTTTTTAAGTATTTAATTATTTAAATTTAACAAAATAAAATTATTAATGTTGAATATATTTTTATGTAGAGAAGTTAAGACAATGTGAATAAATTATTTTTTTTACTTTATCTTAGTTTAATTTTTCTCTTTTTGTGTATTACCGTATACCGAAAAGATGAGGAAGAAGAAAAAGTAGAGAAGAAAAAGAGAATAGGAGGTAGGTCACTATTGAAGACGAGTTCGTGGTTATCACCAAAACTAAAGCTATCACCACCATTGTGGAGATATAAAGTTATTTTATTTAAGGTAATAAGTGAGAAAAATAATTTAATACTTGAGTTAAAAGAGTAAGTAAAAAATATTAAATATTGTAAAATTAAATTGTAGAACTTACTTGGCTATATGTATCCCACTTAGCCCTTCTTTCCACTATTTATTGTTTACCCAATCCTCCCTCTTTAAAATTTCTTGCTCATCTCCCATATTTAAAAATATTAAAACTCTTTACCCAACTTTCCCATCTCCTTCTTCTCCAGCCTACCCTCAGTGCCATGGCCTGAGCTTTGGTTGCAACCACCTATGCCAGCTCTAGCATGGGTTGTGGTCACACCGTTTAGAGATCGGGCCTCTGTGCAGGACCTCTGGCATCCGCATAGGCAGATGCTAGCCATAGGCCTTGCTAGTGTAGAAGACAAAGCCAAAGGTTAGCCACTATGGGCCTTCATATGTGCGAAGGCCAGCGTCTTGGTCCCCATTTGCACAGAGACCAGATGACTCTCCGTCTATGTGGAGGACAAGAGGTTGGCTTTTGTCCTTCGTGACGGAGGCCAGCAACCTAGCCTCCCTCATTGTGGGGGCTAGCGACCCATCTTCCCTTTGCGAGGAGGCCAGCTCCCGGCCTCCATCCGTGTGGAGGTAAGCAACTTGGCCTTTGTCAATGGGCCACTAGCCTCTCGTGCGGACGGTGGCCAAACTTTGGTTTAGGCATTCGTTCACATACCCCTGGCCTCAATGCGTACAGAGACTAGACCGCTGCCCAACTGTGGCCAAGTTGCTGGCCCGTAGCACCCTGTTGTGGCCATAGCACTACCGGCTGGTAGCACTTGGCCACGGCCTACTGTTGGCCTAGTGCCCAATCACAGCCCGCGGTTGGTTGCATGGATAAGAAAAAGAGGGGAGACAAGTATTTGTGTTGTTGGCAGCCGGAGTTGAGGAAAGACTATTACAGGGGTGAGAAGGGGGTTAGTTTAGGGAGAAATAAAGAAAATAGATGAGGAAAAATAGGGTAATGAAGTAAATAAAAAAATAAGAAGTTTTTTTTATTTTATTTTGAGAGACGTAAGAGTTTAGTGGGGGCATAAAGCGACATCTAAATTGTGATAGGAAAGATTATATTGGTGGGTCGATCCAAACCTTCCTTCCCTATGAGTAACATGGGACGCGTGATCAAAATCTTATGGCCCTAAAGCATCTAATGCACACCTATGTTTATAAACAAGTCTTGTTATAAAAAACTGTTGACCAAATCATTTTTTTCAGAAGTAAAAAGCATACAAGGATTGCTCATTACATCAAACTGGTTGCAAGAAGTCAATGAAACAAGGTCTTCAAACTACAATAAATGCTCCCTTTGACCCGGTATTAATAGTTATATTTAGAAAAATAATATATTTTATTAAATAGTGATAGTCATATCTAAGAGTAAGGGTGCTAACAAATCGAGTTGAGTCGAGCTTTAGGCTAATTTGGCTTGAACTTGAAATTTCAACTTCGAATTTAAGTCAAGCTCAAGTTAAATTTAGTCATTTTGTTTTAGCTTGCAAATTGGCTTGATTTCGTAATCAATATTTACAATATCATTATATAATATATTATTTTAGTAGAAGGATGTAAATATTGTAACTCCTAACACATCAACCCAATTTATACCTTGCTCATATTCAAGGTATAGATTAAAAATTCAAATAAACTAATATTAATTTATTTTAATTTTTTAATCTCATACTATTAACACATAATGAAAGATTATTATAAGTATATTTTAATTAGTTTGAATTTATAGGAGTCAAAAGATGGTCCCAAATCTCATGGGATATATTTTACTTACGTCATACATGCAAAAAGTGAAAAATGTTACATATTATGTAAGGAGTTGAAATATAGCAAACATGAAATCGATATATAAATATTATGAATACAAGATTTTATCGAGCTTTGAGCCGAGTCTAACAAACATAGATATGATTACACTTGGCTTGACTAATTTTGTGTTCAAGCTCAAACTCGAGCTGAGCAGAGTCAAACACGAGTTGAGATGAGCTTGTTTTAACACCCTTATCTAAGAGAAGAAAAAAATAAGGTTATGACACTCTTTTGTAAATAACTAACCACTTAAATGGAGTTATTAACATGGAACTATTATTTTGCCAAATAGACCTATTAATTTAGAACAAGAGTGTATTAAACAGCATAACTCATGTAAAATATAGATAAAACCTTGCACCAAAACCATGAAGTCCATTGCGAGATAAAAAAGCTCAATCGTGCATTTGCATGCAATGAAGACCATGTCCATTGCAAAGGACCTCAAACTCTAGCACTGATATCTCCACAAAGTAAAGTTGGCATATGTTGCAAAATAGTGTTGATAGAAGTGCATGCACCATAGCCACCCGAAGATAACTTCAACACTAAAATCACTCCAAGGGTGTGCCAAATACTAATAGAGACTCGATAAAGAACACCCCTTGTGAAGAAATGTCAATGTCTAACACAACAAGCGACACAAATCACATCGAGATGAGAGAGAGCACACCTACCACAACTGAAAACAAAAATTACATCCCATAGACCTCTATTTATATGCTCGGGGAGGGAAGAATTTTTTATGCTCCCCTCTGACAATGAGCCTAGCATAAGTTACGCATGAGAACCGTCAATATTTAAGATTGACAATGTACATGCTAATACAGATTAGCGTCATTACATTTATGCTAACATGCGTTAGCGTGTGTGCTGTCAATCTCGTGGATGAATGGTTCTCATGTGTAACTTACGCTAAGCTCATTGTCAGTGAAGAGAATGAAAAACTTTTCCTCTAGTGCACAGATGTTGGCATGCCTATATGATGGGCGATGACATTCGCATTGGAAGAAAACGTCCTTAGCTTCTTCCCTTCTTACCACTATTTTCTGGCATAGCTGGAATTACATATTTATTGTCCGACTTGGCTACATAGAAGATAGACAATACAAATTTATTGTCAAGAAAAAAGTTAACCTTGGCTCACTAGCTGCACATGAGCTCGAGCATCGTGAGCCGTCAAATTGAGAACCAATGACGTACATTAATAGAGGGGGCGAGCATATGATTCAAATATGCGATAGTGTATACATTGTCGATCTCGTGAATGAACGGTTCCCATATGTAGCTTATGCTAGGCTCATTGTTAGCGATGAGCAAGAAAACTTTTTGCCTAGGGAGTTGATCCTGGCATGCCCATAGGATGGGCGATGACATCTGCATTGGAAGAAAACGTCCTTAGCTTGTTCCCTTCTTTACCTCTATTTTCTACTAGGGACCAAGGCCTTTAGTGGACCACCACTAGACTATTAGCAGAGCTGGCATTAAATATTTATTGTCTAACTTGGCTACATAGAAGATAGACTATATATATTTATTGTCAAGAAAAAAGTTAACCTGGGCTCACTGGTGCACATGAGCCTGAGCATCACGAACCATCAAATTGAGAACCGATGATGCTCATTAATAGAGGGGGTGAGCATGTGATTCAACAATAGCTCATGGTGATGAGCTCACACTAAACCGCGTGAGTTGGACTCATAATAACGTGTCTCTATTTTTACCTAGAAGCAGCCCTAATCACTAGAGGAATCAATATAGGTATATTATATAACCCTTACAAATTAATACAAGTTATCCCATGTATTATACTCCCCTCATCATATATTAGCTCTTTATGGAAAAATAGTGACTTTTATTAAATGATAAAACTCACATATGAGAGAAGGGGAATTAAACTTATAATACTCATTTTTAAGTACCTAATTATTTAACTTGAATAAAATAGAATTATTAATATAAAATATTTTTTAGTTAGATGGAGCTATTAATTTAGGATGGAGGGAATACAACCCATGACATCTAAGACGCATGGTTCCCAATTAACAAAGACATACTTATAGATTAATTTTATATAGTATATTTATCTTAACAAGTCTCTTTCCACCAATTCATAGGCAGGAATTTAGTCACAACGGATTTTATTTCCATAAGCTAGGAAACATTGCACAATCTCTCGAGTAAGTGTGTTGGCAAGGAGGAAGGAAGCGGTAGCTGGTAGGGAGAGTGGCACGGGAAGGGAGGCGGGCAGCCCATCGGGAGAGTGTCAACTGAGAGGGAGGTGGGCGACCAAGAGAGTGAGAGATGAAGGGAGGAGACCTGATTATCTGGTCGTACGACATGATTAGCTACTCTAGTCGTACACTTCGTAAAAATCAGAACTTAGGGATGGGAAGGGAGGGGAGACCTGGGTTTCTATACATTGTTAAGCTATTGGCATCTACATTATAAGATATGTGTGCAGCTTTTCTTGAATTTATCTGGCCGCAGAGAAACTTGAAACTTGATTCTAGCATACAGTGTCAAGATATTGTCACATAAATCATGGTATTAATGGTTATATTTACAATTAAGATCATAATGGCAATAAAAAAAGTTTCAAAATATAGTACAGCTTCAGCATGTTCAATGCAATTATTTTGTGTTCTTTTGAAGCAATTTCTTTCCACCTGATTGCATGAGGGTATAAAGAGGAAGTATTTTTCATGCTCGCTGCTTACAGAGAGCCGAGAGAGGAATACACATAGAGCATTTATTTTCGGGATCAATGGAGCACAGGCTAGTGCATATTAGCCCAAGTTGTACTTATACTAATGTGCGCTTACCTGTGCACCGCAATCTTAAAAATGAACATACTTGTATTAACGCTTCCGTATAAAGAGGGCTTCGCAAACATAGAAGATGCATAGGACTACTAAATGTCACCCTTATTACTTCCATCGGCGAAAAATAGTTTTGACTCTTAAACGCTGAGACGATTACTGGAGAACATATTGCTTGTTATCAGTGAGAGTGCCCAACATCTTAATTAAAAAAAGAGTTTGAGAACCGCAGAAAAGGATGATAAATTAACACTGGTTTCTTGTGATGTGATATACAAGCAGAGGGTTTTACAGGGCTCCAATGCTTTTGAGGCCTAGAACAACTCCAACCCCAATAATGTGTCCAACCGAACCACAAGCCAGGGTGTCGGCCAGAGTGAATCCGGCCGGGTCCCCTGTTTGCAAGCCGGAGTCCCTGGCCTCAAGCTTCAGTCCTGCAGTGGCCTTCCTGTTTGCAGACGGGGCCAGTCCAAACCTCCCCGCAAACAGCATCAAGCTCGTCGAAGCCACCATTATCTGCACCAACACAAGAAGAAAACTTCATGAATTGATTCAATGCCTTGAGAAGAATCAGTTCTTCTCTCCCTTCTTTTGACTTAAGCATTGGGTCTACTTACAATGTTGGTGGGCGAGCCAATGTAGGCACAACGAGCTCCCAGGGCTCCATTTCCCTTGCGCCTCAGAGGCAGTGCTTTTCCCTGCATGCAACCATTTTGACGAAGTATTTAGAATGATCCTCGGAATAAGGACTTGAATCAGTGGTGATCAATTGATTCCTTTGCTGAAACTACGAAATTCTACAAAAAATCTGATATTTTCGCATTCTTATCGATGTAGCGGAACTGATCTACTTGTCTTGTGCACGAAGAAGAATAGCTAGAAGACTGCTGAGAATTTATTTACCAGGCTCCCTGCAGAGACAATGGAGGGCTTGGACTTCAACCCATCAAAACGGGGGAGAGACGCAGTGAGGGGACTCATGGAGCTCATGTTAGTAGATGCCATGCTCATCATTCACAAGCAGCAAGCTGGGGACTAATCTTTTCTTCCTGTAATTCAAGAGAAGTGGTGGTATAAAAGAGATAGATAATGTAGAAGAGTGCACAGCCACCACCACATGAAAGGATTTGTGGCTTCGGATGCCAGGCTAGGATTCTGGCTAGATGCCTGGCGCTGAGATGGCCCATCTTGGTTGGTCCGAATCTTTGTTCTCGTGGATAAGGTTTTGGTGATGTGGAAAATCAAATCTTTCTGGCTATACCCAGCCTCGTGAGGCATTGTATATTTCTAGTTTAAGGGCTCATTTAGCAACCGCTTTAACCCAAAACCAGTTCCGCTTTAGGGTTGAGAACCACGGCTAAAATGTCCCATGAAGTGGGTTGCAAAATGGGCCCTGAGGAGTTTCAATTAGTTTTTTATGACTTAAAGACGACATTGTTGGGCCTTCCTAGTAGTGAACGAACGCAATTATTTCTCCCAAATCAATAAATTACTCATCTACACCCCAGCCTAACTTAAACCAACTCCCTAACACGGCCCGTGCCCCCCCCCCCCCCCTCTTTTTTAACTTTGATTTTATTTCCCCCTCTGGCGTGCGCTCCCGCCACAACATGCGGAATTTAACAGGGACCAAAGGTCCCCGTATAATGCAGTTTTATATGGCGGGGGGGGTACCCCTGTCACGCAACCTCCAGAAGGTTTTCGAACTCTTGGAAACCTTCTGGATGGTTTCTAGCGGGGAGAGGTCACCGCAAAAATATACAAAAATTAACGGGGACCTTTAGTCCTCGTATAATGCAGTTTGCTATGGCGGCAAGGGGGGGTGCCCCCACCACGCAACCTCCAGAGGGTTTTCGAAGGGGTTAAAACCTTCTAGATGGATTCTAGCGGGGAGAGGCCACCGCGATAATGTACATAAATTGACGGAGACCTTTAGTCCCTGTATAATGCAGTTTTTTGTGGTGTGGTGGGGTACCCCCCACCACACTACCTCTAGAAGGTTCATAAACTCCTAGAAACCTTATGGATGAACAAAAAAATGCTAGAAAATGCGATTTTTTTTCTTGATCCAAAAACTAGCAACCAGACTATCAAAAAGCTCCATGTATTTAGTTCCAAACAATACTAAAAGTGATAGTGATGTGCCCTCTAACAGATAAATCACATGCAACTACTTTAAAAGCAAGAAATCACATTCTCACTTCAGATAAGTTATTCTCCACTATGTAGAGTGGGCTCACTGGGTTAAAGTGATTCTAATGGCAAACTCATCCTCCCTCTCTACTGAGGACCCAAGGAGAAAGGCGGCGAATAATAGCCAGCAGATTCTAGTTCCCCAACTTTGCAGAAACACTAGATAGGGGAGGAAGATGGGAGGGAGGATACTCAGTATATTTCGCATTGGACTGTAAACACCAACACTCATAGCCCACTTTTTGTCGACGAAATTTTCATGCACGTCAAAGGCAGGGGAAGGGGATACGAAAGGGCATTTTATTCCCTGGGGTGCCTCATAGCAATTATGTGGGTGGGAATGGGGGGGGTGCTAAGCAATAGAATAATGACACAAATATTTTTTATTTGGGGGGCCTTGAGTATAATGTGGGGGGGAAATAGCCATGTTCTTAAAATTATTTGGATCATATTGATTCAACTTATTCGGTTTTGGTTTCGTTCCTCGAGTTAAGGATCCAATTGAATCTCATATTCAATTCCTTTCAATCAATTAAGATCCAAGATTTGGAATTGTATTGAACCTAACTAATATTGTGACACCCGTGATTTCTATATGAAAAAATTGTGTAATAGATTTATTATTTCTACTCATGGTATTATTGTAATTTTTAATTTTTTGTGGGCTTCATGTTCAACAAGGCGACAAACTCCTTTAATAAAGATAGTACTAATGAAAATAACTTAGGAAAGTAGCAATAATGTAAATATAAACTTTAATCTATCTTTTTATAAGAAAGAAATTTATGTCAATAGGCATCAACACATTGGGGACACTACCAATGAAACTATGAACAACTGTTGGTAAGGTTTGACATGTCAGTTATTTCATCAATAAGGTGCAAAAAACAATGTTGGTGACCTTCGACGTGTCGGTATTCTTAATCAATCTGACCGGTGGGTTTAAAACTCCACTTGAAAAAGGTTTCAAGTGGTTTTTTTAGTCAGTTATGCACTAGAATTTAGTTAATCCTTGACTCAAATCTTTCGAAATTCTTTCGCTTTGAAAGAAAGGCAGAGAACTAGGGCACATCAAAGTTTTGAAGAAGAAGGAAGAAGACCAAATTCGTGGAGAGCTTTACATTGGTGTCGGATAAGAGGTTAGATTGCTAACCTTGTTATTATGATTTGGTTTACACGTGCATGTATGAGCTGGATTGTAGCTTCTCTTGATATGAAAGCATGTATAAGATGATTCTATGTGATATTTTTGATATTTTGCAATGATTACGTTGAAGAATTATGATTTCTATGTTTAATGATCATTTGATTATATGAATCATTGTTTAACATCACTAGAAGATGGTATATGTGAAAGTATATGTTATAACATGCTTTTGAGTAATTTTTGGGAAGTTGAGACAACCTCTATTGTTTCTTCCTGATCGTCATCACGACCACCAACATGTTGGTGGCGTCGCCAGTGAAAGGAGAAAGATGACAGTATTGACACTGACACATATCGACGCGTTGGTGAGTAACCAGCCAGTCATAGGTAGTGAGGTCGACGCGTCGATGAGACGCCAATGAGGAATGCTACTTCATGTCAACCCACTATTGATGAGGGTTTGGTATGTCGATGATCACCGATGGGTATCGGAGACTGGGCTGACACGTCAGTGAGTTTATCGATAGTAAGTCAGTATTGAGTAATTTTTCAGCATGAATTGCTATATGTTATAGGCTATTATTATGTGTTATAATAGCATGAAATTCAATGTATATTAGGGCAAACACATGTGATGATATAATTATTAATGTTTAAGTATGAGTACCCTTTCTGTGCAAAAATCCTTATAATGGATCACATCCTCATGTTTAAGGACATATAAGGATAGAGGATCCTAGTGTCTAGTTAGCTCCTCAAATGAGTCATTTAGCCACGTAATGGAAGGGTTTGATATGAAATTAGATCATGACCTTCCAGCTTTCTACGGATGAGAGTTGTGTAGAGCTGCTCCCTTTGCTTGGGAGTCAGGTTCAAATGGACTAGAGCATTAAAATACGACTGGTCTCATGCAATGTAATTAGGAGGTTTCGACGATCATAGTAGTTGAAATATTGACTACTTGGGTCAATGAGCCCTTGTGGGCCTTAGCTTCATAACATGGATGCAACATGTATACTTTAGAATAATTGAGGTCAAATATTGAGTAGTTCATGGTTTAGTGAGGTATTGTTAAACTCCTAGATGTGACTACCATATTATAGAGAACCTTTTTGGCTTACACTTATGAAACAAATGACTGACAAGTGTAGTCACAATATTGATTTGTAATCATGTGGAAGCATTTATGATTGAGTATGCTTATTTCACTTATGGTTGATCATGTTGATCTTTATTATTGATTATAATATTTATTTATCATGTGATGATGTGGTGTATCCAAATACTTTATTATATTGTAGTACTTATTTAGCTATCCCATTAGGTATATTTGTATACTCAACATACTTGTGATGCAAGTTTTATGGAGGATTAGCCGGGTTGGGAACGTTGTATTCTGAAAGGATGAACAATTTTCTTATAGTTGATGTAGGATTTATCATCTTTATAAGTAAACTTTTAATAATGTATGTATTTGAACCTAGATACGCGAGTGCCAATTACTTATGATTGTATATATTATGGATTATGACATGTACTAAGGCGAGACCCTATGTGTTTATAGTGTGATTTGACCTTACCATATATATTATGTTGGTTTGAATATTATTATATTAAAAAATAAGTAGATCACTGGCAGAATAATTTTTGTCTCATGAATGACAAAAAGTATTAATAAATTAGTTTATGCAATATGAATTGCGAGAAAAATGAATTTTAAAATCTTGAGGCATGATAAATAATTATTATATAACTAAGACACATATTTACTTTAAACTATTTATCTAATGATTTAATTCAAATGAACTATTTATTTAAGTCAATTAATTTCTTTTTTGGTAAAAACATAAACCAATTCATTAACCATCATTGACATACATCCTGATAGAAGACCTCAAGCTCCATCCTCAAAAGGAAACTTCAAAAGATCACTAAAATACCAATTTGATATCGAGGCTCAAGCATTGACAAAAGATACTAGGGAAAGTGCCAAGCAACATCATGTACCTGATACTCAAATATGCTCAGGGAGAACAACCTCTACCATCACCGACATATAACACAATTATGATTGTACACGTGCATACCCACCACAACAAAAATTGCCAACCACAAAGACTAGGATCTCTACCCACCCATTCAAAGATGAATAAGTAAAAAAGCATAACTCCAACAAAAATATAACCAAACCGACTCACCAACATTGATGATCAAACTATCCCATCCAAAGAAGAACAATATCAACAATAACATAAACATAGATAAAAAGTGAATAATTTGCAGATGATGGCCACTGCCATACTTCTCTATCTAGAACCATAGACATAGTGAATTATTAGATTACAACTCAAACTTAGAAATTAAATTGCTAAGGTACCACTTGATCTTTAGATATCTTAATTTTATTCAAATAATATCTTAGAAATTCTTACACTATGTAATTAAGCATTTTCCAAGTTTTTCATGTAAATGAAATTTAACGTGTTTGCAAATCCCATGACAAGAAAATAGCTCAAAATTTTGAAAGAATAATGAAAATGATGTAAAAATATATCTCTTATAGCTTACTTGAGGTGTATTATCAATTGGAAAATTGACTTTGACGTTACACATTGAAGAAGTTGAGGATTTTGAAGATTTATGTCATTTTGAAGTTACATGGATACCTTGAACAAGCTTTATGAGGTTCAAATGTCAATGAGCACATATTTGAAGTTATTTATGATTATTTGTATTAATTTCACATTAACCCAACATAAAAAAAAAAGAAAATTTTTAAGAAGACAATTTTCAAATTATGTTGAACTCGAACATTCGACATTAAGTTTGAGAGATTACAATACATTAGTGGTTGGAGGTGTGTTAGATCAACTTCTTGTTGTAGTTCATTCTAGAAGATGAAGGTGCAACCACAAAAATGCGAATGTTCAACCTCTAGACTAATGTGGAAAAACAAAAATAAATTTTAATACGATTCTATCTCAACTCAATCTTGAACTACTAACTTCAGGGACTATAAACAGATGATTTCTACATTTGTTTTAAACATGTTTTGCTTTTGGAGAGACTCTAGAGAGTCTGTTTCTATTGAGATACCTTAGGGTGTTTATTTTCCTCTCTAGGTGAGTTTCTCCCCATGAATACTCCTTGATTCATAGAATTTCATGTTGGTTATTGTTATGCTCTAAATTAACTTCAAACTCCAAAGAGGGGCTCTTTCGTAAGAATTAATTGTGAAAGTAGTTCATTACACATTGTCTATACCTACTTTCATACATCTAGTAAAAATTTGGATGATTTGAAGGTTTTTGTGATATTTGATGCACTTCTAAGATGCACATAGATCAAAAAGTTTGTTGAATATTTAAGATCAGAAAGTTGTGCACAAGTAAATGGGGATTTGTTGTTTGAAGAGGGGCACAAAGATTCACTATATGTGCAATCATGAAATACCAAGGGAGGTGAGAATAATTATGATTTTCGTAATAGATTTAAGATTGTATTAGATCTCGTGGGTCTTCCTTTTTGGGTTTTCCATGTAAAAAATCTCATGTACACTTTAATTTTTGTTGTTTACTTATTTTCACATTTTAGGGATTTTTCCATAGGAAGAAAAAATATTGTGCTTTGTATTAATAAGATTACTTTGGGAAAGTTTAAAATCTAGATCAATAATTAGCTACAACACACTTCATGTGATGTAAAATAGAAAGTTAAACTTTTATTTCCTTCTTAGAGTTCCATCCCACTACTTCAAACAACCATAAACATGTTTAAGATTGTAGACATCTCTTTCGACAACTTAATTATGTCATATTCAACTCACAAAAATTTGTAGAAAATCATAAATCTTTTGGCAAATTTTGTGTGCTACTATGGAGATTGTGTTATACTTCTATAAAATATACAAAAAATCATTGATGTAGAGCCATCTATTCTCTTGAAATTCCGATAGATGAAGACGAAGTTGAAATAGAAGGCCTACATTGGAAGCATGTTTTAGGACACATACCTTTCTGCATGGGATTGAAAGCATTTGTTCAGTGAATGTGGAAAACAAGTATGAAGTTTGAAATCATCTCTTTATTGAATGAATTTTTTCTCACAAATGATTTATACAACACATCCATGCAAGATAAGACGATTGTCCCATACAAAGGCTTACTTGTTGGGCTCCAAGCTTATAAGTGCCGCACATTCAGCTACCCCAAGGGCATATATGTGACATGCCAAAGTTGTCGTCTCTTTTCCATAGTTGGAGAAGAAGATGTAGGAATACTTTTAGTTGAGATAAGAGTTTTGAAAAATAATGTGGGTTTTGGGGTAAGAATAGGCAAGTAAAAATTTGAAAAAAAAAATAGTTGTTTTAGGTATTGAGGGGATTATTTGGGTATGTATAGATACATTATATATTATTTTCAGCAAGGTATCCTCAAAATTTAAAAAGATAAAGATATAAAAAGGGACAAGATGAATTATTCAAAAAATGTGAACTTTATTCGCTCTTAACTTTAAAGTGAACCTCAAAATGAGTGGAAAAAAATACTTGTGGCTTCATCTCAGCCTTTTGGAGATTTTTTTGCACCAGATTAATTACATAGTGTACCCCCCACACATCCCCTATAGGGAAATAGTGTCATCAAATGAATTGTAAGTCTTTTTGAATGAAGAATTAACGAATGAGAAACTAACAAACTATTAATTAGATAGGTAAATCTCTGCCGATAAACGAGGCGAGGCCAACGCACACAAAGGCTGATCAAGGAAGAGGTTGTCTGTGGACTCGGACATGTCAATGTGTGACACATTAGAGGGTGGGCTCCACGAGAAACACTGAAGCAACCTTGCCAGCAGCATGACCGTCATGGCTGTCCCAAGTGGTGCCCCCATGCAGCCTCGTCGGCCGGTGCTGAAGGAGATGAAGCGTAGGTCCGGCTCTGTGAGTTCCACGTTGGCCGAACCCAAGTGGCGCTCCGGCCTGAATGTCAGTGGCTCGTCCCAGACCTTAGGGTTTCGCCCGAGGCCCGACCGGCTGAGGAGGACGTGACTGCCCTTGGGGATGAAGTAGCCAGCGACTGTGGCGTCGCAGGTGGAGACGTGGGGGAGGTTGAAGGGGGCGATGGGGTGGAGGCGGAAGGCCTCCCGGGCACATGCTTTGACATAGTTGAGTTGTGGGATATCAGACTCTTGAACCAGCCTGGACTTCCCCACTACCCTGTCCAATTCCTCGACCGCCTTATGAAGAAGCTCTGGCTGGTTTATCATTTCGGCTAATGCCCACTCCACCGCGTTTGATGTGTTGTCAACTGATGCATAGATCAAGTCCTATATGTGACAGTCGTGGAAGATATGATCAGATATTTTTACAATAAACAAATAATGTTCTCACTAATTAAAATATTAAGTTAAAAACTATCAAATTTAACAAATAAGGAGATGTTTCTAATGGATCATATTTAATTCTAGTGGTCTAAATTAATAGCTTAATGCACTTTCTCATTCAAGAGCAACTAGCCATAAATTCAACTATAACAGTATCAATATCGCGCATTAAGATTAATTTAATGAAATAGTACGTACCGCAGACTGAGCCTTTATCTCTTCTGTTGTAAGCAGTGGTTTTCCACTATTATCCTTAAGAGAGATTAGCACATCCAATAAATCCTCCCGCTCAGTCTTGAGCCCGCTCCTCCACTCCTTAATCCTCCCATCAATCACTGAATCATGATACTTGTTCACAACACTGATAGCCTTCCTCATGGCCTTCTCGTGCCCTTGCAAGTCCAACCACCTCAAACATGGCACGTAGTCCGACACACAGAAATTATACACAAGAGAAAGAACAGTGAACAAAGCGTCCATATGCTCTTCCTCCTCGGCTCCCGGCCCTCCATCTTCCCTTCCTTCCCCAAAATATCTCTTGTTGAACATCATTTTCTTTATCACATTCCCACTATATTGCCTGACTGCAACCCTTACATCGACCACTTTACCATCAAGGGAGGAGCTTCTGCACTGATTGTAGACATATCGAACAAGGTTGTCAGCTTCTTCTGTTCTCTTATCCTCAAGCCAGCGTAGCCTCGCTGGAGTCATCACCTCAGAGGCAACCACCCTTCTCATCTTCTTCCAATGTTCTCCCCACGGTCCAGTTGCAATAGACAAGAACCCTCTGCTCGCATAGTCTGAGGCCATGGTAATGGGTCTGGTGGCGAAGTTTGCATCCTGTTTCTTCAGGAACTCGCAGGCAATCTCGGGGCAAGTCACTGGGATCACATGCACGTTGCCAAGGCGAATGCATGCAATATTGATGTTCATCTCCTTCATGAAGCCCAAGATCCACCGGAAGACCGGTCTATTGAAGAATATTTCCGGGAGGTTGCCGAGGATGGGCCACTCGGGCGGGCCAGGGGGGAGCATAAGTGTGGACTTACGCTTCTTTATTGTGTCGGACCGGAGCTGGAGGAGGAAGAAGACAAAAGAGACCAGAATAAAGAAGAAGGTGGGAGGCACTGTACGTCGGAGGAGGAGAATCATGGTGAATTCATCGGAGGCTTTGGCTGCAGTCGAGGCGGAGAGGATGTCGATGGGAAAGGTGGTCGTGGTGTTCTGCATGGCTGCAACCACTTGCTCCATGTCCAAGTATGCAACGTGAAGCGCTCAAGTGGGTATATCAAGTGAGAGATGGAAGCATGAAATGGGAATATATATATCAATTGAGAGATGGGATGGCTGAGCTTGAGACATCTTGGTATGTTTCCAAGAGGTTGTCTATTAAGGATTATTTCCACGAGGCTGTAGAAAACTTAGTATGTTTTGACGGCCGTAAGTGAAAAGATGGTTTTGTTATGACGGCTATTGAGAAAACTTGGTATATTTTAATGGCTGATACATGGTTAGTCTTCTTACATTAAGTGGAAAAAATTGACATAAGTCGCGCCCGCATGGCTTGAATTCCACGAAAAATGTTAATAGCTCTGGTTTTTCAAAATAAATTTTCTTTTCCTTTCCACTTATTATGACCATAATTTTTTTAAAATTATATTTTTGTCAACATATCCGCCATGTGCGCGAGATAAATGTTAATAGCTCCGGTTTTTCAAAATAAAAAATATTTTCTAAACACTTACTATTAATATACTTTCTCATGGTTTGACTTGAGTCCGCCCGCATGGTTTGAATTCCGCAAAATAAAAAATATTTTCCTTTCCACTTATTACGATTACATTTTATAAAGGGCTTCATTCTAAAGGACGAAATTACGACACTTAGCCACTTTCCTTCGTCCGCTTGGCAAACGAAGCCGATTTCGTCCGTTTAAAGGACGAAATCATCCTGAGTTGATTTCGCCCTTTTAAAGGACGAAATCGTCGCCCTCATAACCTGCTCCATCTTCTCCACTTCAGTTTATTCCGCTCCAGTTTGTGTTTCCGCCCTGCCGCCGTGTGTTTCCACCCCGCTGCTGTGCCACCGTACCGCCGTGCTCGATCCCGTCCTCCCTGTCGTCAGTTTTATTTCATGTACGTTTTCCCTTTATTACCCTATTTTTTTCTAAATTGAATGTATGTTTAGGAGCTATTTTTGTTAGATGTACCAGATAAGTTTACTCTAAAAGGAATTTTTTTTGTAAAGTAGCTGGATCAAGTAGGAGTAGCAGGAACAATATACAAGGAGAGTCTATGAACTAACAACTTTATCTGGTATTTTGGCTCAAGCAATTTTGCAATTATTAAAAAAGCTAAAAAAAGCCTTTTATTTTCGTGATGTCCTTTGTACCTGAAGTCCCATCAAAATATCTATCCAATGCAACTTAGACCCGTCACAATTTAGATACTATGTATTATTGTATAGTTGTTTAAATTAAAATTGCATTGAATAGAATATGTGATAAGTTTATATTTATTTGGTAAGGTCTAAATTGTATAGAGAGATTGCTAGTAATAGTTTAATATTTTTATCAATATGATAGATTTAATATTTGAAGAAGTGTATGAGAATATTTGTTGCCTTTTTTGGATAAGAAAAGACATATGTGAAGAAGTATATGAGTATTGCTTGTTGATATATGAGGCAATTGTTTAATCTAATTTTAGCCTCTTAGTTTTGAGACAATTGCTTAATTTAACATGAATTTAATCTATTGTTTATGAATCAAGTGAATAGAGATGGCAGAAGAAATAGTTAAATTTGTACTTAACTATGATGGACGCACAGAAGGATTATTAATTAAGAAACCGTCTATATATGATGAATTTGGGATGCAAGTAGCTAGCAAGACTGGGTGGGATCGAGGAAGATGGAAAATCACTATAAAATGTGGTATTCCAACATATGGATTGAATTCGAGACAAATATGTATAAATGATGATGCATCAATGAGTTTTATGTTTGACCTCTCGCGTCACATAATTTGTTTTGACTTATTTCTTGAAAAAGAGGCCCGAGTGCCTAGTGAAAGGCGAAGTAGTTCACATAGAAGCTTGCATAGGAACTCAGATAGAAATGTGAACAATGAAAGACATATGCAAATGCCGGTAAACGATGAAGAAGAAGGAAATTTATTTATGACAGTAACTTCAAATGAACGTCATAGGTCGTCTACCCCTATTTACGATGGAAGCAGACCTAATTGGAGGTAAGGGTTATTAAGTTGTGAAGATGTTTTGAATCTTTTATATTATCAATGAAATATGTTTAGCTAAATTTTGAATTTTGTGTGTACCATGGAAGGTTCACAACACATGCACACGAGCCATTTAGTTTTCAAATGTCTCAAGGCAGTGCACGGTATGGAACTCAAAGTTCGATGGGCATTCATTACCCCTACTCATATGTTGGTCATATCGATGCTGGACCATCCGATCAAAGGTGAAATTTATATTCATAAATGAATGTAACATTTTTAGGCATATGAAATTTAATACATAAGCGATGTTCATATGTAGGGGGGCATATGTCCACGATGAAGATATTGATGAAAATGAGGCTAACGAAGGTGGAGATAATATTGGCAAAGGAAGTGGAGAAGATTAATACATGAATGAAGAAGAGGTTAGAGGTGAAGAAAGTGCTCAACAGATGGTTAACGACAAGGGGGATGATGCGGTAGATAATGCTATTGCTGCAAATGATATGAATATGGATGATGAAGAACTGCCATATTATGAAGTGGAGCCACTTTATGCACACATCACAGATGAAGAGATAGATGAGGCAGTTAATTCTGCCATGGATATGGACCAACAAAACGAAGACGGGTTATATGTTGGTCGCATCTTTGAGAATAAAGAAGCGTTCGTTACAGCCTTGCAGGAGTTTTCTATTCAAAATTACGTCGAATACAAGGTTGTACGAACAAATTTGTCAGAGTATACAGTGAAGTGCATTGATAGTACTTGCCCTTGGAGAGTTTATGGCTCAATAAAAAGGGGTGGAGGGTATTTTAAATTGAAGACGTATAAAGGTGATCACACATGTCAGAATGCCCAGCTTAGCACAGATCGTAGGCAATGCAGTGTCTCCTTTATTTCGAAGGTCATAATGCCCGCTATCCAAGTCGAATTAACTCTCACACTAGGGGATATTATTCAAAGAATGAAGGAGAAATATCATATTGACATATCTTATAAGAAAGCATGGGCAGCAAGGAATATGGCGATCAAGGCTATTTATGGGGATTTGGTAGAATCATGTAAATTATTGCCAATGTACCTAAGGGCGGTGTAAGAAGCTAATCCTCACACCTACTACCGCTTAGAGGATGATGAAGTACATAGTGCAGATGGTGGCATGTGTAGGAGATTTACGAGGTTATTTTGGGCATTTGGGCCATCTATAGCGGGGTTTATACATTGCCTCCCTGTGATTGGTGTTGATGCTACTCACTTGTATGGTAGATATCCTGGTGCTCTTATGGCTGCAAAAGCTATAGATGGAAACAATGGGTTATTTCCTCTAGCATTCGGGCTTGTCGGGAAAGAAGATGAAGACAATTGGAAATAGTTCTTAATGGAACTGAGGGATCATGTACTAATGGGCATGACAGACATCGTCATTATTTCAGATCGACATAAGGGGCACCAAAAGGCCGCACCGAGGTTCCTCCCGAGCCAATGTACCACCATCTCGTTGAGAGATGGAGGAGGGAGATGCAGACATTCCATTTGCCCTATGGAGAGATGTCCATCACTCTCATGGATGTGGCAGTTCTATTAGGACTTTGCATCGATGGCCATGCGGTGACAGGCACGACAGGAGGAGCTCATGGTGATATATTAGTTAGACTCCTTGGTAGAGCTCCTCCTGCTACATTCATGCGTGGTAGCTGAGTGAGCCTTCGATGGCTCTTACAGGAGTTTCGAGAGCTCTCAGTCAATGCTATGGAGATAGTTATCTAGCAGCATGCGCGAGCCTATCTTTTACATCTACTTGGAGTGACGATATTTGCAGATACCACGAGTAGCCATGTACATGTGGCCCATCTCTCCCTCCTTGAGGATTTCGACACGGCAGGTGCGTATTCATGGGGCAGTGCCACTCTTGTGTTTTTATACCGAGAGTTAGGGAAAGCATGCCAGGCCATGACCTCGGGGATTGCAAGCTGCCTGATCCTTCTTCAGGTAAATAAATTTATACCTTTAAATATTTTTTTTCATGTATAATTCTTTAATTTTATTTAATATGTTCATATTTTCTGACATAGCTATGGTTGTGGGAGCATTTACACGTCGAGCGACCAAGTGCTGAGATGGGTCACTTAGCCAAGGGTGCTTCATTAGGAGCGAGGTATGCTTTATTTTTGTTTAACACTTGATTATTTTAGCATCGTTTTATATACATTTGCTAAACTCATTTTTTAAATTTAACTCCTTAAGGTGGAATGTTCGGAGAAAGAGAATAAAAAATCCACAAGGAGTCCTCCGATTGTACAAAGGAGAGTTAGACCACCAGCAACCATATCAGGTAATTTTATTTATGTGTTGAACTTTTTTTGTAGTGTTTATAAAAAATATTGTCGTTATTTAAGCTAAATTATCTTTATTTATTGTATAGGTTATTTAGCAGCCATATTCACTAGAAGTATTGGCTGCCTTACCACCTCTATGTACTGACGGTCGAGACGTATGTCTATCTCAAACTCCATTAATATGTTACGAGATAGTAGAGATGTATGTGCCAGATCGGGTAATGCTCCAGTTTAACATGGAGCAAGGGGTCCCACCGTCTCCTGTTGAGTATATCCATCACATCACTTGACAGGGCCGCCATATTACTGACTGGACATTACATCATGCGTCATATATCGCTCGATGGGAGGATAGGAGAGCCACTATTATCGGAGGGGAGATGGCTACGGCATCGCGAGATGTGCGTAGCACATATATACAATGGTATTTACCAATTACACGACTATATATTTTGCCCCGCAATAATATAGAGGAGATGACATATTAGCCTAGGGGAGCATCTGAGGCAGCTTTGGTAAGTATAACTTTGTTAATTAAGGCACATACTATTTTCTTATTTCTATCACGACCCGGATTTTTAAAAGCATTTTTAAATAGCACGAATGGTAAGTAGCGAGAAATTTTTTTTTCTTTAAATACAAAACAAGCTCTTCGATTAAATATCCAGGTCATGATAACTGGGGTTCACAAATACAACTATGAAATCATATGATATTATTTAACGTCTAAAAATTCATAAAGACCAGCTCATCCATCTAAGTACAAGTCCATCACTCATCTGAAAATAAATAACAAGTTGACTCTCACGCTAAAGGTACACTTACGTACCGGAGTTGCTGAAACACTAAAACTTCATCTTATTCTCGCCCGTCTTGTTCTCACTTGTCGTCGCTTAGAAAATCTGCAACCAGCCAAACCAAACAACCACAACAACAACAATGAAACCTCTCTACCTTCAGGAGAAGAGCTTCCAAAGAACAAAATATTTAATTAATATTTTTCGGATTGGGCCAACATCACCCGATGTTAGTTACCTACGTACTCATCAGACAACATCTCCAATGTTTCCAACAAGATCAGATCTAGACGTAGTTCTGCCTAGAAACTACTCTATCCTACAAAACATAGCATCACATATGCAATGCTTAGGTATTTTTAACCAACCTACATTTTAGTAAGTCATTTAATCATTCCATTTATTTAATTAACAAACAATGTTATTAATTATCTCTCGAACCATTGTTCGATAATTAATATCCATGTCCAATCCCACAGACTTATCACATGTCATCCTAAGTGACAAATGATAACTCACCATAGACCACCCTCAAAGGTAAATCCACGATGAAACACCCTGGAATCCACCAGGAAGTATCATTACCCCTCCTAGCCCATGAAGGACCTGACCGAAGTGGAAGGGCATGACCCACAACTGCACCTGAACAAAAGTAGCGGGAAAAGCCAACCAAGCAGGATGTCAGCTAATCCAATTGCGTGTACACTAAAAGATCCTCATTTTAGTTCTATCGTGAGCCCGGCTCACACAAAGCTCCCTCGAATGGGGAGATGCAACCACACGGTCAAATCAGTGGCTTCTCAATAGAGCTAAAAACTTAGGAAACCATTTTGAACCCTATCTTGCTCATCTACAAGCCATGATTTTTAATGACTATCCCAAACCCTATTAGTCTCTTCTAGACTAGAGTTTAAAACTCGAGACTGCCATTGGTTCATCAACCAAGGCAAATCGTCAGGTCAAAGACTTTGTTCACTCTATGAACTAGTCCCAGACCCCTCAGAGGTATATTAGTCTTTATCTTGATTAGGTACTTTCGCCCAATCCAAAACTATCAAACCCCATTGATTAATCTTTCAATAATCTTAAGCTAGTAATAAGTTACAATCACAACATCAATAGCAAATATCGAAACAATGAACAATATAAATAATCAGAACCACGTAGGTCCAAGCAGATCATAATATCAATAATAAAATTAATTAATGATATAAGAATTATTCGAGCTATCGTGCCCTAACCCTCCTTGGGTTATCTTAATAAATCTTTATGAAAACTGGGAACATTGGATACAGTCCTCTCTGTTCTCGGGTAAGTCTTTAACCTCTCAAAAGGTTTTAGTATCACATTGGCCCATTAATAACATCCACGCGAATGTGGGCCGGTCCACTCATAAGGGTATTTTTTTCTTTCTGTTCAGGGCTTCCCTGAACCTCAATGGGTCCAAAACTAATCTTAGGGTTACACTTGGACGTTATGAACCCAAGTTAATTTTCTTGCCGTTTAACGGGGTCGTAAACCCCTTGAACCGACCCCAGTGCCATTAACCATCCCACCTTAACTTTACGGGTAAAACAGTCAAATATCCAATTATTGGGATTTTTAACTAGCTTAAGGCTTGGTCCAAAAATTAGGATACATATTAAAATATCATTGAGATTTTTCTCAATTTTTAATTCCACTCATAAGCTCCTGAACCGGAGCCCCAAAGTCTAATTATTAATCATTATGCTATGCGTCAACTCATAAGGGTAAATTGGTCATTTTAGAGACTCTGAGATTTTTACCCAGTTTGAAACTTGGGCACAACACTAGGAATACATTCATGTTCATTCATAAGTTTTCCCAAATTTTTATAAATACTCTAACTTATTGAACCAGACCAGGTTCAGTTAAAGTATTTTTAAATTAGACCAGACCAAACCGGGTCGGGTTAATAATCACATGTGAACCAGTCATCTTCAACCTTCCCTCTGCCTAAATAAACACAGAGCAAGACATTGCTCTTTTCTTATGTTACGAAAGTTCAATACTTGTCTTTCCAGCAAAAATTACCTTATAACCCTTACAAAATGACTTTGGAAGTCTTCAAGTGGTCCAATAACTTAACCAAAAAATATCTATGTCATGCTTAAAAAACAAAGTGTATCTTTAATCTGTTCCTGGATTCATGATTTTATTTTAAAGCAAAACATCTTGTTGCTTCTAGTGATTCACAACATACGATTTGGCTTTTCATGCATTACAACCAAACTTAATAAAACAGCTACACCAGTATTAAATCAACCTTCTTACATGATAATTTCAAGACTCTGAAATCTAAACCCGAAACTCATGCAGAACAATGCATAACCACGTACAAGCATGGGTATTAGATAGTTTTAAGGTATTTTGCTATAAGGAACTCTACTACTATCAAATAGAACTATATGTGGTACATATTCAAGCATGTTATTGAATCTAACAATCAGGGACAGAAGCAACTGAATCATACATAGCAAGTTGATCAATACGAAATTGAATATGACAAAAACCCAATTGGGGTTAGACAAAATCAATAAATAAGGTGAAAAATATCACATAGAAAATAAACAATAGTTTACATCGCATAGATTAGGCACCTCTTTTGATTGTTGTGTCTTCTCGAAACGAAGGAGATTTCGTATTCGAGTCGGGATCATAGTACACCTTGCAACACTTGCACAACTTCTCCACTCTCTTCCTCTCCTTCCCTCTCTAGGCTCTCCTTCTCTTCTTCTTCTTGTGTTCTCCTCTCGTTTACACGCTTCTGACCCCCCTTTAATCGATTCCGCCTCTCTCCCTTTTATAACATCCAATTCCCTTATTAATCTAGGGCTCCGAAAAGTTTAATCTCCTCAAAATCCCTCTCCCCATAAACTTTTTAATTAAACTAATTTCTAATTAAATTAGGTCTAACTAACCAAATTAAATCTCGTAATTAATAATTAAGCTCTTATTATAAGTGGGTCCCACAAGTGCACGTTAGCTCACAATTCAAAATTCGGTATAAATCAAAAATAAATCTATGAAAAATCATATCTCCCTTATTTGAACTCTTATTTGCACGATCTTGGTGGCGTTTCAAAGCTCTTTCTATCTACTTTCTAACGATATAGTTTCAACTATAAATTCCATATAGGGAGGAAGTTATTCTCCTAAGAAGGTCAAAGGGTTAAACACCTTATTTTCCACGTATTTAATTTTTGAAAGCTAGAAAAATTCAGGATATTACAATTTCTTATTAATTATTTATCTAATTTTTAATTTATTTTTTGATAGCTTCATCTAGCTCGACATATGCATACGCATTTGACTGGCGCAATTAACACCTACACTTCGAGTGAGGACTTATTAGCAGCGTGTTAGTCAGTGATTAGGGAGCATGATGATGTCATTCGTAGCTTGTCACTACTTCAGTCGGTGATTACGGATATCTCTAGAGATTATCCTATCCACTAGGCCTCTCAGACACAACTGATGCACTCTTCATTCCATGATATTCTATCATCATCAGCAGCGCATAGCTCTCCTCCCTGTTCATCATTTGGAATCACTGCACATGTAGCTCAGGCAGAGCCGATTTTATATTATAGATGACATCGGCCAGCTCGTGTTGAACCATCAATTACTTATGTGGAGCCGGAGCCAGAGCTAGAGCCACATCCCCAGCTAGAGCCATAGCCAGAGCTGGAACAGGCAGATCATGAGGAGGAGATCATACAACACCATCGAGACCGCGGTCGAGGTCGAGGACGTAGGAGATTGTGACATTTGTGTTGTTGTATGTTTATTTTAAACTAAATATTTTCTCCCCTTATGTGTAATATATTTGATAAACATTTATATTTTATGTTTGTTTTTATTCGATGATGTCAATAACTTTAATGTTATCATCGGTATGCATGAAATGTGTGGAATGCATGAACAGGGACAAGTGTTAAATTTAGTTTAAAATAGATCTTTAAAAAAATTAACTTGATTTCGTCCTTTAAAAAGATGAAATCAGTGTTACGTGATTTCATCCTTTAAACGGATGAAATCGGCTTCATTTGCCGGGCGGACGGGCGAAAGTGGCTAAGTGTCATGATTTCGTCCTTTAGAAGGATGAAATCGACTTAAGTTGATTTCGTCCTTCTAAAGAACGAAATCGGGTCAAGTGTTTTAAAACTTAACCCGGTTTTGTCCTTTAGAAGGACGAAATCATCTATAAAAAAAGCCACGCAGGCGCTAGCTGCTTGGTTGGCGCCTGCGTGGCAAAAAGGAATACCACTTTGGGAAATATTTCCCAAAGTGGTCTAAAATGGTAATTATTATTTTTTTAATATTATTTAAATAATTTTCCCTTAAATAGATGCATAATTGTGGAGCATTATATGTAAGAAAATAATTATGTAAATTGTATGGACCTACCTATATTGATTTTATATAACTTTAGAAATATTATTTTTAATATAACAAAAACCTAAACTTTCCAATAAGTTGTGTTTGAATTGTGTTTTTGTTTTTAACGAAAAAATTTATTTTTTTAATACTGTATTGATACGTAATGACTATATCGATACGGTACGACCGAAACGGTTGATACATATCTGCTTTTGGTGTAGGGGAGTACCACCCTTGTACCCGTATCTGTCGATACGGGGCCGTATCAACCGATACGACCTTCCATGGAATATGCATTGTTACTACCTTTTTAGTTTATTTTTATTATATTTAAAATATAACACATAGTAAAAAATTAATATTAAATTTCCATACTCTCTCCTCCTCCTACCGGAGTTCGGCGACATGCCCTGTTTTGGTCATTGTCTTGCATATACTCAATCTCTCTCTTCTATTTCTCTCAATGTTTCCCTCTGTCTCTCCTCTGTCTCTCTTCTCTTTCCACTATCTCCTCTCTATCCCTTATCTCCCTCTCTCCTCCTATCTCTCACACTCGTAAGCATGAGCCCCACCTATGAGAAAGAGAGGTGAGAGAGTAGGAGAATACATTTTTATTTTTTTAGAATTATTTTTATTTTTAAAATTTTAAAAATTAAAAGGTATTATGATATTAGCAACACATATTCTTATACATTGTTATTACCTTTTTATTTATTTTATTTTTATTATATTTAAAATCTAATATATAATAAAAAATCCTAAAAATTTAAATTAAATTCTCATACTCTCTCCCCTCTCCTCCTCCTCTAGCCGGAGTCTTGCGTCACTTCTGCTCGCCCTATTTTGCTCATTGTTGAATTTCTTAGATTCGTGTATACTATGTATCTCTCTAGCATTTCTCTTGCACCTCTCCCTTTTTCCTATGTCCTCTCTCTACTCTCTCTCCTCTCTCTCTCTCTCTCTCTCACACACACACACACACACACACACTTCAGTATGAGCCCGAGCTCTCAAGAATAGAGGTGGGAGAGTAGCGGATTTTAATTTTAATTTTTTAATAATTTTATTATTTATTATATTTTTAAAATAATAAAAATAAAATAAATTAGCGACACATATATCGAAGGTGAGTCGTTACTACCTTTTATTTTATTTTTATTATATTTTAAATATAATATATAATAAAAATCCTAAATAATTATAATTAAATTTACATGCTCTCTCCCCTCTCTTCCTCGTCCTACCAGAGTCTGGCGGCACTCCCGCTCGCCCTATTTTAGTCATTGTCAAATTTCTTAGATTCACGTATACTTTGTCTCTCTTCTATTTCTCTCTCTATATCTCTATGTCTCTCTCCTCTCTCTCTCTCTCTTTACTCTCTCCTCTCTTCTCCTCAATGATCTCTCCCCTCTTCTCCTCCTACCAGAGTTCAACGACACTCCCGCTCGCCTTATTTTGGTCATTGTCGAATTTTACCTCCCTATCTCTACTCTCTCTCCCTCCATGCTCTCTCTCCTTTGCTCCCTCACGGCGTCAGCATGAGCCCCCGGCTATAACAAAGAGAGGTGAGATAGTAGGGGAATTTAATTTTAATTTTTTAGTTTTTTTTAATATTTATTATATTTTATATATAAAAAATAAAAGATATTAGTGATGCATAAGAATATACGTTGTTAATACCTTGGGTATTTGAAACACATAGGAATATGTGTCACTAATACTTAGCTACTACCTTTTATTTTATTATATTTTAAATAAAATATGTAATAAAAAAATTGAGAGATAATTCATGCTAAGACCTAGTGGTCATCCATATTTACCAATAGGTCCATAGGAAAATTATATTATACATAATAATATAATTTTACTATTATTCGTTTGCAAAAATAGTAAAATATGGATAACCACTAAGTCTTAGCCAAAGATTGAGTCGTATAGCTTCTCATTTATTATAACTTAAGCCTTTTATGATAGATATTGGTGCACAAACTCTATTTCTCTATATTTTTAAAGAGAATGAACTACTTTATTATCGGTCTAGGTATTATGAGTAGTCCTTGGGATGATTTATTGGTCATAGTTGGCTTCACAAGGTAATCCTTCATAAGTGGGCAATAATAAAATTAGATTATTATATACAATATAATTTTATTGAACCTATTGATAAATTAGTTAGGCTATTTGCCCTTATTGGGAAGAACCAAAAAAAAAATCTCAAAAAATTAAAATAAATTTCTCATTCTCTCTCCCCTCTCCTTTTACCATAGTTTGACAACACTTCTGCTTATCCTATTTTAATCATTATCAATTTTTTTAGATTTACTTATACTATCTCTTTCTTCTATTTCTCACTCTGTTTCTATCCCTATCTCTCTCTTCTCTTTCACCTCCCTCCTTTCACTCTCTCCCTTTCTCTCTCCCCCTCTCTCTCTCACACGCTTTAACATGAGCCCCGGTTATGAGGAAGAGAGGTCGGAGTCCATTGTTGCACTCTCTGCCTGAAAAGTACTTTTCGTAAGCCCTACACACACAGTTGGGCCTTGACTGGGCTATGGGCTATGGGCTTGGGCTCGTTCCTATAATTCTGTACCTGGCCTGAGGAATTATTTTCCGGCTTCCTCGCTCCACCACGACTGTCGCTGAAATTTGTAAACCCTAGCCCTAGCCATGGCGAGATTGCGGGAAGAATATAATTAAACCCAGAATCAGAAAAATAGGGGAAATAAAGGAAGAAATATAGGCAGGCAGGCGAATGGCCTGGCCTTCTCTCCAGGCCACTGCGGAGAACGACAGCCGCACGATCCAAAATTCTCCCTCCGATTAAAACTCGGTCTTCGGCAATCCGCAACTTCGGCCATGGCTGCAATCCGAGGTCGCCATTTCTCGTGTCCAGTTTGATTTTTTATTTTTTTCTCCAAAAAAGTTTTTGTCATCTTCATCAAGTTGTCTGCTTTCAATTATTTGAATTTCATTTATTCTTTTATTTCCTTATGACAATTTCTGATTAATTGGATTTTGTGTAGTGAATGTTATTTTAAGGCTCGAATTTCATTTGAATTCTGAATTTTATCTCATTATTATTAAGATTTGGGTGTTCTACAATGTTTTGGATATCGTATCGGCTTACTTAAGTGTCTGTTGGAATTTTTATAGAATTTTTTTGGTTAATAAATTCAATTCTTAATTGGTAAACGCTCAATTTTCTGAACAGCAATCTGTTTTTCTTCTGTGAGATTTTTGTAATTGACCACAAGTGTGTAGCTTTTTGAGAATCCTAGGCTCCGCTTTGAGATATGTGAATTTTTTATTTCTAGAAAACCGTTTGGCTCTGGCAATTGGTCTGCCTAACCATCTGTATTTATTTTTCTGAGTGTGTCGATTCCAATTATTGAATTAGTTTTGTAATTTGACTGAATTTTTTGGATAAGAAGCTTCTTGCTAGAAGTGGTAGTTTAGGATATTCGGTCTAATGTTCAATCTCTAGATTTTCTCCTCAGACGTTACTGCAAGTTTTTGCATTTATATGGAGGTGACTGAATTAGTTTGTCTCTACATATTCATTCCCGTTGCTCAACTGTTTGAATTGTAAATATTGGCTTGTTTATTATATTATTCAAGAAGCCAATATACGGGTGATTGTTCTTTTACAGGATTGTAGGCTTTCTGGTTGGGATTTTTCTAGAAAGGTATCAGGGTTTCTGCCAATGGGTGCTCCTAAACAGAAATGGACATCAGAAGAAGAAAACGCTTTAAAGGCTGGAGTTGTCAAGCATGGTGCTGGGAAATGGCGCACGATACTGAAAGACCCTGAGTTCAGTAGCATTTTGGCTTCACGCTCAAATGTGGACCTCAAGGTAGGATCTGTTCTAGTTCAGCTCTTCCAGTCTAGTTTAGATAAATTTAGGACAATTCTAGACTGGATTCTTAGGAATAAGATGTGATGTAAACCACATAAAAAAAGCCAGGTGAACAGGGATTTCAATTTTTTCAAGGAAATTCCAACTATTCTTTAGTTTGGATTGGAATTTTCACAGTTGGGCAAATCTATGTAGAAGTAAGTTCATTTACGGGCTGGTTGTTGTTGGAAGTTTGCCTGCAATATGTCATCCTACTCAGGCCTGGATACAGTTAGGTGTATTTTGTTGTTAGAGGTTCTTGTTTCAGCAGACAGTAGTCATGTTAACAGTTATTAATGTAAATGTGGTGGCAAACATATTTTTAATGCACATGATTGGTTATAAGTAGGAGTGACCGATCAAGATCAGTAGCCTGATTTCATCATTAGTTCGGGCAGAGGCTATCATTTATTTATTTGTTTAGAGTGATATTTTTCTTCATGTCAAAGGTTTGCTTTCGTTTTTTGAATTGGGATTGGTATAGCAGATGGGGGTCAAACACCTTACTTTGGGGATAACCAGGGGAAAAGCCCACTGTGAAGCAGCTTGAGCTTGCATAGTTTGCAAAATGTCTTATTTGTTTTCCACCAATCAGTGTATATGGAACTTGAACTTTATGTATGAAATTGTGGAATAAGAGATGTTGTTTCTAATCGGGGTACACTCACTTTTAGCCTGTTATGGCTCCAACGTAGGCATTTTTAGCAAATTGCATTGCAAAAACCAATAACATGGACACTTTTTGAGTTTGGGAACCTTTATGTTTTAAGTCTATTCCTATATATTACTTTGTTATGAGTCAATATTGATAATTTTTTCTTTGTCCAGGATAAATGGAGGAACATGAGTGTGACAGCTAATGGATGGGGATCTCGTGAGAAGGCTAGATTGGCACTTAAGAGAAGTCATCATGTCTCCAAGCATGATGACAACCCGATGGCCCTTAGCACAGTAGTTGAGAACATTGACGATGAGATTGTTGATGCAAAACCTCTGGCAATATCTACTGGAACTTTGCAGATTACTGGGCCAAGGAGATCTATATCAAGGTTTAGATCTGCAGTCCTCTGTTGTTTGGTTTGACCTTAGTACTATTAACATCCATCTCACATTTTTGTACTGGGTAGTTGAACCTTTCTCTTTCTGTTGAAAGAAGAAAAAGTAAGACTCAACAAATAATTAAAGATGCATATCAAATTCTAGAATTTAATACAGGGGAATAAGTGGTCTGGATGCATAAATGAGTTAAGTTTACCTTGGCTTAAGTGGGCTTATGTCTGATTCAGAAACAGATTGACCCAGATGTGGAAATTGATGCCTAACATGCCATAAAGATTTTGATAGGATCTCATTGAGTTTGTTCTGACATGGGATTCTTGTGTCTAAATTCTCAATAGGATTGACAATTTAATAATGGAAGCTATCACAACATTGAAGGAACCTGGTGGGTCAAACAAGACAGCTATTGCCATGTACATCGAGGTATGCAAATCACCTTTGTTCTCAATCCCTATGCATAGATAGCAAGCGTAATTAGTGGAAGCGTAATTAGTGGAAGTGATTACTCATGCTATCTTCAGTCTTCTGGCTGTCAGTTAATTTAGTTAGTTAGTAATGGAAAAGTGAAACGTGTCCATTTATGCAGGACCAATACTGGGCACCTCCTAATTTTAAAAGACTGTTGTCCATGAAGTTAAAGTCTTTGACAGCAAGTGGGAAATTAATTAAGGTATGTGCATGTTTTTTTTAATGAATTTGGGTCTCATTCCGATTCCAAAGTACATTTCGTCATTGATGGCTTTTGAATAAATGTCTGAGAGGGTGGATTTCATGGTTTATAATGAATTATTGTGATATGGCTCATAAGATGAACATGACAGGTAAAGCGCAAGTATCGAATTGCCCCTAGCGTATCTGCATTTGCAGAAGGAAGAAGTGCTGCATTACTTCTGGAGGGAGGAAGGCATAGGGAACCATCAAGAGTACTTGAAAAAGAGGATGTCAGGCCTTTGACTAAAGCCCAGATGGATGCAGAGCTTGCAAAGCTGAGAAATATGACTGCACAGGAGGCTGCTGCAGCTGCTGCTCAAGCTGTTGCCGAGGCAGAGGCAGCCATGTTAGAAGCTGAAGAAGCTGCACGAGAGGCTGAAGCAGCAGAGGCTGATGCTGAGGCAGCGCAGGCTTTTGCTGAGGCGGCAATGATGACTCTTAGAAGCAGGACTGCAACAAAGCTGGTAGTGATTTGGTTTGTAGATTACAAGTTTCTTCCAACTAAATTGAAATTATGTCATGGATTTGGTTTGTTGATCTACTGCATGAGGAGATTTGCCTGATTGTCAAATTATGATTTGTGTCACCTGATACTTAATATCCACATAATGCCTACAGTATCTTACATTATGATTGTTAGGATTAGGATATTGCATTTCTGACAAAGGCTAGCCACCAGATGCTGTCTAAACATTATTGACATGCTATAATTTCTGGCAACATCCTCCTTCTGATTAGGAGTAAAAAAAACATTAGTTCACTTCACTAATTTTAGATGTTTGATCTATGTTATGTTTTTTATTTATTTTTTAAATATGTTTGCGCCTCTTTTAAACTTTTATAGACATTTTTTATTGAAGGTGTTGCAGCCTTTATGTTTCCTTTTAATTCTGGATTACTGTAGCCTCTCCTACATGATGAATTTATCGATTTTCTTACATTGTAACTTTCTTTGATGGCTTCATGCAGATGGTTCCAGCGTAAGAAGTTTTGAAATTGCCTCATTTCATGGTCTATAACCAAGCGGTTCCTTGTTGAGACATTTAAAAAGCTTGAAACTGTCACCCTGTTTGTAGATTTGAGTACTGGGTGCAAATTTGTATAGCTAGCTGAAATTGGTCTATGCGTCTAGCCTATGAGTTATGATTGGAGAAGTTTTGCCGGGTTTATGAAGGATTTGAAAAAGATAACTGAGTTGGCTATCTCGTCAAGTTCAACTGTATTTTTTTACTCTGATTTTCCCTATTGTTAATACCATATCACGTGTTGACACCAAGGGGTTTGGTTTTTTCTGTTTTTACAATGTGGGAAAGAGATAAAAAAGAATCCTGTTTATATGAGCGACTGCTCGTACAACGGATATGCGCCTGGCTTTATGACTATGCGATGTTTATTCGACCGTGATGGTTCAATTCTCATTTTTAAAACCATGTTGCTTTGGCCACCCTCATTCCATGTTACCTTCCCTTCCCCCATGACAATCACCCATGAGGCCTGGCCCTAGTACTTCTCTCCACCGGCAAAACCCATTCCTACTCGACCCCCGTTGATGTGGAAGTGGAACAGGTCTCACTCGACCCGGTTGGTTCAGGCACCACTTCATCAAATGATGCTCGCTCCTTCATTTGCAGGGGTGAACTTGTAAAAATATCATTTTTGTCAATTCAATAGCTGACTTATAGCTGAGTTGGTAAATGGGCTGGACCATCTTTGCCATCGACGTAGCCTAACTGCCACCCCCAGCATATAAGAAGAGTAGATCCAGTATTTTCGGGCAGAATTAGCCTTCTCTTTGAGAATTCCGGAATTGTTCACAGAATTTTTCATCGTTACTTAAGAATTTGAAGAACTTTCTATGTTCACAATATAAACTTGTCTTTGGTCATATAGTTGCTACACCCACTATCAAGAAACCAAATATAATTCTTTTACTCCGACGTTGTTTGACAAGTGCAAAATATATTTTCATCACCTTCTTGCCCATCAGAAAAAATAACTTGTTGAGTGTCTTTGATCATATAATCATTTTTAACACACCCAAATTTCTTTTGATTATAGCATTTAGGTTTCCTCTTAAACTAACATTTATTATCAACACAACTACTTCTTTTGCAAATTTTACATTTTTGTTGAGTGAAATTCACATTTCCTCTTCTTTCAAAAATATTTCTTCCATTTCTCCTTCTGTTTCTTCCTCTTCTCCTTCCTAATCTTCCACCTCTTAGAAGACTTACCTTTGGATTGATTACCATTTAAAAATTATTTTCCTTGATTCTTGGAATTTGAATTAACTTTGAGCTTTTATTAGAAAGCACTCTCAATTAATTTTTCGGTTTTTCGGAATGCTTACTCAATCTTTGCTCAAAGGTTATAAAGTGTTGACATAAAAAAAAAATCAATCAAATCAAAATTCAATTGCAAAGATCTCGGGGCTTGACTAGCTCTTGATAAGTTTAAATTTTCAAAATGGACAAAGTCTCCAAATTCGACAAAGTCCAAAGCAAAAAAAAAATGAAACATATTCTAATGTTATGCACATAGTAATGTGTAAAAAAAAATTAAAATTCAAAAGTAAGAGTTCAAAGCTTAACTAACTCGAGATGATACTTAATTTTCAAAATGGATAATGTCTCAAAATTAAATAAAGTCCAAAAAAAAAATCATCATCAAAATCTAATAGCCAAGATTTCGGAGCTTGACTAGCTTTGAGTGAAACCAAATTTTTAAATGGACAAAGTCTTTGAAGTGGACAAAGTCTAAAGAAAAAAAATTTAGGAAGCAAAATCTAATCCTATACACATAGGAATAGACTAAGGCTTCTAACAAAAAGTGAGGATGCAAAATCTAATCCTATACATGTAGGAATGGATTAAAGCTTCCAATAAAAAAAAAATTATGAGAGGACCTCATAGGGCCTCTTCACACTCAAAATTAAACGGCTAAGAAAGGTTTTATAAGCCTCACATGACCACATAAAAAAAAAATTCCAAATTGCAAAGGGCTATGTGGGACCCCATAAGTCTTACACCGAAATAGTCATAAAACCAAAAGGTTAAGTGACATTCGTGGACCGCACAATAAGTTTTGTTAAAAAAAAAATGATGAAATGAATAATAATGTGTAAAAAGAATGATTAAGTGGAGGGGACCAAGTCAAAGGTATAATACCTGATATTCTCTCACACTTTCCATTAACCCACACTTCACACTTCCCTCTTCCTCCACTAATCAAGTTGGTTCCTACCAACCCTCCCACTAACCCATTTTTCATCTCCCCCTAATTCACTCTCCACTTCCTATGAACTACTTTTTCAACTCACCCCACTACTTTACTTAATCGTACAACCCTCATCCTATAAATACCCATTTATTTTCATAAGAAGGGGCTTTTGGCTTTCAAGTCTATGGAACCTCCAAAGAGAAATCCAGAAGTCCATCACACACCAAAATACACACAAAATTCCCAAAAATCTTTGACCTTTTAAAAACTGGAGAAGTTCAAGGAGTCGGAAGACAAACAGAAGCATTCAAGAAGGAAGAAGATTTCGTACAAGGGAGCTTTCATTCTTCTAGAAGAAGTTTCTTTGTTTCTTCTTTTCTCTTTTCTAAATTTAAAAATTATAACCACTTCTCCTGACAACTCTTTTTTTCTTATTTTAATAAAATTTTAGTTGCTTCTTCTATTTTGCTAATTAATCGAAGGGTTTCGAGAATTAGTTAATCACTACTACTCACTTCAAAGTGTACAGAGTAGTCTTAATTAATCAAGAAAATATCATCCCACAAAAAAAAAGGTTCTTCTTTATTTCTTGCAAGAGAGGATCATTTGATCATTTCTCTTGTATTGTATTTAGAGAACTACTGAAATCCCTCAACATAAAGGAGCTCATCAATTTTTGAATATTCAATGAAGAAATATCCTTTATTTACTCAATAAAGGCAACAATAGGATCATATTCCTTCGTTAAGCTAATCAAAATTTTCTCCACAATATTTTCATCACTAATATTTTCTCTATATGTCTTCATTTAATTCACAATTTTCACAACTCTAGAAAAATAAACATTCAAAACTTCTATATCCTTCATTTTAATATTTTCAAAATCCCTTCAGAGAGATTGAAATTGAATAACATTTCAATGTGCCTCTATACTCATTTTGTAGAATTTCCCAAGGCTCCTTTTCCTTTGTAGCATTAATAATCCTTAGAAAAATGGTGTTCGAAACACCTTGTTGAATCAACTTGAGAACTTTTGCATCTTTCTACTTATTTTCTTTCAATAGTTGCTTTTGGGCATTTGTCAAAGTCTCTACAACCTCCGGTTCTTCGAACCTTTCTTCAAACAAATCCTAAAGATCATGAGAAATGAGTAAAGTTTTAATTTTTACATGTCAATAATCATAGTTTTAGGAGGACTTTGCAAGCCATTTGTGATGTTGCTTGAACTTGACATCTTCTTCTTTAAAGGGGTTATTTTCCCTTTGTCAATCCACGGTGATGATGAAGAAACAAAGCTCTAATACCACTTTGTTGGTTTTATAATAGAATATATATAAGATTTGGAAGGGAATGAATGGATTAATTATGAAAAATGAGAGCTTTAATAGATGGGCAGCTATCTTTCAAAGAAAAGAAAATGAGGCTCATTTTTTATTAAAAAATGTAGCATCATTTTTTTCAAACCAAGCCACCCATTTGGCTCTGGTTACCATAATAGCTAAAATACCCAAATTGCTCCCTCTCTTGTCATTACATTTTAACATGCCCTTGCTCAGTCCAAGACCTAAGCGGCAGGCTCCCTATTCCATTGCCGCCTTGTTGTTGTGCCCCCTGCCACAACCAAGGACCACTCTCCTCCATGCTTAGTGGTTTTGGTTGCAAGCAAAAGTAGATCTCCGTCTAGTGAGGATGTAGATGCTCTCCAATGACTGAAAATATGCAAAGGTTGTGAGGAATATGGATTGTTTCATTGTTTGGCGGTGGCACAAGGGGCGTCCATAAAGTTGGAGTCTTTACCATGGTAAGAGGTAGTGATAATTGAGGAGGCTGTAATAAAAGGTGATGACTACCATACCATGAAAGGGCTATTTCAAAAGGATGAGGAGTCTCCCACCCCCTACTTTATTCAGCTCACCCCCTTAACACAGTCGGTAGATATCCACCGTCTGTATATATCAGGCCGATGGATATCTACCAACTGTATAAAGGTGGGGTGGGTTGGATAAAGTAGGGGGTGACAGACTTCTCATCCATTTCAAAAAGGTTCATGATTTGCCACCAACTATAGAAAATGACTACCTTGGGGCCAAGAGGTGAAGGGATAATGCAGTAATACGGAAATTTCACTCATGAACATCATCAAAATAATTCTGATCAAGTACATCTACAACTTTTCTCCTAGCAATTTGCAAATATAATGGTCATCATTGAAGGTCTTGGGACTATTGTTGCCATAAGGGGTTGGGAGTGGTGAAACTAAAAACTCTAGCCCAAATAGGAGGGAAGTTACATCGCTGGAGCATGAGGAGGTCAAGTTTGGAGGGAGATTGGTGCGAGAGAGACCAATAACGCTAGACAAGTCAAGGGAGTTTGGGTCTAGAGGGAGGAGGTCGACAAGGAGAAGGTGTCTAGTGGAACCATTGGAAAATGTTCTACAATGTAGTTTGTAGAACATTTTCACTATATAATTTTTTGTTGACAAGGAAGTAAGGGGAGATGATGGGTGAGGGATTCAAAGGGGTGGGGGGAGGAGGAGGGTGATGTGGTAGTAGGGAAGGGGATGGTTGTTGAGATGAGATCAATTGGTCCTCATTTAGACTGCATAAAGTTGAGGGTGGGTCATGACTTATCTTAACTTTTCCCTATATAAAAATTAATCATCATATATAAAAATGGAAAAAAGTTTATATGATTCTAGCCTCATGTACGTCAACTTGAGCCTATGCATTATGGGCGGTTGGATTGAGATCTAACAACACAAAAGGGCAAAAACTAATTTACCCTCTAAATTTATATGCATTGTCAAATTAAAAATTGATAGCGCGTGATGCCTAGGCTTACATAATCACACATATAAACTAGTCTTATAAAACTTATGAAAATTGTCAAACAAAATTTTTTGAAACCTGATAAGGCAATCTCTCTCTATGGAGTGTGACTTCTTTGGCCCTCGTTTCCCTCGTCTTTCTCATTTTCTCTCCCTTATACATACATACATCTTTTGCTAGGGAAGCATTTTTTATGTTTTCTATTGACAATGAGCATAGCGTAAGTTGTGCATAGGAGTCCTCCATCCATGAGATCGACGGTGCATACTCTAACACACATTAGTATCAACGTGTGCTAGCACGTGTGCCATCAATTTAAACTTAAATATTAAAGACTCCTATATGTGGCTTAGGCTAATTTCATTGTCAGTGAGAAACATAAAAAACTCTCATCTTTTACTTGTAAAAAACACTCTACTCACGACATCTTTTTGGCATGGGACCGGTGGTGGAGCTACACTAAGACAATAAGGGCCATGACCCCCGGGACATAAAGTCGTGGCTCCCCTGCATGGGACTAACGTTTATTATCATATCGTACAATATAATCGTAAAAGGAAAATTGGGCATGGCGTATGAAATCTGAATGTATCACGAGAGAGAATGTAATAGTAGAAGCCGTATTTTTCGTAGCATTGTTGTTATGGGTTTAAGTGGGTTGGAGTTCTTTTCCATTAAAAATAGTTTACTGAGCTCATAGCCACAGGCGGCAAGTCGAGGATGGTGGAAAGCGGGAGGGAGAGAAAGGGGGGCGGGGGTCTCCCGCAATGGTTTCTCAGCTACAATACGATGATGGGCCTATTTTCAAAACCTTTTTAACAATCATGGGAATATGTATGGGCCTATTGTCAAAACATCTAACAATCATGGGCCGACAGGATTTGGACATTCCGTGGCCGTGGGCTCCATAAAAACTTATTAAAGTGAGAAGGAGACGAAATTTTTACCATCTTAGGCTTATATTGCCTTTAAAAAAAAATTTATTTTTAAATTTAAAATATCTAAAATATTGTAATAATTTCTCATATTACCTTGTAGCCGCGTAAAAAATATAAATATCGTAATCTTAATTAGTTTAGAACTTGTCAAAGTCAATTTTTATTAGTAACAAGTGCTAACTCATTGTATAACCCAGTAATCTTTGTAGTTTGCACTTTGATTTCTTAATTTTTCCCGAGATTAAAAGGAGGAAAGTCACCGATCGACTCACCATACGTTTCCAAATCCAAAAAGAAAAACGAAAACGAAAGAGTGCCGACTGAAACTTGGTACTTTCCAAAAATAGTTTTCTGTTTTCGTTAGAAAAAATAGCTTCTAAAGCAGTACTTGCAGTTGGTTTAGGACTAGGACAAGGAGAGTGACTGGAACTAGGAAAGGGAGGGAAGACGTAGGACTTGTAGAACAATTAACTTTAAATACCGCGGGGGTGCAGAGACAACCATCGCCTTCAAGTCGTCCGGCTGAGGAAAGAAGCAGAGAGCACCGCAAAGATGAGCAAGTGGAACTACGTGGTGACGGCGCAGAAGCCCACCAACGTGACCCACTCCTGCGTCGGAAACTTTACCGGCCCCGACGACGTCAATCTCGTCGTTGCGTATGAACTTCTTCTTCTTTTTCTTCTTCTTCCATTACCTCTTTTAGATGCTCTTATCCATGTGCTGGGTAGTAGGGGGTTGGTTTTTTTATGTTGTGTTGGAAAGAAGGGTGTGCATGAACATGATGGAGATGGGTTTTCTGGTTTTGCATGACAGTTTGTTCTTGGGTTTTTGCTGGTTTTTCTTTTGTTATTATTCCCTATTGTCTGCTTATGCGTATGAATTCCTGTTTATTTGTTGCTTTGTTTTTAATCTGCAGCAAGTGCACCCGCATAGAGATTCACTTATTTACGCCCCTGGGCTTAGAGGTACGTTAAAGTTATAAATCTAATATCATCATCATTATTATTAATACTACTTTTGTGAGTCCAACTTGTAAAAATTGTGGGATTAGAGGAACGGTTTACTCCTATGACGGTGGCATAAAAGATAATCTTTTAGTTTCGTGGTGCAACTTCTGGGTGCGCTCAACCTGTTTTCTATTAGAAGCTTGGCTTCGATTGCTACTGAATGACTGATCATTGATGTCGAACTGCGTGGTGGCACTGTGAAAACAAATTGCTCATTGATTTTCGTCCACCTTGTGAACAGTCTTGTGTATTGGCAGCCACAAGCAGTTTCCAACCCAAAATGAAATTTTCGGTGGCTGGATAGCCACTGATGGGTTTAGTATATGCCCGTAAGAAATAACCGAAGTGCAGTTTTACTCTTTCTTAAGAGAACTCGGGGAATTCACCTCCTTGCGTCCACCTTATTGCAGAAAATCTTTTGGCAGCTCTATCTCTTCATTAGTTCTTCAATCCATTATTTAATTACCCCCGCATTTCAAGTTAGTTTCTGATGAATCTTGATGCCTATATTATGCTTCTAATCTGTGGTGCAGTCCCTGTTGGATGTTCCAATATACGGTAGAATCGGAATTATGCAGCTATTTCGCCCTCATGTGAGTATATATTTAGTTTTCAAAGGCTGTTGTTTGCGTACCCATGTACTTAGTGTTCTATTCTAATCTGCATGTCTCTTTACAGGGTGAGGCGCAAGATTTACTATTTATCGTTACGGAAAGCTGCAAAGTTTGTGTTCTTCAATGGGATGCAGAAATATCTGAGTTAATCACTAGGTATTGTCATTGTACTAAACTTTATGATTTATTTTATATTCTCTTCATCTTATATTAATAAGCTACATTTGAAAAAAAATGTAGTTTTTATTAAATGGTGAAACCCACATGTAAGAGAAGGGATAATAAACTTATGATCTTCTTTTTTAATTATTTAATAATTTAAATTTAATAAAATAAAGTTATTAATATAGAACAAGCTTTTTTATGAAATGGAGCTATTAATTTAAGACAGAGAGTATAAAACACAATTTTTTTTTCTTATTATTCTTGTGAATGTCTACGCCTTTTATATAATTTATTTTAATTATTATTGATTCTACTATAAATAAAAAAAGTTATTTTGATTAGGTGGCTTGTGCACAACTTGAATTTGAACTGCTATCTTTGAAAGCCATCTTTTGAAAATTTTATTGCAAGAGATGCTAATAGGCCACGTATAATATTGTCATGTACAGAGACACGGGAGATATTTCAGAGCGCCTAGGTTACCAAAAGCAGGTATGTCTTGAAGAACAAAAATTTTCCTAGAAAATATGCTAGGTTATCCAATTTGGTTTTCTACTCCACTTTGTACATTTGTTGTTTTGTCTTTTGAAGGGTAAATAGGCTAATTATAGGGCTATTTAGGAGGCGCTTTAAAAGAGAAATCAATTTCCTCCCTTATGTGCAACATGTCACCTAAGGGGGGAAAACAATTTTTCTGAGGAGAGGAAAACGATTTCCCCAAAGGCCCAAACAGCCCTTATTTCTCACTTTTGTTTATTTCTATGACAATTATTGTTATTATATTAATTTTGTATTTGTAGATTGCCGTAATCGATTCTGATTGTACAATGATTGGACTCTACATATATGGTGGTCTATTCAAGGTACTTGTCTTACCAGGACTTAATATTACATTGTATCTCTGCTTTTTTCTATTTTTGATGTTTAAGTAACTTAGAAAACGTTTTGGAGTTCATTTAACGAAACAAACCTGATATTGGCAATATATATTTCTCCCAGGTTATCCCTCTTGATGATAAAGGCCAATTTCAGGAGGCCTGTAACATTGGGTAATACTTTGTATTCCATGCTTCTTTCTTCTATTCATCTTCTTACATTTTCTAGATGTTACATCAAATATAGATGATCACTGATTAGCCATGCGACTCTAGTGTTTCATGCTATATGTACTCGTCTAAAAGTTTCTACATTTATTTTTTAAGGGCGCCCAGTTATTACCTGAGTAGAAATTTTCACTAGATGTTACTCCCTGTAAAAGATGACAATATTAATCTATTGCTTTCACTTTCAGAATGGAGGAAGAGCTTTATGTGGCTTTGGATATAAAGTTTCTCTATGGTTATTCTAGACCAACAATCGCTGTCCTTTACCAGGTTACTGTCTTTAAATTTCTTTTAGTAAATGATCATTATCTCCTGCTTGTTATCTTTTTAAAAGGCTTATTCTTAATATCATTCAATATATCTTGTTTCCTTTTTTGTGTGTTTAATCTGCATGACGCGGACGCATTTTTGCGCTGAATGAAAGACAACTGTATTTGACATGTGTTTTTCCCTTTTTCAGGATAACAAGGGCGAGAAACATCTTAAGACTTATGAGATAGATCTCAAGGATCAATGTTTTGTTTCCACTCTTTGGCCAGAGATTACTCTTGATAGCTGCGCGAAGATTATCATACCTGTGCCCTTGCCTTATGGTGGTGTCATTATTATTGGAATGGAGACAATTGCCTACTACAGTTCTAGTTCCAGTGTAGTAATTTCCATTAAACCCGTACGTATACTTATTGAAAGCTGTACAATCTTTGTTTCCTCCTTAAGATAGATTCTCCTAATTTTCGTGTCATTCTTTTTGCAGTCAACAATAGAAGCTTATAGCATGGTTGATGCTGACGGTACTCGCTACCTGCTCGGTGACCATTTGGGGTCTTTGCACTTACTTGTAATGACTCATGAGGAAGAGAGGTGAAATCACATTTTTCACATTAGTTTACCTTGGCAAAATTTTCTTTCGGGTTATTTTGATGATATAGGTTGGGTTAAACACTTTCAAAATTATATTTTCTACGGACATCTCACAGGGTGACTGGGCTTGAAATCGAGCTTTTGGGAGAAACATCTATTGCATCAACAATATCATATCTTCACGATGGATTTGTATTTGTTGGGTCCAGCTTTGGAGATTCACAGGTATATAGATAAAAAACTGTTTTGGACCTTAATTTTGGTTGCACTAGATTTGCTGCATCACTCTTTAATGTTCTTGTGCTCAAGCCTTATCTGCTTTTTTTGGAATTTCTTACTTAAGTATGGTAACCTGTGTAGCTCATAAAGCTTCATATACGACCTGATGCAAAGCAGTCTTACGTGGATATTCTTGAGAGATATGTCAACGTTGGTCCTATTAGAGACTTCTGCGTCGTTGACCTTGAGAAGCAAGGCCAGTGTCAGGTCGTGACGTGCTCTGGAACTTGTAAAGATAGTTCTCTTCGCGTTGTGAATTCTGGAATGAAAATTACCGAACAGGTCTTATATTTAATTTTATCTCTTTGGTTCTTTATACCTAACAAATTCCTTTTCTTGTGAGTTGGCTCTTTGGGTATCTTCAGCTTCTAAAAATTTTCATATATTTTCTGAAGGCATCTACTGAACTACGGGGTATCAAAGGAATTTGGTCACTCAGATCCTCAACAGATGATATTTTCGACACTTTCTTGGTGGTTAGTTTCGTCAATGCGACACACATCCTTGCAATGAATTCTGAGGATGAATTGGAAGATTCAGAGATCGAAGGGTTTTCTTCTCAGACAGAAACTTTGTTTTGTAAAACTGCTATTCGGAACCAACTTCTACAGGTACCATTATCTTTGCCAGTCATATTGATCATTAGACTTTTTTATAGGTTAATCAAGTTCTTCCATCAGTAATCCTTTTAATTAATTACCCAAAAAAAAACTCTTGGGTTCGTTCTTCTGTTATTTCTCTTTCTTTATTCTTAATTCTGCTATTAGTTAGCACTCAAGGAAAGAATGTGACAGGTTACAAGCAACTCTGTTCGATTAGTTGATTCTAAGACTGGAAAACTGCAAAACGAATGGAAAGCACCGTCTGGATTCTCCATTAATGTTGCCACTGCCAATGCCAGTCAGGTTATTATCAAAATTTTCCATGTTACTTTCATTTCCCAAAAAATCTATTTGCGTCACATTATCAAAATAATGTTACTTGGTTTCTATATCAACCCTATTTTGACTTATAAAACATAAATTTTGGTGAAAACATCTTTGACATGTTTTTGGTCACCAGGTCTTACTGGCTACAGGTGGCGGCCACCTGTTTTACCTAGAAATTGGAGATGCTGATCTGATTGAAGTTAAAAGAATTCAGCTGGAGCATGATGTATCTTGTCTTGACATCAGCCCAATCGGTGATGACCCCAACTTCACCAAAATCGCAGCTGTAGGAATGTGGGGAGATATGAGTGTTGGGGTCCTTTCTCTTCCTACTCTGGACTTCATGACAAAGGAGGATCTGGGGGGAGAGATAGTCTCACGCTCTTTACTTCTATCTACTTTTGAAGGGGTATAGTACTTATATCAAATTGTTGTAGTTGCTTTTTTGTTGTCAAATATTTTACTTACTTCTTTATGTTTTCGTTTTCTCTTATCAGGTGTCTTATCTTCTATGTGCCCTTGGAGATGGACATCTTTTCAGTTTCAAAATAAATTTGAGCAATGGAGACTTGTATGATCGGAGACAAGTTACACTTGGGTCACAACCTATAACACTCTCCTCGTTTTCTTCAAGAAACACAGCTCATGTATTTGCTGCATCAGATAAGCCAACTGTTATCCATAGCCTTGGCAAGAAATTGATCTACAATGATGTAGGTTTGAAACAAGTTACCCGTATGTGTCCTTTCAATTCTGCTGCTTTTCCAGACAGGTAATTTCATATCTAATTCTTGTATTATTTACTTTACGTCCGTGCCTAATTAGGTTGTCTTTCTTCTGGATTCTGCTTTTATATCTCGGATTCATGTATTATTGGAACTTCTGTAAGTCATTTAGTGAAAATTGTTTTGTTGGACTGCCTGTGAGCTGAGCATAATGGCAGCCGGAAATTAAATGGATCAGTTACAGTCGGTTTAAACCTGACCCGGCCTCCTCTATACAGTTTTCCTTTTGAGCATGTTCAGATGGGTCTTTCATTCATCTTATATCTACGTTATATGGCTGTTACTAATACTGTAATATAATGGGTTCTTTCTTTGGAATCTATTGATCCGTAAGTCTGTGCTCAACTTACTACTTCTTACTCTGTGACAGTCTTGCAATTGCAAAGGAAGAGGAGCTGACCATTGGAACCATCGATGAGATTCCAAGGCTTCATATACAATCAATCCCACTTGGCGAATATACTTATTGTATTTGTCACCAAAAGGAGTCCCGCACTTTTGCCATCTGCAGTATGAAGTACTGTGAGACAGATAGTACGAATGAATCCTGCACACATATGGTGCGTCTGTTGGATGACCAGAGTTTTGAGTTCAAGTCAACTTATCATCTTGAAACATATGAGTGTGGCCGCTCCATTCTCAGCTGTTCCTTTAGCGGTGACGGCAATGATTATTACTGTGTCGGAACAGATTACTACTTGCCTTGTAGTGAGCCTACTAAGGTAACATTCTAATATCCTGCTCAATAGTTATTATGCCATAGTGGTCTTTTTTGTGAAAATAAAACTGCTGTTTGCTGCTCATCTTCAAGTTGTTTCATTTCTTTTTGGATAAAATTCACTTTTGGCTGCACTTTATTATTCTTTCCGCAAGGTGTTTGATATAAGGCTAGATGAGGCAGGTTGTGTCCAGGAAAAACCTTGGCGTACTGTAGTTATTGTACAATGGCAATAACAGCTGCCAATTGTGGGTCTGTGACTTGCGTCTTGAGCACAATTGTACTCCCTGTTTACTACCATAAAATTTTGATCTTCATTATTCATTCCTCTCCTCTTTGTCTAGTAGAAATACTAGCTAGGAATGTCTTTTTCTTCTCTAATGCTCACATTGTTTGCATATGTGACTTTTTATTAACTGCACAAAAATTTGTTTGCTTGTAAACTTGAAAAGATATGTAAATCCAATTTGTTGTCTAATGATGCATACATAGAGGAAAGGGAGTTTAGTGAGCATCTGGATGTATTTGCCGCAAAATACTTCTCGGAAAGTTTAGCTTTGCACGTCATCCCTTAATGGTTGAATTTTCTTTTACTTGGCAAGCTTAAAAAATAGCATCCAAGTTAAGCAAAAAAACTGGAAACTTGAGAGTACTTTCTGCTTAAAATAGGTTTGATTGCACTAAGTGATTCAGTTTAAATCACTTTCCTCACCCCAAAACTTTCATGTATTTTTGGTCTGATGATCCACGGCCACATAAAACTTGTAGGGTCGGATATTGGTTTTTATCGTTGAAGATGGAAAGCTACGACTAGTTGCTGAAAGAGAAACCGATGGACCTGTACATTCTCTTCATTCCTTCAATGGAAAACTGTTGGCTGCAATTAAGGATAAGATTCAGTTGTACAAGTGGGTCCTCGAAGATGCTGGATCCGGGATATTGCAACATGAATGTAGTCACCAGGGGCATATGATTCCCTTAAATGTCCAAACTCGAGGAGATTTCATATTAGTTGGAGACTTCTTGAAGAAGTCAGTTTCAGTCTTGATATATAAGGTATTCATATTAGTTGGTAACTCTTTGAAGTTGAGATTTTGTTGACAAAGAAGACTCTCTCTCTCTCTCTCTCTCTCATTTTCATCTCATTGTTCTGTTTCATATACTGGGTCTTTTTTTTTCCTCAGCATGAGAAGAAGGCAATTGAGGAGCTTGCACACAACCACGATTCAAAGGAGATGATATTATCTGTTGAGATTCTAGATGATGACACATATCTTGGAACTAAACTGAACTTGAACCTCTTCACCCTCTGCGAAAACAATGAAGACTATACCGATGAGGGAAAACAGTTGAAAGTAGTTGGTGAGTACCACCTCGGTGAATTTATCAACCGCTTCCGGCACGGATCTCTTGTGATGCGCCCTCCCGACTCGGTTGTGGGTCAAAGCCCAACTGTGATCTTTGGCACTGTGAATGGAGTGATCGGGGTCATTGCCTCGCTTCCTCAAGAGCACTACATGTTCTTAGAGAAGCTTCAATCAAATCTGGCGAAGGTAATAAAGAGTGTGGGCGGACTTAGCCACGCAGAGTGGAGATCATTTGACACTGAGGATGGGAAAGCAGATGCTAAAAACTTTGTGGATGGAGATTTAATAGAATCATTCCTTGACCTCAGTGGAAACCAGATGGAGGAGATTTCAAAGGTCATGGAGGTATCTGTAGAGGAGCTCTGCCACAGGGTAAAGGAGCTGACGAGATTGCACTGATGCAGGGTTGTTTATATTTAGCCTAGGCTCACAATTTGTCCATTTTTTTTTTCTTTTTTCTTTTTTATTTTTTGAATGATCTGTAACAACATAGAATTGTAAGAATAACTATTCTGTTGGAGTGGAGCAATATAGAGGAGCTTAACAAGTGCATTTCTTTTTTAACCAAGATCGAGCTCGAGCTTGAACTCAAGCTGAGAGTCCAGGTGAACAATCAAGCTCGAACTAATTTTCAAAAATTAAATTCAATTAAGAAAAATCTAAAACTGAGTTTGACTCTGCTTGTTAGTACCTTCACCGATATTCTGCAATGAACACTGACTAACTGGTTTTAATGCGTAGCTCATTAATTATAGCACGTGCTTCAACACAGATTGGCGTTCACACATTTTTGGAATAATTTTTCTGTCCACCATTCCCCCGACACTTTCCACAAGAGAGAAATAAAGTTGAAAAATTACATAAAACTATAGCTATAGGGTCAAATTTTCCTTCCAAAACATTATTTTAATAAAATTTCAGATAAAGTCACCAACCTTAAATAGCCAGATCTCGTCATGCCCTGCCCAGTTGTGGTCGTGCCAGGCCTTGGCTAAGCCTTGGCCACACCATAGTCATGCAAGGCTGTGGGTGCCTTGGACACAACATGATGTGTACACTACCATAGCATGATCAAGTTGTAGAGAATGATCATCCCATAGGCGACGAAAATAGAGATGGTAAAGCTCCGACGACGTCAGATCTCCGGCAACGACGAAGTTTCAAGGACGGCTAATCTTCAACAACGGCGGAGCTGGTGATGGAGTTCAACATATGTGGGCAGCTACGGCAATAGGGGCATTTGGTGGTTTAATTTAATTTTATTATATTATATAAGATTATTTAATTTAAAGATATTTTAGTTTTTTTAATTTAGAATGGCCATTGGTGACCTTACGTGAAACGAGAAGCCATGGTTATGTGTAATAAGAAAAGAAAAATGCTTCGTGACGTTAAAAAATATACGTAAATAGCCTACTTCATCTTTTGAAAATTATCAATGATTTTCAAAAGATGGAAGTACGCTATCGACGTACGTTTATCAACGTCATGATAGCATTACTCATAAGTGTGACGCCATTGTCGACCTTACGTGAATGGACTTACGCGAGAGGAACATTTGAAGCTGTAATTAAAAAAACAAATCTTGATGGGCGTAGGCACAGACGTTAGCTATCTCATCTTATTCGGAAAGGGGACCCCGTCTGGCCTCACCATTAATACGTGAACTACGAAGCTTTGCTTCTCGCTTTCGATGCTACCTCTTCCCGCGCTTCCAACACTTCGGGACTTGGGAGTGTTCCTATTTGGAATTTGGATTGGACCCATCGTCGGTTAGTTCATATATTTTGGCACTGAGAAGTGCTTGTGTTGTTTTCGTATGTCGGAGGTATTGTTCTTCAAAAAATTATGGGGACGTTAATGTGATGCGTAGTCGTTGTTGTTGGTGATGGGTTAACTCATCATTTTGTTCCTCTTTCTAGCTTTGGTAATTGCTCTCACTCTGAAAGTTTTAGTTTTGGAATGCAATTGATGGTTGCAGGTGCTTTGGCTTCAGCTAAATAGTCAGGAAAGTATTGAAGACTCTGTTTAGGGAAGATGTGTATGTTGAGCTTCTGACGTGGATAAGCGGAGTGTTAGCCAAGTGAGAGGAGCTTTTTGGTCGGAGATAAAAATGGGTTTTCAATTTCTGGTCTGGTATTGTCGCCCCGTTGGTGATGGCATTTGGGCGAAATCAGGGCAGAGTGCTCTTGGTGCTTATACACCTTGTGGTATTGACTCCCTTGTGGTTGGAATCTCGCATTTGGTCCTCTTGGGCTTGTGCTGTTACCGACTATGGCTCATTAAGAAGTCTACCAAAATCCGCAGATACCGGCTGAGGTCACCCTACTACAATTATTTACTGGGGCTATTGGCCGCCTACTGCATGGCAGAACCTCTAGTCAGGTTGGTCATGGGAGTTTCCATATTTAACTTGGATGGACAGATTGGGCTTGCTCCCTTTGAGGTGAGTTCTTCATTAGTTTGCACGTTATGATCTCTTGCATACTCGTACGCCATTACTTACTATTATTGTTTTCTGTGTCTAAGAACATTACAGTATGATTTCTGGATGCAAACATAAAAATAAAAAATCATACTACAGAAAAAAGATTTTTGGATGCACTCCTTTTGGCTAGTTAATACTTTACTCGTGAAGTTCCTATTAGAAGCATTTAAATGGCCTAGCCTGATCTAGTTGATTTAGTTGTTCTCTTCTGGTAGTATCGATAGTGGTGATGCACATTCGAAACATTATGCAGATGAATTTACCAAATTTTAATAATAAAAATTTGGAAAACTTCGGTTAAAATCCACAACTTGTTTCCTAAGGTTTTTTGTACTTAATGGCCGGTCAAAACTGTAGGATGCATTAATTTGTTGGAAACTTGAGGTGGCTAGGTGTATTAATCTTTTGGAAACTTGGGGTGGCTCCCAATAGAGGGGAAAAACAGAGCAGAGTCTGCGCCTTTTGACCCAGCCCGTGGACATATTTCAAAGGGTTAGGGAACATATTTCTTGCATTGTTGTATAAAAAAAAAAGAAAAATGTTGTTGGGGCTTGTTAAAACAGAAAGGCCAGATGTATTTTTCTGAACGACTGCTTACCATGGGAACCAAATAAATCAGCTTCTTTAGAAGTAATGCGAAAAACACAGAATTATGAGTCCAGAGAGGATCTATCATAATCATACTATTGCTTGAACCAAAATGAAGTTGAGCATAAGTGAGTGGGAGTGTTTAAAATATGTAATCACTGCAATGCATGCAAACATGTGATTTTATTGACGGTGAATACTCCAGATTTTAGATTTTTGTTGTGCAGCAAACATTTTATTGTTCCCTGAAGGGGTTTGAAGACATCCCAACCATGAAGGCTTTAATCATAGTTTAATCAAGCTGGGTTTGGTTTGTCTGCATCCAAGAATTGACCATAGTATGTGCATGCTAAAACGTTCCTAATATGGGAGTATGCTAGAGCTTTTCTTGCACACCCCAATTAGGAAATATATCTTTTATGAAGTCTGAACTAATTGCTAAACACGATGCATCTTGTGTTATTTCTTGCTGATGGCTTGTTTTTTTGTTTCACCTTTTCATGTAAAAAATTATGCTGTCTGCCCAATACTTGTTGTGTATGCCTAACGTCTGTACATATTTTGTGTTCTAGGTAGTTTCTGTTATCATTGAAGCTCTTGTTTGGTGCTCTATGATGACTTTACTTATCATAGAAACTAACGTCTATATTCGTGAGTTCCGATGGTATGTCCGATTTGGAACCATCTACGTTCTGGTTGGAGAAGCTGTATTGGCTAATTTTGTTCTCTCACTCAAAGAGTACCAGAGCCCGTGAGTTATTTCTTCATTTACTTTAACTTTTCAGTGTCTTTTGCTATTGTTATGCTCTTTGGGTAATGTGTATTGATCCTTAAGTTTGCTGTGCAGGTTTGTTCTGTATCTGTACTTCAGTGAGATTGTTTTCCAGGTGTGTTTCATTAATAAGTATGCTACAGCTTTACTTTCCGCTATGCCAACCTATTTCTTTCACTCATCAATATTCTGTTAGTGTTTTCTTTATGTAGTTTTTGTGTATTAGCACGTCATTTTAATTTCCTTAATTTCAGTTCTGTCAAAATAAATTTTACAAAGCATCGATGATTCTTTTCCATGCAGGTTCTATTCATAATTTTGTTGCTAGCCTATGTTCCTGACTTGGATCCTTACCCCGGGTATATACCCTTGGGCATTGAGGTTTCAACTGATACAACAGAATATCAAACACTTCCTGGAGGAGAGCAGATTTGTCCTGAGAATCATGTCAACATATTTTCTAGTAAGTGCTGCATGATTTCTGGATCTCTAGTTTAACCAATAAATAATGACTTGTCAGGAAGGAGGCTTGTCAGGGGTGTACATAACTCATATAAATACATATCTATAATCTGTTAACCACGCTTTTTCCGTGGAGGCTTTATACCGCTTGTTTGTTCTCCTATGTACTTTTTAGAGATTTTTTTCAGTTGGATGACTCCCTTGATGCAACAAGGCTATAGAAGGCCAATAACTGAGAATGACGTTTGGAAACTAGATCCATGGGATCAGACTGAAACTCTCATCAGCAGGTACCCTTTCCTGGTTTCTCTTATACATAAGGTCACCATTCAATTTTGGAGTAATATATGTTTCCCACTCTTTAATGAATATTTGGTTCTTAGATTCCACAAATGCTGGGTTGAAGAATCACAAAAACCCAAACCTTGGTTATTGAGAGCCCTAAATCAAAGCCTCGGAGGAAGGTATCTTTTTGCCTTTGAGAGTTGTGTTTTTTGCTTGTATTCTTCCTCATCTTTTGAGGCGTTTTTACCCTGAATGAATTGCATGCAAATGTATTGCATTCAAATGCTAGTATTTATTATGATCCATATCTTGTAATATACTTCTGTAGGTTTTGGATGGGAGGATTTTTTAAGGTATATCCTTGGATGTTTTGTCTTACAATTATTTGATGTCATTCAATACTTCCAAAATGAGTTAGTACAGTTACTTTCCTTGTACTTGATTCTTAAGGTCAGGTCATCTAGTCACACCCATTTGAATTTAATAGTTATTTCTGATCTATATGTTATATCTTGTTGATTGCGCAAATTAGATTGGCAATGATGTTTCTCAGTTCGTAGGTCCAGTTGTTCTCAATCTTCTATTGCAGGTAGGCTTTTCATCATTTAGGTCTCTCTCTCTCCCCCCCTCTGCATCTTCTGTAAATGATATAAAAGAGTTATACCACCTAATATATGTTCATCAACCAAAAAGATATAATACTTTTGCTATAACCTAAACAGAGTAATAAGCGTGGTAATGAGTAATATAAGTATGTTTTTTCCTCACATTTTCTATAGTTTTTTTCTTTGTATATTGTCTAGTAAACACATTAATGCATTCGTAAATATTTTACAGTCCATGCAACAAGATGATCCACCTTGGAATGGTTACATTTATGCTTTCTCAATCTTTGTGGGAGTGGTAAGATCCATAATTCCATATGACTGTATGACTGTCTTTTGGTGCTCAACATATTACTTCTATTTCCTTTCTGTGCCTTTTGATTTGAGCGTCTATCAAGTAGCATAAAACAAGTTATACTTTCCTTAGATGAACCTAAATTTGCCTTTTTTTCAACATCTAGGCCCTTAATACCTGTGTGTTTTGTCTTTATTCAGTCATTAGGTGTTCTATGTGAAGCTCAGTACTTTCAGAATGTAATGCGTGTAGGTTTCCGGTTGAGAGCAACCTTGGTATGTATTTATCTTTGGCAGGTTTTATTTTGATATTCATGATATTTTTTTAATAGACACAAGTCATTTTTCCTATGTAATGTCTTCGTATATGAAATTAAATATGAACATGTCATGCTTCCATGTAAAAGAACTGATTTTGTTGTTACCAGCTTTATGGTGGAGGATGACCATATCGATGTTTCTTATGAGTTTATTGTGAAATGTGTACAATGATGATGATGAATGTATGTCTCATTGGTCCCTCTTTAGAGGGTTATGTGAGGAAGGGCATCTGGTGTAGAAACTTGCTAGTATGTTTTTATGTGGATTTTGAATCATCAATTTGATACAACGATAGTCAAATGATTGTCTTGAACCCCTGGTCAGCAGTTGGTTTTATGTGGATTTTGAAATGTCAATTTCATATGCTAATATTCAAATGGGGTATAGAATCCAAGTCACCAACCCCAGATAACTGGGATAAGGCATAGATGATGATGATGACTAATATTCACTTACGTGCATGCTCATGCAAGATATGGTATATACAACACTAAAGAGATATTTGCTTGATTTTGTTTAGGTTGCTGCTGTCTTCCGTAAATCTCTGAGACTAACACATGAAGGTCGGAAAAAATTTGCATCTGGTAAAATCACAAACCTGATGACAACAGATGCTGAGGCTCTTCAGGCACATACAATCTCTCTCTCTCTCTCTCTTCAAAATATTATGTGTTTACACTATGATACTATTTCTTTTGACGTGCACAGCAAGTTTGCCAGCAACTGCACAGTTTATGGTCAGCTCCATTTCGCATTGTAGTCTCTCTTTTTCTCTTGTACAAGCAATTAGGTGTTGCTTCACTTGTGGGTTCACTAGTTCTAGTCCTTATGTTCCCTATACAGGTAAAGATGCTTTCTCACTATTAATTAACTATTCTGGTTAAAAGCTTAAGCTGTGAGGGATGGGTCTAACTACTTATGTTAACAATGCTAGCACTTCCCACTGCATGCAAGCACCACTATGCATTGCAAGTGAACACACACAAGAAGGGCACACACAATAGGGAACACTACTTCCCTAAGGAATTGAACCTGGAATCTTTACATTGATATCTTGTCAGTTAACCACTGCACTTTTAAGCTGTTAGTGAAGGACAAACTATTTATATTTACATCACGCCTTACGTTTTATTAAGGGAGAAAGATGCCCTCTCTTGATTGGTTATAATTCTTAGAAGCCAAGTTGCCTCAAAAGCTCGAGATAGATAGATAGATGATAGGCAAATTATCTAGCACTCCTTGCACTAACAAGCGCGATTTAAAAGATCTAGGTGCATGCTCATGCACATGCAAAGGCAGGGGCAGGGGCAGGGGTCAAAACTGGGACAACCTAGCTCTGGTACCATGTTAGACACCACCTGGCATCAAAATTTTGAACTCTTAAGAAACGACCCAACAATGTATATCAAGCCCATACTGGACCAAACAAATAAATGCAGATCGACAAATTATCCAACAATAATTTTTTGAAGGAATATTTTGTTTAGCAGTTTAATTTTATGGAGTTGTAGGATTTGTCTCTTCTATGCTTTTTAGTTTATTCAGTTGTTGTCACTAGTATTTTTTAGAAGTTTAGCCTCATAATATGAATCATCGGCTAATTGACCAAATATATTTTTTACGCCATCATTTGTGCTCCCCTGCAAAGTGGGACTTACTTCTCCTTCAGATATCTATGCCCGATATCTAAATTTACTTTTTCTTTTTGGAATAAATCACCCATTCTTTACTTTCTTCATCAGACATTTGTTATAAGCAAAATGCGAAAGCTGACAAAGGAGGGCTTGCAACGCAGTGACAAGCGAATTGGCCTCATCAATGAGATTTTGGCAGCAATGGATATTGTGAAGTATGAATCAAATATAATTGACAGACTTCTTGGTTATATTTCGATTGCTATTCTTTACTGACTGACTGTTATGAAATGTTAGTTATTGAAATTTGTTACTTATACATGCAGATGCTATGCATGGGAACGGAGCTTCCAATCTAAAGTGCAAGCAGTTAGGAATGATGAGCTCTCATGGTTCCGGAATTCACAACTATTAGGATCAGTTAGGTGTATATATTCAAACTAAGCATGGGTGACAGGTCAATCACCCTTGCTTTTATTGATAGATATTTTACATAGGGGACACTAACGGTAGTCAGATCCTAATAATTCTTTGGCTTATGTGCCTCTCGAACTTAGTTTGAGTAATGTTAAAACTTAAAAGAGAAGTGAAGGATGCCTATATATTTCACTTTCATGAGAGAATTCAGCTCCTTGCTCCTGGTCACCTTGTCATTTTCTTTTAACTTTGTGGTTCTATGTTCATTTTAACAAAATGCTTATTACTTTCTGTGCTTTCAGTGCAATACATTTATACTCAACAGCATCCCTGTTGTGGTTACGGTGATCTCATTTGGTCTTTACACGTTGCTTGGAGGAGATCTGACACCTGCAAAAGCATTTACTTCTCTATCGCTTTTTGCAGTGTTACGGTTCCCTTTATTCATGTTGCCTAATTTGATAACCCAGGTGCTGTAAGTCTGTTCTTTATACGGCTTAGATTTTTGTTTCTTTTATTGTTTTTTACAGAATTTCTTGCCCAGGTACAGAGTATATTCAAAATTTAGCACATGAAGTAGCAAGTATGATAAATCTACCTTAATGAACTGCTAGTATGTTGCTGTATGACGCATACCGTTCCCTTTATTCTTATTGCCTAATTTGATAACCCAGATGCGAGTCTGTTCTTTATACGGCTTAGATTTTTGTTTCTTGTATTGTTTGCTATAGCATTTCTTACCCAGGTACAGAGTATATTCAAAGTTTAGCATCTTGACGTAGCAAGTAGGATAAATCTACCTTGGTGAACTGCCAGCTGTTGTTGTATGATGCTAGTTAAAATTGGCTTTTGACGAACATTACTTCTATATCTTATGTGACTTGTTAACTTATGTTCTTGCTTTGCTGTCCAGTCGATCTGATCCATTAAGGTTAAAGAATAATTGTCACTGTGTTATGGTTTTCTGTTCATAAGTGTATAAAATTTGTGGTCATATGCAAGTGGAAAGTATATCGTGCTTGCCATATTTCCCAACTGGGATGATTTTATATCACAAGTTCCTTTGCTATGCAATGATCTCTTTCAGCTATCCAGGAATATTTATTTTCAAGATGAATGTTTAGAAGGAAAACCATTTTACTAATTCTAGTTATAACATCGTTTATTTGAGTATGAAAACCTATCTCACGGCCCTTCATATAGTCAAATTAGTGAAAGATACAAAGCTAATTTTTCTAATTTATATGACCTAGTTTGCTTTATTTGTTATTAATATCCTTATTCTCATACGGTAGGTTGTAAATGCTAATGTGTCGCTCAAACGTCTGGAGGAATTATTACTAACTGAAGAGAGAATTCTTTTTCCAAACCCACCCATTGAACCAGGGTTTCCAGCCATCTCAATCAAGCATGGATACTTCTCTTGGGAGTCTAAAGTGAGTATATCAATCTCCTAGTTTGTCTTGTCTTTTGTTCTTTACTTATGACTGGAAAGTTTTGACTTCTCATTCAGGCTGAGAAACCAACATTATCAGCCATTAATGTGGACATACCAGTCGGAAGCCTTGTTGCAATTGTTGGCAGAACTGGAGAGGGAAAAACATCCTTGATATCAGCAATGCTCGGAGAACTACCTCCAGTTGCAGCATCAAGTGTTATCCTTAGAGGGGCTGTCGCATATGTTCCACAAGTTTCATGGATCTTCAATGCAACTGTAAGTTAGAAGTTAGAATCTGCTAATGAATTGGAGGTATTGAGATGATAAGTTAGGTGAATGGGCTAATTTGTACTAAAATATTTTGCAACTGTGGCAATATATTCTCAAACGTTTATATACTCTATAGGTACGTGACAACATTTTGTTTGGATCAATTTATGATCAATCACGCTACAAGAAGGCAGTAGAAGTGGCTGCACTGGAGCATGATATTGAGATACTTCCAGTAAGTACATTGTATGATAATCAAATCTTTCAAGTCTTGCATCACAAGTGGTAGACCTTTCTATAGGAATGCTTGTAAGGATCTGTTAGCTTACATAGCTCTTCATTAGCAAAAAAAGAGGTGTATCTTGTTTTTTTTTTTCAGTGCTTGCTTGTCAAAATAGATCTAAACTAGTTTTGATTACCTACAGGGTGGTGATCTCACAGAAATTGGTGAAAGAGGAGTAAATATTAGCGGTGGGCAGAAGCAACGAGTATCCATGGCCAGGGCAGTGTACTCCAATGCTGATGTTTACATCTTTGATGATCCTCTAAGTGCGCTAGATGCTCATGTTGGTCGGGAGGTAAGTTATTTGATATTATGTTTGTTAACTTGTATGTCCATTGGGAATTTCATATTTGTGCTGTCTTGATCAGTCTGACAATCATTCCTCCAGGTTTTTGATAAATGCATCAAGGGTGTACTCCAAGGAAAAACTCGGGTGCTTGTTACAAATCAGTTACATTTTCTACCTCATGTGGATAGAATTATTGTGGTTCATGAAGGTATGGTGAAAGAGGATGGAACCTTTGATGAACTAAGTAGAAACAGTGAGGTATTTCAGAAATTGATGGAGAACGCTGGTAAGATGGAAGAACACACAGAGGAAAACAATCTAAGTGAAAGTGATCTTCTGAACAGTTTAAAGCCTGGAGAAAATGGTGAGACAGCCGCAATGAATGGTGGCTTGGAAACGACTGCAAATCGCCCAGTTAAAGAGAAGAAAGGAAAGTCTACACTTGTCAAACAAGAAGAACGTGAAACTGGTGTTGTCAGTTGGAATGTTCTCATGAGGTACGAACTCCCCTGGCTTCAGAATGTGTATTATACATATCTTTGCATGATTTTCAGCATGTTCTTTTACAATGCATATTCTGTTGTGAAATCTTCTTACACTAACTAGATTGGTTTCTAACTAAACTTATTTTTTTATCTGTCTCAGGTACAAAAATGCATTAGGTGGGGTGTGGGTTGTTAGTGTACTCTTATCCTGCTACATTCTGACGGAAGTGCTTCGAGTATCGAGTAGCACTTGGTTGAGCATTTGGACTAACCAAAGCTCTGCAAAGAGTCGTGAGCCTGCTTTTTACAATATGATCTATGCACTTCTTTCTTTTGGTCAGGTATATTTTCTGATTCTTTTTTAGTATGTTCTTAATTTAACAACTTCTGGGACAAATTATAAATTTTTGCTTGCGGGGGGTCATTGGTCCATTTGATCATCTCAATTTGTGTGTTGCTTACTGCTTTGGTGGTGTACTTTGCTCGATGCTTTATTTCAGGTCCTTATAGCCCTGCTAAACTCCTATTGGTTAATAATATCAAGTCTATATGCTGCCAAGCGATTGCATGATGCCATGCTTAAATCGATTCTTAGAGCACCAATGGTATTCTTCCACACTAATCCTATTGGGCGTGTAATCAATAGATTTGCAAAGGATTTGAGTGACATAGACCGCAGTGTTGCAGTCTCTGGGAATATGTTTTTGAGCCAGGTGTTCCAGTTGTTATCGACATTTGTGCTAATAGGCACTGTCAGCACCATATCTTTGTGGGCCATCATGCCACTCATGATTTTGTTTTATGCGGCCTATCTCTACTATCAGGTACCTGGTTGATTTTCCATATCTGTATATGTTTCTGAAGTTTTTACAGAAGTTCATTAGTTCAATCCTTGTGTTTGGGTTTTTTACAAAAGTTCATTAGTCCAATCCTTGTGTTTGGGCGGGACATTTATCAATGTGTTCATTGGAGGCAGAAGTTGGGCCTTTTGCACACTGGCCTTGCAGTGGATTCATGCACTATCTATATTTTTTTTCTTGAAAAGTCAAAACTCTATGCTTATGTTTCATATATTGCTTAATAACTTGTAGAGTACAGCACGTGAGGTGAAACGGTTAGATTCTGTTACAAGGTCGCCAGTCTATGCACAATTTGCGGAAGCCCTAAATGGGTTGTCAACAATTCGAGCCTGCAAAGCCTATGATAGGATGGCCTACATTAATGGGAAATCCATGGACAATAACGTGAGATTCACCTTGGCAAACATCAGTGCCAACAGATGGCTTGGTATTCGTTTGCAGACATTAGGGGGTGCAATGATTTGGCTGACGGCTACTTTTGCCGTCATGCAAAATCAGCACGCCCAGAACCAAATAGCTTTTGCATCCAGCATGGGTTTACTTCTCAGTTATGCATTAAACATTACCAACCTTTTGACAAACGTACTTCGACTTGCGAGTGTTTCTGAAAACAGTTTGAATGCTGTTGAACGGGTTGGGAAATATATAGATCTCCCATCAGAGGCTCCACTTGTCATTGAAAGCTGCCGGCCTCCCCCAGGTTGGCCATCAGAAGGGACTATCAGATTTGAGGATGTGGTTCTGAGATATAGGCCAGAACTCCCTCCAGTTCTCCATGGATTATCATTTTGTTTTTCATCCAGAGAAAAAGTTGGGATAGTGGGCAGGACTGGAGCTGGAAAATCAAGTATGATCAATGCTTTGTTTCGCATTGTAGAATTAGAAAAGGGGAAAATATTGATTGATGGTTTTGATGTTGCCAAATTTGGTCTGGAGGATCTGCGCAAAGTTCTTGGAATAATACCCCAGTCACCAGTACTATTTTCAGGTATGATATTATTTCTTATTAATTCTTTTAAGTTTCCTCAGTAGTAACACAGTCAAATATTCATTGGCGGATTGGGCCACTGATGTTGGTCAATGCGAGCATGTAGATATGTGATCCAGTGAGCATTCCTATATCAATTAGTAAACCAACACAATGCCTTATATTAGGATCTTTTACATCTTAATTGGTCACGTTCAATAGTTTTCCTTTTCTGAGCTGATCCCAGTTTAGGTACCTATTGAGAATCAGATGCATAGCAATCAAAAATTTTGTCGAGGCATATACTAATAGTGGCAATCAGTTGAATGCATAAAAAATAGGCATAGAGAGCAACAATGCTGATATGTGCATCCCACGTTTGATCCAAAATTTGACGTATTCCAAGGAATATCAACAAAGAGGCTAGGCATCAAAGCTTTGAACCTTATTCATATCAAATTAACTGCGTTAGATATGTTAACTAACATGAAATCTTGAGGTCAACTGCATTTCGTGGTAGCTAGTAGGTATGACTTCTCCTAATTTTGCTAATAATTTTCGACTGTTTTATCCTGGTTATTCGTTTGCATTGTTGGTAGCCTCGTTTGTGGTTGGACATTTTTGAGAAGACATATCTGGATGTGATGTATCCAATTTGAAATAAGCTTTGTTGGTGCCAAAAAAAAAAGAAGAAGAAATAATCTTGTTAGAATTTGTACATCATTAGTTTGTTGTAAATTATTCCATGAGATTTTGGATCAACTAGAAAAATATTTTGTAGACTTCTCTTTTGAATTTGACTTTCCTTTCCAGCTATATGGCTTTCATATGGCTTTGAGCTGGAAAGTTTTGTCTTTCATTTATATAAAAGTAAATAGATAAGGGGGATATGTTATGGGCAGATTCTGACCCACTTGCAAATGTAAGACTGACAAGAAGTTGCATCAGACCAATATTGCCTCCTTTATGTATATTGTAAATGTGTAGTTACTTTCCAGGAGAAAAACATGTAATTCTAATCAGCCTAATTTTCGTAATGTAGGAACTGTGCGGTTTAATCTGGACCCATTTGGTGAGCACAACGATGCCGACCTTTGGGAGGCCTTAGAAAGAGCGCATCTAAAAGATTTCATCAGAAGGAATTCCTTGGGACTTTATGCTGAGGTAAAGAAAGCAGATTGTTTTCCTGAACATAAATAAGCAAGATTTTATTTTTTACTTTTCACACTTTTTATGAAAAATGACGTTGTAAATTCAATTGTGGGGAGAATTTCTTTGTCTTTTATCTAAACTGCCTTAAAAATACGCCAAAGGATTAACTTGAAGTAGGATATTTTTCTTTCTCAAGGTATCTGAAGCTGGGGAGAATTTCAGTGTGGGACAAAGGCAACTGCTTAGTCTTGCTCGTGCTCTACTGAGAAGATCAAAGATACTTGTTCTTGACGAAGCAACGGCAGCTGTTGATGTTAGAACTGATGCCCTCATTCAAAAAACTATAAGAGAGGAATTCAAATCATGTACACTGCTCATTGTTGCCCATCGTATAAATACGATTATTGACTCTGATCGCATTCTTCTTCTCAGTGCTGGTCAGGTATATCACTTTTCTCGCAATACAATGAAATAAATTTGTGGGAAACTAATTTGCAATTCCATTGCACTTTACCTTAAATCACCATTGGAAGATAATAGAATACAAAACATCTTATGCTGGTTCTTTCTTAGATATTGACTGTCATATTCTGATGGCATTTAGTCTGTTGACAACTAAAGCGAAGAGTTCATAGCATTTTTTTGCCTTTGAATAACGAGTTGTGACAATTTGCACTTTAGCCTTTAATCACTCTGTTTTTATTGTGAGCCGTGACTTATGGTTTTTCATTTCCCTGCTGTCACTCTGTTTTCATGTTCAGGTTTTAGAGTTTGACACCCCGAAGAAGCTTCTGCTGAATGAGGAAAGTGCCTTTTCCAAGATGGTTAAGAGTACTGGTGCTGCTAATGCTCAATATATGCGGGTATCACCTCATAGTTTCTTGAGTTTATTTTTACTTGTTCATAGCCTTGGTGGAGAATTTCTCCGCGGGATAAACAGTAACGTTTATACATTCTAGCATTTCTTAGGTGCATGAAGTTTGGTATTTTTGTTGCATACATTATGCACCTTTCTTTTCTTAAACTGAATATGCTTAAAAAGTAACTTAACGTAAAAAGTTGGAAAATTCATTTGTTTCTCCTGTAGCTAGTCTAGACAGTTAGCCTTAGCTAGTGGAACAAGTTTGTAAAACTGCCTTCTATTACTATTTAGTTTTCATGGTTTTCTGGTGAGCAGACTTTGGTTCTTGGAGAGGGTAAGGACAGATCGAGAGACATGCTCAAATGACAGGATGAGCAAAGAAGATTGCTGGCCTCATTTCATTGGGCAGCTTCTGCTCAATATGCCCTTGCTGTCACCTTGACATCTTCCTAAGGAGATCTCCAAAAGATGGAGATTACAGATGAGAACAACATCATCACCAAAAACTGAAGATGTAGTTATTACATTACAGAGCGTTAGGAGGAGAAGCACAATCAAGTTACTAAGGATACCCTGAACCAATACAAGGCCTGGATCTTGATGCATATGTTCAAATACTTGTTAGAGACTCTTGATTAAGAGTAGTACAATGTGTAAAAATATAATATAAATAAAAAAGATTTCTTTTTCCTAATTGGAGGCATTGATAATAATATAATATAAATAAATAAGATTTTTTTCCCTAAAGGTTTGAGTTTTTGGGAAACCTGATTATTTTATATGGTATTAGAGCTAGGTTACGAGATGTCCTGAGTTCTAATCTCATTGGAGATATTTATACCCCAATTATGTTTTATGTGTTGTGCTTGATGTATGTTTGTACGTGAGGAGAGGTGTTAGAATATAAAAGAAATAAATAATATTTCCCTTTCTTAACCGCTTGAGCTTTTGGGAAACTTGGTTATCTTACATGATATTAGAGCTCTAAGTTTTGGGAAGTCATGTGTTCAAGTCTCGTTGAAGGTATTTATATGCCATTCGGCTCAAACTTTTAGGAAGCTTTGTTAGTTAACATGGTATTAGAGCCAAAAACTTGGGTTTGAATCCCGCAAGGAGCAGTTCTTAAGGCAAGGCCTATATGTGGGCCCATTCCCGTGCTACTAGACTAGTGTACCAAGTAGGGCTATTAACAGGTAGGGTATGGGCTAGGTAAAGTTTTATACACATCCATGATGCTTCCTAAAATTTTACCTATACCTTACCCATTACCTATTTTTTCGTTCATTATTCATACCCTACCCATTACTTATTGGGTAAATGGGCGATAAAATGACCAACTAAATAATAAATAAAAAATAATAAACAAGATGAAAGAAATTATCGTAAATAATATGTACTTCTTAAAAGCCTATCCAATGTATCACAAATTGAATCCAAAATCCAAGTGTATAATAATGAAAATACAAAATGTTATGATGAAAGTACAAAATATTATATATGCAAGACATTCTCCTTGGGCAAAATTTGTAACTGTGTTTGAATAAAGGTGAGTATTGTTTATAAGCTCCTGCTTATAAGTAAAACAAAAACAAAAGGAAGTTTTGTTCTTCTTCATAAGCTTCTGTATGTGGCTAAAATATATTCAAAACATTTTCATTCTTTTTAATAACAAATAGTAATCTACTATCATATGATGACAAAAAAAATGAAAGCCCTCACTCTCACAAACAATGCAATAGTGAATATTGTAATTGTATTTGTCTAGATTTGTACTAGAAAGAACTTCTCCAAAAGTAAAGTATGATGCAAATTGTGAACTGTCTTCCCAAGATTAAGTAACCTACTCAATATTTTCTGCAATTTGAATAAAAAAACATTTTTTCTTCTATATGATCCCACCTACATAGTTTACTCTCCCTCTTAGAAATCTAAAGTGCCAATTAATCCTAATTCCTAAATGATATGAAGTACAGGTCATCTTAACACATTCCATCCTTAAACCATGATGAAAAGTAAATCCAACATGAGGCAAACAACATTTCGTGCAATACGACCAATAAGCTTCATTAATAATTCCAACGTATTAAACACTATGGATTATGCACAGATGAATGGAACCATAATAATATCAAAATGAACCAGCAGCTTTGTAGCAAAATAGATTGAATGAAAAAAATGTATAATTCAGTTACACAAGCCAAATTAAATAATTTACCACTATGTCAATTTGCTCAATCATTCCAATTAATGTAAATTTACTATTCTTAATAATACAAGAAGATAATTTTAGTAATTAGCCTTTTAATATCACAGCCAAAATGAGTGACTATTTTGATTAAGCAACCAAAAAAATAAAAATGTCATATCATAAGTAAAAGAGAATGTCTAGCCCGATAGAGCCAGATAGGGGTGCAAGTTTTTAGGGTTGGCCAAATGGTCTAGCCCTACTTGGCAAGCAAAAGAGCAGGTAAGGGCTTTAGATTTTTTAGGCCGAAGGTGAGTTGGGCCTATATAGGGCTAGGCTAGGGTCAAGGGCAAAAAAGTTAATAAACTTAGCCCGGCCCAATGGCCCACAAAAGAATATTATTTTATTTTCTCTGTGACACTTGTTGATCCAAGACAATGACTTTAAAAAAAATTGTGAGCTAATGTTGGTCAGTGATGATTGTTTATAGTTTTGTGGAGGTTTTCATGAATTGTAATGCATGGTGCTTTTAGCCATGTGATTCACCTAATTTCAATGATGGGCGTATGTCAACTAGATTTATGATAAAGTGTAATTATTAGTGAACATGTTTCTAAAAATGATTACTATGTAATTCATGATGCTTATTATGAAGGAAACTTCGTGGTCTTACAACTAACAAGCTCACAAGTTTATTGTAGTGGTTGTGCTACGGATTTGTTGTCCTAGTGTTAGCTGCCAATTGGTGGTAGGTTACTGTCATGAGTCTCATTGCGATGTGTGCTTTTAAGTTTTAACTGGTCTAACTCGTAAGCGAGGTTGTTTCAATATGTTGTGTATTTTCTTATGTTTTATGTTTAATCTAGAGTGTCTGAATTGCTAAACTTCAATTAGGATTCTTGATTCCTTTGTTAAAGGGGGCTCTTGAACTCATTTTGAAAGTGTCAATTAAAAGTTTTTAACTTATCATAATCCTGAATCCTATTTTTTTGTGTGTTATGATCTCGTGCTAATTGAAATCAGTAAGCACCAACAAACGATTGGGACATAATTTTTAGTTCCCATTAAGGGTAAAATTAGCCTCCGGGTATCCGCAAGCTATTTCTGTGTGGGTGAATTCGTGTATATCCATCAGATGACGATCCTACGACGTGACTTTTTTTAAACCCGAAACAACTAAACTCCTCTCTTACGACAACTTCCTCTCCATCCGCTCATCACACACGACAACTTCTCCTGGGAGGGAGATCCCCAGTCCATGGCCTTCTCACTGTAGCGTCTTGTGGTAGTGGTCAAGTTCACCATTGTCCTTCACTTGCGGCTTTCTTAGGCAGTTGGAGGAAGATTCCAGCCTGTGGTTCTCTCACTATGGCATCTTTAGGTAACAGATCGAACAACAAGCTCCAGCGGCCATCAACAAGCTCCATGTGAGGTATGCCACTGTAGCCCTCCCTTCACCATCAACAAGCTCTAGAGGCCAGTCTCTAACAGTCCTCCCTATGCAATCTTCCCCACCCATCCTTCGGCTCTTCCTCCCACTGCTTCTTCATTCCAAGCGAAGCTTCCTATGCCCATGGCCTCTATTGCAGCCCTCAACCACGATAGCCTACTATCTGCAAGAGAACGCCGCCTTCATGAGCCCAAATTGCAGAAGATGCATACCAACTCACGTAGCCACCTGAAGATCCAAGCGGTTCTTACCACGCCAGTTCTAGTTAAGCCAAAGCAGCCATGTCAGGTTTTCCCATTTGAAGAGTACATGGCGAGCAAGGTGAAAGTGGTGAACGAAGCGCTGGACCAGACCGTCCCTCTACGGGAGCCATTGAAAATCCACGAGGCCATGCGCTACTTCCTCCTCGTTGGAGGCGAACGTGTTCGCCTCATCCTTTACCTGGCCGCTTGCGAGCTATTCGGTGGAGCCGACCTTCTCACCCTCCCGGCCGCCTGCGCCATGGAGATGATCCACACCATGTCCCTCATCCACGACGATCTCCCTTGCATGGATGACAACGACCTCCGCTGTGGGAGGCCCACCAATCACAAGGCATTCGGTGAGGACACGGATGTGCTGGCTGGCGATGCTCTCCTCTCACTGGCGTTTGAACACATGGCTAATAGGACCGTGGTGGCAGGAGTGTTGGCGGAGTGGGTGGTGCGGGCAGTGGCAGAGCTGGGGTTGGAAGGGCTGGGTGGCGAACAAATCGTGGACATTGGAAGCGAGGGGAAGGTGGTGGGGCTAGACGTGTTGGAGTATATCCACCTGCACAAGACGTGGAAGCTGCTGGAGGCAGCATTGGTGTGCAGGGCGGTGGTGGGAGGGGCGGAGGAGGAGGTGCTGGATTAAGTAAGGAGGTATGCTTGGTGTGTGGGGCTTCTGTTCCAGGATGACATCCTGGACGTGATCAAGTCAACGGAGGAGCTGGGTAAGACGACCGGCAAGGACCTAGTGACGGACAAGGGCACCTATCCGAAGCTGATGGGTCTGGATGGGCCACGTTGTTTGCGGCCACGCTTGTGGGCCAGACAGAGGCCGAGTTTGGGGTAAACGATGGGTTGGGGGGGAGGTGAGGGGGGTGATAAGGAGAGTGAGAAATGGTTGTTCGATTACGATTGGACGGTTATTTTAAAATTCACTCGCAGAAGCTTACCCAACGAGTGCCTGTAGGCTAAGTGATCTCATATAGTAAATAGGTAGTTAAAATTAGTTGTATATTTTACCTATGAGACCCGTTTATATGAGCCCGGGCTCATATACACCTACGTGAGCCGGGTTTCTATAGGCCGTCGAATTTACATCCTGCGGCCCATAATACTTATGAGCATTTAAACCCATGAATATTATGGGCCGCCGGATGTAAATCCGACGGGCCATAGAGTCCGGGCTCATGTAAGGTGTATATGAGCCCGGGCTCATATAAACTTTTTCCTTTACCTAATACTTGTTTATCAATTACGGGACCATGAATTTTGGTCGGGCGACTAAGCGAGGACGATTGACAGCCCTAGTACCAAGAATATTTCAATCTATGGACAATTAAATAAATAATATTAAAAGATAATTTTTAAAATAGTAAAAAAAATATAATGCCAAAAAATAGTATTCTCCCGCCACGCAGGTGCCACTGGCAGCTGATGCTCCACGGTTTTTTTTCGAAGTTTTTTCTTTAACCTTGTCGTGTGGAAGGAGAAAACCGGACGAAATCGTCCTTTCAAATGGCTAAAATCCAGTTTCGCCCCGAAACTCGTCCACAGGGTCCAAAAAGTATAATAGTTGGGTCCTTATGCATGCACGCCCCCATGCATCTTCCCTCCTCTCTCTCCCCTCCTCCAGTCCTTTTTCACGCGTTGGATTCTTTGTGCATGGCCCTACGTCGGCGGTGCAGGCCTGGCAGTAGGCTGTAGTCCTTGCATAGACAAATAACTTGTGGAGTTGACTGGGGAGAAGGCGGGATCTTGCCGCACCGGGCGCAGACCGCGACGCTGCTGGCGTCCCAACTCCCAGTCCAGCCTTTGCCTGCCTCTCCTTATTCTTCAGCCTGGAGAGGTGTCAGCGCTGTGGTAACTCCTGCCTTTGCACCTCCCCACCTTCGAGGCCACCGGCTGACAAAGGGTGGACGAGGGCGAGGAGGAAGAAGAGTAGGTCCCAGTTGCTGGCCGCGACTGACTGCAAATCACTCCACATCTATATTTGATAAAGCACACAAACTCCCGCCAGACGCTAACCTCTGCAAGATAAGAGTGTGGAGCTCTCGGTAACTACTACGCCTCGCCCGGGCATTGAAGAATGCATAGGCAACTTGGCTTGCCAGTTTCAGCTGCTTGACGTGGCAGTCAACGTCTGGTGGGATCAGCTTTGCTGGCCAGTTTCAGCTACTTGAGGAGGCAGGCAAACTTGATGCGCCTGGGGCGTCGATCCTATGTGCGAGGTGCATGTTCCCTGCCCGTCCTCAAACTTGTGATGGGCTAGAGAGTCTGGATGAGAGGAGACTTTAAGAGGTGCAGTTAACACAAGGAGGGCTGAACCTCAAGCACAAGGAAGTTCTGCGTTGTTTTCTGCTGCAACAACAGGAAAGTTCAACCAACGAACTTCAGCAAAGGAGTGGGAGCGGAACAACATCGGGTTAGCAAACAACAGAGAAAGAAAGGGAGGTCTTTCAGAAAAACAAGAGAACAGCTTACGAGAGAAAATTTTTTGGAGGTTGTTCGACATATTCTCCCAGGAGTTCCTTCATCGCCATGGCCTGCACCTGCTGGGCACGATGAGCCGGGGCTCCCCTGCCTCATCCCCTTACTCTGCCCCGGCCTCCTGCTCTGCCTCGTCCCAGCTTGCCCCTTTGCTCGGCCCTAGATCCAGCTTCGTGTGGTATGCACCGACGATTATCACCCCCCAACGGTGTGCCTGGAATGGACGAGGGGAGCGGAGAGTACTTCGCCCAGATCAGCGTCGGCAGCCCTGCGAGGAGTCAGTACATGGTCATCGACTCCGGGAGCGACATCATGTGGGTGCAGTGCCAGCCTGTTACCACCAGTCAGACACGGTCTTCCACCCGTCGGACCACCTTCGCCGGAGTCTCATGTGGCTCTTTCGTGTGCGGGCGCACACCTGTTGTAACTCCGGCTGTACCGGAGCCCCGTCGCCTTCCCCTTCTCTTCTTCACGTCCCTTTCCCTTCTTCACGTTCAGGGTGAACACCAGCATGCGGTGGTGCGGTGTATCCAGCGTGCAGGTGGAGTTGGGCCTGGCCTCGTAGCTCCAGGTCCGACCACCGGTCAAGATACACGAAGCTGCAGTAGGTGTGCAGCCAGTCCAGGAGACTTCCATGCATGCAAACGAGAAGTATATGAAGAGAAAAGTATGGGGAGAGAGAGTAGACTAGGATGGCAGAGGGTACGAGTTTCGTTAATTGGAATGAGGAAACCCAAGTTTCGCCGTTTATAACAAAGAAACTCTTTCTAAACGACGAACGATCGAAGCCATGCTTCCAATTAATTTCATCCTCCTAAATCAAATAAAAGATTTTAAAAAAGAACGTAGTTATTCAAACCTCATATTTTTCCTTGTGTCCCCCATTTCTTTTTTACCCCACTTTTTTTTTAACTTCTTTCCCCCTCTCCCCTATCTTCTCCTTTTGACTCCGTACATTCCCCTATCTTCTACTTCAACTCCGGCATCGGACAGGCGCCAGCCAGTCAAATCCGACCAGAAAAAAAATTGCGGCCGCTGAGCCACTATGTGCAACCAGCAACGGTCGTTGTGCGTCGGTCGCGCATAGCAGGCTAGCGGCCGGTGGCGGAGTTGGACCAGGCAGCCGCCCGTGGCTAGCAGCGGCTGCCAAATGTTGTGAGGCAGTCGCTGGGCGTGGCCGCGCCCAGCAGGCTGGCGGCGCGCGGCCCAGCGACTGCTGCCTGTCTCTAGCAGCCGCGCCCACGGCCAGCAGCGGCCGCTAGCTTGCTGTGTGCGGCCACGCCCAGCTGCCACCTCACAGCCGGTTGGCGGCGCGTGGCCTAGCCGGCGGTCGCGCCCAGCGGCCCAGGCCGCTGGTGGGCATGGCGAGCAGCGGCCATGGCCGCTGCCTGTCGGCCCAGCGGCACAGGCGGTGGTGGGCTGCGGCGGCGGCCGCGCGCGGCCGCTGACTTTTCTTCTCCATTCATTGGATCTTGTCGGCCAGCGTTAGGCCAGCGCCGGAGTTAAAGGAGAAGAGATGGGGGAGAGGGGGAAAGAAAGTAAATATATATATATATATATATATATATATATATATATATATATATATATATATATATATATATATATATATATATATATATATATATATATATATATATATATATATATATATATATATATATATATATATATATATATACTTTTTTTGTTTGGGGGATGCAGAGAAAAAACAGGGGGCTGAATAGCCACGTTCTTTAAAAAAATTTACGTATGCACCAATTGCATTGTTGGTGCCTGCCCAGTGAGAACACCATTTTAAGAATTTTATTTCTCTCTCCGCTATATTAGAATTTTTTAATATTATTCATTTAATTTTACCTTTTTTTAATGAACGCGACTATTTCCCCCCCAACATTCACTCAGGGCCCCCCAAATCAGAAAAAGGTGGGTATTTTTTTTTTACTTAGCACCCCCCACCCTATACTTACGAGGCACCCCAGTCTGAAAAGAAAAAAAAAACCTTTTGTATCCCTTTCACTGTGCTGAACATGCATGAATTTCTTGCCGGCGGCAAGAAGGTTGTCCACGCTGGAGTTCTACAAGGTAATGTCCCTCCCATCTTCCTCCCTGCCTATACGGTTCGTCCCTCCCAATTGCTTCTCCATGCATGAAAAGAACAGAGATTATAGGCGTTTCTCCCATCTTCCTCCCTGTAATGGTCGTCCCTCCCAATTACTGTGCATGCACTTAGAAATCGCTGCTTCCCATCAAAATCAAAAAAATCCTTCATTTGGATGATTAGCAAGTAATCTTTATTGATTTTCTGGGCATTCAACAATTAGAATTTGGGTTCACAGTGCGCCATGGCTAACTGAACTTTAATGTGCACAAAGTTTTCAAAGTGTCGTTCCACTAGAACTCGTGACGGGGGCTACCACCCGCCATTACAAACTGATTTATACGGGGACTAAATGTCCCCATCAATTTCTTCCAAATATGTCGATGACCTCTCCCCGCCAGAACTCGTCCAGAAGGTTTAATGGATGCGAAAATCTTCTGGAGGTTGTCTGGCGGGGGGTACCCCTTGCCACAGTTAATGCATTCATACAGGGACTTATGTCCCCGTAAACTTATTCCTAATTTGTCGGTGACCTCTCACCGCAAGAACTCATCCAGAAGCTTTTAAAACCCTCGAAAATCTTCTGGAAGTTGTCTCGTGGGGGTTACCCCCCACCAAATTCAATGCATGTATACGGGGACATATTCCCCCGTAAGATTATTCCCAATTTGACGGTGGCCTCTCCCTGCAAAAACTCGTCCAGAAGGTGAGGCGAATAGACAGGACAGGCCTAGAGGGGAGGGGAGGGGAGGAGACAGTACGGGAGGGGAGAGGAAGAGAGGAGACAAGACAGAAGGCGAGGGGGAGGGGAGGGCAATTCACCGGAGGAGAAGGGAGGGGACTTCACCGGATAAGATGAAAATACGGGAGGGGAGGGGACTTCAGCGGATGAGAGGGGACGGAGGGTGAGAGGATTTCACTGGAAGGGAGGAGATTTCACCGGAGGAGAGGAGATTTCACCGGAGGAGAGTGGACGGAAATGGAGAAGACAAAGGTGGGGGGCACAGTCCGAATGAGGGGGTTAGGGGCGTACTGAGTAAAAACTAGTATTAGGTTGAGGGTGGGGTGTAGGGAAGTAAAAATAGTAATTTATGTGGGGTGTGCAAAGTGTGGGGGGCCCTAAGTGAATGTTGGGGGGGAATAGCCGTGTTCTTTTTTAATATCATTCATAAAATCTAAATAAATAGATTTGACAAAATGTGTGTTTTGTTGCAAATACTTTCCTTTGCGACAAAATAATTTTCATTACAAATAGTTTTATCAAGAGTTTTATTATTTTTATTTGCATCAAAGAAAGTTTATTTCCAAATATTTTAATTGTTCAAGACAAAATCTATGGTTTGTCGCAAATAGTGGTGTTTTTAAGACCAATGAAATTTTTCGCTAATAATTTTTCAAAATCTACGGTTCGCTAATGATACACAACAATACGTTTGTTGCAAATACGTAATTTTTTGGGATGAAAATTATGCGTTGTTGCAAATGGTGATATTTTTAGGACGATTAACGTTTGTCGCGAATAGTTTTTGAAATACAAAAAAATGTTCATATTTTTATTTGCCACAACCGTATTGAATTGCGAATACATCCTTTTTAGGACAATAATTATATTTTATTGCATAAAGTTATGTTTTTACTTTTTAGGACAAACCATGTTTGTTGCAAATATTTTTTGAAAAGTAGAAATTTTTTACATATTATTAGTTGGGACAAAAATAATGTTTGTTGCGAATGGACATTATTGTGCAGCAAAATTATGGTTTCATCCCAAATAAGTATTATTTACCATGAATTTTATTTGTAGCAAATAAGTTTATGAACAAGATCCCTTCACGACTATCATTTGCGACAAATGTCTATTGTTGTCGTAAATAGTTACTCTTAGGGGATAAAATTTAATTTGTGGGAAAAGAATTTGTTACAAAAAGTCACATTTGTTGTAGTAGTCGCGTAAATGAGTCATTGGGTCAGGTGATAGCTCTAAGTAGAAGTCAAAAGCTGTTGAATAAAGCAGGAATTTAAAAAGAAAGGCACATATTGAATCCTAGGGTGGGACTTAGATAATATGTTTTATATATTACTCTTTAATAAAAATGGTTGTGATCTTTGAAAAAATATATAATCATTATCAAAATGATATTATACTGTAAAAATGTAAAGATCCAATAAGAAAAATCACGAATTGTTCTAAGCATTCCCCCCATATTGTGGACTTGAACAATTCCAACTATTCCATGCAACATTTGCCTTTGTTAAACCTTTTTTGTACAGCTGAGTTTAAATTGTAATTTTCTCATAAAAGCCATGAGGCATCTAGCGACCATAATAGACTCTATCATGGTTATTGTTACGGGCGCAAAGCTTTACCTAACGTTTGCCTTAGTGATGGCCTGGCTACGCTATGCAACAAGCAGCCAATCTCTCCAACCTTCCCACTCGTATGCGCAAAGGGAATAAGCAATCAGCAAACACAAGCCGTCTTTGGTGCAATGGGGCTCTGCTCAGTGCTATGTAAATCAGTCTATCGATATACAAGGGCAGCGAGAGGACAAGGTTGCTTAGTAGGTCGGAGTTCTCTCTCTCAGAACTCTGGTTTGCTGCATCAATAGCTATCTGTCATGACCGCCTTTGCTCTCTCCCTTATATAGGGACTCAACCATAGGCTGGTCCTAGTGCTAGTAGAACATACAAACCTACCCTGTAATGACCCTAATTTTCTGACATGGCCTTTTTATAAAATTTATTTTTTATAATTTCCTAAGTTTTGGTTAGAGCTTTCAAACATGAGTATAACAAGTCAAAAATGCGTAAATCGGAGGTCGGGAACGGAAGTTACGACCTCGGGAAGTGTGTTCTACTGGTAGGACCCACTTTTATAGTGCTAGTAAACCGGTTCTTAAGTAGCCTAGTCTCATAGGGCTCGTCAATATGAGCTCAATGGTACCAAGAACGCGTGAAACCAAGTTCGGAATAAGAAGTTACGCTTATTTAAAGATTAAGGTAAAAAAATGGATATGCTCGGCGCACCGTTGCACAGCGCGCGGCGTGCGAGTCACGTGCGATGAATGCTTGTGATGAGTGTGCATTTGTCACGCATGCCACCAATTTTGGCAGCGCCAACAGAAATGTCACCATTTCCGCTAGCATGCCACTGCCTTCGAGCAATATAAATTCTTCCCCCCGGGTTAAATTTTTTCACACAAGTCACTTTTTACTCCTTTCACTGTTTTCACTGCCATTGACCCATTTTAAGTCCGATTTACCCGATCCAAGACTCGTTTCCTACTAAATTAAGGGTGCTCTACGCACTGAAAGAGTCATTTTCTAAAGGTGACCTTTCTAAAGTTAAGAAAACTCTACCCCTCTCCTAATCCCCCCCTTTCTTCTTTAAACTGTTTCTAGACCATCTTAAACCCATTTTAGTCCGTTGAAAAGCCGTACCCCACAAAATCGAAGACACTCTACATGTTGGGAAGGTTATTCTGCCAAGTTGACAGCTCAAAGACTAATAACTTAAGGAGGGATTTTCTTTATATTCTACGAGGGGATTTTCTTATACTCTGCACATGTTAGAGGTAGGTAGTTTTAAATTATAATTGTATGCCAAGATTTTGACTCACCGAAGTGTTGTTAAAGGTCTTCTTCTTATATTTCAGAAAGAAACTCTGTCTTTAAAAGCATATCCTCTTTTCAAAAGATTTCTCTGAGTTTTGGGTAATTGTACCCTCTGGATAGTTCGTGGTTTATCAAAACTAGGGATTATTATGATGATTCTGGATACTGCCACATTTGGCTTTGGCGCGCACAGGAATTGGGATATCATGGGAGATTCTCTTTCCTTCCATCTCTCGTTTCCCCATGAGCGCGGGTGTAAGTCGTCTGGTATCGCGACATTATGTGACCGTGTTTTCGGACTTTTATTATTTTCTGAATGATTTTAAAGGAAATATGGCACAATTTTTGCTCTCATGAAGCATATTTTTAGAACTTAACTCAACCTACTGAGTATGAATTTACTCACCCACCTTTAGATTCTGCATATGTGTGACTCGAATATGAAGGAGCCGACAAAGAGCTTTCTTAAATTTAGTTTTTGTACTCTTTTTGTAATTTATGTAATGTTTGTAGTGACTGATGTATAAAGGCATGTTATGCTAAATTTTGGAAAACCTTGTATAATACAAAGTGTGTTGTAATTACTCTTTTGGTACACGGTGATCCTTGGCATTAGGAATTAAATTTCGTAATGTTTTCAAAAATTATTTTCTTTTATTTCAAAAATTTGAGGGGTGTTACATACCCAAACAAGAAGTCTTACTTTGAACAACTCTCTCCCCTTTAACCAGCTGCCCTAGTCCAAATCAGGAAACCAAGAGAGTCTGTCTTCGACTAAAAGTCCAGCGTACTGCTGCCTTCAAGAGTTCGAGCCGTCTAAGGAACCTACTGCCTCCACTCCTACTCGAGCTAGGAGTGGGGCTGCTCTGCATACGTGAGTCCTAGCTGCCTTAGGAGTCCGCCCCTAAGTGCTTGTGGCGCCCAGCTCGCCACCTAGAATCCTGCCCGAGCAGGGACTCCTCCTCAGCATGCTTCGCAAGGCGAGTACCCGTCCAAAACCGCTCCAACGCTGCTCCCAACATCCATCCGTGCCCAAGGGGCTGCCTAGGTTGTCCATCGCCTAGGCTGACTTGGTTGTCCTCTGCCAAGTCTAGGGGGTAGTCGTCCCCTTTCTCTACGGGACGAGTTAAGGGGCTAATAGGCCTCCCCCAACCAATCCTCTTGACGCCCTCGTTGAGGCTAAATAATATCGAACCTTGTCTTCAAACTGCCATAATGCGACATCTCGCTCCCAGCTATTCTCTGTCCTCAAGTCATGCAGCTTGTCCTTCAAATAGTCTGCAGTGGCTACCATGTCCGCAGCCAAAGAGTTGAATCGGGCAACACCTCCTGTTGAACTACCTTCTTCGGACTCATCTGCATAGGAACTGATCTCAACCGAGGAGAGATGTTGGTTGAAGGCACCAATGTAGTCCTGGACTAATCGCAAGGAAGCCTGCACTTCGGTCAGTGTCCCGTTAGCCATTCTCAAAGCATCCTACTTGGCTTCAATGTTTGTCAAGCGCTGCAACATGGAACCCGTGATTGTGGCAACTCGATTGCCCACAATCAGCAAGGAATGTCTGCTGTCCTCGCTTGCCAAATATCCTCAAAATGTCCCAAGTCCGTTTGGCCCGTTCAGGATCCCAACAATGGAACTAACTGTTACGGGCACGAAGCTTTGCCTAGCGTTTGCCCTCGTGATGGCCTGGCTGCGTCGTGCAACTAGCAGCCAATCTCTCCGACCTTCCCACTCGTATGCACAAAGGGAACAAGCAATCAGAAAACACAAACCGTCTCTGGTGCAATGGGGCTCCACCCAGTGTTGTGTAAATCAGTTCGTCGATGTACAGGGCAGGGAGAGGGCAAGGATGCTCAGCAGGTTGGAGTTCTGTCTCTCAAAACTCTGTTCGCTGCATCAATAGTTGTCTGCCATGGCCACCCTTGCTCTCTCCCTTATATAGGGACTCAACCATAGGCTGGTCCTAGTGCTAGTAGAACATACAAACCCACCCATACAAGAAGTTTCACCCGGAACAACTATCTCCCCCTTAGCCAGCCGCCCTAGTCCAAATCAGGAAACCAAGGGAGTCCGTCTTCAACTAGGAGTCCAGCGTCATGCTGCCTTCAAGAGTTTGAGCCGTCCAAGGAACCTGCTGCCTCCACTCCTACTCGAGCTAGGAGTGGGGCTGCTCTGCATACGTGAGTCCTAGCCGCCTTAGGAGTCTGTCCCTAAGTGCTTGTGGCGCCCAGCTTGCCACCTAGAGTCCTGCCCGTGCAGGGACTCATTCTAAGTCTGCTCCGCAAGGCGAGTATCCATCCGGAACCGCTCTAATGCTGCTCCCAACATCCATCCGTGCCCAAGGGGCTGCCTAAGCTGTCCGTTGCCCAAGCTGACTTGGCTATCCGCTGCCAGGTCTAGGGGGTAGCCGCCCCCTTTCTTTACAGGACAAGTTGAGGGGCTAACAATTATGGTGGCAGCCTCTGTGGTTGATCGTGGCCACTAGGGGTTGGAACATGCCCTAGTTTCGCGTTGCACAAGGACCACTCCCATCTCTCTACGTGCATGGCATACACCCAATCTAGCCACCCAGTGGTTGCGATCGGACATAGAATTGTTCTCCCATCAATGATGACCATGGAGGAGCGGTCGTAGCATCTCCCACGGGCCTCCTCCTGCTAAGGCTATTTACTTTCCAAGTGCATTATGGTCTACTAGAGAGAATTATGGTGGGGGTAGTGTCAAGAAGGAGAGGTGTATTGCACCATTCAAGACATGATTCATCAGTATTTATAGTGGCTTGGTGCCCGGGTGTCCCATAACTGTGTTGATGAGTTGTTTTGTAAGTGGTGAAATACAAGGCTCGTGTTAGCCCCACAATCACTCTCATAGAGAAAAGAGGCGGAAACCCCTTAGGCTTGGCGGCTGAAAGCTAAGCCCCTTGGTGACGGACAGCCAAAGACGCCCTTTGGGCGTGGATGCATGATTTGGAGCAGCTTCCGGAGCGTTGGTCAGCCTTGTGGAGCAAGCTAAGCAAGAGTCCTTGTAACGCCGGAGATTTTTCATCACATTTCCATAAAATTTATAATTTTTTTTTTGCAATATAATGACTGTAAATCGGAGGAAAAATGATGAAATCAAAACATGTATAAATTGTTTATAATCTAAAACATCACACCTCGATTTTCCCATCCAAAATTTTCATCAATCAATTAAACATCGTACGACCAAACCAAATATCCTTAGGCGCTACTTGAAAACAAACGTACGAATAAATTACATGATCATGGATTTTCAAATACAAATCTCTCTCCGACATCCCCGAGTACAAGTCCCATAACGGTCCACAGTCTAATTCAAGTTAAAAGTCTAGAATACATAACAACTTACTTCTCATCTCACCCAATACATTAGATCGTGGCACAAAAATATACTCGCATTTAGACAAATATACCTAAGTCAAAGGGAAATAATTCATTGTAGAAACGAGCATCCATCTCCCAGGTCTCTCCAACATAACCTGTAAAAGCCTCCCGAAGAACAGGGCTAAAAAAATAGGGTAATGAGTATTTTCATACTCAGTAGGAAAATACCCTGTAGGGAAAAATAAAATAATGAACTTTGTAAGTTCATACATAGATGCTTTCATGCAATCACACATGAAGGAAACAAAATAAGAAACATAAATATGGTCACACATACAAATCATCGTACAAGTTGAACTTACACTTACTCTTATATCATGCTCTTACACTTACACTCTAAATCAGTCTTATCAACTTACTCGTACAATCTTACTCTTACGCATAAACATATTCTTATGCAAAAGTGTACTCTTACGTCATCCTTAGAAGCTCACACACTTACTCTGAATCTTACACCAAATGCTTACTCAAAATCTGATGCATATAACTTACTCTTACTATCGTACACATACTACCGACAACTAAAGCTCATTATAATTAATAAGCTTCAGTGTCTAAAAGGAAGGGAATGCCACTGGGGCATCACCTTAACCTTCGGGGAGCAACTAGACGTCGTGGACTTTTTCGAATGGAATGCACACCTATGCTCATGGGGCACATGATCAAATAGGTAAGAATAGATCTATGATACTACTTACCTGAGCGCGTAAATGCCCACTCTCTGGGGCCATACAATGCCAACTAAGGGCAGAAAATATACGGTGCCACTCTTGGGCAAGAATCTTACAATGCCACTCTTAGGCGGAACATATGGTGCCATCTGTAGGCAGAAATATATAGAGTGCCCACGAAGGGCGAAAACTTACAACGCTCTCACAGAGCATGAAACGTATGGGCTGAAATACAGCACCAAGACTAAATCCCGCAGGATAACACCATGGCTAAACTAGGAAGGATGCTCAGTCGATTATTTATCGACTGGCTCAAACATAGAATTTAATCCGTCGAAACCCTCAGTCTCAACTCACAACATTATCAAATTAGGGTTGCTTACGGTTTAAGTTTACATTAAGTAACTTATGACTGGTGGGACCAAAGAGCGTAGGCCGGTTGGACTTACTTCAAAATTTTGGTTAAAGATACTTATGTTTGGAACTACTTCTGTCTTACATTCTTCAGCAAATACAGCTAAAACTGCACCCGTTATGTAGTTCTAATCGACAAAGGTAGCATTCTTTTCTTAGCTCATTCCTCCACCCTTACACTTACAGTCTTACGAATCTCAACATAGCCTTACTTGTCAAACACGAATTTCATACTTACACTCTTACCATCCAATACTTACGACCTTACATCTTACACCATCCGCCTTAAACCCAAATCGTCTTACTCAAACTCCTCAAATCAAACTCTTTAGACCCAAATCAAGTCATCAAACCCTTACTAATTCCTTACTCATTGTTCTTCTGTTACAATTCATATTACGTACATTATGCGTGTATAATTATGCTATTAACGCTCACTAACTCACAACCCCCAAGATGCTATGAACCTAAAGTCTTCTAAATCCTTGCATCCCCGAAGCCTTCAGCTCGTTGCTCCAATATACCATTAGACTCAATCCAAACCAATCCCCCAATCTCATCAAGTCCAACCTTCGCCCATCCATTTTTCGCCTTTCCTCACTCGACATACAATCACAGTTTCCACGTCATAGACTATGAAGTATCCTTTGCCAAACTTACAATCAAACACTCCCACTTTTGCCCATTGATCACATACTACCAGCCCACAACAAAGATCACATGCTCTGGTCACATATATACAATTCATAGCAACTTACTACTTACCCTTAGTCTTCACTAACATACGCACAATTCACATATATACATCATGCAGAACATTAAATTATAAACTCATAGCATGCTACTGCACAATCAAAGCATGCTATAAGGAAATTACGAGTTCAAGGTCCCCATCCTCGTAATACACATGAGTTTGATGGCGAGCAAACGATGGTGGCGGCGTCGATGGCGGAATAGGTGGCCAAAAGCATTGCACTGAGAGAGTTGATGTCTTGAGGGTTTAAGACAAGCCATGAGTATTCATGGCCAAATAAGGTGTCAGAAGTCAATGCAGAAAATTTGCAATCCACGATAGCACACTAGGGGCGGTCGGGAGAAAGGTCGTGTCAACGAGTGGCAGGTGCGACCGAAAGTTGAGGTTGCACTCACTTAAGGTCGGCCGGCCGTAAGACGTTGAAATCAGCCGTGGACAACACCCAACAACGTCGATTTTGCATTTACTAGGGGCCCACATAAGGGCGAAGGGCGTGGGGCGACTGTAACGACCCGACGCGAGCCGGGCCCACAAAATCACTGATAGGAATCTGAAATTTTCCTTAAGCCAAGAATCATCGTCTGAGTGCGAGAGGTACAACGTTCGCCTACGCACTACGGAGCATAAGGCTTCCTCGTACGTAGACTTAGGTTGTAACGACTATTTACACACAACGAAGTTTCATAGTTCGTCGCGTGTAAAATAGAATAAAATATATTATTTATAATGATTGGATCGGGCCAACGTTGCCTTGCCGTTGGTTGCCTACGTACGTATTGGATATTATTCCAATACGATCGGATCCGAACGTAGTTCTGCCTAACGGCTACTACACACAACAAGCATCACAAAATCGTATAACATACGTATCTCCGAATATTTAATCGGAAGTGTAAATCGGAGTCAAGCGGAAGTTAATAAATTAACGAAATCATACGTCTCGCTCTACCATAGAGCGGGATTAAAATCACATACACGTATCTCGCTCCATTACTGAATCGAGACTGAGCACATCAACCAGCTCGCTCTATCACTGAGCCGAGACCGGACACACACACACACGTCTTGCTCTACCCTAGAGCAAGACATCACACTTCATAACATATAAGCGCACATCATAGCATATAAGCTCACATCATGACATATAAACACGTATCATGACATAGCACACATCATGACATATAAACACGTATCATGGCATAGCACACATCATGGCATAACACACATTATGGCATATAAACACGTATCATAGCATAGCACACATCATGGCATAACACACATTATGGCATATAAACACGTATCATGGCATAGCACACACATCATGGCATAACACACATTATGGCATATAAACACGTATCATGGCATATCACATACATCGTTCTATAATTAAAACGGAAGATTAGAAAAGCTTACTGCCCTCATGTCTCGTAGGGTAGTGTTATGCGGAGTTGCTCATATGAGCATCCTCCCCTTCAGATCCGAAGATATAGACGGAGCTTCCTCTAGCCTCCATACGTTCTTCGTCTTGTGTCGAAAGACTACGTATAACGTTCTTATTACCAGAGACTCTTCTCGTTTTCTACGCCCGTGAGCGGCGGACAGAACCTCCCATACTCTGGATTACTTATCTTGATGTAGCCCGGCAACTTCGGACAGAACCCCGTCTTGCTTCGGGCCCATATTTCTTGTTTGGTGCTCGAGGATAACGGGCGGAGCCTCTCCTTGTCTCGGGGCATTTCTTCCTTATACGGTTGTCGAATCAAAGAATGGACCTCTCCATCGCATAGAACATACTCGATTTAGTCAAGAACGCCTCTTGGATGGACTAAATCGGAGTTAGGATGCTTAAGAACGGGGAGAAAGAAGTTTGTCGGTGCTCGGGCAGAACCTCTCCTTGTCTCGAGGCATTTCTTCCTTATATGGTCTCCGAATCGAAGAAAGGACCACTCCATCGCGTAGAGCACGCTCGATTTAGTAGGAAACGGGTCTTGAACGGCCTTAATCGGCTTCAGAACGGTCAGAAAGGGGGTGAGAGAAAATCTGACTGAAAATGGAACGAAATGGGGTTTATATAGACCCCGGAGCCGCCGAAACTGCGACGCCGCGCCGCCAAAACCGGCGGCGGCGCCCGCGGAAAGTGCGCGGCTCGCGCCCGCACGCGGTTTCACGCGCCCACCGCGTCGAGAAACCGCGGCGCCTGCGGTTCCGTGGGCGTGCCTCGCGCCGCGCCAGCCTAATTTTCATTTTTATTTTATTTTAAAACATTCAAACACGCGAATCTCCCTACCCCGGATTCGGATTCGCGCGTTCTAGGTACCGTTGGACTCGTATCGACGAGCCCTTCGATACGAACCCACTTAAAGCTGTAAATCATACTATTTCCAAGTGGGTCCACCTATTTTCTACGCTCGTTGAGATCGTAACTTTCGGTCCCGACCTCCGTTTTGCACGTTCTTTGAATTGTTACGCTCGTTATGCCAAGCTCTACCTAGCTACGGGTATGTCATCTAATAAAACCCCTTAACATTAATCTCAAATTACTGAATTACCCTTAACCCTCCTGGGTTAAGCGTAATCGAAAAACAAGTCGTTACAACGACACTCATGGACGAAGAGGTGGTGGAGAACTCCAATGTCAACTTCATTTGATGGCAGAGACATCTGACATAATTACGGTGCCAAAACCCTAAATTGCACATGTGGCTGCTTGCACATGCGGCCAAAGGGAGAGGAAGAGGGCTGGACGGAGGCGGAATCGAGGTTCAGAAAGGTCGGTAGGGCCATGCCCATGAGTGGTGACTAACAGGACGACCTTTGCCATCATCGTGCCGAGGTAGGCCGAATAGAGGCCATTGACTTCCGTCGGGGAAGGACGGTGACACTCTAAATAGCGTGGTCAAACACAAGTGACAAAGGGGGAGTATAGCTCATTTAGGACAAGGAGAGGCAGTACCATGCCAGGGTAGCGACCAAACCAGCACAAGCTAAAACCGGTCGGATAGAAGTGGTCTAAAGGTCAACCGGTGTCCAAAGGTGTTACGATGGCCCAAAACATAAAAATGGCCAGAAACATAGAGGGGCCGGGTGACACAGGGAGAAGCAAGGGTTTACAACACTCTAGTCAGCTCTGTCGTGACCCTAGTGGCCCGTCGAAGCTAGGTCAGGGTAGAGCCCACGGTGGTTGGCCCTTGCCGGCCAACAACAGTGGTGCGGTAACTCAAAATCAAATAGGGGCACAAGTCCGTCAGGTGGAAGGAAGGCGGATCAGAGAGGGCCAAAAAATAGCTAGGGCGGCGGGGCTGGGCTGAGAAGATGGCCATGTCGTCGCCAGGCCAAGGCGAGCCGAAGGATAGTTCCTTCCCGGCGCGTCTTCAATTTTTTGTCACAAGCAAAAACACGGAAGGGGAAAGGTTTGGCCGAAGGAAAGAGGAAGGGCGGAGGAGGGATTGGGCCTCAATGGGTAGCCCATCGCTGTTGCCAAACCAAGGAGGGGCCAGACGATGGTCCGATAAGCAGTGGCTCGCCGCCGGCGGCCACAAAATCATCCAAAATAGAGCTCTGTGAAAAAAATAAGGCGGAGGAGCAAAAGAGGATGGGGCGGTGGAGGAAAGGCCCAATGGGGCCGGGAGGAGTGGTCCCTCATCTTTGCCAGGCTGGGGAAGAGCAAATGGCAGCCAGGCGACCCACAACAGCAGCGGAAATAACACGATACATAGAGAGGGGAGAGGGGCTAACCGGAGCAAATATGGGCAGGGGAATCGGTAGAACTGGCCAGGGACGGCGGCATTGTCGTCGCCGGCCCAAGGCCGTCGAACAGAGGCTAGCCATAGCTTACCGCCCATTGTCGCTGATGTTCCAATAAAAAAAAAGGGATAAGAGAGAGAGAGAGAGAGTAAGGGAGGGCAAACCGAAGCGAGGCTGGGGAAGTCGAACCGGGTGTGGCGGTGGCGGAAAGGCGGCTTCGCCATCGCCCGGCTCCATCTGGTGGTGCCTCTTTGTCTCAACCAGAACAAGAAGGGCTTTGGACGGTTCTGGGTGATTCCAGAACAGAGTTGCCCGAGCCCGACGTTTCCCGTTATTTTTCTTTATTCTTTTTTAATCATCTGCACTCTCCTTCTCTCTTGATTTTTTGCGCTATAAGCGCGCGTTCAGACCCATGGCCTACGATTGAACCTTATACCCGATTCGATGGGTACAAATACCGAGGCCAAATACGCTGAAGTGTCACATTTTCTCGCTGAAATTAATCAAAAAAAATAGCAGAACAATTAAAAGAAATCGTAGAAAAATCTAGGACATTACAGTCCTAGCGCGGGTGGGACTCTAGTGGCGAGCTGGGTGCTAATCACACTTAGGGATGGACTCCTATGGCGGACAAGACTCGTCTATGCAAGTTCAGCCAACTCCTAGCTCGGGTAGGAGTTGGGGCAGCAGTTTCCTAAAGAGTATAGACACTTTGAAGGCATGGGGCGTTGGACTCCTGGCTGAACACAGAGACCTCTAGTATCTTAATTTAGGCTAGAGCGACCTACCTATGGGAGGAGAGTTGGTCAGGGAGGGAACTCTTGTATTGGTGGGACTTTGTATTTCCTAGTTGTAGACGGACTCAACATGGGTTGAGCTATTTAAGGGAGGGCGCAAGGCAGCCATGAGAGAAGATTTCGACCTGGTTATTCAGCCTTGCCTCTCCTTGCTTTGTTTCAACAGACAGACAGATTTAGCATAGGGCGAAGCCCCATTGCACCAAAGTTGGCATTCTGTTGCTGATTGCTTATTTCCCCTTGCGCATACAAGTGGGAAAGTCAGAGAGAATTGGTTGCTGGTTGCACAGTGCATCCAGGCCATCACGAGAGTGAACACTAGGCAAAGCTTCGCACCCATGACAGTTGATTCCATTGTTGGGATATGAGCGAACCAGACGTACTTGGGAGCATTTTGAAGGGATTCGGCAAGCTAGGATAGGGAAGTTCCTTGCTGGGTAGGTGGCAGTCGAGTTGCCACCATGACGGGTTCGATGTTACAGCGAATTTCAGACCTTGAAGGTAAGTATGATGCGATGAAGATGGCGAATGGGGCACTGAACGAAGTGCAGGCTTCCCTACGTTCAGTCTAGGAATGCATCGCCTCTTTTGATTAGCGTATGTCCCTTGTGGAGATTGCACCTTATGCAGACGATTTAGGAGAGGGCAGATTTGCTGGAGCACTTCCCTCTATAACTCGTTGGCCGCATACATGGCTGTGACAGTCGACTACTTGAAGCAAAAGTTGCAAGAATTAAGGGACGAGGCGGTGAGAAAGATCCAATAGTTGGTGGATAAGATGACTCTACTAGAGAGGGTCGTTCTGAACACAACCCTTTCGGCAACGGAGGAGGATTCTAGGCCCAAGTCGCATCAAGCTATGAAGAAGGCCAAGGTCCCCAAACCCAAAGCGTACTCTTGTTCTCGGAATGCCAAGGACAGAGAGAATTTTGTTTGGGATATGAAGCAGTTCTTTGAGATCACCCATACCTTGGACGAAGAGAAGGTCATGGTGACGAGCTTGTATCTTGCGGGAGATGTTAAGCTATGGTGGTAGACCAGGTTGGAGGACAATGCTATGGCTGGGTGTCCTCCCATCCAAACTTGGCCTATGATGAAGAAGGAGCTCATAGAACAATTCCTCCCCACAAACACGGCGTGGGTTGCACGAGATTCGCTCAAGAAATTGAGGCAGATAGGGGCAGTTAGGAATATGTAAAGCAATTCCAGTCGCTCCTCTTTGACATCAAGCATATGATGGAGGAGGACAAGCTTTTTAATTTCCTAATCGGGCTCCAAAGTTAGACCCAGAACGAGTTGCGGAGGCAGAACATTCAGGATCGCCCCGCAACCATCACAGCGGTTGAACAATTGGTGGACTACAAGATGGAGTCTACGAACCAGAAAAGAGACAGGGTGTCTTCCTCTAGGGGTGGTCACATGCGCAATGGTGGCGGACACAGAGACATATTCAAGGGAAAGAGGGGTGAGTAGGCTTACTCTAACAAAAACAAGGGTACAACTTGTTTCATCTACCAAGGCCCTCACCACGCCAAGGAATGCCCAAAGAGGGAGAAGCTCAATGCGTTGGTGGTTGAGGATGAGTCCTCTTCAGACAGACATGAGATCACCACCCATATGAACCCGTTGCAGATTGTTAGCACTATCCGTAAGGAGAAGGCGGACTATAGTGGGCTGATGTACGTGGATGCTATTTTGGACAAGCAGCTAGTGTGAGCGATGGTCGACACCAATGCCTCACATAATTTCCTAGCAAATAGATGTGTGGAGGCCTGGGGCCTCAAGATGATGAAGGCTCAAGCAAGGATTAAGGTTGTCCACATACATCAAATCATCGTAATCCGCATTCTCCTTGCTAATGACACTGACAAACTACAAGGGGTTCATGTATGTAGTGATCTCCTCCCTGTCCAAAGAGGACTTGTCCTCAGCCATTATCACGTTCAACTTCTCCCTCTTTGGGAACTCTTTGGTGCGATGAGGGCCCTGACAGTCAAAGCAAGACATACCCTTATTTTTGTTAGAATCAGCCTACTCCCCTTTCTTGCCCTTGTGTTTGTTTTTCCATCCCTCGCCATTGTGTCTGTGAATGCCCTTAGAGGATGACACCTTATCCTTTTTCTACCCAGTGGAATTAGTCTTGTAATCCACCAAGCATTCAGCTGTTGTAATGGCTGCGGGGAGATCTCTTATGTTCTGCCTACGTAGCTCATTTCTATGCCCAACCTTGGAGTCCCATAAGAAAGTTGAAGAGTTTGTCCTCCTCTGTCATGTCATTCATGTCAAGGAGAATGGACTAAAACTGCTTCGCCTACTCCCGAAATGTTCATGACTGCTTAAGTTTATTGAGCAATTCTTGTGCAACCCACACAGTATTCGTGGGGAGGATCTGCTCCTTCAGTTCCTTCTTCTTCATGAGCCAAGTCTAAATGGGAAGACGCCAAACCAAATCATCATCCTCTAACCTGGTCTGCCACCATAGCTTAGCATATCTCGCGAGATACAAGCTTGTAACTGTCACCTTTTCTTCATCTGGAATACGGGTGATTGCAAAGTGCTCCATGTCCTAGACAAAATTTTTGATGTCTTTGGCACTCGTGAACCAGAGTACGCTTTGGGTTCGGGCACCTTAGCTTTCTTCATGGATTGAAAAGACTTGGGCCTAGAATCTACCTCCACCATCGAAGGAGTGCTGTTTAAAATAGCCATATCTAACATAGCCATCTTGTGTGCCAAATCTTGGATGTTTCCCACTGTTTCATCCCTTAGTTCCTGCACTTTCTATTTTAGGGCGTTTGCTATTGCAGCCAACACATTGTAACGGGTAGCACTCCCAATAGAGTTGTCTTCTCTTGAATCATAAGCATAGGGCACGATCTCCACAAGAGAGAGGTACTTGTCAAAGGTAGCAATACATTCCTTGATAGAATGTAGAGAAGATTGCACTTCGGCCAGAGTTTCGTTCATTGTTCACATCGCGTCCCACTTGCCTTCAAGCTCCAAAACGTGCTATAACATAGAACCTACCATGGCAGCAACTCGTCAACTGTCAAGTTGCCAAGGTTCTTCTCTGTCTTGGCTTGCCAAAAACCTTTAGAATACCTCCAAATTCCATCTTGTCCGTTTGTATCCCAATAATGAAACCAATTATCATGAGCACAAAGTTATACCTAGCGTTTGCTCACGTGATGGTATGGCTGTACTATACAACTAGCAACTAATTCCATTCTTCCCACTTGTATGCACAAGGGAAGATGCTCTCAACAACACATACATCGTCTCTATGCAAAGGGTCTCTGCCCTATGTTTTATTGCTCCAGTCCATTGTAAATCCACAAGCTAAATGTGGCTGGCTTGCCTGACATCCCTCCTTTTATATGGGCTCAGCCTATGCTAAGTCCGATTACAACTAGGCATTATAAGTTTTTCCCATACAAGAGGTTTGCTTATTCTTCAACTCTACCCTTAAAGCAACTCATCCTAGCCTAAACTAATAAAGTTGCGTACTCCTTATTCAACTAGAAGTCTCTACGCTAATGCCTCCAAGAATCCTCGAGTTGTTACCCCTGTTACCCCATTTTTCTCCACGTAAGTCCTGTAGCTAAAATAGAGTTGTTGCCCTGTCTCCTACTCTCGTAGGAGTCCGTCTCGTTGTCATTGTAGTGCGTAGCCTGCCACCTGACTACCTGAGTCCTACCCATAACTTGTCTCAGCATGCTCTTGCTGTTCTGTTCGACATACCAAGTGATCTCTAACGAATCCTGAGGTTGAGGGGCTAACAGCTGGACATAAGCAAAACCCCGCTCCTCGAAAGCATCATTCCTTTCAAGTAGGGTTTTTGGAAAGCCGTTGCTCCCAACCTCCGCCGGCGACTACCGCTTCCTCCTCCCCTCGCCTCCTGGCTGCGCTTATCATCAGGTCAGCATGAACCATTTTGCAGTCTGCAGTAATCCAATTACTACTCTCTGAGATTGGTGTTATGCTTAGTTCGACATCCTCCAGATTGTTGTGTGTACTATCTTATGTGGGTTTCATCAGCTGGGTCCGTTCCCTGCAAAAAACTGGTCTTTCCGATCAATTTGTGGCGATTTCTATCAGTAGCTACGAAGACAATCACTTTTTCTTTGGATCCAAATGGAGAAGATCATCGACCCGTTTCTGTCAATGCGAAATTTTCCGAAATGGACACCTGGAGAATGATGGAGGGCCTGGAATTCTTGAGGCAGGAACCAAATATGGCCCTAAATCTATTTTACGATGCTAGGAAAGGCGGGTTCCGTCATGGGATTGATACATATGCAGCAGTTTTGCAGATTCTCTGTGGTTCGGGGTTGAAGTGGAAGTTGCGTTCTTTTTTGTTGGAGATGGTCTCATCGAAGGACCAACTGGGATTCGAGTTGTTGGCCGTCTTCAGCACGCTTTTGAGGAGATGTACATGCTCCAAAGTGTGTGTGCAGGTGTTTGATGTGTTGGTCAAAATCTATGTCGATATTGGCATGCTTGATGAAGCTGTCAGCATGTTTAAGAGTGTGAGTACACTTTTTTGTCTCCACGAGCGGTCCTGCAATTTCCTTTTGAATCATCTAGTTGATTGTGGTCAGTCGGAAATGGCAATGGCATTTCTAGCTGTTCTGATGAGAGCTGGGTTTAGTCCAAACGTTTATTCATTCTCAATTCTGATTAAATCATACTGCAAGGATAAGGAATGGAAGAAGGCAATGAATGTGTTCGGGCAAATGGAGGCAGTGGGTATTAAACCTGATGATTTTACGTATACAACTCTGATTGATGGGATGTGTCTGTATGATAGACCAGATATAGGGTATGCAGTGCTTCAAAAACTTAGAAGAAATTCTCAGATCCAGCTGCATACTTTTAGCTATAACGTTGTGATGCGTGGGTTCTGCAAAGAAAATAGGTTACAAGAAGCTGAAGATGTGCTGATGGATATGAAGGAAGGAGGGGTAACACCTGACATTTATGCTTACAGTTGTCTTATTAGGGAGTACTGCAAGATTGGAAAATTTGGCAAAGCTCTATCTTTACTCGATGAAATGATCTCAAAGGACATCAGAAATAATTGTGTTGTTCTAAGTTTATTTCTTGGAAGCTATTGCAGAATTGGAATGCCGAATGAAGCTATATCATTCTTTAACCAACATAGAGAATCAGGTATCTATATTGACAAGGTTGCGTATGGCATTGTGATAGATGCTCACTGCAAGCTTGGCAATGTGGAAGAGGCAATTAAGCTATTCAATCAGATGAAAGATCAAAGGTTGGTTCCAGATGTATTTCATTACACTAGTTTGATTAATGGATATTGCCTCCTCAGCAAATTTTATGAGGCCAAGGGAGTTTTTGTTGAGATGTTGGAGACTGGTGTAATTCCTGATGTGATCACTTGTAATACGCTTGCTGGTGGGTATTGTAGAAATGGACATGTTCAAGAGACCTATGACCTTCTCAAGTATATGTTAGACCAAGGTCTGAATCCAAATGCTGAAACCTACAGTATGATCATTGAAGGCTTTTGTAAAGGAGGCAATCTTAAGGAGGCTAAAGTGTTATTTAATAGTTTAATAGAGGGAGGTTTTGCTGAATGTGAAGTCATATACAGTGCTATGATCAAGGGATATTGTGAAGCAGGCCATATGAATGAAGCACAGCAGCTTTTGTTTAATGTATACAAGCAAGGGCGTTGTGTGGATCAGACTGTATGTTCAAAGCTCATTGGTTGTTTGTGTAAGGAAGGAGATCTTGAGAAAGCCTTTTATGTTTTCAAGAAGACTTTGGACTTGGATATTACACCCAACAAGACTAGTTACCATAATCTTATATCTGCTTTATCTGAAGAACAACATATGACAAAAGCGCAGTGGGTATTGGATAGTTTAGTGAAAAGAGGCCTGCCCTTGGATGTGATAACATATACTATACTTTTAAATGGGTATTGTAAAGCCAATCGTTTGAAGGAAGCTTATGAGTTGTTCAATGAAATGAAATCCAAGGGAATTCACCCTGATGTAGTTACATATACTGTTTTGCTTGATGGGCAGCTAAAGAAAAGTCGATGCCATGAGCATTCCTGCCTAAACATGGGGAACAAGACAAGTATGAACAGTATCAAAAATTTAAATAATGAGATGTTAAAGATGAAAATTGAACCAGATGTTGTTTGTTACACGGTTTTAATTGATGCTTGTTGTAAAATGGATTGTATAGAAGATGCACATAAATTGCTTGATGTGATGACGGATAGGGGATTGTCACCAGATGTGACTCCATATACAGCTATAATGGCGGGATACTGTAGGCGAGGAGATGTAGTTAAGGCTGATGAACTTTATGGTAAAATGTTAGCTAAAGGAGTAGGCCCTGATCATCGTTTTAACTCTGCCTATGATTGTGCCTATCCTCATACAATTTTGAAGGCAAAAAAGTTGCAACTACGGCATTCTTCCACTCCTCTTGTACAAATGGCTTAATTTATCACCAAGGTATAGGAAATATTTTATTCTCTTACAAATAATTTGATGTGTTTATGCCATGTTATGCGAATGGCTTTCCTTTGAGTTCAATCGTTGGACCGTATATGCATGGCAGAATGTGCATGTATAGTCTTTGCCTCTTTTGATTAATCCAGGGATGATAAGATTAATATTCTATGACCAATTGTGGAAAATTCAAATAATCTTCAAGTGAGGCAATTAGAAGTGGAGACAGAGAGATCTGAGGCAACAACCTCCTTTTTTTATTGGTCTGAAATATATCAATTTGTTTACAGTTTAGAGCCACTGGTATTTAACTCTGGTGTTTGTTCTGTTACCATGAGAGACCCAGCCAGCCTAACTGAAGATTTTAGGCAGAAGGGATATCTTGTTGTTTATTAAATAAATTGGCTCATTTTACATGCATCACTTTTCCTGCAGTTAAGGATATTGCCGATTATGAAGATTTGAGTAGGATAGACCAATCAATGGTTGAAGAGTTACAAGCCGAGGTCCATGAGTTGCACCAGACTACTCAAAGTTTTAAACAAACAGCAGAAGTCAATTAGAAGTTCTTTCCAGAAATTGCAGAATGATACCAAGGACATTGATGTTATGGTTTAATTTCTTATATGTGAACACATTTAAATAGTCGAAGGGAGAAGAAAAAAGATGGACACTTGGACCTGTTATCCCTTATAAAAAAAAGAAATGGCAGGGACTGGGGAGATGAAGAGGATACCCATGATCAATATATGTACTATACATATCAATATTGGTTAGACAATATCAGCAGGCGGCTTTCACTTAAAGTTTCATTCAATTGTATTTAGCGGCCATACATGCTTGGCACTTTTGGTTACCTGCAGGACATATGTTTCCTCCAGATAGTAAATTGTTTGACTTCCTCACAGGCATCCAGATATGTTCATTGTGGAAATCAAATATCAAGATAGTGTAAGTTATAGTGAAAGTTAACAGAAGGGTTCTTATGTTAAAAAACTTAAGATGATGTTTTTCCCTGTTGGCTACTATTACTTTCTTATAATCTGGAGATATTGCTGCAAACTTTAGCTAAATGTTGTTTATTATTTGGTCATTTAAAACTAGGTTTAATGATCAGACATTTTCATGATTTGTTTTTTTATTATTTGATACAATTAGAAAGTAACAATATATCCTTATAAGTTAGAGGTTTATTGTGCCTTGATAATTGTTTTAAGTATAATTGATGTCATATTTTATTCAAGTCTGTCTTTTCTATTTATACCTTGCTTGTTTTGCACCACAAATCACCACATTGTGAACTATAATAGAATTTTGTACAGGCCACACTGGTTAATTAGTTGCTTTTATATCATGGTGAAGAAAGTGTTGCATGGTAATTAGCTGGCAAGTTGATCACTTATATTGAGTCTTTTGTTCAGTAATTTTATATTCATTCTTGCAGATGTTTTGTGCTGGTTTGAAATTAGTGGAAGTTTCTCAAGTCAATAGCAGATTGTGATCTTATATTGTTCAGCCCCCAAATAAACCGCCGATACAAAATTATTTCTATTTTCACTCTGAGTGTTCCTGTTTTAAGCATACTTTTACAGCAGTGAATGACAAATTATTCATAAGCCTATTTGGAAGTAATTAGCGAAGTCTTATGTTTCTCAGTTTATCATTTTGTGCTTTGTTAATTTTACACGTTGCCTTTATTCTTGTTATGAAACTTTAAATTTGTCTTCAGCTCCTTTTCTCTTCATTTTCTCTTTTGTTGTACTTGCTGGTATTCATTGAAAATGTCTTTGCTTCTCTAGTTATCCTCCCTTCTCATTGTATTATCCTTATGTTAAAAAATGGTTTTGTAATATTGGTTTTTTATCTAGAGTGCTTTGGAGGAGGAGTCAATTGGAAGTGAGACTTTGAGCCAGTGAGATTATATGTGCAAGTTACTAATGAGAACAAATCCAAAATGGAAGTTTATGTCGAGGTACTTGCTAGAACTTTAGGTGATTTTGTTTGCAAATTGAAAATGTATTTAAAGCATGCTAGGGGTTGAAACAAGTAGATCCTGCTTAGTTTGCCTTGGCTGGTTGGCTTGGTTCATGTGTGTCTTGTCATGTTCTTGTATATATAGATTCTGCTAAATATATATGCATCATAAAGGTCTGTTTAGTTCGTACATGAAAATTACAAGTATTGTGATAAATATATCATTGTTATTCTCACCTATGCCATGTCCTATCTATGGGCACAGCAACACGGTTTCTTATCACCATATATCACTATTAAGGAATCATCATCTGCATTCTAATGGGAAATACATGGACTTTTTCATATCATGTATGTATTTGTGAGCTTTATTATGGATGCATATTGAATTATCGCCAAACATAATGGTGAATGCATAGTTTAGATTTTGAACCACTCCTCTGCTTATCTGTTGCTTCTTCTTGCAGTGCACCAAAAAACTGTCCAAGCATGCATAAAAAATGCAGGCTCTACAGGAACAGGTCTAGTTTTGCCTCTGGACTTTTCTTTTTTAGCAATGATCGGGTTCCTTAGCTTCTTTGTAACCTATATTTGGATTGCTAACTGTATAGTGTATGCACAATTATTTTTAATGAAGAATTCAAAAAGGTTCAACACAGTGGACTACAACTCTGTTAATTGCCTCACTTAAAACGAAAGGGCAGCAGTTTCTCCAGACCTGGACCAGTGCTTCAACAAAGCACATCAAGCACAGGTATGGTACTGCCATTCACCTCCCGGAAAACCTGATTGAAGCTAAGTTTAGAGAAGATGGAGTAGATCTCGCAACTCGCTCCATCACCTGCTTCGCCTCTAAACTACAGGCTTCATATTTTAAATGGTTATTTGCTTTGAGGCTTTCTTGAAGGACAACTAACTTATCAAAATTCTCGTAAGGAAGATGCTTAGTGTGATTAGGCAGTGCGTCTTAATCTTTTCTCTTGACTGCTACCTTTATTGGTCTTTGGTCGTCTGGGTTAATGCTTTACTTCAAATTTTAGGAGAGGACCCATCAAGCAGAGATTATATCAGAGAGGTATACTAAAAGTGCTATCAGATCCTTTGCTTCACTATCATATATTGAAGCTCAAGCAAGGATGGACGATAGGTGCTCTCAGATCCCAATGATTAGCTTGTAGTAAGCACATTTTTCTTTATGTACTTATATTTAAAATTCCAAAATCAGGGATGTTCTATTCCATCTATCATCTTGGTACAGTCGTTTAGTGTATCCACTGACTATGGATCTGCAAACTTTGAATTCTTTAGCAAAGGTATACCTGCTATAATATGAGCATTGTGTAAAATTGGTGCTATCTGCATCTATTTGCTTATGATATACTTGTTTAAGTGAATATATTGCAGATAATGAGGCAAAGGCGTATTGACAGAGGAGGAGCTCTGATTCTTGCATCTGCTGAAGCCAAATTTCAAATTGATACTGAAATTTGTGATCCTCTCGATATTGGTATATTATTTGATAGTGTGATGCAAAAATGGCCAATATTGTGGCTTCCTATGGATTCTCTCTTAAGCTTCTGTTATTATCAGGCATGTATTAAATTCGGGGAGCAAATTAAATGATAGAGGAGTTCATATGCTTCCTTCAAATGTCTCACTTTCAGAGAAGAATCTAACCAGAGCTTCGCATTTATATACTAATTTCACATCTCATGTTCATGGATTTGCTACGCTCTACAACTGGAAAAATCTAGCCAGTGCTTCGCATGTTATACTCATTTCACATCTCCTGTTCATGGATATTCAGGTTGAGAGGGTTATGTATCAGTTTGATTTAACCAGTTGGTATTTAGTTTCCTGTTGATAATAAATCAATGGGTCTCCTTCGTTTTTTTGTTTTCGCAGATGTCATTGTTCACAGGTTGCTTGCTGCAGCTTTGGAAACTGAGAGGCTACCAACAATCCTGGTCGGTAATCTTCCAGCCAGAAACCTGGTTACCCGACGAAAGCAACCAGGGGTGACCCACCGGTGGCAGGTCCCACCATTGTTGTGCGGGCCTATGTTAAAAAAACACTGGTCATGTTGGGCCCTGGCAGTGATGGCTTCGCTGCACAGTTTATTTAAAAAAAAAATAAAGGGGGCCTTTTGGCCACTGGGCAGCTACCGGATGATGGCAGGGCCAATGTTGTTGGTTCTATCATGTGTTGACAGTTCGCACACACCGCCCACCCCCCCGCCCCAATTGTGGTATGAGTGGTGCTGCGAGAGGCCTCTGGCTGGCCGTAAGAAAGATGACCTACAATGTGGGGTCGTCAGGCCTTGGACCGGGTTGGGTTACTTGACCCGATTCAGTCCGGTCTAAAAAAATAAAAATAAAGTACACTTTTTGAACCAAGTCTGGTTTAGCGAGTTAAAGTAGTTATGAAAATTTTAAAAAAATTACAAATGATTGTGAGGGAATTTAGAATATCTAGGCCAATTTTTAGATTGGGGAAAAATCTTAAAGTATTTAAAATAATTAATTTATTCTTGTGGGTTGAAGTGTAAAATAATGATTAATGACTAGACTTAGAGGCTCTGGTTAGGGGGTCTATGAGTGGATTCAAAATTTGAGAAAAATTTTAGTGAGATTTTATCTTAAATTTAGATCAAGCCAAAAGTTAGATAAAAATTTTAGTAAATAAATAATTAATTAATTTACCTATAGGGTTAAGGTAAGACTGTTAATTAAATTGGAGTTGGTTCAAGGGGTTTACCACCCCGTTAAATAGAAAGAAAATTACCTTTGGTTTATAATATCAAGGTGTACTCATGGGATTTGCTTTGGACCCATCAAAGTTAAGGGAATCCCCAAATAAAAAGATAAATATATCTCTATTAGATCAATGTCAATGTGATACTAAAACCTCTTATTAAGTTTAAGACCTACATGAGGATAGAGAAAATTATGTCTAATGTAAGATAATTACTTCATGTTTATTATGAGTCATTTTTATAGAAGTTTGATTAGTTAACCAAATGAGGGTTAGGGCACGAGAGTTCGAATATTTTTAATATCATTATCGAGTATGATTCTTGATACTATGATTTGCTTAAACTTGTGTGAGTATGTATTGTTTATGTTGTTCGTTGTGTTAATATTTGTTATTGATATTGTGATAGTAATTTATTATTTGTTTAAGAGTAATGAAAGATTAATTAATGGGGTTAGATAGCTTTGGATTGAGCGAGAACACTTAATTAAGATAAATATTAAAGTACTTCATAGGGGTATGAGACTAGTTTATAGAGTGAACAAAGTCTTTGACTTGATGATTTGCCTTAGCTGATGAATTAATAGCAGCTTCAAGTTTTAACCTTAGTCTAAAATGGAATAATAAGGTTTTGGATAGTCATTCAGAATCCTGGATTATTGATGAGCGAGATAGGGTTTAAAATGTTTTTTGAGTCTTAACTTTATTGAGGATCATTTAGTGTATACATATTTTGATTAGCTAACATCTTGCTTCGTTGGTTTTTTTCGCCACTTCTATTCATTTGTAGTTGTGGGACATATACTTCCACTTTAGTCAGGTCCTTATAGGCTAGGATGGGTGAACTATGGATGGTTCCTTTTTTAGGAAGGTCTATGGTAGTTGTATTATTTGTCACTTAGGTTGATATTTGATAAGTATGTTTATCTTTGAGATTAGACGGGGAGGAGATATTTGTCTTTGACATTTGATAAATATTTTATTTTTATTTTTTTTAAACCCTCCTCTAAGGGGAGGAGATGTTTGATTGTTGTTTAGTCTTATTTGGTTACAGGTTTTTTAGATGGGGACGTTACGCGATTAAGACATTGGTGGGCGTTTGAGGACGACATTGCAATAATGGGATCTACTTTCTTATTTATACAATCTTAGAAGTAATTATTGGCGTGAGAGCTTACTTTAATAGTTATTTATTTTATGATAGATTACACACTTGTACTTGGAGGGTTAACTTGCTATACATTTAATTTTGACACGTGTAATAATATCATAGATTTTGATATTTATATTTATAAACTCGAGTTATCATGACCTAGATATTTAATCGATTATTTTGATTTGATTTAAAATATATATATATATATATATATATATATATATATATATATATATATATATATATATATATATATATATATATATATAATTTATTATGTGTCGTTTATTTAAAAAGAGTTTTAAAAATTTGGGTCGTAACAATTAGTGAATAATAATTAGTTGTTTTAGGCATGGTTTTTCTTTTTCATATATTAATAGCTTGATTTTACATTTTTAGTATTTTTTCTTTTCATTGATTTTAATCTAACATCTTTTTACGACTTTATATTTTGTCATTTATTTTAATATAATATCTTTGTATAAGAAATGTCAAATGCTGCAAGAAAAACAAACAAAAAGGGAAAACTCCCTAGTAAACTATATAAAGGGGATCCAAGTGCAAATCAACTTATTATTATATTAGAAAATTAAAAGAACACTTTGACAAACACAAAGTGCAGAAGAAGTCATTGGGAATTTTCTATTTAAAGTGAATGAGAGGCTGAGCATTAAGCTATCACCGAATGAATTTTGTATGGTTACTATTCTCATATTTGCTGACTCTACCCCTTTTCTCCCATCAGTTTTGAAATTCTTCAAGAAAGGCAGTTTCTTACTGCGGATATTTGAGAAGTCGAAGATATTAATACAGAAAAAAAAATTTACTCTAGAAGACTTTGAGAAGTCGAAGATATTAATACAGAAAATTTTATTAGTGGGTAGGGGATTGAACAATAAAGTTGATAGGAGATACTTACAACTTGTAGATAACTTTGATGCTTTAAATGAGTATCATTGGGAAACCATTTTTATTTAGACACATTGTGGGGTTTAGATCAAGCTGGGAGGTTTACGGGGAATATAAATTACAATGTCTATGATTTTATTTATACGTTAGTGACAAGTTTTACTTATTTGTTGAATTTATTAAAACATTTTAGTATTTAACTGAGGGAGACTTATGTTTAGGTGTGGTAATTGAAAGGATTTTGTTGATGGGGGATTGTTGTGAAAGCAAAGCAAAGACAATTTTTCCTCGTATTTGTAGTTAGGCATTTTATAAGAAACTCAAATTTGATTATATTAAAGTTGTTTTATATTAAAGAGGTTCATCTATGATAAATTTTTTCAGTGCAGTATAAAATATGATGCGTTGAAAGGAATTGTCATAGACTAACTTGTTGCCGTTTGTGAGGATAGGAATTGTCATAGACCAACTTGTTGCCGTTTGTGAGAAAAGTCCCCAGTTGAGACATGCCCGACCTACTGTGAGGGTTGATCTCATGATAGTTGAGCTCAAGTCTAGACTTCGTGTGTGTTCTTCCTTTTCAGGAAGGGAATAGATAGTTTCCTTCTTAGCTGTAAACAAAACATATTTAGTTAGTTTTTCTTAAATTATTCTTTGTAATAAAACTTAGTTCAAAGTTTTGAGCTTATGCTCTGCCAACCCTTCTTCAAATCGTTCTTTTTTGTTCTATTCAAAATATTAATACAAAATTATTTCTTGTTCTATTTTTTTTATATCAAACAAATGAGAAATTTTGAAAAAAAACATAAGAACATAATGGGCTGCTATATATATACTTGCATCGACTACAACTAGATTGACTAGAAAATTGGAAATTGGATACTAGAAAACAAGAAATTGACAACTGAAAAATTGGAAACTAGAAAATGAGACAACTAGAAACCTGAAAAACTTTCTGTTCAATCTAAAAACATGATAAACTAATGGACATCCTAAACGCACAACAAACTTTGTGTCCCTTTCCATGCACTTCTCATATCATATCAGTGATCTAATTTTCTACTTTTCCAATTTTTCAGTGATCCAGACTTCTAATTTTTGAGTTTTTAGTTCCCAATTTTTTAGTTACCCAAAAAATCTTATTAGCAAAAATTACGTAATGCCCAATATATAACTAACCCAAAATAATATTTTATATCTAGTAACACATTTCTTATCATCTCAAATAACATGAACCAATCTATTTTATGGAAGGTAATATACGGAGCTAAAAGTTGTGACGTACCAAAAAAACGAAGCCACGAAGAGGGAGCAACTGGGCAAACGAGAAGAGGGAACAACTAAGCAAACAAAAACACGAAGAAGATTAACCTACCCAGGAGTAGAAAGCCTTACAGGAGATAAAACTACTGCGAGATGAAGTCGTACAGGAGAAGAAGACATCTTCCTGGACTGAGCGACCGAAGTAGCTTGTTTTTCCCGTCGACTTATCATATGATGGAGAGGGTATTTCAGTCAAAAGCCTACACACATTTGCAAGTTCCCACATGAGCAAATCTACTTTACTAAATAATAGATACTTGCTTACACTTTGGTTATTTAACGAAAGTAAGAGTTTATTTTAGTCAAAAGCTCATATTTCTAATACACTGAAATGACTTTTTATTTATTCAATTTGCCTCTTTTTAATGAAGTTACATCTAAAATGCCCCTGAGATGTACCAAATGCCTAAACGGCCTTTTATTTTTTAAAGAACCAAAAATAACCTTGAAACCTGCCCTTCATCATGTCCATCCCCCATCTATCTATCTTGAAATGCAATGGCAAGGAGGCCATATATGATGGATGGAATGAACACAATGAAGAACATGAAAGGCATATTTGGAATGTAAATTAATCCAGCTTAAGCATTTTGTACATCTCATGGGTATTCTGGATGTGATTTTATTACGGAGGGGCATGCTGGATTAATAAAAACTCACCTGGGTATACTCGAAATTTGAAAGTGGGTGAGTTTTTAGGTATTTTCCCATGACATAATAATTCCCGTAATTTAAATGTACGCCAGCAATATTAGTTATGAGAATCTTAATCTACATACACTTCATAGTCTTTTTTAAGACTGCTAACGAGATGAGCAGACGAGCTGAACAGGCTCGACTCGGTTTGACTTGAATTTGGCTCGACTTAAAGTTAGCTCGACTCGAGCTCGGTTCGAACTCGAAAGCAAACGAGCCGATCTCGAACAGGGGCCAACTCAAATCAAGTCGACTCGACTCAAAACCTAATCGGTTCGACTCGAAGCTCGGCTCGAACTCGACTCGATTTGTTATATATTACTTTTTACATATTATACTCATATTATATAAATTTCTTAACTTTCACCTTTATGTACCCATAATTTTTTTATATTATTTTATAAAATATATATACTATATATACATTAACATATGATATATAATATACTATATAATATGATATATAATACATATATTATATTATTATATTTCAAACAAATATAAATCCTACTAATAAAATTGAGAATGGATCTATGATAAATTATTTTATTCTTATTCTACCCTTATTTATCTATATAATATTATTTACTACCTTTAATCATTTTAATCCTAAAAAATATAAATATTTAATTTCACTTACAAATAAATATTCTTAATTCAACCAATCATACTAGTTTAGAATAGAGATTTAGTGAACTATATTTAGATTTTGTCAAAAAATATATCAAGTGAACCAAGTCTAGATTTTACTGTTGAATTCCAATTATATTAATTTTTCTTTTTAGAGACAATCCACACGCTATGAAATATGTTATTGCTAAATTCTAAATAGTTCTCTCTTCATGAACTTTTTTATAGTCACTAGAATAATCAGATATGAAATATGTAAATAAGAGTTGTCCTAACTTTGGTGATTAGTTTAGTTTTTTGTGGCTTATTATATGAAAACTTTATATAAATAATATTAAAAAAATAACCATAAAAATAACAAAGAGAAAAAAATATTTACCAATATAGTGATCTTTTTTGCCGACTAGGCACTGACACCTGCGTGGTATTTTTTTGATTTTTTTCATAATTTTATCATTTAGAAGGATAAAATGAGTGTTTAAATCAATACAATGTATTGACTTCATCCTTCCAAAGGATGAAATCAATAATAAACTAATTTTTTCTCTCTCCTCTCCCCTCTCTATTCACTCTCTCTCTCCTCTCTCTTTCAATTATCTCTTTGCTCTCTCTTCTTTCTTTCTATTCTCTTTCTTTTCTCTCTCTCCTCTCTCCTAAAGGACGAAATCATGAAAAATTTAAAAAAAAAATATTAATTTTGTCATTCACAAATATATTATATTTTATTTTAAATTTAATATTTTAATATGTAATATATAAATAAGAAAAAAATAAATTAAAATTTTTTATTTTCTCCCCACTTCTCAGAGCTAGGGCTCACGTCACACACATGAGAGAGAGATAGGGAGAGAGAAAAAGAAAGAAGAGAGGACAAAGAGAAGAAAAAGATGAGAGAGAATAAGAAAGATAGCCAAAAGAGAGAGGAGAGAGTGAATAGAGAGAGTGTGTGAAGAGAAAGGAGAGAGAGAGAGTGTGTGTGAATAGAGAGAGAAGAGAGAGCTAATAGAGAGAGTGTGTGAAGAGAGAGGAGAGAAAGTGTGTGTGTGTGAATAGAAAGAGAAGAGAGAGCGAATAGAGAGAGTGAAAAGAAAGAGGAGAGGAGAGGAGAGGAGAGAGAGAAAAGAGAGGACAAAATCATTTCATCATTGATTTAATCCTTCTAAATGACGAAATTAGTAAATTATATTGATTTCTTTATTTAAAATAACAAAATTAGTATATTATATTAATTTTGTCCTCTAAAAGAACGAAATTATAAACAATTTTAAAAAAAATCATGCATGTGCCGGTAAAAAGGAACACCATATTGGTAAATATTTTTCTCTTTATGTTATTTCAGTAATTATTTTTTTTAATATTATTTACATAATTATATCTATTATATAAGAGATTTGAATAATACTAGTTAAATTTTTGGTGACGAATGAAATTTTTTTGTTGGGTAATTTATTGACTTTTATTTTAACCATAGATTTTGAAGTAATATTTACAACTTGAATAGAATAAAATCATGTTATAATTTTTTTATTTTTGTAATGTTAGTGTGATTCTCTAAATTAATATGGTTTTTTGTAGAAAAATTTTTTGGGTTGTAGATAGGATTCAAGCTTAATTCGAACATAGGTTAGAGTTGCTATAGTATATTTTTAAGTTCGAGCTGAAGTCGAATTTCGAATTTCTTAGCCAAATTAAGCTTGAGCCAAGCATCGAGATGTTCGATCAAGCTCGAACTGAGCTTTCAGTTTTCGAGCTCAAGTCAAAAAATATGAGAACTCAGTTTGACTCGGCTTGTTAGCACCCTTAGTCTCTTTTTCTTTTTTCCTTTGTTCCTAGAGCTGTCAATGCAAACCATGATAGGCTCCAAGCCTGGGACGTCAGTATGGGGAGTTTGATGGTTATATTCCAGTACCATATTTAAAAAAAAAATCAATATAGACTTTTTTTTCATGAAGCAATCCTATTCTTGATGCAGACACAATGTTCAACCCCGATTTCATTACAAGACACAATGTCGTCAGTCATTGGTGAGGCCCACAACTGATGGCAATGGGTGTTGAATTCATCTTTGACATATAACATGTCCCTATTTGGCCGTAGGCAGCAAGCTACGCTCCCCACAGGCATTCAAGGAGAGCAGAAGATAAATCAGTTGAAAATTGAAAGAGGAGCTGCAGGACATGTCCATGTCAACAGTACTGAAAATCAAGGTCTTTCATTAATTTTTTTATATGAAAACCAAGGTCTCACCTGCTCCACAAATATCTATATCGGCAGGTTCTTCCCTCTAATATTGTCTAAATGATTTGCATAGAGAAATACATTCAAATTAGATCTGACCTTCTGAGGCTCCATGCAACTAGTCAAATGTAGAATCATATATTTTGTAGCTGATCACAAACTGTAGAGGAAGGCTGACATTTATCCAGAACTGTTTTCAAGGGAGGAAACTTTTACTAACACATATTGCAAAGTTACACAATAAGGCTGCTGTGATACTTACAATGTTTTACATGTTGAATGGCACAACTGTGAGCAGATCTCCTAAGGGGATCAGATGAGGTTTCTAACCATACTTTCTAGATCATACAGGGGCCTGCAAGCTTACCTCCTCTATATCCGTTGGTTGTGCACTTCTGTAAACTCCTTCCAATGCTTGAGCGCAGACACCTGAGAATCCTGTCAGAGCCTGGAAGACATTGGGAAGGCAGGTGTTTAAATTGTTCAATGTCATGCCCCGGGTTGCTTGTATGAAGCTAATATACTTGACCTTCTCTCCGTCCGCCCTCTTCCTCAATGCATCTACCTTTGCACGTCTAACTGATAATGGATGAATTGGGCTCATGCCAGAAACTAAATTATTAGATGGGTCCTCGTTAAATTTATTCTCCATCTTGCTTAGCGCATTTAGTTCTTTTTCTAACATCCGCTCAAACCTTTCCGCCCTCCTCTGGAGTTTTTGTTCTTCAGCCTGCTGCTGGACAATGGATTTGATGATTGATACAAAACTCTTAATGGCTTCAGAAGCGACCTGTCCGAATTTAGAGAAATTTAAACGCTTTTTCCTCAATACAAGAAAATCTACCTAAATATGAACCATCTTGTCATGCATTTTGGTTCACTTTTTCTCGTTTGTAGGAATGTTCTACAAGTTCATGGAGTTCAGGTTTGAGATTTTTTTTAACATGTAATGCATGAAGAGTCACATTACTCCATCAGTGGAAATTTTAGATGTGCTTCTACCATTTGTTATAAGCTTTCAGCATGACTGCCTAAGACATCCGCTTATAATGGGAATAATTGAAATGCGACTGTGTTCCACTTAATCACCTTGTACTACACCTTGTTGAACTCCAATATCTACAGTCTTTTACACAAGTAAATTACTCAAGTTGCCATGTCCATAATAGTTCTATATATTAGTAATTGTTGTAAAGTGATATATCACAGACAGCACATTTCATTTTTATGCTACCCTAGAAATAGAGAAACACAAAATGGAGTTTCCCTGTGGAAGTAAGGTCACAAATCAGTTAAGACCTCAAACAAAATTAAATGCAGTAGGTTTTAAATTGTGATATCATGGAAGACATGACATACCTTCTCTGGTAATCGGTCAAGGGCAAGCTGCCATTCTTCACAAACAGAACAAATTGCAGAGGAGGAATTTGTTAATTGGTTGTCAGGAAGGTAATCAGTGAGTTCGACCCAGTGATTGAGAGTCCGTACATAGTTGCGCTGAGATCTGAGGAGCTCGCAGAAAGAATTGTACCACGCAGCTGCCTCATTTTCAAGCTGGAGTGTAGCCTTAATATGGAAATCTGAAATGGGTTCACAGCTCATATGGTTACTGAGACTGTTGACCTGCTGGGCAATATGGTTCTGAACTTGATGACACTCGTACATTGTTCTCCACATCTGCATCAACCTGAAAAGGAAATGGACATTAAATTACCCTTGATGCATGTGGGAAACAAGCAATCTAGATGAGCACTCAATTTTGACTATTGGGATAAGAAGTACCTAAAGTGGTTGATATGCATTATAATTATTTGGCAGTACCGGCTGAACACAACATTGACTGGGGAAAAAAACTAAAACTAAAACAGAAACCAAACTATGATGACACAGATGGTCGCATGCTTACCCAGAGGATAATTCAATTAGCTGCGGCTCCAATTCTTCATCCCGGTGCTTCAATATAGAATAGCATATCCTAGCAATAGACTGCTGCAAGCAGCAAAGGTCTGACTGCAAGATCTCTACACTTGATCGGGTTTTCTCAGTCTTTGTCCAATCATGATCATCAGCTTCTTGTTTCTGCAGCTGTAAAGATTTCTGCTCATACTGCAATCGAGCAATTCCTTCCTCCTGTTGCATACAAATTGTAAAGGCCAGATGCATATGGTTCTTAATATAATAGTCAAGAGACAAAAAAACAAGGCACTATTAAAGGCATCCAGAAAGTCAGTTTGTTAATTAGTGGCACTGTCACTGCCAGGATCAACTTTAAGTCCATACTGGCAAAAGATCTAGAGAATATATACAAGTATTATAGAATGAGCTAAACGTGAATCAAAATTTGTCTGTGGTAATCCACAAATAGAAATAGAATAAACACCTTGACTTTTTCATAGAGACTCTGCTCCTCGGCGTAAAGTTTGTCCAATGTTTTGCAGTGTGCCCCAGGCCTGCAACTGTCACCGCTTGCATGAAGCTCGTCTGAGTCCCTGTGGGACTGAAGAGACTTTGAGGACCAGGTCCATGATAATGCATTGAAGACTTTTGCAGATCTGCCGCTCTTGTCTGCACGCAGAAGAAAAAACATCAAAAGCTGAGAATCTGGATGCGTTCTAGAGTAGTCTACAGTAAGCAAGTAGAAAGAACTGGACACGATGACTCCAGTATCTAGTAACTATGATTTCATCATCAACTCTAAGGCAGGAACGGTCCTAATAATAGTATATTGAACTTCAAACTTTTGGGACAAAATGTATATAGAGGAATCCAACAAAATTGACACGCCAATGTATTACACCAACAGAACATATCATTTCTATTACCTAGTACAGAATCAGACGAGTTCGGGGTAATCCACTCAAAGAACCGACATATTCATCAGCTTTTCAATCGCATCGCTTGTATAATTTATAAGAACGAAGTATTAGCTTCTACAGAATATACAATTTCCACGCATTGGTCATAACGAGGCAGTCAATCACTTAAGAGCCAAGACTGCTTTAGAAGAACATGAACACCGACTTAGAAATTTACTATTTTTACAGCAGTCATCGTGCCGGTTCTATTGGCATCAAACTCAAATGATGTTGTACTAAGCACCAGAAATTTAAGCTAAGAATTATATTTACCCATCAAAGTAATTAGATATAAAAAAAACTACTAGTAAATGTAATATAGAAGTTAAGAAGAGAGAAATTACTCCTTGATTCTCCAATTCTCTGGTAAATCCGGCTGGCTCCATTGGCCTCCAGCAGGACAGCAATTCCCTCCACGCCAGCCGAAGCTTTCAGGAAATAATCATCCAGCTCCTTCATTATCCCTGCCATAGTCTTCTTGCTCCTCCAAACCACCATGGCCGTGTCAGTCTCCTTCGTGCCCCAGCTCACCATCGACGAACTATCGTCCACCATCACTACTTCTCGCACAGGAGAAGGCTTTCGAAGAACAGGGCCCAGAACAGCCCCTGCTCCTCCCCCTTCCTCTTCCTCTTCCTCCTCCACAAACTCCGTATTAGTGTCGGCCCAGTTTTCGTCCTCCTCTCTTTCCTCCTGGAGCCCGCTCCTTTCGTCCTTCCTCTGATGGCCCGGCGGAGGTGGCGGCCCAAATGGGTCCCAAAAATCCCACGACAAGCTCTGCTCCGGCGGAGGAGGAGGAGTGCAGCCATCGCCGGCGCCAATCTCAATGCACTCTCCTTCCTCGCCTCTCCTCGAGTCGGGGCTGAAAGGCGGCGGGGGAGGCGGAGAGGGAGGCAGCGGCGGGGGAGGGGAAGGCGGCAATGCGGGGCGGAAAAGGGAGGTTTCGAGCTCCAGGGACTCGACATCTGCGAACTGGCGGAGGGTGGCACCGGTGTTCCTCAGTGCCCGCAAGTAGGCCATCTGCGCCGCCGCGAAGTCGACCCGGAAACCCACCAGCTGCTTCATGAGCCTCTTCCTCTCCTTGCACCTCCGCACCATCTCTTCCTTATCGATCTTCGACGCCACACACCCCATTTTCTCAGCTCAACAGAATCCTAACTCTTCCCAACGGAAGACGACCAATCAACCCACCGAATGTTACCAAATACCACCTTCAAACCGAAAAAAAAACTCAGAAACACAACAAAATCCAGCATGCAACCCAAGTAAAATGTTTTATCTTCTTTTGACACAGATTTACAGCTTCCAAAAGCAAAAAACAAAGAGGCCCAGACAGGAGGCAACCACCATTGGAGCTTCTCAGCACCAGTACCTTTTACTATTTCTTTCAGCCGAGGGAAACTGGAAGCGAGAGTTTGAAACTGTCAAGAGAGATGCTGTCGTCGTCAGGCAGTTTTTGGTACAGCGGGTGGGTATTGATGCACGAAGTTACTTGGGCACATGCTGATGATGTAGAGCCGACATGTTCTTCATCCTGGCAGTGGGAAACAGGCTCAGTGAGATCGGCAGGAAGACAAAAAGCGGCATTCGTATTTGTACTCAAGTAACACTACTACATGCCTGTGCAGTGGAAACAAAGAACAAAAACAATAAGATATAGATCGAGCGAACAAAGATGGGGAATAGCTCGAATGCCTAAGAGCACGAGCATGGGCAAGAGGAGGGAGGGAGGGAGTCAGGGAGAGCTGCTGCTTCTGTGACTCTATGGATGGATGCTCACCATTATTTTATTTGCTTACTAACAAAACTCCATGACCCCATTTGCCCTCCAAGCCCCTTTGACACGTTGTGAGCGACAGCGACATATGTTGGCTGGTGCCGGGTGCGCACGATAGCAAAGTTGCAGTACCGGCCAGAGCAACCATGTTCGATTTGGAATTGGAATGCGGCAGTCCTTTTGAATAAAGAAAGAAGAAGTAGTAGTAGAAGAAGAAAGAATAGATTGATCAAAGAACAAAACCTGTAACAGAAGTACGCCGGCTTCAGCCAAAGGTCGAACCAACCTGCGGGCTCTTACTTGGCCTGCTCAGTTCAGGGAATCAGTAGAAAAGGGGCAGAGCAGGCGCATTTGAGCAAGGACTGCGCACCCAAAAAGGCCGTTTCGAAGGTTTTCATGAACTTTCGTTCCCAAAGAATCCGATGACAGGGAAAGCAAAAACGATAGCAGTATAAAAAAGAAAAGAGGAGTGCGCAACGGGTTGCTTTTGTGCTTGAGTGTCTCCTGCACTCTTCCTCTCCAAAAAGCCTTCTAATAATGATGTCCAGAGGCTCAACTAATCCTTTCTCTGCAACTTGAAATGCTTCTTCAGATGCTCTTCTTCTCTTTTCTCCATCGAGTCCACACCACCTAGAAAGCTGCGGATTCTAAGAAGAATTTAGAAAAAAAAAAAGTTTGAAGAAATCAAAAATAAAAAGTTTGTAGAATTCATAAACAGAGACATTAGAATCCCAAAATGCATTGATTTTCCGTTTCTTCAAACACGAAGAATAGCATCAGATGGCATGATTACACCCACTGGGACTCAGAAAAACTCGGAAAAGCCTTTGCATGAATTGAAAGCTGGTGTTGAGTGTTGAGTCGCATGCACCGGTCAGAACAGAATACACAGAGAGCCTTGCAGCCTACCCTCTTGTAGGCATAATGCCTCTGTTGGTTCGATTATTTGGTGCATATTCTCTACATAATCTCCTTTTTTTGTTGTATTTCTATATCAAAATCAACCAACATTCCAGATAGGGTATAAAAGTTTGGGTTATATTGTCAATTACTTCTCCACATCATCTAAAGGACTTTATCTGTTTATCCAAAAAGAATATAAAGGAAATATTCATATGCTTCTTTATTTCTTAATCATGACAACATAGATGAGGATGTTTAAGTGCAAGTTTCCTTTACTAGTGTATTACCACAAATGTGGATTAATGCCCTCAAAGTTTCACAATCCATTACCACATTTTTGAAACTGATCAACTCTGAAATTCTTGGAGTAAATTGATTAACAGTACATAGGTACTAAGAAATATTCATTAGTATAAGGTGAAGCCTCTTCATTGAGCATCCTCTTCATATTTTGGCTTGTAGAGAAGCATCTTGCATAAGCGGATAAGCCAAAGTTTACCAAACCCAATACAAAGACTTGGGATTTCGCATTTGTACAACGTATTTGGCATTACCGATAAAAAAAATACTATTAGGCATTCTTCCCTTGTGGGAATCGGGTCAATTCCTACATCTAGTACGAATAGTGGACACACACTGTGTGGACACCTACTGAATCTGGTAAGTATTTTGCATCCTCATCTTGTAGGTTGTGCAATCCCCTCGACAGGATCTGTGGTCTGACAAATTCTAGTCCAAAGTGTGGCATTTGCCTGTTGTTTCAAAAATCAAATTTTCGGGGTGGAAGTTTTTAAAGTTTGATTTGTACTAATGATTTACTTTATCACAGGTTAGGGATACAACCTTAATCTTGAGTTTTATGCAATCGATTAAGGGGTTGTTTTGATGTAAAATTAATTTAGCTACTAATCGGAATTTTTAGGAATTAATTTATCTGATTCAATGTCGAATTAGAATTAGGTTTAGGTATTAATTTTCTTGGATAAGATCAAATTTGGGTAGCAAATTATGTTTAAAGTCGAAATTTTTAGAATTTTTAGGTAAATTGATAAGCATACCCTTAGATTGGAATTGTTTTGGATATAATCATGTTTGTGTAGGGAAATTGTGTATTTTATAGAATCATTAAAATTTTAAAGTAAAATTATAAATATACCCTTGGTTTAAACCTATTACAGGGCTAGTGTACACCCCCAAACAAAGGCCCGACCCGATATGGACGGCATTGGGCTAGGAACAACCGAGCTGTGGGCCCACTTAAAATTATTTTTTTAATATGATTGTACAAGCACATAAGGCTTTATGAGCACCTTGGACATGCCCTTATGGCTTGATGGGTCTTATAGGCCATACACGACCCTATTAGTTTATGGTGTCAGACTGGGTCTAGGCCTAGTCATCCCCTTTTTGTGATGTATCGACTCTACATATAAGGCCTTATGTGTGACACCCATAATGCCCATAATTCGTCCTTCTTACGGGTACTAAGGATTTACTTGGGTGTCTGCCTTCCAAGATAAAACGAACAATCATACACCTTCACACAATGCATGAAGCAAACCAACGTTATGGAATTGTTCTCACAAAAGACGGGAACAAAAATCTAGTAAAAGATGATATATAAAATAATTTTTAGTGTTTTATAAGAAAATTGAACTCATTTTGGGTTTAAGAGAAAATCAAATGAATTTTGTCCTAAAAATAATTATTTTATTAACTTGGGCCAATTAGCTGTGCATGCAAACCAAACCCAACTAGGTACATGGGTTCAACATGTATATCCCTCATAAAAGTGGAGTAGCCCAAAGGGCCAACTTGAAAGGCAATTTGGGACTATTCACACCTTTAATCAATTCATATGTGTAATTCTCATCGACTTAAAAGTAAATTTAGGCTCACAAAACCTAAATGGGCCTAGCCCATATACCCACTTCTAACCATTTTACTCAATTTTAACTCCCAAACCGCAAAGAGCCCCAAAAGATCATCTATTTGTGAAGTGCTCCTTCTCTTAAACAATCTGGCTTCTACATAGATCATGGATTTCCACCTGAGCAGCATCACAGTTGGCATAATATACAGCTCTACTTCACTGGGCACACGCGCGGGAATTTATACAAAACTTGGGATGACATATTTGGTTCAGTTGAAGTCTACGATTTAGAGCCTCCTTTATACATGCATGGCGCATGCAAGTCTATACTTTAGAGCCCTGTTTATACATGTACTACACATGTGGACATGTATGCAGTGGATACTTTTTGGGCCGCATGATTTTGATTGTGTGTTGAATGCTTTCATGTCACACAATTTCAATCACACGACCCATGTTATTCGAGGGGCAGGTGGATTTAATCACCCCTGTGCCCTCTTATCTGATGCCAACTGCCAAATCATAGTCAAATGGCTTGTCTCGTACTGCTTGCATGAATGTATAGGAATTGGTTTTCAAAGTCTGCGATACTTAGTGATTCAGAGCTGTTTCCCAGTTTTTGTGATTAACGTATCTGTGCTAGCATCAAGCTTCCGTTACCGTGTCACGTTGAAGGACTCTTCTTTTTCCTGCATGGCCCCAGTTATACAGTACTGATGTTGCTGTTAAAAATGAGTCTTCGTGATCTGTTAATCAACTATGAAAAAGATATTCACCGCTTGCTTGTTTTCCCAGTTACATCAGTGTCTCAATGTGCTTGCAATTCACTCAAAGACACATTTCTCCATGTAAAGACAATCAATAATACAACTTAGGCTGGCAAAACACAGTTCCTCTTGTTTATAAAATGTTGAACTGGAAAATGCAATTATCTAGTCCGTTACATGCTTAAATTTGTGAAAAAGAACTGCCTTATTAGATACCATTATTGCAACATGTTAGCAGTTTCAATGGAGCTCAACGAAGGAGCTAAAGTGTGAAGGATTCAAACAATATTGTACTAATTTTATGCATTACCTAGAACCATTTTTTCAATGTTAAAACAAGAAAGTAATACTCCCTTCATCCTATATTAATAGCTTCATTTGATTTGTCAAAATGAATTAATTTTAATTTATTTTAAAAAATCAAATAAAGTTACTAATGTGAAACAGAGAGAATATTATATATCTTATAATGTAATAATCCTAATTATAGAGAGTGTGTTCTGATCCTGTTATTCCTGTGGCCTGGCCCATTTAGCACTGTTTTTTCTTTTTAATTTATATACTATTGAACCTTCTTAATCTTAATTGTTACGTCTTCTTATGATTTGATTGAATTATAATCAAGATTGATTAGGATTATGATTAGGAGTTGCTTCCCTTATATGTAGAGAATTTTCTATTTTTTTATTGTGGAGAACGATCCCCTTCCTCTTTATGCAACATTGTAAGACGCATAGAATTATTGAGTTGGGTAAAATTTTATCTTTCTCAAGCTACCTCACCGGAATGGAAGATATTTGGATGTGCTGTTCAGCAATGAATTCAACATAGGCTCATGAGCCACCTGTTGTAGAGTAGCACTTGGCATGAAAAAACGGTATAACCGATTTTTATTTTTATTAAAAATTAATTTATAATATTTTATTGGGTTAATGTTGCAATTTTTGGATGTCCTAAACTTCTTTCAAATATACAATTCTCTTTATGTGAGACTATCAATAAAATAAAAAATAATCTTTTATTTAATTAGGGGCAGAATGGGTCTCAACCTTATTTAAGGCCGAGTTAAAAATTATAGCCTTAACTGGGCCCAAAGAATCTTGACCTTAAAATTTTTCCACCTACTGAGGAGGTAGACAAGTTTGAATCACCTGCTTGACCCCTTGAGTAGCATAAACACTTGGATCTCGATCTAATGGTTCACAATGTTCCAAGTGCATATATGGCTAGATGCACCAAGCATATACTAACTTTTTCTTATTTATATACATTATGCATATACGAATAAACCTATATTTTAATATTATTTTGCTTACATTTATAATTTAAAATTTTTGTACATTTTTTAGTTTGAAAACGCTTAATATATCTCTTAGAAAAGATGAAGTTTTAATCAATAAATGATGCTTACTATGAAACTATCTGAAAAAGTAAAATGAAACAAAAAAAAAGCTAAGGAATAAGAAAGAGTCTATTTTTCCAATTGATAATAAGTAAAAAACAATCTTAGATCATCAAACAAAGCTTGCCCACAGTTATTGCTGAATCAAATAAACATCATAATCCCTAAATATATAAAGAGGTTGTTTAGCCAGATTAACTAGCCCCATGGCCTTAACATCATAGCCAGCGCCAGCGCTGTTACATTTCTCCAGACCAGACCAGATGTCGGCCAAGCTCGGCAGCCCAGACGAGGAGATCATAGCACGCTCCCGAAAAAATCACTTATTTTTTAGTACGTATTAATTATTATGTATCAGATGAGACATAGTCATTGATTGCCCCTACCCCAAAACGGGCAGTGCCAACTCCGAGGCCCGTTTCCGCCTCGTTGCCAGCTGATCGTCAGAAACCGTAGCCCAAAAGCCAAGTAAACTGTAAATGCCTCTCTTCCTTCATAACTCCTCCTCTTAACTCTTCCTTAATACTCCATTTATATGTGTTTACCTCTTTCTGTCCCTGTCATTACTGCTCTTCATTTATTATTACTACTGGCCCGGCCCTGTCAGCTCTCTCGATGAGTGTCCGGATATAAAGGGATTTCCTTCGTTTATATTACTATATTTTTTGATGAATATTTCATGTTCACTGGAGGATTGAAAGGGCTCATTAACAATGCTTCAATGACTTGCCAAAAAATAAAAAACAGACAGGCATTGCTTCAATGATAAGAAAAGTGACCAGGAATTCGAGGCATTTGCCCAAATCCATCGGCGAATCTTTTTTTTAATTTAAATTTTTGACATATGCAATTTGCTTTAAATGCAAATAATGAATACACCAAAAAACAACTGCTCTTTCCCCAGGATTCCTACCCCCCAAAAAAATATTTATAATTTTGGTATTTAACTCAGTTAATTTTTGCATAATTTTACTGGTGAAACAAACGTTGGTTTCTTAAATTAAAAGAGCCAATTCTAACGTTATGAATATGGGGAGTGGCAAAATATAATTCTTTTATAAAATATATATATATATATATATAATTAATATTCTTTTAGTTTTTAAAACAATATTAGCAAATAAAAAAACAAACTGCAGCTAAGGCTAATAAATGCTACACCAAAGAGAATTTAATGCACAGAATTCTGGCCTCTCATAAGTCTAGCTTAATTTAATTTTTTTTATGATGAATTAAATTTAATTTATTTTGAAAAATTAAATGCAGCCATTAATATCGAATCGAGGGAGTATGTAGCTGTTGTTAGTATAAAATTTATTATAATTTGAGTGGAACAGAGTGATATATGCAGAGCCCATGCCGTTACTACAATCTAAATTAAAAGCTCATGCATTTGGCTTATATGTCCCTTGCATTTGGACAATTTACGACGGTTACTTTGTGGGTGGAAAGATATTTAGGTGCACCCGCTACTGAGCCCCTTATCTCAAATGGGCATGTGTCTATTAAAACCGGCTATAGCATCGGCCTATTCTCATTAACGGGTTTATTTTGGGCTCACTGCGGTTAATTAGGTGTATTTCAACATCTTCCTTATAGGTGTGATTGGGTCAATTTTTTATTTTTTTTCTACTTACAATGAACCTAGTGTAAATTAATAAAATCGATGACGAATATACTAATATATGTTAGTATAAAAATTAATAATATTAATATGCCGTCAATTTCAAATATCAAAGACTCTTATATATAGGAAACATAAAAAATAATTCCTGGGTAGGTGAGATGAGAATGCAAAGTGCAAGTATCCCATCAGCAACTGTCTCACTAGTTGTTTAGATTAGATACCTCATTATAATCTCAACAGTATTAGCTGACTGCTGACATCCATGTGCCAATCAATGGGTCCTACAAGACGGATAATTGGACCTGGTAACCACCTAAACCAAATAAGTACCTAATCTTTTGAAGTATAAGTTCACCAAATGTTTTGTCCCCATCAGGAATTTTGGTCCAATATATCCGTGGCCTGAGTGGCAATCTTTTCAATACAACAATATTAATGTTGGTAAAAAACACTACTTAATTATGACTATACCATTAGTAAAAAATATAATAATTACTGTAAACTAATGCCACAAATGAAAGAAAAACATTGACCATATGCATGACTACTTTCCTTTTGTTTGGTAATTTACTCTCTTCATTTCAATTCACACTAGGTAAACTCCTCCCTCAATGTGAAATTAACATAAGTTGCTAATGCAAAAATTAATTTTCACTTTCCGTGTTTCCATGTGCCATCTTTAGACTACTCAAATCGGATGTTAAGTGCATTAGAGATTGCACTTCATCTTTAGACCTACTGATATAATCGTCTTTAAAATCATCCTTAGAAGGCAAGGAGTGTCATCTTGCCCTTCATTATGTATTTCCAAATTCTGACCAACTTAAGCTTACGGAAGGTAGGCAGAATCTGAAACAGAGGAACTGTAATTCTGAAGCGAGGGAGAAAGTAGATAAGTTGACTAGGCAATATTGTCTGTAATGCAAGGAGTCATCTGAGTACCACTGGGTACCTAATCTTTTGAAGTATAAGTTCAAAAGAAATATATCAATGTTTTGTCCCCATCAGGAATTTTTGTCCAATATATCCGTGGGCTAAGTGGCAATCTTTTCAATACGACAATATTAATGTTGGTAAAAAAACTATTTAATTATGATTATTATATACTACATATCATTAATAAAAAATATAATAATTATTTAAACTAATGCCACATATGAATTCACCAACAGAGAAAAACACCATTGACCATATGCATGACTACTTTCCTTTTTTTGGTAATTTACTCTCTTCATATCAATCCACACTAGGTAAACTCCTCCCTCAATAGAGATTGCACTTCATCTTTAGTCCTACTGATATAATCGTATAATTTAAAATCATCCTTAGAAGGCAGAATCTGAAACAGAGGAACTGTAATTCTGAAGCGAGGGAGAAAGTAGATTACTTGACAAGGCAATCTTGTCTGTAATGCAAGGAGTCAACTCTCCCTAACCACGTTTAGGCCACTTGATAAACACGTATTAAAATAACTACGGTGAGTACGGTACATGTCCCCTTCCCTCAGTCCCTACTCGTATGAGGTCCCTGTGAGAGGTCTGTGTTCTGCAGCGTCTTCTTCTGACTTGTTCTGAATCTTCTTCCCCACATGGCCCAGCTGGAGCTCTGGACAAAACAGATGAATTAGCTGTCAGTTCCTTTCCATGTCCCACTTTCTTTATTGTTTAGTTGGTAACTCCTCGAGTTTTTGGTTTATGCTATTGGGCTGGCCAACCGCTTTCCTTCGGATTCCCTGGACTGAGTTCTAGAAACTCCATTGTTGGGAGCCAAAAGTCCACAAACCACCTCCTCTCAAGGTAGTTCGGTCATCTTCTTCCTTTTAGATTTCGTAAAAAACTTGTTTTGACATATGGGTTTTGCGTTACTTGGCCTTTTACTTCAGTATTTTTATAACGGGTTCGTTAAGGCAGAAACCAACAACTGGGTTCTTCTTATATTCGGTTGTTCTCTTCTTTTTCTGGGTTTCTCCGTCAGTAGCTTCTAGCCGTTCCTGTTGTTGTCTTTAGGAGTTTATTTTTGCTGATTGTTCCGTGAGATTGTCGTAGAATCCAGTAACATTGTTGGGTGTTTTGGGCGTCGAGTTTTTTGGGGCTGTAGTTGATTTCTACAATCGATTCTGGGTTTGGCGGTTGCGAAAGTTGTGATCTTTAGGACATTTTTGTGTTTTCCAGCACAAGTGGAGAAGTTCCTGGTAGCGGATTGTGTAGGGGTTGATCTGTAGTGGCTTTTCTGTACAATTTTGAACTGGTTTTGCTGAAGGCCGTGTGTGTTAGTAAGTAGCTTTTGTTCCCTTTGTGTCATTGTGATTTGTGGGGGAAAGAGAATCTCGGCTTTATTTAAACTCATGGGTGTATATGCATTTGATTTTTCTTCCAGGTTTCTAGGCTGATTTCAGAACTGCGCTTTTTGTCCCAGGTCTTCGATTTAGAAAGCAGTTTGAAACCTTAATATGGTTATGGACTTCAGGATTTCTGAAGTGACTTCAGCAAAGCAATTAGTGAAGCTAGCCCTGAAGTTTGGAAGCCATTTATTTTGAGTTCTGAATCACTTTGGTTGACCTCGATTCTGTATATATTCTATTGGAGGGATGGATCGCTGAAGTTTGGTCATTTGGGACAATCTCTCCGTAGAAGTTCACATTTTGTTTACATTTGGCTTAGCTAAAGAAATGGCTTGCGTGAAGCTTGGATCAAAGTCTGATGCTTTCCATCGACAAGGACAGGCATGGTACGTGCTCATTCTTCTCATAAATTTAACATTTCTCCATACCAGCGTGTTGCTGTTAGTTACGTTTTTTTTGAAATTCTGTAACTCGGTGTAAGTTTAGATCTTCTACAAGTCAAATCAAATAGTTCGGGTGATGTCTGAGCTTTGGATCAACTATGTGCATTTTTCTATTAATATATTTGCTGAACTGGTTTAATGATTTTGAAAAGAACGTCTACAAATAGTCATGTAAAATGTAATGAACGTGCACCATTGACCTTAGTTTCTTTTTTACTGTAAATTCTTAGACTTATCTTCTTGCCTTGGTTTTGGCCTGAGATTTCACGAGCATTTTTTTATTGATTTCAGGGGCCATTTTTACTATACCTGTTAACCTTTTCTTTTCTACCTTATGTGACAAGTAATTAGAACTGCTGCTTGATCTTCCGTGTTCAACATTTGTACATTTATGAATATCATAAACGAGGTGTATGTTATCATTACAGTGTAGGTGTAATCATGCTGACCTTGCCCACCTAATGCTTCTGAAATGCTTGTATGACATGAAATTGATATTTAAAAATATGTCATGCCAGATCAGTAAAGGTATTCATAGGTTGAGCACACTCTAACCCTACCCAGTTCCATTTACCTGACCACATTTTCACAATATGTTAAATTATTGATGGTTCTTAAATAAATTGTAATTCTTCTGTTAATCATCTAACCACAGTTGAACGTCATTTAAACCAATGATTTTAACCTTGTTTTTCAGCAAATAAATAGGTTATTTTTTTATATCACAGTTTTATGAATTTCACATTTGGTTATATATGGCGAAGAAAATTACTTATGAGGATTTCATGAACCCTAGTTTTTCATGGGTTTGTGGGATAGTTAAGCTATGGATGTCTCCATAATCTTTACACTTCTACAAATTTCAAATGGAGTTACCTGTATCTTTACATACTTATACAGATTGGATAAGATAGCTTCTTACCTAGCCATTTTGCACGGGTATGTTAAACTACACATATGGCAATTATCTTTGGGCCGCTATTAATTTATGGAAGGTGGTCCATTTGATGCATGATTTATTGTCTGACCTCCCACAAGATTTAATCTTGATTTTCTATGTCAAGATTAAAATCATAGAAAATTTTCTCTTTCAAGCATCATCAATTCTTAAGGGTCAACACCAGATATTTACATTGGAGGCTTTGTTAAATTTAGCTTACCTATAATCGTCTATTGCCTATACCACAAAATATATTTGAATTACAAGTTGGGCCTCGTTCTTGTTACAGGTTTTGCACAACTGGTCTCCCAAGCGATATTATGGTTGAGGTTGGGGATATGTCCTTTCATCTTCACAAGGTAGAATTCGTGCATGGAATCAAACTGTCATTCTTGTTTATGCCTTAGTACGTTGGACCATATTTTACTTCTAGTTTTATTTAATAATTATATTTTGTCCAGTTTCCACTTCTCTCTAGGATTGGGATCATGGAAAGGCTAATTGCTGAGACATCAGATGATGGAGAAGAGGGTTGTGTTATTAGGCTTCCTGATATCCCTGGTGGGGCCAAAGCATTCGAGCTTGTTGCCAAGTTCTGTTATGGCATAAAATTGGAACTCACTGCCTCAAATGTTGTATACCTCCGCTGTGCAGCTGAGCATCTTCAAATGACTGAAGAATGTGGTGAGGGAAATCTTGTATCTCAGACAGAGGCTTTCCTGAATCATGTTGTCCATCGTAGTTGGAAAGACTCAATTAAGGCCCTTCAAACATGTGAGGCACTCCTTCCCCATGCTGAAGACTTAAATATAGTGAAGAGATGCATAGATTCACTTGCTGCGAAAGCTTGTACAGACCCAAAACTGTTTGGATGGCCCATGATGGAGCATGGAGCCATGCAAAGTCCTGGTGGGACTGTTTTGTGGAATGGAATTAGCACCGGGGCAAAACCAAGAAATGCAACTTCTGACTGGTGGTATGAAGATGCTTCATCTTTGAGTCTTTCCCTTTATAAAAGGTTGATAGCTGTGATGGAATCTCGGGGCACCAGGCAAGAAATTATTGTTGGCTCTCTTGCATACTACGCGAAAAAATATCTGCCCGGGCTCAATAGACGTCAATCTGGTGAGTCGAGCAACCGGTTACCACCTGTAGCATTGGCATTGTCTGAAGAAGAACAAAAAAATTTGCTGGAAGAGATTGATAGGTTAATGCCCATGCAGAAGGGTCTTGCTTCTACTAAGTTTCTGTTTGGACTGCTTAGGACTGGCATGATTTTACGCACTAGCACATCTTGCATGGCAGACTTGGAGAAAAGAATTGGGATGCAGTTAGATCAGGCTACATTGGAAGATCTATTAATGCCAAATTTTTCTTACTCCATGGAGACTCTCTACAACGTAGAATGCGTCCAGCGTATTTTGGAACACTTTTTGGCTTTTGATCAAGCAAATGCTGGGGCCTCCCCTTGTTCAATTGATGATGGTCATTTGATGGCTTCACCTTCTTTGACTCCAATAACTTTGGTGGCCAAGCTTATAGATGGTTATCTTGCTGAGGTGGCACCCGATATTAACTTGAAGCTACCCAAGTTTCAGTCATTGGCTGCATCTGTACCTGACTATGCTAGACCTTTGGATGATGGACTTTATCGAGCAATTGACATATACTTGAAGGTAAGCAGTGTAGAGTGATGATCTCCTACTTATGCATTTGCCTGAGCTATTAGTCTGTAAGCATGTGTATTTTCCATCATTTTAACAATCCATTACTAGATACCGACTTTTTTCTCAAATTTCAACCGAGGTTCTTAGAAACTTTAGTTCTGGCTTCCTTTGTGTTTGACTTTCGTTATTGTTAAACAGCCTTTTTTTATCTTAAATGATTGCCAATGCCTCAAATTTTATTACTTTCTTGATTCAGGCTCATCCTTGGCTGACAGACTCTGAAAGAGAACAGCTTTGCCGACTTATGGACTGCCAGAAGCTCTCCTTGGAAGCTTGTACACATGCTGCTCAAAATGAGAGGTTGCCGCTCCGTGTAGTAGTCCAAGTCCTCTTCTTTGAACAGCTCCAGTTAAGAACTTCAATTGCTGGGTGTTTTTTGGTCTCTGAAAATCTTGAGGGATCTAGGCCATTAAGGGGTGGCTTCCCGGGATCCAATGAGGGAGGCTGGGCTACAGCTGTGCGAGAAAACCAAGTATTGAAAGTGGGAATGGACAATATGAGGTTGAGAGTGTCGGAGCTAGAGAAAGAGTGCTCAAGCATGAGGCAAGTAATTGAGAAACTGGGCAAGGGAAGAAGATCATGGTCCAGTGTATCAAAGAAGTTCGGGTTTCGAATCAAGTCACAGATGTGTAGTGCACAAGAAGGCTCAGTAAGCGAACAAAATAGTTCGAGGGGGAAGGTGGAAAAATTGAAGGATAGGCAGGGAAAGCTCAAGAGCTCGCTGGTGGATGCATAAGTTGCATTGTTCTTCTAACGGGTACCTCCTAGGTTTGGTTCTTTGTATACACCTTTTGATATCAATTTCATTTTATCCTTTTGGTATGTTGTCAATTTGAAATTCTCTACTTTCATGTTTTCCCTCTTGTGATGCATGATTCCATCTAATGTATCTACATCATCCATCTGATGACCTTTTTGTGTAAGCAATGTCAAAAGACAGAAGCAAGTAATTTCATGCAGATTTAGCTTCCCTTGTAAGTTGCAGTAAAGAAGCAACTTTGGAAAAATCTGAGAAAGCTTTTTTTCGGATGGCCTTTTCTTTTGCTGCTGCCCCCAACGTGCCTAATTTTGCCGAATGTCAAAAGATGCGTCCGGAAATGATGATACTTCGTTTGTTATGTAGTGTCAATCTGTTTGACAAAACTAGCCCCATTGTTGTGCACATGTAATTGATCTGTCTCCTTCACACGTTCAGCATTTGTAAATAGATAGATGCTGAAGGTCAAAGAAGGGTCATTTGTCAATCGGGGTTTACTGGGACAGGAAAAATCGTGAGCAGGTCACATGTGCCTTGGAGATAAATCAGATAATTTAAGATGAAATTTTTATAAGCTCGATGTCTTGGATCTAACGTTTTATGTGTACTGTGTTATCGGATAATCTTTCATGTACAATGGATTGAACTTGAGACGTTTGCGGCTTGAGTTCAAAGTTCAAACTATACTTATTAAATGTAAACTTTTGAAGGTTGACTTGTCAGTTGTCATAGTCATAGAAGAGGAAGAACAACAGCTGAGTCGTCATTGTTAATTTGTCACTCCGGATTTCCAACGTACCCACGTAAAAGAGTCCCAAATCTTGGACTGGGGCCTTCAACTATGACAGCTGCACGGAATCAAAATCTTAAAGAATTCGACAGCATTCATGGAGCACAGGATCCGAAGTGGAAACAGATTGAATTCCCATTTGTTCATACTTCATCGTCAGAAGAAAAAAAAGAGTAAGCAAAGAATCTCTCTTCCATTCCCACAAGAAAGAAACTGTGTATGAAACGCTCGCCCACCCTTTTTCCACTCCCCACTTGTGCAGTTGGACTCGCCTTGTGCTTATCCTCACCTGGGACCGGACCCAAGAAATTATATTAGATTAAAGTGAACCCGCAATATTATTATTATATAATTTTAAATTAATATTTCTATTCTATAAAAAAATTTGTTTCATATTAATAATTGTTTAAATTAAATAGTTAGGTACTTGAAAAAGAGTATCATAAGTTTATTTTTTCTTTTCTTAGACGTTAGTTTTACCTTTAAATAAAAATTATTTTTTTAAAATGTAGTTATTAATATAGGATATAGAAAGTATACGAGAGGTTGTCTAACCAATGTCAGCTTGAGCGTTGGCTAGCCCCTTGGTCGTTAGATCATGGTTAGGTGCCAGCTAGTGCTCAAGTTATAGGACTGGTTAGATTTTTTTTAATATAATATAATATTATAAAATTGATAAAAATTTATAAATAAAAAGTTAACAATAGCTCAACTCACATGGGACCGCATGGGTTAGGTATCACAAGTCATCAGTAGGGATGCTACTCGGTCGAGTTTTGCCAAATCCGAACCCGATACTATTTAAGAAATGGTAAATTCAAATCCAATTTAAATAGCTATTCAAGTTAAATTTAGAAACCTAAACATGACCCATGGGTCAGGTTGGGTCGAGTTTTATAAAAAAAATTATATAAAAAATATATATTTATAACCTTATTCAATTGGGTCGAGTTGGATTACCTAAAACCTGAACCCAACCCAATTAATTATTTGTGTTGAATTTAAAAACCTAAATTTGACCTATTAGAGTTGGGTCGGGTTTTACCATATACCCAACCTAGTGGCCTCCATAGTAATAAGGTTACGTGCTAGTTAAGGGCTGCCTGCCCTTCGAGTAATACACACACACCATCAGATTAAAATCTAACAACTTGTGATGTACTTACTCATGCTATCACTCGTGAACCCGAGTTCATATTAAAAGAAATCATATAAACCAAAACAATCCTAAGCTAATTTAATGAAAAAACACAATTCTAAATACATTCTTCATTCTAAACTATTATAGTTAAGAAGGCATCAAGTGGAACTGTTCTACCACGTGGTTGTGCATATGTCCATTCATATTTTGACGCAGATATTGAAGTTAAAACTTAAATTTCTTCATGTTTAAATGCGTAAAAACTATTAAAAGTTGTCAAATACTAAAAAGACTTATCCACCAAGTGGCTTGTAGAATGGTTCCACTAAATAATTTTTCCTAAACTTAGAAGGTTACTTATCCATACACCCAATTAATTTGGAAGGACCCTTGATTTTTTTATTTGTTTTGGTAAGTTTTTTTTAAAATGTCTATGCACTTCCCAATAAGGGCAAACAACCCAATTAATTTTCCAATAGGTCTACAATACAATTATATTATGCATAACAATATAATTTTATTATTGTCTGTTTGTGACGAACTTACTTGTGAAGCCAACCGTAACCAGTAAGTCAACCCAAGGATCTCTAAGAACCCCTCAACCATCCCTCTCAATAAAAATATAGAATAAATGAGTTTGTGTACTAATATCTGTCATAAAACGCCCAAGCCATAATAAGTGAAAAGCTATACGACTTAGTCTCCTACGAAGTGACCATCTATATTTTACTATAATCATAAGCGAATAATAGTAAAATCATACTTATTGTGCATGGCATAATTTTACTGTAGACCTATTGATAAATATGGATGACTGCTAAATCTTAGTAGGAATTATCTAATTTTTATATATAGGAGTGCCCATGTTCACGAACAAGTATTTGCATGGGCCCCCAAATTTTGAGATGAGGGGCACTTGTCGATTGGGTCTTAGAAAGGAAATTCATATGTGCTAAACAAAGGAACATAAACACCGGGCCACCCACGTAAGAAACATCTGTATAGAAGAAACTAAACTACGATGTTTTGAAATTGAAGCAAGAAATTGGTGTCTTCCTCATTTTAGTGCAGCTCCCTAGACTAGTGTTACTATGGAGATTGTGGTGTCATGTGTTGGATAAAAAAATTGTTGGACCGCTGGTTTCCCCTTTGTATCTTGCAACTGCCTTGAAACAATCCTTTGATGTATACCTACATGTACAGGATGAACATGAAATTGAAAGAGAAGATCGAGTCTAGCTAGGTTATCTCTTTAAGACAGATACGTCCTCCCCACAGGTGCTTTGGAACAAATGGACGTCTATCTCTTTATTGTTGCTTATTGTAAGTACACCAACAACAACCCACGGCAAAAAGAACTTTGTTTCACTCTTTGGACACAAACACACCTTATACAGAGAATTTAGACGTATATATTGAATGCATGCAAAAGACCATCTTATATAGACTCTAAAAGGGTGCAACCAAACTTCAAGGAGATACATTTACGTACACCGAAAGGACACAAGTAGAACCCAAAGAGACACATGCACACACAATAAAGATGTGTATTGGGAAAGACCTTCCGGATAAGATCCTTTGACCCACTAAGGATCATCCTTATCCAATTCCGGAAATTATAAAAACGACATTAATCATTCCAACACTACAACCAATGTTCATTCACTCTCTTTTGACTTTAAGCGCATTTAAGTGGACTAAATTCACTTAATTCAAACTAATTAAATATTAGGATTATTATATGGGCTCAAACTCTATGTTCCCCTTCCGTCGATGATAGGAGTTCAAATCTATTGATAACATTTCCTTAGAATCTTGGACCTCCTAATGTGCCACCCACAACTCTATGTCCAAAAAGGGTCGGAGCAATCTTTGTGAGTTGCATGATTGCATCACCTAGAAGCCGTCATGCAACTGCGTGGAATACCATATGCGTTGTCTTCCTATTTCATGCAAGAACTTTGTTTTCGTCTGTGTGGCTTATATGCCTCGAAATATAAAAAACTATTGACTTTACTGTCATCTCCTTCTGGTTGAAGGCTTCTCCTCCCTGGCCTTCCTCTCCATTTTGCTCGTATTCAGCCACTAATTCCTCTACAGGGGTTTCATTCTTGAACCCCTCCCATGTGAAGAATACTTTGGTTGAGGATCGGCAACCAATGTTCCACATTGTTCAATTCAGGAGCGGCTGTTAAGTCAAGTCCCATATTCTTTGTATAATATAGAAGGCGTGATTGTAACGACCCGTTTTTCGGTTACGCTCAACCCGAGTGGGTTAAGGGTAATTCGGTAAATGGTGATTAAGTGTTAGCGGGGTTTTAAGGGATGAAACCCCTGTAGATGGGTAGAGCTCGGTGTAACAAGCATAACGATTCAAAGAACACGCAAAACGGAGGTCGGGAGCGAAAGCTATAGCCTCGGGAAGCGTGCTGCATGGGCAGGACCCACATGAAAGTGTGGGATAACCTATCCATGTGTGGTCTTGTTTCGAAGGTCTCGTCGACACGAGTCCATCGGTAACAAGAGCGTGCGATTCCAACGTAGAGGTTGGAAGTTATCGCGCTTTGAGTTTTGGATATTATTTGAATAAAATAATATCATTCTGGATAGGATCGATGACGCAGTGGATAAGATCGACGATGAAGCGGATAGGATTGCTGACGAAGCGGATAGGATTATTGACAAAGCGAATAAAATCGCTGACGCAGCGAATAGGACTGACACGTGTCAATCCTATCTGCCACGTGTCAGCCTCAGGTCTATCCAGTTTTTCTATAAATAGCATCCTGAGTCTTCAGTTTAAAGGTTCCGGAGAACTCTCTCCCACGGTTCTGAATTCTTTCCCACGTTTTTGTGTTCCCTCTGACATTCAGAAACTTCTGTTCTTCGTTTCTAACTCATTTTAAGTCCGATTCGAGTCGTTCTTGAGGCGTTCCTAGCAAATTCGAGGGTGATCTACGCGATGGCATGGTCCATTCCTCGATTTGGCGCTCCTAGAAGGGAGGAATGTCCCGGGGCGAGAGGAGGCCTGTCCGCCACTCTCCTACCGAGAGAGAGAGAGAGAGAGATGGCCCAAGAAAGAGAGGAGGCTCCGTCCTCCGTTACCGGGCCGGATCAAGAGAGGTGGCCCGATGTAGGGGAGACTTCGTCTCCACCGAAGGGCCACGATGTGTGAGGAACACCCTGAGTAGGGGAGGTTCTATCTGCCGCCTACGGGCGCAGAAAACGAGAAGTCTCCAGGAAAGGGGAGAATCGGTCGGTTGGTCGGTCGTCTTTCGGCACAAGGCAATGAACGTTTGGAGGCTAGAGGAGGCTCTGTCCGCTGTCTCTGGATCTGAAGGGGAGGACGCCCAGAAACGAGCATCCCGAATACGCCACCTCGTGAGACATCAGGGGCGTAAGCGTTTCCTAACCTCCTATTTTAATTATAGAATGGTATATGCTAGTGATGATGATGTGTGTTATGCTATGATCTATATGTTTTCCATGATATGTGCTCATATGCCATGAAGTGCTATGATCCTTTATGTTCCGATATGTTATGCTCATATATTATGATGTGTGTTGTCTCGCTCTAGCTTAGAGCGAGACGTGTTGTGTGTGTGTATGTCAGCTTATATGCCATGATCGATGTGTGCTTATATGCCATGATCGATGTGTGCTTTTATGCTATGATGTGTGTTGTCTCACTCTACGGTAGAGCGAGACGTGTGATGTGTGTTCGGTCTCGGCTCAGTGATGGAGCGAGACATGTGAATGTGATGTATCCGCTCGGGAATAGAGCGAGGCATGTTGTGGTGGTCGTGTGGTGCTCGTCTCTATGATAGAGCGAGATATGTGTTGCCGGTGTTTTATCGGGTTTTCGTATACCTCCGATTAAATATTCGGAGATACATACTTTATACGTATGTGTTTTTGTATGCAAGTTGTATGTAGTAGCCAATAGGCAGAACTACGTCCGGATCCGATCGTATCGGAGTAACATCGTGGATGTTATCCGATATGTACGTAGGCAACCAACGGCAATGCGACGTTGGCCCGGTCCGAATTAGTTATATAATTAGGCCGGTTTTTCCACTACGCGCAATGGAGCGCTAAAATTCCGTAGCGCGTAGAGGAACGAGAAGGCTCTCGCACTCAGAGATGGACGCTCCCGGTTCTGGGTTTGGTTTTCGTTGTTTTTGGCACCCCCGGCCCGGGTCGGTTCGCGGGCAGGGGCGCCACAGTGATGTTTGTTTCTCTGCTAACAAATGTCACTTTTAAGTAAAGACGAGTTGTTTCACTTTGTCTGATTCATATCCCTACACTTGTTACTTGCATTACCTTTACTAAGACCTATATTATGCGAATTAATGTCTAACTTGCATATATGTCTCCGTGAAGAAGGCAGCATAGAATCATGATTCAAAGAGGTGAAACTTATTATCTACAAAATTCATGCATGCATAATGAATCAACGAAGCAAAATGTCACACTCAATAGTAATCACCTCCTCAGTTGCATTAGGAGATGTTGTAGGTGTCAGGAGTCAGACTGCAACCTCAAACTCCAATGTGCTATGAGGGTGGATGAGCTCTTCTAGTGACGATGACCGGCCATTTGCGACAATCACGTAATATTTAAATAAGGGCGATTGTGACTCTTGGCGTAATAAAAAGAGGAATTGACCAAAGTAAACTCCTACTTTGGTCAATTAACCGAAATGTGACCAAGTTTCTACTTTTTACCAAAGTAGACTTGCTCACGTGAGAACTTGTACACGTGGGAGCATTTTTGACTGAAATACCCTCCCCAAAGTATACTTCTCCTCGGTGAATGGTGTCTCTTCGTCTCCCTCTCCACCGCTGCTTCCCGGAGAGCGGCTGTTCATCTCCCTCTCCACATCCAGTTCCCGAAGAGCTAGTTCCCGAAGAGTAGCTGGTAGTCTCACTGCCCAATTTGTCATTTCCGGCTTCATTTCTCCCCCTCACTGCCCTCACCTTGGCCTCGCTCTCGCCTGCACTGCCTCAACTCGCCCTCGCCCTGAATGCCCTTATCTCGCCATCATTTGAAGGTATGTTTTTAATTTAAACAAAATTGATATATTTTCTGTTGAGAGTCATTGGATGTTGCTTCCATGTCCCATACATGATTATTGAAATGACTATTGAACAATTTTCATGCTTTCTTCTATTTGGTTTGTGTTTGTAGTTCCCATATTATTGTGACTGTCACATAATAACAAAAATGTAGTCTTTTGTTGAGAATAAAGCATTTTACAAATTATTTTTTGTAATTAGTACGTATGATAAATATTAATATGCAACTGTGAACTGAATAACTACAAAACTGAAACACTATAAAACCTGGACATCTATAACACTGGAAAATCATAAAACTGGATAATTGAAAAGGTAGATTTTGTTGAGAATAAAGCATTTTTACAAATTGCTTGTTGTGATTAGTACATATGATAAATATTAATATGAAACTGTGAACTGAATAACTACAAAACTGGAAAACTATAAATCGAAAAATTGGAAATTGACAGGAATTTTACTGGTCATTTGCTGTAAAATTGGTGGAAAAGTATGAAACTGAATAACTGGAAACATATAAAACTGGAAAACTATAAACCTTGAAAACGATAGCACTGGAAAATCATAAAACTGGAAAACTGGATAAGAAAGAGCTTCATTAGTAAGCAATAATTGAATTTTTTAGGCATTATATTTTTCATATGATTATACAATATATGTATATTCCCTTCTGATTGATTTTTAATTTAACATGTTTGTATAGGAAATGTCAAAGGCTGCAGAAAAGAAAATCGATCGGAAAGGGGAAACAGCCGAAGAAGCTATATGAAGAGGATGACGACGCTCTTCCGGAGATAGAGAACTAAGCATAGATGCAGTCTAACTTTGGAGCTCCAGGAAACCTAGACATGAGCTGAGCTCTGCTATCATGCGATCTACGGGGGGATCACAATAGGTGGGGCACGTCTCAACTGAGGATCTTTGTGACAACCCAGATATTAGGTAAGTTAAACTATTAGAATTTTTATATATTATTAAAATATTATTTTAAATGTTGAACCGAAATTAATATTGTAGAGCTCTAAAAACCGAACATAAAGGTTTTTGAAGCACTTGATTCAGAGGTAGTGGCCATATGTAGCGATTGTAGAAGCGCGCATCACAAGCGGGCCCATGATGAAACTACGGTAAAACCTATCCTTGGGTGGTTTTGTTTTGAAGGGCTCGTTGATACGAGTCAATCGGTACCAAGAACGTATAATTCCGATTTATAGGTAAAAAGTTAGAGCGATTTAAAGTTTTGAAGGAAGAAAAAAAATAAATATAATAATAAATTTATGTCGGCTGATGCAAGCATTGCGTCAGCCGACGCTGACACAGGCAGCGCGCGCCATCGTACGGGTCGACCGCGCAACGCGCGGTTCACGCGTCGGACCCGCAGGCCACCCGCGCCGCGGGACACGGGACCGCGCGGTCCGCGCGACACGCGGAACCTGCGCGTTGGGTTCCGCCGAACTGCGCAGAACTGCGCGATGACGTGGTTCCGCGTGGCTTTTTCGCGCACCGACCATGTTTTGGCGCGCGACACGTGTCACACACGCGTCGCACGCACACCAGTCTGCCCCTCCTATATAAACCCTTCAAATTTCATTTTTTCTATTCACTTCCACTACAATCAAAACTTTGGACTCTCCATTCTGAGCCGTTTTAAGTCCGATTCAACCCGTTTTAAAGGCGTTCTTAATTAAATCGAAAGTGTCGGACGCTGTGACAGAGCCAGATTTTCTATACGATCTCTTTACAGCCACGAACTTTACACCCCAATTCTAAGGTAGGGTGTCTTAAACTCTAACTTATGCTCTGCTTGTATGCTTGACTTTTATTTACTATTTTTATTCCTTTATGCCCATGTGTTTGAGTTTTTCTGAAAAATGTTATACACATGTTATGTGTTATTTACCCTGATTTGGGTCATCGTACTTGTATTCTCTGAATAATTCTGGAGTTAAATCTAGAATTATAATATTTTCTCTGGATACCTACCGAGAAAAATAATCGGTATGGCGCGCGCATGGGTGTGGAGCATCATGGGAAAGCTCCGCACTTACTGAGCTTCCCGTTGCCCCATGAGCGTCGAGAGGAACGTCGTTCGGTATCACGACTCTGAATTTCTCGTCATCGGACGAACCGGTGTTTTCTGAATTTGTTTCTGAATCAGATCTGCAAAAATTGTTTTTATGAAATTATTTCTGAATTCATTTTTGTAAGACATTCTGTTTAGAAAAAGGTATTACCATCATGAATTTTCTACTTAGCATTAAATTAGATTTTAATTCCACCTACTGAGTATAAACATACTCACCCACCCCCAGATTGTGCAGGATTTACAACTAGAATGGAGATAGAAGATGAAAATATATCCAAACAATTTATGTGGTAGCTGCTTTAGATATAATCTTTGTAAACTTTTCTTTGACAGTATATCAAGACATGATATGTCTCAATTTTGTATAACTATTTGTTCTGCGCACAGTGATCCCAGACATGGAAATAAAAATTACTATGTTCCATGAATATTATTAAATATTTTGGTTGTATAATTGCTCCGATGTTTAGTATTGAATATATAGAATATATCATATTTTGTCTGTTATATGCATCAACGATCGTCATGTTCAATCACGTGGATATAAATTTACACGTGTCGGACGAAGCCATATTATATGGAATATATTATAAAATGGCGGTCACCACATTTGGTATCGGAGCCTAAGGATCACTGTTAGTAGAACAATAGTTTTAATTAGTCGTATAAATAATTAGGATATTGTCTTGATTTAATCCATACTTTGTTTTCTTAAAATAAGAAAGATGGCTAGCAACTCAAAAAGGACATATATCCCTCGCATAGTACACCACTCAACGACCCAAGACTTGGTTGAGTCATCACGAGCAGAGAAAAATAAAGGAGAAAGTGCAGCAAAAACCACTATCATAGAAATTTCAGACTCCTCAAGCGATTCTGAAATTAATACTTCAACCTTCTCATCAAAAAATAAGAAGGTATATGAAGTGATAACCATTCCTGATTCCCCAATTACGATCGAGGAATCAAAAGAGCGACTGTCTGAAAATGATATGTCTGAGGAAGATTTGAGCTGGGAGGAAGAATCAGAAAGCAGCGAAGAAAATACTAGGAAGCCAAATGCTATGAAAAAGAAAGAGGAGAAGCAGAAACAGTTACAAAAAGGCGATAAGGACAAAAGTGTGGAGTGGTACAAGAAGCATGGGAAATGTGTCTCCTGTGGAAAGAGAGAACACTATTTTGTTGAAGGTTCACCGAAATAGAATTTCCCTTAAGCTACTCTTCTAGCTGGAATAGTTAAGTTTGTTTCTAAGTTAAAATATAGGGTTACTTCTGTGGTAACTGTATGTTTGGTGTATGTTTCCTATGAGTTAGGTGTGAAGGTTGTTTATAAATAAATATTATATGCTTGAATGTTTTTGAATTGTTATAATATATATTAGCACCTTAGGAATGACTTCGGTTTGCGATACAGAGTTTTCGCAATCTAAGTACATGGATCACATTAAAGCTTTGACTCAGGAATTAGCAGCATTAGAAAATCTAATGGAAAACCTCTTTGATATGATGAAGGAAGTGATTCAACAATTCAAAATGCAAGGAGTGCAGCTGAAACCCACTACTCATACCAAAATAGTGGAGTTGGTCTCTCTGTTGGAACAAGAATATCAAGAGATCTTGATAGAAAGAAAAGACAATGGGCAAAGTAGCAATTCTAATAGAGAAGACAAGAAGAGGAAAGTGGAATTCCCTAATCTTAACACCAACCAAAAATGTCAGAAAATTTTTTCAGCCACCCAAACTCAAGGAGAGAAAACATTTAGAAAATGTTTCAAATGTAACTGATTTCATCCTTTAAAAAGTTGTTATCTCTCTGAAGGGCGATGTTTCTCATGCGGGGACCTTGGACATAAGATTAAGGAATGCCCCAGGTGAAAGAGCAAAGAGGAAATTAAGGCAGATCAAACGACTAAGACTTATGAGTTGGTCTACGTTGTTAGAAAACCTGAAATGGATGACTAAGCTTATGCTCGTGTATACGATAAGCCTTAAGTCTAATTTACCTTTTGTGAAAATAAGATCATGTACTAACATGTATCATTCCTGTGTTCTTAAGACTCAGAAATAAATAGCAAAAGAGATATAATATTTTGCATATGATGACTTAAAGAGAGGAATAATTGCGTTTAGAGGGATTCTCTAATCATCTTTCTGGGGTGTCATCATAGAGAGAGATTGACCTCCTACTAAAAGCACCTTACTTTACAACCACTTTAAAATAGATTGTAAAAGTAGTTGATTCAACCCAAGTTTTGTTAGTAAGAAATAAGAACAGATAATTAAAGTTTTGTGTGCATTATTGGATATATAAAAGAAACTAATTTTTTTAAGATGGGTTGAACTAAGCCAAGGTATGATCTACATTAGATGTCAAGGTTTGAAGGTTAGTTTACCATCCAGTGCAAAGGCGAGACAATGATAGTTTAACAACCGGTTTCTGTACCCAATAGTGTCACTAAGAATTTTTATATTCTGATATTAACAATTGCTCTGGTAACTTTTGGAGAGTTTGAAATGAGCTTGTCAATAGTAATTGACTTTGGTTGATGCTATTCGGTTAGCTTAGAAGAATTAAAAATATATATGTATACCAATAGTTTCACAAATACACTCGACACTATTTAAGTGTGTATTTTGGGTTAAGAATCAGTTATGTTTCTTTTCAACCTTATTATTAAAAGGGAGAGTCAGGGGAACCAACTGAGAATATAAGGTAAGAAAACCTAAGGCAGTTAAAGACAATGGAAGTTTCTAGGTCTTAATAGATTCATACAAGAAATTCCTGCTATAGTAATCCAGTTGTCTACTTTTCCAGTTTCGTAGTTATCCAGTCTTCCAACTTTTCAGTTTCCCGTTGTCAATTTTCCAGATAGCAAAAAATCTTTTTATCATAAAATACGTAATGACCCATATATATAACCAAACTAAAATACCATTTTTCATCTAGTAACACATTTCTCATCATCCCAAATCACATGAATGAATCTTCTGCACGGAATGACTATACGGAGCTGTCCGTTCATACGTGCCAAAGAAAAGTCGTGAAGAAGGAAACAAATGCCTAAACAAAATTAGGTCAAAAGATCAACCAACCCATGTAGGAAGCCTTTCTGGTGATAAAACCACCTGAGGATGAAGTCATTTTCTTGGACTGAGCGAACGATGTTGCGTTTTCCTGTCGGGCTGTAATATGATGGAGACACTAATATGGGAACTCGCAAATATATATATATATATATATATATATATATATATATATATATATATATATATATATATATATATATATATATATATATATATATATATATATATATATATATATATATATATATATATATATATATATATATATATGGTATTTTTGATAGCACTTACCCTCTTCTTCATCATATGACTGTATAAGTGAAAAAACTACAGCGGGTTATATTACGTCTACATTAAATTTGGATAAAGGTGTACAAAGATAAATTGGCTTTCCAGGTGTTCCATGATTTCCTCCTTTCTTTAAGACCTTTATGATTTTAATAAATTGGGGGTCTATCTAAACCCCCACCCCACTGGTAGTTTTTAGATATAAAAAAATGTGATCTTCTTTTTGTTGTGTGGGTTGACTCACACAAATTAGAACGGCGATGCGGATGATCAATGTTCAAAAATAGGATTTTCTTTCATCTAGGTCCAAATTGAATCACCTAAGTCAATAAACATGCATGCCGCGTCTCACACGATCGAGTTCTTTTGTGCATAGTATAGAGCAATGACTACTCATAGTGTTGTAGTTCTTTGGCTTATTAATATCCTCAATACGTTACACTTTAAGTAATACATACAATGGGTTCTAAAGCGTGATTTTTTAAGGAGAAATAGTATTATAAATTTCACTTCTACCTACATGCATGTTCACCAATCTTGTTTCTATGTTCATACTAAACACATTGACATATAGTATATTCACGAACGTATCCGCACTCTCGACGCCAAAAGCATATCCAGCTCAAATCTTCTAGTGGACGTGTTCACAAAAGCCCTACCAAATTCTCAGCTAGATTACTATGTTCAAGCATTGTGTGATTGACATCCCCACTTCACTTTGAAGAGGGATGATCACTGAAAAAATATATGAGTTATATGTATTGTCATTGTGGCACCCCGTGCTCCGATTACGCTTAACCTAAGAGGGTTAGGGGTAATTATGTAATTTTAGTTAAAATTTAAGGGGCTTCAAGGGATGAAATTCCAGTATCTAATTAGAGCTCGACTTAACGAGCGTAACGAATCAAAGAACACATAAATCAGAGGTAGGTAACAAAAGTTATGACTCGGGAAGTGTGCCATATGAGCGGGACCCACTTTGAAAGTACGAGAAAACCTACCCCTGTGGGGTCTAGTTTTGAAGGGCTCATCAATACGAGTCCATCGGTACTAAGAACGTGCAATTTCGACTTCTGGAGAAGAAGTTATCGCATTTTGAAGTTGAAATTGTATTTTAATAAAATAATAATAAAATATTTATAAAAAAACGAAATAGCTGACGTCAGCAGGCCGAGCCGAGCCGTTGCGCCGTCGAGCCTCAGCGCCGTGGAAACAGCGCGTGATCGCGGCCGTCCACGCGATGCGGGTCCCGTGCGATCGCGCAGTGCCGCCAAACGCGCCGCGCGCGTCGGCGCGCACCGACCATCATGGCGGCCCAATCAAAATGCGCCATGTGGCACGAGCACATGCGCGCGTCTTTCCTCTTCCCTTGTACGCTCGCACGCCAATCTCTTATAAATAGTTCATTTCTGTTCATTTTTCCAGAGAACTTTCTGGAGTCATTCTGTGTTCGTTTCCTTCCGCATAAAAAGCGTTCTTAGCTAAATCGAGGGTGTTCTACGCAATGGAAGCGTCAATTCTTTAAGTTAGCAACCCTATATAAGGGAAACATCTCGGGGCAAGGGGAAGTTCTGTCTGCCACCTACGAGCGCGGAAAGAGAAAAATGTCTCCGGGGAAGGAGTGGTTCTGTCCACCGCCTACGGGCGCGGAAAGGGAAAAGTGTCTCCGGCTAAGGGGAGGTTCTATCTGCTGCCTATGGGCGCGGAAAGAAAAAAGTATCTCCGGGTAAGGGGAGGTCCTGTCCGCCACCTATGGGCGTGGAAAGGGAAAAGTGTCTCCGGGTAAGGGGAGGTTTTGTTCGCCGCCTACGGGCACGGAAAAGAAAAAGTGTCTCCGGGTAAGGGGAAGTTATGTCTGCTGCCTACGATCGCGGAAAGGAAAAGTATCTCCATGTAAGGGGAGGTTCTGTCCGCTGCCTACGAGCGTAGGAAGGGTAAAGTATTCCGAAGCTAGATGAGGTTCTGTCCGCCGTCTCTGGATCAGAAAAGGAGGACACCTTGAAGAAACAAGCAACTTCGAACATCGCTACTTTTGGAACTATAGGGGAGTACGCTTTGCTGACTTTATAATTTAATATGATTTATGAGCATGCATATCTTAATTAGTAATATACTAATTAAGATATATAATTTGCCACAATCTGATATATACTTATATGTTCCTATTCAATCTACTTTGATATCTTTTGTTGTGATCCGAATTATTCGGAAATGCTTTATTGTAATTTGACATACTCCAATTTAATATGATCTGATAGGATCTGATATGATCCAACATACTCTGTAATGTGTTCTACTCCGCTCTATGATAAAGTGGGATGTGTGATTATGTCTTCTCACCTATGTGAGATGTGTATTCCGCTGATTTATTGACTTCCATTCAATTCAGATGTTTTATGAGATTTTCGTCTGATTCCGAATGATTATTCGGATGTAAAGATATACATATTTTTAACGTATATGATTTTGTAATGCCTAATGCATGTATTAGCCGTTAAGCAGAACTACGTCCGGATCCGATCGTATTGGAATAACGTCAGAGATGGTATCTAATATGTACGTAGGCAACTAACGATAAATAACATTGGCCCGATCTAAATTAGCTATAAAATTAGGTTTGTTCTGATCTACGCGCAACGGAACATTATAGTTTCGTAGCGGGTAGAAATATGTTTTGACTCTCGCACACAGAGTTTGCAGCTCCTGGTCTATCGGTTTTTATTTTTTCGCTAATTTTATAAACTCTGATTCTGTCTTCCGAGCCAACCCCCGGTCCGGGTCGAGTTTTGCGGACCGGGGTGTTACAGTAATTGACTAATTTCGTTAATCAAAATTATATCAAAATTTCATATATGATTTTAATCTTATTTATAATACACCATAAACTAACCATATGGTGACAACAATATCTATTTTGAATACACCATCAAAGAACAATAACTAAATGTGTAGCAAATAATTTAAATACACCATAAAAGAACAATATCTTGGCAGGGTTTGTGCTTCAACATTTAGCAGAGGCTATGCTTGCTTTTATGTCTCTGGAAAGCCGTTGTCATAATCTGAAAAAGGGTTCATCAACTGTATTAGTAAAGCCCTTAATTAAATGTTAAGAGATGAAAATAATTCATGTCACACTAAATTCATACTGTAACCCTTTTTTTGTCCATAACTAGTACGCAAGTAACTTCCTTAGCCGGGGCACATCCTCACCAGTAAAGTCAAAAGCATATTGGTGTAACAAATACCACATGTATAAACATACAAGAACCCCACAGTCATCACAGTTAACCTGTTTGGGGTGACCTACTACCTCCACAATATCCATTGTCCACCATTTGGTGCACTCTAACCATCCAAACTTATAGAGGATTAGAGGTATAAGGACCTTTAGCTTGCCCACCTCCGTGTCATACTTTTCCAAATCTTGTCCTAAGTAAAGAGGGTCAAAAATCTAAATATCACTTTCCTATATACGAAGCACCACTAAAATCCAATGATTGTTGTTGACATTAAGTGGGAAGTAATGATGTGCAAATTCAGAAAATGGTTTTCCTTTCACACTCAACAAGCTCTTCAAAGAGTCTGGGACTGATGTCCACATGTTAGCCCATTCCTCTAACTCTGGCAGCATGCCATGTGCATCTTTGAATATCATCCACTTATCTAGTGCGTCCTTGCAGTCACGCACAAGCAATCTCTGAAAACACATAGTAAATTAACTTTCATCCTCACCCATTGGCAGTTATCCACTATCCGATTGACAATTATCCACTATCCTATTGATAGTTATCTAATATCCTATTGATAGTTATACATTTCACAGTTCAGAGTTTAGTGAATTAAAAAAAATGATGGCTTACCAAGAAATTAACTGAGTGGAATGCTTAGTCCCTCACCCATCGAGGCCCATTGTTGTGCATGAGTGTTACATAAATATCCTATTGATAGTTATACATAAACATCAATGTGCTATATAGCCATCTCCGAGGGTTTGTAAAACCCTTCAATAATGCTGGGGTTATAAGAATGCCCCCAATTTCTGCATATCTAATTATTACAAATACCAACACTTAAATCAAATACAATGCTAAGTAAATAATATTAAAAATAAAATATTTTCGTTTAGAATAATAATAAATGAACTCACTTCTTAACACCCTTCTCTAAAAACTTATTTAATTTGTCCTCCTTTGTTGCCCCAAATAAAATTGGGTTAGTAAAATCCAATCGGGCAGCCTTGCTTAGCATTAGTAATTTATTACTCTTTACCTTCTTCATGATAGAGGTATCAACCTTTAGAGGTTCAGGCCACATATCCATATCCTTCTCAGTGAGCTTTCTTATTTTGCTTGTTTTTTGTGGGTCTGTGTAGGGGGGTTTTTTATATTTACTCTTAGCCCTCACCCTTCCAGTTGGTGCCATTTCCAATTTACGCTGACTCAAAGGCTTATTGTCATCCTCTTCATCCTATATAAGAAGATAAAAAAATATATTACTTCTTTTTATATGCAACTACCTTTAATTAACAATAATTATCTATACCTTAACAGCAACAATAGTCCCTACGACACCCTCCTCCTCCTCCTCCTCCTCCTCCTCCTTTACATCCTCTCTCTTCCCCTCCTCCTTTTCTTTATTAGGCTCATCTTCATCCTCTTTTGCATTCTCCCTATTCTCCTCCTTCCCAGCCTCCTTTGCCTCCTCCCCCTTCTCCTTCTCCCCCTCCTCCTCATCCTCATTTGCATCCTCTCTCTTCACCTCCTACCCAGCCTCCTTTGCCTCCTCTCCCTTCTCCTCCTCCTCATCCTGCTTAGCATCCTTACCCTTATCCTCCTCCTTTGCATCCTGACCCTTCTCCTCTATCTTCTCCTTATCCTCCTGATCTTCTTCGTCCTTATCCACCTTCATACCCTCATATTTAGCTTCCTCCTCCTTCTTCTCTTCCTCCTTATCTTCATCATCTTCCTTATCCTCCTCTTTATCATCAACCTCCTCCTCATCCTTCTCATCCTCATTTACATCCTCCTCTTCCGCCTCCGCCTCCTCTTTATCATCCTCCCCCTCCTCCTCAGCCTCTACTTCATCGTCATCCTCTTCATCCTCCACATCTACCACCTTTTCCGCCTTTCCATCCATCTATTTAACCACATTCTACATAAAAATAGCAAAGAAAAATTAGAACTGTTTTACAGTTTTACAGTTTTATACTATACTTACTTCATCAACATGCGGCAAATCATAATCCATTTGACTAGAAACTTTTTCTTCAACAACAGGAACCTACAAACACATCATTCTAGCTCATTTTAATTCAAATATTAAAATTAGCAAATTTGTAATGAAAACGTAAACCTCATAATCTTTTTACCTTTTCCTTAGATGTCTTGGTCATAACCTCTGACTCCAATTTATCTACTTTATTTTTAATCCTTCTTAAGGAAGACAATATATCTTGCAATGTGGCATGCAAACTCTCATCCCCCACCCTATGTTTTCCCTTTCTATCCTCCTTCCAATTAGAAGTTTCCCCAACCACTCTGTATTTCAATATAAAATTTTCATCTACATCTTCATCTAAAGATTGAGCCACCTCTTAGGATTTTCGTTCCCGCGTAGAGTCGTCATCAGAGGTAGACTTGACATCAACATCCTCACCATCAGAAGCTCTTTGAAGATTGACAAATGATGTAAATATTACTCTCATTTGTCAAGAAGGACTTCAAACTTGCAGCTTCATGAATAAGTGTCTTTGACTCTTTGTCCTCCGCATGTACAGTTATAGCCTTCAAAACCTTTACCTACATATCAATACGTATAGCAAAGTAAATGTATCATGTATATGTATATAATTTTACTATAATCTACGTGTAACAATAGTAAAATATAAATAATTAATAAATTTTAACAAAAAATAAAATTATATAATTTTTTATTTAATATAATTTAAGTTTTTTATTATAAATATAAATTTTTTTATTATATTTTTTTTCAAAAAAATTAGGGTTATGAGAGGTTGTCGGGCTACCTAATAGTCTTGACTTTACAAGAAAATTTATCATAAATAAATTAATAATAAAATTATATTATTATATACAACATAAATTTGTTAATAAATTAATTGGGTTACTTATAAGTAAGAAGCCGTTTTTGGTTTTACAAAAGTACCCCTATAATTATTTAATAGGATAAATAGGGCACTGCAAATTGGGGGGACCACCCGGGTGTGGTGTCAAGATAGGCGGCGAACTTGGAAAGAGAGTAGTATCTCCAAGTGTTGAACGTGATTAGCTGTCGTCCTTAATTGCGGTTGATTCCCTTTCCACAACGGATTCCGAAACGTTCCCAACAGCAGAGTCCGTGTTACTGCCGGGAACAAAAATGCCATTCCCGTCTCCATTCATCCGTCTCCCACCCGCGCAGTCGTAGGTGAAGCCGGATTCCGCAGAAGCGCCGCGCCCGCTGATTCTGGAACGACGTTGAAGCCCAAGTTAAGACATCCTTCTTTGTCGCTCTTTCTTGCTTGGACGCTTCCGCCTCTGCTGTCCTCCTCAAAAAGCCTTGTCTGTCTTTTCCCCCTCGTCCTGTCAACCATCTACCGCCGACTCAGATTCATAAGCTTCTTCTTCTTCTTCTTCTTCTTCTTCTTCTTCTTCTTCTTCTTCTTCTTTTGAGGTTGCAGCTGTAGTTTGGGATTGGAGATGACTGGGGGCGGCGAGGGTGGGGGGCTGAAGCAGCGGCGGTGCTGCAGCAAGGACGACTTTCTTCCGGAGGAGTCGTTCCAGAGCTGGAGCAGCTATGCGCGGGCGCTGCGGGAGACGGTGCCCCGCCTCAAGGACCGCATGTTCACGCGGTCGCTCGACCAGACGGAGCTCAACGAGGTGCGCGCCCGCAGCCAGCATGAGATGAAGCGCAACCTCTCTTGGTGGGATCTCATCTGGTTTGGCATCGGCGCTGTCATTGGTGCCGGCATTTTCGTCCTCACCGGCCTTGAAGCAAAAAATGAGGCTGGCCCTGCCGTTGTCCTCTCTTATGTCGTCTCCGGCATCTCTGCCATGCTCTCCGTCTTCTGCTACACCGAATTCGCCGTCGAGATCCCTGTCGCCGGTAGGAACGAAATATAAAGATCATACCGTTCATTTGAATCACTTTCAATGATTAATCAATTGATAACGTGTATTTTTCGTCGTTGAAAAGGTGGCTCCTTCGCCTATCTGAGGGTCGAGTTGGGCGACTTCGTGGCCTTCATCGCGGCGGGGAACATCTTGCTGGAGTACGTCATCGGAGGTGCGGCGGTGGCGCGGTCATGGACCTCCTACTTCGCCACTCTGCTGAACCACGACCCGGACGACTTCCGCATCATCGCCCACCGCCTCGCCGACGATTACAACCACCTCGACCCCATAGCCGTCGTGGTGGTTTCCGTCATATGCATCATCGCCGTCATGTCTACCAAAGGCACCTCCCGCTTCAACTACATCGCCTCCATCGTCCACGTCGTCATCCTTGTCTTCATCATCATCGCCGGCCTCACCAAGGCCAAGGCCGCCAACTACAGCCCCTTCGCCCCCTTCGGCGCACGCGGCGTTTTTAAGGCCTCCGCCGTGCTGTTCTTTGCCTACGTCGGCTTCGATGCGGTGTCGACCATGGCGGAGGAGACCAAAAACCCGGCCAAGGACATCCCCATCGGTCTGGTGGGTGCCATGACCGTCACCACCTTCACCTACTGCCTGCTCGCCGTGACCCTGTGCCTGATGCAGCCATACGGCCAGATCGACGAGAACGCGCCCTTCTCCGTCGCCTTCTCCGCCGTGGGCATGGACTGGGCCAAGTACATCGTGGCCTTCGGCGCCATTAAGGGCATGACCACCGTGCTCCTTGTCAGCGCCGTAGGCCAGGCCCGGTATCTGACCCACATCGCCCGCGCGCACATGGCTCCACCCTGGCTGGCCAAAGTCCACAGCAAGACCGGAACCCCGATCAACGCCACCGTCGTCATGCTCGCGGCCACCGGCGTCATCGCCTTCTTCACCAAGCTCGACATCCTCTCCAACCTCCTCTCCATCTCCACCCTCTTCATCTTCATGCTGGTCGCCGTCGCACTCCTCGTCCGCCGCTACTACGTCAGCGGCGTCACCTCGTCAACCGACCGGAACAACCTCGTGGCCTGCATCCTCCTCATCCTCGGCTCTTCTATCGCCACCGCCACCTACTGGGCCCTCAGTGAAAATGGGTGGATCGCGTACGTCATAACCGTCCCTGTGTGGTTCTTGGCGACTCTGGCCTTGGCGGTACTGGTGCCGCAGGCGAGGGCGCCAAAGCTCTGGGGGGTACCGCTGGTGCCATGGCTGCCGTCGGCCTCAATAGCCATCAACATCTTCTTACTCGGGTCAATCGATTCCAAGTCGTTCATGAGGTTCGGGGTTTGGACGGTGTTGCTGCTGGTCTACTACTTCTTCTGGGGTTTGCACGCGTCGTACGACACGGCCAAGAGCTCGGCGGCAGCCGCCGGGGACGTGCAGAAGTTGAGCGGACTGGAGGAGGGGGCCAAGCCTCCGCATTCGTGATTAATTTGTGTCTTGCAAAAGCGATAAGGGTGTGCTCAGGCGTGATTAATGATCCTATTCATAATCAGCTTGCTTAGCGAGCGAAAGGGAGTCATTAGGATCGACGGCCCATGCATTAGCGTTTTAACGTGTACGCCGTTAATCTTATGGATGAACGTCTCCTAATGTGCAGCTTATGGTGGGGACTGGGAGGTAAATACGTGGGTTAGTAATCTAAATGGCAGTTGGTTTGCTGTGAATTTGTGATTTACTTCTTGGTGTCTGCTGTACTTATTTAGAACTAGTTTTTAATCTCATAAATTAATAATAAAAATATGTGGCCTTCTCTTTTTACCTACTCAAATAAATATGCAGTTTTTATTTTTCTATTAAAATACAAGAACCTTTTGTCTACCCAGGGGGCAGACGGTTGGAATCACCTACCCTTCTGGCGGGGAACCAACCCGCCTTCTAAGTCTGATACAAGTCAGTAAATCATGATCCCATAGCTCACAGGGATATTAACTTTGTCCAATAAAGTATGCAGCATTCTTTGAACTTTTTCCATTTCATCTGGATTTAGTTGAGTTTAGAGAGCTCAAAAACAAGATCCTTTCTGATAAAAAATGGGTTCCTCTAGGCCGTTCAACGAGGAATTTCTTGCACTCAGTGAGCATAAACTAGCCAACTCGTCTTTCGTATAACAAAAATAAATTTTGCTTATCATTATTCACCTCATCGCTAGGGTCTATGAATAGGACCTTCTAGTTCCAGAGGGCTTTGGCCTTCGCCTGTGCCAGCTCTGATGGAATAGCAGTTGGTGAAGGTGGAGAAAGATGAGAGTTCTTATAAAAACCGATGTCAAGCACTGTTCTCTAGTTGTAAATAGGCATCCATTGTTCCTTATTTTGCTGCATGTTTATGAAGAGTATATTAGTGTGCGTCTGCACGTCATCGTTTTTGTCTACTCATTCACGGGCTAATTCCTCATTCCGTTGCTAATAACCTTGCACTTTCTTGTACATTTTAGTTGTAATGATGTCAGACCATAGTTTTACAAGTGTAGTTACTCAACAGCTGCAGTCTTTTAGGATGTTCTGTAAAATCAGGAGCATCAATAGTGATCTTGGGCAAGCTGGAGAATTGTAACAATTAAACGCATGTATTGAACATTCATTAGGTTGTAATTTACAAACTTCCGCTGTGTATGATATAGCATTTTTGTGAATAAAAGAACAAACTGCCTTTACAAACACTAAAGCTACAAACCCAACAACAATTAATATATTACATTGAATAGAATAAAATCACAGCATAATCCAAGAAATTTTGCAGGTGAATTTCTTCTCTATACTCTTTGAATGTCAAATGTCTCCTATGTTTCTATCTTCAAGAGAGAGTTGAGCGAGGTACTGTTAAATCTCTGGGCCAGGCCTCTGATCACGAGAACTATAACATCCCGCATGTGTCGTGTCTGCACCATCAGTTCTACTTCATTTTCACTGTCAACCACTATCTTTAATCTGTGCTGGTCATTTCGGAATATCTCCACCTGCAGCCATCTTGTATTAAGAAACTACAACAAATTACAAAATTCTATGTAAAAACAACTCTCATGGATTCATTTTATTTTTTCGCATTTTTTCACAGTAATGAACTTTCATCAGTTCAAGTGATAACAGCTGCATGTCACTGCCAATTTCCAGGTACAGTATCATTTGGCAAAATGACAGTATCTCACTGCAGAAACTGATACACGTTCTTTAGTTTTAGAATTGTCAAGAGGCAATAAAGTTGGTTATCCAGGTACAAACATAGCTCAAAGAGAACTGCTTACATGAAAAGGGGGAGCATAGCTCCCACGGATTTCAGTTGCCGGAAATGATGTCTTAGAACCAGGTTTGACAACCTTTACTCTCTTTCTGTTCACCTCGAGAATTCTTCTTTCAAGATTAGTGACTCCTGGAGCCTGTATAAGAGATGTAGGATAAATCCGAGTAATATATAAATTGTTTTGTAAACTTTGCTCAAGGAAGCAGGGAAGACAAGACTTTTTATGTTCTTTTGCTCCAATTTTCTGTTTTAAATTTGTTTCTTATTTCCAAAATTATGCAGAGGTCAAATTATTTTCCTTCCATCAAATAGACAAACTAGCTGCATGCTGTGAACATCACCCCTTGCAAAAAAAGCTATTGCTACCCACAGAAAATTTCTTTTTCTGCTCATGTCAAGACTAAATGTGATGGCTATGTTTCGGACAAAAGAATACCTTCTTCAAGGAGCGGTCCCTGTCGCACAACGCCTGTGGACAATAAAAACAATCAAGTAAGGTTCACATTCACGAAAAGTTTTCAACATTAACTAATAGCAGGATATATAGGTAATTTTGGAGCATTCTATTTTCGAACAGAACAGATAATAAAGTTTGAAAAGAAAACAATGAACATATCAATTAATCACTGCATGCCTATTTTTAATTTCAAATTGGACGACTATTTAAGCTATATAAATGCCTTTTGGAAAACAAATCTCGTTTTTTGAGAGAAAGAAGAGAAAAAAATCCCCTCGATATCAATTACTATAGCCTAGTCTAAGATATGTAAATCATATCATAAGGATTTATGGAGAGCGATATATCATCTGAGAAGAACTGAACTTGACAGGGACGATTTATTGAATGACACTTTCTGTGCTGCTATAAATTACAAATCTAGAGTTCTCAAATGTGTGAAATGAAAATAATTTACAAAATTCACCTCAAACTTCACAGCACCGAGCTCCAGCTTCTGCTTCACTTCCTTGTGAACATCAGGCTCTGAAACAGTATATACCTTGGTCATACATGTGAAATCTCAAGAGGCGGGAAGGGCCAAGGGTGGGGGGAAGATTCATACCAACAGCAATTGGCTCTGTTGATGCGGACACAGGCGGACCTTCAACACCGTCTTCTCTAACCGGAGTATACACTGCCACCAGTCTATAACCCACATCATCAACATTGGCTTCATACATCCTTCCTATCTCACCTGTAGAAGTACACATAAATTTGTCTATCACCCAAACAATAAGAGGTTCCCATCTTCACCACGCACATGTAACTAAACCTAATTCAACACAGCATTCCACATTAAATGAAGACAAATTTGCCTTGATACATGCACATACCAGGTATAGAGATGAGATCAGGACTTCCAACCATTGATCTAAGCCATTGGATTCTGCTTTTTCCTTCCCTTCCACCACTGTAAATGCCACGGACAGCATATAGATTCGTGTGGTAACCCCTGCCTTCAATCTCTAATTTATTGATCCTTGGAAGTCCTGAGAAATTACCAATGCATAAGGAACAAATATTGCATATAAATGTTTACAAGCCAGCAAACACTTGGATTGGGAAATGAACCTGGGGAAATAGGTGTGGTCACTGCAGACGCTGGTTCACTCAATCTTCCAAAGACATCAGTCATAAAGCATTCACATTTCAGGCACCGACCTACATCCTCCAACCGCACCTTGTATGATACAGAGCGTTGTGAAGGCAATGGCTCAAAGGACTGTCCTCCATTTTGCGAAGAGTAAAACCTAACTTGCAGCAAATCATTATGCATTAAATATGAAAAAAACACAAATGAATAAAAAACTACAACAAAAGAAGTATGCTTCCAAAACTATGGGTAGACCAAAAAATACAGGGTGAAACCTAACCATTGGTATGTAATATCCTTCTTGTACTTGTCCCAAACACGCTGTTGAATTTCAGTCTCCGGAATCACTTCTACAGCAGTAAGAATTTCTCCTTCAATTGCTTTGCCCGTCAGTGTCAACATTTGAATTTTTGGCAATTCTGGAAAGTAATGGACAAATAATATTACTTGAAATTCTATTTAGAGACAGATTTCCTTGGACTGTAACCACAAATTTCATGCACAAAGATTACCTGGAAGAATGATATCAGTGGGCTCTGATAATCTGAGTTCCCCTGCAATTGAGTCAGAGCGAACAGGTGTGTATCTACAAGTAATGTTTGAATAAGGTGAGTTAAATGTTCTGCAAGCCAAAAGTTCGCAATAATTATCATTTAAAAGTCCATCTAGATTAGCCAGTGACATTGGGTGCCTTACTAAGATGACATTGATGACAGCATTGTTATACTGGCATTTACACAAGAGACTTGTCTTAATGTAAGTTGTGGCAGGGTAGCACTTATAGATGACAGCACATTATATAGAGCTGTCATAAACTTTCTAAGTACAAAAATCAACATCTGATGAGAGCTCTGATGGCGACTCCAGAATCTAAGGTTTACTAGCTGCCAAAACCCTCTTCCTCACATCCGGTGGACTCTACAGTCTGGAATCAACAGCCTCCAACACCATTCCAACCAGCCAGATCTCTTTCAATTAAGCCATCTCTCGATGGCTGGCTCAGGACCCTCTCGTCAGCTTGCAAGGGCTGTGAAAGCGGGCTCCTCAGGCTTTCCTTCTTCTGCAGCAGGCATGGCCTCAATCTCCTTGCTCAATCTAGCCCTCTCTCGCTAGCTGGCCCCTGTCGTCAGCCTGGTAGGGATGCCTGCTGCTTCAACGTTGAGAGGCTCGGTGTTACCCCCTTTGCCCTAGAGGACCCCTCCATCTCTAGATCCTCATCCATGATTTCTGCCAAATTTTCATTGTTTTCCTCTCCATCCTCTTGGAGTGATCTCTTTCAACAGAAATTGGCCAAGGAAAAAGGCACAAACACCGATTTCCCTGAGAGTCGCAATTAGGATTGTGTTAAATCACAGACAACCTGTTGAGTCGGAAGGTGACCAGCAGCAGTTCACTCTCATCGACTACCTTCTGAGAAAGAGGTTGTTCTATAATGGCCTCAAGACAGAAGTCAAGCATGTAGGAAATGTCTAAAAGGTTCAAGATTTTCTCATTGTATGATGGTTTTTTCCTTTTTCAATTCTCCAACAAGGCTGATTGCAATAAGGTTTTGAGTGCAATCATGTCTATTGCCAGTCGTCGGTTGATTCTCAAACAATGGCCTATTAGCATGAAACCTGTCAGAGAGCTTCTCAAGACTATACCTATTTGGATTCGCCTCCCCAATCTCCCTCTTCAATATTGGGGCAGGAATTCTCTTGGACATATAGTGAGTACGATATATATGGATCAATTGATTCTTGGCAGGCAAAGGCTCGCCTTTCCTTGAATATGTGTAGAAATTGACTCAGAATGCAATCTTCAAGATGTGGTCTCTGTGAATAGACCCGATGGTTCCAACTTCCTTCAACAAGTATATTATGAATGGATACCACCTCTCTACATAGTGCAAGTGTTTTGGTCATGTAGTCAATTCCTGTACTACTAATTAGGAGTGGATGGGAAAAGGAAATTCAACAGCACCTTCATATTCTCATCCTCAAGCAAATCCCCTTGAAGCTGTCCCTGCTGCCTCTAGCAGCCCCACTGATCAGCGGGCAGCCCAAAGAAACCTGGCTCCCACTTTTCGGGCATTACTCTCCACTCATGAAGATGTTTCAGAAATAGAAATCTCTGGCTATACTAGAATAAGCACTCCTGTGTTAACTCAACCCATACATTAGGAAGAGAAGAATCCAATCAGAGACCTTCTGCTACTGATCCTCCTCCAATCGCATTCAGTTAGAAGAACATATGTTCCTTGATTCTCACACTCATACAGAATTTTCCTCATTCATCCATATTGAAACAACCCCCATTCATGAAGGATTCTATTGTTCTTGATCAGGCGACCCCAAGAAGGTCTGGCTGAATTGATCACAATTTGATGGTGGACTTGTACAAGCCCAACCTAGTTCAAACTTCAACTTCCTTAGATAAATTATTAGATATGACTCAATCAATAGGCAATTTGGAATTAAATGAGGAAGAGTTTTATGTTAACTTGCGTAAGTTCATCAATCAATATGCTAATAGATCTGAGAAGAAAAACGGAAAGGGTGGTTGTGGGAAAGAACAACAAATTTTAAAGAGCACGTTTAGACAGACTGCAGCCCTGGTACCATGATCAGACGGCCCAGTTGCACTTTTTTCAATTCTAAAATCTTTTTCTTGTTTTCTTTATTTCTTGTGACATTTTTTTCTCATGTTTTGATTTTTTGGGATTTTTTTTGTTTTTGCTGGCGGTACTTAGTTGCTCTCTGTTTTGAGAAGTTTTTTTTAATTGAAATATCTTTTGTACCCTTCTTTTGAGCTAATACATTTTTTGATTTACCAATAAAAAAAATCTGATAATCTTTAGATGCAATTCAATCAACCATTGTAATGCAGTAATCCATTCTGTGAATTATGGTGTATTTTTCTCAGGTTTGATGCTCAATAGGATTAACAATATTTTCAATAATTAATAGAAAGAAGTAAAGGTTAATGGACCAAGAAACTACCCAAACAGCAAGCGGCAGTTATAATCTTCATCAGTAACTTCGTAAGTGGTTGAATCAGCACCACTAATGAGACTTATGGTTCCTTCACTTGTTTCTCTGTACCAGCTAAACACGCTCGATCCTTCAAATCCACCATAATAATCCCCTGTTCCATGATATACACCAGTCGAGGATTCCAGAATCCTGACGTTGGAAACTACTGGAGGAGCTGAATTTATTCACAAAAGAGATTGAAATTAGAAAAATTAACGGAATGAGCATTATTTGTTCATTAAAAAGTATCACAAAACATACCTGGGCTAACAGGATCATTGCTACTGGTAATTAGTGGCTCCCCACATTTCCCATCAGCACGTGTCGGTACCCAGTGCAAGGCTAAATATGCTCCTACATCTTCCAGCATTGGCGTATATGTACTGTCTCAACAGTCCGCCATCACATTACAAAAAGGATTTGCACAACATATACCAATTTCCAATCTCAGTTAATGGAACATAACAACATTTTTCGAGGTATGTACACTTACGGGGACTTTGCAACAATAAAAGCACTTTCGAATTCATCAGATATGTCCCTCAATTCATATTCTTGCAGCTTTCTCTCAGTGCGATACCATGTAAATGCACCAACACCTTCCTGGCCACCGTAATATGATTTATGAGGGACCACTATTTTGTCTTGACTGCAGTCAGGAATAAGGAGCTCAACTCCAACAGGATCCGCTGTTCAAACAATAACATAAATGAAACTTAATACAGAGGGTTTAAACCAATCAGAATTGTGGGAACTAACATATATAAATAAAGTAAATAGTCTGTGAAAAAATAGATATTAGAATAATTTTAGTTATCTCAAAAATGCAGACATGAAGATATTTGATTTGAACATCTATATGGCTCATGAATGATTGGGATGGTCAATGGCCGACCCAGGTATTTGGGCATGGTGATCATGACAATGAGTATTCTTACATGTAACAGTAATAACATCCTTACCAGGAGAAATAACATCAGAGACAATGCTCTTAGGTGTTCCCCTTAGGCCATCTTCACGCACAGGTGTGTAAACAAGCTCAACACACCTTCCAACATGTTCAAGAGTCAAATCCAGATATTCTGCAATAAAAACTTGTTATTGCCATCCAAACTTTCAGTAAAAGAATCTCCAAAAGCATTTTTAAAACTTACCGCCTCCACTTAGTTTGTTCTTGACGCCATTATTTCTCACACGAAACCATTCATGGATACAATTCCCTTGCTCACTAGAAGAAGATTTTGCAAAGTTAGGCCGCAGTGCAACTTTGAGTATTATATATTTACAAATTTAAAATCAGTATAAATAAAGGATTTGATCAAGAGAAAGTTCTACCCTCCACTGTAAACAGTGGTAAAGCCTAGTCTCTGTCCTTCCACCATGGATCCGTCAAATTCAAGAGATTGGCAAGTTGGGGGACCTGCAAAACAACACAATGAAAAGAACCTTTTTGGCGAATAACCAATGTTCATATAGATAGAAGATTGACATTTCAGCAGATTTTTTATTATTATGCAACATGAACGGCGGTGCAATCAACAAGATAGCCCATACCAAATATAAGGCCTTCACATGGAGAGTCGTATGATTTACAGTTGTTAACAACTTACCCGCTAAAATAGGCCCCACTTGTTCAGAGATGATGGCCGGACCACGGGCCCAATCATTTCTGACAGGTTCACATGAAACAGAGATCAGACAGCCAATATCATCCTTTGATGGTGTGTATAAGGCAGTTGTTGCACCTTTTATTTCACTCTGTATTCCATCTGGAGTAATCTGGAAGCACAGAAGTTTGTTGTATTTGAGAAAGTGAACCCACCAGATATGGTAATTCAAGTATATATAGAATGTAATTCCAGATATTATTCGTTTCAGTCTTGGGCATTAGGCAAAAAATATGAACTTATCCATCTTTTAAATCATCACATACCAGAAGCCAGCGGAAAATGGAATTCCCCTCTTCCCCTCCCCAGTACTTTTTCTCAGCATGAAGAGTGGATCCTTCAACTTCTTGACCCAAAATCTGCAGTGACAGCAATCTTGGGCTTCCTGTCATTGGATAAAAAGGCTGAGTAAACAGTGTCACTTATGTACAAACTAAGCAGGACTGTGTCAGAAGCGACAGTCCTCCACGAGCACTATTCTGTATTATTGTTTTTTGGTCAGCCATGCCTGCCAGATAGAAAATATGATGACACTAGGATTTTTTAGAAGTTCATAAATACCACATAAAAGCACTACCCAGCTCTTATAGTTGACAGGGAGACCTTGCTTCTTGCATTGCCAATAATACAAATGTTAAAAATATTATTTCAGACAAAAGATGTCTGTTTTCAGAAGATCCAAACAGATCTTCCGCCTGGTTTCAAGCTAAACGAGCTCTTTGGAGTTATTCCAACAGTACAAACATGGCGGCTTCCCCATGCAGGGAATTGCTAGTCAAGAAAACAAAATCATCACCACCTTAGCCCATTTGTATAGTATCAACATCTACCCAAATTTTCAGCCTATTATAGACCAATTCAATGTTTAATTCATATATTGCCAAGTCTTTTCTCACTAACTCCTTCCAAGTCCTTTGTGCCTTCCTCTCTTCTAGAAGTCTCTACTAGCCATTAACAATTTCAACTCACTTCCTCCTAATTGATCACCAATTGGAGATATTTATAAACTCTCCCTAATGTCGTCTTCCATACTATAATTCCTTATTCGTTCTTAATCAACCATGTCATCTTTACCCCACTCATATTACCTATATAGCTTTTCTTTCTCACATCATGCACCACCCCATACAGAACTGCAGGCCTACCTGTTGTTTTGCAAAAATTCTCCTTTAAAATTAGTAAGATATAAAACACCAGTGAAGTTGTGTGGCCCATTTTAACAACCAAGCCCTAATCCAATGAGCTACATCCTTGTCCATCTCTCCTTTGCATCACTCAATGAGCCTAGATAACTACATCTGCCATGTCTAAACATCTCTTAGGCTAAAAACTTGAAACTTTTATGCTTCTTTTCATAAACCTAAATCTAATGTCCCCCTCCAAATGCACTTACCTAATCATTTGCGAAACACATGCACCATGGAACTTCTTGTTGAATAAGATTTGTTAGTTCATCCAGTATCATGCAAAAAACATGCATTGCTTTATTAAACCGAAAACATGATAGCAATTCCATTCAAAGCAGAAAGGTACATTCGTAGAAGAAAACAAAATTACATCAGAAAGAAAGAAACTGTTATTCTAGGCAACAATTACAGGGGGGGAAAAAAGATGACCTAGGGCAGTGCCCCGCTCATCCTGTAAAAGGAATACTCTGTAAAACAGAATAAAAATATTATTCCCTCCATCCCACATTAACAGTACCATTTGTTTTTCAATAGGACTATTAATGTATATCAAGCCCAGATCGCCCCAAACATGCAGACAGATAGATTATCCAACGGGACAGAGGTTATATTATCTCTAACATAACACTCAAAAGAGTTTCAAAGTAGAAGAAAAAATAATCACCAGGATGAACACGCTCCAACCCCATGCAGGTTCTTGTCTCACCAATAGCCTCGTCATCTCGAACAGGAGTGCACTTGAATGAAACAAACTTCCCTATAGCTTCGTTTGTTATACAATACTGAAGAAGTCCGGTAGCTTCAGGTATTAGAACTCCAATATCACTCTCCATCTGCAAGAAAGCATCTTATGGTCAGGTATATATTAGAATAAAATATATTAATAACTATTTGGACCCCATACATCTCTCCCTTCCCCCAAGCGTGAAGGCAATTCAGTGGCACATTCCTTGGCTCAGTTTGTTAGAAATATAAATGATTCTTTATATTGGATGCAAGATTGTCCTCATTTTGTGAGGATGTCTCTTGTTGCTGATTGCAGCAATATGTAATTGCTATGTGTTGTTTTTCTGATTAAAAAAAAAGGCACGGGCAGGTTTTCTTCTTTTGTCATTGTTTCTAAGCAGTGGCAGATCGAGCTGTGGTCCATTCTCATCTATACGCTGAAACTCTGCCATGCCATCTCGCTACTCAAAACAAATTAGGGCACATGAGCAGAAGTGGGCAGGAGGAAGTAGGAGCGAGTCCACTCTTGTACTAATTGGGAAACAGGAGGGTTTAAGGTGGCACGGGCATCAAAGAAGAAGGAGTGGGATAAGGTATTTTTTTAAAATGAGTAAAATAAGGTAATTATAGGACGGGGTAAAAAGGTAGTAATATTGTGTAGTATGCATGGGGTAAAGGAGTTTTGGGGAAAGTGAGACATTCATGGGGTACAAATAGCAGCAGTAATTCTAAAAATACATAAAATATGAACACAAAGCAACAATGTTGCAAACAAATACCTCATGAAGGAACCAATTGTGGAGACTTTTTCCTTCATGACCGCCAATATATCCATATGATGCTGTCAAAGTTTCACCCTCACAATATTCACCAGTCACAGACAAGAAATTGAGGCTTGGGGGAAGGGCTGCAAAAAAGTCAAGTTAGCTAAGATAAATTGTATAACATTCAAATTCATGAAGCAGTGATATTCCTGTTGTTCTGATTGTTAAGAGTCTATTTTCTCGTAACTATGTACTTTTGGTTAAGTCTTAGCAGCGTAATTCTATGTATAAGTGGTATTAGTCTTTCATGGTCATTATAAGATTGGTCAGCCTTTCATTTAATCAAGGGCAATAATGTCTTTTCCTTTAATTAGCAACCCCCGGCCTATGTAGTAGCTCGTTGAGTTCGTAATAGAATTTTCCTTCGTTAATTCAATTCAAGAGAAGCTCCTTCTCTCCAAATGCCCTAGTCTTCAATAATTCTATCATGGTGGCTGAGGACAGGGATATCTAATCAGTTCTACTGCCAAAATCAGCATTTGCATTCGTCTGAATCTTTTGAGGGCGGCTGTCAATACCAGCCTTTTAATCTGTGTGCCTTCACCACCAGTGCTAGAGCCCTGTCTATCTCTGTAGGCACTGCCCCTTTGTCCCTAAGTGTTGCTACCATCCATCGGAGATCTCATCTCTGCATTCGAAAATGACTTATGGCAGACTTTTCGACACACAGTTAAGTACAAGTTTTGAACTTTGCCCTTTTCTGAGTTTTTTCATTGCCGCGAGACTATGCCACCATCTACATTCGTTTCTGTTCTTTTTACAGAGGGGCACTGCCCCCAGCCTGCTCACCAGTGAGCGAGACCCTCATAAATCCCACTGACCCCATGAAGAGTATTGGTTTTATTTGGATTTTTATGTTATAGTTTGAGAAATCCGATATGGGACTATCTCCCCAACAAACAAAACTGTTTTTCACACTACAGTCTTCTTGCACTTGGACTCTGGACCCTGGCCCCCGGCTCAACAAATGCCCTCCTTTTTGCAAGCCGAGTAGGACCGGGCCGGACCTAAAAAGTGACATCCCTAGATATGGTTTTCCTTATTAACCACCATTTTGTGGCATGTTAGATTGCATGTCTCACTGCCATCCTACAGAATTACCTTTTAGTTTACTAGTTATCCATTCATCATAAAGAGAACCCTGAAGCTGTTCTCCAACTCAACCACACAGCCCTTACCCAATAAGCGACAACAAGAGGCTCAACGAAGAAAAATGGCCATGTTAGGACCAGAGCCCTACAATTAAAAGGTCCAAGTCCAAAAGGGATAAACCAGAAAATATGCAAAAGACTGCAAGATGCAGAGTATAATTTACTTACTCGAACGAGAAATATGTAGTATACATAGCAAGCAGCTAGTTATTCTACTCCTGCATCCATTTATCGACTACTAAATGTAAACACAATATTCTTTGTCACAAATATCCCCTTCCAATGGGAAATCAATCAAGTCATGCACTTATTTTGGAGATGCAAAAATATTTTGCAATCTCATAAATAATAGAGAACTGAACATTGTTAATGCTTCCATAAAAAAAAATCATTGCCAATTACAATAATTTTGAAGAGGCTATAAGTGACATAGCCAACTGCTTATGTTTCAAACAATTTTTATTTGTTTACAATTTTCTAAGATCACTAAATAGTGTTATTGTGCCACAACATAGCTGATCAACTTCTACCTAGTACAAACAGATGAGATTCATGGTGCCACCTAAACTACTTTTCTTTCCCTTCAAATTATCTAATCATAATCCTATAATCAATGGATCATTGCACATCAAGCCAACAAATCAATCTAATTCACCATTCTTGGTCCAGAACAATTCAGTGCATTCTACTCCTGCCCATTATTGCTAGCTATGATCGAAAATATTAGTCTTCAAATATTTCAAAGAACAATGAATTCTAACTTACTTTCAATTGCTTTTTCTGAAATTGCATATGCTGCATCTCCGGATTCACCATCTGGAGCAACAGGAGTGAACTTTGCAACAATATAGAAGCCAACCGCAGTTAAAGGGATACGATAAGTCTACACATGAACCATCTCTTTTCAGATTACAATCTTCAACCAAAAATTTAAGAAAACAAAGGAAAAAAAGTAGCATTGTACTTTTATATGAAAAACGGATGACTATCCTGAAGTTGCAAAAATGACAAAAACACCTGCCATTTAGTCTTTGTGAAAATGAAAGTGCAGCTAATGAGAAGCAGAAAGGGAAAATTTATTCCCCGTCCCAAGAGATAAAAATAGTCCTGAAAATAGGAAAGAAAAGCGGGGTATCTCATGTTTTTCCAGGTCGGCAGTCCGCTAGAGTGTCTTTCCATAAAAATGCAGAATTCAATAGGACTCAGGACTTTTAACTTGAAGAACCTGAAGGTGCCATCTGGATTCAAAGTAAATAGTAAATGCTGAAATATATTTTAATCTACATATCAGCACCTTGGCTATCTTGGATGTGCTCAATGCTTCAAGAACATTCTCATCCACAAATTTTGAGGATTTTGTTTTAAACCACTGAACTTTACTGGATCCTTCAGTTCCCCCAGTCAACACAGCTGCCACTGTTACCTTACTCCCTTCCCTCAGGTCACCAGTAATCTTCAGATCAAGTACTTTAGGTGGAGCTGAAAATTTAGCGAAAACAATTAAAACCAAAAAAATGCAAAAATTGCACTTAAAGTACAAACAATGGAAGAAGTTTCCATATATACATGTACATACTAAATTCTATATTACAAACAGAGAACCCTGACATGGATGAGTATATAAAAATCATGTTAAGAAGAATTTTAAAATAGCTCAAATGACGGAAAGTCTATTCAGTAATTTAGGCATGCAACAGAAGAGAAAGGTGACCGCCTTTAGACTACAGACAATTGCTTGCCAAGGCCTGACAAAAGCAGAAAGCTCAGAGGACTTGGAAGGAGTGAGGAAAGACTTGAAGATGTGTGAACTAGAAGTGGAAAGGTGCATTTACATAGAAAGTGAGGGTAACACTGGCTACTTTATCCTTTAACATTTCTCTTTCCTTTCAATCCAAAATTTCAATTTCCACTAAAATTCCATATTTCCTTACAATCCAAAATTTGTGCCAGTTAGAAATCACGACACTATAACGACCCAGTAACATTTGCTTAATGAGCAAGAAAAAATGGGTCAACTTTCAAGGTACCGAATCTAAATATAACAGTATGTACCACTTACTACGGCATGCCAGATCTATCCGTCAGAAGGAGCACGAGATCTGAATGGAAAACAATTTCTATCATATATCATCTTAGTACTGACCTTGTTTGACAACTTCAGTCACAACAGATCTGGATTCGCCTTCTTGGCCTGATATTTCTCCAAAGTGCACACCACATAACAAATGTCAGCACTTACAATACAATATTGATTCCCCCAGAGAATAATGGATATGAAGCGTACCCTCAAAATTGATTGGTATGTATGCAAAGGCCAAGCGCCTTCCTACCTCTTCTTTACTCAAAACAAACTCAGCAGTACCAGCTGTCACCAATAGGAACTTACTGCCAACAGAAATAAGACATAACTTATTAATTGCAAGCAATTTGAAAAGGATCGAAGATGTTCACAATTGTCAAACATGAACTATTGGTATCTTCTCTGCCAGGAACAATTCTATGCAGTGCTCCATTTCAAGTATAAAAGGCAGAGAATAGAATATTCAGATAACCATTATGCACAAAGAAATCAAATGATAATAACTGACAGATATATGATGTGTAAAAAAACCCAAGTTTTAAAAGAAAGTCACCTTGTATCTATGCTTACACAAGAAGTTGGAAGAAGGGAACAAGAACTTCTGTTGAGCACCTTATGTGTGAGCATTAGGGGAGGAAATGGGAGAAAGATCAGGATGTAAAAGAGGAGAGGAGATAATTAGACTACCACCACATGCATATAGATGGCCCTACCTCCACAATGAAAACAGATCGAATAGATTGCCTGGTGTCGGAGATGGTGGGGATATGGATAAGGCACTAGAGATGTAGTGATGGAGGTGACAATAATGATACAGGGGATGACGATGGAGGCCATGGTGGTCGAGGTGGGGGGAATGAGGCCATTGAAAGCGGAGGATATCACATGAGCCCCTTCACTGGGGAAGATGGGTACACTCATGCTCGTATGGCAATTGTGGTTCAGATACGGGTGAGTCAGCAAGTACATACCACTATTCTGGGTATCCTCCACCTCCAATGGGATGTGTATTGAACACCTGTATGTGTGTCAGTACTGGTCACAACCATGAAAGTGACCAATGTGGCCTACCCATAGATCAGGTCTAACATCATCTGCCTTGCCAACGGTAAGAGAGTTACGAGACAGAGTACCAGATGAGTATGAATTGTACTCATTAGATTCATTGTACTCAGTCATATCATGGTCAGGAAGGTTTTCAGCCACCACATCACCTGAGTTACATAGACACATGTGTTCTAAATTTATTCTTGTTATCAGTATTTATCTTTCTTCTACTTAATCAGCATCAATAATGTTCACAAAAGTTCTTACTCATAATGTTATGCTTGTTTGAGATTTATATTACAGCTTTTAGGCATTAATATTCATTTTCCTTGTGTATATACATGTTAAAAACACAGTTAGGTCACTGATATCATAAATTGTGCTAGCATGTGGATTCTCATGATCTTATGCATGTTTGAAATTAGTATATACTTAAATTGTGAAAATACATGTTAAAGCCTTTCGTTAAAGCACAATATAATTTTATATGATATCTCCAATATCTCATATCTTTTGATGACCAATATATCTTTGATATCTGATATGGCAATCCTAAGCAGTTTTCCTCAATAGGAAGTGTCCTTTAGTGCCATGTTTTAAAACCCGGACCGGACTGGCTGGTCCGACTGGGTTCAACCAGACCCGGCTCAGAAAACAGGCCGGTTCATTCGGGTTGCCGGGTCAAACCGACCTGGCCGGGTCACATTGGCCCGGCCAGTTGAACCGGTGACCCGGGTCAGGCCAGTCCGGTTCTGTGGCAAATTTTGTACAAAACAATTTTATGAAGGGGGGGGGAGGGGGATTCAAACATGGGCTCTCTTTTAGATCAGATGGATCTTTGACCAAGTGGGCTATAACTGATTTGTGTGATGTTCACTACTCAATTAAAGATACATTATTAAATTAATTGGGATGAGAACACAACACAATCATGGTTCTTGGAGGGATTCGAACTTTTCAAGTGCTGAAACACATCACACATATTTGCATACTGGACTCATTTATTTTGTGCTACACAGTACTCAAGTATATATAAATTACTAAAATCAAGAGATGGATGGCTTATTTTGATCTCTGATGTCATCAACGGGTCAACTATGGGTTGACCCGCAGTTGAAGCAGGCTGACCCAGCCCTGCAACCAATCCAGGTCGATCGCCGGGTCAAGTTTTAAAACATTGCTCTAGTGATGGTCATAGAGGACAACAAGCAAGATTTGCAACATCTGTTTCGATCACGAATGGCAAAAAATAATAGACCTCAAAGAGATCAGGAAAATGCTCTTGATGATGGCATTTTAATCACATACACAACATTGATGTGTATGTAATATTTAAAATTAGAAACACTAATACTATTATAAAAAATCACCAAATATGCTAAATAATAGGCTAAACATCTTAAAAAATATGTTAAATAAAAAGAGATTCCAGATAATTTGTAGATGAATAAAAATACAAACCAAAAATCAATAATATCACATTTCTTAGGTTACATTACACTAATAGGGCAAGATTTCTCAAGATAATATACAGGTGAATAATAATACAAATAGTTCAAAGACAATTTACACAAGAAATGTTGTTCAGAAGGAAGAGGTACAATGTACTACAAAGAATATGTTCTAACAGGAATAAATTCATGTGAAAAGCTTGGAGAAAGCATAAGGATGTTAATAATCTATTTTTATCAAAGAGAAATAAGATTACGCGAGATTAATTGAGATGTCTTTGAGATATGGAAATTTAACAAAATGGTATACGACTTTTTTCTGAGATCTTGCTGAGATAATGCCTAGATCTTGCCGAGATATGTAAATTCTCTCAAACTGAGACTACTTCCATGCCATATTTCTTGGACTCTCATTGAGAAGAGAATTCTCGGTAAGATCTGCCATGTGGGCAAGAGTCTTGAAGTTCCTCGTATCCATATGATGATGATTCACATATGGAGTCATGGACAGCCATATGGATTCGGCCATGACATGTCAAGTTATCAAGGTTCCAATACAGATTTGGGAATCCTCCCACCCATGGGTTATGTGTATGAGCCATTGATATATATGACAACCTACCCACAGTTCAGGATCCTACATCGTCAGTCTAAGCATCAGTTTGACAGCTATGTAAGTGAGTACTTACATACATTTTATAAAATAAAACTTGGGAGCAATAGCTCAGCTGGATTCCATATCCGTTCAGTCAACTCAGTCCTCTAGTGGTCAAGAAATTTGTTAACCGCCATGACACTCCAGTTCCGATTGATATGTGTTCTAACTTCTTAATTTCTAAGTTTTATTTATATCCACATCCTCCACTTAATCAAAAAACATTACCTTCAAGCCGTTCTTCTTTATCAGTGGTATTAGTTCTTCTAGGTGTTAATATATGCTTAGATTGCAAAAAACAAACTACAGGTGAAAAATGTGTTTGGGGGTACTGAGATCATTTTCCCTGATTTTTTGAGATCTCTTGGATATATCTTCGAAATCTTGCATCTTTCAGTCAACAAGACAAGACCGAGATGCGATATTGCTGACCATAATGTATATCATCAGTGTTTTCTTCTTGATCAATGACATTTCTTTAACTCGTTCTTCTTTAATATTAGTCATTATGTTTTCTACTTAATCAGCACAATCTCTGTCAAATGACTTCATTACAGTCATGGTTTTCAATCTCGATGGCAAGATCATTCTTCTCAGTAAGGGTCCGAGAAATCTAAAACGGAAGTAGTCTCATTTGAGACAACTTCCATATCTTGGCGAGATCACAGCATATCTCAGCAAGATCCCGGTAAAAGCTGTTTGCCAATGAGTCAAATCTTGCCCAATGTCATTTCTATTTAATGAAAAAATAGATTATTCAAACTCTTATGCTTTCACCATGCTTTTCACATGAATATATTCATGGAAGTAGTCTCATTTGGGCCAATTTCCATATCTCAATGAGATCACGGTGTATCTCGGCAAGATCCTGTTAAAAGTTGTTTGCCATGAGTCAAATCTCACCTAATCTCATTTCTGTTTGATAAATATAGATTATTCGAATTCCTATGCTTACACCTTGCTTTTGACATGAATATATTCCTGTGAGAATATATTCCTATTAGCATATATTCTCTGTAGTACATAGAAAGATTCGTAATCCTGCGAGTTCTAGAACTCGGTGGGACTACCGAGACACAAGGCCATGTAAGCAAGCAGTTTGGCTTATTTACATGGTCTTGGCGAAATATCAATGAGATGTCTCTGATCTCAGTTGACTCCTGTGAAGTCGGCTTCTCCCCCACTCGATACCGGCTTCTAAGATCAGTTTTATTTTTGTTCTCCCCTATCTATTATGGCACAAAGATTAAAATCAGACCATCAATCTATCAGCAGTTGGATGGAATCAACAATTCCTAATGTAGCAAATACTCCTCTAACAATCCTAACTATGACCTAATGGGACCCACTTTGTTTCTGACTTGGAGAATTCAACTAGATAGATATGCATTCAAAAGAGTTAGTGTAGTATATGTTAACACAAATATAACCTTACGATGTTAGAGTTGTTTGAGTTTCATATTAGAGCTTCTAGGCATTAAAATATACATTTTAATAGAACATATATTGAAAACCTCTTCAGGATTAGCAAGACCATTTACATGATCTCTCCGAGATCTCGTCTCTCTGGTCGCCTGAGATCCAAGATTGTGAACCTTGCTACATAGTACCTCTATATTGAAATGATATTCCCTATGAACAACTTTTCACATGCTACATATTCTTTAGGAATATATTATCAAGAAAATTCTTGTTATTCCCAGTAGTGCATACCACATAGTATCATATTAGAATTTCCTCATCATCAAGATTATTTTCTTGAATAGAATTTTCTCATCATCGAGATCATTTTCTTGAATAGAATTTCCTCATCATTTTTCGACCTCTTTGAAATCTCTCCAAGATTTCTTATTTTTGGCCAGATTGAGACCGAGACCAAGATTGCAAACTTTGATAGCAATGAAGCTGTCTAGGCATTGCATCATTTAGGTCATTCCTTTACTAAGGCCTTTACTTTTAAGAGCACGCAGAAAAACCATTTTTGTAATGACCTTAATAAACTTTTTTAGCACCCACGACAGGAATGTGTGAAAGAAAAATACCGACCCACTCTCCTTGTCCTCACGCGACCACTCAAACTTGCTGGGACCTTCTTTTCCTCCAAAATAATTTCCAACGCCTTTGATTGTGTTTCCTTCAACAGCATCACCTAATATTTTCACATTATTCACTGATGGAGGAGCTGCGCATAAAGATGACAACAGAAAATACATTCTGGTAAGGATCTTCAACTGTCAAACTAATCATGCCTATTTGCTAAACACAATAACGCATGGTGCATTAAACCCAACATACAGCAAGGATAAATTTTAGCACACTAAGAAAATAAGGAGAAATTTTCCCTGGCACTTCAGTGGAATTGTAATGCAAACACCCCTTCCAATGGGGGGGGGGGGGGGGGGGATGAAAAGAACAGAAAGGAGATCCTCAAACAAAAAGGCCAAAACTTTTCAGTCCCTACTGATATGTGGGCTCCTTATATCTGCTCATTTGGGGAAAAAAAATTGAGAAGATGAAAATTTGGGCAGCAACCGGGACCCCTTTCCATCCCCTGCATCCCAACTTTGTGGCTCCCCTAGAGAGTTCGCATTTTAATTCACCTGGGAAAATTCGCCAATATATAGATAGCTGCAATTTAAAATGCTAAATTAGCTAGAGCCACCTGCTTTTACGAAATCAGTCATTGCATACTGAGGCTCCCCTTTGGCACCTTGTTCTGTTACAGGAGTGTACATGAAAACTAAAGTCGAATCAATGTCATCTAAAGTCAATTTGTATTCTTCATCTTCAGCGCCAGGTATTACCACAGGAGTACTATTCCATCTCCGCCTCAGCCAGCTGGGGAATAAACATACAACATTGGTTACTATGTTATTAAGAGAACATAACTTTGTCATTTTACACAAGTGTGGATGAGCTTCAGGCTGTAAACCAAGAAGGAAAAACCAGTTCACCTGGCCACTCCTTTTCCAGGAGTTCCACCGCACCAAGCAATTTCAGCAGAGCCTTTGACTACATTTCCCTCCACAAGTTCCCCGTGAACATGTAGATTGATAACCTTCGGATGGCCAGTTCCTGACAAATTAACAAACGGAGAACAGGCTCTCAGACTAAAGAGACCTGGACAATTACCAGACAAAGAACGGTACACACATCACTACAGGGGACTAAATTAACGAAATTGTTATCTCCTTCCCTAATTTTTATGAGTACGAAAGAGTATCTGACACCTCTGCAGCAACCTCTTCCTCTTTAGGAATAATTATAGATACTCAATACATATTAACTATCGAAGTTTGAACAACCTATAGTTTCTTAGCAATCTTGAAGTACTTACCATTGGAAAAGGAGACTGAATACAATATATCAGTTATTGATAATTCTATGCTTTAATAACTTCTGTATGGGCATTTTATTGGCAATAAGTAACTGATTAATTTTGAGTGACATAGGGCATATAATGGTAGCATTTTGTGCTTTATATAAATCGAGCATTTGTCCTATGTATTACATATCTCTGGTTATTAATGAAAAAGTTTTATGATCTTCCAACTTACTTCTAATTTTCATCCTTTGTTTTGTTTTCTTTTTTCTTATGCTGTGCAACAAATCTGTGCCATACACAGCCCAAATTTGTCTCTCTAAATCCTTCATGTTCAACTCTCTTAGAAATATCCAGCAGGGATCCTCGCCTCAGCTTTTCAGTTCTGTGCAGGTTAATTCAAGGCTGATCAAATGGGAAACCTTCTTCGAAAATAACCATGCAAAAAGAGAGCAAGTCATTGTTTTCACTCTCATTTATCTATCTATTTTGCTTCTTTCTAGCCCATGTAAGCTGTAAAAAGTTCCAGTAAGAGTCCTCTTTTTAATCTTTTTCTTATTAGACCAGTATATAAATCTTAATTGTAGATCATTTCAGCCTTTTATAAGTCAGTGTTATAAATGGTACTTTTTTCCATCACCAACGGTAATTTTCAAATGACCAAAAGAAAGGACTATTCCATTTGCATCTTGAAATTTTCATTTATATCTATATGTTTTTTCCTAAGAATCATAAAAAACAATTGCCATGTCCATTAGTTAGTTGAAAGTAAATCCAATTATCCTTTATCAGATAAATCGTGACAAAAAAAAAATGTTTGGTCAGACAAACATGCAACAAAATGTAATTTTCATTCATTTCCGCCTCATTAATATATATAATCATACCAGGGGAAACTGGGGAAGAAATAGCAAATATCGATGGATATTCAATCCCCGCTAATATCGGTGTGCACTCAACCTTCAAGAATTTACCAACGTCCTTCTTGTTTGGAATATAAATCTAGCCATCACCAGAAAATTGTTTGCACAGTGGACTATAACAAGTAGCATAAACAAACAACAAATGCGAGACAATCCCATGTTTGGATTATATACCTCTCCTACAGCATCGCCAATGGCTATAAAGTTTGCAGGTGTTTTTTCCCCGACATACCACCGGAACTTCAAAATGAGTTCAGAATCATTATCCGTTATCTGGTCTCTGGTGAAAATGAAGTGGCAACGACAAACATCTTCTTCAAATGGTTGATCAACGGAGGCCTCTTTGAGAGTGTACCCAGGAGGGAAATGATTCTTCCACTTATCAACAAGAAAGTGAAAAGTCGATTCTGTTGATATATTCAAAAGAAAAAGAATAAGTAAATAAATAGACAACTATGCAGAAAAGAAGAGTTCAATATTGCAGGTTTTAAACAATGACCATAAGTAGTTTGGTTGGGATACCAAAGCTACTTTTATAATTGAGCCTTCAGAAACAGGGATATAAAAGGGTCACCTAACAATATTTTACTACTTAATTGTTGCATTTGAGCTTAAGTTCACAAAAACTCAACAAATGAAAGAACATTCTAATCATTCACCTGTGGAAAGTTCTGGGCGGCAAAACTCCCAACCATCTCTAAGGCACAAAGATGTCTGAGCAGGATAGCGCTTTGCAAGCTCTTGCTCGCTACGTGAAAGATCTACAACAGTTACACCAGATAACACAAAGCAAAATAGAGATGAAGCACAGGTGACAGACATGGGGATGTACTGTTTACATGTTTATCAAGCAATTTAGTAAATTTCAAAAAAAATCACTAGCAACTTTAGAAATTAAGTAACTCATAAGCAACTACGAAGAGGTAATATTGCGTCGACAAGAAAAGAAAATACATAACTATAACATACCCCGGTCATTGAACTTTTTCAGAGTAGGTCCAACTAACAAAATGGACGCAGCTTCTAAGTGAGGCATTTTTAGTATAGGATTTTCTTCTACACGCAAATGCTGCAAAAATAATACACTTGATAAGGAAATCACTAATAATAAAAAGAAAATACATGAAAGAGAATGGAATTATTTTTGTCATTTCTTGGGAAGGTAAGAGAATGGAATCTTTACAAAATATAGGAGCTGTTTGGCAGCAGATTTGTGGTTTTCTTGTTTGAATAAACACAATTATGTTAGATTTGATTTACCCAAGCATGCAGATTTTTCCCAAGAATGGGCATGAATTATTTTTGTTTGGCAGAACAAATCTTTGACAAATGAACACATTTACGTTTACAAAATAGAGGAGCTGTTTGGCAGCCAATTTGTGGATTTCTTGTTTGAATGCACACATTTATGTAAGATTTGATTTCCCCAAGTATGGGCAGATTTTCCCCAAGAATTATTTTTGTTTGGCAGAACAAATCTTTGACAAATGAAAACTCTTCAATGAGATTTGATTCACAATGATATGACAAATATAAAAGCCATGAATCTCCATTAGTTTAAGATTTGACAACTAATTGGGGATTCATGGCTTTCACAAATTTCAAGGCGCAATAAATGTGCCTAACATTGGGCATCTATGACTAGTCTCATTTCTTCAGAGTTCATTTGTCAAAGAATTTCTTTGACAAATGGTTGCCAAATAGCCCCATAATGAAAATGGTCCTCTCAAGCAATCAATGTCCAGAGTGAGGCATACATATAAAACACCAGCAATGTAACCTGATGCAGGAATAATCTTAGAAATATCCTTAAATACCAATATATCACAACATATATCTTGTTTCATTTAAGCGGAAACTGACTATCAGAAGACGACCCTTTGGTCTCCACTCCTTAATTGATTCTTACACAAATACTGATACTGATAATGATGGAGATGGTGCCATTTATTTCACTTAAAGAGTGACCATGATGATGATGATGTGGTGGTGGTGGTGGTTATGATGATAAAGATAAGGACGGAGAAATTTATCTCATCATTCCCTTGTGGAGAAGTTGCTTCAGAAAGGCATCTGGCATAAAACCATGATGCAATGCTTTCCTCAACACACACTTTATATCATCAATCTAACTACAGCAGAGCTAGATAGATAAGGTAAAGCATCGATGATCATGATGATGATGATGACGATGATGCATATATGGTGTGAAGATGGTTGTGATGCTGCTGCTGTTGATGGTGATGATGATGATGGTACTGTATCATACACCCAGTAAAAAATATGAACATCATCAGCATCTTCCAGTATGACAAAAAAGATAAATTTATATGCCTAACACTAACCTCCAGAGCTGGTAAATATGGGAAGCCCTGTAGAGTAGATATCTTGTTTTTGCTGGCAGCCAATACCTGCACGAATTAGTTTTAAAACAGATGGAAATAAGCACAAGCAAACCGCATTAATGAACACATCAGTCAAAATATATTTGAAAATAGCATACCTGCAAACGAGGTTGACTGGCCATGGAAAGAGATTTTAACTTGTTTTGAGCAACAGATAGAAACTGAAAAGATGAGAAAATATCTTAACACCAATGTTCTAAAAATTGGAATAGACGTGCTGGTCTACCAAGGTTCAACTGGGAGTCTCATTGTTTACTGTCCGATGAAACCCAAAATTCAGATTTATCTAGACATCTAGAGAATTAGGCTAAACTCGGTTAACATAAAATCTTTTTATGCTACTTGGCTCGACACAGTTTTGTCGAGTTTGGTTCAATCATAATGTAAATAAAGCCAAGTTCATATGAGCCTAAAGTAAGAGTGAAAGTGTCTCCAACTGAAGGCAAGCCAATATCAGTTGTTACCGCTTTGTTAAAATATATATGGTTCAACTGGTTTTAGCCAGCTGGTAGACCGGATCCAACCAGATGGGCCATGATCTCAGTCCAATTACTTTCTAATGTTTGAAATATAGAGCTATGATTAAAATTGGCAACATGTCTAAATTAGTGTAGCAATCGGGAATATTAGACAACCTACCTCCAAATTGGGAAGTTGAGGAAGACTAGCAAGTGAGATGATCTGGTTCCCAGCGAGATATAGTTGCTACATACACCATATATAAGGAATTTAAAGGCATGTAAAGCAAATCAAAATGGAGGAAAATATGGCACTCTTCTAAGGCCAAAAATAAACAAGGGTGGTTGCAGACCTGGAGAAATTTGCAGTTCTCAAGTGGCTCAAAGCCAGGACCTTTAAAATCATTAAAACTCAGATCAAGGACCTAGTTACCATAAAGAAAAAGAGAAAACAGAAAAAAACGTCATATTCTTAGTTGTCAAAGGTACAAATTAAAATCCTACTTAATGGGCATCACTTCAAGAATCAGTGACAAGCCTCTTTTGTAAATTGTAGCAACTTAGTCAAAGCAAAAATAACTAAATAGCTAATTTTATGGTTATTTATTTTCATATGCATCAGCACTAGTAACAGAGGATGTTATCAACAAAAATTGTCCATGTAGTTCAATGAATTATACTTCATTAAGCTTTGTTATGAAAAGTCAGTTTCAAACCCAGTCAATGCAATTCCATGTCCTATTCAGAAACGCATACCATTTCCTCCAGTCTTTTATTCCACACCCTTTAAGCTATCCTGTATAAATATCCATCATTCTTCTAAAGCATTGATTTATGTGTTCTACTCACTAACCACCACTAGTGTTATTAATTTCAAGTCCCTTCTTGGATTCTAAGCTCCCATCTACACAACAATACTTCCTACTAAGGTCCTCTCTAGAATCTAAACCTACTATTATTAATTCCATCATTTTTCAAATGATTAAGTGTGTTACTCTCTATACCACACCTAGTAATTAATTTCAAGTCCCTCCATAAAATTCAAAGCTTCCGTCTACAACTATAATTCCTACTAAGGCCCTCTCTAGAATCTAGACCTATTTTCAGCACCCTCATACATGTACTTTGCAGAAAAATAGTCTCCCATGAGCCTTCTATAATAAGAAAAAAAAAGCCTTCTATAGGAAGCTATATGCAAGTCAGTCGTGTGTGTCCTATAGAAGTTAGACCAAGGCATTTGAAGGAAGGACTTCAGAAAGAGCCCATAAGTATTGTTTCCCATCTTACATAGGGTGTCTCTTCATCTTCACATGTGAAATTTCAGCCTTCTCTCGATACACCTAGAGGGTGCAATGTCTGGAGGAGGTTTGAGGGGACTCCCTTTTGATTACCATTAGGGCTGCCACCAGACCCAGGAGTCCGGAATCGTTTAGTTGGACCAGGGCTTTGGATTCAGATTACCCGAAATAGTATCAGACTCATACTCAGATCTTACACAGTCACATATGAGATTCCAAATCGGAGTCTGTTTTCTATATACTGAGAAATGGAGAGCACTTGGACTTGAACCACGTCATATAGTCTTAAGAACAACACCAGTTGCACGCTTGTGTAAAAAAGCTAATATCATAAGCAATCTTAGTTTTTGTTTTATTTTTCACTTTCCAAAAGTTATCACCTAATACATGGGTCCACCTTGGGCCATACATAAACCAGATCTGAGGATAGAATTTTAGTATAATTTATTCATATCATTACAAAATGCCGTTATTTTTAACACAAAAACCATTTCAAAACATGAATTAGTAATTTCAATATTCCTGCCAAGTCAGACCCTGCAAGCAGACTTGGAGCCAGAATGAATGTTCGAATTCGGACTCAGACACTGATTCTGGCAAGCTTGAGTGTACCTGAGCCCAGTGGCACCCTTAATTCCAATGGCTCCAATACTCATGTTGCTCCTGCAGGTTCTACAAGAAATGATGCAAGTAGAGTTTCTCCATTGAAAATGCTAAGACCGCTCACAGCCTACGATGCTCGCAGAATGCTCGCATTGATGGCACAGGCCATATGTAGGCCCACAACATGGGCTCACATGAAGCCCGCTCTATCAATGTGAGATTGCTGCAAGTGTCACCTACTGCCAGCGGTTGTAGCACTACTTTTTCTTTATAGGACCGCTTTCAAAAGAATTTTTCCCATCCTTGCAATATAAAAATTGCTATTTGTTACTTTTGTTTCTTTCCAACGCCAGTAAGTTATATATCTAACTACTTCATCATACTTATTTTTTGGTTAAGAATCATTTGTTTTTTTTCTAAGTGGCTCCATCATTAAGAAAGAGGATTGATTCAAAAACCTTTCAGCAGTCCTTTACGTTAGTAGTTTAAGCACAGTTAATTAAGATAAGAGGTGGTTAAAAAAATGCAAAAGTTGGGAAAGATTATGAAACAAACCTTAACGCACTTCAAATTTTCAATTCCCTCCAAGGAAGATAAGAGATTGTCTCTGAGATAAATGAACTGAAGGAGAAAAAAAGTGTTATCAAGAGGAGAAAACATTTATATCATTTACAAAGAAAAGGTTATTGACTCAACTATGTCTTTTTCTTGAAATGGCGAAGGAGATTGTTATAAATGAAAGGAGGTGTCATGGAAAAGGTCATAAAACATATCCGTATTTTATTCTATAGGGGCAAGAGTAAAAGATGTGGCAACATTCAGCCAAAAAAAGATGTAACAACACTGTTAAATAAATTTAAAGATCTAAACTGTTAATAATCACATAGGATTGAGGCACAATGGCCAAACTGATTCATGATAACATGTTCCTCTGAATTAGTTTTTAATTAATTTTTTTCCCTAAAGAATGGGCAAAATTTACACCAGCTAGCATGTATAGCTCAATGTATGTAAGAACATTTGAACGTATTATATCAGAAATAAATAAAAAAACTCTCTTGCATATTATGTACCTCTAAATTTTGTGATAAGTTCAATCCACTGGCTTTGAGACTGCGAACCCTGTGACCCCTGAGATCCAACCTCTAGAATATTGAAGAAGTTAATAGTACAAAATGTATATATGTTTTTCGATCACAGATATGAAAAAGCCTATGAAAAGAACATACATGATTGTATTTAACTCAGACAAAGCTGATTTTATCTATACACATATCCAGCCTCAAATAACTAGAAACAGATGCTATCACATGCAATTAAATTACATATAAGTTTGAATATCATCAAACAGAATGAAGGGTATGAATCTGTTAGAATGTTACTCGTGCGCAAGCAGACATAGCAAGATATTAGTCCGTGATTTATGCTTAAAAAGCCATCCTTTTCATTCATAAAGCGTAAAACTTATGGAGAAATGAAAATGCTGAATTAACTTGAATTTCATCTTTATTTAAGTGCAAATCAAATCAAACACAGCAACGGTCGTGATGCCAAAAGTTATTAGTTACTTTTTATCATGAATTTTAACCAGGGAACAACCACATTTCAATAAAAATTTGTTTTTCCATGAACAGTAAACTATAGAGCCCACTTGTGAAGGCCAATCAAAACTCTTTTGTGAGTTTTTGTGGGTACTTTTGTTGTGGGAATATCACTATCCTAATTCTAAACAGTGTAGAATGTAGAAAAAGGCTAGCCACTGCAAAACTTACAACATCATCCCCCGCTTTAATCTCCACCTTGGGGAGCATCATAAAACGTGATTCTCGACTATCAGGAGTTGATGTTTTCCTTCGACCAGATAAAGGAGAACCCCTATCAAGTGAAGTTGAAATAGAACCAAGCTTTGAGATGCCGCTAGTAACTGAAGGAGAGCGGGATGCTGGAGATGAGACCTTTGAAGCTGTCCTTCTGAGACTACTACTAGCAGTGCTATCCAACGATGATGAAGGGACTTTCTTTGCAGTAGAAACTGACGATGCTGGTTTAGCAGATGGTTTTTTAACAGAATCCTGCTTGCTGATGTTCGATTTCGAAGATACAAGCAAACTTTTATTTGTGGATGAAGCTGGCAATGGCTTCTTCGGTGTTGAGGGGCTCACTGAAGGTAATGTCTTGGAAACATTAGAAGGCAAGGATGCGCGTCGACTCTCAGTAAATGCCTGGTAACTAGGCACTGAAACAGCCTGAGATACTTTGTTTTCCATTGTTAATGTGGTCTCGTGATCTCTCTGCTTCGCTGTCGAAAATGGCTGCTTCTCCAATGCTCCATCAGTGCTATTTCTTCTCTTTGGTAGACCTCCATTTGAGTTCACAGAAGATTTAGATGCTGTGTACTTAAGGGCAGTCGCATGAGGAGATGACGTTGTTCCTTCTGTTCTTATCTTGGTAGAAGAGACTGATCCTGGAGGCCTCATGACTGGTGAAGCACCAGACTTCATAATTTTTGAACTTTTTTTCACACTTTCTGCTGAAGAATCCAACGGTTTCTTTTCAGAAGTTACTTGCACCTCCTTTGACAAATTGTCTCCAGAATTAGTGGACGGTTCCATTCGTGTAAAATGCGGTTATCAACCCAATGGAACTGCATTAAAATTGAGAAAATGTCAAATTCCTCTTTCATGTAATGTTAATAATATATTATAATAAAACCTAAGATAATACATAGTATTAATAAGAGAATGTAGAACCAAATATATATATATATATATATATAAAACAATGAATAACTTAAGATTCTACAGGTGGAAATCCAAACTATATGTTCGTGGTTCAAAAGGAGAATAAATGCTAGAATCTTAAGTTCTTCATTGTTATATCCTGGGCTACAACATTTAACTCTGAAAATTATCATAAAGTTTATTTTAGCCCATGACATAACGATGAAGAACTTAAGATTCTACCATTTCTTATCCTTTTGAACCACAAACACATCATTTGAAAATTCCACAGGTTTTTTACTCCCATTCTCCCCCCCCCCCCCCCAAAATTGTGAAAAAACAAATCCATTATACATAAAAAAAACTATTAAGGAATTGGACAAGAGTATCTAGTGGCATTTGCTTTAATGGTCGCCGTAGGATGTTTCTGGATGTCCTAGAGAGAGGTTAGGGCTCAATCAACCAGTATTAGTATTTTTAACATAAATTGCAAGCCACTTAAATTGCTATGAAAGAACACAACATTGGATGTCAACCGAACCAACACTCCCCTTGCTCACATAAGCATGACTAAATGTATGATGATGCTTGTGCAGGAAAACAATTGCAGATGCAGTTGAAGGAAACTGACACATAATTATAAAGCTCCCTAAGAGAAAGGAATCCAGAACCTCCCAACTGTTATACCATTTTAGAAATTAAAGCTACTATACAAATTCTGTTCGAGTCTTAATCCTAAAAGAACATAAAATTTTGGGGACAAGATAATGGCTAACTTCACAAGAAAATAACAGGACGATTTCGTATGGAAGATTTTAAATAAATTGTTTATTGCTAAAATCTACACAATACCCAAACTGTCAGGAATTTATAGGCCGATTCAAATGAAAACATCTAGGCAAAAGGTCCCAAAAAATCGGAACTGAAGATGATACATATATCTGGCGCTAATTTAAGACTTACAGAGGGGAACTCAATGCACCAAATTAAAGAGAGAGGTGTGGATCAATTCGAATCACACCTAAAACCAAAGAAAGATAGAAGGGAACTCAATGCATCAAGGCCCACAAAGGAAATCTTGTTTGAGTCGTGTAAATATCACATTGTTCTATAACTTTTGCGATGTCACACTTCGAAGTTGCTGGGCGGTTTCTAAACACTCTTAACCTAAAAACAAATGAAATTTAGCTCAAGATTAGATTAAAAATCATTTTATTTGATGGTTAAAAAATAGCCTATAAAATTTGCATACAAGAGATAAAAAGAATAGAGACTTTCCTTTTGCAGGCATTTCATCCTGCCTCGACAATAAATTCTGGGAAATTACAACGATAAATAACAGTAGAGTAGAAAATCACATGGCGATAAGAGTCCAGCAGAGAGGTTTAATTTGACGGCCCTGTTGAACTTACTGGATGAAAGTAGAGAAAGAGGAATCAAGCACCATAATTTCCAGATGATGCAAAATATTTGAAGGAAAAGGCTACATGTTTGAAGCATTCACAACGGCAACCGTAACATGTCTGAATTTGAGAAGTCGATGGAACTCATTTTGACTGCTCTACCAATTACCCAAAGCACAGCATCTCAGAACCACTCCGAAACCGCTCATATTTAATAAAAAGCAGATTTTCTTCTCAAACCGATATTTAGTAAAAGTAATGCGGATAGACAACACCAGTTCAATGATGGCGGAAACCCGATGTCTTAATGTTAAAAATCTAATTGAGGGCATAAATATCGATTTCTCGAGTTCAACGTCTCACTCCAAAACGTAGACATGTGCGACAGACTTTGGGCTCAAAACCAAACAGTTTGTCGTGAAAATAATAAGCAAAGGGAGCTCAGACAAGCCACAGAACAAAATCGCCTCAGTCGAATCAAAAACAGATTTTTCGATATCAAAATCCAAACAGAATAGTGCAGCCGGTGACATTGAGGAAAACAATACACAGAAAAGAAATGCAAACTCTTTTTTTTTTAGAATCCCAATAGATCGTCGAGGATATTCCGACATGCATGAAAGTGAAGAATCTGAACTCGAAACGAAGAAACACCATTTGATAAGCGTCCAGCATTACCAAATTCCAACATTATAATGAAGAGCAATGCAGCTACTGAAGCAGAGTTCCAAACTTCCATGACAGCTTAAAATCAGGTCAGATCGACTCAAGAACACGTTTTTCCAAGCGAAAGCTGAGTAATGGCCAATGTAGCTCCAGAAACTACAGTGTGTAGAGCAGCGGAAATTCCGAAGAGACAAAGGAGGGGAAGAAGTGGAAGAGAACGAGTGGAGAAGTGAGAAGAGGAGAAAGGAGCTCGATCTCACCTTCGGACCCGTCAGATCAGGCGAACTCTGCGGCCCGGCGCCAGCATTTCCTCCGATCTCCGTCAGATCCAGGTGAGAGATTCCGGCTAGCTGGCGGCCAGATTACGACCTCGGGAGAAAACTCGGCTTATAATTCGGGTCCGGTCTTTTTCCTAAAAATTAGCATTTTAATCCATAATAGACAATTGATCTTTATAGGTCATGTTTTTTTCCAAATCTACGAAAATGCCATCACATTTTCATTGCAAATATAAATTGCCATGGCATAGTTTCCTTTTAATTCAGGGGTAAATAATTTTATTCTGAGACGTGCGCCATATCCGAACCTCAATACAACAACTCCGCAGATATAATTTGGCTGCTTTGTCGGTGGGGCCCACACCCCCAGCTCGGTGAGCATCTAGACGGAGGTGAACCACGTGAATCTGTGCTCACGCAGCAAGGTTGGCAAAGAGTGAGCGTAAGCCGTTGGATGGTGAGGGAACGGGCGAAGATCTGCCTCGTGGAAGGGGCGCGGACACAGGGCCCTTTCCACTTTTGACTTTATTCCCCGCCAAGAAGAGGAAAAATTTAACCGTGGTCAAGGTGTAACCGACACAGGAGCAGTTTATTACCAACATAAGCTGGCTTAATGGTAAATCTTCCTTACACGGTTACACCCTATTTTTTTATATTATAAGGCTTGTGTCAATTGGATAAGGAAGGTAGGACCCCCACCACAATAAAAAAATTATTTTGTCTAATTATAAATAGTATAAAATTTATAATATAAAAAAGGAAAAATTATTAAAATAATAATTAAAAAATATATTTACCGAAATATACTACTTTGGGAAATATTTCCCAAAGTGGTGTTCATTTTTGCCATGCAGGCGCCAGCCTAGTAGCTGGCGCCAACGTGGCTTTTTTTTTATTTTTTAAATTGATTTCGTCGTTTAGAACAAAGAAATTAGTTTTAATACGATTTCGTCGTTTAGTCGTTGAAAATGACGAAATCAGCTTAAAGTTGATTTTGTCGTTCTCAACGACGAAACTGCCATACTTGGATGATTTCGGCGTTCGGTCTCGGAACAACACTGATTTCGTCGTTCTAAACGACGAAATCAAATTAAATTTTTTTAAATTTACCCTTTAAATTATATTTTATCACCTGTCCCTGTTCATTCATTCATGTCCCTGTTCATTCATTCAAAACACAGATGTACATGCACGAATTCATTCATTCCACCCATAACAAATATCACCATAACAAATATCACTATCACAAATATCACCATAACAATATCACTATCACGAATATCACCATAACAAATATAAGTAAAGTACATCATAGAAGAGTAACAAATACAATACATCATAAGTAATATCATAATCTCCTACGTCCTCGTCCTCGACGGTGGTGTACGAGCTCCTCATGATCTACCTCTAGCTCTGGTTGTAGCTGTGGCTCTGGCTCTGACTGGGGCTCGGGCTCCGGCTCCGGCTCCGGCTGCGACTCCATGTCAGGCTCCTGCTCGGGTGGTACAATACGAGCTGGCCGATGTCGTCTATAATATAAAATCGGATCTGGCTGCGCTACATGTGTAGTGTCTGGAAATGATGAACCTGGAGGAGAACTATATGCTGCTGATGATGATAGAATATCAGGGCATGAAGAGTGCATCGGCTGCGTCTGAGCGGCCTCGTCGACAGGATAATCTCGATGAACATCCGTGATCACCAAATGAAGTAGTGGCAAGCTATGAAGGACATCATTAGACGATCTAATCACCGACTCACATGCTGCAGCTAAGTCCTCGCGCGAAATACAGGTGACAAGTGCATCACTCAAATACGCATTAGTATGTCGAAGCTGACGAAGCTATAAAAAAATAAATTAAATATTAGACAAATAATTAAAACGAAATAAGAAAATAATATATGCCTTAATGAAGAAAGTTGTACTTACTAAAGCTGCCTCAAATGCTCCCCTAGGCTGATATATCATCTCCTCTACATCATCGCGTGGTAAAATATATCGTCGTGTAATCGATAAATATCAGTGCATATAAGTACTACGATCATCTCGCAATGTCATAACCATCTCCCCTCTAATAACAGTGGCTCTCCTATCCTCCCATCGAGCAATATATGACGCATGATATATAGCCCAGTCGGTAATATGGCGGCCCTGTCGACTGATGCGATGGACATCCTCGACAATAGAAGGTGGGACCCCTTGCTCCAGGTTAAACTGGAGCATTACACGATCTGGCACATACATCTCTATAATCTCGTAACATATTAGAGGGGTTCGAGAAAGCCACACCTCTCGACCGTCCGTGCAGAGTGGAGGTATCATAGCCAACAAGTCCTCCGAGTACGGCTGCCAAATAATCTATACAATATATAAAGATAATTTAGTTTAAATAACGACAATTTTTTTTAAAATCATTACATAAAAAAGTTCAACACATTAATAAAATTACCTGGTATGGCCGCTGGTGGTCCAACCCATAGGACGGAAGATTACATTTAATAGTAATTTTCCATCTTCTTCGATCCAACCCAACCTTACTTGCTACGTGCATCTCAAATTCATCAAATGTAGACGGTTTCTTCATTAATAATCCTTCTATGCGTCCGTCGTAGTTAATGAAAAAACTAATCATTTCTTCTACCATTTCTATTCAATTAATTCATAAATAAAAAATTAAATTAATATTAGATTAAGCCAATTAATACTAATATCTACCCTAACCAATATATTTTCAAAATATCTACCATAATACTAATGTCTCAAACCATATAAGCTGTAAAAAAAGCATGTTAAAAAACTCAAAATCCTCCTCATTTTCCAAAATTTGAGAGACTTGTCATCTTAAAAACTTTATTTTTGTCTCCCACTTCCAATCTTGAAGGAGAAATTGGTGTCCTATGATGTCACTGATAGTGATAGGTTAGTGTATATTATTTCAAACCAATGCATATGTTATGGGTCCTCAATAATTGGCCACAACCGCTTTCGTATTTGGCCAATTAAAATTAATATTTTGTACATTTACTTAGCTAAGAAATGCTAAAACTAGGGGCATATAAGGAAGATTGAAACTAGCTAAAGTGTATATTCTAGACGTTTGCATTTTTATAAATTAGTTAATAAAATATTAATAATAAATAATATTTCTACTCTATTTTCTTTATGCGGATACAAGATGAAAAATTATGCTTGCCCATGTAGAATTTTGTCAAATAGAATATTAATATTCTTATTAATTTTGTTTAAAACGACTGAGAACAAAATTTCTAAAACTAGGGCTCAATGATGGGACAATCAAAACTTCAAATTTATTTAATATAGCATACAAAAGATAATTTTTTTTAATGTAACATACAAAAGATCTATTGCAACGATTAAAAAAGAGGTAAATAATAAAAAAAAATTAAAAACAAAGGATCGCACCTGAAAATTTGAATCGGAGAGGGCTGGACGTGGGCAGCGGCGGGCTAGAAGTCGGCGGCAGCTGGACGGCGGGCTGGACGCCAAGCTGGACGGCGACGACGACGGGCTGGACGTTGGCGACGGGCCGGATGTTGGCAAAGGCGGCGGTGGATCGCTTGACGGAGGCGGAGCGGAGCGGATGAATGCAATGAGGCGACTGGAGGCGGACGGATCAGGAAACATAAGATCGATGATTTCGTCGTTCAAACGACGAAACCAACTTTAAGTTGATTTCGTCGGTCTGAACGACGAAACCGGTTTAAGTAATAAACCGGTTCAAGTAAATCGTATTAAAACCAATTTCATCGTTCTAAACGACGAAATCAACTTAAAAAATAAAATAAAAAACCACGCTGGCGCCAGCTGCTTGGCTAGCGCCTGCGTGGCAAAAATGAACACCACTTTGAGAAATATTTCCCAAAGTGGTATATTTTGGTAAATATTTTTTTTAATTATTATTTTAATAATTTTTCCTATAAAAAAATAAGGTGTAGAAATATTACTATCCTTTTAAAAAGTATACATTCAAATAAACAGTTTAATTTTTAGTGACGTTAATTTTTATATGTGGAGAACTACTTTGTCATCTAAACATAGTTTAAAATAAGGGTTTTTTTACCCCAATAATCAAGAATATTTGACTAATAAAGTAGGTTTTGAACATATAAAAATTAATATCACTATCGAATTGCTTTTTTTAATAAAAATAAGTATTTAAGTCCTTAATATAGAATAAGAAGGAGCAGGCCAACCGGCCTCTTAGATCATCGCATTCCCCTAGAGTATACAAAAGCCCACCCATCATATATATCATGTAAACTAGGGTATAATTTCTGGTAGGTGGCTAATGCCTAACGAAGTGGAGAGAGATTATTTTTTATTATAAGCCATTTACTTTTTATATTTTGTTTATGTAATTTTTTGAATCCTATCTATATGCATAAGGTGCGCTTTGAGGCAAATTTGCAAGCTCATGTTAAAATAGGGGGATTAATTTTAAAATCACATGCCCAATTTGCGCTATGCACAGTTATTTCAATTGTAATGTGGTACAACCCGATCAGCATAAGGTATATTTAGGCATTTGGTGGATAGTAATATTCTCATAATAAAAATATTTACAAAAACTTTAATATTTTGATTAGACTTCATAAGTGGCCCTTGTATATAAAATTTACATGGACTCATTTATCTAGACCAATTAAAACTTGTGTATATATTTTTAATATATATTTTTGATGTGTAAATATCATTTTTCCTCTTACCCACAACATCCTCTCTCTTACCCACGACCACTTCAACACCTTTTGTTTTTACAAAAATGGCAACAACTCTTGTTGACAAATTGGTGATGTTACTTATAATAATAAAGATACTTTATATTTTCTAATCACACTCTGCCTGCGAAAACATATCTTAATTGAATGGCTATGGAGGGAATTTCGAAAACAAGGCCAATTTTAACCTTACTTCAGTTGTATGACCGAATCATTTATCATATTAGTAGCCGCATTGGCATTGATGTTTTATGTTTTATATACGACATTGACATTGGTGTCGGTAGCACTACACGGTTTTCCTCAAGTCCTCATCATCAAAACAATCTTATCACATCTTCTATTGCAGGCTACAGAAGAAAGGCGACGTCCAGAAAACTGTTGGGTTCTTGACTCTTGTGCTCTTCAGTTTTGTCTTGTACCTATTGTTTTATATGGATGGTGGTATTTTCACAATAAAAACTTATACAAGAGTTTTGATAGACTTACAAGTAGGCCCTCACAAAGTTCACACACGCTCATTTATTTAGACCGATTAAAACTTATATATAGGTTTTTGATGTGTAGTTTTAATGTAAAAATATTATTTTCCATTCTGTATGGCCCCTAAAGCCAACATATATGTGCTCTCCCTACTCTTTTCATAGAGAATAGAAGAGCGCTTGATATTTAAGTTCGATAGTATGCATTAACATAAGTTAACCCTAGTGACATTGGGGCTAACGCTAACATGAAAAACTCTTCCTCTTGCATTCCCCAACAATTTTTTCATTCAACCATGGCTTACTTTCTGTTTTGGCCCTGATCAGCACGAGAATTATACATATGTCCATAATTGTTTTAAGCAGGTCTGAGGGGTTCAATGACCAACTCATTTGGAATGATTGATAAGGAGTGAGACACAGCACGTCTGTCAATTTGGGATAAACAAATAAACCTCTAACCAATATCTAGATGGCGTATATTCGTAGAACAGGCATCTAACTAATTTGGGCTATCATGTCAATTAATATGCTCCTTTTGTTTATGTCTATCTTTATGTTTTTCTTTGCTGGTTGGTGTGCATGTTTTAATATTTATATTTCTTGTCTAAGATTATTTATTTGGATTCTTAAAAAACTATATTGAATTTATAAATTAAAATACTAAATTCATGTGCATATGAGGAAATAATTTTTTATGCTCCATGTTTACCATAAGCCCATAGGGACAGTTTATTTTTCATATAAACGGTGCATATACTAATAAATATTTATGTCAATAATATTCACGCTAACATGTGCTTATGTGTGTGTCATTGCTCCAAATGATGAACAATTTTCATATATTCCTTACGGTGGGCTTATAATGAAAAACATTAAAAACTCTTTTACCTACGAGGTAGTATTAAAAAGTGAAAAATAAGAGCCATGTGAGGCCCACTTTAATGGTTATAAAATACATGTTGCCTTATGTGTATAGATTTAGTGTATAGTTATCAACTTTGATATCTAAATTCCAATTATTAAAGTTAACTTAAGGTAGGTTGTCTTCCAAAATTTCACTTTAAAATTCCATCATAGTTTATTACATTTTTTAAAGTTAATTTCATAATATTATACCAAATATATAATACTTTATCCGTTCTACATTAATAGTTATATTTATTTATTTTAAATAAATTAAATTTAAATTTATTTAAAAAACTAAATATAACTATTAATATAGGGGAGGAGTATAGAATTAATATAATGATAAAATCTGATGAACTTTAATGAGAGAGAAGAAAGTTGAAGATATGTAAATTCTACTTTTTCTTAAATAAATTTATATAATATTCTACTAATTTCTAATTTGCATCTAACAGGAGGCCAGCTCCTTTTTCTTTGCGTGTTATCTTCCAAAATTCTCTCCACCCTCTGGTGAGCGGACCCCACGCGCAGTGAGCAACACGCCTTCAAATTAGTCTTGGCATCACTTAAACTGACAAGAAAAGAAAGCCCCACAGAGCAAGCAGGCAGCACATCGAAATGCTTCTCTTTCCTTCAACATGGCCATAGTGTGTGAGAAGTGATCATCCGATCGAGGACCACTCAACTTTGTTGCGTGCCTTCATCTTTGTCAGAAACGTTTTTTATGCTCTCTTTTGGCAATGAGGTAAGTATACAAATCGTTGATATTGAAAGCGCACAAAAACTCTTCCTTCCCCCTCACTGCGTTCGCAATCACATCTGGCCAGTAGGAGATTCTAAAGAAGCTTTCTCTTGAAGTTAGCTACCCTTTCTACTTTAAAAGGTGTGGTCGCCGGACCAGCGAAGAGATAGGAAAGGGACGGTCCACCCATAAATAAGCCGAATCAAATCATTCCCATCACAATTTAAAGCTATGCTGTAGTACGGGAAACGACCTTATGCTAGTAAAATACTTCGTATAGATACTTTTAAAAATTAAATATGCAAACTTTACTCATGACCGTATAAGCTGCCTCGTCCTGAGTCATCAGATCGAGATCCTACGGTGTATATAAGTAAAGGGTTGTCTAATCCTTGAGTAACATGTGCCCTTCAACTATAATCTAACAAACTGCTATACGCTTGAAATAGTACTTAAATGAAAATAAAGCTACCATATCAAAATTTCCACACATACTTAAATGGTAGTACACCAACAAATAATTTTTTTATGAATTTAGTTGAGGGCTCACCTTGCCGTCGGATTTACACATGCAACTCAGGGATAAAATGCCCTTGACTAGCTTGGGCTATCAGATTTATATCCGACGGTCAGGTAGACCTGGGCTCACACAGCCGCCACGCATGAGCCCAAGCTCACCTCATTGAGACTCATTTTTTATAAAATACTTTCAAATGGCGCATTAACATTGTTAGACCCACATCACCCAGATCTAGAATGCATCCCTGACAAAGATTTTAGCTTACTTGCAAGAAAGTTGGAATGGGTGGTGATTGCGGCAAAAGACAGACGATCATGGAGCTGTTTTGAATGGCTTTTTAATAGAAAAGTTTTCTAATTAAAGGAATAGAGGCTGCTGATTTAAGTGCTAGTCCGTCATTATTTACATAATCCTTTTTAGTAGAACCAACCACGGAATGATGTTTTAATAAGATTTGAGTGGTTGTAAGCTATTATTTATAAACCACTGGTCATAAATTATCCGATCATCTTTAAAAATAAATATCGATGAGTTGCCACACTCCACTGTCACCGAAACATCTGACTTGGATGAATTATGTTTGGGCCGTCACCCAGATCATGTTAGTAATGCCCGACCATTGGCTTAGACGCAAGGTTGTTTTTTTATCAATAAAATTATTTAATATTTTGGCAAAGAAATCCTCGTGAGTATCTAATTCACGGATAAATCACTCCCTACGGAATTTTTATTAAAATTTTAAGTTTAAGATTCAGTTTCAATTAGGTAAAGGGGCTAATGCAATTAGTTTACGGATGAAGCTAATGGGCTTATGCAAAACCTTTCACGTGAGACCCACAATTTCAAAACACGGCGGCGATCACCTCAACACAAAGTAAGCATTTTCATTGGTCAATGAAAAGGTTAAACTAATTCGGGTCATTTAATAAAACCATTAAGATATTTGATCATACCTATAAGGCTATAACAAACCCATTTACGAACCTAGTTATAGTATGTGTTTTTTGTTCATAAAGTTGTTAACAACTTGTCGAGCAGGCCCAGCTTGGCTCAGTTCGAATTGAATTAGGCTCGATTTGAATTGGGCTTAGTTCAAACTTGATTTGAGCTCGAATAGGCTTCAACTGAGTTCGAACATACTCCTGCTTGACTCAACTCGAATAATTAAAATTCAAACTCGACTCTACTCGGCTTGAGCTCGAGCTCAAACCCAAATATATATATATATATATATATATATATATATAATTATTAATTTAATTATATATTTATGACATACTCCATCCGTCTTAGATTAATAACTCAATTTGATTAGTTTATTTTGAAAAATCAAATGGAGTTATTAATCTATGACAGATGGAGTATATAAAATAACATATATTACATATATATAGCAATATCATGTATCATATATGATATATGAGACTGTTTATATGAGCCAAGGCTCACTAATGACTGCATGAGACCTGATATCATGCGCCCTTAGATTTTGATCCAACAACGCATAAAACTCATAAGGCATATTGGTTTATGTCTCCTTGTGCCCTCAAATCTCAATCTCATGGCCCAGATGTATTGGCTCACGTTGACACACGTGAGCTCAAACTCATATAATTTTTTTTATGATATATATTATCGTTAAATTGTAATTGATATATAATTTTTATATTAATATATATATTTTAAAAATAAAAATATTAGAGACACAAACATTAATATACTCCTTCTATCCCAAATTAATAGCTCCATTTGGTTTTTCAAAATAAACTAAAATCAGTTTAATTGAAAACCAATTGGAGTTGTAAATATATGATGGAGAGTCAACATGATATCACACTAATATACCAAAAAACTCTTATAAAAGAAGCATGACACTAGGGGAACTAACCTTAGTTTACAAAAAAATAATTAAAAAATTCTTTTAAAAGTTGAAGCTTGACACAGGGACCATCATTTTTCTCTTTTTACAAGTATTTAGGAATTTTTTAGAGGCATACTAAGGTTAAAGAATAGTTATTTTATAAGTAATTTATTAGCAAGTAAAAAAAAGAATATACGAAGAAGTAGATGGCAATGTTGCCCAAGTGAATTTTTATTTTCTGTATTGTTTTTAGTGATTATAGGCATATAAAGAGAGGAAAATGGTAATTTTACATTGTGTTAGCATATGTAACTAAAACTCATTTATTGCAGTTTTCTTCTTTCCTCGTGACTATAGTCAGATGTTTAAGGTGTAGTCATAATACTTGTTGAAGTGTATTTATTAATATTTAATACTAAAAGTATATTAATATGTGTGATACTTCATGTACTTTATATTTATATATATATACATATATTATTTTTATTTTTTTAGTTCGAGCCCAATTTGAGCTTAGGCTCATGATTCACTTATTGCAGTCTGAGCTCGAGTTCGAATCAAACTTTAGATTTCCAATTCGAGTTGAGCTCGAGCTAAAAATTTCAAGCTTCAGCAGTTCGAGTTCAAGCCGAGCAAGTTCAATACTCAGCTCAACTCGGCTTGTTAACACCCCTATTTGTTCGTTATTGCTTTTTGGTCATAGTGATGTTGGATTCAATTATCTTAGTCATACCAAACTTAATTTTTATCACAAATCCACATACACCACAAAGTGTGGAGTTTGTACTCACTTGATGACAAGTACACCTAATTTTCTTTGGGTGGCCTCATCTCAATAAATGGGGAAGGGGGTTTTGTATACCTTTCTAATAAAAGGGAAAACGTGGTCCATGTGATTTTGTGAACTACTTCATCTAACTCATATTAATAGCCTAATGCAAATTTTCAAAATGAACTAAAATGATATTTTTGAAAAAATAAATAGAGTTATAAATGTGGGATGAAGGATTTTTGTAGTAAATGTAACATCCCAAGTTTTTGAAACAATTGTCATTGTAACATTTTTTTCCAACAATGAACACTTCAAAATCCATTGTGGAAAGGTATTCGGCTAGGATTTATTTTTTCTTTCAAAAGCATCCCGAATGTTTTTATCACACCATTAATATAACAATATTTACAAAATGTAAACATTCTCAGGATCTCTCAGCCATGTACAAATTAAACAAATATTTCATATTCCATGGCTCGATATACAAATATTCCATATTCCCTGTATTTTAACACTTAATCCCATATGACCTGGTTTAGGACAAATATACCCTTAGGTCAAACCTAAACCTACACCCAAGCTTTTATCTAATTATTGGTGAAAAATTACCTATAATGGCACAAATTTGTATGAGCAAAATCAAAAGACTTAACATACAAAAAATAAATCACCCACTTAAAGATGATCGATAGAAAGTAAAAAATTTATCATTCTCAATCCTGTGTTCTAGAGAACAAACCAAAATAGAGCCACCTCCCGGTTCAAAAGGGGGAATCAAAGGAAGCCACTTTAGTGCTTGCTGAATTGCAACAAATAGAATGTTCTGGCAATCTGAAAAACTGGGTTGCATTTAGAACGGATTGAAGGACTCCGAAGACTTGCACCAAATGGGGATTGAATGCTACAAAAAGAAATGATTTTTTGGAGTTTAGTGAATCCGAATGAAATCGGGTAGAGTACATCAACTTTGCATGACTCGCGAGACTTTCGAGAATGCGAGAACGAGAGGATGGCTCCCATTAAATGGACCAAAAATCTCATGCTCTGCATGGCCTGTGTCCAACATTGAATCCATATAACATATACGATAACTCGATATGTCTATTAACATATTTTTGATAATATGATATGTATTCTTTGAGCTAACAACCCATAATATGATATTCTCTATATCGCATATACGATAACACGATATTCGCCATAGCGTATTATCGATAACACGATATGCCACCATAGTGTATTATCGATAACACGATATGCCACCATAGCGTATTATTGATAACATGATATGCCAACAATGCGTGCTATTGATAATTCAATATGTTACAATATCCTCTATATCGTATATATAATAATACGGTATTCGCCAAAGCGTGTTATCGATAACATGATATTTGTTATAGCGTATTATCAATAACATGAGATTCGCAATAGCGTATTATCGATAACATGATATGCCAACAAGACGTGTTATTTATTTTCCTCTATATCGCATACACTATAATATGATATTCGTTATAGTGTATTATCAATAACACGATATTCGCCATAACGTGTTATCGATAACACGATATGCCAACAAGATGTGTTATTTATTTTCCTCTATATCGCATATACGATAATATGATATTCGCCGTAGCGTATTATCGATAACACGATATGCAACCATAGCGTGTTATTGATAGCACGATATTCGCCAGTATTTGTTATTTATATAATTGTTCGTCAAGTCAGGGATAACAACCTTTGAGATCGTATACATGCTTACATAAGATGTTTTACATAGTAAAACTTGCATATAAAAAATTATACTAGAGTCCATCTTTGCACAATAGGGAACGAGGCTATCATAGATATTCTACAATGTCCTTCATTGGCATCTACATCCTTCTCCATTCTTAAATAACCATGTTCTCCCTAGATAGTCCCTCAATATTCATTTTTTGAGTTGCAGTATCATCTTGATCTCCTTTTGTAATGATAAATAGTTTATGTGGTTAAAAAATTTTGGACGAAAATTAGAGAAGAACTATCGCCGATGAAGTGAGGGAGGCCAACAATCGTCAAATAGAAATCGGAATTTTTTGTTGATGAAAACTGCCGGGTGAAAATCACAAATCGTCTATGAGCTTCATTCTCCTCTTTGTTTATGCTTCGTCACAACTAGTTTACATGATTTTTAACCCAAACCTTGTTGAAAGGGTATTTTGGTCTATTTATTTTCCAAATATCGTGTAAACCCAGGTTCTATGGAATGTTTTTTACAAAACCAGGGAATATGAAATATTTGTATCTTAGGCCAAGTAATATGGAAAAAAACTCTTGAAATAATTGTCATTGTAACATTTTTTTTCCTACAATGAACACTTCAAAATCCATTGTGGAAAGGTATTCGGCTAGGATTTATTTCTTCTTTCAAAAGCATCCTGGATGTTTTTATCACACTATTAATATAACAATATTTACAAAAATGTAAACATTCTCAGGATCTCTCAGCCATGTACAAATTAAACAATAATTTAAATTAACAAACCTGGCAAATCAATAAATCTCTCAAGCTTATGTCTTTCCAAGTTATCCCTGCATTATAAAGATGCATGAATACAATAATACTAACTAGATGTAAAAACCACTTACATTTGTGCAATATTACAAATTGAAAATGAACCATATAAAATGATTATGTTAAATGAAAGATGTCACTAGACAACATAACCACATTGAAGCATAACATTTGTAGGATGTCACAAGACTGAATACCATGTTCAGCAAAAGGAAACAGACTCCAACTCTATGAGCATAACCGACTCCAACATAAGGAGTAACTAAACTTTGCGGCTAGGAAACTAATTCTACAGCTTGAAGTAAACTGACTCCTACTCAAAGGAGTAGGCTGCCAAACTGAGTAGCAAATCCCAATCCCTCTAGAGATCCACTAGGATCAGCCATGGGCCTACAAACATGGGTACCTTCATGCTCATTGACAGTGATGGCCAAAGGTAGATGGGCCTTCCATGATGCCCTTCCTAGTTGTACGTGTAGTGCCTCGAAAAGGCTGGGGGCCAAAGCCCTAAAAATGTGGAAGCCACAAAGGCATGTGGCCACATGGGTCATGCCGCCATGGCTATTATCAGTGAGCATACAATGATTCTTTTATATTATCCCACTCCTGGGAAGCAAGTCTAACTAGACTGAAGAAACTCAATGCTAAGAGATCAATTATGACCACTTTCCATACAAGGAACCAATGCTACCAAGTCTATATGCTAAGTATCAATAAATAGTACAACTTGGATTGCAATAATAGGATTAACGTTGAATAAAAACTCATGCGTCAACAACCCTTATGCAGACCCAGCTAGGTGCAACTTAAAACATTAAACTAACACAACAAGACCTAGTTTTCATGTAAAGATTAGTAAACCTACACCCCATAGGTTTAATATAATATTGGTTATCTTGTTATGATAATATGATGTTCTTTAATGACATCTACTTTGAAAGAGTTTAAAGAAAAACTATTTCCCAAGATATGTATTAACAAGTGGGTTCTGTCCAACTCTAGGGGTACATTAGTCATTTTACACCATAACCAATAATTATTTTTGGACCAAAACCTACTCCAAAATAATTAAAATACCATTGGGTATTACTCCTAACTTTTCATGTTTTTACAGGGTAATTTAGATTGTGACCCAAAATAGTAGATGTGGGTGGGGTTTACATAGATATGATTTGGTGAGTTTGTGTAACTGTAACGTCATGGAATTTTCTAAATTCCCGAAGTTGACCACGGGGAATTAGGGTGTTGGACCCCTTGATTTTCTTGTTGGAATAACTTATTCAATGCTTAGAATTGATGGCTTAAGCCTATATGGATAGAAAGTAGACAGAAAGAGCTTTGAAATGCCACCAAGAACACGTGAATTGGAGTTCGGATGAGGGAGATACGACTGTTCGAAGTTGAATATATTGTGCATAGCCCGTTTACCCGAATTGGACACACGAATTGGTTGTTTAAGTTGCTATACGGGCCCGATTATTTTTGTAACGAAAATTAATAAAAAATAGGCCCAAGTAGCCCAACTCTTAATGAAATTAGAAAACTCTAATCTCTATGCGTATAAAAATAAATAAGTAGGGCTTTTTGGGGGAGCTTTTGACGGTGAAGGAAAAAAGGGAATTTTCTGGCGAGACCCCGGTGAAGCGTCGGCGATAGTGGATTGATGACAACTCGGCATTCGAGGTAGGATTTTGAATCGAGATTAAAGATATTTCATTATTAAAATATAAATCGGTTTTGTAAATGATGTGAATAGTGATTTTTGCAATCATTATTCACTTTCATTGTACTGTGTTGTTTTTTGACTGTCGGCCGGCCACTGGCTGATCGCTGGTGGCTGGACCCATTGCGGAAGGGGCGCACCGGCCTTGGCCCATCGCGGAGGCCTTGGATCTGGCATCCTTGGCAGCGGCAAATTGGCTGCCGCCGGGTCGTCACAATAGGTTTTAAAAAAACAAAGGGAACAGTCGGGGCCCTGCTTCCCAGGCATCAACGGTCTGCGATGGGATTTGGGCATCCGGACTTGCCGTACTATGGCGGTCTGGTTGATCCAGTCCCTCGCCAGGCCGTGACGAGTGGCCTGCGGTCATTTTCGTTGATTTGTAGCAGAACAAAAAATAAAGGGTGGCGCTTTACCACCATGGTCGGCCACCGAGCGACGGTCGGAATCGCCACGTGATGGTGATCCCGTAGGCCCTAGCCGCCGCCCCGCCGTGGCGGCTAGGGGCTGTGTTGCCAGAGGTGGAAACGCCTCTGACCGGACGCAGGGAACGCAACCCGCGTAGAGGGTCGTCTGGGACGGGTCGGGTCGGGTGACCAGAACTAATTAATTCTAGACCCAGACCAGTTAAAAAAAAGAGAAGGGAAGTGAACCGGGTCCGGTTTAGGGGGGTAAATATGTAAAAATAATTATAGAAAAATATTCAATGACCCCAAGATGTGTGGGAGTATTCTGACAAAGTTTCAGCTTAGGGAAAAAATCCCAAAGGTTGTGAAATGACATTTTTACCCCCGTTAGTTAATTATCATATAATATTAATTTACCCGAGTTTGAGGCTCTAGTTCAGGGGCATATGAGTGGATCTAAAAATTGGGAAAATTCTCAGTGATATTTTAATGGGTAACCTAATTATAGATCAAACCACTTAGTAATGAAAATCCCAATGAGTGGTTAATTAACCCTTTTGCCCCTAGGGTTAATCGTGAACTATTAAGTCAACCTGAGTTGGTTCAGGGGGTTCACGACCTTGTTACATACCAGGAAAATTACACAGAGTCCATGAAGTCAAGTAGTACCCTTGAGTTGAATTTTGGACCCATTGGATGTCATTACGGCCTTAAACCAAATGACAGAAATACCCCTTTGAGTGGACCCGCCTACAATCGTGTGAATGGAGGCGCAGGTCAATTTGAGAGTGGAGCCTCCTGAGAGGATTATGACTTAAAATAAATAAAAAGGTAGTTAGATGACCAAATGACCCAAAGTAGGGTATCATACCCTAGGTGGTAAAATTACCCGAACGCCCTTAAGGGCAATTTATTCTGTTTCTGTCAAAACGGATAACCTAATTAATCAAGAGTTATGGTACCCTATAAATGACTTCAAAAGGAAGGGGCATGACTAGTAAGTGACACGAAGACCTTGTCAAGTTACAATGTCACGGAAAATAAGGGGAAAAAACTCTAATTTTTAGGGATTAATGCAGTGTATTACACGTGTCTGAATCGAGTACATCGATCGACTAGAGTGTTATATATGTAACTCGTGGGAAGCGTTAGAGTTGTTTACACTCTCGGGCTTGAATTTGCTGAGCACTAGCCCTACAAATGAGTGCAATGGACCTTTGTTTATTATTTGAACTTGCATGACTTAATGTTATTTATGTTGCTTACTTTGGCGCATGCTTTTATTTATATCGGTAACTTAAGATTAATGAAGTTTAATCAAGAGACATAGATTGCTGTTGGATTGGGGGAGAACATCTACTCAAGATAAAAACTAAAATACCCTTAATAGGGTTTGGGACCTGTTCATGGAGTGAACAAGGCCCTGACATAGAATCTTACCTTGGTTAATGAATCGAGGGTGGTTTAGGGATGTTCTCTGAGTCATAGCTCAGTGGATGAACTATTTATTGGGCCGATTCACAAGGTGAAGAGAACCCAAATGGTTGTGTGGATACTTTACTTGATGAAAATAATCTAGAATAGTTCAGATGTTTGGGGGAGTCAATGGTCATAAAGACATGTGGCTTCTATGGATATATTAGTAATGTCTTATGAGATATTTTCTCCTAGAGTTGGGATGATGGAGATTGCGATATGCTTCTTCAGCACCACGACGGTTTGGGTATTGATCAGAGGGTATTTACCGCAGGTCTCCCGCAGGTTTTCCCATGACTATTTAGTACGTACGAAAAGCAGAGTTGTATGAGCATCATGGAAAACTTATGCTTCTCGCCAATTTGTGTCCATAAGTACAGTTGTGATCATCTTCTCTAGATTCGTGGCAGGTTATTGAGAGCCCTGTGGATTTGGGTCAAACTGTTGTTAAGCAATCTACTCCAAGGTTGGAGTATTATGTTTGAAGATTTCTCGAGGGGTGAGTCATCTCTGAGTTACAGATTTGATAGTATTAATTATCGAACAAGGGATGTGAGATAATTAATAACATTGTTTGATATTGCTTGTTAATTAGACAAGTGGAACGATTAAAGGACTTACTCAAATGTAAGTTAGTTAAAAATACCTAGGCATTGCATGTGTGATGCTATGCTTCTTAGGATATAGTAGTTTCTAGGCAGAACTACGTTTGGATCCGATCTTATTGGAAACATTGGAGATGTTGTTTGATAAGTACGTATGCAACTAACATTGGGTGATGTTGGCCCAATCCAAAAAATATTAATTAAATCTTTTGCCCCTTTGGAAGCTCTTCTGCTGAGGGCAGAGAGGTTCCATTATTGTGTTGTTGTTTGGTTTGGTTGGTTGCATATTCTCTATGCGACGGCAAGTGAGACCAAGATAGGCGAACACAAGAAGAAGTTTTTGTGTTTTTGCAATTCCGGTACGTAAGTGTTTCACTAGTGTGAGAGTCAACTTTGTTGTTTATTTTCGGACGGATGATAGACTTGTACTTAGATGGATGAGCTCTTCTTTATGAATTTGCAGACGTTAAATAATATCATATGATTTTATATTTATATTTATGAACCCCAGTTATCATGACCTGGATATTTAATCGAAGGGTTTGTTTTGTATTTAAGGAAAAAACATTCTCGCTACTTACCGCTCGTGCTAATTAAAATACTTTTAAAAATATGTGTCGTGACAGTAACACCAGTGATTTTTATAAACATTCTTAAAAAATTCACTAACATTTCTTGCAATATAACAACTATAAATCAAAAAAATTGACAAATTTTGGAACATGTGAAAATAATTTTTATAAATTTAAAACATTATACATCCATTTCCCCACATAAATTTCTTTTCATTTATCGTATGACCAAACCAAACATTTTGGGCATGCATTAAAAACAAAACATATGAAATAATTCATCATTGCCATGGGCTTAAGTACAAACACATTTGAGGCATCTCTATGTACAATTCCACGACAGTTTGAAACTATAATCAAATTATACAAGTCCTATTGGCCTAAACACAATAGGACTAAACACATGTAATGAAAGGTAAACAACATATAATTCATATTTCAATTTTATTAAAAAGTATGCTTATATATGCTTACATGTTCTCTACTATAATTATATATGAGTTAATATAAAATTTATAAGATCACTGTCATCTTTAAAGCAATGTACGTAACTATACTAGCACCAGGATTTGCTCTCTCGATCGTGCAAGTATAACTAATTTATGTTAGGGAGCCGGAAAAACTCTTCCAAATGTTAAAAAGCTTCGACGATTGGGCGGAAGGGCCGCAAGTGGGGCCCGTATAGAAAGGATCCGATCCGAAGGAAAAGCTCTTCCTCGTTTCGCGTTCGCCGTAAGCTGAGCATATTGCAGCCCAGACCAGGTTCCTGCCTTTATTTTCCGGTCTCCGACCGCCCGGCGACTGGCGCCGCGGGAGAGAGCTCTCCACGAGGAAGCCGGAAGTGATCAGAAGCAATGGCGGAGGAGGAAGAGAAGCCCCTGAGGAAGATAGCGGAATCCTTCAAAGATCTGGCGGCGACGGTTAATTCTGGAGCCGGAGCCGCGGCGCACCTGGAGGTGGCGCCTTTCTCCCGCGCCTGTTCTCATGTCTCCGTCCTCTTTGGATGCTTGGGTATTGCGTTTAAGTTCGCCGAGCTGGATTATGTTGCTAAGGTATTGTATGCGATCTTTCGTTCTCCTTTTACCGTGGAAAAGTTGTTACTTTAGTGATCATAAATCAATGAGCAATTTCATGGAACGATGGAGATATCATTGAGGACACTCTTATTGAGCATAATTAAGCGGAAAAAATTTCAGCGCTTTGTTCTCCAGAAAAGTTAATATCTCCATTGGAGCTGGAAACTATCCCCATTAACAGTCGTTCGTAGTAAAAGTCGTGAATTTGCGATATTTATACTTCTTTGGCGAATTCAGGGGATTTATTACGTCAATCTGAATTTGGACCTTGCTTTGCATTCGTCCTGTTTGGAGTATGTAGGTATTTATTTTCTGCTAGAGGGATGGATTAGTTTCTGGCTGTACAGCAGGATCAGAGGAATTACAAAGGAGATTCGTAGAAATTTGATTATCCAACAAAAGCAATCTGTTCTATTCATTTGCCATGTGGTTCGGGCCTGCCCTGCCCTGCAAAAGTAGTATGCCTGGTTTTTGATATGTCGCAAGATGTAATTCTGGCGTACGGCTTTCTTTTCACTTTCAAATGAATGCGATTGTCAAAATAGATCATTCTTACCTTGGGAAAGGTAAGAATGCTAACTTTTAGAAGCCTACTTCTGCTATTGAACAATTATAAAACATTAAAAGTTGACACACACATGTGCAACAGATACGGATGTACTGCCAAGTTACTTCGTTTCATCTTGTGGAATTCTGTTTTTTTATAAAATTGAGGACAGATTGTTGTTTCTGAAAGTCGGTCTTTATGCTTATGTAAAGACTTTATTCAGTGGCTCCACGTCTCGCATGATTTTAATACTTTTAGTTGCTGTTTTCATAGCTTGCATCGTTAGTCATTTTTATGGTTCTCCCCTCTCCTCTTTTCCACTCGTCAGAGTTTGTCGCTTCTCGGATATTCTGACTTGTTAAATTTGACAGGTCGATGATCTATCCCGAGCATCAAATTCAATTAGTACATTACAATCCATACTAGAGCATGATATGCGACAAAACACCCTGAGGAAAGCTGGTAGCCACTCACGCAACCTTCTCAGAGTGAAGCGTGGTCTTGACATGGTCAAAGTACTCTTTGAGCAGATTTTAGCCTCTGAGTATGTCCGAAGAAACCTCTTTTTTATAAAACAAAAATTGTCATATGTCTTTTATGTGATGCAATCTGGGTAAAAATTATGCTAATGGTCAAATCTTAATATAAAGATGAATGCATAGAAAGGTGGTGAGAGCGAGACCTATATTTTTAATGTAAATGATAGAAACTAATTCCCTGAAGATTTTTGATTGGTAACATGGTCAATTAGTTGTAGTTGTCCCACCTTTTAATAGACAAAACATGAAATTGCTTCCAGGATCCACGACTGTAACAACATTTTCAATTAAAGAATCACAACAGTTATATGTGTTTTATACCACTTGCCCACTTGAGGTATTTGTGGAGGTCAGCGAGATAGGGGAACATTTACGGGGAAAAGTGCTTTGATGTCACAATAAGAAGCAAAAGCCCAAAAAGCACATCTACACCGTGGCCTTCCTAGTAATATACTTACAGTCTCAATAATCCCGAATGTCAAATAATTACACCTTGGTTATGTCACTGTTACTTGTAACTTGTTCTAATATTGCACTTGAAGCTAACAATTTTTATTACTTGTGCTTCTAGATTGTAATATTTCTTATGTCATATTCCTTTCTATCTCTTGTTATATTACATAAATATCATATGTCAGCTTAGGGGAACTGAATATGCTGATTACATCAATTTGACAGTGCTTTTAATCTAAATGATTTTTTTTTATGTTCTATTTTGATTGGGTACAGCTTGCTGGGTTTTTTTTATTATAGAAACTTATCTGTAACTGAATATTTCCCCCGCTATTGATCTGCAAATGCCTCGAGATTTAATGTCATTCAATGCCAGTCTCTAACCTTGTTGGAGTACAGGTGGTAGGCTCAATTTTTTCCTTTCTCCTGTTACTGACTTAGGGAAGCTTGCAATGAATAATTTCAACCTTGATTTCCCAGAGACCCAGGCTTGAACTGGAACTGAATCATTCAGCTTGCTATTGTGATATATTTTTTTAATTTTGACTCTCGAATATATCCTTATTCTGCACAATCATGTAACTCTGCTGGTATATGAATGTATTTTGTAACAGCTAATAATGAATGTCAGTCTTGCAATTTTAGTGGGAGTCGTAATTTGATATTTCTGATGTTATTGGCAGCGGAAATTCTCTTAAGAATCCTGCATCAGTTGCTTACGCTCAGGTCTTTGCTCCTCATCACGGATGGGCCATCAGAAAAGCTGTTGCAGCTGGAATGTATGCTCTTCCCACACGGTCACAACTTCTGAAAAAGCTAAATGAAGATGGTAAGCAGTAGGGTTCCATCTTGGTAACATTTAAATAGGGAAAATTCCTTACTGACTGTGCAATTCTTATTTGCCTGTCCATATCAATCTTTGGCTCAACTAATATGTAATGAGTCCTGATAGAGGATCAACAATAGTATAAAAGTCATATATGATGACAAGTATGCTTCAAGTAACAAAGTCATCCTCTTAGGATTTTGAGCCTGAACTAGCCAAAAATAGTATTAGATTGATTCCCGTGGTAACAGTGTGATGAATGACACTAGACTTAGGGTTTTGAAGTATTTTGCCATTTCTTGGAATCCAAATGCAGTGGACCTTGTTGGTGACTTTTGGTTATCTTTCAAATTTGCAATTTCTTTTGCCTCCTGTATTTTAGCCTTCATATGTTGACTTTTTCTCATATTTAATTTTGATTTAGAAACTTCAGCAAGGGTTCAAATGCAGAATTACATAAGTGCATCAACTCCAGTGATCCTTTATATCAATAATCTATTCATTTCGAGGGAACTGGGCATTGACTGGTAAACAATCGGTGGCACATTGCTCTGATGCACGCCATCTGAACCATTAAGTTTCTAACAGGTAGCATGATTGTATAGATAATTGCAACTTCAACGATTTGTTGATAGTCTGTTGTCTCACGCCTGGCTTTATCTAATCACCATATTTGTTTATTTTGTTAATGAATCTTCCACCAGTAAATGTGAGGACTGAGGAATAACGGATGGTTACTGATGCATCATAATTGGAAACGACGCACAAAGGATGTATTGAGGCTATTTGAACCAGAAATTATTTTCATGCTTCATGTTGATGTTTATTTTGAATAATTAAGAAAGGTTGCCTCCCTTCAAATTAGATTTTTGATGAGCATGCGTTGAGTCCTAATGACCCTGAGTTTTTCGAGTAACTTGACTAGCAGTTTAGATATATTGAGAACAGTGACACTGAGAGCAGTTATACGTAATGAAGGCAAAGTCTATACAAATTTCGATCAGGGTTATACTAGAAACAGTAGGAACTAGGCAGTGGTGACACAAGTATTAAAATACAAATTTCGATCATTTTTTTAATGTGCGTGAAATAGACTGGTAGGCTACTTTACTTGCAGTCTATACTGTTCCAAGTAAGTTTGCCCTGTATATGTTGGACAAAATGGAAGGGCTGTGCCGGCAAAATTTCTGCCTTTCAGATAAATAAAAGTCCATTTCCCCCCGCCCCCTTTCTATGAACGTCCTTGAAGCCGAATTCCAAATTGGTTTCAAATTTAGTTCTTTCTCTTCCCATCACCATCTCAGTCATGCTACATCCATTTGCTCGGCCATATGATCAGACTGATTAAAGTTTTGGCTTAAAATAAAAAACAAAACGATTATCAAAGTTGCCGAGAGGAAGATTCGTGTATATTTGGTCAAGGCAGAAAACTTATGTGCCAAAATCCTGAGAGATCACTAAATTCGCATGCATTTCGAAATCCTGCTCCTGCCCAACTCCCTGAGTTAGATCCGTAGAAGGCTCATAGTAGGAACCTATTTTGGGACACATGATCAGAGTGATCATGTTTGGTGGTAGCACGACTAAGAATACTTGTTGTACACTTAGGTGTTCATTAGGAGGTAACTCGCTGAGATGCCCCGTAAGTCATTTAACCTGGTCTCACAAAGCGATGTAAATGACCTAATTGTACGTTTAATTTAGGTAAATATAACATGTGCATCATGTTCAACTTCAAACAATCGTATCTCTTTTATACAAACTTTGATTTACGTATTATTAGTGGCATTATAAAGTTTTATTTGTTTACTTATTAACTACATTGGTCTCAATCCTAAACTTTATCTATTTCTAAAGTTATTTAGATGAGAAGGTCAAATAGTTAAACTCACTAAATTTTATGTCTTCACAATTAAAAAATTATGGAATTCCCACATATTAAACTAACTCTTCAAAACACTGGTCTTTGTGGTTATTGCTCTTTGACTCCATTATCGACCACTTTCACTAAAAAGCTCTTTAATAGCTACTTCTCTCTTCCCAAAGGCTCCCCTCAAAGGCATTTTTTTGTGGACGAGAAAAGAAGAAGTAAATGTTATGGTTAGGAGGGAAGAGTTTTTCATACTCCCCTTTAATAACGAGCCTAGCGTAAATTACACATGGGGAACCGTTGATATTTAAGATCGACGGCAAAAACTCTAACATATGTTAGCGTTAGTAATGCTAACATGCATTGACATGTGTGTCGTCGATTCATAAATAAACAACTCCAATGCATAATTTACTTTGGGCTTATTGTCAGTGAGGATCATGAAAACTTGTCAGGTTAGGAATTGGGTTTATATAAGGAGGAGAGAGAAGAGGGAGTTCAACTTTGGACTTTCTTTTTTTGGGTATAAAACTACATGATTATTTATTATGCAGTAGAAAAAATTTATTTACATAAATGCCTGGTACAAAGTAAAGTATGCGGGGAGTCAAAAACCACCAAAGGAAAGCAAGCATACCAAACACATATATAAGAGAGAGGCATACAGAAACATATAAAACACACTGAAAGAATGTGTGGTGCTTGACAAATTTGAAGTGTGATTATGTCATTACCATTATACTCATTCATAGTTATAAAATTGGTTATGATGATCAAAATGTTTATAATATGTGAATTGTCAAGTATCATGTCTCGGGAAATTGTTTTTTTTTTGTTAATTATGTCCCAGGAAATAGTAAAAAAGTTGGTGCGAATGTTTAAATGCTTCATTGTTTTATAGAAGAAAAATGCTTTTGCAATGTAACATTTGTTATATGATGGGCTATGTCATGCCACCACAACCCTGGTTTAGAAACTAGGCCCCATAAATAAACGGTTTATAAATGATGAAGTATCTTCATCACGTTATCAAACTCAATGTTAGCACAACATGATTCTTTGTAGAAATGTTTCAAAATGCAGTACAGCCTGCATTTTGCAAGAAAGAATTCTAGGTGTTTATAATCCCCTTGCCCAAGTAGAAGTAGCAAACCAAAGAAGAAGAAAGCCACAAAAGTACACTACTACTTATAGTGTGAAAAATCTAAACTTAGGAAAACCAATGGAACACGTCTAAATAAAACAGTGCACTCTTCGAAGGGATTCTTACTTAACCGCTTGACTTCGGATTTGACTCACTCAAGTTTCTAGTTGGTCGGCCTTGCATTGTGACAAATTCTCTTCTACTACCTACCATATCCATACTGTCCGATAGATTGTTGTAATGAACTAAAACTCAACTAAATCAAATAAAAATTTGATATGAACCATAATTCATCAAGGGCGCCAATCTGTTTAATTAACTCAATCTCACCAAGCTTAGGAATCTCTCCACGTTAGCTGCACACATCCCTTATTTGGCTCACCATTCATAGCAACCTACTGATCTATCATATTCTATGAATTTTCTCACATGGTAGCCGAGGCAAGGATGAAGACTTTCTCCCTTAATGACATCCTCTTCCACAATGTCCACCCAAATCATGCCCCCTTTAGCGAGTGCTAGCAACGGGACCTCCATTTTTTCTGTCGTGAAGGCATTTACTCAAGAAGTCTCCATTAAACTAGGTGTCTCTAATTATTTAATTTGGAAGATGTAAGTCATGCTTATTCTTCGCTGGCAGGTGCTCCTTGGACTTGTTCTTAGCACCTTTCAGCATCCCTCTAACGATGACTCTTCTGAGGATGTTCTCAAATGGCTATACCTTGTTCAAATAATCTTGGCTTGGATTGCCATCTCTTTATTTAAGGACGTGCTCACTTAAGTTATTCATTGCGAATTTGTAGTAGAAATTTGGTGGTGCATTGAGACTCTTTATGGCATTCTCACCCGTTCTCGCATTCAACAGGTGAACTTAGACCTTCATTCTTTATCTAAGGGTTCCCTCTCAGTTATGGAGTATATCCATAAGGCAAAAGCACTTGCCCGGGTTCTCGCTAGTGCCGAGAAACCTATTGACAATGACTTCATTTTATGGCTTCTGAAAGGTCTTGGATCAGAATTTGATCTCACTATTGTTGCTATCAATCTCGTGACTTCGTCAATAGACTTCCCCTCTATTGACGAAGTCACTACCTTGTTATTTGACTTTGACTTTTGGCTCCAAGCACCCTATCTACCTCCCACAACCATGTTTTCCTCCAAGACAACCTGGGTCTCACCGATCTCCCTTTGGTGGCAACACGCATCCACCTTGTGGCCGGGCTTCTCCCTCTAGACATCATGTGGACACGTCTCCTACTCCTCAGCCCGCCATTCTCCCTTCTTCAACTCGTGGAGGCCACCAACCTTCTCGTCGAGTTCGTGTGCGTGCTACTCCAATTATTGGTGATGCTTCCTCTCTTTATTGTTACAAGTGTGGCTACCTAAATCATAAAGCAAACATTTGTAAAGCTAGTGAGCCCTCATCTGCTCATCCTATACAATCTTTTGCCTCCATGCACCTTTCTAACCATCATGATGAAGCTTGGTACCCCGATATAGGCGCTACCAACCATTTGACACCAGATTCGTCCCTTGTGGAAGGTATGGTTCCTTATACCGGTTTCTATACTATTTTTATTAGCAATGGTGTCGGTCTTCCCATATCTCACATAGGCTTTTCTCTCACCCGAATTCTTCTCATAAACTTGCTAATGTTCTAATTGTTTCGACCTTGAGGAAACACTTGCTCAGTGTTTCTCAATTTACTAAGGATAATATGTGTGTTTTTACCTTTTATCCTTGGGGTTTTGACATAAAGGATCTATAGACAGGGAAGACGTTGTTGGAAGGATCTAAGAGCGGTGGACTTTATCTGTAATGCCCTGACTCGAGCCGAGGTCTAGAAATTTTGAATAAAAATTTTCTTCCTTAAACAAGGAAACATTATCTGTGTGTAAAAGGTATAACGTTCTTCTACGCACTACGGAGCTTCAAAGCTTTGTTGCGCATAAACCAAAATAAAGTATATATTTATAATTAATTTAGATCAGGCCAACATTGCCTTGTCATTGGTTGCCTACGTACGTATTGGGTAACATCTACAAAGTTATTCTAATATGATTGGATTCGAATGTAGTATTGTCTAACAACTATGACATGTATCAGACATCACAAAATCATATACGTTAAAATACATATTTCATTATATCCAAATATATCATTCGGAGTCAAACTGAAATCTCATAATTTATCGAAGTAAGTTGAAAATCTCATAAATCATCAGATTTAAGACAGAAATCTCATAAATCATCAGAGTCAGACATAAAATCTCATAAATCATCGGAGTCAGACAGAAAATTTCATAAATCATTGGAGTTAGATAGAAAATCTCATAAATCATTGGAGTTAAACAGAAACTAACAAATCAACAAAATTACACATCTTATTGAACACAACAGAGCATATTGAATCATATCAGATATCGTCCGATCATTTTAGATCATATCAAATTAGATAGAAGCATATAAGATCAAAACAGAGTATTTTAGAGCTTATCAAATCATATTAGATTAAAGCAAAACATATTATAATACATCGAATCATAGTATCTTAAGTAGCACATGTATTCATATAATCATATATCTTAACGAGAAGATCAGTAATGCTTACTCCCCTATAGTTTAGGAAGTAGCGGCGTTCGAAGTTGCTCATTCCTTCAAGGAGTCTTGTCCTTCAGGTTCGGAGACCGTAGACAGAGCCTCATCTTGTTCTGGAAACGTTTCTCACTTTCTACACCCATAGGTGATGAACAAATCATCTCCTTACTCGGAGACACTTTTCACTTTTCATACCTATAGGCAACGGATAGAACATCCCCTTACTCGGAGACGCCTCTCATTTTTTGTGCCTATGGGCGACAGATAGAACATCCCCTTACCTGGAAATTCTTTCCTCTCTCTGTGCTTGTAAGTTGCGGAAAGAACCTCCCCTTAACCCGGGGATGCTTCTCTCACTGTGTGGCCCTTTGGTGGAGGACATAGTCTCCCCTACTCCAAGACACTTCTCTTGTTGTGGCCCGACAACAAAGGATGGAGTCCCCTCTTGCTCTGGGCCACTTCTCTTCCTTGGGTGCTGAAGAGTGACGGGCATAACCCCTTCTTGTTTCGGGACATTTCCCACTTATATGGTTGCCAAAACAAAGAATGGACCCCTCCAATGCGTAGAGCACACTCGATTTAGTTAATAACTTCTTTTGAACGGACTAAATCAGACTCAAAATAATTAGAAACAGAGAAAACAGAGTTCTGCCCTAAAAACACCCCCCAAACCCTTTAAATAGGCTTCAATGTGCCAAAACAGCGGCATGCACTGCCAAGCAACGCCCACCGAAATGCGAATTGTGAGTTGCACCAGTGCTTTACGCGGGTCACGCCTGTACGTTACGCTCATTGCGCTTGCGCGTAACACGCACGTGTTCGTCACATACAACACTTTTTTTTTTAAATATTTATCTTCAAACATACATATCTTTCTACTCCAGATTTGGATTCTCGCGTTCTTGGTACCGTTGGGCTCATATCGACAAACCTTACAAAACTAGACCACTTAAAGTATTTTATTCCGCTCTTTTCAAGTGAGTCTCAACCATATTGTACGCTTCCCGAGGTTGTAACTTTTGCTCCTAACCTCTATTTCACGTGTTCTTTGATTTGTTATGCTCGTTTCTTCGAGCTCTACCAATATACGAAGATTTCATCTCTTAAAATCTCCATTAAAACTTATCAAAAATTATCTAATTACCCCTAACCCCTCGGTTTAAACGTAATAAAAAATTGGGGTACTATATTATCCCATTCATGGTGCATCTTCCTCTCTACCGCTAGTACGACTCTTCTCTAAGAAAGCAAGTGGTGATCTCTAATATGCACGACTTGGTCATCCATCTCCTCCAATAATTAAGGCTCTCTCTCCCGCCCTGGATATCTCTAGCCCACTATCCAATAAGTGTTGTACTAGTTGTAAGTTTGGCAAGACATCTAAGTTGCCCTTTTCTAGATGAACTTCTTATTCTAATAAGCATTTTCAAATGCTTCATAGTGATATATGGGGTCTAGCCTCTACTGCTTCTAATGATGGTTTTCAATTTTATCTTATTATTGTGGATGAATGCTCTCGCTTCATGTGGTACTTTTCTCTTCAATGAAAATATGATATTGCTTTTACATTTATTGAGTTTCTTACTCTTATTCGGAAACAATTTAGTGCCCATGTCAAAATCATATTGTCGGATAATGGTGGAGAGTATACTAGTTATTCTTTGCAAAGTTTTCTCAAGTCTCTTAGCATTGCCCGTATATTCTCTTGCCTAGGTATACCCGAACAAAATGGCCTTGCCGAATGCAAGCACCGACATCTTGTCAGCATTGGCCTCAATCTTATGGAACAAGGTCATGTGCCTCCTTCCTATTGGAGTTCAACCTTTGTCACTGCGGCTTATCTCATCAACCTACTGTCTTCTCCATCCCTCTCTCATTGGATGCCCTATGAATTTCTATTTGCCTCATTTTCATGTTTTCGGTTGTGTATGCCACCCTTATTTACAACCATTTGGGCGTGAAAAATTGGACTTCAAATCCATCCAATGTGTGTTCCTTGGCTACAACTAGCATCACAAGGGCTATTTGTGTCATGATATTGTTTTTGGCCACACCTATATATCTCGCCATGTGCAATTTGATGAGTAACATTTTCCTTTTGTTGGCCGCTATTCCTCTCTAAGGGCATATCCGGCAACGTACTTCAAGGTCCGTCCATTCCCTATTCGTTTATTGGAGACATTGACTTCTACCTACGATGTTGCCCCCAGTCCTTCACTTGTGGACTATGCTCCCTTTGTCTCATACTACCAACTCTCATTCTTCCTCTTATGCCATAGTCGCCCTCAACTTTCACCGCCAACCACCTCCTCCTCGCTGCCTGTTCCACTGCCTCCTCCACCCTCCCGTCACCCCATGGTGATTTGTTCTCAAGATGGCACGTGTTAGCCAAATGTGTATTTTGCTACCAAACATACCATTCCCACATGTTTATTGGGTAACTCTCCTCATCACCCACTTGAGCCTACTACTTATAACTTATAAGCAAGTTGCCTCTGATCCGCTTTGGGTGCAAGTTATGCAAGATGAGTTTCAGTCCTCTAACGTAATCACACCTGGACCCTTGTATCGTATCATCTATCCATGAATGTTGTTGGTTGCAAGTGGGTATGTTGATCGGTACAAGGCTCGTCTTGTTGCTAAGGGCTTTAAACAGTGTCAAGGGTTTGATTTTGAAGAAGCCTTTAGTCCCATTGTCAATGGTAGGGCAATTCACCTCATTCTATCTCTTGCTATCTCTTTTGAATGACTGTTACATCAACTTGACATCAAGAATACCTTCTTGCATGGCGACCTACAATAAGAAGTATACCTTCACCAGCCTCCTAGTTTTGTTAGCTTTGCTCACCCTAATCATGTGTGTCATCTTTGATAAACACTTTATGGTCTCAAGTAGGCCCCCTGTGCCTGATACACCAAGTTTGCCTCCTTCTTCTTTACATTGGGCTTCTTTATGTGTCCCTATGACACCTCCTTGTGCATTTGACAGAAGAGACCTCATATGCTCTTACTTCTTTTTTATGTGGATGATATCATCCTCACAGGCAGTCACTCTCGTCTTCTCCTTGGGCTCATCACTTAACTCTCTCGTGAGTTTGATACGAAGGACTTGGGTCCCTAAGCTACTTTCTTGGCATGAAGGTTACTCGTGCTCCCTCATCTCTTACTTTATCAAAGACACAATATACCATTCAGCTATTGGAGTATTTTGGCCTTGTTGGGGTAAAACTCGCCAAAAGCCCCCCTGTTGTTGGACTACACCTCTCTGTTGGTGGTTCCACCCCTCTTCCTAATCCCTCTCTCTATCATCAGATGATCGGATCCTTGTAATATCTTACTATGAGTTGTTATGATCTTGCCTTTGTAGTTAATCATGTTTGTCACTTTATGCATAACCTGTGTGCCCTTCATCTTAAGGCTGTCAAACATATATTTCAGTATGTCAAAGGCATTTCATAAATCTGCTAACCTTCATCTTCGGGCCTTCTCTGACTGGGCTAGCTATCCTGATAGTCGCCACTCTACCACTGGCTACAATGTCTTTCTTTGCCCTAATATTCTCTCATGGGGGGCCAAGAAGTAGCCAACTGTCTCTCGAATAAATTCTGTGGCAGAATATCGCGCCCTTGCTTCTACAATGGCTGAAGTTCTTTGGTACCTTTATCTTTTATGTAGCCTTAAAGTGCTTTTTTCTTCTCCACCTATACTATATTATGATAATATTAGTGCTCTTTATATGACCAAAAAATATGTGTTCCATAGTTGCAACAAACATAATGATATTGATAACATGGACATAGGAGGAAAGGAGAGCAAGGGGCAGGTGGGAAGCTGGCAAGTCAAAGAGGAAAGGGAGAGGGAAAAGACAAAGGGGATGGGGAGGAAGAAAAAAGGGAGACTAAGAGGGACATAATAGGAAGGGGTGCATCGGCTTTGGGGCCGACCGACCGTCAAAGGTGGGTGGCCTGCCATTGAGGGAGTTGCAGGGAGGGAGCAAAGGTAGAGAGGTTCAGGCAACTTTGTCACTCACATCCCGAGCTGGCTGCAGGTGCAACCACAAACATAGACAGTCACCAGCCAGCTGCCCAGTCCCAAAGTAGAGCCGTAGTTCCAAAATTTTCAAGTAGCCTCGAGAACATAAACTGCATTTGCCTAATATTTCTGCAAAGTTAAGTGTCTCAAGCATATGTGAATCCTGAAAATATAAATTCCTAAACATTTTTAAATCTTGTATTAGTCGGAATGTTAAGTGGGAATTTTAAGGGGTCAAGTGAAATGTAATCCACACACCAAAGAAAATCGATGGCTAAGATGCCATATGATATAAAAGGCTAAAGCATGGTAATCAAACTGTTGGATTTACCTGATGTGCACTTGGTGAAGTTTCACCACCGACTCAACGGTAGGGATGTTCACGGACGTCTGTATGTCCGTCCGTGTCCGCATCTGTTTTTATATAGAATGAATATTTTTTTTTTACCGGGCCGGACACGGAAAAAGTTTTTTGTCCATACTAATAGGGAGCTACGGACACGGACATACTCTTGTCTGTGTCTGCGGATGTCCGCGTCTGCCACTTACCTAAGATTCTCTTAAATATACTAGTAATTATTACTGACTATTAGAAGAAAAAAAATAGAAAATTAGTTCCTATGTAGCATCTTAGGACAGTCCTAACATACTACATAGGCACTTGACAACTTTAAAACAGGAATTCAGTACTTATGTACCATGTTAGAACAGTCCTAACATGCTACATAGGCACTTGATAATTTGAAAACATGAATCCAGTACTCATGTACCATGTTAGAACAGTCCTAACATGCTACATAGGTACTGAATAATTTGAAAATATAAATCTAGAACTTATATAGCATGTTAAGATAATCTTAATATACTACATGGGTATTAAATAACTTGAAAATATAGTTTTAGTACCTATGTAACATGTTAAGACAACTTTTACATGTTATAAAAGTTATAAAAAAATTATATTGGGATAAAAAGTTTGGTGTTGAAATATTTGTCCATGTCTGTCTGTGTCCGTAGCGGACGGACTTGGACAAAATATAATACGGACTAAGGCGGACACGGACGGACACAGACAAGAGTTATTCAAATGATGGACGGACACGGACAACCCTATGTCCGCATCCATTTCCATCCGTGAACACCCCTACTCAGCGGGTTACAAAGAACTCCAAACAGGGAAAAATACTATTATACTCCGTTCATCTTAAATTAATAGTTCTATTTAATTTATTTTATATTACTAGCTTCATTTTATTCAATTTAAATAATTATATACTTAAAAGAATGTATTATAAGCTTATTTTTTCTTCCCTTACATGTAAATTTTACTATTTAATAAAAAAATTATTTTTAAAATAAAATTATTAATATAAGATAAAGAAAATATATATATATTAAGAGATTGTTATGTGCCTTGTTACGACATGGCCGGAAGTGCATGATGCCCGCCAAGTGCACAGTAGATACAGATGCAACTCATGTCAAGTAAACAAAAAAACCCTGATGAGTTAGGTTTTAGTTTTTAAATTATTCTATTTGCGTTAGGTTCAAATTTCAAGTAGTTTGACCGTCATAAATATTTAACTTTTATATTCTTTAATTTAATAGTAACTTGAATTTTTTTAGTAAGTAGTACAAAATAAAATAAAATAATTATTAAAGAATCATATTTGTAATCATTAAATGATTTTTATAATTAAACGGATAAAGTCAAATCGGGTTCAAATTTAACAAATTCGAATCAGGTGGGTGACCACTTCACATGTTGGGCAAAACCCAAAACCATGTATGTTGTGGGCCCTACTTTTGAGTAGGGCTGACTCCAGTGGCAAAATATGACGTCGCAACATGTTCGAATCCTCAATGACGACTTGGAATCAGTTAAAATGTCGCATCATCGGCCGTCACGCTGGCCCAGCCCAATGCACTCACACTTCCACCAACGTACAGGTGGGCCTAGACTATGGAAGTTGGACCCGGTATTCCACTCCAGTCCAGTCCAGCTATTTCGCTGGGGCCCAGTGTGGCCTTCAAGCGTTAGAAGTTCCAACAACTTGTCGGGGCCCACTACCCACGTGTTGCGGAGCATTCACGATGCGAGCCATTGAAGCACGTCATGTGTCCTGCCCCTGCCACGTTTCTCTCCAAACTTTATTAAGTCCACAAAGTAATTTAATAACCCATTTTAATATTCTAAATAGTATTAAAATATTATGAAGCAAATCACGTCTTTTGATCCTCTGCAAAAGACAAATAAAACACTACATTTAAAATTTTATATTATGAGTGGTAAAATAAAATAATCCAATTACTTAATTTATTATTTATAATTAAAAAATGAAACTTCTTTATCCGCACATGATAAATCTACGTATTTAAAATCCAACGACGAATAACATATCAAGAAATTAAAATATGATTTTAACAGTTGATTTGATTTTATATTTTAAAAATTGACAAATTTAACTCCTTTGCCTGCCCCATAATTTAATACTCCATTAAATCTCAATCTAATATGCGTAATATATTTAACATATGTGCCACTTAGTAAAGTATTTTTGTCATTTTAAGTAGGAGTTGATTATGTGATTAATAGCGTACACGCTAATAATCTCTTTATTTTATATTAATAATTATATTTTAAAAAAATAATAAAATAATTTTTATTAAATAATAAAATTTATATATAAAAAAGAAAAAAAAGTTTATGATACTCTTTTTAAGTATTTAATTATTTAAATTTAATAAAATAAAAATATTAATGTAAAATAATTTTTTAAATAAAATTATTATTTTAAAAAATCAATGATTTTGTTTCCATTAAAATTTATGCAGCAAATCTCAGCCTCTTGTTCGGTGGAAAAATAGAAATAAGAAACATTATTTTATGAGAAAAAAATTTGAATGGAGAAAAAGATAAAAAAAATAATAAAAGGAAAGCCGCCTCGGACGCCGGTTTCTCTGGCGCTACTGGACTCAAAAGATTTTCCGGGCAGGTTACCCTGCCACGGGTACAGACCGCGGTCAGCCCTGGAGTGAATCCGGGCCACAGGCTCCGACCAGACACAATCGCCCATCGCCCCACACCCCTGCGTTTGTGGATAAGAGTGACCCGGCCCCGACCGCCCGGATGGCTTCCCTCTGCCCGGGGCAGGCCGGTCCGGTGGACCCCACCCCACCATTTCTTCTAGTTGCCTCCCCGTAACAGAGGAAAATTTTTCCTCGAACCGTTTTATCGCCGATACCACCTTCGTATTCGGACGGTTCGGTTCCAAAACACGACTTTGCCATCAGTTCGGCAGGCGTATCGGCCGGTTCAATCGATACCCGATTCCGAGAGGGAGTTTTCTGTAGAAGAAAGGAAAATGACGGAAAAGAAAAAAAATGAGGAAGCTTTACGGGACCGATAAAATGCAGGAAAGGGAAAGAATCCGTTTTTGCGCCCGTTTTCTTCAGCAACTGGCGGAGGGAAGGGAGACAGGAGAGAGGAGACTGGAGAGGCAGGCAGAAGCGTACAGTTGCTAGTTCGGGGAAAGAGATTCGGACAAGGACGGAGCTTTTACCGTTGCCGTGTTGCAGGAATCTCTGTTTCCTGTAATCATTGTGTATTTTTTCCATTTTTTTGTATTCGGTTTGGTGGGGGGCGTTGGCGGTTTGAATTGTGGACATGGGAGTAGGGGGCTGTGTTTTGTGCGTTTGGAGTTGAAATTCTGTTTACTATTCTAATCTGAGGTACTTACTTGAAGGGCCATGGATTGAATTGCTTACTATTCTAGCTTTTGACTGTGAAATGCTGGATTTGTTGGTTGGAATTCTTAATCTTTCACCTTATGAATTTTTTCTTTTTTCTTTTGGCTCGTTTAGTGCTATTTGTGTATTTCGGATTGGGAATTAAGCTGGAATTTGACTTCTAACGGTCCTGCTTTGCAAAAAAATTGTCCTTTTTTAAAAGAAAATTTGTAGAAATTGGTTTTAAAAATTGCCAATAAGTTGATTGATGCATGAAACACAAATATTCAAATGCCCGTTCGCGTGGCGTTTGGTGATTATTTAAACCTTGATTCTGATCGTACTCTTTAGTTGCTTCAAGCAAGATTGTGGGAGTAATCAATGATGCATCTGCGCATATTTTAGTGAGTACGACTTTTGTAAGTTAGATCCTAAGTTATCACATGTATGTTTATGGACAAAAACTTTAGATGCTTCTAATTTTACAGCTAGACACTGTGAATACTTGTTGAAACTTTGAGAACGGCAGGCCAAATTTGTAATTAGCACTTTCTGTGTTTGGTTGTTCTTCATGTCAAGTAGTCCCTGTTTGCATTTAGTTTCCCCGATATTGTTGTTCACAGTGTGATGCTAATGTTAATGAAGGCACTCTTCCGTTCGTGGGGAAGTTGGAGGCTGATTGTTGATGAGCTGCAGCGGGTTATCTTTATTCCTCATGCTGATTTTTTATGATGGGATACAACAGTAGGTGCTTTATGTGATATTGGAGTCCTACGTGTAATTTGGTCCTGGCAGTTCTTCTACAGATTCTGTTTTCCTTCTGCGGAACATTGAAAGCACAAGGGCAATGACATCTCCATTAAATGACCTTTCTTCTCATTCCGGTAATTTCCTTGATTTTATGTTCGATATCCCAACTTAATGACATGATGCTGCATGCTTAATTTGTTAACAATACGTAAGCCATGCAAATGTAGGAGTTGCTTCACTCTGTTCTTCTGGGGTTTAAATTGAGGGGCTAAAGGGAAAAGTTGTCAAAATGAGGTCTGAAAGTGCATTAGTTGCAGGAAGCTATCTTTTGCAACTCTTTGTGAACATTATACAGGATGCTTCCTCACCATTTAATCTTGAAAGCAATTTGCTGCTATTTACACCATACTTTTTCTATGAGGTGCCAATCTGAATATTAACTGTCCATTTACTAGAACACTTCTTGACATTTTATTCCTTTTTAATGGGTGTGTCCAAGTAAATCATGATGCAAGCCTTACACATCGTCATTGCTTTTCGTCAATGGATTTCTTCTTATTGAAGATTATAATGTTTCAAGATTTTTTTTTCTATAAAGTGTAGAGCATTAACTTATACAACCTTGGTTGATTATTTGATACCTAGATAATGGTGCAGTTGATGAACAGCAAGAAAAACATCCACAAGAGATGCAATCTCATATTCGATATCAGCCTCCCGCAACTGGCATCATTGGGATACCACCACCTTCTGCTGATTATGTGGTCCCTATGTCTCATGTTGAAGTTGGGCAAACTATGGTATGTTTACAAATACAGTTAAGAGTTTGACATGTATCATAATTACTTAATAAACTTCTTGTATCTTTCCTTGTAACCTATTTTTATCTTTTTGTTGCACTTGACCTTCTGGAATCTACTTTCTGAATCAACTTGTTTACCTTTTTTAGTATAGCTTATAATCAATTTTAAAAAAATGCAATTAAAATTGATTGAAAATAGTTAATATATTAGGTTTTCATTACTGTACATTTTTGATGTTCTAGATGTCAATGACTTGAAAGTTTATTGTTCCAATTGTTGATCATTTATGGGAAATACTTTGATAGTCTAAATATTCTTCCACCTTTGCTAAGAAATGTCTCTGGTAGAGATTTTTTTCCATGCTTTTTGGAGTTAATATGTACTGTACTTTGTATTGAAATGTGTATTGGATTCCATTCCTGTTACTAATGCTTACATTGTCAATTGAAGTTAACTCCCTTTTAAATTTGATATCGTTTTAATATGTGTACAAGAATAAAATGCATAACTATGTCTTGCAGGCTCATACAGCCTACACATACCCAAATCCTTACTATGGAAATATTGTTGCTGCCTATGGCGCGCAAGTGGTATGTGCTAAAACTATTCTGGTGGTTTTCAGTTTCCAGGCTTGAAGAATTACAGGTTATTTATTCAGTATGTGGTGGTCTGAATTGCTCCAGATCCATCCCCAAGTGGTGGGTATTCAAGCTGGTGTGCCGTTGCCATCTGATGCAGTTGAGGAACCTGTTTATGTCAATGCAAAGCAGTATCATGGTATCTTACGTAGACGACAATCTCGTGCGAAAGCTGAATCTGAAAATAAATTAGTCAAGTGCCGGAAGGTATATTCCTTGTGTTATTAGATTTGTTGAGAGAATTATTGTGTTTATGTGCAATCTGTAGTTAGCAGTGATGGATGTCTTTTGTAGGTTCATAGTCCCTCCGGTATTATAATTAAGCTGTAATGACATGATTGGTTTCCTAACGTAGTTTTTACTTACTAGCTTCTAATGAGGAAAACCCGTGTTTGAACATCATTTATGTGCTTGTGGTTCTTTTTTTAGTAGATAGAATTGTGTGTCTTTTTCTATTACTAATAGTTAAATGGTTATACTTATCCCTGGAGATGTCTTTCTTTGTAATACTCGTCGTGAACAAACATGAAAAATGCTTGTACTTCTTTTCAAGAGAGAGCCTATGTGTGTATAAGTCTGCGCGGTTGTTATCAGTACAGATGAATGCATACAAAGGAAACATACTTATCAGTACAGATGAATGCATACAAAGGAAACATACATCGGAAACTCACTATCACCCTTCTCTTTACTGGTAACATTGCTTTGTTTATCTTGTGCCTAGCTTGAGGCCTAGTAAACTTTATTGTCTAAATGGATTTTAACTGTATGTCTAATACAGTGATCTTATAACCTCAAACTTGGGAGTCTAGTTGGATTACAAGATTAATTTGGGAACTAGAAATTGTTCACTTAGTCTAGCTTTGTCAGTGCACATACTTCTTCTCTTGCTTTCATTTCCTGTATGAGAACTTGATTTATATTGATTTTATTAGGCTTGTTTGTGCTAAATATATGGATCTCTCTGTGCTACACGTTAAGCAAGATGATAAGAGTGTTTCTAGTAGTTCAACCAAGTTGTATGATGAGATAGACTGTTTTTTGGAAACTATCAGATGATGAAGCTTCTGCCCTTTTTTTGGAATGTCAATGGTCATGTGCTTGTACGCATGCACATGCACAGGCATGCACAGCGCACACACGTCGCACACAAACTACACAGGCATTGTGTGCTCACACACCAAAAAAGTAAGTTTAAAAAGTTTTGAATTATTATTGAAGGAATAAATTGTTTCTTGAAATATAATACAGAGAGAAGTCACAACACACACACTCACAAAGTGAGTTTAAAGAATGTTTCTACTAGTTTCTGACACAAAAAGTAAGTTTTAAGGAGTGTTGCTTATCTGTCCGGCTATGTTGTATACTTCAATTTTGTTTTTTGGAATTTATTACTGAGTGACATTGGTGTCTGTACATTTTCCTTTGGTTTATAAACACAAAAAAGTAACTTTAAAGAGTGTTATTACTATTTTCTGTCTATGTTATGTAATCAAATGAATTATTTTTTGGAAGCTATTAGAGGTGAAGCTTCTGTCTGTAGTATGTGTTTCCTCTATTAAATGAATGTTAATAGGATGCCAGTGAGGGGAATCGGGGACTTCGACATTCCCCTGACATTTATGTTTTTCAAGTAACAAAGTTAAAACACACTGAATGTTTTGTCGTATACAATCTCTCGTGATGGGTGTCAATCGTCGTGATTTTTGATCTTTCAATTTGCATAATTTCTTGTATTAATTAATGAAGGAGAACATTCTGTTATCTAAACTTTTTGCATGGTGTAGCCCTATTTGCATGAATCTCGTCACCAACATGCAATGAAGCGAGCTAGGGGTTGTGGTGGTCGATTTCTTAACTCTAAGGGGGACGAAGATCATCCACAGAATGATGATGCTGTCAGTGGTGCCAAAACTAAGCCTGTGAAAAACCAAGATTTGGACGAGTCCAATTTTGGAGATCAAATGCAGTACAATAAACATGATACAAAGTCAGTCAAGGAAACTTGACTATACAAGCAAAAGATGGATTTTCTCATGACTGGAAGCTGCAAATATGGGTCTGTTGAGTGGTGAATTTATGGTTGATGAATTGTTTGTAGCAGAGTGATGAAGCATACAGACTAGTAATCTGGACAGAAGCCCGTGTAGTAGAATTGTAGGTTGTTTAACCGTACCCCAGGTGCAAGGCTTGATGGTGAGAGGGTTTGTTCGGGGAACAGAGTAGGAATTTTTAGAAGTGTCCGTATGCTTGCTTGGTGTAATTTTTAGAAGGTCAAATCTGTTTATATATAAATGGTAGTTGCCTCTTTCTTTTGTTGGCAAACAGTAGGCGCATCTTTCATTGACAAAATGCTTTGAAAAGATTGTTTTGTTACTAAAATTTTTGCAGTTTCGTTGCTGATATAAACTTATTTTTGTCGATTTTTTGTTTTGTTTTGTTTGGTTACTTTGATGGATCTACATCTTGAAGGCAGAACATGGAAGGGTAGGTAATATTATGGAAGGGGAGACAAGGAGCTGTGTAATTCTGAAAACATGGTTGGCATTCTTGTATAATAAGCACAACTTGTCAGATAGAAAAAGTATCGCCCAACAGGCAGCAAAGCATACCCGGACCCCGGTCAGTTTGCAGAAGTTATTCAAGTGGCTTTATGGGAATAAAATGAAAATTAAAACTTAAGAACGCGTCTATTTCTTCTCAATATATACTCAGGGCCTTTTATTCTTTTTATGTTCTAATAAAATTTAAAAAATTATTCATACATACCCATCTCCATTGTAACAATATTTTATAATAAAAAAATTATTCATCTTCAGCTGTTTGCAACGGCTAGCTGTCGCAACTAGGTGGTGTATTAGGCTGCGACCAAATCTGGTTGTTGGCAGTTTTTTAGGCCTTAATTAGCTGTTACAACAGCCAAATTTGGCTGATGACGACTTTGTAGGTTGAGGCTAGCCACTATAAGCTACGCCAGTGGAGTTGTCAGCCGTTGTCTGACCGTTGGCACAATAGGCTAGCCACAAAGCCCCCAACAACCAAATTTGGCAGCTGCTGCCCTAAGTCCAGCCCCATTGCGGGCTTACCGAGGTTGGTCAGGAGAAGAGAAGGCTTGGAGTATTGGCGTGCTAAGTAACAAAATAGTGGGGGGCTAGCGGCGTGGCGGGTGTTGAGCAAAAATACTCATTTTTTCCCTTTTGGTGGGTATTGAGCGTTTTGTTGAGGGGGGACATAGATACATTCAAAATTTATATAATTGACTTCCTATGTGAATCGTGGACGAATGTACAAGTTTTAATTTAAAAACCACTTTGTGTAATGTTTTGTTTAAAATCATTATGGTTAGTTGCTAAAAAAAGTATGATTAATACATAAAAATTAGTTTAAGCAAAGTGTAAAACAATTTAAAGAAGTATTTTGAAATCAAAACATAATTGAATCTTACGATTGTAAGTTTAAGAATATGATTTCTAGAACTCAAACTACATTTGATGTGTAAAATTGGTACTTGATCTTCTAACACGCCTAATCATCACATGACACAAATTGTCTATAATCAATCACCACATCACAACAATAGCCTCAATTAATTTACCAATAAATTAAATCCATATTGTTATTTCACATCTTATACTTTGTCTCATATTAATTGTCTGAATTTGAAAAAAAAAAGTCTTATTTTAATCATCCTATTTTATGTTATACTTCTAATAGAATCTAACAAGAATGCATACTTATTGCATGTATAAATATATTTTAATTAACATAAAATAAATTAAATTAAAGATAAAATATGCATCGAAGAGAGAGGTCACATTTGCACACTATAGGTGCTTTACACACTTCTAATTTCATAATGAACATACACACATAATACGTACTCATTGGAGTTGGCGAGAGCTTTCTAATGGTAGCAAGGACATATGAATCCATGATTGGGAGCACAAAATATAACCCCAAAAATTAGAAATAAAATAATACAAAAAAATGCGTCAATGATGCGTGACAAACTTTCTTATTGAGGTACATAGCCAAATAGGTTTTTCCTTGTGGGTAATATAAAAATAATGTAAAAAATTATAGGTAATATGGGATAAATATGAAAATCTATTGTATACCTTGGCGGTTTAATAATTGTATAATTTGATATAGTAAATGGATGAAGTAAAAAAGCTAGTGAATAAAATAAAAAACTTATTAAATTGACTTCCTTGAATACCACATTTTTCAAAATGTGGACAATTAACAAAGGACATAGGGATTGTTTAATCCATGTTCTTGTATTTGAAGATAATTTTGAAAACAATTAAGCTTCTATAAAAATACTAATAATAGACACAAGTAAATTAACTCACATCATCAAATCATTATAAGTTAATAGAGTATAACATGTTAACATGCTCTCTCTCACTCTCGCACGAAGCAATCGCCTCACGGGCGATGATTCCGACTGTCTCCCGAGCCATCTCTTCTCCATTGCCTCTCAGCTTGGTACGCGCTCGGCCGCGTCTCCCCACCCATCTCCACCGACCCACTTCGTGTATTTCAACCATTTCCTCAGTGCCCATCACACCTGACCTCCATACTCCTCTCTTTCTCAGACCCCCAACTTGCACAGCGACTCTGCCGGAGCTCCAAAAATGGCAAAAATGGGCGCACAGTCTTGCCCTCTCCGTTGGGTCCAAGTTCTTGGAGTCAGACGGTGGCCCTGAATCTGATCTCTTGTGTAGAGAGATTAAATGGATTTTGGAGGATGTAGTGGAGGACTATGCCAAGCTTCGTGAGGTGATTGATGGGGATTGTTTAGAAGGTCGAAAGAGTGATTTGGGCATGTTTTCTCAAGTGGGTAGTGATCAAAATTGCGGCTTGGTAAGACTAAGAGCAGAATTGGATGAGCTGTACACGTTATGGAAGGAGAGGATTGAGCAAAGGAGACCTTTTCAGTATATTGTCGGCTGCCAGTACTGGAGGGACCTGGTTTTGGCTGTTCAAGAAGGTGTATTGATTCCGAGGCCGGAGACAGAGATGATTGTTGATATGGTTGAAGAGGCAATTTCGAAGGAGAGGCAATTGGGCGAGGGGATATGGGCTGATATGGGGACTGGGAGTGGTGCAATTGGGATTGGGATTGGAAGAGTTTTGGGAGATAGCGGGAGGGTTATTGCGACGGACGTGAGTCCAGTGGCGGTATCGGTTACTAAACTTAACGTGGAGAGGTATGATTTGCAGGTTAGTTGCTTTCGTTGTTAAGTGAGACAAATACCAATGAACATTAAAAATCAGTTTTAAATTTTGGCAGAATACAAGTCTTGGCTGTATGAGCCTGCATCACATTTTTTGCTTGGATGCTCTAGTTGAGGAGGTTATTGTATCGGTTACGCAGAGAGCTGTTAGTTCGAATTTCACTTCTTTCTTTATAAACAACTTTCTGTCATTCATTGTCAACGTATAGATTACAATAGGGGCCTGACTCAATGTTTATTGTATAGTGTTATCCAAAGACAATAGAAGGATCAAAGTTATAAATTAAAATTTTTTGCCCAGCAAAACTCAGCTAGCATTTCCTGCCTGAGATAGTTTCTTTGAAATGGGAGAGTGCTACCTACTCAATTTGTTCTGATTAGCATTGTGACTTGGCAATTCAGGTGTCCTCAGTCTGTAAAGAAAATAAGCAAAATTTATTTTGGGTTGGTTGAAAAAGTCATAGTTTAATCTAAAAAGGTCGATCGCTAGTTTTTTAAGTTTTGCTGGTTTCCTTGCTTTTTGGTCTACAGCTGTGAGTAAGAGTACATGTGCAGGCTAAATCTCGCACTCTTAACTAACGTGAACCAACAAGTCTCTATTTTGTAAATATTGACGTCTGATAATTTGGAAAATATTAAACACCTAAAGAACAAAATGAATTATCTTAACGTTGATGACCAAGAGATAAAGAACACTGCAAATGAGCCTAGTAATTTTTTAAGTTTATTCAGATGAGCTAACAGAGTTATGTATTGATCTCGCCAAGTTTTTGGATGGTCTATAAGTATGCATGATTTTATTTTTGAAAAGGAATAGCTTTTCTGATTGACTAATTGCGTTTCTTGAGAGGCTACAATCAATAAAATTGAGGGTTTAGTCTCGTGTCAGGAACTGTATGACAATATAATCCCCTTCTATTTCAGTTTTTCTAGGTTCTTATAATTATACAGTTTGTCATCTGATTCTCTCAAGTATAAACCTCTGCTGTAGGATAAGATCGAGGTAAGGCAAGGACCTTGGTTTAGACCCTTGCAGGATGTTATAGGAAAGATGTCCGGCATTGTCAGTAACCCTCCATATATTCCTAGTTGTAAGATACCTGGCCTTCAAGCTGAAGTTGGTAGACATGAACCTAGACTGGCACTTGATGGAGGTGAGAATGGCACGGATGATCTTCTTTGTATCTGCAGAGAGTTGGTACCAGCACTGAAACCAGGAGGATTCTTTGCTTTTGAGGTAACTGTATTGCCATTTATCTTGGGATGAGCACAATATCATAGACTAGTATAGTACCATAACCATATATCCATCTCATGTATGTTTTCCAAACTTTGCAAAATTCAGAACGTTCTTTCTATAAGTAAAAAGTCAATGGGTTCCTGGAACCAAGTGAACTCTATTTTAGATAACTGAGATCACCAAAGTCCATTCAATTAGTTGGAGAAATAATCTTACTTGACATATTTCAGTAGCATTGCTCCTGATATAAATTAATCGCAGTATGACTTGAGAAAGAATTTTACATATGCGAAATGTTTGGGTTCAGAAATATCACACCATTTTGTTTATAATCATTTCAGTCACTTTGAGGCTTTCTTAACAGAATACTCTTCTTTCTTTCTGATTGCAGACAGATGGAGATTCACAATCCGAGCTCATTGCAGACATACTGAGCAGCAAAACAAAAGGCAGATTTCAGGATGTGAAAATTGTTGCTGATCTTGCTGGAATCCGACGTTTTGTGAGCGGATTCCGTTGCTAAGATCTGATTGGTACTTTATTATTTAATATTCTGTCTGCAACCATTATAGACGACCATTTTGTCCTAATAGAAACACACTCTTTGGTTAGCTTTTGCCTACAACAATATACAATTGCTTCGCTGACGAATCTTATGACTGGGCAGTAATTCGTCTCCTTAAGGTAATCAAAAGGCAGATTTCATTAAAAGCCTTTAGCAATATCTAAAAGATGTGAGTATAATTAAACAGCAATAAGTTTATTGTCCATCATTAATGGCCTTATTAAAAAATATCTTTGGCTGGATAAGCCTTCATGCCAAGGGAGGGCCAAGACTACACTTCTCTTCCCGTCTCTACATGCCGCCCAACAGCCTTGTACATCTAAAAGAGACCTGGGAGTAGTAGACTTTTCCAAGTACTACTAGCAATTTTATCACAAAATGACGAAAAGCTCCCTAGGAGTCTTTGGATGTCCTAAAATTACGGCAGTCCACTAAAACCCAAGATTATAGGCTAGACACCCTTTGATACCGCTGAATCTAAATCAAGGTTAGAGACCCTTTGATACCGCTGAATCAGAAACGCGGGTTACGATATGGACATCCTAAAAACTGACAAATTTATGGCTGCGGTTGCTTATTCAGGCGGAGAGTTTTTTCTGACAATGAGTCCGCCCAGTCTAAGGAACTCATGCGAGTCTTTCATATTTGAGATTGACGGAGTATATGTTACCGTATGTTATGTGCTATCGATGTCTTGGATGAAGGGCTCTCGTGTATTTTTTTAGACTGGGCTTATTGTCATAGTAGAATATTAGAAATGCTTCCCAAATAAATGATGTAAAATTAGTTGAAGAACTATTTTAAAAGCAACTTATGCTGATTCAATGTTATTCTTAATTTACTAAAAATATCACCCTAGTTGTTTACTACTAGTAGGAGTGTTAACAAATTAGGTTGATTCGTGGAGCAAACTAAGTTTGACTTGAGTTCAAATAAAGTTCACTTGAATCTAAATGTTCTTCAATTTGACTTGGTTCAACTAGAACTGAGTTTAAGTTATGCCTGAATAAAGTTCAAGAATTAACTTAAATATAATTTATAAAGAGTCCCGTTGAGGTGAGTCTGGGCTCACACAACCGTGTGTGAGCCCAGGCCATCCGACGGCCCATGTAACTCAGGGGCAAAATTATATTTAAGTTAATATAATGACTCACCTCAACTAAATTCATTTACAAATTATAATACTCCCTCTATCCTACTTTAATAACTTTATATGGAAAAAAATATCCTATATTAATAGGTCCATTTTGTATAATTTAAGTGGTTTGGGTACTTGAAAGAGTATTATTTTCTATTATCTTAGATAAGGTTTTATTATTTAATAAAAAATATTATTTGTAAAATAAAGTTATTAATTTAGAAGGAAGAGAGTATATAATTAATTTTAATTAAGTTAACGTCTTACAAAAAAATATTTTTTTTTGATGGATTCGAGTACGTGTCGAGTCCTGAGTTAACGGGAGATTTAAGTTTGAATTTAAATTGAGCCAAGCTTAAAGATTGGAGGTCAACTCAAACGCAAATTGACACTTCAAATTTGAACTCGAGCCAAGCCAAGCCAAGCCTGACAAATACCAAACTCAGCTAAGCACATACCACTCACGTGGACTTGTTGGGCCCTCTTCAACCCACACGCGCGAGACATCTTTTCAACATATACACATGTTAGGCCGGGGAAGTAAGTAATTTAAACATTTACCAAATCTGATATTGCCTGTTCATAAGTTCACATGTAACACGAGGCAAGTTGCTTTCATCCTTCTATCACAAATAATCATAATTATATTAGGGGTGTTTGAGCCAAGCTTAGCTAAATATTGAGCTTTTATGGTTTGAGCTTGAACTACTAAAGTTTGGCTCAAAGCTCAAATAAGTTCAAAATTTTTAGCTCAAACTCAGCTTGAATTGAAAATCCAAAGCTTGGCTCGATTTGAAAATTCAAAGCTTAGCTCGAGCTAAAAAAAAAAGAATATATATATAAATTTAAAGTATATGAAGTATCACACATACTAATATATTTTTAATATTAAATATTAATAAATATACTTTAACAAGTATTATGACTACACTTTGAACATCTCACTATAGTTACTAGGAAAGAAAAAACTATGACAATTAAGTTTTAGTTACATATGCTCAAAAAATGCAGCATTACTATTTTTCTCTCTTTATGTACATATAATCACTAAAAATACAAACTCACTTAGGCAACTTACCATCTACTTTTTCATATTTTCTTTACATGCTTATAAATCACTTATAAAAGAATTATTTTTAACCTTAATATGCCTCTAAAAAATTCTAAAGTACATGTAAATATATATATATATATATATATATATATATATATATATATATATATATATATATATATATATATATATATATATATATATATATATATATATATATATATATATATATATATTGTAAGTTGAGGATGGTCCGAGTGTGATACTTCAATTTTTAAAAGAATATATAATTATTCTTTTGTAAGCTAAAGTTGGCCCCCCCCCCGTGTCATGTTTCTTTTAGAAGTATTTTTAAGTATATTAGTGTAATATCATGTTGACCCTCAATCATATACTTATTGCTCCATTTGGTTTTTCAATTGAACTAATTTTAGTTCATCTTAAAAAACCAAATGAAGCTATTAATTTAAGACATAAAGAGTATATTTGTGTTTATATCTCCAAATTTTTTATTTTTTAAACATATATATATATATATATATATATATATATTACAATTTAACGAGGATATATATCATGAAAAATTTTATATGAGTTTGGGCTCACGTATGTTAGCATGAGTGAAAACATCATGGGCTATTAGATTAAGATTCGAGGGCGGAAGAATACATAAACTAATTTACATTTTGAGTTATACGTGTTGTTGGATCGTAATATGAAGATGCACGACATCAGGGCTCATGCAGTTGTGAGAAATAAATGAGTCTTATATATTATATATGATACATGATATTGTTACATATATATAATTATACATCATTTTATATATTTCATATGTCCTAAATTAATAACTCTATTTAATTTTTCAAAATAAACTAATCAAATGAAGCAATTAATTTTAAATAAAGAAAATATGTCATAAATATATATTTAAATTAATAATTATATTTATATTATATATATTTTAAGTTCAAGTTTGAATCGAATAGAATTGAGCTCAAATTTTATTTATGTTAAACTGAGTTAAACAGGGGTATGTTCAAACTCGACTTGAGCCTATTCAAACTTGAATATAACATAACCCAAATTAAATCAAGCCAAATTTAACCTAACCGAACTGAGATAGTTATGCTCGACGAGCCGGCTCGTTAACAGCCCGCATTTAAGAACAATTTATTTATTTATTGAGGTAAAGGGCATATTATTAATTTAAGAGCAGTTAGGTAGGCGAGACGACGACGGACGCCAGGAGCTATTATATGGCCCGATCCAGCTTCGAATCAGGCGCGCCTTTTCCCGGTACGAAGAGCCCATTCACGCGGGCGGCGGGCTTGGCTTTAAAAGAAGCACGCAAGTCGCCGTACCCCGGAGAAACGCCGCCGCCGCCGATTACCTATCTCCTCCTCCGGTATACCTTCTGACTCCGAATCATTCCGATCCAGTCATGGCCCATGCAGCCGCCGTCTCACCGGTCAGCTCTCTTCTGTTTCTCCCCTCCGTTTCTTCTTCTTCTTCTTCTTCTTCTTCTTCTTCTTCTTCTTCTTCTTCTTCTTCTTCTTCCCTTTCTTTATTTATGGAAGATTTTGTTTCTGCTTGGAAGTTGAGACTATTTGGGTTTGTGCCCTGTGTCACGGTGTCACGGTGAGCTCCCCCCGTTCTCCATGGCCGCCCTGACGTCGTCTACCTTGGTGTTCTCCGGCAACTGGAAACGCCTCAGGAACGTACCGCTGCTCCTCTCCATTCCGTGCCATCTATCGTTCTTCTCTTCCGTCTCGCGGTTTCCCTCTCCGCTGATCTGGAGGATCTTCCCCTCCTCGATCTCCACCTTCACCTCCTCCTACTTAAGCCCCGGCAGGTCGTCCTTGAAGACGTGTGCCTCCGGGGTCTCCTTCCAGTCGAGCCTCATGTTAGCGAGCGAAGAGGCTCGCTCAAAAGGGAGGAATTCTGGGCGAGAGACTGAAATGGATCCTAGACATCCAGCAAAAGGGGGTGGTCGAAGGCACCGGGGTGGCGGCCGAAGAAGCTCTGGATAAGAGACATTCTCTCTTATTGTAAAACTGTTAATGTCGTTGCTTGTATCTTATGAGGATTTTGGGGGATTGTTGGACCTGAGATTCTTGACTGGTTTTCGTTTTGATTTTACCTGATTTTGGGAACTTGTTTTGAGAGATGATTAAGATGGAGCGGTTTCTGCTAGGATTATAAAAATGGACATACTTTCTGATTGGTGTAAACACTTTTGCAGGGTTCCATTGCTGTGCTTGTCAGCGGTGATAGGCTACCAAGGACTTATGGCTTTAAGGTAATTAACAAATATTTAAATCTCGTGTTCCACAAGCTGGTGGTTTAAATCATTTTTTTCAGGAAAGTTCCTAAAAATTATGTATATTATTGAGTAGGTAAAATTGGTTGTTGATTGTTTGGCTTGGGCTCCCGTCAAATGGTTTGGTTGTTTTATTAAATTTTTAGGCACGAGAGATGCATGGTTGAACCAGTGAGTTATGAGTTCTCTCTGCATTCCTTAGGAGGGAACTTATAACGATTTTAAACTATACAAAAATCTGTGTTTAAATGTGAATGAGTGCCCAACCAATAATAAACTAGAGCTAAACATGTTTACTTTCATTGTCAAATATGGTTATCTTCAGATGCCTTTCCGTATTGAGTTATTGTATCAATCTCCAGGTTCCAAACGTGCAATATGCATGGTTAAGCAATTTGTTTATTAGTTAGATATGACATTTCTTTAAAATATGTCATGTGGTGGACCTTCTCTGGTGAATCCCTCTTTGTGAGGGTGAACGAAGACTCTTTCCATGTTCAAATAAGGATGTAAGGAAGGAAGCTATGCCGAAATGCATTTCAACAAAGTGTACAAGTCCATACTCCATGCCACAATGGCCTGTTATGAAGATATGGGGATGGGGTGTAGGGTGGCATGACAGTACATACATCTTCACATTGTTAGTTGGATTCTTAAATAAGAACAGATGTCTGTGTTTTTTTTCTGCAGGCACAAAATCTAAAACTCCAAGAAAAAGCATGGGCACCATTTATATCTGTCAATTTAAAATCCAAAAATCCATTAGGAGGTCAATACAAAGTTTCTCTGTCATTGCAACAAGCTAGCCGTGCAAAAGTTGCAGTAGCCCCTTTGGTGCTCGAGGACGCAAAAGAACCGCCTATAAACTTATACAAGCCCAAGGAACCTTATACTGCAACAATTGTATCTGTTGAAAGAATTGTGGGCCCAAAAGCTCCTGGCGAGACATGTCAAATTGTCATTGATCATGGTGGCAATGTACCCTATTGGGAAGGACAGAGCTATGGTGTGATCCCTCCTGTAAGTTGTTTTTATTCCTATAATTTAAATTATTGTACTCCCTCTTTCCCAAATTAATAGCTACATTTTGTTTTTCAAAATTAACTAAAATGGTATATATATGGTGCTCAGATCCCGCTCATGTTGATGTAAAACACTAACACTTAATACTATGGGGGTGTTGTATACATCACTGCAAAACTTTGTGGAGTAAGTTGCTTAAGCAGTCGGGTATTTGTATCCCTTTATAGGTCGAAAAGAATAATGCTTTATCAGTTCTTTGTACCGTTTTGAAAACAGTACTTTGTACTGTTGATTTCACAATTGTTTGGCTAGTAATGAGGTACTCTTGGGTTAGTCCAGAGCATATTTACCATCGGGGTTCGCTTGTTTTCTTTGTACAGGGAGAAAATCCTAAGAAACCAGGAACTCCTAATAATGTCCGTCTCTACTCGATTGCATCAACCAGATATGGTGATTTCTTTGATGCGAAAACTGCCACCTTATGTGTTCGTCGTGCTGTCTATTATGACCCTGAGACTGGAAAGGAAGATCCTTCTAAACAAGGTGTATGCAGTAATTTCCTCTGTGATGCAAAAGCTGGAGATAAAGTAAAAATAACAGGTGTGTTGGATCCTAAATTGCAATTGTCCCTATCAGTAATTTCATCAATGAGCTCTGTTCGATGGTTGTCACTGGCTTTGAAGATAATTTATTTCCACTAATCAAGTAGTGTACTAAAAACTTGCAACTGGAAGTTCTACGCCAAACACATATCCTTGCAACAAGACTTTTTAACTAGTGCAGTTTTCTCTTCTTATAATCTGCAGCCATGATGATTGATTGCCTCTCCTAATCCGCCATTTTTTTCTCTGTGAACATAATTTTTTGACGTTATTGAAGGTCCTGCGGGGAAGGTGATGCTGTTGCCGGAGGACCCACATGCCACTCATATTATGATTGCTACTGGCACTGGTGTGGCTCCATTCCGAGGATATCTGCGGCGAATGTTCATGGAATCTGTCCCCGCTTACAACTTTAACGGTTTAGCATGGCTCTTCCTTGGTGTTGCCAACACAGATAGTCTTCTCTATGATGATGAGTTCGCCAAATACCTTGAGGACTACCCTGACAACTTCAGGTATGACAAAGCTTTAAGCAGGGAGCAGAAGAACCGAAATGGAGGGAAAATGTATGTTCAGGATAAGATAGAGGAATACAGTGATGAAATCTTCAAGCTCCTTGACAATGGAGCACACATCTATTTCTGTGGGTTGAAGGGTATGATGCCGGGAATTCAAGATACACTGAAGAGAGTTGCAGAGCAGAGGGGGGAGAGCTGGGACGAGAAACTTATTCAGCTCAAAAAGAATAAGCAATGGCATGTTGAGGTTTATTAATTGCATAATTAGCTGCAAGGCCGAGAGAGAGGACCCTACTGCAGCAAATATGTGATTTGTTGTCCTTATTATGATTGCCATTCAATCAAATTTTTATTATTTGGACTTGTTTATCAGTCATTTCCTGTGTAACTAGGAGAATTGTTGTTGTAAACCCTTAGGAAAATAGATGAAAAGAGGGGAAGAATCACTCCTGTTGGCTACCTTTAGCAGAGACTAGAGAAGAGACAGAAAAGAGAGGACAGAGAGAAGGAAGACCTTTAGCAGAGACTAGAAAGAGACAGAAAAGAGAGGACAGAGAGAAGGAAGGCAATGAATGGCCAAGTTTTCCATTGAACTCAAAAGGAGTAGCCTTTACATATATTAGACCCAGCTCTTGAGCATAGTTTTATTTAAGGAAATTATTACTAATTGAGTGCATAATTTAAGAATTTGTTGTTAATTAAATACATAAATCAAGGCCTAAGTTTATAAATGGAAATTGCCTAATAAAATATGAAAATTGTTGAACATAGAATTGCCTAATAAGAGTTATAACAATCCACCATGCACCTCTACTACCTTGTCTTCAAAGCGCAAAATCCCTCCTCTGAAAGTCATGAAGCATCTTCCAAGGAGTGATTATGCCAAATAACTAAAATCTCTGAGATAAGTTAGCCACAATGATAAAGACGCTAATTGTCAGTGATGGCGAAAGGAAGTATATGTGGATCGGCAGGTACTAGCAGTGGTGGAAGGGGGCATGGGGAGCCCACAAAGCGGCGTAATTGCGATAAATGAAAAACTGGATAAATTTGAGAACCTTTGGGAACACATTTCTTTGCTAAATGGAGCTATTATATTAGGACGAAGGTCGTATATATTTGAGGCCACGAAAGACATTACACCCGTTTTTAACTTGGTTGCCCTTTGAAAAGTCTAGCATAGAAATTTGATCTAACAACTATGTAACTTGTGGACCGATTGATGAAGTTGTGGTTTCCTTTCTCTAACTGATGACCGGTCTGAAAGAATTTTGAAGGGCTCTTTGGAGTGGCACTTGTCGTTATTTTGAGTTTGTTTATTATAACAACTCACTCTGGCATTTGAATGACCCATGCAAGGCCTTGTATCAAAGGACATTTTGTTCACCAACATGTTGGGATGAGGTAAGCAAACTATAGATGCTCAAATATGAATTGTCTGGCACTGTACGGACAGGCTGAAGTTAGCCAGGCACGAGCTTCTAAAAGCTCAAAGCTAATAAGAGAGTTATGCTGATTGGAGGCGAAGTGATCTCCAGTTTGAGCTACGAAACACTTTAGTCGGATCCTTTGATGGACAAAAGAAGTTATGGATGACAAAGGTTGTTCTTGTGGCGAATATATTGTGGCAAATAATAAGCTTCCAAGATGTTGACTTGATATGTTTAGGCAGATATGAGAGAGAGATACCCAGAGGTAGTTGCTATTTTAGTTGTATGTTGTATGTTGATTTTAAAATTTCGAAGACGAAATTTATCCAAGGAGGAAAGAATGTAATGTCCCTAATTTTTTGTGATTTTTTTGATTATTTTCGGTGGGAAAGTGTAGCACTTAGTATATTTATATTTGCGTATTTGACCTTAATATTATACTCGTAGAGTTGAGTGTGAGGCTTAGTCGTAGACCACAGGCCTCAATGCACGCTTTTGGCATGAATTTTGGAGGTACACCGTGTGAATAGGAGGTTAGCACGTGATGAGGACATAAAAGAAAAAAAAAGTAAAAAACTAAAGAACCTCGTGAACAAGACACATTCCGTGATAGCCTTGTTGATGGCTTAAACATATGTTTTTTTTTTCTTTTGGCTCGAGACTTATTGATGAACTAAGAGACTTTAATTAATTTTTAAAATCTTTTATTAATTATTTTTACACAAAAAAAAAGTATTGTATACTTTGATTTAACTAGGGGTTTAGGTTAGCTTTCTACTTCATCGTGCCTTCGTCATATATCCTTGGTCAAGTTTGGGTAAGGAGCTGCAGTGGGGTATCACAGTTTAACGTATCCATTTGCCTATATGGCAATTTGATACATTGGACTTATAAGGTGAACTCTATGTATGTCAAATATATAGAAGAAGAAAGCTAAAAGAAAAAAGTTAGCTAAAGTAAAAAAGTGATAAAAAAATAAAATTTTACAATAGGAGGAGAGAGAATAAAATTAACCAAATTATGTACCATTTCATATTAAAAAAAATCAAATCAAATAAGTCATCACCCTCTACTGTTTATCGAAGTTATGAACCCCATGTGGCATGTCAAGTACCTCACCTGCCACATAATGAAGAAAAACCTAAAATACCCTTATAGTAATTTTCTTCATTGTGACTTTCCTAAGTCATATTTTACGCTTCCAAAGTCGGATTTATGCGCTCTATAAATTTTAAAGACATTATAAATAACATACCTTATTGGGGATGCCATATCTACATAGGATGCGACATCAACTATTGGAGTTGACTGTCCCATGTGGACCATCATTTTCTGCCGTTGGATTTTGTATATGTACTTGGAGATGATCTTAATTGCTTCTCTATCAATGTCTTTTCTTGTCACCCATTTTTGGCAACAAGTATACAATGTAGGAAGTCAAGTGCCCAGTGACTCCCATTATTAAGCAGTAAAGAAGCTTTTGCTCAAATTTAATGGACGACATACATTTTGAGTTCAACGGTGGTAAAACTCCACCGTGGTTGATTATGCCTCAAACGGAGTTATTAGGGAAAGACACAACATTTTAAAAATAATGAAAGTCAAGGATAGCATGCATGGCCAGGCCTATTCAAAATTAAACTGAGATCCGTATCAGTTTAAATTTTAAATATATTTTTTAAATCACATCAATATATAAAATGTCATGTCTCAACTTAATAGATATTTTAATTTTTAACCATCTTCTTTTTTCTTATATAATTTTATAAAAAATTTAAATTATTTTCTTTTCCCATCCAAACATGCCATAAATATTTCATGGCATAAGTGATAAGTCAGCCTAGATCTTGAGCACCCCATGGGCCGAAGGAGCATTAGTAGCACAGGCGGGGGCAAGGTGCTGTCTCCCACACGTGGGACAGATTCCCCATGTTGGAAACCTCCGCACGAGGGGTGCGTAACATGTCACCACCGCACTCACATTTTCCCTTTTCAACTCAAAACATGGCCGGTGCCAAATTGGTTGGCTAATCTCCATCCCAAAACATGATTTGATGTGCGTGTGACTGAGGGGAGTTTTCGCTAGTGTGACACCACTTTGTGGGTCCCAAAAAGTGCCCCACTTTCCCAACCGACTAAGCCAAGGTAGGTTATTAGGTTTGAAGATGATTGAAGTTTGAATGGATTTGCATAGGAAGATTGATGACTCAATTAGAGTTATTATATGCTAATTTTATACTAACATAGATGTTGAAACACTCTTTAAGTATAATCAATGTTGTTATTGTATAGGTTATTGGGATCTATCCTCATGGCAAAAAAAAGATAAAATTTCTAAAACAACCCCCCTGAAAGAAAAAAGTTCCTTAATTTTTTTTTTATAATACCCTTTTTCATAAGTCCATTAGCTTGGGTCTACAAAGAAAAAGTCGGTTGTTTAATTGTCCCCACTCTAAAAATCCCTAACCCTCTTTTATTAGATATTCTCTGTCCCACAATAATAACTTTATTTAATTTTTTAAAATAAACTAAAACAAATAAATTATTTTTAATTTATTTTTGAAAAACCAGATGAAACTATTTACATAGGGAGTAATGAATTATCATTTAGTTCTCTCACAAGAGCTGACCTTTGTTCTTTTTGAAGTTTTACACATCGAATTATTTTCTTTATCTTAAATTAATAATTTTATTTGACAAAAAAATTTATTCTATATTAATAGCTCTATTTAGCAAAAAAATTTGTTCTATATTAATAGATTTATTTTATTAAATTTAAGTGATTGAGTACTTAAAAAAGAGTATCATAGGTTTATTTTTCTTTCCCTTAGATGTAGATTCTACCATTAAATAAAAATTATTATTTTTAAATATAACTATTAATATAAAACATAGAGAGTATTTTTTTTTAAATATAGCTATTAATATGGGACAAAAAGAATATTATTTTATGTTCAAACTTAATCAGGGTTATACTAGCCCTCTTGACTAAAGATATACCATGTATATAAGACTCATACACATGGAAAAAGTTGACGTGTAGGTGGTCAACTAAGTAGGGTTCCAACTCCCGACCTCCTCTTCATTCTACCAATACTATTTTTAAAAAAAAAAATATTTATATTTTATTTTCTTTACATTATAAGTATTATACTGCTTTTAATTGGATAAAGAAGGTGAGTTCTACTTGATAACGTAATATTCATTTTTTTCTATCCAATTATAAATCGTGTAAGAGCATAAATATAAGAAAAATGGGTGTAGAAATACCATTATCTTTTTTTTCCATTCTCAAAGCCTTTCTATGATAATGCACAAAATATTATACTTGCCCTGGCCATATCGTATACATGGCCCCACTCTCACATGTGGGCCCGGGTGTAGAAAGGGTAGGCAGCGATTCCTACAATGCGCCACCTCCATAGGAGATTACGTGCCCGTTTGTTAGAAATTGGAAACCAAATTTCTCCCATTAAAATGCGTTAAGCAGATATGTCTGAGGCTGCGAGCATTGTCATCGTCCTCCGTCGTTTTCCCCAGATGATACATTCCCAATCGTTCCGTCCATAAGAGAGTGAGCCATCTCCTGCCAGTTTCCTTTTTGCATCCTACCGCAACAGAGGTGAGCTGAATCTTCCCCCTCTGATCAGATTCAGTTATTATGGTTGTTTGATCTAGTATTGGATTTTATGTAACAAATGGTCTTCCAATCCAATTTGTTGTTGTTGTTGTTGTTTTCTATATGGGTAATTGGGTTCTGAAGATTTTGCAACTTGGTAATTATTGTGTCGGAGTTCTTTGTTATCTTTTAGTAGTAATTTGCCAATTTGCCATCGTTGTCTTCCTTCTTTTGGATATGGGTTTGGAATGGCCGTGACATCGTCGTCATCCGAAATGAAGATTTTCATGACTGCAGTTTTAGATTTAGAACTCTGGATATATCAATCAGTGGCTCTAGTTCATGTGAGTTTGAAAATGCTATGTTCCATTTGAACAGAATTGAAGCCCTTCTTATTTGGTTGCTTTTCAGAAATTATATGATGATTGTTTGCCTCTTTGGTTCGTATGCCTGTATCTTCCCGTTATACTCCAGTTCTTACATTTTCCCTTTCCGTGAGGAGGTTAAGCATATTTTTCCAAACTTCTCTTTGCATGATTATTTCATGTTTTTTAGGCAATCTTCCTGTATTTTGAGTGGCAGTCACGAATTCTGGTTGGCGAACAGTGTGTTAAATGATTACAGCGTGACTGAAGGCAGAGGGATGGCTAGTCGCAACTCCAACCATGCAAAGTCTTCCCCAGGTTTGTGTCTTCGTTTTTGAATGCTTCAAATTCGTAGCAGTGGAAAATTGTTGCAGTTACTGTGTTATGGAAGTATCAAATACATGATTATTGCGAAAAAATAAATAAATTAACCAATAATCACTGCTACTTGCAGGCAATTCTAGGAAATTAAAAGATCTTATGCTTAGGAGTGATAATCGTATATGTGCAGATTGTGGTGCTCCAGATCCTAAATGGGCGTAAGTGATGAATCTTATTGATTATTTGTTCTATTGTTGTGGATGCAAGTGTCTGGTATGCTTGCAGATGCACACAATTATATCTAGTCACGAGGACAGTTTAGAACTGAGGCCTAGTGTAATGGTAGGTCCAGAGACAGGTGTTTAAGCATTTTTTTTTATGGTTTGCAGGTCGGCAAATATTGGAGTATTTGTATGCTTAAAATGCTGTGGAGTTCATAGAAGTTTAGGTACTCATATATCGAAGGTAGCATAGAGAGAATTTGGTGTCATTGCTCTTCAATTGTTACCTTCTAATTAGAGCCAGTTTCAAATTTCATTTTAATGTTTCCTTATTGTGTTTGTGCAATGGTTGTACATGTGTACAGGTGTTCATTTTACTACAAGGAGCTCCATGGATCTTATGGATCTCTTGACTTGTTTTACTTTGTTTTTTAGGTTTTGTCAGTGACATTGGATGATTGGTCTGAGGATGAAATTGAATCCATGATTGAGGTTGGTGGAAATTCTTGTGCAAATTCAATTTATGAAGCCTATATCCCCAAAGGATATCTGAAGCCAGGTCCAGATTCCAGTCACTATGATAGACTAAATTTCATCAGGTGGTTATGATTTTGTTGTATTTCTGCTTAATGTGGTTAGAAGGTTTATGGTCAAATTTTCATCTTTGTTACTTATATAGGGCTAAGTATGAGCGACAAGAATTTCTCAAGCCAAGCTTGAGGATTGTCTCTTTTGCAAGAAAAAATCCTGCTATTACCGGGAGTACACCAAGCTTTGCCAATCCGGCTGCACCTAAAAAACTGGTAGTTTTCTCTATAAAACTCATGAACGCCCTAACAAAAGAGTTTCTAATTCTTTAAATGAACCACTTATAAAAAGCAATGAAACGAATTAAAATTTAAATGCTTTCTCATGTCAAATTTTAGCGTTTTTCATTTTGTGTAAAAATTTCAGTTTTTAGAGACTTTTAGTGATGCATCCTGCTGAGCACAACATTTTTTGGGTGTTATAGGAGGCAGGGATGGTAGAATTTATTGGATTACTGAAGGTGAAAGTAATAAAGGGCACAAATCTTGCTGTTCGAGATATGTTAACCAGTGATCCTTATGTCATATTGGCTCTTGGGCAGCAGGTTAGTTTTCGGCAGTGTTTCTTTATTTTATGTTCTTCTTGAAAGTAGGGAGAGTGAAATTGAACTGTGCACCTGCAACGCATACCTAACACATAACTCCTAAATGAAGAGGCACATTTTTTAATGATGTTTTAATCCATTTTGGTTTGTGTGTGTGCCGTGCTCAGGTTCTATGGGGAATACTTTTTGCGTGTCAGATCTCACTTGGATAAGATCTATATAACACGACAATCTGCATTCTTAAATCTGTTCTCTAATAATGTTTATGTGCTTGTATCTGTGCAGAAGGTCCAAACAGCAGTAATATCAAGCAACCTGAATCCTGTTTGGAATGAAGAGCTCATGCTGTCGGTTCCTCAAGAATATAAGCCCCTGAAACTGGTGACTTGCTACCCTGTTTAACTTTCAATTTTCATATTTTATCATGTAAGATAATTAAAAGAGGGAAAGAACTTGTGAGAATTTACCAGCACTGCTGGGTAAATCCTTGTGATAATGAAGTCATTGAAGGATAGGGTTTACTATTCTTATTTTTTTGTATTGAAGTACATATCTGTAACTGCTTGGATGTCTTTTTAAAAATGTGAGATGACCTAGATTTGTAAAGTCTGAGATTTTTTTTTGGTTATTGATGTATTATCTTTGTCAAGCAGCAAGTGTTTGATCATGACACCTTCTCAGCTGATGACATAATGGGTGAAGCTGAGGTTGACCTCCAACCACTGATCACGGCTGCAATGGCATTGGAGGACCCAAGCATGTTTGGAGATATGCAGATTGGGAAGTGGTTGAAAACACGGGATAATGCTCTCCTGGAGGACAGCATCATAAATGTAATTGACGGCAAGATTAAACAGGCCCTCTCCCTCAAGCTTCAAAATGTAGAGTGCGGAGAAGTACAGTTAGAATTAGAGTGGATGCCCCTCGATCAATGAAATTGTATTTGTAAGCTTTTTTTCTCTCTTTTTTTTGTAATATTATAATTTGTTGACATTATATTGCTCTATGATGTGTGCGGTATGTTACATACATAATGAACTTTGATCATATGTTATAAACATGATTTATTTGATTATGGTTGATTCTTTAAGTGCAGGGAAATAAACTATTTGTGTTAAGTGAATCCAAGAACAAATTAAAATTTTTCTGACTAAATTTTGCTGAATTACTAGTTTTTAAATTTTAGTGAAAAGGCATGATCATGTTTGCATAGTCTTGGATTCCCTTTATGATATGGACAAGCTTGACAGGGGGTGTGCTTGAAAGTGTGATTGTGCTTAGTGGAGTTAACGGTTGGCCTATGATAAGTAGTAGGACTATCTCCATTCTTGGAAATTACAGTGGCGCATTTGATTTTTAGCAAGAAAAAATATATAAGAAATTCAAAAACTATCTATTATTCTTTGTTATAATCTGCAAGAACTCGTCTTTTGACTATTATATTCAAGTTTCAGCAGTTATTTTAATGTTTTTCTATTAAAATATAACATGAAAAATTAATGTTAAAAATGTTTAGGCTGTTATGCTTTGAATTACTGAGCAATTTGCCAAAATAGCCCTATAATAAATGGTAATATACAAAATGTCATCATCTTCAGCGTAATTCAAAAAATGTCCCCCGTACACATTTGAACCCCTACACATATAAATAATTGTCTAAAGTACATTTTCTTTCTTTTAATTTTAGCACCCATTGCTTCCCTTCGCTAGTTGCTCCAACTTCGACTCAGGCACCTTCGTCATTGACTCCGTAGCTTCTGGCACCGGCTTTGCTTCATTTACCTTTGCCTTCACCTCCTCGTCTACCGTCTTGTGCCCTCCTCTCTATCCTCCTTAGTCACCTCCTCTTTTTCCTTCTTAGAACTAACAAGACCGGCTAGGGCTATTTAAATTTTTTCTCTCTCTATAAGCTCAAATCTTAAAAAATGAACCCTAAACCCTAAATATCAAGCTTCTCAAACCCAAGAGTTTGTTTTATTTTTGTTTGCTTTTGAGCTTTTTCCAATGCAGAACAAACCTCATACTAATAGTTGATAGCCAACATGCTGATTTATTGTAGCAAAGGGGAAGTAAGATAACATTACGAGTGGTAATATCTCTTTCAATATTTAGAATGAACTATCTCAACAAACCATATAGATAAATAAAAAAATAAAGTAAAATTTAAATACACGATTGTCGAGTGTCGATTGTCAACCGTCACACATCAATAAAAAGAGTTGTTGACACCCAAGAAGAAGGAGATCGTCGTTGCCATACAATATGATAATCAATAGTAGATAGTCTAAAGTTTATAGTCGATAGTCGCATGTTTAAAATTTACTTTATTTTTTTTGTTTATTTATTTAGTTTGTAGAGATAGTTCATTGTAAATACTGGGAGAGATATTGCCACTCAATGTTGTCTTACTGCCCTTTTATTACAATAGATCTACATGTTGGTTGTGATTGTCGACTACAAGTATGAGGTTTGTTTGGCGTTGAAAAAAAGTCAAAATCAAGTAAAAATAAAATCCACTCTTGGTTTTGAGTAATTTAACATGTTTATGAGTTCATTTTTTTAAAAGTTTAGATTGTAGAATTTTTTTTTTCTAATAGCTTAGCCATGTCACGAAATGTGTTCTAGGCACCCCACCAATTGCTATTTTGTTTTACTTATATTTTACTTTATTTCATTGTATTTTCCTTTTTTATGTTTGAAGTTGTAATCATGCTCGTACAACCACTTTGACTACCACTCTAGCCACATATAATAAATCTCTTATGCTATATAGGGGGAAGTGATGTGTTAGAGTTATCAGAGAAAGTGTTCTTGTACCCACTGCATTGTAAGCACATGGAAAATGAGTACAACCTATTTTCTTTCAATGTGTCATTCTCGTTCCCCCTAATTTTGCATTGCACGAGTGTCTGTAAGTGATTTGTGTAAGGCAACCTCATTATCCCACTCAAAGGCTTGCTTGTTGGGCACCAAGTCAGCAAACATTGTACGGTCAACTGCCCCGTAGGCACGTCCATGACAACTAACTAGTTTGTGGTTGGTCTTATAAATTCTTAGAAGGAGGAAGAAGAGGCGACCAAGGAGGAGAAGGGGAGGAGGATAAAGAGGAGGGGAAGAAGAGGAGGTGAGAGAGGAGGAAATGATGAAGATGAGGAGGAGGAAGAGGTTGTGGCAAAGGAGGGGAGGAGATGGTGGAGGAGGTAAAGGCAAATGCAAATGTGGATGCAGCGGAGATAATGATGGAGGCAGTGGCAGAGTTGGAGCCGAAGCCGTTAGTAAAGAGAAGTAGTGAGTTGGTGTAGTTAAAAAAGGAAAAAAATAGAAGAGATGCATTTTAGACAATTTCTGCCACTCGTGTGGGAATTCACATATACAGAGGGCCATGTTTTGTTTTGCGCTTGGCTGCCACTTATGTTTACGATGTATTATAGGGCTATTTTAGAAAATACCTCTTGAATTACTATTTTGTTTGAAATGTGTTGTAAATCATATCCGGTACTTCGTTTGTATGCAACATCTTTCTACTAAAACATATTTTATTAGTTGTCCATTGTTTTTTTTTTCAAAATTTACAGCATGGTATTCTCAAGACACATTCTGATGCAATATCCCGAGTCACATGAGTGGAATCTTCATTAACATTATTTATCTAATGACAACATTTATATTACCATTTGAAGAGGTGGGCAATTTCTTCTCAAGGTTGTTAATATCGAATGACGACTTTAGTCCTTGTCAGTTGTAAGAGTAATCCAACAAAAAAAAAAAAAGGCTACAAATCCGACAACTTCGTTTATAACAAACAACAGACATTTATTGTGGAAAAGCTAGCTACTGTCGCAAAATCACACACACACACAAATAATAAAAAATCTGCCACCTCACTGGCAAATGGCAATCTTCCTCCTTAATTTAATATAAAACCTACTTGACTCGACCAGTTCAAAAGCTTCCTCCCTGCAATTCCCATTTTCATATAGCTTTAAAATGTACCCCCGGCAGACTTCATTTGGACTTGCGTGCAAAACTGAATTGTTTTGTGAACTGTTTGGCCAACCTCCTCAAATCGCTATTTTCGTCTCCCTGTCGCCAACTTTTTTTGTGTAATACATAAGAGGAATTACACACACATAACTTCACATGCGTGAATGCACGTGCTCTCAATCGTTGCTCATATGAATAAACAACGAGTTCAGTTTATATACGAAGCACAATTTAATAATTCATATACTCTTATTCAACCATAAGTATCTAGATTAGAAAACCAAACCCAAATACTTATGAACTGATTTTAATTCATTTTTGTTTTCTTATTCAAATACTTATTATTACTTATTCTAAAAATAATTTTAAAATTTAATGATTGCATTTACATCACAATTATCAAAGCTGTACAGTTTCCTTGTAGGGTTTTTCACTTGTCTAATGTATTAGCTAGTCTCACGTTTGTCCTTGTCAGTTGTGACACAAATCCAACAACTTCGTCCATGACAAACATCGGACGTTCTATTTTCAGGAGTTCTTCCTTAAAAATCAAACACAAAAAAACAAAGGAAAAAGAAACTGAGCACCATACTAGTTATTACTAAGGAAAAAGAAATATGAAATGATCACAAAATTAATACAAAATCAGCTTCACTCAACCAGTTCAAGTGTCAAGGTGTTGGCCACATCGATGACAAATCGGTATTTGACATCCCCTTTGGCAAGTCTCTCCATGGCCGTGTTCACATAGCTCATCGGTATCACCTCAGTATCTGCAGCAATCTTATGTTCGGCAGCAAACTCCATCATCTCCTGTGTTTCATTTATCCCTCCTATTATGCTCCCTCCCAAAAGCTTCCTCCCTGCAATTCCCATTAAATATTGTTTAAAATGCTGCTCATGCAGATTTCATTTGGGCGTGCGTGCAGAACTGATCATATATAATCTGATTTCTTGGACTTTTTGTGTCTTCAAATATATTCGGAATTTCCAAGAGAATGACTTGTCTGTTAAAGTCTATATGCATGTTGCTTACTGCAGGGAAGGAGGAACTGATCAATGAGACTCACCCATGATCAATGGAATAGTATAAATTTCGAGGGGCTGGCCTGTGGCTCCCAACAGTATAAGCTTCCCATGTTTCTTGAGAAGATCAATCAACGCCGGTAGGGAGTGTGGTGCTGACACTGTGTCGATGATACCATCCATGCTTCCAGCAGCTGCCTGAACCAAGAAAACATCCATCCTAAAAATGTAAGAGAGAATCCAAACTCACCTTTTTACGGCACCCTGCTAATGAATTTGATATTTGTAGCCAATTGAAGCTGACCAGAGGAGTTTTTTTTTTCATTCTCTTTTATTATACTTCCTCCTCCTTAAAATAATTATCTTATTTAATTTTTTAAAATAATTTAAAATTTATTTATTTAAAAAACCCAAATAGGACAGTTATTTTAAGATGGAACGAGTATATGAGATATATGCCATACTCCTACAACCTTTTCATTTCTTGGTAAATAATTTGTTAATTTTGATTAAGAAAACTTAGAAAAAGTCAAAAATCTGAAGATCGATTCAAGCGTTTAACGCTCTATCCTTGATATAGAATTACGCCCTCCCTGAAGGTGCTTAGAATCACTCGGGCATATATATATATTCCAAAATAATATAATTTACCACATACATTCTTGGGTGTATGTAATGAACCGTAGGAGTGTAATCACTCTCACAAGGACGGCAGGAAAATCAAATTAAGGGTAATATGGAAAATAAGTTTTTTTTAATATTTTATAAAACACAAAAGAAATCCCATTGAAGAGTCCTGTTCAAATGGATATCCGCCTGTGAGAAGGGACACAAATGAAAACTGAACCTATTTCAGTTTAAGAGAAAATATAAAAAAATTTGTGAAAAAAATAATTAGCTTTTTACCTAACCAAACCTAAAAGAACAAAGCCAAAAGGCCATGTGGCCTAACCTAATAAATTATATAAAAACTTCATGAGCTTTCCGTCTCTGTCTGTATGGCTTAGGCCACTTGCTAGTGTTTGTCTCTGTCTTGTTTGGATGCATTAGCACAGATTTGGGCTTGTGTTCCACTTGGTAGTCAAGGGAAGAGCTTGAGAATTCCTCGTATATACTTTGGTTGATCACGTTGATTGAACTCAAATCTAGTTAATTGGTTACTTTGTTCAGTTTCTTTGTCTTCGCTACTCATTCTTTGTAGGAGCAGTGTGGTTCCCTTCTTGTGATTTACTCCTCTGCTTGGGTGTGCCATCACTCTTAACAGATAGTTCCCCTAGTCCACTTAGCTTTCTCAGTGATCCAAAATTAGCACAGCTGACTGCATAAGACATCTAATATCTTTTCATCTCAAAGTTTGTTGGGTGTTTTTTTGTGTAAATATTATTTTCTTTAGACAATATAACAGTCTTGACCATAACCTTACCTTTAATTGGAGACTAGAAGATTATTTTAAGTTCTATTAATTAGGTGAAAGATATTGTAATATTTGCATATATGTATGCATTTTTACACTTGATATAATTCTTAACTATAATTAACATTGCTAATATTATATTTTGAAATTTTGATGCATGACTTGATTTTGACTTCATTGAGATTCCAAGTCGCTCAATTAATGACTTTTCCAGTCGAGTGTTGAACTTGTTAACATTGGTACTGAATTATTGATATCCCAATCATCTATTTTTATGCACTTAATTATTGATCTTTGTTTTCATCTCCTCTGCATTCTTAATTGTATATTGCTATTCAATACTACTTAAAGAATTTTTAATTCAAATCAGTTGCTATCTAGTCATAATCAGTCACCAACTACCCGAAATTATAGAAAATATCGAGTTATTTGTTTTATCTATACCAAGTGTTTCTCTTGATGTTCTTATCACTAAACCAAATACATATGAAGCATTGGCATAGAACATATGATGGGTCCACATACAAAGGCAAGATGGCTAACCTTCATTTGCTCCGAGTCACTGCTGACCAGGAACGAGTCAGCACCGAGTCTCTCAATCGCCTCCTTCCGCTTGCCAGGAGAAGTGCTGATCACTGTCACCCTCATCCCAAACGCCTTGGCAAACTTCACGGCGACATGCCCCAGCCCACCGAGGCCGGCGATGCCAATGTGTGCCCCTGGCTCACAGAGCCCATAGTACTTCATAGGGCTGTACACGGTGATCCCTGCGCAGAGCAGCGGCGCAGCGCCGTCAAGCCGCATGCCGTCCGGGATGCGGATCACATAGTCCTCATGCACCACCATGAAATCTGAGTACCCACCATACGTTACGTCCGCCTTCCGGGGGCTGGCCTTGTACGTAGGCACCATGTCCGGGCAGTAGTTCTCTAGGCCCCGCTCGCAGCTTTCGCAAGTGCGGCACGAGCCGATAATGACCCCCACCCCGACCTTGTCCCCTGCCTGGAAATTTTGGACCTTGGGCCCAGCATGTGTCACTTCTCCTACAATCTCATGCCTGAAATTGGATCAACATATACATGCTATTATGGAAGTTCAATAGTGAGAAATTATGGGTTGAAGAAGAAATTAAGCAATTGAGGCCTCAGTCAAGTCCTCCCCATTAACATACTCCACCTTTTCTATGCAGATAAGGCCATGTTAGATCCACATAACTGGAGGTATGTAGACAAGGACTAGGCAAGATAAGCCATAACATTTTTCTGTTGCTAATGTATACTGACCCGGGCACGACAGGGTAGACGGTGAATCCGAAGTCGTTCTTGACGGCGTGAAGGTCTGAGTGGCAAATCCCACAATAGAGTACTTTGAGAGTAACGTCGTTATCCCCGCCAGTCCTGATCATATGAACATGGAGAAGTTGCTCATAATCTTCAATCAATAGTTGAGTTTAATAGCAGTTCGTTGCTTAATTATGTAATTACTTCCAGCTTTAGGAGTAGCCAAGGGTGGAACCTGTTGATTTATATATGAGATTTTAATAGCAATTGGGATTTACCTTCTCTTGAAATGAAAAGGTGAGAGGATGCCAGATGCATCCCTTGCTGCCCAACCAAAAGCTTTCCCAACGCCGGTATCGACTGCAGATGTGGCCATCTTTGGGCTAGTTGTTTGTTCCTAGAAGAGATCGGTGAGAAGCAGGAAATTGGGAATGAAGTGAGAAGGGAAAATGGTTGCCCTGGCTCAATGTGACTTACTGGAAGATGTGAAGACACTTTTGAAAGGGAAATTGCATTTGGATGGCTCGACCAGCTTCATGGCAGGCCGGCAATTACAGTGGCTGTTGATAATATTTTAAAGGGCAAATTAGGATACAGAAAGACCGAGACATAGGAAACAGTTGAGGATCTTCCTGACCAACTCAGTAACCACTGACCAGAGCCCTTTGAAAATTTCTGAACCTTTGAGGGCAGCTATACATAGATGGAGAGCTGCCATCTATGTACCATCTTTAGAGTCATATGTGGGTTGGTCACGAAGCTCAGTCAAGCTAGACACGTGAGTAGAAGATTTCATATGCTAAGTATTCTTTTTTCCAAAATATGATGTCAGGTCAAATAATTTTTGGGAATATACATAAAAGGCACATTGGACAAAAATGCCCCTAACAAACCGTATCTTCTTCTCCATAATTGTCCATTCTTTGTGTAATTGCAGTGATTTTCTACTCCATTTTAGTCCTTCAAAAAATTCTAAACCCTTTATAGCAAGATATAATTAGTCAGTGAAACTCACTGCCACTGTAGATCGATGGTGTACATACTAACGCATCAATTGTATGCAAAATCATAGTCAATCTGCTTGTGTATAACGTGCGTTAACATATACACTATCGATATTTGGTGATGGACAGGCAATGAAGCTTCATCAATTGTGCTAGTGAAGGCTTCGCCCACTAAGCTGATTATAACTCTTTTTACAACCATAGTTGGCTGGCGACTCACCCACTCCATTTCTTTAAATTCAATGTCTTTGTCTTCCTCTTTGCAAATAATTTGGAGGCAACATGAATGGGTAGCTCAAAACATTTTGTTTAAAAAGTCCCTACCTGTAGGTTTTTTTTTATCCAACTAGAATCCAAAGTGCATTTATCTAGCTTGTAAAATATACAGAGAAGATATCTTAAGTTATAGAAGTTGCACAAGTAAGATAGAGAAGATGACAAAGTTGCACAAGGTGTAGAAGACATAAAACAGAATCCCTCATAATAATGAAGATGATAAAGCAGTCACATCTTTCAGGTCCACACCAAATTACTTATTTAGGACTTGCTCAAAACATTTAGCAAAACTCTGCAGTGAACAACCTTGCAAACAAAGAAATCGAATGGGGTTATCAAATGTTTGGAGGACTCACGCAATTTAAAGTTTCTATTCCCACATCTCAGTATACGTTATAACTTACTAGGAATAATATGAGTGCAAAAGCACGTAGAAGATGCTTAAAATCACCTGGCCAAATAAAATAAAAATGGACATTCAGATCTTCCTAGCCTAAATAATGTTGTGTGTGTATATATATATAGCAAGGAGATCTCAATGAAACATTATTTGTTATTTGTTTTACCCATTAAAAGAAAATAAATAAGTTAACGCAAGGAGTAACGCAGATGCAAAGAACACGTGAATATTGTTCAAACTCTCATGGAGATCAAGTATAAGTATATAAATAAAAGAAAATAATTATACCACTCTTATTTGAAAAACATGTGTAGGGTGAAAAGATAAAAATATGGGACAATTAAACCATTTTTATCCAAAAAAATATGTGTTGTGTGAAAAGAAAAAAAACATGGGATATCCAAATACAAGGTAATCCTAATGAGTAATTAATATTTATACAATTGGTCATGAAAATGGTTCATTAAACTTACCGAATAAGAAGATAGATTCACAAAGATCTACCTTGCACAAATGTGCTTTATGTGCAACACACTCCACAAAATTACAAAAGTGGACAATGATATTGTTGTATCATTATAGTAAAGTATCACAACATAGTTAATAAACCACATGGGTATAACTAATATAGGTAATTAACATACTAAACATGATTAATAACTCAATTTTCCAAAAAGTATGAACATACACAATAGGTGCATAGAAAATGGTTATAATAGTTACACATATTTAACTATGAGAACATCCACTATGGAAGGATCAAAAGCCTAAGAGTTAGTTAAGGTAAAAAGAGCATGTCCCTATTGGCTATTTATCACACATATCTAATAAGAGAGAAGTCTAATTATAATATAAACATCAACCTTTTCAACAAAGTTTGCTCCTCTAAATTTGGTTCACATGCAAAGATAATATCAATATCAATATATTCAATTTGGATGCATGCTACTTTGAAAATTGATGCATGGATTGTTGTTAACTTTATTCAAGGAAGTAACAAGACCAATAAGATTACATGGATAGAGGTGTGTGTCCCCAAAAAGATAGTAATAACCAACGTGTATGTTTTCCAAAACAACAACTTCTAGCCCATAACTATGCAAAATAGTCATTTTACTTAACAAAAAATATTGTAATTAAACTATAAACACAATTAATGATAACCTACCTACAAGTTACAAAACAACATGAACAACTTTGAAACTTTCATTCAAATAATTCAAAAGGTCTAATTCATCTAATATATTAATCATTCCCCAACATCTCGATAATTTTGTTATTACAAGAACACATTATTTAAATACTAAATTAAAACTTCAAGTACAATTTTGAAAAAAATAAAATACAAATTTAATACCAATAAAAAAGGCAATATAATATACCTCTTATACTATAACTACAATTTTCAACACAATAAAGCAACAAATTTTAGACCAATAAAAAGTGATATAGTCATACCTTTTTTTTATATCGAAATATTGTTTTTAGATTAGAAAGAAAGAAGCCCAAGTACCACAGTGCAACACTGCATACAAAAAATTCATTAAATTGAAGAAATTATTAAACAAATAGATGAAATTATTACGTTAATAATAAAAAAACAAAGCTTACCCTTTAGTGCAATGACCCTGAATTTTCAATAAGATTTTAGCCTCTAATAAGCTAATTTTAGAGTTTTTAATAATTTTTATTTAGTTAAATATTGTTATGTGATAAAGTTTTATAAGATTGTGGTAGAGCGCTGAAAGACGAGTCTAACGGGTCTTAAACCGCTTGAATCGGACATCGGGGCTTAAAGTTATTACCTTAAGAAGCATGCCTCATAGGCAAGATCCACTTAAAAAGTGCGGGATAACCTACCTATGTGAGGTCTATTGTAGGGATCATCGATACGAGCCCAATGGTGCCAAGAACGCATAAATCGGAGTCCGAGAGAGAAAGTTATGTACATTTAAAGTTTTTAGAATTTTTTAAAAAATAAAGAAATAGAAATAAAATTATTGCGTCTATTGGTGTTAGCACGCTGATGCCAACAAGACGCGTGTCAGTGCGATGCACCATGATGCACGCTAGCACGACAAGCATGTGGGGACCCGCATATTGTGCATCACTGCGTGCACCACGTGGCAGTTTTTGCGTCACACACACATTTTTCTAAACCCGCCTCAATGCACTATTTATAGTACATGAGGGTTTAGGTTTTCTAGTTTTTCTCTCTCTTGCTCTTCAAACTTCTTTTCCTCTATCATAAGCCGTTTTAACTTTGATGCAAGCCATTCAAGAGGCGTACTTACCTAATTCGAGCATGCCGGACATTATAAAGGGATTATTTTTCCAATTCGAGTCTGCTAAGGCCCAAACATGTAATGTCCATGTTCTTGAAGTCTAGTGCATTGTTTTCGTTCTCGTGCGGGAAGCAAGGTAGGGGTTTAAACTCTAAACACAAGCTTAATATTAATTTTTATGAATAATTTTACAATGGCATATTTATGAGACTTATTTTGGGAAAATATATTATGTGGTGAACTGATTTAGCATGTGTTATTGTTACGTACATGTTATGGCTAGTTCTTGGGCTTGAGAACTAGGAATTATCATAGTGTTTTGATGTCCGCTGAGAAAAATAATCAGTAAGCGGTACGCATAAGGTGGAGTATCATAGGAAAACTCCTTCCCTAAGTAGCCCTCATTGCCCCATAAGCGCGGGAGTAGGCCATTAGGTATCACGACTTGTGGATTTAATATGATTCGGAACTAATTGGTTTTCTAAATAATTTACCGTTGATAAAAGATTATGTGAAAATACTATAAGGGGTTTTTAAAGATTTTATGCTTAGCATTTCCTTTAGATTTTAAATCAACCTATTGAGTATAATATACTCACCCACCCCTAGATTCTGCAGGTGATGCAGCAAGGGCGGAAGTGAGAGAAGAAAAGTTTCCAAAATGAATTATTTGTTCATCGTGTTTGAAAAATATGCTATTTTTTATATGACTGATGTTTAAAGGCACAATGTACACAAAGATTTATAAACTCTGTATAACTATAAGCTCTATGCACAATTGTCCTTATCATGTGTAATAATTGTACCTAATGTTAACTATGTCAGATAATATTTATAATTGTGTAATAACTCTCTTATATTTTTATGATGATGATTAAAATAAAAAATGATAAATTCGTAATTGTTTTGTACCGACGTCACATTTGGTCACATGTGTGGAAATTTATAGGACAATGATGAAAGGAGAAGTGTCTGAGAAATGTTGCATTTGGTCATTTAAAAGTACCCTATGTTTAGTTTTAGCCCAGCCCATTGTAACATTTCCATCTTAATCAATTATCCTCACGAAATGCATCAATACAATATGAAATTGAAAAATTAAAAGAGCAAATTACAAAAGGGTTTCCAATACACGTTACAAATCTTTATTTCCTGCGCCGGAGCACGCCGAAATAGAAGAGCCCGGCGCCGAGAAGGAGGGCCAGGCCGCCGACCCCGCAGACCAGGCTGGCCACCAGCAGCACCACCTTCACGTGCCCCTCCCCGCTCCTCCCGCGCCCCAGCCTCCCACCAGGCGCCCAGAACGCGTCGTCGCCTCCCGACGACGAGGAGTTCCGCGCCTCAGGCAGCGCCACGTCGGACGGCGCCCGCCCTCCGAAGAACGTCTTCATCCCCGGGGAAGCCGCGCCGGGCTCCCCCTGGTTGCCAAGCCCGTGGACGTCCGGCCGCAGCTCGCGCGAGTCGGATCGGACGGCCAGGGTCAGAACGAGAATGAGATGGACGGCCGAGATGGCCGGAAGAAGGGGGCGGTGGAAACTCGCCGAAAGAGGGACCATTCTGATCGGAATTCCGGCGAAAGAGGGATTTGAGGTGTTTTCAGATCTGGGTCGACCTTATTCCGGAGGAAATCGTGATTTTCCGGCGAGAATTTTGGTTTCCGGGCTTCAAATTTCTGCTGTAAAACTGGTCAAGACCCCTCGCTCAGCCTTGTTTTTCTTCTCCCCTTTCCAAGCTGAATCAGTGGGTTGGACTTGGAGTGAAGGCTTCTCAGTGTGGGGCCACGCGTTTGTGTTAGGTGGGGTTCTATCTGGTGGACCCCATTTCTTTGAAAGATTTTGATTTGCTAATTGCTATTCCACCTCGTGTGGACCACCAACAAGGCAATCCAAACCAGCTCACTCAATTATTTGTACATTGACAGTTGTAATTGGACATTTAGGATCCGATAATAATTTTTCTATCCACTTTCGGTCTAATCAAATCTTACTCCAAGTTTTAATTGGACTCTCAAAAGTAAATCCCTTTTATCGTTAGGTGAGACCTTACGCCTGATTGTTTAATCAAAATTTAGTGTAAAGTTTTATTGGACACAAAGTAGAGCAAGCATCCTTTAAAGACTTATTCAGAATGGACTTGACAACCTGCCTCTTAAAAATAATTTCCCCAATTTCATGTGCACCTACTTTACCCACACCAAGTAAGTTGTGATATATTGATTGATTTATTTATTTTATATATTTTTATTATTATATATTAATAATTTTATTTAGTTTTTTAAAATAAATTAAAATTAGTTCATTTTGAAAAATCAAATGGAGAGTTCAATTTTTTTGCATTAATGTAACGACTCACTTTTTGATTAAGTCTAACATTAAGGGTTGGCCTAATTGGATAATTTTGTGATGAATTTTAGATGGTTTCAAAGGGTGAAACCTTTGTATATGAGTAGAGCTCGAAGAAACGAGCGTAATAATTCAAAGAATGCGTGAAACGAAGGTCGGGACCGAAAGTTACGACCTCGACGAGTGTGTAATTTAGGCGGGACCCACTTGGTAAGAGCACGATTTATTACTTTAAGTGGGTTAGTATCGAAGGGCTCGTCGATACGAGTCCAATGGTACCAAGAACGTGCAAATCCGATTCCGGGGTGGGGAGATACGCGCGTTTGAAGTATATGTATTTAAAAAATAAAAAAAAATGGAAAATGGGTGAGTCAGCGCGCGGCGCGCGACGCACGACTGGCGTGCGCCGCAGCACGAGGCGGCGCGGTGCGACGCGCCCCCGCGTTACCGTGGGCGCCACGGTTTCGCGAGCGCTAAGGTTCCGCGCGCGGTCGCGACCCGCGTAACGCGCGGGTGCGAGCCGCATGTGTTTTCCGCGGGCGCCGCAGTTTCGGCGGCTTGGGGGCCTATTTATACCCCATTTCATTCCGATTTTGGAGTCAGATCTTCTCTCCCCCGTTTCTCACTGTTCTGAGGCCGATTAAGGCCGTTCAAGACCCGTTTCCTACTAAATCGAGCGTGTTCTATGCAATAGAGGGGTCCTTTCTTCGAGTTGGAGTCCGTATAAGGAGAAAACACCCCATTATAAGGAGAGGTTATGCCCATTGTTCTCGAGCGCCAACAAACTTCCTTTACTCCGTTCTTAAGCATCCAAACTCCAATTTAGTCCATCCAAGAGGTGTTTTTGACTAAATCGAGTATGTTTTACGCGATGGAGAGGTCCGTTCTTTGAGTCGGCAATCGTATAAGGAGGAAATGCCCCGAGACAAGGAGAGGCTCAACCTGTTATCCTCGAGCACCGAACAAGAAATAGGGGCCCAGAGCAAGACGGGGTTCTGTCTGAAGTTGTCGGGCTACATCAAGAGAAGTAATCCATAGTAAGGGAGGTTCTGTCTACCGCTCAAGGGCGCAAAAAACGAGAAGAGTCCCCGGCAAGGAGAACATTTATATGTATTCCTTCAGTACAAAACGATGAACGTATGGAGGCTAGAGGAAGCTCCATCTACTATCTTCGGATTTGAAGGGGAGGATGCTCGTATGAGCAACTCCGAATACCGCTACCTTACGAGACATGAGGGCAGTAAGCTTTTCTGATCTCCCATTTTAATTATAGAATGACATGTGTGCTATGCTTTGATCCATATACTTGATGTGTGCTTTTATGTCATGATGTGTGTGGTCTCGCTCTAGGGTAGAGCGAGACGAGTTATGTGTGTGTGTTCGGTCTCGGCTCAGTGATAGAGCGAGCCGGGTGTTGTGCTCAGTCTTGACTCAGTAATGGGGCGAGACATGAGTATGTGATTTCGATCCCGCTCTGTGGTAGAGCGAGATGTACGATTATGTTAATTATTAACTTCCGCTTGACTCTGATATATGACGAGTTTTTGTATACTTCCAATTAAATATTCGGAGATACGTATTTTATACGTATGATTTTGTTATGCTTGTTGTATGTAGTAGCCATTAGGAAGAACTACGTTCGGATCCGATCGTATTGGAATAATATCCAATACGTACGTAGGCAACCAATGGCACGGCAACGTTGGCCCAATCCAAATTATTATAATAACATGTTTTATTCTATTTTACACGCGATGAACTATGAAGCTTCGTTACGTGTAAATGGTCGTTACAACCTAAGTCTATGTATGAGGAATCCTTAACGCTCCGTAGTGCGTAGACGAACGTTGTACCTATCGCACACAAACGATGATTCCTGGCTTTTGAAAAGAAAAATTTTCTATTAGTGATTTTGTGGGCCCGACTTGAGTCGGGTCGTTACAACTAAGAAGTATAGTTTTTTGCACCAATAAGCCTTAAAGGGCATTTTGAACACTAAACTAAAATAATAAGGTACACAGCCCACTAGAGATAAGGGGTTGTGGGAAGCCATACGAACACAAGGATAAAAAACACAAGTACAAAAAACACAATAATGTGAATATACAACATCTACCAAGCAACAAAAACAATATGAAAAGAGGCAGTATCCAAGCCTAGAATGTAGATGCAATACATCATCCATCCAATACTACAACGTGAATGAGGCACAACCTTGAACGGGAAGGTCACACGCCTTCTAAACTTTAGTGAAGCCGATAAGGACAATTTGGCAAACCATATTTTATGTTTTGATTTCCTTTTTCTTATATTCTCTTTGTTCTATATTAATAATTTTATTTAGTCATTCAAAATAAAAAAATATTAATTATTAATAATTGTTAACTTGGAGCAGGTGGGATTTATCTACTAATTATTTTTATTCACCTATTAAAGAAGGTTGTTCGTATCCTTAAGCCTTGACTAGATAGGAGTGGCAACTAGCCTCTTTAAGCATTGTAATCCCTATGACACTTAAAGTTATAACACCTACACATATGAGTAAGTCAAGATTTTGTAATTTACAATATTTGTCCTATAATGATAACTCCATTAGGCTTTTAGAAATAAACTAATTTTAGCTTATTTTAAAAATTAAATGGAGCTATTAATATGAGACTACCATAGTCTGATGTCTACACTAGCTAAATTAGAGAGAAAAATAACTGAAAGACAATTAAATTAAACTAACTTTAGAATCCAATTTTTTGAATTATTGAAATAGGGCATAGCCCCTACATATTTATAGGTAATTGAAAATCTGAATCCTAACGCTAATAGAACTTCTAATTAGAATAGACTTTTAACATTAACCTAGACCCAATAATAATAATATCCTAATTACTCTAAAATACCATCACTGATAATTAAATCCTCACTATACTAGAATATGAAGGAGGAAACCAACCCCTAGGCTGGGTCATAACAAGAACATAGGGAAATAAATCCACCTTGATGTTTTGAAAGGATATGATTTCTATTTTTTGTTTGAAATAGGTTTTAATTTATTGTATGCACTTGAGCTAAAAGTTGTTCACACAATGCAAGTGCAATTGAACCCTAAATTGCTCCCAGGTAAGGACAACCATGGGTTAGATGACCTTGGAGAATTTTTTTTATACCCTCCTCATAAGTTTGTTGGGTTGGGTCTATAAAGAAAAAAAATGGGTTGATCAAATGAAGCCATTTGAAATTGACTTTATTGCTTTTGTTACACAATAGATTGCTATTCAATTTTATCAAGAGGTGGGCTTTATTCTTTTTGAAGCTTTCTATATCAAACTAATTTTTGATGTTCTATGTTTCAACTTTCCTAATTTTTACTTCATTACACTAATTATAAATTTAGGTATCTTATGTGGAAAAGTAATTTGTTTAAATATAGTTATATTTGACCCAAAATTTGTTATGTCCTACCATAATTAGAATTATATTTCAGCTTTCATAGATTAGTTTCCTTTCCTAGATTACGTAGGATTTGGTATTTTGATTAAATTGCAATTAGACTAGGCTTAGTTTCCTTTATGCTAGTAGGATTAATTCATAATTCTCCAATAAATTGTCGTGCACAACTATGTGCTAATCAATTAATAGAAATTCAGCAATTAGTCAAGTTTATTTGTAAGTTTTTCTCTTCCTCTCCTTCTCTCCCCCTTTCCCTTAAATTTTCCATATGTAGACCTTGGTTTGCATCACTAGTATCGTAATGTTCCCTCCTATGCCCTTGGCCTTCCCACTTTCCCTCTTGACGCCATGAATGGCCCCATAAGGAAGAGCCTAGACAAGAAGGTCGTGCTTTCCTCCTCCACCTTGGATCTGTTAGGGCTCCACAATGTACATGTCATGGATTCCTTTCCTGCACGACTTCAATCCCGAATTACTCAACTAGAAGCGGGGATAAATGAGGCGGGTTAGGAACTCACCAAGGTTAAGCACTTGTTGACGTTCCTCGACCACCAGTCAAAGTTGATTGATTGTCACTTCAAACTCATCAATCGCCGCTTTGACCAACTCTTGTTGTCGTTTAGTAGGCACACTTCTCTCCTTCAGATTCGAGCTCTTTCCCTCCTCCGACGACAACTGGCCTCTCCCCAGCGCTGTGTCATTCAACTATGGCTTCTTCTTCTGGCGGCTCGGAGATGTCACTTGCCTCCATTCTGCCAACAGGCCTCCTTCCGCTCTTGTTACTTCAGCAAGTTTTGGACTATCGCCACCTCTTGGATCTTCCTTTGTGCCGACATATTCTGTTATGTTCCTAATTAGACTATGATTTTAATTAGACTTCTTATTTTACTTGCCTAGATTAGTCTATTTTCCAATTTGGCTAGGAGTAGTCTTGCTTACCTTATTTCAGTAGGAATACTACTTTATTTTTCTATAAATTGTATTCCTCGGCCTATTCTAAAATACAAAAAAAAAAAAGACTGTTTTTTATTTAATTTTCTACTCTAATCATTCTCTTCTCTCCCCTTTCTCCTTATCATCCTTGTGTTCACGGCCGCTTATGCTCCCTATTGTTCACCCTCCCATTGGCATTCACCGACTAGGCAGGCATTCACTCAGGTATGATGCAGTTGCCCGCGACTATGAGGGTGTTGTCCAACCTTATCCAGTTCGACTCACTTTCTATATCTCTAAGGGTAACAAACTAGAGGAATGACATCCAGTGCTGACAATTTTTTCACTTCTATTGGACTCCAGCTCATGAGCGTATTGATCTTGCTTCCTTTCACATGGAAGGTCATGCACTACAATGACTCGGATACTTTCATTCTCATACTTAGCATGCTACGTGGGATGACATGGAGTGAGCCTTCCTTATTCACTTTAGGCCAACTGATTATAAAGATTATAATATCCGTCTTTCCCATGTTTGTCAGACTATCACCGTCGGAAGCTTATCAGGATGAGTTTGAAAAGTTGTCTAATTGGCTTTCCAATTGGCCATATGTTGCTTTGATTGACACCTTCCTTGGTTGTTTGCGGTATGACTTGCAAGCTTCGGTGCATATTTTCAAGTTGTGTACCTTGATTGAAACAATTTATATCGCTCGTATATGTCAAGAACAAACCAACATGTTTCATAAGTCCCACAATCTTCTTCGTCTACATGTCCAATCACCACTCTTGGGCATCCTCCTCCTACTTCAACCACTATGATTCTCTTAAGAGGTTATCCTAGGCTGAAATAGAGGTTCTTCTCTCAAAGGGCTTATGTTATAATTATGACAAAAAGTATGCCCAGGGCACCGTTACAAGACCCTTCATGCTTATGTAGTTGACGATGAGCCTGACCTATGGCCAAGTTTGACTATGCCCTAGCCACCTTGGTGAATGATGTAGACTCATATCTATCCTTTTATGATTATGAAGGTGATAATACTCTCAACACTATGCGTACTAATGGTCAAATGGAAAAATAGCGTGTCATGGTTCTTATCGATAATGGTAGCACCCATAATTTCATTAATGAAGTCGTTGCTAAATAATTGGGTTTGTAAATCTCCGAATGTCCTAATTTTAATGTTATGATCAGAGATAGTGCAAAGCTTCATAGTATGGGGGTTTATCATAAGGCATGTCTACTTGCTTAAGTCCATACTATCATGTTCGATTTCTACGTCTTACCTACCAAAGGGGCTGATATTGTTCTTAGCATGGATTGGTTGCGCACTTTGTGCAAGGTTGAATGAGACTTCAAATATATGCAAATGAACTTCAAGATTAATGGAGTTAAGCGCCTCCTTACAGCTCAACCTCCAGATAAGTTGCATATTATTCAGTGACCTTAATCAAAGTATGCTTGGGCTCTCCATTCGTTTGCAATCAATGAATGTATTGATACTTTCTGGCCTTGAGGATAAGGCCTAATGGAAGCAATAGTAGAATGTTATGTCCCACTCTAATTAGAATTAGATTTTAGCTAGATTAAGTAAGATTTGATATTTTGATTAAATTATAATTAGACTAAGCTTAGTTTTCTTATGCTATTAAGATTAATTTATAATTCTCCTATAAATTGTAATGCACAGCTATGTACGGATCAATTAATAGAAATTCACTAATTTGTATTACTCTTCCTCTCTTTTTTCTCTCCTATTTTCCCCTAAAATTTCTATGTGTAGACCTTGGTATACTTCAAATTCTCGATGCATTCACCCGTGCCCTAGTACACCAATTACAATTTAATAAAAGTGTAAATTTGGCTCCTTCATCTTAGAGGAGGTCAATAGTTAACTTTTAATTTGTGCTAAAAGAATATGGGTAGGTGATATGTCAATGCAAGAATAATCTAAGAGGAAAACTAAACCATATGGATTTAGATATTTATATTCTCTATATCCCATATTAAGTGTCATATTTAGTTTTTAAAATGAATTAAATTAATTTATCTTAAAAAATTAAATATGACACTTAATATGAGATGAAGGGATAATTCATTTTGAAAAACCAAATCGAATATTTTGTGTTGTGTGAGAGAGTGTGTAAAAATCAAGTGTATGATGAAAGACCCCTAGCAACCACGAGTCATAACCAAAATAAGTAGTGAAAAAAAAAGGTTATAATCCTGATTATAAGTGTTTGATGATTCTGATTAGAGTTTATGATATTGGTTGGGGCCTAATCTTAAGCTCCTAAATTCACAAAGGAAAATGTTTTTTACAGAATAAAAATTTCCACGAGTTTTTGCTGGATTTAACAAGTGAGTCTAAAGGTGAATCTTGTCTAGGCCCACTCAAAACTCATGTTGTAGTTTTTGATGTGTGAAATGCAATTCACAAACCATATCCATTCACAAGCCATATCAAGAGGGAAAGCAGGAAACATGAGCAGACGTCGGACACGGTCGATCAAGAGGGAGGCGCTGCGAGAAGCCCGGTTCCGGCTGCGACGGTAGATCGGGAGGGAGGAGGTTTGGAAAGAAGAAGGAGAGTAGCAGCTACTTCTGGGAGGGCCGAGATGCCGAGGCTGGAAGGCCGTCGCCGGCAGAGTAAGTTCGTTCAGACAGACGGTCGGACGTGTGGTGAGCACAAGAACGAAGATGTGAATGGGGAAAGGTGGGCGGCTGCTTTTCACAGGAATGGATCAAAGCTGTGGCTAAGGCACGACGCAAGATGGGGCCTTTTGGTCGTCGAAGGTGGGGAAAAGAGGGTGGCTACGGGCGTCGGTGGGGTGGCGGCGATTTGGCTTGGGGGGGTGTCTCTGGCTCCTAGCGCCGCCCAGCATGCCCGATCATCGCGGCCGATCAAGAGGGAGGAGGAGCGAGAGGGACGGGGCGGCCGGCTTGGGCACAGGAAGGCAGGGAAAGAGATGATCTCCGGTTCTTCTTTTGATTTTTGAATGAGGGTAACGGAGACGGAGCGTTAACGAAGTTTTGAGAGAGCTTTCCGTCTACGTGAAGAGTGTGACGTGTTTATAAGAAAGCGTCTATTTCCCCCCCCAAAATATACTTAGGACCCCCATTCTTTTTACACGCCAATAATAATTAAACAATTACTCATGTGTATCCCTCTCCACCCCTAAAAATATTTTACACCCATAGGCTCTTTCTCCGGTGCATGCTGTGTCGATTTACGGCACTGACCGGCCGGACCAGCTTTCGGCACCGGATAGACTAACCCTTTGCTCCTAGCGGCCAACACTAAGACCCGACTTGAAATCTGGGTCATAGATGAATGCGTCAAAAGGGTCGCGAAGCCAGCCCAAGTTATCAAATTTGTGGTAGTTGGGGTGGCTGAGATAGAACATCTTGCGGCAGAGGTAGGCGTCGAAGACGTACTTCTCGTAGACCATTTTTGCCTAGGCGATGGAGTTCTCCACTGAGCTCGCTGCCTCATCGAGATTCCGGTCGGAGGCCTTATTGGAGCTATTAATCGCTTTGCGATGTCGTGGATGGATTTTGATGCTGCTTCAAACAATTCGGCAAACAGATTCGGCGTGAGTTCTCTTGACAACAAATAATCCGATTCAGTTGACAAACTCTTGTCCATCTTATTTGCAAGTTCGCCATTCCTTCACTAAATTTCTTCCAACTCATGCCTTGTTTTAATCTCATAATTTCAGTGTCTTACTTTTCCACTTTTGATTGTAGTTGTTGTAGTCTCTTCTGGGCTTATGCTTCATACAGTAAAGACGAAAACTTTAGGGAGGATTTTCATTTGATTTGTGATATGCCCTAGCCTCTGGCAGCATGACGGTGAGGATGAGGAAGAAGAAGAAAAAGAGGAGAGGGAGGAGGAGGCTGGCTCGCTGGTGCCGGAGTTGTTTCCACTGACATCGTCGGAATTATCGCCGGTGCCGGAGAAGAAAGGGGGAGAGAAGAGATGTTAGGGTGGCCAAATAGGTAAAATAGTGGATGACTCATGGGGGCGCAGAGCAAATAAAATATACAATTTTATTTTAATTCGTTGGGGGCTTCTGAGCATATAATGGGGGGAAATAGACGCGTGGTGGCCAACGGGTGGTGAGGGAGGAAGCCTGCCCAGCAGATTCCCGTCCCTACACTGTAGGTCCCTCACATGGATGGGCAATTGCGTCCGTTGAAAGAAGGGGAGGCTGAGAATCTGTCTAAACAGATAGAGCTATAGACGCTTATAACTCCTGACTCTCCTTCCTTGGCCAATTCACTCCCTCCTTAAGCAGGAGAGAAAGACAGACAGGTAGAAAGAAGAATAATCTTGAAGAACTACAGAATAACACTTGTTTTTCCTCGAGACTTATGACCAGTCCACCATGGCCTTCTCCCAGTGCCATATCTGTCAATGCTTACCCAAGATCTCCACTTCAAGGCGAAGTTCTCTGGTGACGATATCGGCACACCGGCGCCAGACTGGTGAGCAGTTCGCCGTGAGCGTATACAGTCTGGCGCTAGGCTTGCTGGAGGTGGGCGTGCAAAGAGGAGATATCATTGCCATTGCTGCTTTCAACAGGTTCTTGGCCCAATCTCTCTGGCTAATTTGTTTGCAAGCTCTTTAAGAGGATACAGAGCTGAATCGGCCCAGGAAAAAGCAAAGACAGTTTAATACTCTCTCAGTTTTATTTTAATAATTTTATTTAATTTATAAATTTAATTAACATTAGTTTATTTTAAAAATTAAATCAAACCATTAACGTGAGATGGAGGGAGTAAATAAAAATATCCCAAATAAGTGACAACTCTATGAATTAACTACCTCAATTACAACAAATAAAGGTAGTCAGTCTTTTGCCCTCATTATATTTTTACGTTCATACTAAGATGTTTGTATGTTAAATTTCCACTGCTTTAGCTAAAAAAATGTTAAATTTTCACCGTTCATATTGAAAAAAAATGAGGGCATTTTTGTCTTTTCAGTGACTGGTACTTGGCATGGCTCCTGGCAATTGCACACGTGGGAGGTATTGCTGCTCCCCTCAACTACCGTTGGGTAAGTTTCTAAATTCAAACAAAAAATTACTTTCCTAATTTACTCGAAGATCTTAACTAGGTGGGATAGGCCCCGAGGTTACATGTCTTTTTCACTTGATGGTAGTGCACCTCTTTAAGATATATAGATATATGTTATGTATATGTTCTATTTTAGCAAGCGGAATTGTCTTTACTTAGCAAATTTGCATCTTCATTATTTTATGATTTTAGTATAATATGTGGAATATAATAAAAAACATAAGAAATTTGTTAATTGAGAGGATTCAATTTGACTTAAACGAAGATCAAAATGAGGTCGATCCTATTTTGAGCTGGCCAAAGCTATGATTATATATAGCTTTCGCGCTCCATTAGTGTATATATGCCAATATAATTACATGATTGATTATATTCAATTTTTTTAGAAATCATCAAGTATTCTACTGCCCAAACTTTTATATCTAATTTTGCATTTTAAATTCTATACAACGATAATGGATGAAACCAGTAAGTAGGGCTATAAGTGGGCCGGGCCCAAGGTAGGCTCAAGCCTAGCTCGAAAATTATAAAAAAAATTTAAAGCCTGGGCCAGGCCCAGAGACATGGTAAAAAATCTGGCCCGACTTTAAATTTAGACGGTCTCAGGCGAAGCCACAGGTTATATAAATTTTGAAAAGCCCTTGTACTTCAAACCTCAATTTGCACAATGGTACAATTTGTCAAAGTGTACAATGGTACGACGACTATGCACATCAATTTTTTAGTATTGCACTGTCCTTATTTGCATTTGACACTTATTACGCTACGTTCATATCCGACTGCCACTGCCCGCCACACTCAAACAGACAAAGGCAATTTAACACAATTCCTTTATAAGATAAAAAAACATGTCAACAATTCTTATACGTACACTACAATACTAATAATTTAATCAACATTAAAATTAAAAAGAAATTAGAGATGAGTTACAGGTAGGAATAGTCACTTGTTTGGTTTAGGGACCAGGTTTATAGATAACTTACTACTAGGTGTATAGGATTGGGTAATATGTGGGCAGACAAAGACAATGTTATGTCTCACCCTAATTAGATTTTAGCTTTCTTAGATTAGTCTCTCTTCTTACATTAAGTAAGATTTGACATTGTGATTAAATTAAGATTAATAACTATTTTATAAATTATAGTACACAACCATGTAGTGATCAAGATCAATTAAAATAATTTAAGAATTAGTCTAATTAATTTGTTAATTTTAGCATTCTCTTCACTTCCCCTAGATATTGGTCTATATCAGACAACTACATGTCAACTTCTACAGGCCCCTAGTAAAGGGACAAAAAAGGCTTGTACGTATCTGTATCCATATATGCCACAAAGAGAAATAATTAATCGCCTTATATAGATACAAATGGACAACCGGATTGTAGATGTCCTTGAATACCCCCTAAGAACTAAGACATGCAGGATTAGGGGTGATACTTGGGTCAGCTTGATTTCGGGTTGGTTCACCCGGACAGAATTGAGATTTGATTAGTTTGGAACCGTCCGAGTAAGAACCGAGAAGTTTTCAAAAGATGAAAACTGAACCAAACCGAGATCATCCCACATAAAAAGTGAGAACACCTTCCATTTTGGATTATAATCAAACGAAAATACTCTTCTTTCTATCAAAATATACGGATCAAATCAGAATATTATAATAAGAACAAAAGACCTTTCTTGATCAATCTCGAAGAACTCTTAAACTCTCATTCTTTGAGAATAAGAAAAATCCTTTTTGAATTTAAATTTGTTCATTTGTAATTAATGTCACCACTGGGCTGAATTCGACCCGGAGTTGAGACCGCTCAGGCCGGCCATTGGCTATTGGGAGGCCAATTTCCCACAGGATGGAGACCCCTTACCAGCCTCATGCATGTTAGGACCACCAAGTGAAATCAAACAGATGCAACCACCATCTTCTCCATATTAATAGATGGCTTAATGTTTGTGGGTCTATTATGCTTTCATTTGTAGAGCTTTGAAGAAGCAAGGTGTGCAATGGAGGAAGTAGGCCCTTTGATACTGGTGGTTGATGGCAGCTGCAAGAAGTGGTTGTCTAGTCTCCAACTCAAGCCAGTACCCACCCTCAAGATTATAATATTTCTTGGTGATCCTTCATCATGCCCTCTCACTCAGCTCAGAGGCAAGCATCACATTATCTCAGCCCAATAACTTTGGTTCAATCAGATTAATCTGTAGTTTTATGCTCCCCATCAATTACTAAGAAATCCCTTATATAATCTTAAGGAATTAACCAACCAATTACTATATTCTAACTCTTGTACAAACAGTGATCAGTCAAGATGCCATGAGGAAGCCTTTGGTAGGTGGTCCACCGTCATTTGACTACCAAACTGCACCAGAAGGCATTGTGCTGATATGTTTCACATCAGGTAAAAAAGCAGACAAACCAGAAAAGGCTAAATTGATGTTCATACCAGTATTGAATACAATCAACTGCCCTTTTTCTTTTGTCCGGTACAGGCACCACTGGGAGGCCAAAGGGAGTTGCCATAAGCCACACGGCTCTGATTGTTCAGTCTCTTGCTAAGATCGCCATTGTTGGTTACGGTGAGAATGATGTATGCTTTTTCTAGATATATATTGCATATTTCTCCCTACTGCCCAACTGCCAGTTACATTTATGATCTTGCTGATATATTGCAGTTTTTTATATGTGAGAACGGTTTTCTGACTACTTGATTGGCTTCAGCCATTGAGTCGTCAACATCCTGAATTAAAAGTGAAAAGGTGTTAGGTTTGTCGTTAAAAACTTCCTGGTGGTGTCTGCAGATCTATCTCCACACGGCTCCCTTGTGCCACATTGGAGGAATATCTTCGGCTGTAGCCATGTTAATGGTGTCAGGTCGCCATGTCTTTATACCAAAGTTTAATGCAAAAAATGCTCTCCTTGCTATTAAAGAACACAACGTCACATCTTTTATCACCGTTCCTGCAATGATGGCTGATATCAATTCCTTCCTAAGGTAAATAATTTATTTCCCTGATTGCGTTTTGTTAAAGAGTAATCTGATATTTTTTAAAAAAATATTATCTTATTTAACTAAAAGAACATGATTGAGCCAACCTAACTTATTTTTTAATAACGAGGAGTGTCCGAGTCCTTAAGACCTGATTAGAAGGTGCAGAGAAACTGGCATCTTAGTTGTGCTAGTTCGATCTATCCTGGTTGTTGGAGTGGTCCAAACGACGAATTCGAATCCAATTAGCCTGTGATTGTGTGTGACTTTTAGCTATAAAAAAATTGATCCTTTTATTTTAATGTGAGAAGTATAATTGATGATAAGAACATTTATCAACTTTCTTTAACAAGGTAAATGATGATAACTATTAGTGCATAAAATCTCTATCACTCTTTCTCCATTCGCCAGTGGACATGGAGCATGGGGAGGAGGAACAAGTGTGAAGAAGATACTAAATGGAGGTGGAGGTTTCTCAAATGAGCTCCTTAAGGCAGCTGCCCACATTTTTCCAAATGCTAAACTTCTCTCTGCCTATGGTGAACCTCTTCTCATCTAATTAATCCTTAATCCTTCAATTTTTATGATCTTACTCTATTAATCCATGCCATCAGGCATGAATCATATTATTGCCCATAAAGCAATCTTATATGACAAAACAGGAATGACAGAGGCTTCGTCTTCACTCACCTTCATGACCCTGAATGTGGAAGTTGGATCCAACTCACAACACACGCTAGGAGGTATTTGTGTTGGAAAGCCGGCTCCACATGTTGAGTTACTCATAGCTGGTGAGGCCAACAGCAACGGCAATGGTGATGTTGGCCGAGTTCTTACCAGGGGCCCCCACGTAATGATCAAGTACTGGGGAGATCAAGCCACTGCAACATCGCCAGGCTCCTGCAGAGCACAATGGCTGGACACAGGAGATGTGGGGTACATGGATGAGCATGGAAATTTATGGCTCATGGGACGTGCCAATGATCGAATCAAGAGTGGAGGAGAGAATGTTTATCCCCAAGAGGTGATACTCACTAATCTTTTCAAAAAAAAATATTTTTTAATAAAGGATGTTGGAATCCTTAAATTAAATTAGAGGGGTTATTAAAATATAAAATTAATATAAAAGAATTTTCATTCTTAATAGCTTAAGCTTTTAGAAAATTTAGTTATCTTATATCGTATCAAAGCTCAGGGAGGTCCTGGGTCACTTTGATCATCTTACGAGGGCAAGGTAATAAGAGGGCTTATTGCCTGGGAGGATTTTAATAAATATTTTAAAAATTAACCCAACCACAACACAAATTAGTGGCCAAATTTTAACGGATGTTTTTTTGTAAAGTATCCCCGGTTTGACTAGGAAGTATAACTAAAAGGGCCGACCCGGAAATTTGACCGACATTACTCAGGTTTTTCTATTGACCAGGCTGGTCCAATAGTGTTGATAACTATACGCCGAATTTATACACCAATTTCACACTTGTGTGGGGACATAGCCAGGGGCTAGGCGGCCATGTCCACCCACTCTTGACCTACAAAATTTCAACATGGAAATTTGATTGACATGGACAGACATATTAGTTCTTTTGGCCAGGCTGGTCCAATAGTGCTGATAGCTATACGTTGAATTTGTACACAAAATTCACACTTGTGAGCATGGACTAGGCAGTGGCTAGGGTGGCCATGACCCCCTCTAACCCACGAAATTTCAACACTGTGTTACCACCCCAGACCACAAGTGTGAGCTCTGGGCTCAAATTAATTTTTCTCATATATATATATGTATATATATATATATATATATATATATATATATATATATATATATATATATATATATATATATATATATATATATATATAGATATAGATATAGACACACACACACGCATTGCATTGGTCCCACTTTAGCTATTTCTCTAGTTGAGTCCCTGCTCGTGATCTGTTATGTTTTTGGGTGGGCATCACATAGTCTACTTTCTTATTATCCAAAATTAAATACCCGTCACCTCATTGTTGTATTGTTTTATTATACAATTTTGGTATAGCTTTATTATTTTTCTTTTAAAATATTAACTAAGAACTTTTGTTTCCTTAGGTGCGGAGGCTACCTTTGCCTCCTATTAATTAATTGTTCCACATTAATAATTTTATTTTTTAAAAATTTATTCTATATTAATAGTTTTATTTTGTTTAATTTAAGTAGTTGGGTCCCTAAAAAAGAGTATTATAAACTTATTTTTCCTCCTATTAAATGTAAGTTTTACTATATAATAAAAAATATTATTCCGTCCTATATTAATAACTTTATTTAGAAAAATAACAATTTTTATTAATTGATGAAACCTAGGGAAGATAAGATTATGATATTTTTTAAAGTATTCAACTATTTAAATTGAACAAAATGAAGCTATTAATATGAAATAAACTTTTTTGCCAAATAAAACTATTAATGTAAGATTGAGAGAGTATTATTTTTTTAAAATATAAATATTAATATAAAATGGATGGAGCATGTAAAAATAGAGTTTTAAAGTGATTCAAATGATGTGAGTGGGTCAGGTGGAGGCCATAATCTCAGAACACCCTGGAGTTATTGATGTTTTAGTCTTTGGACTTCCACACCCGCAGCTCACGGAGATGGTGACAGCTTGTGTAAGAATTGAAGAGAATTGGAGATGGGAAGAACAGAATTCTCATCGGTTTGATTCCAACAAGGATCAACTTCTATCACAGCAGATGCTCCAGAATTATTGTAGGCAACGAAATCTGTCTGGGTAAAATTTTCTTTAGATCCCTTTTTTTTCTTCTAGATCTTGTTTTTATTTTAATTTGGCCACAACTTATTGATGTGCATGGTCTTAAATATCATGCATTGATGTTAAAAGCCATTTAATGTTAATAGCCATGTATATCTCTATAAATATGAATATGAGTGATGCTACACTGATGTTAAGTTTTAATGTACAGAACTTGACGTCACTAAATCATTTTTCTATGGATATACTTGAAAAACAAAGAAATTTGTTACTATATAGAAATGTATCAATTTCATCTTTTATTTTCCTTGTCAGCTTCAAGATTCCGAAAGTGTTCATGTTATGGGATAGGCCCTTCCCAGTGACTACAACTGGGAAGACAAGAAGAGACGAAGTCAGAAGAGAAGTAATCTCTCACATGCAACTCCTGCCCAGCCATCTTTGACTAGATCACCACCATCGCCATCTCATGCATGCCAAGCAGATGGAGTGAATGCATGGACTCTTTCTTCAGCCATTTTTGTAATTTTCATAAGATGTCGACGAAATGATAATGGAATGGGAAATTTTGAAGAATTAATGCATGCCGTCCTGTGAGAAACTAAATTTCTAATTTAAGACGCAGTGATAAATGTGATGATGATTGGTGAGCAAGTAGGAATCGCATCAGCCGGTAACTAGTCCTGAAAGACTACTCAAGCACACAAGTCAATTTATTTATGGGTCCACCTTCGATCATGTTACTTATATATCTCAACTACCTTCTTTGTCTTCAATTTGTATACATCTTCAATAAATGAATTAAAAAAATTAAAAGAGAATAAAAAAGTTAATAAAGTTAACTTTCTTAAACATCAGTCTTTTACATGAGAACACTTAATAAGCGACAAAAAAGTATATAGCTGTCTTCTATAGTCTGAACGCTACATGGGGCCACCATGAATGAATAGAAATGAATTGTCAACCTCGTGCCAATCCCTTTGGCAAGCTAGATAGTACTTGTGTCAAATCCGAAAAAGATGTCTCATGTTCGATTTTAGCTTGTCTCACCAGGGAGAGGGAGAAATTATCTAGTGGAACGTTCATACAGGATGAGAAGTACTTACCCACCCCATGCTTTAACTAAAATTAGCTAGTTCTCCCTCCTTAACATGGTCGATGAATATCTACCATATATATATATATATATATAGAAAAAATTTATATAAACTCATATATTAGAAAAAGTTTATATGAACTTTATATATATATATATATATATATATATATATATATATATATATAAGTTCATATATAGGTCCACTGCACTCACTGTTTTACACGTTTTAACCATTTCTATGTATATGAGCGTGAGTAATTTCAGGTCTTTAACTGTAGCTAGTTTACATATCAGAAAATAAATAGACTTATCCACAGCCAGGTGGACTACTTAGATTAGTATAAAAAAATACAAACAGGATGGATATGACATGAGACTCATTCGCCGACCCACGCGTCTATACTTGGAAGGTCCAATTCGGAAAAAGAAGGCTCCATTAATGCTGATGAGTAGGATGTGATTTATTGCAGAAGCAGCAGCTGGAGCACAACTGGAAACTCCCCTTCACAACACTGACACCCAAGATATGTTACACACATAACAACAACTAGTTAGTAGCAAACATCAACTAGAAATGATGGAGCAACATATGATGCCCAGATAATAACTTCTTGCCGCCACCAACCCGGTAGATTCGAACGACTTAGTAGCCACACGCAAGGCGTCTCTCCGACAGATCGGAGGCAGGCCCGGCATGGAATGCCCACCACGTTTTGACGATTTATTTACTCTTGGACCATGAAGAAAGGGAACCTGTGATATTATCTATTTAATATTTGATGTATTAAAATAATTTTTAAATATTTAAAAGTGAGTAAATTTAGGTATCAGTTTAAGTTTAAACAGTTCTACTAATTAAATACCTTATTAGTGAGGAGGGGTTACTGATCTATTTTGTTTGGATTCTTTGAAGTTCCAAAGAGCATGAAGACCACATGCTTTTGTCTTGAGCAGATGGAATAGGGGCTGCATGCAATTATAACTATCGGAGTCATGGTTGGGAGAGGGAGGAAATATGTCATTTTTTCCTCTTCCACACTTTTAATGAGCCTCTCACAGCTGAAGCCAAAGTTTATATATAGCCTTGCCCTGGCATCTCACTCCTCTAACCACCCCTCAAACCCTCTTTCAAGAAGCTGATATGTCTCACCACCCCATCCACCAAGCCAATGAGAACAGCCTCTTTGGGGGCCTCTCAAGGGAGGAATTCTGCAAGAAACACAAGGTCCTCCACCATGAGAGCTTCATTTTGAACCAGCTAAACATGAAGATCTACACCCAGACATGGCGCCCCGAAGCCGCCGACCCGGCCTCTCCAGTCGTGCTCCGCGGTGTGGTCGGACTGATCCACGGCTACACCAACGATTCCAGTTGGCTCCTCCAGCTCACTGCGGTGGCCATGGCCAAACTGGGGTTCTATGTATGTGCACTGGACCTCCAGGGTCATGGCCTCTCTGAAGGTGTACGTGGGCACGTGCCGGACATCAAGCCGATCGTGGATGACTGCGTCCAGTACTTTGACTCGGTCAGATCCGATTACCCGGGTCTCCCGGCCTTCCTGTACGGTGAATCACTCGGAGGAGCCATAGCCATGCTGGTCTGCCTCCGGCAGCGTCGGACATGGGCCGGACTGATCCTAAGCGGGTCCATGTGTGGGGTGTCCACCAAGTTCAAGCCAGTGTGGCCGCTAGAGATGTTCCTTCCTCTGGCTGCCACCTTCTTCTCCTCTTGGAAGCTGGCTATGACCAAACCCCTGGCCAGCCGGTCGTTCAAGGAGGAGTGGAAGAGGCGGCTCAACTCTAAGAACCCGAACCGGCCGATGTGCCGAAAGCCGACGATGGCGACGGCCCTTGAGTTCCTCAGGGTGTGTGAGGAGTTGAGGAGGAGGAGCAAGGAGCTGGAGACACCATTGTTAGTGGTGCACGGCGAGGACGACAGCGTTTGCGACGCCGAGTCCGCCGCAGACGTCTTCGACATGGCAGCCAGCAAGGACAAGACACTTCACATCCTGCCCGGAATGTGGCATCAGCTGATCGGAGAGCCGGAGGAAGGAGTAGATGTGGCCTTTGGGATCATATTCTCATGGCTCAGGGTTAGGTCAGACAATGCTGTCCTTAATACTGCTGGTGTTGGCTTAGGGTTAGGGGTGCAAGATTGAGAAGTTGGGGTTATGCCAAAAACAAGAAAAGAAGAAAAAATAAGATTTAATGAATGCTGAAGGGACATTTACAGGTATTGTGGGCACAGTCTGGTTGAATGAAAGTGAAGGTATTAAACTTGAGTCCAGCATGAAACTAGTTTCAATCATGTGCTTTCTAGGGCTCATTTTCGGCAGTCTAATAAATCAAATAAATTCACATCATACGCCTTATCCCAACTATTAGAGGTCTGCAACATGGGCTCTATACCATATCTGACTCCTATTATTGTCAAAATGATCAATAGGTACATAACTTCATCCCTCAAAGCCTAGAAATAAATTCGGATTTACAAATGTTTTTCTGATCACTTACCATGATCAAATTGCATGATCTATGGTGGTGTGGCATCATCCCATTATTAGTCATTAAGCCTTAGATATAAAAATTGATGACAACCCCATTAATTCTTTCAGTACCTCATTTTACTCGTAAATTCGTAAAGAGGTTTATTGGAATACTAAAGGGATTATTGGGGTACATATAAACTCGTTCTATCATAAAATAAACCTAAGAGTTATGCAAATCTTCATTTTTGTCACAATTAAATTATAAGCTGATTAAATATGCATCAACGTTAATTTAGGTTCCAATTATTGGCGTTGTTTCATGCAGGTACGTTGAGCTTAAGATGCTTAATTAGACATGAATAATCAGATGAGGTAAATTGTTAGTGTTGTCTGAGTTGAGTTACAAAGGTAAAGATGCGTGGACATAAAAAATCAAGTCCAAGATAATACTAGTGCTGCCTCATTCGAGTTATGAGCTAAAGAGGGTCGAAGTTAATTATCAGTGTTGTTTCAGTTGAGTCATTAATAGGCTAAAGAAGTTTAGACACAAAATCAAGTTGATTATTCAGAAATGAGTGCACCAATACTTACTACAAAAAAGAATATTTTAAACATCATATTTCTTCCTTCAATGTCCTTTCTTTTATTTTATAGAAATAATTTGACATGTTAATGGAATTAGATTATTTTTAATATATAACTATTTGCGGACTTTATATTTCAACATTTTTTTTTTAATAAAGAGAAAATTGCTAAGTTGAACTGAAGGGTGACACACCAATTACCCTACGTGTCCTGACATGTGCCACTTTTTGTACTGTTCAAATTTGTACATGACTTTTCTTATGTCATTAAAAAAGCAGTCTGTGTCACCTTTCTTCCACGTTCTCTTTCTTGTCTTTTTTCTTCCTAACCCGTTACGCCATTATCAATACCTCTGTCACCGCCTGTGCAACCTCCATCACATCTCCATTGTTGCTCTGCCCCCACCAATGCAGCCACCTCTGCCATCATGCTATATAGCCATTGGCGCCACCAAGCTATGGTTGGCCATACACAGTAATCTTGTCTATAGCTGCATGTCATCACCATTTTTTCATCTTTGCTACCTGACTCCTCCTTCGTCATCACTACATGTATTACAATTAATATAAATTTACTGTAGGGTACGATAAAATTATATTGTAGTAAATTGCACGGCAAGTGCGGGTGGCTCTAATGGTGGTAGCAACTCCATTAGATCTGGTAAGCTCCAATAGATCTAGACATAATATAGTTTCATTGTATTGATTTACAATAAAAATATACTCTATACACCACCTCCACTAATATCAAGAGGATATGTTCTTGCCTCAACCATGAGTGGCGACCGTAAGTCGTGATGTTCATATTTTGCCCCTATCATGACTATGGTTGTATCAATGTCACTCAGACTCATGCCTATGCCCATGTAACTGAGGGGCAAAATGCCCCCTGAGTAGCTTGGGCTATCGGATATAAATCTAACAGCCTGGTGGGCCCGGGCTCACGCACAGCCGCGTGAGCCCAGGCTCACCTCAATGGGACTCATATAGTTGCTAGTTGTAGCCAGCTAGCGGTAACGACCTAGCTGGTTACAACCTCGCTAGTCATCATGGAAGGTCATATCAATATGGATGATATAGATATGGGTGTGCACCAATGATACACTTGGTACACGTCCATTAATATCTAGTTGTAGTATTGATAACCATGGATACGAATACACACCAATAATATACTTGGTACACATTGAAACAAGTACGAACATTTTGATACACATAAAAAAAGGTTCTAACTAATAATATATTATTATAATACTTCTTTTAAGAGTATAATAAGACACGAAAAGATATGATTTAATATAGATCTACAAACAATGAGTGATAACATCATATAAAATATAAATTAGTTTTAAGCACAATATGCATAATAGAATAACTTAATTTGCAACTAACAAATAGTTATCAATTACATAATAAAATACTATATCATTATTATCTTATCAATTAAAAATATTTAATGTTAGTGTAACAACTACAAATATTACAATACTTAAAAGGTAAAATCTATATACCATAGTGCCCATACAAACTATTACTCCCTCCATCCCGTATTAAGTGCTCTAAAATTAGTTTATTTTAAAACTAAATAAGATATTTTATATGAGTCACAAAAATATTATGGATAAGCCTCCAAGTTAGGTATATAAATAAATGCATAATTGTGGATTATTATATTTGAAAAAAAATATGTAAAATTGTATGAATTCACCTCTATTGATCTTATATAATTTTAAAAAAAGTATTTTTCATATAACAAAAATATTATCAGCTTTGAACCTTCTAAGAGGTTGGGTTTAAATTTTATTTTTATTTTTAAGGGAATTTTTTTTAAAAATTTATTAATTTTTTTAAAATAAAATAATATAATATTAATATGTATCAACAATATTGATACCATATGGCCGGTACCACTGATACACATTAACTTTTCCTATAGGGTGTACCACCCCATTTCTGTTCTAGTTTTGGCCGATATGACCTCCAATGTTAGTCATTGCCCCAATTTAGTTGGCTTGTCCTGATTCACCTTCCGCAGCTAAGCCACAGCCAATGAGTGAATGTGGCTAGTAGAGAGACATGGGTCGAGTGGATATTTTTAGTTTTAAATGATATGACATGTTTTAAAATTTTAAAGTAAGTGAGCTCGCCTAAAAAAGTAGTCTTATTTATGTGTACGAAATGGCGCTCTTTGGAGTTTGGACCCACGGATACTGAGTGGAGTCGCATTGAACTTATTATCAAGAGCCTCTTTAATAAATTACCATACACTTAGGGCCAATTTCTTTTATTAGTAGACAGTAAACCTCTCCTGCCATGTAAATGCTATTAATTCTAAAGTATTTAGACCTCTCAATAAAAGTGCCTCGTACTTTAATTTCTAAAGAAACCTTAAAAAGAAACAAAGAAAAATGAGCTTATACTCCTCTTACCACTTGTGGTAATACAAGGGAGAAAGACCAATAAACCCCACAAACAGGTCAAAGAGACAATTATGTAGAACTTAAGAAGACAGGAATAAAAGACAAAATTATCCTATTTTACTTCAAATTTAAAAACATATGTCATCTTCTACCTTTTAATTTCTTAGCTATACCAGTGGCAGGCCTGGCCTGTTTCCACATTAGCCAAAGCCAGCTGCAGCTGGCCTTGCTACTACATAAGATGCTCATGCTAGATGGCCTAACCTATTTCCTTTGGAAGAGATTTTAATGTTTTCCATTAACAATAAGCCCAGCTTAAAAGACAGACAAGGACATCTATAAAATTGATGGTGTATATGCTAACTCACGTAAGCATGAGTGATACTAATGCTAACTTAACATATACGCCATTAATTTCATGAATGGTCTTTATATTCTTCTTAGTTGGGCTATATGATAAGTAAGAAACATGAAAAACAAAAACTTGCATTTCTGTCAGGGGAGGAGCCACATGGAAGCTTGGGGGGCAATTGCCCCCCCTAACTTTTTAATTTTTTTTAAATACCCATATAGTATAATAGTTATGCCCCCCTTAAAAAAAATATTTTGCCCCTCCCTATTCAACTAGTGTGCTATATGCCCTCTATATTCAAGCTTGCCCCTCCTCACCCAAAGTTCTGGCTTCGCCCCTTATTTCTGTCACAGCCAACCCACTGCAGCAGGGCTTAAACAAAAAATTTATAAATTCCTTATAATACCATTTTTCATAAGCTATTTACGAGTTATTACCAAGCACCCTAAAAGCCGTAAGGCACTTCCTCGTCAAATGATTTTAACGTACCATTTGCAAATTGAGATGCTAACGAGCAATCTTAATACAAATTAAAATTCTAAAAGAGGCACCCCAAGGATTCTAGCTAGAATGTGGCATCAGCTGGACGACCAAAGAGACAAGAGAATACGTGGCCGTGGTGTTTCCCCTAGCTTAAGGTTAACTCATCAATGGCATAATACTTATACAGTATATTTCTAAGCAACAAAGTACAGCAAGGGTCTTGAGGGCCAGGCCCACCGCCATAGTTGCTGAGGAATGGAAAAGGGAGAAGACAAGTGCCGGGAAAAAAGGGTGTCTGACAAGGGATAGGGGGGCCTCAATCAATGATATGATGCACAAAATCGGGTGTATGTACAGCCATCAGCCAATGTCAATATCAGTTACAACAGTAAGCATGAACTTTCAAGCATGAAAGGTAATTGCATGCATGGAAGTAGCTGACGCAAAAGGCATGCGTATGAGATTGAGGATGGAATTTGACTTTTAAGGCCTGTTTAGGCAGCTTACTAAATAGAAATTCAAATAACCAGAATTTCACACGCTAAGACATAAAACTAAATAAAGCTCCTTTTGTCATAGGAAGAGTAATTGTTCATTTTTTTTTCGTTTTTCTTTTAGGTAGTAGATATCTTTACTTTCACATATAACCCAGTTTATAGTCAACAATTTTTGGCACTTTATAACATAATTTTGTGTTTTTTATTTCTAACAAGGGCTAGAGACCTGAATATTATACTCCCTACATCTTGCATTAATAACACCATTGGGCTTTTCAAAATGAACTAATTTTTAAAAGTCAAATGGAGTTATAATGTAGGGCAGAGAGTACCGTTTACACAGAACAATACCCATAATAAGCTAAGTTCCGCCTTTATTAAGAGGAAATTACTTTAATTAAACCATCAACAAAGAAATACAAGTGACAGAGGGATAAACCCCCACAAAGGGGTGGCAAGGAGCAACATGATAATAGCCAATCTAGCCAATGAAGTAAGGCAAACCCTGTTTCTCTCCACAGCAGGCGTCCGGAGATAACTGATATGCTTCAAAGTGGTATCAAACCTGGATGAGACTCCCAACCCAGCCAAGTAAACAAAATTGCTGAATTTATCTCAAGATCAAGTGAAAGAGACTAGCAACATAAACAAATTAAGATTTTCCCGCCACCAGTAAGTGAGCTGTCGAGGCAGTTTTAAAGACTTGAATAGACAATGACTAAAAGGTATTAATGCGATGCGGTCAGACAATGAATCTAGCAAAGTTAAGTCTCTAACCTCAGTTAGCACAATCACATTGAATTGAGCAAAGCTGACTAAGGAAAGATCCTGCATAATTCCTACAAACCAGTGTTTTAAAAACCGCGGCCACCGACCTGCAATCTGTTTTAAAGCTATTGAGAATCTCTCACTTGAGCAGGGAGATCAAACCAAAATATCATCCAATAGCAGCCACTTCAACCTTTTAATTAAGAGAGTGTGCAGCTTCATCAAATAAGACCTATACAATAAGATCATATAGGAAAACATAACGAACCTTAAAATTTCCCTTCGTACTCTAAAAATTGCAAGGAAACCAAACCATCAAAACATTCCACCCCTCCCTACTGACTGACAACTAATAGCCAATAAATGAGAAAAAAAAAAAGAATAATGTCGTGCCAAAGAGTAATCCTTTCAATATATAATCTTGAATGTACATTTTTCTTAAAGTCCCGTTAGTATGAGCCCGTGTCAGTGCGTGCCCAAACATCGCAGGCCGTTGGATTTAAATCCAATGAACCACGTTACTCAGTGTACATTCAACAGCTCACGATGCCTTGCTCATGTTAATTTTTTCCTTTTTCTTGGTTATTACTATACTGTTTATGTAGTTGGTTTTGACCATGTACTACTATTAGGATTTGATAATAGATGGCACAGGCTACAGAATGGTCTTATATGTGCTATACTGAGTTGCTGACTATACTTATTAGACAAGTTCGATTTTTCATGCTTCCAGTACAATTGTAGTAGACAGAAGTCAACAAGACACGTATTAGCTACAAGCCTATCGGAAAAACCTTTTAATGATGTAGACGCTGAATAAAGGGATTCCTTATTGGAAGTATATAGTGATAAAATGCCTCTTTAGTAACTTTATTACGGTATGCTGAATATCATCCCCGAATAGGCTACCGAGTGGTGCTGCAAAAGGAAAGTGTGCAAGTTCTGTTCAAATGGAAAGTCAAGCGCTCATAAATTGCAATTTAGGTCAAAACCATAAAAATGAGGACTCCGACCTCCATATCGATTTTCCACATCTCCCTTCCTTTACATTTCAAGATGATCTCAACAAAATTGCAAGTACAAGTATGAACAGAGAGATGGTAAGGAAATTCAGCAGTTACAAAACTTAACTTCAAGATACATGCTAAAATCAGCCAAGATTTCAATGAACAATCAATCTACCTATTATCCATTAAGAATTTATCCTCTTCTTTGATCTTCCAACTCTAATTTGTCTCGCTTCTCGCCTTATAGCTGTACAATTGGTTGCTTATTGAAAGATGCCAAAAGTCAGCTTTTGATAATTCTGAGATTACCTTTCGATTCTTTCATGAAGGACGTCCAGGCAAGCATAGCTGCCCCCACTGCAGGCTCCAGCTGAGGTTCATAAAGGAAAATTATCCCCAATTCTTTGCATGTAGAAACATCATATTCAGAAGCTACATATGTATTATATAGCTACGGTTAGGGGATCACTATGATTCCTGCCTGAGTGGAAATATTCTTTGTGAAATATAATTATTCCTTGATGTATAGATATTGACATATGGGTTACTCTTGTTTATTTAACAACATTATTGTCCATATCACATTACTGGTCTTGGTTATTTCCTAGATAAAAGATATGGTCTAGCAAAGAAGATATAGGGTCAAACTAAGTAGGTAACTCAGTGGCTAGTATACCTATTTCCATTGCATATCATTATTGTCTTTACTACTCTTACCAAAGCAATCCGGGATCAGTCAACAAAACAGATGAGTAAGAAATTCTTTTTAATATATCCTTTACTTGTTTAAAGTGAACATAGCTGTAAAAGATAAATAAGAATAGAGTACAGCTAACCTGTGGTCTAATAGGACGCGCCCCTGGATAGTCATCAGTAATGCATCTAATTACTTCTTTCCCTATATCCCAACTCTTGTTAGCTTCCAGCACACCGCCAACCATAACAAGTGGAAAATGTTCTCTACCATCTGCAAATAGAGTGCCTTTAAATATAACAAATAAACTCTGCTGAAAATTTGCCACAAAATTTATCTCTCTTTTTGTTCTGATGACATATCAGAAGATGAAATTACTAATGAATAGAATCCTTCCTCTGCTTTTCCTCTTTTTTCTTAACTTGCTTTAAGAGCAAAGAATTATGTAACATTTTAGTCAATTCCATTCCAATTCTCACACATGCATGTGGGGATGGTAGGAAGCAGTAGTTAAAATCAGATAATATATAGCTAAATGACAGAATATGATTCATAAATACAATGATGATATTTAAAGAACCATCTTCAGGGGCCAACATCATCGAACATCAGAATCCCTCTTTGGTTCACCTTGAGGTGTCTTACAGTTATAGTAACAAAGTCAGCATTTCAGTTCGTTCCGGTGAGGGAGTCATTTGTATTCATTTTATTTCAGAAAATTTTAAGAAAATTTTTGAAGAGGTGGAATAGCTATCAGGAAGAAGGGAAACCTAAAAAAGAATCTGCCCTAACTGTTAAAACCTAAAAAGAACTTGCCCAAAGTGTAAAAATATCTAAAATTTTCTTGCCTTAACCATAAAAAACTAAAAATTGACCTGCCTAAAATGTAAAAAATACAAAAATTACCTGCCTAAAATGTAAAGAATCGAAAATAACCTGCCAAAAATGTAAATTTCGCAAAATTTCGATAAAAATTTCAAAAAATTAGTAAAATGGACGAAAATTTGAAATAAATTTCGGTTTAGGCCCATTTCACAAAATTTGTTACTATGCCTACAGGTAGCAAGGCTAATGCTTGCATCACATAGACAGTTAGCTAGTTTATTACTCCCTCCATCCCATATTAGTAGCTCCATTTGAAATAATAGTGATTTTTATTGAATGGTGAAACCCACTGCTAAGAGAATGGAAAATAGTTTTGGGACACTTTTAAGCCACTTAAATGGAGCCAAACAGAGCTATTAATATTGGTCAAACTTTTTTCCCAGATGGAGCTTTTAATATGAGACGGAGGGAGTATTTAATATTGCAAACGCAGCGCACCTTCCCCACACAAATTAAGTCTCTGAACCACAGCTTTGACACTTAGTGCCAATTCTTTCACAGAATCATGTAGAATCTGATTGGCTACTTGATCCCCAGCTTCTGCACAAGTCACCACCACCGGAACAAGTTCTGCAATTCGAGCCCAGGATGGATCTGCATAAGTCCACCTACATCCCGTAGAAAAGGTAATATCTAAATGTAAATCTCAAATTCCTATAAAAATAAACAAAAAATCAACTAATAGGGTGTCTAACTAAAACTGTTTGCATAAATCTGCCATTTTTTATGCTATCTATGTACATGTGTATCAATAGAAAAGGCCGAGGAGAGAAAGTACCCAATAAGTTCATCAGGAGAAGCAAGCTTGAGCATGTGGAGTATACTCTGAGTAAGCATGGTTTGAGGGCCACGACCATCTTGAGCTCTAATAACAGCAGTTAATGCCTGTGAAGCTATTCCGTAACCGCTGCATGTAGATACATGTCAATTTCAACTATCTGGCTTCAGTGATCTCTTCAACTGTTTATGGAAAAAAATTGAAACATATACGACAACGGCTCTTGCAGGAAAATCTGCCTCCAGCCAGTTTCCTATACAAGACTAATCCATTATGAGACAAGTTGCCAGCTGAACATATAATGAATAACTAGAAGATCCCATTATGCGTAGATTACCTGGTCTGGCTGAAATCTGTAAAAATCAGAAATAATTATCTTTTTTTTTAGGAAGCATATTCTGTTAACAGCTCGTTTTTCTTAGGAAGCACATTTTGTTACAGCTCATAGACATGGTTAAGATATCATAATCCCGTCACAGCTAACAGTAAATGTGACAATGTAGTAAATTGAATATGAAACATCCAAATTATGCACCTATAGATACAACTAGATACTACCACTAAAGCCTAAACACCCTGTTAGAAACCAAGTTGCTTTTAAAGTTTAAGCTGTCAAGGCACAGCCCAACAATGCATATCAACCCTAGATCAGCCCAAATAGACACAAACAGAAAGACAAATTATCCAACACCCCCTGTATGGGCAAGCATGATTTTAATCAATGCATATGCTTGAACATGCACTGAATACAGACACAGAGGCAAGGATCAAAACAAGGACCTCTTGGCTCTGGTACCATGTGCGAAACCAAGTTACCATAAAAGCTTAAGTTTTCAAGGAAGGGCCACCCAACAATGCATATCAAGCCCAGATCGGCATAGACATACACATAAAGACAAACAGATTATCCAACACACCCACCTATGGAGGAGCTTAAATTCATAAGCCTAACAGTCCAACAGACAGCTAAGACTATGTCTAGTATTTCAGAAACAACACTCTTTTCTTACTTTAACTATTGCTAGATTCTTCCTATATACAAGACACCCGTGAATAAAAAACTGTCAACTCCTTCCACCCTAGTTTTTAGCTCTCATCTACTTACTTTCTCCCAATCATCATCGTTATGGAAAATTCTACAAAATGACATTAAGAGAAGAAAGAAAGGTAGATAACCTTGATATAACACCAGAGACACAATATCTACAGTAATGGAGTAATTTATCTATACCTTTTTTTTCTCTTTCTATCAATTTATAGCATGCACTCAAATAATAGAAGAACTGTGGAAGAGACATGATAATAATGTAACCTTTCTCTTCCATTATAATGAAATTAGAATGTAATGTATTGCAAGAGTACATCAGATCTTCATCTTCCGACTCTGTTTTTTGTTTTTTTGATGAATTCATCTTCTAGTCAACATATCATATTAGAGTCCCGATAGTACGCCAGCATGAGCCTGGCATGGCGGGCCATCAGATTTTGATTCAACAATGCACATTACTTAGAGAGCATGCAAATTTAAATCACCAGCCTACCCCCTCAATTAATGCATGCCATCGGATCAAGAAGTGACAGCTCGCGAAGTCAGGGCTCAGGCTGGTGCGCATGAGTCCCAGCTCATGTTAACTTTTTCTATCATATTCATTTAAAAGAAAAAAAAAGACTAACCTTCCCCAATCCCCTAAAATAGGTCCCGCACCTGCAGCCCTGGCTTCCCTTCCATCTTCCGTGAAACCATAAGCAATGGTTCCAGTGCCAGCAATTAAAACACAGCCATGAAGCTCGCCCATGGTTCCACTTGCTAAAGCTGCGACTGCATCATTTTGAACAGATAGCTTGACATTGCCTGGAAATATATCCCTGAAAAAACAAAGGATGTAACAACAGATTCAACTCTAATAATAGCAATAAGAATCATGTATCAAAAGTAAAATCAGTCCACTGACACGTTGAAAAGACATACAGATTTAATGAATTTGTACACTTTTATATGCTATGTAGGGGTGGCCATTGTGCGGGCCACTCCGCACCAGTGGATCGGGCAGTGGGCCGGCCTGCCCAGCTCGTCTTCAACCTCTCGCCAGGATAGTTCCAGACGAAGCAAATACCCGCCCGCGCCTCTGTCGTCCGGCGAGGCCCGCCGGTGGTCTAAACAGCCAGAAAAAAACCCTCCGCCCGACGATGGATAACACATGGGCAGCCAGAAAAAACAACTACGGCGGTCCTGTGACGCGGTCCAAGCACAAAACGGGCCGCAGGCCGGCTCGCTGCCACCCCTAATGCTATGTTAAACAGTTAACTCTTTAAGAAGCAAACCTAAGCCAATTTAATATCCGCTGCTGATCAGTTGGATGGTTGACACCAGAAACAGCTAAACAGACAGCTCGAACAGCAGAACGGTTACTACCAGACTTCACAAGCGCTTCTGCCATAACCTGCTCTAATGTCTCCCTAGCAGCAATTTCTACAAAATATAATCAAGAGTGCCCAAATCAATCCTTCTTTTTACAAACAACATGTAAAAAACAATCGCATCATATTAGATTTATCACATCTGTTACAAACCAAAAGTTCAAGTTCAAGTTCAAGCAGCAACTATTATATTTTACTTAAACCAGCTCTAAAAGGCTCAGTCGAGGCAGGTATGCGCTTACATTGAAGATGCAATCCACCTCAGTGTAACCCAAACTGGTAAATCACTTGACAGCCAGCAGAATCACTTAAAGCGTTCAAATAACAGGAGAGTACAGAAAAGAGCTAAAATATGATTGGCATGTGGAAGAACTATAAGAGTATAAGGAACTAAGGATGACAGACACATTGATCAACATTCTATGTAGATAAACCGTTTACCGCACAGTCTTAATGGCTTCATACATAGTATTGAACATATAATCCACCATAATTAGAATAAATGACCAACAGTCAGCACTTCAAAAAGATGCAGATAATTCACTGCTCATAAAGTTGCAAAATTTCAAAAGAGATTTAGGTTAATAGCTAAACAGCAGTTAGAAGTTTTAAGAATGAGAAACGTCCCATAACTGATAATCAAAAGTCACAAGTTTCTACAAGTAAGAAAGAGAAACATCAAAGGATGAAAATCCCCGGAACTTTAACTGTGACAGATAAACAATTATTAAATTTTAGCACACAAACAGAATATATCAGAGAGCCAATTGAATTTACGAGCCCAAGTGAGGCGAAAATGTTTACTTCCTACCACATTCTGATCGCCAAAATCAACATTTAACTGAACTTTATCAAAGACAAAACAGAGCATCAACACTTTAGAAAGGCTAGCCCAATACAAAACCCCAATTACCAACGCAATTAAACACATTCCAAAGTGCAGCCTAAGAAAAACTGACTAGTCGACCAGACATGAAGAACCCAATTCGTACCAAGGATTCTATTCCCATCTGCTACACTCTATATTCTGCAAATCCACTGTACGATCGAAATTTCATTCAAAAGCTCAACAGTGTGCCAAAAAGAGGACTTTTCTCAAAGCCCAATTGGTGGAGAACAAGAGATACCTCCAACACTGTTGTGATTGGAGCACCCGGCCACTGCACGAGCCAGCACAGGGATTCTGTCCGGAATTCGATCAGAGAATGGAACGGCCATGCAGATACAGACGGTGGAGGTGGTCCCGCCATCCAGACCGAGTATCACGTCGGAGGCGGCGGGCGAGATGGGCATCTCCTCCTCGAAGTCCCACAGATCACCATTTCGGTGCCGCTTCATGGAAGGTTGCGAGAGGAGAGGGAAGACCGGAGCTTGGCTCATTGTCAGAGTGAAGACGCTTCCTATGTAGAGAGAGGTCGTAGCAAGGCAAGAGAAGGATTTGTGAGAATTGGATTCGGCGGCAAAAGGGCCAAACATAAGAAGCTGCCTGCTTCATTTTAACTAATCATGATTATGATTAGGAAGAGAGATTAATTAATTATATACGAGTATTATCTTTTTTTGTAATTGACACTTGGCTTCGATGCACACTTTTACATTGTTTCATGATTTTCTTAGATGGGTTAGGTTTTGTATTTCATATGATTTCCTTAGATGGGTTAGAAAGAGATCCAACAACACATCAAAGATTAAATCAACATGTTTAAAAAAATTTAAGAAGATCCTTCCTTACAAATTGAAGGATATTTTAGATGGAATGTTGTAAATCTCCTATATCTTTGAAGATGAAACAGTGTTGAATGTAATTTTTTTAAACTTAGAAAACAGTGTGACTGCATGATTTGAGGCTGAGTTTTGTAGATAAGTATAGCAATTAATTAGGCTTTTTCTTTTTCTTTTTTTTGAACGTTAATTTTTAATGTTTGACACGGAATAATTCTCATTGAAAAAGAGGGAAAAACTACTACTTAATCTAGTTTTTTATATTTGGCAAAAGAGAAACCTTAATTAAAGAAATGAGAAAATATATTAATATTCGACCAAAAATCTAAAGTCACCAAATGGATTTGTTAGTTGAACAATTTTAGATTCTTTGCATAGTAAAATTTCTTCGCCAGTATCCATTTTTTCTCTGATCCTAAGATTATACTCCTACAAATTAAATCATTAGTGTGGTACACTCATACGTCTCTTTTTTTAAAACACGCCTAAATACTATTATTTAAATATTTATTTAATATTTTAAAAAATTTATTTACAAAACAAGTATGTTAACATTTGGTCTTCCAATTACCCAAGTTTTTTTTTAAATACTATTCTATGTTGTCCACACATGAAAACTGAGAAGTTCAATTTCCAATTGTCACCACCCTGTCAGTTCTTACAGCATTGCCATGGGCCCTATTAACTTTAGTGCATGCTGCTAGACTCCAATTTTTTTTGTGAATTTTACTCAACTACTCCAACCTTGTCACAATTTTCTATATGGGTTTTACACAAATTACGACTGCTAGAAGGCTGCTTCTTGTTTTTGTGGCCTTTGTCTCTTTTGTAGAATAAATGAATTAGCAACTTGTTTAAAGATACAACTTCTTTTGGCTTAGATGCCGTAATACGGTTTCTGCTTAACATAGGCTAATCTGCTACCACCATCTGGCAACCTTTGGGCTGAAGAGACCTAAATGACAAATATAAGTTTCCAACAAGAAGATGCTGAAACTTGAAAGTGGTCACTTAAATGGTACTATATATATATACGCCATAAGATGGGTTTTTATATAAGCACTCATGAGTCCCTCGTACTTTTAAATTGTTCATTGTCCTTGTTTTTAAGGTGTCGTTAACAAACAGTACTATCTAACATCATTTGTCACCGGCACTTTATAACTCTAAATAGTACTCTTCCCCCTCATATAGTTTTATTTGAAAAAATAATATTTTTTATTAAATATTAAAACTCACATAAAATAAGCTTATGATACTCTTTTTAAAGTATTTAATCACATAAATTGAATAAAATAAAACTATTAATATGAAATAAATTTTTTATCAAATAGAGTTATTAATTTAGGATGAAGAGAATAATAAATAATAAAAAAGTTTCATCTCTCGCTAGCCTTACTCATTAACTAATAACTTTAAAAAAGGAAACAAAATAATTAATTTTTTTTTGCACAAACAGAACAATTCACTTGAGAGTAATGATGCTTGTTATGCATAAAAAATAATAATTTAAAACAAAAAAGTTAAAATATATTATCTATCTTACATTAATAATTTTTTCTAGTTTTTTAAAATAAATTAATTATAATTTATTTAAAAAAAATTAAATAGAGCTATTAGTGTGAGACAAATGAAGTATTACATTGTTGTAAGAATAATTTTCACTTGAGGCTGACAACCAATATACTGGTTTTATTATTACTAGCAAAAATGTACACACATTATGCATGTAAAAAAAGATTAAATAAGAGAAATAAAATATATATTAAATAAAGGTCTCTCTTGTATACTATAGTTATAATAATTTAAATTAAATATTATGGTATAGGTCGGAGAAGACAATAGTGTTGAAGGACTTTGTGTCGTATGGTGTGTTATTAATATTTAGGATTAGTTTGGTGGAAGATCTTATTCGATAGAGCTCTTCGAGGGGTTTCTAAGGGCGTTAAAAATATGCAAATTCGAATATATATAACACATATAAATATAAAAAATTATTATAGAAAAGTGTGTTATATATATGGATAGGGTGGCCAATGAAACGATATAATTACAATATAAATTATTCCATTACCATAACTATTTACCAAATTTTTATCCATAACCGTTCCATTAAGTAAATGGTATAGGTACTTTCATAGTCGTTCCACCTACTAATAATTGGTCGGTTAATCAGATAACCATTATTGATGACATTTTTTTAAAGGTGCTAAAAAAGGCTAGAATAAGTATTTGTTATTCACTAGATTAGAAATTACTAAGGTTAAAGACTAACATGATTAGTAATGTTGTTTATAGTTGTTGCAAATAAATTGTAAGAATCAAACATGAAAAGTAAATGGACACATGCATTAGGCAAATACCTAATTAAACTTATTGTTTTCTAATAATTATGAGTCCAACTCCAAAGTATCCCTCCACTTCCGATTTCAAATGAATCCCAAGTGTTTCAAAGGTGTCTTGTAGGCAACAATGAGACCACATGCACTGTTGCACATCATCCATGAGTGTCTATTTCAAACAATGTTTTAAACATGGCCCGACCCCGACCCGGATTAGTGGCTAGGCTGGGTTAACTCGATTGAGTTGTGGGTCAATCTAGGTTAACTTAGATGATGACATCATCACCTAAATTTTTTTTAGAGTCCCCCCATATTTCAGAATAATTTTCACTTAAACCTATTCAAAATTTCACTTAAACCTTTTTGCCCATTCAAAACTTGTTCATTCCAACCTATTTCAATAAGTAAATCATTATTCCAAATTTTTAATCTAACATATACAAACATGATTTGTAACATAATCATGATTCCAATCAATATATATATCAAATCTCAAAATAAAACCATCTACACCACTCATTTAAAGCAATGCCAACTAGCACTCAAACTAAGCTAGTTCGAGACAGGTCAAGTAAGAGTTTGGATCCTGTAACGCCCCAAAATTTTAATAATTTGAAATTTAAACGATTAGGTCCATTAGTGAGTTTTAGGGTCCAATAAAGGTTTTTCATAAAATTAGACCATTTTAAGTTTGATTCATTCAGAGGAGCCTTAAAATATTTGATAGGGCTCGGAGAGATGAATGTATCAAGTCCAAGAACGTGTCAAACAAACATCGAGATAATAGACTATGGCCTCGAGAAGCATGTCATATGTGGGGTCTACTTTAAATTAGCAAAAAAAATACCTTGTTTCGAAGGGCTCATTGATACGAGTCCAACGGTACAAAGAACGTGTGATTCCAAGTTAGGGGTAAAGAGTTATGCCCGTTTGAAGTTTTAATTGTTGTTTTATATTAAAAACAAAATTTTTTTTTAAAAAAAAGAATATAAATTTTGCTTCAACATTGTTGTTGCCTACACCATTAGGCAGGATATAGGCAATGGCCTGCGCGTCAACGCTAATGCATGCAGTGTGCATGTGTCAGTGCTAATGCAAGGCCTTTTTTTAGCCATTGGATGTACGCCATGTGGCATGCATCCAATGGCTACTTTTACTATAATAGAGGGAGAGGGTGTTTCCAACTCACCCCAAATTTTATCCTCTATTTCTCTTCTCACCTCTGCCTGCTGTCAAACTTCTAAACCTCATTTCTAAGCTGTTTATCGCGTGATACTTTGATTAAAATACCATTCCTAACTAATTTGATGGCATTCTACGTCGTAGAGGGGTCCGTTTTTTGAGTTAGCTACTCTAAAGAGGAGAAATGACCTAGGGTAATGAGAGGCCTTGTCCGCCGCTTTTGGGCCAGGAGGGGATGTTTCCAACTCGACCCAAATTTTATCCTCTATTTCTCTTCTCACCTCTGCTTGCTGTCAAACTTCTAAACCTCATTTCTAAGCCGTTTCTCACATGATACTTTGATTAAAAAACCGTTCCTAACTAATTCGATGGCATTCTACATCGTAGAGGGGTCCGTTTTTTAAGTTAGCTGCTCCAAAGAGGAGAAACGACCTAGGGTAATGAGAGGCTTTGTCCGCCGCTTTTGGGCCAAGAGGAAGAAAATGTCTTAGTTTAAGGGGAAATTTTGTCTGCCACTTCTGAGCCAGAAGGAGGAATCGTCCCGACGCAAGGGGAGACTTCATCCGCTACTTTCGAGTCAGAAGGAGGAATCATTCTGATGCAAGGGGAGACTCTATCTGCCGCTTCCAAGCTCGAAAAGAGATCCGGTTAGGTCCTTAGGGGCTAGGTTGGGATGTGACACTTCCTAATTGATTCCAAGGTTTCATTATGGATTTACCTTTGTGGTTTGTCTATGGTGAGTGTATCATTTGTTTCTTAAGTTGACATCTGATGCACCTGTCTGTCTTTGAGATTATACGGGAGTATTAGTTATCGAAAAATGGTTTGAAAGATAATTAATAATATTATTTGTAATTACTTGTTTAATTTGAATAAGTGGAACGATTAAAAGACTTGCATAAAATGTAGGTTGGTTGAAATACTTAAGAATTGCATGTGTGATGTTATGCTTCTTGAGATATTGTAGTTTCTAGGCAGAACTATGTCTATATCTAATCTTGTTGAAAATATTGGGGATGTTGTCTGATGAGTATATATGCAACTAACATCGGGTGATGTTGACTTGATTCGAAAAATATTAATTAATACTTTTATTCTTTTGGAAATGCTTCTCCTCCTTATGTTTGGTCTTGTTTGGTTACAGGTTCTTTAGATGAGGACTAACGAGATCAGGACGTCGATGGGCAATTGAGGACAACATTGCAATAGTGGGATCTAGTTTCTTACTTCTACAATTTTGTAAGTATTTGTAAATACTGTAATAAGAACCAATTTTACTTGGTTATTTATTTTTGGATAGATGAAAAACTTGTATTTAGAGGGTTAACTTGCTATTTATCAAATTTTGACATGTATAATAATATCATATGTTTTGATATTTATATTTGTGAACCCTAAGTATCATGACCTGGATATTTAATTGGATGACTTGTTTTGTATTTGAGAAAGAAAAAAAAAATCCTCGTGATTTATTGTGTGTCCTTTATTAAAAATGATTTTAAAAATATGGGTCGTGACATTGGGTGTGCCCCATCTTCCTTTTGGAAGTATGGGTAGTGTCACACCCTGGCACACACCACCCCCGAGCCAAACCCGGTCCAAGGAGGAAGTGACACGCGACGCGAAGTATAGTTGAAATGTAGAAAACTTAACTCATCCTTGGGTGAACACACAACGGAGTAGAGCATGAACACTTTGTACAAAAGTATATAAATGACTACTAATTAAAGTATTAGTCTACTCATACCCATAACAATTAGTCATAAAAAAAAACTCACAATGGCTAAATAGGTCTAAACCAACAATAACTAACAAAGTGTGAAGTAGAGTCAAGAGTATATATCTCAACATTAACATAAATTAAACTAACATAACCCTGCGCAACGATAGCCCCTCTCAAAGTACATGACCATCCGCAAGTTCAACATAGAGCCCATCTGAAGTACCTGCATGACACGACATACAACTCCAAAATAAAATCTTAGAAACAAAGAGGGGTGAGCTGATACTCAAAAAGGGTTTTTAATACAAAATATAAACTCATGAAAATATCATAGGTATCAACATAACATTCATCATACCTATTCATCATGAGACAATTCACGTATAACCATGTCACATGTGCCTCATGTTTTAATTCATATTCCATAAACATATATTTATATAACTTGTACATCATGTCAAATATATTCTATATATACATAATTATGCCACCTAGATATTATGATGTTTAACATACTCCATAAACACATAGTCATGCTACATATATATCATGTTATAACCCACACTTCATAAGTACATATCATATCATATATGCATCATAAGTACATTCATAGTTCATAAAACATATATATACATAAGAGTCCCGTTTATATGAACCCGGGCTCATATACACTTACGTGAGCCTGGGCTCTATGGGTCATTAGATTTATATTCGACAGCCCATAATACTTATAGGTTTAAATGTCCATGAATATTATTAGCCACTGGATATAAATTCGATGGCCCGTAGAGTCCGGGCTCACGTAAACTTATATGACATAAGGATAAACATATAAATATTATTACAACAATCACATCGTGCATGAATGTTCAATTATCAACATTCGTACATTTAATATCGACGGTGCCGTGATAATGCCGTCGATATCGGAGATTAAAGGTGGGTCCCGTGCGCGGTGGCCTACGCTACACTCATTGCTCGTCGAGGAGCATAACAAAACGTTTAGGAATCTTCTGATTCTCAGACATATTCGCCTTCGCCCACCGCAGGTGCCGGCTATCGACTCCTTCCTCTTCCCTCCCTGCCTGCTTCTTGCTCTTCCATCTCGTCCCTCACATCGCCGTTCGTATTTTCAGTGTCGATTCAATTGAATCGTTGTCTTGCGCTGTTTTTAAGGTGCTGTAGGGATGAGTTTTACAGCTGTGTTTTTTTGCATGCAGTCAATTGTTGCTCTGATCCTAGTTACGTGCCACAAGCAGATGCTGCGGAGTTGATTTCTCTATCTGCTTATTTTGCTTATCCATTTCGGTTGATGTTGCTGTTTGTAATTTCAGTGGTAATTTTGGCTGATTTCGTTTTTTGTAAGAGAAAGGTAATTTATTTGTTGTTGTGATTCGGAAGAGAATTGTTTGGTGTTTTTAAGGTGCTATAGGGATGAATTGTAGAGTAATTTTGGCATTCTGGCAATTGCCGCTGATGATGTTAATTATGTGCATAAGCGGATACGGAATTTGATTTATTTATTTCTGTTGCGGGCTTGGACAATTTTAAAACGCTTTTCGGTTGGGTGAAATTGTTAGGTTTTTTGTCTTGCTGAAAATCATGTATCAGCAGGGGATCTTTGATAGGTTTTTACAGATTTTTGTGTTTCTCAACAACTGCACTGAATTTATTTATTTATTTATTTATTATTTGGTGCATTTTCATAGTTTAGAAGGCAAAAGAAACACCTGTGAAGGCATCATTTTGCTTTCTATGGATTGCTCTATACATATATCAAGTTCTTTTGAGATGTTAAAAGCAAGCTGTTTTGGGGATTTTCTCATGTTTTAAACTAAAAGTGCTTTCAGGTTCCAATTGCATTGTAAACAAAAGGTTTGGAGCTTTCAGGAAAGTAGTTCCAGCCCCTAAAACTACTACCAGAAATGCCTGCATTGTGACTTTCTCTGTAAAGCTTTTTTAGGAATACTAACTTGGGATGTCGTTAATTTCTTCTCATGATCACTTTCTTGAGTGCCTTTTACATTTTAACTTTCCATAACGCAACCTGAATATGCTTATTCTTGCCTAGAATTCCTCATGTATTTCAGAGCACTTATAAGCACGGAAACGAGTGCTTACCATGATTTTTTATAAGATTTATAGTTCTTGTCATGCTGCTTGTTTAATCTGACCGAGCAGTTTAAATTTTATTGCAGAGACTTAAGCTGTACACAAAGAATTCTACGAAATTCGACATTGGAAGTTTTGAGTGGTCACTTTGTAGACGCTGCTGAACTATTCTGAACTTTTAATTACAGTACCATCTGAAACATCTCAGGACTGCTGGCCGATTAAGGCTGGCTTCAGCATTGTAGTCACGGCTCTAGGCAAAGAAACCCGTCATAAAATTCAGAGAGGCAAACCATGCATGAAAGACTGCCCTAAACTCTTGCTTGCCTCTCCTTCTTTTCACGGTGGTCGTGGTGCCCTTCCTTCTGCTGGTGGGCATCCGGCAGATCTGACATGTCTTGCTGGCGGTGGGTGCTGAATATTGCTTAAGCATTAGCAATTTGAGATTTTGTCTCGTGTGCATTTTCTTCTCAATTTCCTGTATTTGAGCTGTGGGGCCTTATAACCTTTTGTACAATATGGTTTCACTTGAGTTATTTGGAGATGATCATTCTCTACTGAAGAACTTCTCTGGTTGTGAGCGCTTCACATGCTCTCAGGAGGCATTTAAAGGTAGATCCTTTTTTTTGGGTTTTTCCTCTTTTTCTTTTTATGTTAATACTTATGATGTTTACTCAACAGCCATAGTTGGCTGAGTTGAACTTTTAGAATAGTACCCCCTCCATCCTATATTGATAGCTACATTTAGAAAAATAGTAGTTTATGATACTCTTTTTTAAGTACCTAATCACTTAAATTTGAACAAAATGGAGCTATTGATATGGAACATATATTTTTGCCACATGGAGCTATTAATTTGGGACGGAGGGAGTATTAATGATCATTATGCAATTCATAATGATCATTGAATTTTTCTATACGGGATCGTAACTTTCTAAATGGTGAATGTTTTGCATTAACTGCTATATGCATTAAGGACTATATCTAAAAACGATTGAATTGGGAGGGCTAGTAGTAGCTCCTTCAAGAAATGCAATCTCGCGAGATTGTCAAGATCTCACAGTTTGGCAAAAATCGAGAATCAGAACAAGGGAAACCCTAAATTTCCCTTTCTCTTCACTCTCCTGCTTTAATCAAGCTCTTTTAATACAAAATTTCTCTTGGTAAGAAGAAGATGATAACAATTGTTTAATTTTGTTATATAGTCAACATTTTGTTAAAAATAAAAGTAAATAACAATAAAAATTGTTCGAAAATATATTGTCAAAAGTTAACAAGTAAATAACTGTAAGAATTGTTAAAAAATAACATTGGACCAATGACACTAGGTGAAACATAACAATTGACCGACATTAGGTGTCTTCTCATGATTTTGTAGTTGATGTATATTAATATTAGTGGTTTTAGTTGGTAAAAGATACATACATTTGTTTTCTTCTAATCACCAAGATTTTTTCCCTGATGTCACTGAGATTGAGACAAGACCGGAACCTGAGATTGTAATCCTTGCCTTCCTCAGTGATTACTTGTGAGAAAGCCGGTTGAGATTATTTGGTTATTGCCTTCCTCGGTGATTACTTGAGAGAAAGCCGGTTGAGATGATTTGGTTATTGCCTTCCCCAGTGATAACTTGAGAGAAAGTTGGCTGAGATGATTTGGTTATTGCAAGGGGGGCTACCAACAACTCTCCTGCAGTCATTGATAAGTGTCTTACACGAGCTGATAGAGGCAAACTTTGTAGCACAGTGAATCAGCTTTGTTAATTGAGCTTGGCACGTGTGTAATTCACAGTCCTGGTGTTGCTACGGAACATGCTCAGGCAGTCCAACTCTCAGAAACAGTTGCTGAAAGAACAACTATGCCTCAACAACTTGGCAGCAAAATTTCTTCATGATTATTTGAAAATTTTAAGTACTGTTCAGAAACTAAAACAATGAGAAATTATGTTGATTAGAGCCCAAAATTTAGTTAGATTTGAAGGAAATAAAAGGGAGAATAATAAAAAGAAATAGGAGAGGAAAATCTGTACTCTTTTGTCAACTGAAAAGAAGGCCATGCTCCCTTAATTGGTGGCTGCCCTGTTTTATAGTATTACTGGCTTTCTATGTATAATGATAAAATCTACTTGAAATAGAAGTCCATTCTAAATAACTTCCTAGGCAATATAGAATAGTGTGGAAGATCCCATTCCGGCTAAGTTTACTAACTTAGACCATTTTTTAAACAATAGTTACCTAAAATTAAAACTTCTATGCAGACTACTTTAGAACGTGGAAAGATCTTGGACTAGGAATCCAGACCCTTATTTAGCAAGCTGAGGTTGGGAATCAAGTGATCTCTGCTGGGCAAAGTTTTCTGGATATTTGGGGCCTCCCAATAACTTTTAACTATATTGCATTTATTTTTTAATTTTTTCAGGTATGACAACTATCCTCTTGATGCTATATTTCTGATAAAATAAATTTTCATCATGATTTTCAGCTATTATAAGCCCTGCATTAGAAGCATTATAAGGAGAGGAAGGCTGAGTAGGACTTAGCGAGAACAAGCAGATATGTATGAATGAAATTGGACCTTTTAAGATTAGGTTAAGATGTTGATGATGATGAATTATTTCGTGCATGGCCTTGATAGATTTTTGACATTATTTGGTGATGGATTCTGCTTAGATATGGAGTGCTCTGTTTGGTTGAAAACTTGAAACAAATTAAAAGGAGAAGAATACTAGAAGGTGGTTGAAACAGTGAGATCTAGAATAGGAACTCTCTTATACTGAGTCGTGAATGTAGAAGTAAACATGATTACACTCCACCCCCAAAAGATTCTGTCTGACCAATAGCTAGCAATTTTTCATCTAGCAAATGTATGGGGCGTCATAAATCCAGGTACGATACAGCTTAGGCATTTGAAGGTACAGTCAAAGTAATAATAAATTTCTTAGATGAGCAATATTTGACTTTAAGTGTGGAAAAAAATTCAAAATACTGAAATATAAGGCAAGAATATGGTGTGAAATACATTAAAAGAGATTATTTAGCATTTTTTACAAAAAAATCAAGTTACATTTGTGTTATTTGCGGTTAACAGTTTTTAGGGGATCAATTTGTATGTAGAGCTGAAATACATGTTACACAAAACAATATTGTACAACTCTAAGAACATGGAAATGAAAGCAGTTATTCCTTTTAACTTTAAGTCCTGAGATTGTTTAGCATTAAATCTAATTCACATTTGTGTGATTCTCAGTTAACAGTTTTGAGGGGATCTACTTGTGTATATATTATACAGAGCTGAAATAATTGTTAAACAAAACAAGATTGTAGCACTCCAACAATGTTAAATGAAAGCTTTTAAATTCTATCCTTATAAATGGATGATCAGTCTGTTGCTTGTATCATTTCTGTCTAGATATGAGGCCGGCAGACAGTAGATGGGTCACCACATTGTCCTTCATTGTGGGATTTGTGAATGAGGACCACCTTTAATAGTTTCTGATTTTTGTATAATGCGTAATTTTGTCAGGTGTTCAGACCCCTGTTTATTGCTTTGGAAGCCAGATTGCTTTCAGAAGGACTGCCTCTGACAATTTATCATGTGCTGAGGAGAGCCAAAGTTTATTGGACAGTCTTCTTCTTGCGCAGGTCATACACAGGGCCACTGGCATCAACCTCTTTAACTTGATGTTTCCAACTTTTGACATATGTGGTTTGCTTTACGCTTTCTTATGCAATTTTTCAGTATGAAGATCGTGCGTGGAAGGATGTTATCAGATATGATGTGACTGCTTGTGAATCAAAGGTACATCTGAATTCCCTTGGTAAACTTTTGTGTTAAATTATGAGTTATTAATGCAGCGTTGCTTTGCAGGTTACAAGAGGCCTAAGAAAATTTGTTGCTCAGTTGAATGAGTTGTGGAGACCAAATATTTCTATGAACTTTGATGGAGAAAATATCCAGTTGCCAGAGGAGTTGCTTTTCTGTATTGTCATGGGACAAAAGGCGAAGTCTGAGCTCATTCCATCTTCAAGGGTGCCTAATGAGGCTTATTTGGTCTTTGTAAATGTTGGTATCAATGCTTTGCTGAATTTTTTATAAAATTGGATCCATTCTTTCAGGGTGGTATGATATCCTTTTTTCAGGCAAATCCGGTAGAATATGGACATGTATTCCTGGTCCCTCGTTCCTCCTACAGTAAACCACAATTGCAGTTTTCCAGCTCATTAGAAATAGCTGTAAACTTTGCTGCAGAGATTAAAAATTGCTCTCTTCGTGCCTCTTATGACTATCCTGGATATTTTGGTGCCACTTGTGCCTTTTTTCAGGTAGTGTACTTGCTAACGTTCATATTTAGATTTAGTTTATAGTCTATTTGTTTATGTAGGTTATCTCTAGCTTCCATACTGTTTAGAGTGTAGTCTTTGCTGTCAGCTTACAAGCATTTTAGTATTTTTGAGCCAGCATATATTTATTAGATTTCTTTTTCGCCCCATATAATTATCAAATTTCTTATTTTTGGAATCTTACAATTCTTATATTTTTATCTGAAAGTGTGAAGTAAACTTTATGTGATGAGTAACTTTTTAGTCCTGGAAGGAAACTTGTAGCAGTTAAGGCTATATGATCAGGATTTTAGATACCTGTTTCAACTGTTTATAGATTTTCTCTTGAAACTAGCTTTATCTACCCTTATATGTCATTATTTAGCTGGATTTCTATGGTGATATAATTATTCTACAATTGAAATCCTGTAGAAAAGAATGGAGTGACATTTTAGTAGGAAAAAAAAGTGTTTGAATGCAATAGCATGAGATAATTGTCCAGATGATTAGTGGAGTAGCTTTTTCATTTGCCTTTCATGCAATTCGTTGATCATCAGTCATTCGAAAATATCTTATATGATCATATGTACACTCTTTGTTATCATGCAGGCCTGCTACTTGGCCAACCCTTTACCTGTGGAACTGGCGCATGTACTACCCATTTATGGGGTATGGCAGGAAACAGGGATGCATATATCTGAGGTTGCAGGTTACCCACTCAAAGCAATTCTGTTTGAAGCTAAGAAAAACCTGGAAGCTTTGATCAAGATAATTTCAGAAATATGTTTCTGGTTGATTGATCAAAATACCCCATTTAATATTTTGTTGTCACATTGCGGCAGAAAGATATTCTTCTTCCCTCAGGTAGAATTGTGGGAGTCCTTTTTTCGCTATAAAGGTTAAAGAATAGTGCCCTCGTTATTCTGTTTTGAATTGTAATATTGCACCAATCAAATTGTAGGTTTTATCTCCTCCAACTTCGCACAACCTTTCCGCTTGGGAATGCAGTGGGCATTTCATTTTCAACAAGAGGAGCAGTTTTGATGGCGTTACTGAAGAAGCTTTGGCGAGGCATCTGGCATCTTTTTCAGTTGATGAGGATGTCTTCCAATCTGTGAAGCAGCTCTGTTGCAATGTTGCAAGTCAGCTGCTTTCTGAATTGGAAGGCTGCAATTAGTAACCCTTCAATGAGCAAGTCAGTGACTTGCAACAACTCATTTCTTGATCCATTTCTAGATTATTTGGTCTGTTTCAATTATGGTTCATTGTTTGTGAATGCGGTTTGCATAGTGTGCCTACATTTGTGAATCCTGCCGGTTATTGTGTGTGGTGTGATGTGGTATCTTCTAATAATAAGTGATGTCGCGGAGAGACTTCGGATTTGCTCCTTGAGTAATGTAGTAGTGTAAATAATGCTGTGCCCGGTCAGGAATATTGCTGATCTGCTTAGTGTGACTGCTGTATGTTTTGTTTGTTTGTTTGTTTTTATTTATTTGTGGGTATAAGACTGTTGTATGTTGGAATTTCATATTGAACTTATTTTGTAAAGTTTATCTTTTATTTTGGGTACCCTTTTTTTTAAAAAAAATTCCCCTCAAAATTCTCATTTCTTTTGACTAAATATCACGGGGATGCTAATTCTTGATTTGAATATGCTAATATAACTTGCAGCATGCCAGCATGCGACTACCACAGCGATGGTGCGTGGCATATTAACCAAAAGCGCACATGATAAATGTATTTATGTTAAAGTCTATAAATATAGACTTCCTATAATTTACGTTTTCAACATCTAAGTAGCTTCAATTAAGCTTTTTACGTATGAAAATTCCTTTATAGTGCAACTTCCATGTGCAAATCTGCAGACTACATCAATCTATAAAAAAAATGTTGACTACAAGGGGAGCCAGCACCGGACTTTCCGTACTTTCATTCATCATCTAAATTATATAGGGGACCCCAATGTGCGATATTCCTATCCAATTTTGGAAGATCTGCAATACTTTCGTTTCACTGGATGGAAATTCAATGAATTAGGCTTCTAATAACAATCAAATAAGTCCTGACTTTTAAGTCAATCCGATATACATTTGGTGATTGGGTTCGAGGCCTACTGCAGTGGAGATGGTTAGGCAGCAGAGCCATCAGTAGATCAATCCATCATCATGTGTTTGGGTTATGTTTATGTACCATCCTAGTGAAGAGCAAAGTTAAATTTTTGCGCGCACCTAGTTATATTGTACAACAATTTTTTTATACTAACATAAAAATAATATTTTTTATATTAATACTCTTTTAATTTTATTTTAATTGTTTATATTAAAAAAATTATATAAACCTGGGCTCACGTGAGCTTAGGCATCATAGGCTGCAAGATTGAAATCTAACAGTACAAGTGGGCAGAAACTAATTTGCCCTATGAGTTATGTATGTTATTAGATCGAAATTCGACAATATAAAATTTAAAGAAATTTATAATATTTAAAAAATAATATAATTAATATAAAAATAAAAAAAAAATTTAAATAAGAAAGTTAAAATGAGATAGAGATTTCTACTCTTGAGTTATGTGTGTCATCGGATTAAAATCCGACGACATAAAATTTAAAAAATTTATACTACTTAAAAAATGAGACAATTAATATAATTTTTTTTCACTTAAGATGGAGAAAGAAAATTATTTTTTTGGCATGGTTATGTTGTACCGTTAATGTTAAGAATCTATTTAAATACACTTATGTCATGCTATAGTGTAGCCTATGTTATTTATAAGGTATGCAGGTTTGATCCCCCCTATGTAATACACATGCACCTTCAAATTGATGGAAATATTTTTTATGCTCTCTGTTTACCGTGAGCTGAGTGCAAGGAATGCATGTAAAATATTTATTTTTGAGATTAAGAACACGCACGCTAGTGCATATTAGCATAAATAATATTTATACTAATGTGTGTTAGCGTCTGCACATGCTTAACACATGTGCAACCCAACCCCTATTATCTATCTTTGGGAAAATTATTTAAATAATATCAAAAAAATTACCAAAATCATGCACTTTGGGAAATATTTTCCAAAGTGGTGTTGGTTTTGGCCATGTAGGCACCTACATAGCTTTTTCTAAAAAAATTAAGTTGATTTCGTCCTTCCAAAAGACGAAATCTTCACAAAACATGATTTCGTTCTTTAGGTCTCCACTGATTTTGTCCTTCTAATGTTTCATCCTTTCACTTGGTTCTCCACCTACTGAGTTCTAGCTTCCAAGTCAGATTTCGTCCTTTCAATTTTGTCCTTTGAAAGGATGAAATTTAATTCAAATTCTTTTTTTAGGATAACTTAGAACTAAAATTAACACCTGTCCTTGTATGTTCCACACATCAAGTTTCAATTATAATCCACACAACATCAAATTTATTTACATGCCATCAAAATTATCTACATCAACTATCATCCACACAACATACAAATAAGCATAAGATATAAATGTTTATAAAACATATAAATCTAACATCACATATGTTCATAAAATATTTAGTTCAAGACAAACATATCACAATTTTAATTGACTCAATTTCTTTTACTCCTACATCTTCGACCTCGACCCCGACCCCGGCGGTGATGTACTAGCTCCTCCTACTCCTCATGGTTTGCCTGATCCTCCTGCTCATGGACCGCCTACTCCTCATGGCCTACCTACTCCAGCTCCGACTGCGCATAAGTAACCGATGGCTCAACACGAGCTGGCCACAGTCTTCGATAATAGAGTATTGGATCTGGCTGGGGTAAGCTACATGTGGAATAGCTGGAAATGATGAACATGGAGGAGAGGTAGGTGCTGCAGATGAAGATGAAATATCAGTGAATGGATTGTGCCTCGACTGTGTATGAGCTGCCTCGTCAGTATGATAATGCACATGAACGTCTGTAATCACCGACTGAAGTAATGGCAAGCTACGAAAGACATCATCATGTTCCCTGAGCATCGACTGACATGATGCTAATAAGACCTCACCCGAAGTATAGGTGTTAATTGCGTCAGTCAAATGCACTTGTGTACGTCGCACTAAAGCAAGCTATAAAAAATAATCTAAAAGTCAAATAAATAATAAATGAGAAATAAAAAAATATTATTATATAATTAACAAAGATATGCTTACCAAAGCTGCCTAAGACGCACCCCTAGGTTGATATGTCATCTCAACTACATCATCGCACGGTAAAATATATCGTGGCATAATGAGTAAATATCACTGCATATACGGGCTACGAACATCTTGCAATGTTGTAGCCATTTCCCCTTGATAATAGTGGCTCTCCTATCATCCAATTGAGTGATATATGTTGTCTGATGTATAGCCTAGTCAGTAATATGACGGCCTTGTCGAGTGATGCGATGGACAAACTCGATAGTACGAGGCGGGACCTCCTGCTCCAAGTTAAACTAGAGCATCACACGATCCGGCATATACATCTCGATAATCTCAAAACAAATGAGTGACATTCACGAGAGACACATATCTCGACCCTCGGTGCAGAGAGGAGGTAACACAGCCAAAACCTCCGGTGAGTACGAATGCCAAATAATCTACACATTTTATAAAGATAATTAAGTTTAAATTACCTTACATATCATATAATCATTGTATGAACTTTGATAATGAAATAAAATTACTTGATAAGGCTGCTGGTTGTCGCGACCCGAATTTTAAAAGCCTTTTTAAAATAGCATGAACGATAAGTCACGAGAAATTTTTTTTCTTTCTTAAATACAAAACAAACCATTTAATTAAATATCCAGGTCATAATAACTGGGGTTCACAAATATGAATATCAAATTATATAATATTATTACACGTCTCAAAATTCAATAAGAACAGCTCATCCATCTAAGTACAAGTCCGTCATCCATCTGAAAATAAATAACAAGTTGACTCTCACACTAAAGATACACTACATACCATAATTGCATAAACGAGGAACTCATCTTGTGCTTGCCTCCTGTTCTCATTTGTCGTCATTTGGAGAATCTACAACCAACCAAACCAAACAACGATAACAAGAACAATGGAACCTCTCCGCCTTGAAGAGAAAAGCTTCCAAAGGGGCAAAAGTATTAATTAATATTTTTTGAATCGGGTCAACATCACACGATGTTAATTGCCTATGTACTCATTAGACAACATCTCCAATGTTTCCAATAAGATTATCCAGATGTAGTTCTGCCTAAAACTATACTATCTTAAGAAACATAACATCACTCATGCAATGCTTAAGTATTTTCAATCAACCTACATTTTATGCAAGTCTTTTAATCGTTTCACTTGTCTAATTAAACAAACAATATCAAACAATGTAATTAATTATCTCACAACCCTTGTTCAATAATTAATACTATCAATATGTATTCATTCCGAGATAATTCAACTCTTGAAGAAATCTCCAAATATAGGACTCCAACATTGGAGTAGACTATTTAATAGCAGCTTGACCCAAATCCTCAGGGCTCTCAATAGCCTGCCACGAATATGGAGAAGAGGATCTCGACTGTGCTCATAGACATAGATTGACGAAAAGCACAAGTCTTCCATGATGCTCATACAACTCCGCTTTTCTTACATACTATATGGTCCTGGGAAGACCTAAAGGAAACCCGCGGTAAACACCTCTCTGGCCAATACCCAACTCTGCGGAAGACTCACAGTATAGACCTCTCTAGCTAATAGCCAAACTGTCATGGCAGTGAAGAAAGTGTATCACAATCTCCACCAGCTGAACTCAGGGAGAAAATGTCTTCTTAGACATTACTAATGTATCCATAGAAGCCTCAGGTCTTTATGACCATTTACTCCCCCAAACATTGAAAACTTTAACTAGATTATTTTCATCCAGTTAAGTATTCGCCCAAACATTTGGGTCCTCTTCACCTTGTGAATCAGCCCAATAAATACCTCATCCATTGAGCTATGACTCAAGAACATCCCATAACCACCCTCGGTTCATTAACCAAGGTAAAATTCTATTATTGAGGGTATTGTAGTATTTATCTTAATTAGATGTTCCCCCTCAATCCCATGACAACCAATATATCTTAATTAGTCTTCATTAACCTTAAGTTACCGATATAACTTAACACATCGTTAATAAAAGCATGCATCAGAATAATCAACGTAATGACATGCAGCCACACAAGTGCATAAATAATAAATGAAGGGCCGTTGCACTCATTTGCAGGGCTAGGGATCAACGAATTCAAGCCCGAGAGTGTAAACAACTCTAATGCATCACACAAGTTACGTATATAATACTTTAGTTAATCGATGTATTGGGTTACAAACACGTATAATTCGCTACCTTAAACCCTGAGAATTAGGGTTATTCCCCTTGTTTCTCATGACACTGTGACCTGACAAGGTCTTTGTGTCACTTACTGGTCACACTCCTTCCTTTTGAAGTCATTTAACATCGCTATAGGGTACCTTAACTCTTGGTTAACTAGATTATATGTTTCGGTGAAAACGGAACATAATGCCCTTGGCATTAAGGTAATTTTACCACTTAGGTATGCTACCATCCTTTGGGTCATTCTAGTGCCCTTCTATCGATCTTAAGTCATTGACCTCTAATAAGGCTCCACTCTCAAACTGTCTCGCACTTCCACTCACACGAATGTGGGCGGTTCACTCGATGGGGTATTTATGTCATTTTGATCAAGGCCTTATTGACATCTAATGGGTCCAAAATTGGGCAAAAGGGTACTACTTAACATCATGGATTCGGTGTAATTTTTCAGGCATTTACCGGGGTCGTGTGCCCTTTGAACCGACCTTGGTCGACTTAACGATTTACGATTAACCCTAGGGGCAAAATGGTCAATTACCCACTCACTAGGATTTTTCTTCACTATTTAGTTTATCCTATATTTAGGTTACTCATTAAAATCTCATTGCGAATTTTTTTTATTTTTAAGATAACTCATAGGCCCTTAAACTGAAGCCCCTAGGACGGGTAAGTGAATATCGTATGGTAATTTAACTATAAGGGGTAAAAGGGTTATTTTATATACTTTGAGATTTTTCCACAACCTAAAACTTGGTCAGGACACTCATCTCCCTCACAAAGTCCACTGATAATTTTTTAGAATTTGTTTTAACACTTATACCCCCTGAAACGGACCTGGTTCAAACGTAATCCCCCTTCTTTTTTTTAAAAAAAACTGGTTTGAGGCAAGACGGGTCTAGCCCTGCAACCATCAGGTGGCTGGCCGAGGCCACAGGCTACTCCCCCTCCCTGCGATCTGCCAGAGGTTAAGCCTCTGGCAGTGCTACCTCTGGCCACGGTGGCAGGGCGGAGGGGTTGGACCACATTGGAGCGCCACCTGGCGACGATTCAGATGAAGCTAGCCTCACCGCCGCCCGGTGCCCTGCCGGGCCCAAAGCTCCCCCCCCCCCCCCCCCCGTTATTATCTCCTTGGCCATGGTCTTCACAGCCAAGACCCGCCTGGCTTGGCCTGTGCAACTAAGGCCAACATGCCCAAGCCAGAAAGCCAGACCAGAACCACCAACAATGGCCAATCATTGGATTAGTCAGTCGACGATTGCAAGCCGGAAGACAGGTATAAATTAAAAACGAAATGATTTTATCTTAACCACAAGTGGAAAATATTGTATTAATCAAATCCTACCTTGTTTGCTGATTCTTCGCTGGTCCACTATTGCGGAGATCCGTCCCGTCATCCTTGCCAATTTTTTTTCAAAACAGGTTGTTTCTTCTCTCTCCTCACAAACCCCTTAATAGCCAAAGCTAATCCCCAATCTAAGAACCCTAATCCCCTTAGGAGTTGGGATAAATAGGCTACTTGGGCCTTTTTTTTTTATTAATTTTCGTCACTATAAATAATTGGGCCCGTAAAGTGACTTAAGTGGCCAATTTATGCATCCAATTCAGGTAAATGAGCTCTGCATGCTATATTCAACTTCGAACAATTGTATTTCCCTCATCCGAACTCTGATTGCACGTTCTTAGTGGCGTTTCAAAGTTCCTTATGTCTACTTTCCATCTATGTAGGTTCAGCCACCAATTCCAACTGGTGATCAAGTTATTCTCACAAGAAGGTCAATGGGTCCAACATCCTAATTTCCACATGATCGACTTCATAAATTCAGAAAATTCCTAAACGTTACACTGGTGGTTTAACTCTCCTCTATACAACCGGAGGATTCTTTGTGGATTTTTGGTTTTTCTTTTCCGAACATTCCACCTTAAGGAGTTAAATTTAAAACATGAGTTCAACATATCTAAATAAAATCATGCTAAAAAAATTAAGTGTTATAAATAAAAATACCCTTCCTCGCTCCTAATGGAGCATCCTCGACTAAGTGACCCATCTCAATACTTAGTCGGCCGACGTGTATATGCTCTCACGACTATAGCTGTCACAAAATATGATAAAAATTATTAACCCATTGTTTCCATCTGTAGTCGTTGCAGCCATAAGAGCTCCAGCATACCGGCCATTAAGGGTGCTAACGAGCAGAGTCGAATCGAGTTTTGAAGTTTTTGAACTCGAGCTCGATTTTTAAAAGCTCGGCTCGAGCTCAATCGAACAGCTCAAAGCCTAGCTCGAGCCCGTTTCGGCAAAAAACTCGAAGCTCGATTAAGCTCGAGCTTGAAAATTTACTATAAGAGTTCCAACTTATGTTTGAATTGTGCTCAAATCCCATTTAAAACCCAAATTATTTTTCCCTATAAAAAACCATAACAATTTAAAGAATCACATCAACATTACAAAAAAAAAAGATTATAACAACTATAATTTCATTCTATTAAAGTTGTAAATAGCACTTCAAAATCTATGACTAAGGACTCTAGGGCTCCATTTGTTAACTTAGTTATCACTTAGGTAAGACGTAAGTGCCGTAAGAGGATTAAGGAAGACCCACTAGTCCGGTTGGTCCCAAACTGAAGACCAACGAGTCTGGTAGTCCATTTTTTTCTCATTTTATACATTTGGGCCCAAGTAAAATAGAGGTTCAAATATCTATCTTTTAATATATATATATATATATTATTAACTGGTACAAAATAATTTTCTTTGGTAGAAAAGATTCACTTGTTTTAATTCCAATACATGACTTTGATCTTTGTCTTTGTTCAGCTCTAGAGAGCTTTGAATTCGACTAGAGGGCTCTCCGAGAACATCATTAGATGGTTAGCAGCTAGAACAAAATAAGAGTTGTATGGAGGTTAACAAGCATAGGATTGAATGAATTGAAATGCAGATAGAATAGATGGTAGGGCTAGGGTCCCAAACCTTGCTTAGCACTGAAGGTGAAGGCCTTGTTCTGCAGGGTATGGCCTGGGACAATGGAGAAAAAGAATAAGATGTTTGCCTACCTACTTGGTTCGAATGAAATAGATAGATGAAAGGAATATAATCCATGTAATTATTATGCCACTTTGGATGGTCTTGGTTTGGACAAGATACATGGAAAACCATTAGATTGATAACTGGGGTAATTTCCTTCCCACTCTGAGGAAGATTAATCTGGATCCCTGGGAACTTGTATTAGAGAAGTAGATGGCTTGGCTCCATTGGGAGATGGTAAATTATATGCGGAGCTAGAGGCAAAGGGACTTGTACTTGGCTCACCATCAGATGGATAGGAAGTAGATTGCTCGATAGCTTACCTCGGATATAAAATAATATACTTGTGCTAGTGCATCATTGATCATTGATGTCGTTTCATATGAAACAAAATATCATTGGAAAATAATATATTATGTGTATGTAAGTGTGTGAAAGAGTTTTGATAGAGTCAAGAGACTCAACACATTACAAATCACAAGTAAAACTTTTAGACCTATAATTGACTATTTATTATATGGTTTATAAATATAGGGGAGGAGCCAATGGTTTATTCTATTCAATTATATTTTTTAGTGGTCGTGACTGAAAATATATATATATATATATATATATATATATATATATATATATATATATAGAGAGAGAGAGAGAGAGAGAGAGAGAGAGAGAGAGAGAGAAAAAATCAATTAGTGATTTAGTAGTTACTAAGAGAAGTACAATCGTACGCACATAAGCAAAAGAGACATAAAAACTTTAAATTAATAGGTAGAAATTTAGACTTAGTTCCTATATATACTTAATAGGCAAAATTTAGATATAGTTCACTATCTTTCTAATTCCAGACCAATATGATTAGTTAAATCAAGATTATGCAAGTAGAATTACATATTTATATTTATTAGGATTAGAATGATTAAAGATAGTATTTAGAAATTTAATAATATATATTATATAGATGAGTAAGGGTATAATAGGAGTAAAATAATTTTTCATACCTAAATTCTCAATTTTTTTAGTAGTAGGATTTATATTTATTTTAAATATAATAGCATAATATGGATATTACATACTATAATATATAATATATTATATACCATATATTAATGTATATATAGTATATATATTTTTATAAAATAACATAGAATATTATGGGTACATAAAAGGTAAAAGTTAAAAAATTTATATAATATGTAAGAAGAAATATATAACAAATCGAGTCGAGCTCAAACTGAGCTTCGAGTCGATCTCAAGTCGAACCGATCAGGTGTCGAGTAGAGTCGATTCCAGCTAACCCATGTTCGAGATTGACTCGTTTATTTTTGAGTTTGAACTTAGCTTGAGTCGAGCTCCAATCGACCCGAGCCAAATTTGAGTAGAACCGAGACAAGCCTGTTTAGCTCGACGAGCTGGCTCAACTTGTTATCACCCTTACTGACCATACAAGTGAGTGACATTGACACCAATCACCAGGATGCAATGTTGGAAACCCCACTATAGATGGCCCAAATGCCTAAAACAACCGCTTAAATCTCCTATACATGCCACCATATGCACGAGTTACTTCATCATACTCCAAGTTATAGTAACTGCCAGGATTCACATCTTGCACTGCCCTAAGATACATTGACAACAATTTGAATGATTCCACCCAATTCCCATAAATGGCCTTTATAGCCATATTCCTTGCCGCCCATGCTTTCTTATAAGATATGTCAATGTGAAACCTCACATTCATTCTTTGAATAATATCACTTTGTGTAAGAGTTAATTCGGCTTGGATGATGAGCATTATGACCTTTGAAACAAATGATGCACTACACTGCCTATGATCAGTGCTAAGCTGGCCATTCCGACATGTGTGGTCACCTCCGTATGTCTTTAATTTAAAGTACCCTACACCATTTTCTATTGATCCATGAACTCTCCACAGGCAAGTATTATCAATGCACTTCACTGTATAACATATTTGTACATAGAACATTGTATTCAACATGATTCTTAATTGAAAACTCTCTTAAGGTTGTGACAAATCCTCTTTGTTCTCAAATATGCGCCCAACATATAACTTTTCTTTGTTTTGTTGGTTGATATCCATGGCATAATTAACTGCCGCATCTATCTCCTTATCTGTGATATGTGCATAGAGTGGCTCCTCCTCGTCATAGTATGACGGCTCTTCATTATCCATATTCATATCATTTACTATAATTGCATTGTCTACAACATCATCCCCCTCGCCGTCAACCATCTATTGAGTGCTTTCTTCACCTCTGACCCCTTCTTCGTTCATGTCATACTCTTCTTCACTTGATTCGCCAATATTATCTTCACCTTCATTGGCCTCATTTACATCAACATCTTCATCATAGACATAAGTGTCCCTGCAAAATGAACATCACATATATATTCAATTCCATATGACTTAACCCTTTCTTTGAAACCTAAAAATGTTATATTCGATTATGAATATGTATTTCATCTTGGATTGGATGGTCCAACATCGATATGTCCAACACCTGTGTAGGGATAATGAATGCCCTTCAAGTTGTGAGTTCCATACCATGCACAACCTTGTGACATTTGAAGGCTAAATAGCTCATGTGCATGAGATGTGTACCTTCCACATTACACACAAAATTCACAACATCTTAATTTTAATTGACAATTATAAGATTCACATCTTAATAAACATTACCTCCAATTAGGTCCACTTTCATCGTCAATAGGCGCAGACGACCTATGACGTTCATTTGAAGCTACTTTCATCGATAAATTTTCTTTTTCTTCATCATCTACTAGGATTTTCATATGCTTTCCACTGTTCACATTTCTTTCAGAGCTCCTGTGTGAACTACTGCACCTTTCACTAGGCACTCAGGTCTTTTTTCGAGAAATAGCTCAAAACAAATTATGTGAGGAGAATGATGAAACATAAAACTCATTGATGCATCATCATTTATACATATTAGTCCCGCTCTCGATCCAAATGTCGGAATATTACATTTTATAGTAATTTTCCATCTTCTTCGATCCCACCCAACTCTGCTAGCTACTTGCATATCAAATTCATTATAAGTAGGCGGTTTCTTAATTAATAATCCATCTGTGCGTCCTCCATAGTTAAGCATAAAACTAATAATTACTTCTGCCATCTCTATTCACTTAATTCATAAACAATAAATTACATAAATAATGCATTCATCAATTGCCTCAAAATAACTACTTTACTTAACGAAACATGAGATAAATTGAGCTTATTATAAAAACTAGCAGTAAATAAATTAATTATATACTATCAAAATCAGCTTTTTAAGATAAAAACTAGCATTATAATTAAAAAACAATCACATGTTTCCCCACCCCCTTCCCTCCACCCACCCACCACCAACCCCTCTCCCAGCAAACCCCCTTCCCAGCCTCCCCCTTCCTCCTCCACCCTCAACCACACTTCCAGCCACCCATCACCCCATATCAAACAACCATCACCCCATACCAAAATCTTTCACTTGATTGTTTAACATTTCAACAATATATTATTAATAGAATGCATCGGTTGACCCCATATCAAACAGAAGAAAAAATAAATTTAAATAGAAATCCAAGGCAAACCTACATCCAGTTGATGGATTGACGAGTTGCAAGTACAAGAAAACACCAATCATTCACTGTCACAGTCTTAATTTGAACAGCCAAAGAAGGAAACAAAGATAATTATACATGATAATGAAGATAAAAAAAGTTAGAGAAATCCCTACACAAAGCAATTAACTTCAACATGTACAAAAAATTATTGGCGAGTAGTTCAATTGATGAACATATCAAAGTATATATAAAAAAAAATGCTCACCTGGATCTGACCGAACGACGGATCGCAGGGGGCGGATTTGGGAAAACTAACAAAGTGGATCGCGGCGGAAGAAGAAACGATGCACATGAAAGGGGCATGACAAACAGATCTAGGCGAAGAATGGTGGCGAATTTGAGCACGGTGGCGCACAAAAAAGGGGCATGGTGGCGAGTTGGAGGACGTTGCCTAAGAAGAACTAGACGGGGCGTGGGGTTTAAAATGAAGAAGGTTTCGTCCTCACCTTAAGTTGATTTAGTCCTTTTATGTTGAGTGTGGGCCGCCCGTCTAGGTGAAGTGTAAGTACGGTGATTTCATAATTCGTAATTTCATCTTACCAAACAAAAAATAAATTAAAATTAAAAAAAAACCGCGCAATGTGAATAAAAAGAACACCACTTTGAAAATTTCAATAATTATTTTTTAAAATATTGTTTAAATAATTTTCGGTGTTTACGTTCTTGAAAAAACAGAAATTTTTTTACGAAGATGTCACGTGCGAGGAATAGTCCGGCGTCTGGTTAACGCGGGAACTGTGGATTGTGTGTGTCCACCATTTAGGGTTTTGGCAATCGAATCGAACCCTTCTCCCTTCTCCAACGTGGGCCGGCCATCATCACCACCGTCACCGGAGCTCCAATACAGCATCAGTCAGCAATCATGCCTCCAAAGGCGGCCAAGTCGAAGGAGGCTCCGGCCGAGCGCCCCATCTTGGGCCGTTTCTCCTCCCATCTGAAGATCGGCATTGTATGCTTCTTCTAAGCCCTTCTTCTCCCCTCTGCTTGATTTTTTCAATGAAACGAGCTTGCTTTCTCCTGCCCAATTCTGTCCAGTGTGTCGAAGTTTGATAGCAATTGTCTTTTGTTGCTTCCTGTGGCCAATTGCATTGAGTTTCTTTGAAGTAGGTAGTTTGACAGCAATGGTATTTTGTTACTTCCTACGCCCAATTACATTGGGCTTCTGGATCGTAGATGATCAAGTGGATACTGGGGGAATCAGAACCAATACACTATATTGCATTGTGTATGTTTTAGCCTGTGGGTTTAGCAACACATTCGAGCTGTCTTTTTTTCTTTCTTTGGGTGGGGATGCTTGTCCTGAGAATCAAAACCAGTTGATCTTCTGTTTTTGGCATGTGAGTTTAGCAAAATTGCTTTTTCTGTGTTCTGATACCATTTTGAGAATGATACCATTTTGAGAAGTGTGGAATGCCTCAAAACGGATGGGTTTCCATTACAGCGGATGTTGGTTTTCTGTGAACTTATGCGAAATTTTCATGTGAATGAATCTAAATGGTGCAGGCCCATTCTAATTAGTGTAGGCAATGTTGATTTATGGCTATTTGAGACGAGATTTTTTTTTATTAGATTTCTGAATTTCTCATTCTGTCTGAACTATTATTTTAGGTGGGGTTGCCTAATGTTGGGAAGTCTACGCTATTCAACACTCTTACAAAGTTGGCCATACCTGCGGAGAACTTCCCCTTCTGTACAATTGAGCCCAATGAGGCACGGGTCAACGTCCCTGACGAAAGATTTGAATGGCTTTGCCAATTGTACAAGCCAAAGAGTGAGGTTCGTAATATTTCTTCTTATCTAGTGCTTTTGTGTTTCTCTGATGAATCTCTCTTTCTCATTGACCTCCTGGAAGGAAACAGTTTTTTTTTTTTTTTGACGTTTAGACATAATGTAATTGACGTTATCCTGTTGTTTTCTTGAACTATGTTGTTTCCTTGGGGCAATTTTGTGTTTCCTATTAGTTATGATCAAGTTTGTAATAATATGGTTATATGGAGTTATAATTTCTTTTCCTTTGCTGTTATATTCATTTCGACCTGTCTGATCTCTTTTTCTATTACACTGTAACTTGTTTACTATGTGAAAAAGATAGGTTAGCCATGATGCTCGTTTTCTTTCACGTGTGACTGTCTTCTGTCATTTTATTTTCACACTTCTGATTATATCTGTTCGATAAGTAATAACTGAAGCAGGGCGCTATTATAAACAGGTATCAGCTTTTCTAGAAATTCATGATATTGCGGGGCTTGTACGTGGAGCTCACCAAGGACAGGGGTTGGGGAATAGCTTCTTGTCTCACATTCGTGCAGTTGATGGGATCTTTCATGTTTTAAGTAAGATCAGTTTCTCTTATGTCTTAGTCTTTGGAAGTGGTAATCTTGGACCCTTTCAAATACTCTGATAGTGGCAGGCGATCTTTCCAAGCATGCTTTATCCTCTAAGAAAATTGTTTTTTTTCTCTCTTCCTTTTTACACTTTTTGCCTTTATAGGTATAGTCTTTGACAGTGGTAGCATTGTAGTTCTTAGAATGCTGTCAGGGATTCATAGCACATAGAACCCTCTCTCTATCTCTCTATCTTCCCCCTTCTTGTCTTAATGGAAGTTGTACTTTGACGTTAGCCATTAACTTGAATGATTGATGGCCATACTGATTTCAGTTATTTCATGTGGAAATGCTTAACTATTCTCCTTATATGACGAGTGTGTCATTCCACAAGAGAAATTCTTGGGCCCCTTATCACACTTTTGAAGTCGTGTACTAAGATCCAAACAGTGACTAACTTTCTGATATGTTATGCAGGGGGGTTTGAGGATCCAGACATTATACACGTAGATGACACTGTAGATCCTGTTAGAGATTTGGAAGTTATTACTGAAGAATTAAGGTTAAAGGTATCAGAGTTGTCAATTCAAATGCTATATTTGAATGCTAATAGAGGTGATATTAAAGTACATTTATAAAAAAAAGAGACCGGATGTGATTAAGTAACCCGCAGAATATTTTGCAGCAATATAGTGCCAATTGGTGGTTAACTATATGCTTGGATATCAGGAATTTATTAGATGTATTTTTATCTAGGCAGATAACTGAAGTGTCCATTGTATCTTGACTGAAATACACTGTAACAACGAGAAGCTCTGTGCAGGAATGGGTTTACTTACACAGTTCTTTACCTGTTTTGAGCTTTATATCTCTCTGCGCTTACTCCATTAAGCTGGTCTCTGCATCTAGGTTGTGGGGGAGCATTTTTTTGGTGGGAAATTATTTCCCGAATAATGAAAACAGTGTTTTTTATTTTGGTATCAAAGATAGGGGCTGCTCCTTACCCTGGCTTCTAGTTTAACATAAACCATTTTTAAGTTTCTCAATTAATATAATTGCACCATTAAAAACATTAAATCATAAATATGACCCCACCAATAGAAATAAAAATTGATAAAGCGACTTAATTTTGTCTGCCACGTCATTACTTTAGGGACAGTTTGTATGACATTATCTTGGCATAAGTGTGATGTCTTATGCAAGATATTATAATCTTGATGCCTTATTAAGGGATGAATCACTTTTTTTGTTAGTTTACTAGTGATTTGAGCAGCTTCTATTATAAGGCTGCATTGGCTAGGTCTAGGGAATCAGCTTGCGAGAATATCTTATCTGTTGTTTGTATGAATTTTCAGGATATAGAATTTATGGAGAAGAAGGTGGAAGATCTCGAAAAAAGCATGAAGAGAAGCAATGATAAGCAGTTAAAAATTGAACATGAATGCTGTTTGAAGGTTGTAGTTCTTGGAGCAAAAAATGGCAATTAACTATGAAAATACTTTCTGTATTTTTCTTGTAATGCAAGTTCTCATGTTTTGACAATATTAGGGGGAAAATTAGTCGGATGTAGTCTATCATGTCTGGATATGCTTACTGTATATGTTGGTATCTGTTTTGTATTAAATAGTTTTGGCTTGCTGCAGGTTAAAGCGTGGCTTGAGGAGGGAAAAGATGTCCGTTTAGGTGATTGGAAAACTGCTGAAGTTGAGATTTTAAATACTTTCCAGTTACTGACGGCCAAGCCTGTAGTCTATTTGGTAAGCTTGAGTTTTAGAAAAGAACAATGTCAACTGTTATCTTAGATATTATATTTTTGTTTTGATGAAGAAATTAGAAAATTTTCACCATCTCCAATTTACTGGTCTCATTTTTGGCATGTTTGATGAAGAAATACATATTTTAAATTATATTTTAAACAGGTTCTTCCCAATTCATGAAATTTGATTACATTCGATGTCTATCTATTCTGACAATTCATCTATTTGTGAGGATATTTCATGGAATGGAGCTAGATTAATGAAGTGCACTTCATATGTATTCAATGTTTTTTGGGCGATAAGCCTGCATGTGCTGTTTTTTTTTCAAAAAGAAAAAATAATGGGCTTGTAAGTGTTCATACATTCTCCCCTTAATAAACCCTTCGGAATTTAAAAGGGTTGGTTGGATGTTGGTGCTCATTCCAGGTTTGTAGGAAACCTAATCACGCAATCCTCATGTCTTGCTTTTGAAGGATACATGTAGGGTCTACATATGGGTTTGCTATGGGAAGGCACATGTGATTATTATGTGGTGAAAGCATTTGTTTTTTTATTTTGGACTCCACAACAATGAAAACTTAAGCTATTCACTAGTCATCTTAAGAGTTGACCCAAAAATTTCCTCAAATGTAATATTGTTTCTGGCTGAGCCAATATAATTAATGTTGGTAGGATTGAATGGAGCATATTCCTGTAAACCCCTTTGAAAAATGCTTCTGTGACATTGAATTTGATATGTGATGGGCTACATCATGCCGTCACAACTGTGGTTTGGAAACTGGGCCCCACAAATGAATGGTTTCGGAATGATGAAGTAGCTTCCTCATGTATGAAACTCAACATCAATCTCAGCATGATTTCAACCCTTTTAACTCTTGGAATTGTAATATTTGGCTGTATTGAGAACAGATGTTTATGCCCACTATTTAATGGTACTGCTCTGGTCTCAACACTAGTTAGCTTCCACCTTTTGTGGTTGCTCACACTTTGCCAACTTCCAAGCTAGGGGCTGCCATATTCACATGTTACCCATTTCAAATTTGAGCTAACAAGTGATGGCTCCGCCTGTAGCTTTGAACAAAGTTGCTATGACCACATGATGTTGGCTTTGATGCTAATTGTCCGAGAATTAATGGTCGAAGTAAGTAAAGCCTTTTAATCCTTAAAATGTAACAGATATCCATAATATCTTCTTGTCATAAATTTATAGAATATAATGAAGCCAGGCTAGTGAAGTGGCACTCTATTTGAGCTGTGATGGGCATTAGTCTAGTTATATTGTGAAGAAAAAGCTTATCTGAGGGTACTCTCTTTGAGTTTTCTATGCACACATCCCATATATGGGCTCAAGAAGGGTTGACAGGATTTTGTCAAGGGGAAATGGAAGGCCACAATGTATCAAGGGGGGATTAAATGGAGGAAAAACTTACCTGTTTCAGTCCGTGAGCCACAACTATCGAACTATGTGAAATTCAGCTTTATTTCTTCCATCTTTATTGCTGTTTGTCTTACATATTAGATATTTGAGAGTTCAGACACTGGAACCAGTGTGCCTACAGTCATCACTCTTCTTAAATGTCACTCCCAAGTGCGTGACACTGCACAATAAGGTAACTGGCACGGTTCAGTGGAGTCTGCTTTCAGAATATAGCCCTCAAATATTGTTTGTGTATTGGAACATTTTAGTACCACAGTAATGCCTTATTTTATTACTTGAAAGGAAGCTCTGGTGCTCTGAAAATGCTTGGGATATGATGTTATTTTACTGTAATAAACAATGTAATTTATAATGTCAATTTTTTTCCTTATATTTGTTTATACAGGTAAATATGAACGAAAAGGATTATCAGAGGAAGAAGAACAAGTTTCTGCCCAAGATACATGCTTGGTACACTGACCATATCTATGATATATTTTGATTGCCAAATATTTGGCTACCTGTTTATTTACTGACCTTGTTTTTTATCTTCGCCCTTCAATCTTTTATTTCTTTTATTGTTCTTAGTTCGCACTTGTACACTCCTAGAGGTTTTGTTGTTACACACAGCACAGGGCCTAATGTTGGAATTCAATGGAAAATTAAAAAAAATAGTCAAATCACCAAGAATGGTTTAACTTATGAGGTGTGGCCTACCAACATTCACGTAAAAACATGACCCAAAAAGTTTCCCTATGCATTATGTAGTCAAATTTTTTTATTATATAATGAAGCTTTAATTAAGTGAGCTAGTAGCTTGTTATTTCCTGAAAGTCAGCAAATGAACTGGAACTTGCATGTAGCTGTAATGACAATGCCAGCTTGCCTCATGTGCTACATCAACATCCCAACCCTCCCCGCCCCCTTCTGCCTCTCTCCAAATCTTCTTCCTCCACTCCCCTGAGTATAGATTTTGTTGGGTTTAATATTTATTTCCACATTCTCCATTGGTTGACAAAATTCCTCTTTTGGTTTTAAGGGTTCAAGAGCACGGAGCTGAGCCAATCATCCCTTTTAGCTGTGTTTTAGAGAAGAATCTTGCAGATATGCCAGCGGATGAAGCTGCCAAATACTGTGAGGAAAACAAATTGCAAAGGCAAGTGCCAAAAGTACATTTTGTTATTTAATTTTTTTTTCAACATCTATAAGTGGCTTGCCTTGATTATGTATTTGTTAGATCACTAATTCACCTAGTTGTTAGAGAAGGGATTAACTATGTATATGAACACTTCCCTGCATGGGCAAGCTCATTTAAGCACTGGATGGGAACACAAACACAAGGGGTTCAAAATAAGAGCTTTTGCCTTCGTGGAGATTGAATTTAGGACCTCCCACTCAGATACCATATTAAATAACCGATTCACCCAGAAGCTAAAATTGCTAGGGAAGGGGTAACTATTATAGGCGAATCCTATAGTAGATTTATTTTGCAAAGATCAAACTTAATGTATTGCAATGAGTGTTGTTAGCATTTTCAAAATAAGTGGCTTATTTTGCTGGAGTTGTATTGCCGAAACTATTTTATATGAATACATGCACTCACTTCCTTAGGGTACTCAGATCTATCTGTCAAACCATGTGATAGTACTACTGCTTCATCATATCAAGATTGTATATGCTTATTAACTGGGCTTCATACACATGCATATGCAAATTTGTACAAAACAATAAATCTTAACTTCAAGAGTGGTAGCATGTCTAGGAACCCTCTCTCTGGGTGGCTTTTTTGTACGTTTTTAAAAGTGCAATATGCCTCTGAAACACGTGTAGAAAAGATGTAATTGAACTTCATTTTGCAAAGTTCCAATTGTACTAATTATTACGTTGCTGCAGTTCACTTTCAAAGATCATCAAAACAGGCTTTTCTGCCATCAATCTTATATACTTCTTTACAGCAGGCCCAGATGAGGTAATGCTTGTGACTTGCCAATTTTTTTTCCCTGTTTATTCTACCATCTTCTTTATGCTTTCTTGTGCAGAGTCGTGGACTGCTTAGTCTTGTTAAATAATGTGCTGTTAAGCTGTGCTGTAAATTGTGCCTTGCTGGCACTTAAGATGAAAGTGTTACAGTTTAGTTTTAGTAACACTTTATTGACATTGCTAGTGATGGAAAAAGTTCACTGACACAATCACAATGATATGGTTACAATTTACAAGTTTTCACAGTGATTTGAATCTGATTATTTCTTGGTAATATTAAAAAATTTACTTACATTTTGTGTGCACTGATCTGACCGTTATCGGATCCTGTTGTCCGCTCCCCCCATCTTCAGGGAGGCCCTGTAAAATAGGGGTGTGGCTGAGTGTAATAACAGGAAGCTCAGACTAGTTTTTCCTTTCTAATTACTGTTCACTATCCAAATTATGGTTATTTTTTTTGTGGCTTAATGTGAGGTTTCCTCGTATTCCAAGTTATTAATTTTTTTAGATTAGAAATTCGTTTTGAGTTAGTTTACTGTTAAGTGGTTTTACTTTGCTGGAGGCTGAGTTTCTGACTACTATTCTCTAACAAAAAGTATTTATTCCGTTTCCTTCTGTTTGGGATGGAATATTTTTTCTGTTTCTATTAAGTCATTGATTAGCTGTTTTAGGTTCTTTATGACCATACCTGATTTTTTACATTAAGTTCTTCTTTGAACTACGGAAGTCTCCCTTTTCTGCATTGCCTAATTTTCCTACGCACTAAATAAATTGATGTTTCTAAATAATTACTCATTTCTTTACCATTATTGCTGTGAGGTGAATGAAAGGTGGTCGGATGTTATTAACATGCACTATTCTTTCAGGTGAAGTGCTGGCAGATTAGAAGACATACAAAAGCTCCCCAGGCTGCTGGGGCCATTCACACGGATTTTGAGAGAGGTTTCATTTGTGCAGAGGTAATTTTATAGTTTTCTTTTGTGGTGTTAGGAAGTTTCAAGTTAGAGTCCTCACGCATATGGATATGTACTGCTAATGGGAAGGATCTTATCAACGCCCATTTCAATTTCATAATTTGAGGAAATCTTAGGCAGCGGGGATTTGACTTCCCTTTAGACAAAAAAAATGATTTGATATTTACTGAAAGTCTAGAGCTGAAAGCAGGTGTGAAACGCGGAACACCTGATATATTATTCACAAGAATAGTGTTTAGTGTACCGAACTTTTGTCTGATTCGTGCCCTTTAAATTGAAGCCTCTATGAGTTGTTAGGAATTTTTGACATGCTGATATGCGGGTTGTATCAGGTTATGAAATTTGAAGATCTAAAAGAGTTGGGTAGCGAATCTGCAGTTAAGGTATGCTCCTTTGATAGCCACTAATTAACCCTTGGTCATGTCATCAATCATCCTCAACTTTACTGTTTAGTGGTATCCGGTCAAGCATTCTGGTCAGTTAAAAATGGGTTTGATTTTTGTGTCTACTCTTTAAACAGGCTGGCGGGAAGTATCGGCAAGAAGGAAAAACATACATAGTCCAAGATGGGGACGTAATATTCTTCAAGTTCAATGTCTCTGGGGGTGGCAAGAAATGAGCCACCCATTGAAAGCTAAAACATGCCCAAATCCTTAACCAAGATGGGAGGTGCTTCACCTTCAATTTAAAAGATGTGTCGTTATGAGTGCGGATAAATTTTGGTCATTTTTTATCATCTTTTTCTTTTGTTATCATATTACGCAAGTTGTATCGATTTTTATTGTTACAGCGAAGTTAAAATGGGATTCGTGTCAATCTGTATGCCTCGTGCCTTGTGGCCATCCATGTAGTATGAGCACTCTTGTTTAGGCATTTTGAATGATCGAACGCTTGAACCAACTTGCTGTTTTAAACTTGCCATCTTCTCTTATGTAAACTAGGGCACGGCGAAATGTTATATTTCTAGACCCCAGATTGCAGAACTGTCCAGACCCTAGCTACCAGGCACCAAAACGGGTACACAGATGACGTCGAAAACGAAAATAGGAAATTTTGCCCTAAAATAAGCATAAGAGGGAAATTCATTAAATGGAATTGTATAGAATCAATAGAAGCTTAATGATATGCTTTGTATTAGCTTCAAAGCAACATGTTGAAAATTGTCTACGATTGTAAAATGCTAGAAAGGACGTACTGAACAAATAAACTTTGATCAGGAGCCCTAAAAGTAATTTTCATAAAATTGAAGGCGCCGCATTCTTAAATAGTCTGATGCAGAAGCAAGGTCAAGGTCGGTGGTGTGTTGATCCAGACTGGATTTACAACGGTCGGAAAAAAAAATCAAATCTTGATTGAGGCGATCGACCGTTGGGGATTGGCGTAGATTTGAAGCGAAGGATGGACCGTTGGGGGTTGGGGGTTGGGGGTTGGGAGTGAAGAATTTGTATTTGAAGGCAGGGGAGCGGAAGCCGGCCCTCCTCTTCTCCTTTGGTCTCCCTTCCACAAATTCCCCTGTTCTTCTTCCCTCCGCTGGAGAACGGGTTAGGGCGAGCTGCCATTCGCCCCCCCTCGTTCCCTCTTCTCCCCATCGCTTTTTCCTATTGCCCTCCTTGATCAAGGCGGCTTCGGTCGCTGATTCGGCTGGGGCGGCCCATGGGGCGACCGCGGCCGCGGAGACCGCCGCGGCGAAGGAGGAGAAGTGGGTCCCCATCACAAAGCTCGGCCGCCTCGTCAAGGAGGGAAAGATCCGATCTTTGGAGCACATCTGGCCCAAAACATCTACCCCCACTCGCTTCCGGTGAAGGAGCACCTGATCATTGAGACCCTCTTGGGACCCCAGCTTAAGGATGAGGTCATGAAGATTATGCCGGTGCAGAAGCAGACACGCGCCGGGCAGCGCACTCGGTTCAAGGCCTTCGTCATCGTTGGAGACGGCAACGACCACGTCGGCCTCGGCGTCAAGTGCAGCAAGGAGGTGGCGACTGCGATCCGAGGGGCGATTATTCTTGCCAAGCTCTCGGTGATCCCTGTCGGGAGGGGTAACAAAATCGGATGGTGCCGGCGCCGCGGGGCGCTGGGATTGTTGCAGCGAGGGTGCCGAAGAAGGTGCTGCAGTTCCGCGGGTATTGAGGACGTGTTCACCTCCTCCATGGGCTCCACCAAGACCCTGGGGAATTTTGTCAATGTCGTAATCTGTTTGTTTTTATTTAATTGAATGTTTATATTTACGTTTATTTTTCTTGAATTGAAGGATAGCTATTTAATTTATATGTTGGTTTAGTTTTTCTTTTTATAAATTCCTTATTCTCGTGATTATTTTGGGCGATTTATGTTAAGTTTTTGCCTATTTGTTTATAGCTTTTCTAATGAAAAAAAAATAAATTTGAACTTCATGTAGTTATTTTCCTCATGTCCTACTGCAATAAGGATTTCAATGTTTCTCTTAGGTGTATTTCGTCCTTTTGAACAATCTTTATTCTTTACCTATTGTGTATTTGTTTAGTTTCCATTTTGAGTTATTTAAGTAAATTTTTTGCTGCTAATGTTTGTTTAGGTTTTTTTTTCCAGCCTTATGCAACTTTGTTATTGTTTGTGTTTTAGAAGTTTCACTTGATTCTTTTTCTGAGTTATATGCTTATGTGCAGTTTTTCCTCACACAAGATTTAGCCAACTATCATTTAGTCCCCTCACTAAGACCTTTTTTGACTAACTCCTTTTGACTGAGCCCGTATCTTGCTTTTATAACGAATTATGTGCTTAGTTTAAAATTTTAATCATTTTGTGCATTGAGTAATTCTTGTTCCTCTGCTTGTTTGGACTTTGGTCGTGTTAGAAAAAAAGAAAATCTCTTTTGGTGTAGTCTAGGTGATCTTTCTTCCCTATGTCTTAGGGTCTATCCAACTTACCATTTTTTTGTTCTATTTTCATAGTCATTTTTTAGATCTAGAAAGTATAATCTTTGAAGACTATTTACCAAAGAAAAATTATTTTTAAACCTTATACTTTTGAATCATGCCTTGTAAATATTATTATATATTTGAAAAATATCTTTTTAATACCTATAACATACATTTTTTTAACACTTTCTTTATGTTTAGGAAACATTACAAGTAGATTTTGAAAATATTTTTCTTAAAATTTTCGATAAGTGTTTAAAAAATATCTTTTTAATACTTGTTATATATTTTTGAAATTTCAAGAAGTTCTTAAAAATATTTTTCCTAAAATTTTCTAAAAATTAATGATATTGAATCGTATACTTATTTTAAATGGTATATGCATCTTAGCTTGATATATTAATTTATGAAGCTTTGTAATACATAACAAATTACTTTTTGTGGTGGTTCATTAATTTTGTTAAGTGTGATTATCACCCTACATTCGTGTAAGTTTTGTACACATAGTTTTTAAATAGCTAGATTCATTCGTGTAAGTTTTGTATACATAGTTTTTAGATAGCTAGAATTTCTAGATATAAGTTGCAATTGTGCTAGTATTTGCTCGATGTATTTGCTAGGGTGTGTAGAACTACGATTAGGTCTAATCCAGTTGAGGTGCAACTGATACGTAGGCAGCTAGCATCATCTTACAATGTTGGATCGATATAAATCATTGTTTGTTAGCTTTTTTTTAAGATGTAGCTGTTTAATAGTCTTATTCATAATCTAGTAAGCTAGTATAGTAATCATCCTGACATTAGGTTATGAAAAATAAATAGTTATATTCTCTCCTTAGGAACTTTGTAATATACCAATACGAGTTATAAGTTTTCAAAACGAATTTCAAAACTACAAATCATATCTTCAAAGTTGCATATCTTTTTTTTATATGTTAAAACTTTCGAAAATTACTTCCATATTTTTTAAAATAAATTACAAGTTGTATTGCATGTTTTTAAGATTGCATTATCAATTTTAAGATTTTATGGTATTTTTGAAAAGCGGATAATCGAAAGTACATAACTTGATTTTTAGAAAATAAAAGTAAATTATATTAAAAGATGATTTAAAAATCTTCTTTTCACAAATTATGTTTTTTTGAAAACTCTTGTTTTCATAAGCTATAATTCTACGAAGTAAAGGTTTAAACAAAAAACTAGTTTTGAATTTTAAAAGAATTTTAAAACTCTTGTTCAACTAAAGTGTCTTACTTTAGAATTTAAAAGTGAAAATTTTAACTACGTAGAAAGCATGTTGTGGGCCCACATGCTTTTTAGGTAGCTTAACAACAAAAGCAAAATCATTTTCAAACCTTATGCTTTCGAATTATGCCGTGTAAACTATCACATACATTTTTTGAACTTTTTTTTATGGTTACGAAACATTACAAGTAAATTTTGAAAATATCTTTCTTAAAAATTTTTATCAAGTATTTGAAAAATATTTTTTTAATACTCGTTACATACTTTTTTGAAAAAAAAAATTATGCTTAAGTAATATTTTAAGTAGTTTTTGAAAATATTTTTCCTAAATTTTCTGTAAACTAATGATAATGAATCATATACTTATTTTAAATGGTATGTGGATCTTAGCTTGAGATATTAATTTATGAAGCTTTGTAATACATAACAAATGGCTTTTTGTAGTGGTTCATCCATTTTGTTACGTGTGATTATTACCCTGCATTCGTGTAAGTTTTGTACGCAAAGTTTTTGGATAATTAGATGCATTCGTGTAAGTTTTGTATTTACGTGATGTAATTACGCACAATTTCTAAGAATAAGCTACAATTGTGCTAGTATTTACGCGATGTATTTGTTAGGGCGCGTAGAACTATGATTAGGTCTGATCCAGTTCAGGTGTAACTGGTACGTAGGCAGCTGGCATTATCTTACGATGTTAGTTCGATCTAAATCATTGTTTCTTAGCCATTTTTTTAAGATTTAGCTGTTTAATAGACTTATTCATAATCTAGTAAGCTAACATAGTAATCATCATAACATTAGGTCATTGGAAATAAATGACCATATTCTCTCCCTAGGAACTATGTGCATTTAGAATATACTACCACGAGTCATAATTTTCAAAAGGAATTTCAAAACTGCAAATCATATCTTCAAAGTTGCATATCCTTTTTTTAGAAGTTAAAACTTTTGAAAACTACTTGCATATTTTTTAAAATAAATTTCAAGTTGTATTGTATGTTTTCAACTCCCTAGGAACTATGTGCATTTATAATATACTAACACGAGTCATAATTTTCAAAAGGAATTTCAAAACTGCAAATCATATCTTCAAAGTTGCATATCCTTTTTTTAGAAGTTAAAACTTTTGAAAACTACTTGCATATTTTTTAAAATAAATTTCAAGTTGTATTGTATGTTTTCAAGATTGCATTATCTATTTTAAGATTTTATGGTATTTTTAAAAAGCGGATAATCGAAAGTGCATGACTTGATTTTAATAAGAAAATAAAAGTAAAATCATATTAAAAGAAGATTTAAAACTCTTCTTTTCGCAAATTGTGTTTTTCGAAAAACTCTTATTTTCAAAAGCTATAAGAAAACTACTTGCATATTTTTTAAAATAAATTTCAAGTTGTATTGTATGTTTTCAAAATTGCATTATCTGTTTTAAGATTTTATGGTATTTTTGAAAAGCTGATAATTGGAAGTTTATGACTTAATTTTAAGAAAATAAAAGTAAATCATATTAAAAGATGATTTGAAACAATTCTTTTTGCAAATTGTGTTTTTCGAAAAATTCTTGTTTTTAAAAGCTATAATTCTACGAAGTAAAGGTTTAAGAAAAAAAATAGTTTTTAAAATTTGAAAGAATTTCAAAACTCTTGTTTAACTAAAGTGTATTGCTTTAGAATTTAAAAGTAAAAATTTTAACTACGTAGAAAGCATGTTATGGGCCCACATGCTTTTTAGGTAGCTTAATAATTAAATAAAAATTATTTTCAACCTTACGCTTTCAATTCATGCCTTGTAAAGATGATTATGTATTTGAAAAATATCTTTTTAATACCTATCACAAACATTTTTTGAAAACTTTCTTTATGTTTAGGAAACATTACAAGTAGATTTTGAAAATATTTTTCTTAAAATTTTTGATTAAGTATTTCAAAATATCTTTTTAATACTCGTTACATACTTTTTTTGAAATTTTTTATGTTTAGGAAACATTTAAAGTAGTTTTTGAAAATATTTTTTCGAAACTTTTATGTTAATTAATGATATTGCATCATATAAATATTATAAATGGTATGTACATCTTAGCTTTAGATATTAATTTATGAAGCTTTGTAATACATAAAAAATTGCTTTTTGTGGTGGTTCATCCAATTTGTTAAGTGTGATTATCATCCTGCATTCATGTAAGTTTTGTACCCAGAGTTTTTAGATAGCTAGATGTATTCGTGTAAGTTTTGTAAACATAGTTTTTAGATTGATAGAATTTCTAGATATTAGCTACAATTATGATATTATTTGAGCGATGTATTTGCTAGGGCGCGTAGAACTATGTTTCGGTCTGATCTAGTTGAGGTGCAACTGGTACTTAGGCAGCTAGCATCATCTTACGATGTTGGTTCGATCTAAATCATTGTTTGTTAACCTTTCTTTTTTTAGATGTAGCTGTTTAATAGTCTTATTCATAATCTAGTTAGCTAGCATAGTAATTATCCTTACATTAGGTCGTGGGAAATAAATAGCTATATTCTCTCCCGAAGAACTTTGTGCATTTCGAATATACCAAAACGAGTAATAAGTTTTCAAAAAGAACTTCAAAAGTAAAAATCATATTTTCAAAGTTGCATATCCATTTTTAAAAATTTAAAACTTTTGAAAACTACTTACATATTTTTTAAAATAACTTTCATGTTGTATTGTATGCTTTCAAGATTACATTTTTTTTTAAAAAAATTATGGTATTTTTGAAAAGCGAGCAATCGAAAGTACATAACTTGGTTTTTAGAAAATAAAAGTAAATCATATTAACAAATGATTTAAAAATCTTATTTTTGCAAATCGTGTGTTTCAAAAAACTCTTGTTTTCAAAAACTATAATTCTACGAAGTAAAGGTTTAAACAAAAAATTAGTTTTGAATTTTGAAAGAATTTCAAAACTCCTGTTTAACTAAAGTGTATTGCTTTAGAATTGAAAAGTAAAATTTTTAACTACGTAAAAAGCGTGTTGTGGGCCCACATGCTTTTTAGGTAGCTTAACAACAAAAGAAGAATCATTTTAAAGCCTTATGATTTTTAATCATGCATTGTAAAGATGATTATGTATTTAAAAAATATCTATTTAATACTTATCACATACATTTTTTGAACATTTTCTTTATGTTTAGGAAACATTACAAGTTGATTTTGAAAATATTTTTCTTTAAATTTTCGATCAAGTACTTGAAAAATATCTTTTTAATACTCGTTACATACATTTTTAAAACAAAATTTATGTTTAGGAAACATTTCAAGTAGTTTTTGAAAATATTTTTCCTAAAATATTCTGTAAACTAATGATATTGCATCATATACTTATTTTAAATGGTATGTGAATCTTAGCTTGAGATATTAATTTATGAAGCTTTGTAATACATAACAAATTATTTTTTGTAGTAGTTCATCCATTTTGTTACATGTGATTATCACCCTGCATTCGTGAAAGTTTTGTACGTAGAGTTTTTAGATCGCTAGATGCATTCGTGTAAGTTTTGTATATATAGTTTTTACATAGCTAGAATTTCTAGGAATAAGTGGCAATTGTGCTAGTATTTATGTGATGTTTTTCATAGGGCGCGTAGAACTACGATTAGGTCTGATCCAGTTGAGGTGCAACTGGTACGTAGGCAACTAGCATCATCTTACGATGTTGGTTCGATCTAAATCATTGTTTCTTAGCCATTTTTTTATGATTTAGCTGTTTAATAGTCTTATTCATAATCTAGTAAGCTACCATAGTAATCATCATAACATTAGGTCATTAGAAATAAATGGCCATATTTTCTCCCTAGGAACTATGTACATTTAGAATATACTAACACAAGTCATAATTTTCAAAAGGAATTTCAAAACTGCAAATCATATCTTCAAAGTTGCATATCCTTTTTTTAGAAGTTAAAACTTTTGAAAACTACTTGCATATTTTTTAAAATAAATTTCAAGTTGTATTGTATGTTTTCAAGATTGCATTATTTGTTTTAAGATTTTATGGTATTTTTGAAAAGCTGATAATCGGAATTTTATGACTTGATTTTTAGAAAATAAAAGTAAATCATATTAAAAGATGATTTAAAACTCTTCTTTTCGCAAATTGTGTTTTTCGAAAAACTCTTGTTTTCAAAAGCTATAATTCTACGAAGTAAAGGTTTAAAAAAAATAGTTTTTAAAATTTGAAAGGATTTCAAAACTCTTGTTCAACTAAAGTGTATTGCTTTAGAATTTAAAAGTGAAAATTTTAACTACGTAGAAAGCATGTTGTGGGCCCACATGCTTTTTAGGTAGCTTAATAACAAAAGAAAAATTATTTTCAAACCTTACGCTTTTGAATTATGCCTTGTAAAGATGATTATGTATTTAAAAAATATCTTTTTAATACCTATCACATACATTTTTTGAACACTTTCTTTATGTTTAGGAAACATTACAAGTAGATTTTGAAAATATTTTTCTTAAAATTTTTGATTAAGTATTTGAAAAATATCTTTTCAATACTCGTTACATATTTTTTTTGAAATTTTTTTTATGTTTAGGAAACACTTTAAGTAGTTTTTGAAAATATTTTTTCGAAACTTTTCTGTTAATTAATGATATTGCATCGTATACTTATTTTAAATGGTATGTGGGTCTTAGCTTTAGATATTAATTTATAAAGCTTTATAATAATACATTACAAATTGCTTTTGTGGTGGTTCGAGGATTAGATAGCTTAGATGTATTCGTGTAAATTTTGTATAGATAGTTTTTAGATAGCAAGAATTTCCAAGAATAAGCTGCAATTTTGATAGTATTTGAGCGATGTATTCTCTAGGGTGCGTAAAACTACGATTAGGTTTGATCCAGTTGAGGTGCAACTGGTACGTAGGCAGCTAGCATCATTTTATGATGTTGGTTCGATCTAAATCATTTTTTCTTAGCCTTTTTTTTAGATGTAATTGTTTAATAATATTATTCATAAACTAGTAAGCTAGCATAGTAATCATCCCAAAATTAGGTCATGGGAAATAAATGGTTATATTTTCTCCCTAGGAACTTTGTGCATTTAGAATATACTAACACGAATCATAAGTTTTGAAAAGGAATTTCAAAACTGCAAATCATATCTTCGAAGTTGCATATCTTTTTATTAGAAGTTAAAACTTTCGAAAACTACTTACATATTTTTTAAAATAAATTTCAAGTTGTATTGTATGTTTTCAAAATTGCATTATGAATTTTAAGATTTTATGGTATTTTGAAAATCGGATAATCGAAAGTGCACAACTTGATTTTTAAAAAATAAAAGTAAATCATATTAAAAGATGATTTTAAAAATCTTCTTTTCACAAATTGAGTTTTTCGAAAAACTCTTATTTTCAAAAGCTATAAATCTACGAAGTAAATGTTTAAACAAAAAATTAGTTTTGAATTTTGATAGAATTTTAAAATTCTTGTTTAACTAAAGTATATTATTTTAGAATTTAAAAGTAAAATTTTTAACTACGTAGAATGCGTGTTGTGGGCCCACATGCTTTTTAGGTAGCTTAACAACTAAAGAAAAATAATTTTTAAACCCTGTGCTTTCAAATCATGCCTTGTAAAGATGATTATGTATTTGAAAAATATCTTTTTAATACTTTTCACATTCATTTTTTGAAAACTTTCTTTATGTTTAGGAAACATTAAAAGTAGATTTTGAAAATATTTTTCATAAAATTTTCGAATAAGTATTCGAAAAATATCTTTTCAATACTCGTTACATACTTTTTTTGAATTTTTTTTATGTTTAGGAAACATTTCAAGTAGTTTTTGAAATTATTTTTTTCTTAATTTTTTTTATAAACTAATGATATTGCATCATATACTTATTTTAAATGGTATGTGCATCTTAGCTTTAGATATTAATTTATGAAGATTTGTAATACATAAAAAATTGCTTTTTCCGTTGGTTCATCCAATTTGTTAAGTGTGATTATCACCCTGCATTTATCTATGTTTTGTACGTATAGTTTTTAGATACCTAGAATTTCTACGAATAAGCTTCAATTGTGTTAGTATTTGCGCAATGTATTTGGTAGGGTGCATAGAACTACGGTTTGGTCTAATCCAGTTGAAGTGCAATTGTTACATAGGCAGCTAGCATCATCAAAGGATGTTAGTTCGATCTAAATCATTGTTTGTTAGCCCTTTTTTAGATGTAGCTGTTTAATAGTCTTATTCATAATCTAGTTAACTGGCATAGTAATTACCGTAACATTAGGTCATGGAAAATAAATTACCATATTCTCTCCTTAGGTACTTTGTGCATTTAGAATATACTAACACGAGTCGTAAGTTTTCAAAAGGAATTACAAAACTACAAATCATATCTTTGAAGTTGCATATCCTTTTTTTAGAAGCTAAAACTGTCGAAAACTACTTAAATATTATTTAAAATAAATTTCAAGTTGTATTGTATTTTTCAAGATTATATTATCTATTTTAAGATTTTATGGTATTTTTGAAAAGCGGATAATCGAAAGTGCATGACTTGATTTTTAGAAAATAAAAGTAAATCATATTAAAAGATGATTTAAAACTCTTCTTTTCGCAAATTGTGTTTTTCGAAATGCTCTTGTTTTTAAAAGCTATAATTCTACGATGTAACGGTTTAGACAAAAAATTAGTTTTGAATTTTGAAGGAATTTGAAAACTCTTCTTCAACTAAAGTGTATTACTTTAGAATTTAAGAGTAAAAATTTTAACTACGTAGAAAGCATGTTGTGGGCCCACATGCTTTTTAGGTAGCTTAATAACAAAAGAAAAATTATTTTCAAAGCTTACGCTTTCGAATCATGCCTTGTAAAGATGATTATGTATTTGAAAAATATCTTTTTAATACCTATCACAAACATTTTTTGAAAACTTTCTTTATGTTTAGGAAACATAACAAGTTGATTTTGAAAATATTTTTCTTAAATTTTTTTATCAAGTATTTGAAAAATAACTTTTTAATACTTGTTACATACTTTTAAAAAAAAATTATGTTTGGGAAACACTTCAAGTAGTTTTTGAAAATATTTTTCTTAAACTCTTTTGTAAACTAAATGATATTGCATCGAATACTTATTTTAAATGGTATGTGCATCTTAGCTTGAGATATTAATTTATGAAGCTTTGTAATACATAAAAAATTATTTTTTGTGGTGGTTGATCCAATTTGTTAAGTGTGATTATCACCTTGCATTCGTCTAAGTTTTGTAAGCATAGTTTTAAATGGATAGATGAATTCGTGTAAGTTTTGTATACATAGTTTTTAGATAGCTAGAATTTCTAGGAATAAGCTGCAATTGTGTTAGTATTTGCGCGAAGTATTTTATAGGGCGCGTAGAACTACGATTAGGTCTGATCCAGTTGAGGTGCAACTGGTACGTAGGCAGCTAGCATCATCTTATGATGTTGGTTCGATCTAAATCATTATTTGTTAGCCTTTTTCTTTGAGATGTAACTGTTTAATAGTCTTATTTATAATCTAGTTAGCTGGTACGATAATCATATTAACATTAGCTCATGGGAAATAAATGACCATATTCTCTCCCTATGAACTTTGTGCATTTAGAATATACTAACACGAGTCATAAGTTTTCAAAAGGAATTTCAAAACTGCAAATCATATATTCGAAGTTGCATGATCTTTTCTTAGATGTTAAAACTTTTAAAACTACTTACATATTTTTTTAAAATAAATTTTAAGTTACAAGGTATATTTTCAAGATTGTATTATATGTTTTAAGATTTTATGGTATTTCTGAAAAGCAGATAATCGAAAGTGCATTACTTGATTTTTAGAAAATAAAATAAATCGTATTAAAAGATGATTTAAAACTCTTCATTTCGCAATTTGTGTTTTTTGAAAAACTCCTCTTGAAAAGCTATACTTCCATTAAGTAAAGGTTGAAACAAAAAACTAGTTTTTAATTTTAAAATGATTTCAAAACTCTTGTTCAACGAAATTGTATACATTTAGAATTTAAATGTGAAAATTTTAACTATGTAGAAAGCATGTTGTGGGCCCACATGCTTTTTAAGTAGCTTAACAATAAAAGAAAATTCATTTTCAAACCTTACGCTTTCGAATCATGCTTTGTAAAGTTGATTATGTATTTGAAAAATATATTTTTAATTCCTACTGCATACATTTTTTGAACACTTTTTTGTGTTTAAGAAACATTGCAAGTAGATTTTGAAAATATCTTTCTTAAAATTTTCGATAATGTATCTGAAAAATATCTTTTTAGTACTCATTATATACTTTTTGTGAAAAAAAATTATGTTTAGGGAACATTGCAAGTTGTTTCTGAAAATATTTTTCCCAAAATTTTCTGTAACTTAATGAAGTGTTTATATTTTTTGGAAATAATTCTTTTAGAAAATAATATATTGAGAGCTGAGTTTTTTCTGTAACAAAACATGATATTTGGATTATGTTAATCAAACTTGCTATACAACATGCACATAAAATGTATTTATTTTTAAAAATTCATCTAGAAAACATGGTATGCATGTATAGTAACAAGGTCTCTTTTATGATTCTTAGACAATTTCTAGTTTATTGTGCTTAACCCTAAAACATATAAATGATATTCCATCATATACTTAATTTATATGGTATGTGCATCTTAACTTGAGATATTAATTTATGAAGCTTTGTAATACATAACAAATTTCTTTTTGTAGTGGTTCATCCATTTTGTTAAGAGCGATTATCGCCCTACATTTGTGTAAGTTTTGTAGGTATAGTTTTTAAATAGCTAGATGCATTCGTGTAAGTTTTATATGCATAGTTTTAGATAGCTTGAACTTCTAGGAATAAGCTGCGATTGTGCTAGTATTTTCGCGTTGTATTAGCTAGGGCACATAGAACTACGATTAGGTCTGATCCAGTTGAGGTGCAACTGGTACGTAGGCAGCTAACATCATCTTACGATGTTGGTTCGATCTAAATCATTGTTTGTTAGCTTTTTTTTAAGATGTAGTTGTTTAATAATATTATTTAATAATCTAGTTAGCTGACACGATAATCATCCTAACATTAGGTCATGGGAAATAAATAGTTATATTCTCTCCTTAGGAACTTTGTGCATTTAGAATATATTATCACGAGTCATAAGCTTTAAAATGGAATTTGTAAAGTGCAAATAAATATCTTCGAATTTTCAAGATTGCATTATATGTTTTAAGATTTTATGGTATTTTTGAAAAGTGGATAATCGAAAGTGCATGACTTGATTTTTAGAAAATAAAAGTAAATTGTATTAAAAGATTATTTAAAACTTTTCTTTTCGCAATTTGTGTTTTTCTAAAAACTCTAGTTTTGAAAAGCTATAATTCTACGAAGTAAAGGTTGAAACAAAAATATAGTTTTTAATTTTGAAAGGATTTCAAAACTCTTGTTCAACTAAATTGTATTCCTTTAGAATTTAAATGTAAAATTTTAAACTATATGGAAAGCATGTTGTGGGCCCACATGCTTTTTAGGTAGCTTAACAACCAAAGAAAAATCATTTTCAAACCTTCCACTTTCGAATCATGCCTTGTAAAGATGATCATGTATTTAAAAAATATCTTTTTAATTCCTACTACATACATTTTTTGAACACTTTTTATGTTTAGGAAACATTCTAAGTAGATTTTGAATATATTTTTCTTAAAATTTTCGATCATGTATTTGAAAAATGTCTTTTTAGTACTCATTACATACTTTTTTTGAACTTTTTTTATGTTTAGGAAACATTGCAAGTTGTTTTTGAAAATATTTTTCCAGAAATTTTCTGTAACCTAATGAAGTGTTCATATTTTTAGAAATCATTTTTTTTGGAAACAATTCTTTTAGAAAATAATATATTGAGAGCTGAGTTTTTTCTATAACAAAACATGATCTTTGGATTATGTTAATCAAACTTTCTATACAACATGCACATAAAATGTATTTATTTTTAAAAATTCATTTAGAAAACATGGTCTGCACGTTTAGTAACAAGTCTCTTTCATGATTCTTAGACAATTTCTAGTTTATCGTGCTTAACCATCATAACATATAAATAGTATTGCATCATATACTTAATTTATATGGTATATGCATCTTAGCTTGAGATATTAATTTATGAAGGTTTCTAATACATAACAAATTACATTTTGTAGTGGTTCATCCATTTTGTTAAGAGTGATTATTGCTCTGCATTAATGTAAGTTTTGTAGGCATAGTTTTTTTAATAGATAGAAGTATTTGTGTAAGTTTTGTATGCATAGTTTTTAGAAAGCTAAAATTTCTAGGAATAAGTGGCAATTGTGCAAGTATTTGTGTGTTGTATTTGTTAGGGCGCGTAGAACTACGATTGGGTCTAATCCAGTTAAGGTGCAACAGGTACGTAGGCAGCTAACATCATCTTACAATGTTGGTTTGATCTAAATCATTATTTGTTAGCCTTTTTCTTTGAGATGTAGCTGTTTAATAGTCATATTCATAATCTACTTAGCTGGCATGATAATTATCTTAACATAAAGTCATGGGAAATAAATGTCCATATCCTCTCCTAAGGAACTTTGTCCATTTAGAATATACTAACACGACTAATAAGTTTTCAAAAGGAATTTTTAAACTTTAAATCATATCTTCGAAGTTGCATGACCTTTTTTTAGATGTTAAAACTTTATAAAACTACTTACATATTTTTTAAAATAAATTTCAAGTTGCATTGTATGTTTTCAAAATTGCTTTATATGTTTTGAGATTTTATGGTATTTTTGAAAAACAGATAATCGAAAGTGCATGACTTGATTTTTAGAAAATAAAAGTTAATCGTATTAAAAGATGATTTAAAACTCTTCTTTTAGCAATTTGTGTTTTTTGAAAAATTCTTGTTTTCAAAAGCTCTAATTTTACGATGTAAAGGTTTAAACGAAAAAGTAGTTTTGAAATTTGAAAGGATTTCAAAACTCTTGTTCTACGATTCTACGAAAGCGTATTGCTTTAGAATTTAAAAGTGTAATTTTTTACTACGTAGAAAGCATGTTGTGGGCTCACATGCTTTTTAGGTAGCTAATAACCAAAGAAAAATCATTTTCAAACCTTTGGCTATCGAGGCATGCATTGTAAAGAAGATCATGTATTTAAAAAATATCTTTTTAATTCCTATTGCATATGTTTTTTGAACACTTTCTTTATATTTAGGAAACATTGCAAGTAGATTTTGAATATATTTTTCTTAAAATTTTCGATCATGTATTTGAAAAATATCTTTTTAATATTTATTACATACTTTTTGATAGTTTTTTTATGTTTAGGAAACATTGCAAGTAGTTTTTGAATCTAATTTTCCTAAAATTTTCTGTAAACTAATGAAGTGTGCATATTTTTTGAAATCATGTTTTTTCGAAATAGTTTTTTTAGAAAATAATATATAGAGAGCTGAGTTTTTTATTAACAAAACATGATCTTTGGATTATGTTAATGAAAACTAGCTATATAACATGCTCATAAAATTTATTTATTTTTAAGAACTCATCTTGAAAACATGGTATGCACATTTAGTAGCAAGGTCTCTTACATGATGCTTAGACAATTTCTAGTTTATCATGCTTAACATCATGACATATAAATGATATTCCATCATATACTTAATTTATATGGTATGTGCATCTTAGCTTGAGATATTAATTTATGAAGCTTTGTAATACATAACAAAATTCTTTTTGTGGTTGTTCCTTTATTCTTTTAAGAGTAATTATCACCCTGTATTTGTGTAAGTTTTGTAGGCATAGTTTTCAGATAGCTAGATGTATTCGTGTAAGTTTTGTATGCATAGTTTTTAGATAGCTATAATTTCTAAGAATAAGTTGCGATTGTGCTAGTATTTGCGTGTTGTATTTGCTAGGGAGCGTAGTATTACGATTAGGTATGATCCAGTTGAGGTGCAACTGGTACATAGGCAGCTAGCATCATCTTACGATGTTGGTTCGATCTAAATCATTGTTTGTTAGCCTTTTTCTTTGAGATGTAGCTGTTTAATAGTCTTATTTATAATCTAGTTAGTTGGCACGATAATCATCCTAACATAAGGTCATGAGAAATAAATGACCATATTCTCTCCATAGGAACTTTGTGCATTTAAAATATACTATCGCGACTCATAAGTTTTCAAATGGAATTTCTAAACTACAAATCATATCTTCGAAGTTGCATGACCTTTTTTTAAGTTAACTTTTTAAAACTACTTACATATTTTTTTAAATAAATTTTAAGTTGTATCTTAGCTTGAGATATTAATTTATAAAGCTTTGTAATACATAACAAATTATTTTTTGTGATCGTTCATTGATTTTGTTAAGAGTGATTATCACCCTGCATTTGTGTAAGTTTTATAGGCATAGTTTTTAGATAGCTAGATGCATTCGTGTATGTTTTGTATGCATAGTTTTTAGATAGTTAGAATTTCTAAAAATAAGCTACAATTTAGAATTTCCCATAACATAAGGTCATGAGAAATAAATGCTCATATTCTCTCCCTAGGAACTTTGTCCATTTAGAATATACTATCACGAGTCATAAGTTTTCAAATGGAATTTCTAAACAACAAATCATATCTTCGAAGTTGCATGACCTTTTTTCATAAGTTAAAACTAGTTAAAACTACTTACATATTTTTTTAAATAAATTTCAAGTTTCATTGTATATTTTCAAGATTGCATTATTTGTTTTAAGATTTTATGGTATTTTTGAAAAGCGGATAATCGAAAGTTCATGACTTGATTTTTAGAAAATAAAAGTAAATCGTATTAAAGGATGATTTAAAACTCTTATTTTTGCAATTTGTGTTTTGTGTAAAACTCTTGTTTTCAAAAGCTATGATTCTTCGACGTAAATGTTTAAACAAAAAAGTAGTTTTGAATTTTGATAGGATTTCAAAACTCTTGTTCAACGAAAGTATATTGTGTTAGAATTTAAATGTGAATTTTTTAACTATGTAGAAATCATTTTGGGGGCCCATATACTTTTTAGGTAGCTTAACAACCAAAGAAAAATTATTTTCAAACCTTGCGTTTTTGAATTCTTTTAAAGATAATAATGTATTTGAAAAATATTTTTTTAATACCTATTGTATACATTTTTTGAACACTTTCTTTATGTTAAGGAAACATTGCAAGTAGGCTTTGAAAATATTTTTCTTAATATTTTCAATCATGTATTTGAAAAATATCTTTTTAGTACTCATTACATACTTTTTTTCAAAAAAAAAATTATGTTTAGGAAACATTGCAAGTAGTTTTTGAAAATATTTTTCCTAAAATATTTTGTTACCTAATGAAGTGGTCATATTTTTTGAAATCTTGTTTTTTGGAAACAATTCTTTTAGAAAACAATATATTGAGAGTTGAGTTTTTTCTGTAACAAAATATGATCTTTGGATTTTGTTAATAAAAACTAACAATACAAAATGCACATAAAATGTATTTATTTTGAAAAATCTATCTAGAAAACATGGTATGCACGTTTAGTAGCAATGTCTCTTTCATTATTCTTAGACAATTTCTAGATTATCGTGCTTAACATCATGACATATAAATGATATTGCATCATATACTTAATTTATATGGTATGTGCATCTTTGCTTGAGATATTAATTTATGAAGCTTTGTAATACATAACAAATTGCTTTTGTGGTGGTTCATCTATTATGTTAAGAGTGATTATCACCCTGCATTTGTGTAAGTTTTGTAGGCATAGTTTTTAGATAGCTAGAATTTTTAAGAATAAGATGCAATTGTGCTAGGATTTGCATGTTGTATTTGCTAGGGTGTGTAGAACTACATTTAGGTCTGATCTAGTTGAGGTGCAACTGGTATGTAGGCAGCTAGCATCATCTTACGATGTTTGTTCGATCTAAATCATTGTTTGTTAGCCTTTTTTTCTTAAAGATGTAACTGTTTAATAGTCTTATTTATAATCTAGTTAGCTGGTACGACAATCATCCTAATATAAGGTCATGGGAAATGAATGACCATATTATCTCTTTATGAAATTTGTGCATTTAGAATATACTATTACGAGTCATAAGTTTTCAAATGGAATTTCTAAACTGTAAATCATATCTTCAAAGTTGCATGTCCTTTTTTCAGAAGTTAAAACTTTTTAAAACTACTTGCATATTTTCTAAAATAAATTTCAAGTTGCATTGTATATTTTCAAGATTGCATTATTTGTTTTAATATTCTATGGTATTTTTGAAAAATGGATAATTGAAAGTGTATGACTTGATTTTAAGAAAATAAAAGTAAATCGTATTAAAAGATGAATTAAAACTCTTCTTTTCGCAATTCGTGTTGTTTGAAAAACTCTTGTTTTGTAAAGCTATAATTCTACGAAGTAAACATTTAAACAAAAAAGTAGTTTTGAATTTTGAAAGGATTTCAAAACTCTAGCTCAACGAAAGTGTATTGCTTTAAAATTTAAATGTGAATTTTTTAACTATGTAGAAAGCATGTTGTGGGCCTATATGCTTTTTATTTAGCTTAACAACTAAAGAAAAATCATTTTCAAACCTTAAGCTTTTGAATTGTGCCTTGTTAAGAAGATCATGTATTTAAAAAATATCATTTTAATTCCTACTATATAAGTTTTTTGTACACTTTCTTTATGTTTAGGAAACATTTCAATTAGATTTTGAAAATGTATTTCTTAAAATTTTCAATCATGTATTTGAAAAATATCTTTTTAATAGTCGTTACATACTTTTTTTGAAAGTTTTTTCTATGTTTTTGAAACATTGAAAGTAGTTTTTGAATATATTTTTCCTAAAATATTCTACAACCTAATGAAGTGTTCATGTTTTTTGGAAATAATTATTTTAGAAAACAATATATTGAGAGTTGAGTTTTTTCTATAATAAAACATTATATTTGGATTATGTTAATGAAAACTTGTTATACAACATACACATAAAATATATATATTTATAAAAATCCATCTAGAAAACATGGTATGCACGTTTAGTAGCAAGGTCTCTTTCATGATTCTTAGACAATGTTTAGATTATCATGCTTAACATCATGACATATAAATAGTATTGCATCATATACTTAATGTATATGGTATGTGCATCTTAGTTGAGTTATTAATTATATATAAATTCCATAAAAACATAAAGAAAACTCTGTCAACAACAAGGTCTGTCCACAGTAATTATATTGTATAGGCGATTGCATATTTATCCAGTCCTATTGGCCCACGTGTGATGTTGTCCATATCTATGGATCATTTCTTTGTTAAATGCTATTTTATTAGACAGATTTGGTTCAATATCACTCAACTGTCCCTTCCACATGATTTGTTGGATATCCTATCCATATTGAATGCAGGATTCTTACTCACCTCATGGAGGTCTAAAAGACAAGAAATGAGGTGATTTTTCGTAAGGGTGTTGATAACCCCACAGTAGAATTTGCACATCAAAACCTTACACCTACTTTCCTCGGTCAAATCAAAAGTAGGTGTAAGGTTTTGGTTCAATGCCAATTTTGGGGTTTCATAAATTATCTACATATTTTGCTCAAAAAGAATAAGCGCGTTACTAGGCAAGCCCCCCCAATGAGACTGTGAGTTAACTCATTGCCGGTTGATTTGATTGTTCTGCTTCCTTTTCAATCCACGTTGTTAGCGGGAGGATGTACTTGTCTGCTCGGTGTTTGTCTACGTCAATATTTATCTTTGTCAAAAATTGCCATACGAATAGACTCTAAAACAATTATTTTCTTTCTAGTTTCTAATCCTATAGAAGTTAATTGGTGTAAGGTTAATTGGCAATTGAGAGGCGTGGTGGAAAGTATTTAGATTATACCCTCTAGCTTTGCTCTATGTTCGATCACTTGCATATTTAGGGAGCAAAATCAAGTCTGATTTTATGGCAAATTATACTATGGATACTACGTTTTCTACACCCTTCGCTTGATCTGATCAGCATTCTCAAGATGGATATATCAGGAGTTTTCTTCTCTGCCTACGTGACTCTTAGTGTTTTTTATTTCTTTTGGAAAGAGGAGTATGCCTAGAAGTCTCTGCTGATGTTGTGTTGTGTGCAGGCTTTATGCTGAGAAGAATCAGGCATGTCTGAGTCGAAATGTGAAGTATTTTCTATGTTATTTACTAACAATGCGACTAAACATGGGAACTTTTGATATTTGAGATCGATAACACATATATTAATACATTTTAGCGTCGATATTGATGCCAATGTAAGATAATATATACGTCATTGATCTCAAATCAAATATCTAAGGACTCCCATATATTCCTTATATGGGACATATAAGAAACATAGAAAATATTTCCGTCCACTGGTTGGCTTATATCATGGGTGTCGAAATTTCCCGATTTCTTCTTTATTACGAGCCTGCCTTAGCAAAGAGTACGGCCAACCGTGGGATGGGACTAACTTTCCAATTTAAAGCATGCACGGCCAATCTAAGCCTTGTCAATTGGAGTATCTGGATGCTTGTAAATAATTTGAGACAAAAGTAAAGATGGAGAGTTGGGCATGGATTAGTAAGGCTTGGCCTTGTACATTGCAGAAACACTATTATACAAGATAGTTCTACTGAACCAAAGCACTTGTATTGTAGACGAGAAGAGCACCTCCAGCTAGAAGACCAGCAAGAGTCACTGCCCATATTAGGAGGCCTGTAGTTCCTGTATTTTCCATTGTACAAAATAAATCAGTACGTGTGTGAGAAAGAGAGATAGAGAAGTGAAAATTCTACCTCCAACGTAGACATCACCACTGGGAGACCATTCCTCGGGACTGTAGATTGGGCTGTTATATAAAAGTGAAAAAAACGCAATTAAGTAAATAACTTGTTAATTCACTTTCTTCTCTTGCTCAAATGCTTTAAAGAGAGAATACTGTAGCTAAATATGGAGAATAAGAGTTCTCTCAAGGCATGTACCTGTATCCATCCACATTGGCACCGTATTTATCTGCAAATTGGTAGACACCCTTTCCCTGCATTTGCACGAGATACACAAGTTGGTAGACCATCATAATAGGAAAAAATTATGGTCCTCTTGAAGGATGGCCACCAAAATATCCTCCATGAATAAGAGGCCGATAATTATCAAGATTTACAGTGCATACACTAGTGCACATTAACGCAAGAGTTATACTCACTCACATGCACTAATGTGAATTAGCGCATGTACCATCAATTCTGGTAATCGGCCGCTCCTACCGGGTGGCGGATATCCTGACAGAGATACCAGGTAGGAGGACCAATTTTTTTTTCCATCGTTATTATAACCCCTTTTACATAGCATTTGAAGGAACTATGTATGTATCATGATAACACATGTATGTAAGAAATGTCATAAGAGAGAAACCTTGCCCTTCCTTCCTGATGCATCAAGTCCATCCCTCAAGTCCATGCCTCCTCCAGGCCCTGCAAGTAATTCAATCATCCAGATCAGATATCACCTTCACGAATATCTATTTCCGTAATTGCTTTGACTTAGGCTACTTCTTCAGCTCAATGGTATCTAATAAAGTTCTTAGTTTAAGTGCATATAGAGCCTAGTATCAGACCAATAAAAGGCTGTGAAACCAAAAGCATACACTTCCTTCCTTCGAATCATAAAAGTTGAATCAGAAAAATAATGCAAATGCAGAGTGTGGAAGGCAATTATGAAAAGAGAAAGACTTTGTTAAAAGGTGGAGAAAACAAGCCACTGACCATAGGGCTGGGCAACCTTGATCTTTTTCCCACTGGCCTCAACCTTGAAGGTGGTGGAGCGTCTTGTCAGAGTGGGGAGGGCTTTGATGGCCGACCTGTTGTCACACACCGGTGAAGAGGGCTTCAAGCTCAATGAAGACATCACAGAGGCTGCCATTGCACACACACAGTCCCTCTCTCTGCTCTGCACTCTACTCTACAGAAGAACATTGTGCATTGCAAATGAAATAATAAGATGGGATGAGTGGGTGCCCACCAAGGCAAGTGGCAGTTGTCATATGGACAGGAAGAGATATGGGTGATACCACATTATCCTTGCTCTTCCTCTGCTTGTGGGTAAACACAGAAATTGAAGTTATCTGCTTCACAAGTGGGCACAATAACCACACATGCACAAAGATTTTCTTTTGGAGCTGTCAAGCCCGACCGGTCTCCATCACCGGAGTTGGTTGTAATGGTAAATAGGGGTTTTAGCTTGATACATAAAGTTAGCTTAACATGGTATATAATTATGAGGTTGTTTGTGTTTTAATTTATGTAAAATTTTGCTGATCCCATCTTAATTTTGGCTTAAATTATCAGAATCATATTTATGTGTAAAAAGTAGGTGGAATCAAAAATTCCGCTTGAAAGTTAATTCCAAGCCATTTTGAGCTAGAATCGACCATAATTACCCAATCACCTTATGAGGTAATTCTGTTGATTTTGACTCCCAACCCCCATTTTAAAAATTATAGATTTATTATTTTTTAACGATTACCTTTCATATAGATTTGAGCATAAAAAAATATGCTATATAGGTGGGGCCTATTTTAAAAATTCAAAATTACATACCTTTGTAGGATTTTGTTTGATAGAACTCGAATTTAGGAGTATATTAGTACCAAGAACGTGCATATTTGAGTTCAAGAGAGAGAGTTATATTAGTTAAAATTTTAAAATTAAATTTGACACGAAATCTAAATTTATTTTAAAAAAAATTCTGCTACAAACCGTAATTCACATTAGGCGGTGAATTTTAGGAATTAATTCCAAAAGTTCCACTTCTATTTCCAAAAAATCCAACACCCAAACAAGCCCATGCATATCATGGTCCTTGCATACTTGCCTAATAGAAAAAGAGATAGCAACTTGGTGTGCTGGTTAAGTTTTATTGGCAATTGATAGCCCGGATTTGACTAACCCATATTTGATGTGCACGTTCTAGTACATAGAATCTTCACAAAAAATTTACTTCCTTTGTCCTATATTAATGTTAATAATTTTATTTAAAAATAATATTTTTATTAAACAGTGACACCCCCATTTAAGAGAAGAGAAAATAAGCTTATAATGTTTTTTTTAAGCACCCAAACACTAAATTGTACAAAATTTTACTATTAATTTAAAACAGAGGGAGTAATTGACTTTATATATTTACAGCGTATGTTATTAATTTAGGGCCATGAAAGCTTAGTGAAACTTCAATCACAACTTTTTTGTGAAGATTTACCATTGTATTTGAGTTCAAGAGAGAAATGAGGTTATGCTTATATGTTCATTATCAATGAAGTTTTTCACTTTTCTCAAAAAAAAAAAAAAAAATTTTTACATGACCATTATGAGTTTCATGTTTTAAGTTGTTATTACGCCTACAACTTATTTCTAAACGCCATTGGGTCAAGTTCGGGCTTCAACGGTCAACCTAATACCATTTAAGAAATGATAATTCTACCTCGCCTTGAATAGTTATCTGGATTGAATTTGAAAACTTAAACCTGTCTTAACGAGTGGGGTTGGGTTAAATCTGATAAAAAAACAAAAAAGATATAAAAAATAATTATATTTATAATTTTAACCGGGTCATATTGAATCACCTAAAACCCCATAATCAAATTTAAAAACCTAAACCGGGCTCATTAAAGTCGGGTTAGGTTTCCGTTACCAACGTGAGTGGCATCGCTAATTTCACCACTATCCAGGTGGAGGCCCGAATGGAAAACCAGTGGGCCTCAAACTAATTTCTGGAGAGAAGTAGGCCCAAGCTGAATCCAAAAAACGTATCCGAGGAAGAACACAAGCAATGGAAGGTCCCAGCTCGATGGCGGCTTAGGCGCTGCAGCTTCAAGTGGTTTCTGAAGAAAGGAGCTCGTGCTTGGATGGCGACTCTGGATCAGCCTCATGAAAGTGCTGCCATAGAACCTGGAACGTGAAAGCTGGGGCTTTCTTGAGGGAAAGGAAGGAGCTTGCCAATCGCCGGCTCCAAAAAAGCTCTCTGCTTTGGCTCCAAGCAGCTTCACAACTGATTGGAGAAGGGTGTTGGGCAGCTGCAATGGCGCTTCGCAAATGCCTCGGGCTCTCGAATCTCTACTCCCAGTTGTTGGCCACTCGTTCTTTCCATCTGCTTCGGTATTTCGGGTGATCTTTGTCAATGACTACTCAGTTCATATTTGAGGTTTCTTTAAATCTGGGTCGGAAGCATGCTAAATTAGGATGGATAAAATCGTAGACTTTATTTATCCTGTTCCAGTAAATTAAAACTAGGCTCTATGAAGTTTTCTGAATATGAAAAGTGTGAAACAATAGAAGAGGCTTTAGTTAGAATATAACTGCTGCTTACTTGGAGAGAATTCAAAACTGAGGTTTATCTTCAGCTAATTAATCATTACATACAAATTATATAGAGTACTCGAGGTTGGTAAGATGGACATTCTGCCCCGTTCTTTTAGCCATTTCCACAATCAAGTGAGTGCGCCTCTTGGACTGCCCACCAAACCCATCTTAGATAATAATGAATGATGTGAAAGAATTGTCAGTAATGGAAATTGAGCATAGATTTGGCACTGGTTGCTTTCACCTTGCCACGGGACTGAAAATACTTTGGAATTGGTATTGTCAGTAGTTTGCCATCTTTTTTATTGACAAAATGGTAGTGGGATTCTGATTTGTGTCCAGTTTGTACTTGTTCAATTTGCTCTTTGTTTGTCATATAGTTCATCCCCATTGAAGACAGCACAAGTCTCCGGTCAAGTTCTAAATTATTCTTGTTTAAATATTTTGTATCAGAAAAGTTCTCATTCTTCTGTAGCTCGTCTAATGTCTTGTGCAAGGTATTCGTTTGGAAGCCTGCTTTTACATATTCTGATGAAGTCAGAAGCACTTTCTTTTTGGGGCATCAAAATATCCATACCAACCAACCGGGAGATGTTGTTCATAACAAGTCAGAACCTGTGAAAAGTTTCGAACATGGGATGGATACTGATGATACAGGCAGACAGAAAATAAAGAGGAAGAAGCTGAAAGGTAAAAGGGCAGTGGTAAGGTGGTTAAAGTTCTTCAGATGGAAGAAGAAAAAGGAGTACGAAAGAATGACTTCAGAAGAAAAAATTTTGTACAAACTAAAGAAGGTAGCTTATGTTTTCATTATTCTATTTATTCTACTTTTGATGCCTAACTTTCTCATTTAGGTGCTTCATCCCTTGGTTTCCGTTGTCTCTTGTATCTTTGATTATCTATCTTGATTGTTGAATGGCCAAATAATCTTCTTGCAAATTATTTGCATGCTTTATGTAGAGAGTGTGTCATGTTTAGGCCTTGATCTCCTTTTCATATAAGGGGTTTTGAATTGTTGTAGTGTCCTGACAATCTGCCACTGCACAAGTATGTGATTTTTCATTTCTGGTGAAATTATTAGGCTCGAAGGAAGGAAGATCGACTTCTGGAAGCTCTAAAGAAGATTGAACCTCCCAATACTTTGGAAACAACACACGACCCAGAAATCTTAACCCCAGAGGAGCACTTCTACTACATTAAGAAGGCCCATAAACTCAAAAATTATGTCCCAATTGGAGTACGTGGTATTTCTCAGGGTGTGATACTGAACATGCATTTGCACTGGAAAAAACATGAGACTGTAAAGATTATCATTAAGACATTTAGCCCGGAAGAGGTCAAAGAGCTTGCAGCAGAGTTGGCTAGATTGAGTGGTGGAATTGTTCTGGACATACACGAAGAAAACACAATTATCATGTACAGAGGGAAAAATTATTCTCAGCCACCAACTGAGATAATGTCACCCAAGATTGCTCTTTCTAGGAGGAAGGTAGTCTCCATTAACTGGCTTTTGCACTATGTTTCTTAGTTTTTTGTTGATTTGAAGTGTGATTTTTTATTCCCAAGAAGTGAATGAGAATGCTCTGGGTCTGTTATTAAATTGAGGTTCAAGCTTGTTCACTCGTTTAAATGTTTAATTTCTGCAGGCTTTGGATAAAGCCAAGATCCGAGATGGCCTTAGAGCTGTCAGAAAGTATGTTCCAAGGCTTGAGCAGGAGCTTGAGCTTCATAATCTTCGACCATCAAACAACAAAGAAATTATAAAATCGGAGCCAAGCAATAGTCAGCAACTGGATGGTAGTGTTGATAAGTACAAGGAACTTTCAGACCAGTCACTAGAAAACTCGGAATTGTTACAGAAATTACTTGATAAAGATGGTGGTGCCTCTGAAGATGAATCTTCAGAAGAGGCGGACCTGATATCTGATTCAGAGTCTCTGTCAGACATTTTTGAGACAGATTCAGAAGGCGAGGAAAAGGAGAAAGCAGAACACCCTCTTTATTTGGACGCAATAGAAAAATTTCCAATTGAGGATGATGGAGGGCCGGAGGAATTTGAGGAGCATTTGCGTCAGATCTCTAGCAATTCTAAGAAAGGGAAGCCATCTGAGAAAGATATTGACCCGGCTGACCTTGATGAAGTTGATGAGCTGTTTCTAAGAGCTGGTGCATTGTTAAGAAAAAGAGGAAATAAAGGTAATTTTAACAGAAGATAATGACCTTATTGTATGTTGTAAATTTATAAGCAGAGGTTAAGAATACAAAAGTACAGAAGACATGAGAATTGATCTATAAAATACATATGATGTCAATGCTCAAATTCTAAACTATAGATGCAAAAGGAAGACGCATATGACACATCCATTGGAAGACTTCGGTACAATTTTTTATATTTAATCTCTTATTCTTTTCGCTTTGAGAAATCAGTAAGTTGCTGAAGATGCCTCACAAGAGATTTAGCATGTTCCATACAGTTGACAGTGTTCGCATGGACGAGCTCAGGTCTCTTTTGGATTGCAGTCTACTGACTATGAGACTGCAACTGTATGATAGACCTGTGGAAGTTCCACAATACATGAACAATGGAATCAGAAGATCATCTTTAAGGGAAGAGAACAACCTGATCAGATTGGTTTGCATTCGAAGAAGAGGCAAGCAAAATCACGATGTGGCAGGGTTGAATGCTGTAAAACCAGGAAGTGACAATGAAGGATCAAGCAAAACTTTGGCAACTTCTGTGATCACTTGACAGAACTGCATCTGTGTCGATATCACGAGTCGGCCGCCAATGTCTGCCCATCAATCGGACAATGCCTACGAGCAGTCGGCGAGTAAGGCCGTCAACTGGTCTCACTCAGAGTCCGAGAGAACCTGGTGGTGGTCCTGCTTGCTTATCTTGGCCAAATGAATTGAGCTTTTCTTAGACTTTCAAGAGGAAATTTTCTTCATGTATGCTGCGTTCGAGCGGGGTACAAGTTCAAACAAAACAATCACCATTCATTGGCTGAATCGGTCCAAGTCACCTAACTCGGTTGGACGATTCAAACCGGTCCGAGTGCTGAAAACTCGTGAGGTTAGAATTACATGGACATGACATGAGTACCATTCATTATGCAGCTTTCATTAGCTACAGTGATTCATTGAATTGGAGAAAAGTAAAACTATGCGCACGTGGTGAGTGGGCCCTAGCGCAGTGAGAGCACAAAGGTTATTTTATCGTCACCGTCGATCAGTGTCAGATCGAAGGGTTGTAATCATTTTAGAAACATGTAGAGGGTATAGGCCCTTGTTCAGTGGATTGGTTAGAATTCTTCAAAAACCAAAATGTCTCGTGAGCTTGGATTAAAGGGCTGGAGACAAAATTTTATATGCTCTCCGTCTCATATTTATAAATATATTTAAAAATAGTAATTTTATTTAATGGTAAAATTTGCATCTAAGAAAAGAAAAAATAAGTTTATGATGTTCTTTTTAAGTACCTAACCACTTAAATTATAATTTTTTTGTACAAAATAGAGTTATTAATTTTTTGAGGAGGTAGTATTATGATAGGATGTAGATTTTGGCAAAATGAATTTTCTTTGAATCTTGAAAAATTAAGATTTTATTTGATAAAAGATTTTTACGAATTTTAATTCTTCTAAGATCTTGGAATATTTTGGACCCATAAATTTGTGTAAAATTTAGTTTGCACATATCTATTTTGGAGTTTTAAATTGGAAAAAGTTAATATGAATGGGCAAAGGGAAGGCAACAATGGCATTAGATTGAAATTCGATGGCCTGTTTACGTTGATGCGCATGAACCCTAATTTATATAGATAAGACTATTATATTTGTAATCAAATGGCCCTTTATAACCCAATTCAACTCATGCATTAATCCATATTCTTCCGGATATGCTTTAAATTTAAATGAGGTCATATACTCCCTCATCCTAAATTAATAGTATGAATTAAAACATTTGAATAAACTAAAAATTAAATAATTTTAGTTTTCCAATTCAGACTATTAATCTTTCGGTTTCACAATAATTTATTTAAAAAAATAAATAAAACACTTAATATAAGACGAAAGGAATACTATTATATATATATATATTTTAATTCAAATAATTAAACGTCCCAATTACCCACTGGTGTGCCTTCAAGTTCATGGCCCAATTTCATCATAATTCATAAGTAAACAAGAGACCAGTCAAAGAATCAGCGGGGCCCACATCTGTCACGTGTCGGACAGATCCTGTCGTCTGGCGAAGCAGATTTAAGAAAGGCTTTGGCGTCCGGCATGTGACCTGCCCTGCCCTGACTGCTATCCTATTATTTCCCCTTCTTTTTTTGGCGGGTAAAGCCATCTTTTTTATTAAAAAAATTCGTTTTTCGCGCCCCCACCCACCCAAAAAAAGCTGAGACTACACAAACAAAACAGACAGAGTGAGATTTGATGTGGTTGCTGCTGCTTGATTAGGGTTTGAATTTGGGTGGGGCAAGGTTGCAGTAGCTACTCTCACTGGTGTTCTAGAGACAGAGAGTGAGAGAGGCATTTGTTGGGGGTCCTTTCTGGAGGAGGTGGGGCAAGTCACACAGATGGGGAATGTGGGTTTTTTCTTGGCTGAGTGAGATTGACTTGTGCTAGTGCCCAGTGCATTTTGGTTGCCTGGACTGTTCTAAAGTTTAGAGGTTGCAAAGAGTTCATTTGGTTCTTTTATTATGTGTGTTAAAGGGGGTCATATGGACAATGTCAGTTTCTGTTGGTGAGTGAGATGGGAGGGGAGGTAAGAGAGTGAGCTAGTGAGTAATGAATGACTGGTGTGACTGCATTTTCTGGTTCTCTGCTTGTCCAAAGTTTGAAGCTTGGAAGGAGTTCTGTGGGGGGGTTTTTTTCTTCTACTTCATAAGAGGTAGAAGTGCAGGTTTCGGGAAATCTGTAGTTTTGGAGCTTGGTGGGTTGTAGTGGCTATGGGTTTTTGCTTTTCTTTGGAAGCAACTCTTGAAGCTTAGTATTTTTTTTTCTGGACTCAGAAGATTTCATGGTCCCTGCTACAATTAATGTTGTGAAGCTGAGACTTGGAATCTATTCTCCTATTTTTCTCCGTCTATACTGTCTCTGCTGTTTATTGCTCATAACTCTGCGGTTGGGAGGGTGGGGTTTCCCCCCAGCTGTGAGATTTGCGCTTCAGCTAGCTAGACTACCAAATTCCTTTCAACTTTTTTGTTGAACCAGTGGTTTCCGCTCGTCTGTGTCGGGTTCCAAGTTCTTTCGGAGCGAGATAAGCCATTTTTACTCTCAAGGTATCTACATCTGGATTATCTGTTAAAAGGGTGATGGTAAATCTCATTCCCTGAAAACGACACTGTGCGAGCTGGTTCTCGTGGAGTTACAGTCATTAAAAGCTGCAAAAGCCCTCGCTTTACTCGTCCGGTCTGGACAAAGTGGAATGGTTTGCAGTTACCTGAAGCTCCAGTCGCCACGCATTGCTGACTTTATTTGTTGAAGAAACTTTTGCTTCTGGGAGGTAACTCATTAAAGATTGGAATTTTCTTTTGGCCTCAGAAGTTTTCAGAATAGCTAATGTGGAACATATTTTAGTTTAAAGGTGGTCGAATCTCCTCAAAGATTATAGTTTTCATTGCCATTTTTCTCTTGACTAGAAACTCATTTGATATTAAGGCGTGATCCAGTATTGTGCTTGGGCCAAGCTCCTAACTTATTCTCTATTTTGAGAGCGCAGTTGTGAATGAACATGTTGTCGGTAGGAGGGTTCAGGCTTCTTCCCCTGTTGTTGACAATTCCGCTTTTGGTTGTTTCAACAATGGCCCAGCTTCCCTCGCAGGACATTCTAGCGTTACTGGAGTTTAAGAAGGGAATCAAGCAAGACCCGACGGGCTATATTGTTGACTCCTGGAACGAGGAGTCCATTGATTTCAATGGCTGCCCTTCTTCGTGGAATGGAATTGTGTGCAATGGAGCAAACGTTGCTGGAGTCGTCCTAGACAATCTAAACCTTATAGCAGATGTTGATTTGAGAGTGTTTGCTAATCTCACTATGCTTTTGAAACTGTCCATGTCGAATAACTCAATCTCTGGTGTCTTACCTGGCAGTGCGGCTGACTTCAAAGGCCTCAAGTACCTGGACCTATCCAATAATTTGTTTTCGGGCAGTTTGCCACAAGATATTGGCAGGTTGCAGAGTTTACAGAACTTGTCTTTGGCAGGGAACAAGTTGTCCGGTCCAGTTCCTGATTCAATTGGTGGGCTTGGCTCAATAGAGTCGCTGGATTTAAGCCGAAATTTGTTATCGGGATTGCTGCCTTCCACACTGTCAAGTTTGAATAGATTAGTTTCCCTGAATTTGTCATGCAATAGTTTCACCAAGAAGATTCCTTCACAATTTGAGACACTTCCAAATCTTGCGGTCCTTGATTTACATCAAAATTCTCTAGAGGGTGTTGTGGATGGAAAATTTCTCCGTCTTACTCAAGCTGTGCATGTTGATTTTAGTGGGAACTTGCTTAAGAGTTCCAGTGTGCAGGAGATGAAGTTTCTCTTCAGCATATCAGAAACTATTGAGTATTTGAATCTGAGCAACAATGGGTTAAGTGGATCTTTGATCAATGGAGGTGGTGTAGCATCATTTGGAAATTTAAAAGTGTTGGACCTAAGCTACAATCAGTTACATGGAGAGTTACCTGGGTTTGATTTTGTATACTCTCTTGAAGTCTTGAAGCTTGGAAATAACATGTTTTCTGGGTTTGTACCGAATGGGCTTTTGAAAGATTCTCTGGTTTTGACTGAATTAGATCTCAGTTCAAACAATTTATCAGGTGCCTGTGAAATTCCTTCAGCCATCTTAGTGGATTTCAGTAACAGTTTATCATTTTATTAATCTGTCATTTTTGTTGTTTTATTGGATGCCAATTATTATTTTCGTTGTAATGATTGGCAACACAATCCATGCTGCTGATCTCAAATAGGCAGGATGCAGCATAGATGTAATCGTGATTGGCTGTCCAGCATCTTTCTGCCTGCATTTTATGCTTCCTTTGTTATTTTCTATTTTCATGGAAAACAGATGTACCTGTGTGTTCTTTTCTTGACTTTGAAAATGTCATTCTGCAATAATTGATCTTCATGTTTTTTGCTATTCTGATATTTGTAAAATTTTCTTTTCAGGGCCAGTGAGCATGATTATGTCAACCACACTACGCATACTTAACCTGTCGTCCAATGCAATTGGTGGTGAGCTCCCACTACTGACAGGAGGCTGTTCAGTTCTAGACCTATCAAAAAATCAGCTCAGAGGAAATTTATCTTCACTGGAGAAGTGGGGAAACAATATGGAATATCTTGATCTAAGCCAAAATCAGTTGACTGGTTCTCTTCCTCAATCAAGCTCACAATTTTTGCGGCTAAATTATCTTAATCTTTCTCATAACTCATTAGTAGATTCACTTCCAGCAGTTCGTAGTCTGTTTCCCAAGATTATTGTTCTTGATCTCAGCTCCAACCAATTTGTGGGATCTCTTTCAAATGAGTTCCTTACTTCCCCAACCATACGAGAAGCTCATCTCCAAAGCAACTCTCTTAGTGGAAGTATTATGATCACTCCTCCTTTGCCAAACAAATCGGAACTGGAGGTTTTGGATATATCTGAAAATCAGTTTAACGGCACACTTCCTGATGAACTTGGTTCCTTCTCTAGTCTGCAAAAACTTAATATTGCTAGAAATGGTTTCAGTGGGTCTGTACCGCATACCCTGACCCAGCTCATTTCACTTGTTTCTCTTGATTTAGCATTTAACAACTTCACAGGGCCATTGCCTGAAGAGCTACCGAATAGTCTTCAGGCCTTTAATTCATCATACAATGATCTCTCTGGGATTGTCCCGTTAAACCTCCAGAAATTTCCAGATTCCTCATTCCACCCTGGAAATACAAAATTGCAATTTCCAAACCCGCAACCTGGATCTGAAAATTCTCCTGCTGGAAAATCCACTAGAAAATCAACCAAAAATATTGTCAAGATTGCTATTATAATAGCCTGTAGTGTGGCTGCAGCCTTTCTCATTCTACTTGCTATTTGTGTATGTTCCAAGAGGAGGTCAAGGAAAGAGCTCCAAACGGAGCATGTCACCAGCAAAGATGCACCACCTAGAAGGAGTTTGCCTAATTTTTCCAGTCCCAAAAACGGAGATATTGGGGGAGCTTTGGTTGTGTCTGCAGAAGATTTGATGGCATCTAAAAAGGGAGCTTCATCTGAGATCATAAGCCCTGACGAGAAAATGGCTGCAGTTGCAGGTTTTTCCCCTACAAAGACTAGCCAGTTATCGTGGTCACCTGATTCAGACGAATCATTCACACAAGAAAATTTGGCAAGGTTAGACGTTCGATCACCAGATCAGTTGGCTGGAGAGCTACATTTCTTGGATGAAACAATCAGGCTAACACCAGAGGAATTGTCGCGGGCCCCTGCTGAGGTGTTGGGAAGGAGTAGTCATGGTACATCTTATAAGGCAACACTAGAAAATGGACTGTTCTTGACTGTGAAGTGGTTAAGGGAAGGGGTGGCAAAGCCAAGGAAAGAATTTGCTAAAGAGGCCAAGAAATTTGCAAATATCAGGCACCCAAATGTGGTGGGACTAAGAGGGTACTACTGGGGCCCTACCCAGCACGAGAAGCTCATTTTGTCTGATTATATCTCTCCTGGGAGCCTTGCCAACTTTCTTTATGGTAATCTCATTGAGACTGTTGATGCTATCTATATCAACTGTCTTTAACATCTGTATGTCTAGCTCATTCTTTGGTCTAAAGTTAATTGAGTTAGATTGTTTGGTGTCTGCATGTCATGCTCTTTCCTTCATAGTGTCTTGCATAAACTTCACTGTGATATTAAGTTGATCATGTCAATATATTGTTCTCTTAGGCTTTCATACTCAATCATATCATTATAGTCAGTGGAGAAGACCTGTAATATATTAACTATTGTTTTTCGCCTTTGCCTTACCTATGTGCTTAACTAGTCTTGTACTTCTAGATCGTCCTGGACGTAAAGGACCACCATTGACTTGGGCTCAGCGACTCAAGATTGCTGTCGATGTTGCACGAGGCCTGAACTATCTTCATTTTGACCGTGCCGTCCCACATGGCAATCTCAAAGCAACAAATATACTACTAGACGGACCAGACATGAATGCTCGAATTGCTGATTACTGCCTCCATCGTCTCATGACCCAAGCTGGTACTATTGAACAGATCCTTGATGCTGGTGTCCTGGGCTACCGTGCACCAGAGCTGGCTGCCTCGAAGAAGCCTTCACCGTCATTTAAATCTGATGTTTATGCATTTGGGGTGGTCTTGTTGGAGCTCATAACGGGGAGATGTGCTGGAGATGTTATTTCAGGTGAGGAAGGTGGCGTTGATCTGACGGACTGGGTGAGGCTGAGGGTGGCGGAAGGGCGTGGGTCTGATTGTTTTGATTCTGTGCTAACGGCAGAAATGGCAAATCAGACAGCATCAAAAAGTACGAAAGAGGTGCTCGGAATAGCTTTAAGATGTATACGACCTGTTTCTGAGAGGCCTGGGATTAAATCTGTTTACGAGGATCTTTCCTCTATATAGAGGCCTACTTTTACACCAATGCAGACCATTTCATCTTAAAAAATGCTCGTGGCAGGAGCCCTCCATTTTGATTTTTTATTGAGGGGTTGCTAAATGCCTTTTTTTCTCAATCATTTTGATTTGCTTAATGGTTGAATTTAAATTAAGATCTCTTTCAGGGAAGAGTTTTTCGTGCTCCTTGTAAGCATTTCTTGGAGAGCTGAGCTGTTGATAAGTGTACGTGTTAGAGCACCGCTAGCATAGCTTATGCTAGCATAAGCTCATTGGAGCAGAAAAAATTCTTCCCATCTTAGTTCCTGCATTAGGAATGCCTTGCTTGTCATGTCAATGAAAGGCTGCCGGTGATGGCTAATATCTGAACAACCGAGTCGAAACTCACCTGGGATCACCTTGAGCAGGGAACTAGGCGTCTTAAAATTGCACTGAAAAGTACATGAATGGTGCTCAAATAATTATAGTGTATAATCTGAAAATTCAAATTGTTGTAAGATTAATAGAAGTGTTTCAGTCCTCGCCCTTTTCTTCCCGTGTCTGCGTGTCAGATAATTGCACTTGCTGGCATGAAACGGGCTAGCAATGATCATAGTGGGATGATAGCCAAAGGGAAAAAAAGATCAGTCTTGCTCGATATGCATCGATTGATACATATCAGAGTCGGTTTGAATCAATAAAAAAAGGTCAATATTGATCGATAAATTCCAAAAATGAGCAAATTTGGACTTGTATAATATAAACTAAAATTGTAAAAATCTATTGTCAAGAAGATCATGGCATGCGTCAAACCCAAAAAAGCATAATAAAATATATTCATATAAGTCTCATTTGATAATGCTTGTCCAGAGTTTTTCAGTGGTATAAAAAACATGCAAATATGAGTTAATGCAAGGTATAACTTTGTAAAATAATACAATATAGAAAATAGAGCCCATGTTATATCACTAGGTAGCTCACACATGCATGGAAGCGTTTTTAATGTTCCAATTGTTAGAGTTCTCTAACAATGAGCCCAGCGCATGCAGCCATGTGAAAAAATCTCATTGAGGTAACGTAACTTTGAATTTCAGGTAAATAGTGTTACCAAAGTACACTAAAACTACATACCAATTTAAATTTATATTTACAAGTATTATAGGAAATTTGAGGACAATATAGGAAGTTTGGCAAAAACCTATCGGAGGACTATTTACTAGATGCACTCAACTTTTGTCTTAATTCCTATTTGATTTGTCACAAGAGAAAAATTACCATAAAATTGGTATCTTCACTCAATTTGGATGAGAATAAATAGTTTTGATGTATCAGCTGTACGTGCAGTTTCCAGTACACTTCATACAGCTGTCGATATGATAATATCAATACAAACGTCCATCTTTTGAATGTCTATGGAGTTTTATCTATCATATTTTCTCCATCTGAAAGGTCTTGTAGCCACTGAATTTGCTCACAAGCTCTCCTCCTCGCCATGATAGTAGTGCCAAAAAGCACAAGAAAAGTCCTTCAGTTCAAGGCCTTTGGTGCAAAGCTCTTTGTAGCTGCAGGCAATTTATTCATGAAATAAAGGAAAACAGGGGTTAAAAGCATTATTTCTTGCTCAAAATTTACCCACTCAAAGTCATGGTTTTGTATATGGTTGCAATAGAGCCTTTAAGGGCTGATACGAATCTGAATCTGTGGTTATGGATATGAAAAAGACGTGTCCTCCATACATAGAAGACTTCCAAGATTGAAATGTCAGCCAATATGTATCCATGTAGATGGTCATGGAAGCCTCCATCAGCATGGATACTTGAAAACTATGTTGCAGTCTAACTAAAGTGTGTACCATAGAGATGACATACTAAACTATGAGCAATGCTCCAGGTGCATTTGGTTAAGAAAAAATTGAACCATTTAAAATATAGAAGTATACATTTCTTGTGCCTGTGTTGCAAGTGGAAACTTGAGACCAAGCTCCTTAGCTGACACTGCGGCCAGTTCCAAATCTTTGGCCTGCACATAAGATTGCAACTGCGTGTTGAGTTTGAGGTAAATTTGCTGTTGAACAACTCAAGTACTTCGCAACATAAGTCTCCGTCTGGTTTCGTTAAAACAATCTACACTGATAATTCAGAAGCTTTGAACTGCTTTGTCACTCGATAATATTCATTCAACTCTTTGAATAATAGTTCCACAGCAGTACTGTAATTAGTAGGCTTTTGCATTCTTACACAAAAATTATTATCCTGGAGGAGAATATTCTTTTTCAGATTGTTCAGTTTATTAATCAATTAATATTATATTCTTTTTAATACTGAACAACTCTTGGTTCTTCTATTTTACATGACAAGGTAAACTAATCTTACTGAGAAGGTAATGAATGTGAATTACATACCATTAGCTTCGATGAAAACCCTCCTTCATAATTCCTTGAAGATGGCACCCCCTCCATTACTCCAGGCACAGGATTGTAGGTATCACTGCCATAATTTGGAGGACAGATAGGATAAAAGAACATCCAACACCAACTTTTGTTGAGATAATGACTGAACATTTGTGACACATCCCAGCAGATATTCACATTCGTTGTAAGGTTAAGTAAAATATTAGAAAATATATACCTACTCCAACAGCGAGCACTTGAAGAGTTGAATATGCTTGTCAGGGTGCTCGCTGATATTCCTAGAGATTGACCAAGAGCAAAAGCCTCTGAAACTCCAAGCATTGTCACAGCCATTGCTAAGTTATTGCATATCTTTGCTGCCTGCATCATAGTACCAGACAGAAGACAAACTGATAGCCATATAGAATTTTGAAGACGATGGATTTAAACTGACCAATTTGATACAAGGCGGCTGTTAGTCTCACTTTTACTAATAACATCATAGCATAGCATTCTGCTGATTAAAGAACACAGTTTTAAGGAGGGGGGAAAAAGATATAATCTTACAGCACCATTGCCAGCTCCACCACAGTAGATTGCGCGTTTGCCCATAGCAAGAAGCAAGGGTCCTGCTGCCTGATAAGCCTCCTCTAAGCCACCAACCTTGTATGATGTGTTGTATATCTTAGTATTCATAAATCACTAAGATGGATGTCAGAAGATCTAGATAAAACAACTACCAAAAAGAGAAAGAAAGAAAATGTACTATTTGTTATCTGTTTGGTCACTGTAGTCACCCATTGTCTTGATCTTATATAGAAGTAGATAGAACAGCAAAAAGAAGGTTTCTAGACGTGAACTACTGATTTTTTCAATCTCCTTTCACCCTGATTGTCCTCGGCTCTTTTGATCTGTCCAAGATACCTTCCATTTCGTGTACCCCATTTTTCTAATTAATAAAATGGCATTTTAATCTCAACTCTACTTTAACGGCCTGTTCGTCAACCAGCATGCATTGAGCTGGCTGTAAAGGTGGTTTCTTAATCATTGTTTACAGGGAATTTTTTTCTATATTCTATATCAGCTTTGCTGCGCACAAAACTTCTAATTTTAAATTCAAACACGCAGAACTTGACATAATAATATATTTTAGTCAGGGAACTTTATGATTTTATATGTCTTAGTGTTTCTTTTAAGCAGTTATCTTATGCTAATGTCTTTCCTGTGGGTTTCTGGCACATAAGCTTTCCTAGCTATATGTAATGTGCAAACAATTAATAGGAAACTTTTTCTCCAGAGGAAAAATGGTTTCAGGAAAATATATACTAATTATGCAGAAATGGCCTAGAATAAGAGTTGAGTACAATATGGAATCTATTACTATAGGTGATAATGATGATGTTGATGTGACAGATATATCAGCTATCAATTTTGAAGAGTTAAGTGAAAACCATGAAAGTCAGAGTTCCAGCTTCTGCACCAGGAACACCTCCAGAGACGGGAGCATCCACCATAACAGGATTACTGAAATGACCTAGATGACATATATCCTAATCAGTTCCTCAAATTGAAGCCCTATGCATTTTCGTAAAAAATGAAAATTCTCAAAACTACATGAAAAATACGTGAGATTGGAAAAATAGCCCACTAAATAATCAAAACTAGACAGTTGCTTCATTAATTTGCCTAGAATTGATGCTTAGTTGCAACGGTTATAGGGGGGAAATGGTAGCTTTTATATCTTAGAGTTCAAGTTCACACATAATCCTCCTAAATTGGAATCCCACTGAAGATTCAAGAAATAGGCAAACAAAAACCTTTCTTTTCCTGGAGAAAATGCTTCGAAACAGTTTCAGAAAGTCTTCTTGAAGTCTGAGGATCGACTGTTGAAGAATCTATCAGTAACCATGGCCTCAGAGATTTTTTACCATGAAGCAAACCATTTTTCCCAGTATAAACGTCCAACACCTGAAAGATGGTTCACATACATGCCATACCAATTATTGTCAAACATATGCCAATGCTATCTTCATGTAAAAGAAAATACATTGATGCAACATGAAGAGTAGATAACATAAGAAGTGAATGGAATATCAAAAGTATATTAAAAAAGTTAGATTTACTCTTTAAACCCTCTAAATATAATTTTCTGACAGTTACTTCCAAAGAAAGACACAATCATAGGATTTTACTGGAAAACACAGTGAACCACCAGGATGGCATTAAGTAGATAAAAACTACCTTTTTCTCCCTAGATAGGAAATTTTATCATGTCTTTTCGTTTTATTTGAGTGAAAATGCATAGAGCATCAGCTCTTGGTATTCTGACCATAGAACGACACCAAGATTAGACACCACCCATTTAAGTTAATCGCTAGGAGAAAAAGCTACAGTAACAAAATTGACAACTATAGGAAGGTATGGTCACTAAAATCCAAGATTTACTTACATGGGATGAGGAGGGTAACATTGTAATTATGACATCAGTTGATTCTGAGACTTCACGAGGTGAATTGCTCGTAGGAACTCCTTTTTCGGATAATTTCTTCATTGCATTATGATTTCTAAAGATAAATATAGCTTCTCTTCTTCACGTTGCTGCTCAAATAAATCAACATACATAGAATATAGAAAACAAAGATCTCTAAGTATCACATTCCTCACCAAAGTTTTTGGGTTTAGGACAGATTCTACCTCATATTTCACTTTATTGGAAGCATTTAAGCAAATAAGAGATACATAGGGCCATGGATCATGCAAAACAACTTAGAACCTATGCTAGAATTAAGAAAACAGCCTCAGAAATGTGCTAGAGAAGCAATTTGAATTCAGTTTTGGCATCAGGGGCATAATTGTAATAAGATTAGGGTATATTTATAATTTTGCAGAAGTCAATCCCAAAACCTCCTGAAAAATATGCCAAGCAGAGATGAGCAATATTCCAACTTCAGATTCATCAAGCAAGTCCAAAAATGCTAATGTCCCAAGTTGCAGGATTCTGGATCGTTTCTTCAACAACATCATGGAGATTATGGTATTGTCTACTTGTGATGCTTCTAGACTTCCTGGTGCCTATTCCACTGCCGTGTTGATTAGTCCCACTTCTTCTACTGAGCCGTTTCCATCAGAGAGTGTCTGAATCCAATATCGAGGGGCAATTGTTGCAAAGGAATCTTCTCAACTCCTTGGTTCAGCTTCTTCTTCTGCTATGCTTGCTTTCAATGCAGGTTTGTCTAATTATGTTTCTGCAAGAATTAATCCTTCAGCTTGGATTATTACTCTGGTGCTATTAATCATACTCCCTCTTTCCCACATTAATAGCTCCATTTCATTTTTCAAATTAAACTAAAAATAGTTCATTTAGAAAAGCCAAATGGAGCTATTAACGTGGGACAGAGGGAGTATGGTGGGTCTTTGCCAATTCATTGTTCTAAGTGTCATTCGTCCTCCATTTATGCAGCCAATGGGTCTTATCTGTCCTTACAATGCATTAGTTTCATTTGTCTACCTCATTTATATTTGCAGCAGGTTCTTCATGTTCACAATTATCACTTGGTCTTTTATGTATCAGTCAATCAATAATGGGTTATACTGTTTCGTTTTCTTCTCTTGATTGTGTTCTGCAGAACTGGGTGGTGCAATTCGGGACATGTCATAGGGCAGGCGAATTATATATTTTGAATACATTACACGTTTCTACTGTTGCGGCTGTTGCAATTTCTTCAATCTCCAAGTATTTAGATAAAAGAAAAGGGATTACATGTCATAGACAACGAGCTTGTAACCAGCTTTAAACAGATTATTAGCCATATGGCAGCCCATGTTCCCAAGCCCTATGAAACCCACTGTCTGCAACAACCAGAAAATAAGAGAAAGAGTTACACATTAGTATCTTTAAAATTTGAAGTAATACCATGTTAAACAGCAGTGAACACATAAATATGAACTTTCAAAGCCAGACAAAACGAATGAAGAGCAAGAAAATGATGATAATAATGAAAGGCAGCTGGACTTGTTTCGAAATAAGGGTTCTGATCAGTCGTCAACTCATCAGCGGCCAGCAAAGAAAGAACTGAAAAGTGAAGATTCACCTCAACTTGGGGTTGCTGATGACTAGATGAAAAACCGCGCAGAGAAGACGTCCAAGAGAGAGAAAAAAGAGCACCCCACTTGAGTTGTGGGAGCAAATATTGAACTTTTGCTCTCCAGATCGCCATGGATATGGATATCGGCTAGGACCAAAACACAGTGGCAGGCTGGAAGCTGCAGCACACTTCAGGAACTTTTAATAAAAAAAAGCGAGAAACCCCCCTTTAATTCCAATGTCCCCCAAAACAAATAAAAAATTATATATTTTTTTTACTTTCTTTCCCCCTCTCCCTGTCCCTTTTACCCTTTTACCCATACTTCCCCGTATACAAACCTCACCTTCTTTCCCTTCTCCTTCAGCGTTAACTCCAGTAGCTATGGGGACAAACTCCGGCGGCTACCGGCTAGATCCGACCACAGCCAGTTAGCTCATGCCGCAGCGGCCACGATCGGCTAGCTCATGTCGTGGCCGGCCAGATCTGGCTAGCAGTGGTGGCCGCGACCCGCAAAGGCCACAGCTAGCACGCTGTCTGGTAGCGACAGCTACGGTCTCTGCACACTAGCCAGTTGTGGTGGCCGCAACCAGTGCCCAGCTGCGTACTAACCAGATCTAGCCGGCTAGTCACGACCGCGCACTGGCCAAATCTAGCGCGTCGCGGCCAGTGCACAGCCACTAGTCGCGACCCACATCAGCCACATAGCTGACCTCTGCTGGCTATGGCCGGCCATTGCTGGCTGCATGGCAGGACACAGCTAGTGTGTGATGGTGATTATTCGTGGCAGCGAGAACATATCACCGGTATTGATGTCAGCACCAAAGAAGAAGAATGAGTGGGGGAAGAAGGGATGTAGGAAGAAAGAAAGTGGGGTAAAAATGGATATCAGATATTTCAATAAAGGAGGGTGGGGTAAGAAAACAATAAGGGACACAGGAAAAAAGAGGGGTCTAAATAGCCACATATTGGTCACCCAGACCCTCCCTCTTATGAAATATGGACACACTATTTATGACCAAAACTTGGTAAATAATAATAAAAGTTGCTATATCACCAAAAATAAGTGGTAAAATAGACATTAAAAACCAAATTGAAGGGCTCCCATTTCATATAATTTCCACTCTATATGTCTAGTGGTCATATATTTTGGTCTTGATAATTGGTTATAATTTTTTGGGAAAATTGTTTAATTAATAATTAAAAAAATATTTACTAATTTAGACCACTTTGGGAAATATTTTCCAAAGTTGTGTTCTTTTTTGCCATGCAGGCGCCAACCAAACAGCAAATATTTGTATTATTATAAGTTAGAATGATAATAGAAGTTACGAAGTCACATGGAATTAAAATAGTATCTTCTCATGGCTTCAGCATGTATATTAAACTATGTTCTCACGTTTTCACACCAAAGCAAACATTGGGATAGGTAGCAAATGCTGATTGCGATTCATCATACAAAAGGGAGACTGATTGCGACTCATCATACAAACCAGTAGAAGACAACAAAGAGAGCACAAAGCAAAAAAAGCACAATGAAGAAGACAACACAAGGCGCAAATCAACAAACCAGTAGAGCACAACAAAGAAGAAAAGTACAGAAGATCGAGCCTGAAGTTTTAACATGCCAAAATGTACAAGAAATATACAAAGAGAGCACAAAGCACTTATTTATGTTTTAAGTGCGGCAATTTTGTCCTTTAGAAGTGATTTTGTTTGTCTAAAGGACGAAATCAGGTCAAGTCTTTTAAAACGTTAAACCGATTTTGTCCTTTAGAAAGACGAAATCAACTTAAAATTTAAAAAAAAAATCCATGCAGGTGCCAATTGCTTTGCTAGGACCTGCATGGCAAAAAGGAATACCACTTTGGGAAATATTTCCCAAAGTGGCCCAAATTGGTAAATACTTTTTTTAATTATTAATTAAATAATTTTCCCTAATTTTTTTTATAAAAAATGTAATAAAAAAGTGCATTCCACCTTAGAGGGTAATTTTGCCAAGAAAAAATTACTCATAGAGTAATTATTTTTTATTTTTTCTAACATTCCTCAAAATTCACTTAATGTTTGTAAAAAAAACATATACTACTTACCTGAGAGCGCAAACATAAACGTCCACACATTAGGGGTAATAAAATTGCCCACACTTTAGGGTCTTATAGTACCAGTGCCACTCTTGGGCTCAAATCATACAGTGCAACTCTTGGGCAAAATTATACAATGCTCTCAATAGAGCATCAAATGTTTGGGCTTAATACAATACACAGACCAAATCAAAAATATACATTGCTCTCAACAAAGCATTAGACGTCTGGGTTTAAATAGAACACACAAACAACATCCTGCAAGATAAACATCATGACAAGATATAAGAAATGCTCAATCGATTCATAATCAGCTAGCTCAAACACAAAACTTAATCCGTCAAACCCTCAGGTCTCAAACTCACAAGGCTATTATTAGTTTTGCTTATAATTCAAGTTTGAATTAAGTAAGTTATGCGATACAATTATGTCATAAAAACTCTCAAACACATAGTCCTCCACTGATCAAATTGAAGCTGAGCCTGATTTGAAACCCTAGTTCATTAGGGCAACAAACTTCACTCAACCCATCCAACTCACAATATAACTCACTGTACACCAAATTTGTACATATTCATACAATCTATGCCATGCACCTTATGGCCAAAACATCTTACTCGGAAGTCATCAAACTAAACTCCTTAGAGCCAACCCCAGTTATCACCTTCTTATTTATACCTCACTTATTATGCTTACTTTTCACTTCATAATATGTACGTTATTCTTGTACAATTATGCAACACTCTTACTATATGACAATCCCCCAACATACGCTCCAATCCAAACTACACCAATCTACTCTAATCCTCGTCTGTCAAAATTATATATGTCGTCTTTCGTCATACACTTGCACATCCACATCCAATTCCATACCAAACCCTTTGTCACCTCTTACTGTCCATCACTCATACTTCTACCCACACACACACATATCCATCACATAGGCATATAACCATCACACATACTTTTCTACACACAATTCCATACATAGCTTACTGTTAGACCCCTAATTGTGGAATAGGCTAAGGGGCATATGAGTTTCATCTTGGTGAGCGGATAGCCAAAGGAAAGCTGAGAAACGACGACGTTGGTTCGTTGGCGGACTCATATACAAGTCCTACTAGGAGTAGGATTCTATGTCGGGTTGGGCGCCATCACCTAGGGCGATTCCTAGGCAGGTTGGACTCTCACGGACAACTCCTACTTGGAGTAGGAGAGATGCTTAAGGTGGTTGTTGATTCATTCCCACGTTTCCTAGTGTGACTAGGAGTCGCCTCAAAGGTCTAATGTAAGAGGGAAGTCCAGACAAGGAGTTGTGCGCAAGTAGGATTGCTCAAGAGGGCTGAATCCTAATAGGACAAGGACTCTATGCAAGAAGAGGACATAGCCAAGACTCTGCTGAGACGAGATGACATGCGAGTAGAGGACTTCTAGCCGGAGTAGCAGTCTGAGGAATGCTAGGAGAGGCGGGACACTTGAAAGAGGGCTCAACTATACTTCTAGTTGGGTTAGGACTCCTTTGGGACTATTTTGGGCATGTATATGGGCTAGTTTCCTATTTGTAATGGGGCAGGGATGTGGGATTCCAAATATGTAACTAAGGTTGAGCTAGTCCTAGTAGTACTAGGCTTCCCGACCCTTCCTCTATATAAAGGGGGCATAATGGTAGGTTGGAGGCAACTTGTTCAAGTATTCAAAGAACTCAGAAATTTGTAAGGGTCAGATTGGGAGCTTTGGCCATAGTTCCGGAGGACTATTGGGCGGCAAACACTTTGTTTGTGACTTGGAGGAGCTGCTGGGAGTGCACTCAACCAAGGGGCAGGCCATACTCAGCAATTCATCGAGGCTTGAGGCAAATTTCAGCCAAGGAGCAGACTGGTTTGCAAGATAACTAAGACGGTGTTGGGTTTGGGAGCAAAATAGGGACCTTGTTAGTGTAAACTACATGTTGAATCAAAGGTTTTGGAGGTGGTCCTCCTTTTTCCTTTTCTTTCCCTACGTTGTGCTTTGTTTGGATTTGCATAAACTTGGGTGAAAGGGGGTGGATAAGCTGCTGGTTGCGCGGAGTAGCCAGGCCATCACATGTGCAAACGTTAGGATCAACATCGCGTCGTGACACTTCCAACATACTCGGTAGCCATCACTAATACACATTCTTCAAACATACTTACAGCTCGCATGTATGTCATATGCATTTCAACAACATAATTTATTCTTTTACATCATGCAAACAGATCATAATTTAACATCCAAAGCATTGAAACACACAATCCTAGCATGCTGCTACACATTCAAAGCATGCTACCATGAAATTACTAGTTCAAAGCTCCCCTACCTCGTAATTCATGACATTTGATGGTGAGCACACGACGGTGGCAGCGGAGTTGGCGGCCAAAAGCATTGCCTAGCTGAGAGAGTTGTTGTCCCGAGGTTTTAGGAAGCGCTTGAAGCAATCACAATTAAATGGGATGTCAGAAGTCAATATGGAAAAATTTGCAATCCACGATGACACACTAGGGGCGGCTAGGAGAAAGGTCATGCCAATGAGTGGCAAGTACGACCGGAAGTTTAGGTGTACTCAATGAAGGTCAGCCGACAACTGAGGAGTACTCGGCTGACTGTAAGACATTAAAATAGGCCATGGATAACACCCAACAACGGTGATTTTACATCATCAAGGGCCCAAAAAAAGGCGGAGGATGTGGAGTGATGCTCAAGGACATAGGAGAGGTGGAGGGACTATGATGGACAAATCCAGTTGATGGCAGAGCCATCAAACGGTTAGGCAGCGCAAAAGCGACACCTAAACCCTAAACTACATGCGCGGCTACATGCACATGCGGCCAAGGCCACACAAGGGGAGATGGGTTGGACAATGGTGATCCAAAGCCCACAAAAGGGCAACAGGGCTAAGGCCCTAATGGTGGCCAATCGAAGTGGCAACATCACCGATCGTCACCCCCAACCAAAACAATTGGTGCCGACATTAGTGTGTCTAACATGGTAGAGATAGGGGAAGGTTTGGGGTTGAGCAAAGGCCGCAAGGCCATCACTGGCCAGGGCCTATATAGGTGAACTCCTCCATCTTCGGCCAAGGTAGGCTAGATAAAATCTTGTCAGAGGCCGTCCAGTATCGACGGTGTAAAATGGGCAAGAGGGGTCAATGGGCCGGTGAGGCGGAACTAGCTCGGGTTGCGGGCCACAGGGAGAGCATAAGTTGAGGAGGTCAAATAGGCCAAGGGTGATGACCACTCATAGTTGTCAGGTCATGACAAAACTGTCGGAATCTGACCATCAGTGGCAGCCAGAGACGCATACAAAAAGAGGGATGTCTAGCTCAAACAAAAAGAGAAGGAGCGCGGGGTGGTAGTGGAGCTAGAATTGGCCTGGGTGGGGTCGTCCTTGGCTTCGCCAGGCCGGGGCAGAACCCAAGGTGACTAACTGGCCACTACTGGCGGTTGCAGAGCCCAATACAGAGAGGGAAAATGGATATAGGCTGAAAAATAGCAGAGAAAAGTGCAGAAGAGAGAGCCGGGGAGGGAAGGTGGTGGCCTTGGCTAGCTTCTCCATGGCCACGACGGCTCGACAGAGCTGTCCTAGGCCAAAGGCGGCAGCTTCCTGTGCCAGCAGTCCTAACTGAAGAACATCGAACAAAAACCCAAAACAGAGGAGCAAAATGCACTGGTGGAGGAGAGAAGGAAGGGGGCGGAGGAGGAGACCAAGTGGGGCTGGGGAGATGCCCCCTTGTTGTCGGCCCATGGCAGCAGCTGAATATGCAAAACAGTGAGATGGGAAAAGGCTAACTGGGGCGAAGCTAGGGAGGTTGAGCCTGGAGCTTGTTGTCACCAAGCCTAGGCCAGCCGGTGGCGCCTTTCCGGATCAGCCAAAACAAGAGAAGGGGCTCTAGGTGATTTCGGGCAATTCCTGAACAGGCTCGCCAAAGCCCGAAGTTTTTTTTTTTTTTTCTCTCTCTCTCTTTATCGCACCGGAAGTGATCATCAAGGCCGCACACTGCAACTAAACCTCACACCCGACTATGTGGGTAGGAATACCAAGGCCAAATACGCTAAAACATCACATTTTCCTGCCGAAAATGATCAAGAAAATAGTAGAAAAATCACATAAAATTATAGAAAAATGAGGAACATTACAATAAGTCCCTTCATCTAGGCACTAATTATCTTTAGAAGATACGCCTCTTGAGTAAGGGATCATTTGTCGAGGGGAGCTTTGATGGGTCGAAGGGGTTTTTTGCTCAGCTTTACACCCTTCTCCTTGTCGAAGTTGAAAAAATTGAAGGAGACGAGGCTATTGGTGTTGGAGCTAAATTGTGTGTTTGCCAAGTGTTGAGGAAGGGAAGAGAAGAGGATTTCGTAATAAAGAATGGAGGGGCGAGAGATAGGGAGAGGTCTATGGAGAATATGACATAGAAGAGGAGGCAAAGGGGGTTGGAGTGCGGAAGTGCCACCACCATTGCCGCCATCGAGGAGGTGGTCACTTCTTTAATAGATAGGGCAAGAGAATATGCTAAAGAAGTCTTCCTTGGGTGTTGTACATAAGACATCGTGAGTGTAAGGGATCAAACAAAGGGAGACGTGAGGATAAGGGCAAAAAGGTGCAAAGTTGAGAAATGAGAATTCTTGCAAAAAAATGCTGAAGAATCAGAATTCTTAGCATAATGACCTGAATTTTGGTCCCAAGTTATCACACAACAACTAAGCATGACCAAAACGTAACTATGGGCTAAGGAAGCATGTTTTGTGCTCCTCAACGACAACGAGCCTAGCGTAAGCTACGCATAGGAGCCCTTCATCCATAAGGTCAACTATGCACTTACCATTGTTGATATTACTAATACAAATACACACTTAGTGCATGTGCTACCAATATTAAATATCAAGGGCACTCATAAGCGGTTTACACTAGGCTTATTATAGTAGAGAACATAAAAAATATTTCTATAATTCCATGGCCAAAGAAGGTTCATGGCAATGAAAATATTTTAACTTATTCTGATAATAACTTAACACAATAAACGCATAGGAGTATAATTCGAGAGCACAACTCTATAATGTCGATTTTAAATATCAAAGAACACTTAAAGTTCGTTATGCTCGGCTCCGGCTCCGGCTCCGGCTCCGCTCATTGTGAGCATTAAAAACGCAGAGTGAAAGTCCATCTACGCCCGCTCGTCCCAATGGGGCTTGGCTGTTGAGACTTGTCTTGAGACCCATTCCCTGGCAAGCTCTCGCATGCAGCAAGCGTGCCCCCATGGCTATGGGGTGCAAGCAAAATATTCGTGTTCCTTCTTCCTTAAGAGGAAAGCAAAGGGGCTCGTCCTTCCCTCTTCCCCCTGGAAGACCCAAGTCTTCACCTTTGGACTTCTGTCTCTTATCTTCTCCCCATCAAAGGTAACACCTTGAACAGGCCCATTTTTCATCTCCGTGTTTTTGTGTTGTTCTTCTTTGCTATGTCTTCTCTTGTATGTGCATTGTTTCGATTGTTTCGGTTCTTGCTCTGCTCCTCATCCTGTCCCTAAACTCTGATGATTGATTGGCGATTTTGCCTTCTTAAAAAAAAAATTTCTTTAGGACCTTATTTCATTTTTTTAACAGTGTGTCTTTATTTTACTTTTTTAAGTAACAATGGCGACTTGTTTCTTCTTCTTTTCTGCCAACGTTGTTAGTATTTTTTATTGCTGTTTGGGGAAGTTAACTCCCAGTCTTCACCCTTGTTGATTGAGAAGTGGCTTTCGCTGCGTATGTATAAAGCAGTTTCATTTTCTTCTCAAACTGGGATTTTGGGCATATGTATCTCCCGTTTTCACAGATTGGTATGATACCCATGTTGCTTTTCTATCTAAAACAGGTATATTTTTGTTTGACTCTATATTTAGAATCCTCCTGGGAGCTTTGTGGAAACTGGGTAGCTGTTAAAATGGCGGCAAGTACTCCCAAGGCCGTTCTGCACCAAAAGTATGGTTCCAAGGCTGTGTACAAAATAGAGGAACTGAAGGAATCCATTGGAAATGGGTGCCCTGGGCTGGCTATTCCTCAGCAAGTTCGGACTTTGTATAGGTGCTCTCTGGAGCTTCCTGAATTTTCTGTTACTTCTGACACATATACTAAAAAGAAAGACGCGGAGCAATCTGCTGCAAAGATGGCCATAGAGAAGGTTTATTAATTCTTCTTATACCATTTTTTCAGTATACTACACTGTTGTCCTTATTGCTTTCACTGCGGCTCATAATTTTTTTTAACAAAAATCTTAAACATCTCATGCATATTCATTGTTCGTTGCAAATACTTTCACAGCTTGGCATTCACCCAAAGAGATCCAACCTCAGTGTACAGGAAAGTTGGGATGAACTGATTGCGCGTATCTCTTATCTGTTTTCTGATGAGGTTAGCGATTTACAATTGATTCTCTTCTACTGCAAATTGTTTTTGATAATTAACTTTTGTTTCGTAGTTTTGTTTTATGGGTGAAGGAGTTTGTTCTCTCTCGCTGTTTATAATAAATGCCTCTGAACATATCATGGTTTTTTAGTATGGAAAAAGTTTATGCACCTCGGGTCGCAAGCACAACAGCATGTGCCCTGCGCGCGTGTATAACAGGCAAGCGGGTGGTACCAGCCTGCCCCGTGAGTAACACAGGAATTGTGCACCCTGAAAGCGTTTTGGCGCACTTGCATGGGTGTGTGCTAGGCGCTTATAGAATTATGAACGGGACTCCTTTTGGTATTGCCAATTATTATAATAAACATAATTTGTACTCCCTGCATCCTACATTTATAGCTCCATTTGGTTTTTCAAAATAACTAATATGAGTTCATTTTGAAAAAGCAAATGGAGCTATAATGTGGGACGAAGGGAGTATGTTAGTTTTTTATAATCAGGTATGCAACTACAGGAACCTAAGAAGTTACCTTATTATGTATGTAAAACTCATCATCCACTATCTCATTTTGTTTATGTTCTCTAAAATAGTTTCTTTCGTCATCTCATCCACTGGTCGGACACTTCAAAGAATCCTTTAATAGAGAGAGTAAAATTTGTGGTGGACTTCCTGTTTCAGTCCTCCCTGCATGTGATTCCAAGCTGGTCAATCTATGCAAATCCATCAATCCGATGGCAGATTCAAGACCTGCTTCACTCTTAGCACTTGTCATGAAAGCTGCAGTCTTTTCTGATTCCGTTAGTGTTTCTGAAAGAAAGCTTTGGATTTGTAAAAAAAATCCATATTATCCAGAAGTCATACAGAGATTGGTTAATAATAATGCAAATTCTACTGGAACCATTATACTTGGAGCATTATATATTCCTTCCTCTTCTGGAAAGCCAATTGAAAAACTTACTATGGAAATTGCTCCTAAAATCTATTTCATGGATGTCATTGCACAAAGACTTGGTGTGGAGGATTGTTCCCAACTTTTAATCTCAAGGTGCGTGGATGTTCACATGTTGAAGTGGCTGTAGTCATTTCTGATTTCTCTTTTGCATTGGGGAAAAGGGAGAGTAATTTCATATAAGGCATTTCTATAAATTAGTCTTTTTCACTTTCAGGAATATTGGTAAATCCACATCTGAGATGAGATTCTATTATCCAGTTTCTGGAAAAACTCAATTGGCTTCATATTTGTCAAAGGAGGAAACCATCCTAGATGCAGGTGCATCCATCAACTCTCAGTTGGATTTCAATGCCAGAGTTTCTTACTTTTCGGGTCAGATGATTTTTGGTGATGCGATCATGGCAAGTATTGGATACACATGGCGTTCCGTAAATCTTATTTATGAGGATATATCACTGGGAACTTACTACAGGTCTGTATAAAATTAATAAGTGGCTAATTTAACTGTGCATAAAATTGACATATAGACACACATTTTAGCTGCTATTTATGCATTTTCTATCATGGTTAACATTTTTACTCGAGGCATATTTAACTTGTCTATCACGACTTCAGGATGCTAGTTGGAAGAACACCAGATGGTAATTACAAGGTATCCAGGGATGCATTGCTTGCTGCAGAGCTACCTACTTCATTTACTACTCGGTCCAATTGGAGAGGCATGTTACCAAGGGACCTGCTTAGTGCTTTCTGCCGACAGCATAAACTGTTGGAACCCGTTTTCTGCTCAAAATGTTTACTACCTCTGGAATCATCCCCAGAGAGAATAGGAAAATCCGAACAGATTAAATCAGTTAGTGAATCCGGATGTTCAGATAAAGGTGCAACAGGTACCTGTCACGGAGAATTCTGTGAGCATGGTTCATTTTGGTGTGAAGTTAAAATATTTTCGAAAATGCGGGATGTTTTGATTGAAAGTACAACTAAATCTGCACACAGAAAACAGAGTGATGCCATCCATAGTGTTGCTTTACAAGTTCTAAGTTGGTTAGCAGTTTATTTCAAGGACTTGGAAATGCCTGTGAATATGTTATCTGCTTCAGGGGAAGCTTATGGAGTGAGAGTTCATGCTGAGAATTTATACAGGGAGTTTGGTTTGTGCCGAACAGTTCTTGGTGGTCAGCAGGGAGATATTTTGAGGCAATGCTGTTTGCTGGAGAGTCCAAATATAATGCAGGAAGATGAGACTACATTAGTTGAGGATCTAGATACTGGAGTTTTCCCCTCCACGGGATCATTAGTAAGTGTTAGTTATTCTATTACTCTGTTCCAGGAGTGTGATTGCAATGTAAGAGAATGCCTAGAGACAAAAGATGATTACGAGTTTGAGGTAGGCTGTGGGGCTGCATTTTACCCACTTGAAGCTTGTGTTACGCAATTATCTGTGAACCAAACGGCTCGATTCATTACAAAGGTGCCAAATAAGAATCTGATTTTGGCTGTGGCTGGTGAATCTGCCAAGCCTATCTTCCGACTGTCTATACGTGAGTGGGTTTTTTGATTGACTGTAGTTGTCTTTAGCATCATCCATATATTTTTAAAGCAACATTTGTTAATGGTAGGCTTTTTTATTTTTCTTGCAGAAGATTGCATGTTGGAGTATTTTGTTAAGCTGCTGCGAGTATCTGAGCCTTTAGAAGACAGAATTGAGCAAGCTCTGTTCAACCCTCCTCTCTCAAAACAGAGGGTCGATTATGCTTTGAGACATATTCATGACTCGCATGCTGCTTCTCTGGTTCTCTCTCTCTCTCTCTCTCTCTCTCTCTCTCTCTCTCTCTCTCTCTGTACTTGCATTTATTTATCCAATTTTTTTTGTGGCTTTCAAATTACAGGTTGATTTTGGATGCGGCTCAGGTAGCTTATTGCTTGCTTTATTGGAGCATCCAACCTCTTTAGAAAAAATAGTTGGTGTGGATCTTTCACAGAAGGGCCTAAGCCGTGCAGCAAAGGTTTGTAAAGGATGTTAGAACCAGTTCCACTTGAACCCTTAAATTGTTGGCTATTAGTGTATAAACTTTTACAGCAACTTGTGCAATTTATTTTTTATTGATTTGTACCTTATTTTTCTGCTAAAATAGTTCAATTGTTGCTATTTGCAGATACTTCATTCAAAATTGAGCATAAACCAGCATTCGACCAAAAGCACATGCATCAAATATGCTGTTCTCTATGATGGGTCAATCACAGATTTTGATTCGCGGCTGTGTGGGTTTGACATAGGAACTTGTTTAGAGGTAATGGATCCATCCATGCATGAAATACTACTAGGAGTTGCTACTTTTGACATTTGCCTGCGAATATATGCTACAAATTTGGAAGGTGATTTTTCATTTGTTTTCATGACTGTCTGCATTTGACAATATCCACTCATATGATGGTCATGTCACAAGGGCCATCCTCCGTAATGCATTGCCATTATGACTATGAGGATTATATGCCATAGTTTTAAGAATAAACAACTTGGATGGCAGTAAAAAACTTACATCGCAACTCCAGACAGCTGGTATAAGATAGATGACGTTTTAACATAAGAACATGTTTATGAGTTAATAATTTGTAACCCTATCTGTCGGAGCCATATTTTATGTTTTTTAAAAAGACAATATCCATGATGAATAAAATTGATTCTCATTGACCTGGCCTTGATTCTCATTATGGTCAATGCAAGCTGATCGATGGAGGTTTTGCATGCATCAGCCATGGTATAAGATAATTAATGGTAAGCTGTCTAACAATATCTTGAACCTTCTTAAAAAATTGGACAAACTGGAAATTTTATTCAAGATTATAATGCTTTAGGGGTAACTTATTTGAAAATGTCTTGGTTTGTTATTTCATGTTGTAAATTTCATATGATCTGTCATGGATTATAGGTAATTGAGCACATGGAAGAGGATCAAGCACATTTATTTGGTGATGTTGTCTTGAGTTTTTTCTGCCCTCGTATTCTGATTGTCTCGACACCCAATTACGAGTATAATTCCATACTCCAAGGAACTAGTATATCAAACAATGAAGAGGATACGGAAGATAAGGCTCCATCTCTTCAATTCAAATTCCGCAACCATGATCACAAGTTCGAATGGACTAGAGAACAGTTTGAGAACTGGGCGTCCCATCTTGCCTTGAAACATAACTATTCAGTTGAATTTGGTGGCGTGGGTGGCGTGGTGGATGTGGAGCCAGGATTTGCATCTCAAATTGCTGTCTTTAGAAGCAAAATTTTGTACATGACGGAAAGAGGGATCCAAAATGAGAATCCATTCTACAATTATAAAGCTATATGGGAATGGCCAGACGTCAGATCTATCTAATTGATGTTGGTGGGTCATGAGTTTTAAAATCAGCTCTTCGGTTTTGTGTTGCGACCTCAAGCGTTTCACTCACCCTAGTCTAACTATTGTCACGAATGCTAACATAGGATGTGAATATGAGCTACGGCACGGTGTACTGCATTTGATACAAAGATACGCTGGAGTTGAGGGCAACAACCGGCTGCCCTCAATTGCTAAAAGTAACTTTCTACATAGCTTTCGAGCTTAAATTTTGTATTTGGTGATTATTTGGTTTGAAATACATGGGAAACCCCTTTAAACATGCGCAATATTTTGTCATTATGCTAACACTGCTCAAGCCCCAATCAAGCTGAGTTATATATGAGCTGTGCCTCTTAAAAATTGTCTCCTGAAAGCTTAAGTTGTTAGGTAGATGACAAGTATTACATAACTACGCTAAACCTCACAAGACCAAACGCACATTTCTCACCATGCGTGGTGTATACAAGCTCCGGCTTTATTATGACGAAGCAATTGAGGGCAGCCGAGTCTCCTAAAAGCTTAGTCATTCAGGAAAAGACTAATGATGAATATGAATGTGTAACTAGGGCATTGAATTTCAATGGGTACTCATTTACTTAGGCTTACCCGACCCCCTGAAATTCGTGGGTAGGTTATTTATAAATGGGTAGCGGGTAAAGTATGTGAGTAATTTACCTACCTATTTATTAAGAGGGTAGGGGATGGATAACACCTTGTCCATGGTTATATATATATAGTATGTCCACTACCTAAATCCAATTCCTTCATTTGGCCCATGCAACCCATCTTAGAAACAAATATTCTTGAGATAAAGTTTACGTGAATATTTTCTATCAAATGTTAATTCTTATTGCTCATTAAGAATAGGGTTTGACCTAAGAATCTTTTAATTTTATATAATTATTTTATTTATGTGTTATAATTCATTTGTTGTAGACTAAAGTTGGCCATGTATTGGTTGCCATCAACCCTTTCAAAAAGGTATTTTTTTTATAGAAGTGACAGCTGCTTCTTACATAAACTTATGGACAGCCCTCCCATTTATGCAGTTGTAGAAGCTGCCCTACCTTCAATAATAATGTCTTGCATATGGAACAATTTGCATGGATAAGATTTATAAACAGTTGGCATTGTCATAGTTGAGAAATGCTAAGCAATTTGGATCATTATACATTTAGATTGAACTTATTATCAGAATGGGCTTATATAAATATACATTGAATATCCTTTTAAAATTTATAATAATTTATTTCTTTGACCCAATTCTTCACTATAAGGGACACCAAATCATTCCATCCCTTGGATACATGGAGTAGCTTATATGCCATGGCCCATGGAGGTCTACAATTTTGAAGGATTTCTTATTATTTATTATTTGCTTTGTTTATTATTCAGTTGTTTGTCTACCTATTATCTACATATTTACCAGATGAGTAATGGGTAAGATATGAATAATGAATAGGGAAATGAGTATTGGGTAAAATATGAGTAAAATTTTAAGATGTGGGTAAAGCCTTACCCATCTCTAAGTGTAACTAAACCAAAGTAACAGCCATGCCCTAGCTGAAACGCTGTTGGAACAGTGAAGAGCCTAGCTAGATTCAAAATTTATGCTTAACTGGAGCTAAGTTCAGTTGGTTGACAGCTCTTAAATAGACAACGCCACAAGGTGTGTCCAAAGAAATGTTTATATCCAAATGTTCCGGACGACGTAAGAATCTTTCATTCCAAGTCTTCAGTCTGACAGGATTCTAAATTATAGACAACTTTTGCATCGTCTCCCATAGTGGTGGCAGATATAAATCTTCTGAAGGGATGAGAGACATGGGGCACTGTTGGGGCATGACGATCTAGATAGGTGGCCTTCTTTTATGGGTTGAACTTCTTAATCTCCAGAATAATCGCGAAAGACAAACTCCCCAAGGAATGGAATCATGCAGTTCAGAAGGTTCAAGACTGTACACAGCCATTAGATTTCAAGTATAATGTCCCAAATTTGGTCACACTTTCAGTAAGTGCCGATTCCTCTATTTTCTTGAGTGTGTGGGGGGGGGGGGGGGAATCTTAACAGATACTACGCAGATTGCTTTGATGAAGTTGTTTCACACATTTAAATACTGGAAAAACAAAACTCTTGACAAATGGATGTGTTTTGCAACAGTAGACTATGTCCGCCGGATGATGGCAATGTCCTGCGAACACCCTTACAACAATCATGTTTGCTGGTGAGGAGAGCATTTCACCACTACGAGTCCCATCGCTTCTGCCGAGAAAATATAGCAGCATTTGCTTTCATATTTCGAGGAAATGTACAGGTCCAGACAGTCGTCAGCTAAGATTTTTCTGCAGACTATCCTTTCAAGTTTTAAGCTGCAACCCTGGTACAAAAACTAATACTCGTTGTATCTTGCAGAGAGTATCTGAAAAGAAGTTTCTCACTAATTTACTGGATCACACAGATAGAGTTTAGCTTTTTTTTTACATGTATTACTCTAACATACCCGACTGTATACTTGTCTAGCTGCTGCTGGCTTGTTCCTGAGGAGTGCTACCACTGGGTACGACTGCAGGATTTTGCCTCGGTAGAACTTGGTGCTGGCCAGCTCCGTCACTTTGCTGGTACGAGGATCCCTGATTACTTGCTCGCCATCTCAAGTATTCCACCAGCAAGGAATTGGTGCTTATTGCAATCCCAAAACCAGTGAAAGAGGACAGAAGAACAGAGAGGATTGCATTTACATTGAGCTGCATTTTTTATTTGGAAAAAAAAAAGAAAGTTGGAGTTTGCAATTAATTTTGGAAGAATGTATGTAATAAAAAAACGCTATAATCTTGATGACATAATCGACTTACAATTGTGTAGAAGATATGAGCGAACAGTATGACAATAGCAAATTGGAAGGAAGCATAAGCCCATATGTAACTCTTGCTCACTGAAACGACAAACAAGTTAGATTCATAAGCAGGAGCAAGGATGTCCATGGACCATACTAAAATTACAGCGCAGAAACACAAGAAGACAAGTAGCCCCTTTTTTTGAGTCTAAACAAATGTGAGATGCAATACTGGGACTCACGGGTATTCTTTTGTTAATCCCTTCGTTTCTTGATTCATGTTAAACCTAGGTTTGCACCTTTACATCCATAATAGCCAACCATTAGATGTTAAAAGTTATTTGCCATAATTTAAATCATTAGATCCTCTTTCTAAGGTATCCAACACGACAATTGTTTCAAACAATTTGCATTCTTGTCCTTCTTTTACTCAATTTTTTGAGAGGTTAGATATGTCTACAAGGATAACAAACAAAATGAAGCAATCAAAGACATGGTCTTACCCATTGTGGACGCTATAATGGAGGAGAGGAGACCTAAAACACAAGCGAAAGGCAAAGCAATTGCAAGAGCCCGAGATCTCATATCAGAAACCTATTAGCCGTGTAGAAGTATGTCATTGTCTACTCTATAAAGCCAGTAACTAAGAAAAAGATAAGAAATGCTGACGTTCTCTTGTATACCAACAAGGTGTTCTTACTAACCAGAAGTTGCTCCAAGAAACAGAAATATGCGAGCATGCTAACCATGACCAGAACTGGAACATCCTGCCAGACCCTAACACAAGTACACAAAAAAATTGTATCAGACAAAAATGTAAAGCAGAATCTTCTACTTAAATTAGCGCACATATAAAATTGACAGAGAGCAGGGTAGTCACCCTTTTGCTAGCCTACCACGCAAAGTCGAAATTACTAACTGACAGTATAAAAAAGACTTCAAAATAGATATTAAGACATAAGAAGCAGAAGGTCAAGACACTTCTTTGTAAAATTATCTTCTTGCAGAAATATAAGGTCATAGTTTCTTTTAGAAATATTAAAATAATATTTCAGTGTAGGTCATTTAAAGTGCTTGCCTGCCTTCATCACATTAACATTCAAAAAGGCATTCCTGCTCAAAGAAAGGCTAACTTCAGCATACTGAAGCGATATATTCTAGCACCCAATCTTTGCTGGATGAACCATGAACTCACCTTTTATCTGAATGAATGTGTAAGATGCTATGCTTTCACCAAATTTCTTGATGGAAACAAACAGCCGTGCACCAGAATTTTCAGCCAAAACTAGGAAAGGATAGAATTTACATTCATTGTTCTATAACAAATCGCATGAAGTGTAATGACGAAGAGCCTCTAAAATTATATATGGAAGATTTGAATCCAGAAGAGGTCATCATAAGAAAAATGCAAATCATTTCATAATTGAGAATGAATGCTATGCAAAGAATAAGCAAGTAGCTGAACAGGAAAAAATGGATCATCCAAAAATAGCTACAGTGATAAGGACATAAGGTGCAAAAAAATTGTATAAATTCTGTGAAGAATGAGTTTCCAAAGTAAACATTGAATTAACTGCCTAAATTACCACACACCTGTAGCGAGAATTTTCCCTCTGCTGCGGCACACGCACAATATTTCTGTTCTGTGTTTGGGGATTCTCTATTCTCAATAAAGTCACGGGTAGGTTTTGAACTTCCTGCTTGCAAACATCACAGGTCCGGTTCCCTTTGATACTAAACCACTTCACTGCACACTCCTGGTGTGCAAGTGCTAGTTCACCTTTGCAACTACACTCCATTTTAAGAGTCTCACCTCCTTCTCCAAGCTCCACAAGACAAATTCTACACACAGCATCTTCTTCAGGTATGTCTTCACCAGTCTCTTCAGCAGCTTCTGCAAATAATTAGAATTGGTATACTATTTACATTTGAACAACAACTAAATTCTCCAAAACCACATCTAGACCAATATATAAGAAGATACCAATATCAGTCGCAGAGGCATCATCTGGTGGAGAGTTATCAACTCTTATGACTCGAGGAGTTACTGGAATAACCCGGATCAAGCCTCCAAAAGAATCCATCCGTCGTATGCTTCGATTCTTTACATTCAAAGGAACTGATAGTGAACGTGTCATATGACGCTTAGCTTCTTGTTTCTGTCAGAGAGTAAATCCAAATTGATAGATTTGTAAATATATACAAATAGAAGCATATGTTAAGAACACAAATTTCTTTTTATCAAAATTACGTTGGCCTTCGTTTTATCATGTTGGAATTACCACAAAATCAGGCCGATCAGCTGTCTGTGTCTCTGCTACAGGTTTAACACCTGAAGTTGCGACAGGAGTAACTGGTAAAGAGTGTGTTCTCTTTGAGGAAGAGAAAACCTTGGACAGAGAAAATGACTTAGAAGAAGTGGAGGGCTTGTCTTCTTCTGATAGAGGGGTTCCAGGGATGAGCAGAACAGTTTTCTCACACTCTGGCGTCACATTCTGATTTTTAAAACTTTTTTGAGGAAGCAGATTTTTCACCAACAAGGTTCTGCCTTTTGCTGTACTAGGCCTTGGGGGTAAGCCTGCTCTAGTAGAGCTAGGACTATTCATAGGTGGGATATATATTCGTGCAGAAGAAGGGACGGAATTTTCTGTGGACCGAGAAGGAATTTGCAGCGAAGTCAGATTGGGTCGTCTTGAGTGCTGCACCAACGATGATCTTTCACCCTTTTCTTCTGTGTGATTACATGCCTGTAAATCCAGTCGCCCATATCAATTTTGATTTCACTAAACATGAATAAAACAAAACATTCTTTACCTCTAAAGGTTCTGAACTGCTCTCTCATGCTAGAACTACTAGAGGCAACCTAATTAACTCAGAAAAAGATGGTATGGCAACAACGCACTAGTTTAACCAGATCCGATAAATCATTAAAGGGCCATTTTAGAAAATAATGTTTACTGAAAATGGGTAGTACAAGACAAAGGAAACAACACTACACATTCTGTAAAATAAGTCACGAACAAAAAAAAAACACGAGAGAGAACAGTGGCATTCATACATATATTGAATCGACAATGGATGATATACGGGAAGCTATCATAAACTCGGAACTGTTACAGCAATAGCATAATATTCAAATCAGCAAACAGTAAACTATCAGATTCAGTACATCCTGAGAATAGACCCAGTTTGGGAAGCATCTAAACTGGGTCTAAATCCAAAACCAGCAAGGCACGCAACAAACATGGTCCGATGATTTTTACGGACATTTCAGATCAAAGTAAAAGCCAATAAGATTGATAAAAAACAAGTTGAAATTTTTTTGGAGCTTCCGTTTCCAATAAACCAAAAGCAACAAGCTGTACTTGGAGCTCGACCAGTAAGACCCGAAGATCAAAACTTGAACTACAAATCCCAGCTGGGTACCCACTCCATACATGATTCAGCAGCTAAAATCCAATACATTTCCATATCATTCACCCAAGTCAACAAGCTTTCCGCCCCCAGATCTTCAAAAAATCCAAAAAGTACAAAGACGCAAGGAAGCACCTGCACGTGGTCAGGACCCGGCATTGCTTCTTCGCCAGATTCCGGCACAGCTGCAGCTGAATTAGCTGAACTCTCCATCACTCCCCCTTCCAAGCGCTTCACCGCAAAGAACCCTAGATTTTGTTGCGAAGAATTCAAACGAGAGACGCGAAAATGGACGAGCTATTTGAGCAGGAAGACGACAATGGCGGCCAACAGTCCCCCTCAGTCTTCACTCCTCTACTCGAGGCATTTCCAAGTATTTAATTAAGGTTAAAGCTTAACTTAATTAACTAATTGTTACTTTCAAATATATTTTGTCTTGTGTCCCTCCCCATTTTACACACTTATGAAATCCACCCTCTTATGTATAAAAATTGCAGAAACTGCCTTAAGTTTGCAAAATGGTGAGCTTTTTTTTACCTTTATTTCTGTACACTTTTGTCTAAGTTTGATAGCATGAAGCTATTGAATCATTGAAAGGGAGTGAGGCTACTTGCTTTAGTGCATATTTTTCATATATATTAATTATATAAATGGAGTTTAATGCGAATGCTTAACAGAGGGGAGAGATTTTAGGCCCTCTTAGGGTTTTTTTTTTGCTTCTTTAAAATTAATTTTTTGTCATTTCTCACATTAACTTCCATTTTAAGACCATATTCACAATTTCTCAAAGATTACTTTTTAAAAAAATTCCCATCTGATGGTACACAGTTATAACAGAGTCCTTGCGACCAAAGTAATTGTTTAGAGCTTTAACAACTTTAGCTTTTGTTTTTTTAAGTTATAAAATTGTGGTATAGGCATCACTTATCAAAGGAGAATCACTATATATTATAGAGAATATTAAGGATGGTAGGGATGACTCTTAATTATCTACCTTCCACATAAAGATCATTGGTGAGATAGGCCCAAATACCTAACAACTTCAGCCCATTCATTAACATATAGAATTATAGATGCTAAAACTTGAAAAGACATAAATGTTGCACTTCTGAAAAGTTTATGTGAACTTTTAGGAAAGAATTTAATGAAAATTTAAAAATGGTAATCTAGGGTGGATATTGAAATTTTGTAAAATATGAAGTGACTTATCAAAATATTATTATTTTCTTTGTTTTAAATTAATAACTTTATTTAGTAAAATAATATTTTATATTAATTACCTTATTCCATTTAAGGGATAATTCCTGCTATCACCTAGAGGTCATCTATATTTACCAATAACTTTATAATAAAATTGTATTATATATAATAGTGATATTTTACTAATGTCCGCTTGTGACAATAGTAATATATAAATAACCAATAAGTCTTAGCTGGAGACTGAGTCATATAACTTCTTATTTATTATATCTTGGGTTTTATATGATAGATATTGGTGCACAAACTTATTTTTTTTATAGTTTAAAAAGAAGAAATTACTTTATGATGTGTCTAGGGTTCTAAGAGGTCATTAGGCTATCTTACTAGTCACGATTGGCTTCACAAGAAAATTCATCAGAAACAAATAATAATACAATTATATTATTATATATAGTATGATTTTACTATAAATTTATTGGTAAATTTATTAGGATGTTTGTCCTTATTGGGAAGAACCTCATTATTTAATTTAGGTAATTAAGTATTCAAAAAAGAGTATAATATACTTATTTTTTATTTTTAAAAAAAATATTATATTTTTAAATGTAACTATTATTATAAGACCAATAAATATGCCCTAAAGGCAGATTAATTACAAAAAGTAGAAGGGCTTGAACCGAATTTGTAACTAAGCAAATTTTGATTGGTCCATCAAAATACCCGCCAAATTAATTAATTTAACCACGCCAAATGGCAGCCTGGCAGGTGCAGATAGAGAATGTCGTGAGATTGCTTCTGGCTGCCAAAATTACGAAAAAAGTACATAATGTTTTTTTTCTAAAGTATGATTGTGTCCTAATTTTGTGTGAGCAGTGGCCACGGACATGGGCCCGGCCACTGATAGCACCAAATTCCAAGCAAACATTTCTTATGTAATGCAATCTGGTACAAGACCACACAAAGCTGCCACTTTCAAAGGCTTTGATTCTGTCTTTATAGATAAGCAAAGCCAAAAGGTGGAGGAACAAGCATGGCCACCCACTCATGCAACCCTTTGCCCATTTGACCTAATTGATGAAATTCGGTCAAATGAGACTCTATTCTCATGACTATATATCTTTTGAGTTACTTGATAAAATGTGCTTGCTGAAATTAGGCATGATATTAAGGGGGAGGCGAAAGCAACTTCTCCTTCTTAGACGGACAATACTTTCGGGCTCTTAGATCATTTTTTGCTCATAAATTTGTGTGTATAGTTTTTTTGCAAATCGATCAGTGTTCGTGTACCAAATGCGGTAGAAAATGTTCACTGTCGGACAATCGAGCTTTTAGAATTGGATGAGCGTATGAGTCTAATTCCAAAACGGACGATCTGTCGGATGCTATTCAGAGGCATAAATTTGGACATTCAGGTACCCGTTTATTGTTAACTTGAGCTGAGTTCATGGTCAACTTATAAACTTGGTAGAGAGGAAAGTCCATCGACAGTCGATGGACATAAAATGTCCACGTCCGGATTGGATGGGTAATTCGATGCTATTCCGGATTTGGAAGTCTGACTGTCCGAGTATCTGTTTACGGTAACATTGGCAAGTTTGCAGTCATTTCACAAATAGATGTGGGCATTTTCGTCAAGCAGGGAGGCCCACAGCTTAGTAGATAATTAGTGATTAGTTGCAGGCCAGTAGAGGGAGCTTGAATGAGTATAGCGTGTACAATAATTATTGAGTATAGCTTACTAATGCCGCTTCGTATGATTTAATGCAATAATTTGAGCTTCTAGGGGACAAAAAATATTAAACAAAATGAAGGTATTAGAACACCTAATTAGGGTAAATCTTTTAGTGGTCATTAATTTTGAAGGACTCTTATAACTATTTTTTAAAATTATATAGTAGAATTTTAAGATTGGTACTTAAATAGGGAAAAAACTAATGAGTCTGGGCTCATTCATGCCAACATGAGCTCATGTATCATAAATCGTTAGATTGAGATCCAACAATATGCATTAATAAAAGGGGTGGGTAAGTAATTCAAACCCGCTTGCCCATGAATAACATGCATTGTCGAATTAAGATTAAATGGCTCATGATACACTGGCTCATATTATTAAGTATAAGACTAGTTAAATAAATTAGTACTATATGGAATCTTAGTCTACGTGGAGTATGTGCTCACATAAAGGCAATATGATCATGGAGGTTCCCTTTACATTAATTAATTAGAATAAAGTGTCCTTAGAAAATAAGTGCTAAGATGGAAAAGAAAAAATTGGATTCAGTAGTACATAGTTTTAATTATTTTTTAATTGTCACACTTTTTGTTTGTTAAGGATGGTTCTTGCCGCTATAATGAAAGCCGCACAAAGTGTAAAGGATTGTCCTGATTCCTATAAAAATTGAGCCACAAACTTCAATCATCCTAGTTGAATTGATGATGCTTTTCCAATATGTTCTAGAGAACAATACTTCCATAGATGCTTCATGCTTGGCCATACGTTTGACCCACTCATCAACTTTTATGGTTAAGCTACCTCTCTTATGTATAGACTTAAAATAAGGACTTCTGCCTCTTTTGTGTATAGGGAAAATTAGAAGGAGATGAAGAAAAATGTGGGGAGAAAATATATATGGAGATTAACGACTTAATTAACTAAAGTTGCTAAATCTTCCAAAATGACACCTAATTGTTTGAAACGCCATATGGTAATTTGGATGTCACTGGTTCTATGTAAAATTAATCAAGAGAAAAAGCATAAGACTTTGTAAGCAAGAAATAACAAGCACTTTATGCTTTTAAATGCAGGACCACATTCCTTGGATGGGTCACTGGTTCTACGTAAAATATAGAAGATATCGACTACGCCTATTCAATATTTCAAACCCTTCTAGATTTAATGAAAAAAATGTTTAAAACAAGTGAAAAAAAATATGATTTTAATATATATCAAATAACATAGCTGATCACCATATTGTCATTAGTCTGATTATCTATCAAAGATAAAAAATACGAGATATGACCTCTTTACGTAGAATTTTTTTTATTAAGTTGAAATAAATAAATATTATCTTGAAACTCACTTTCACAATGTATTAATCAATCAACCACTATCATTCAATCTACACATGAATACAATAATTTAAAGTAGAAAACTCTAACACGGGTAAAAAACTATGACAGTTCTAAAGAAACCAAATCAATGCACTAGAAGCCAAGATATTACATTGACACAAGCAAACTACTAACCTTATTTAGACTCTAATATAAGCTTCTCTTGTTTAGATTATTTTTTCTAGTCTTCAAATTTTCTCCCTCGAGCATTTAAAACTTCTTTTTCCTTCTACCCTTGTCTATGTCTTCTTCTAGCATTCAACAAATATCTTTTGTTATATTGACTTTATCCTTGTAGAATCTTTAATCTCCCATTGAGATATCTTGCAACTCCTTTGAAATTTTTATGTATAATCTCCTTTAGTTGTGAGTTAACCTCTTCAATTTACCATGAATCTTCATCTCAAAGATTTACGAGAATTATCCTTAGAAAATAATATGCAAAAGGTATAAACCTTTTCCCTCTAATCTTCTCTAAGTTTTCCTCTATCAAATTTCATAATTTCTTAACCATTATATAGTTTCTTAAGTCGGTTTAGGTCTTGTACTTAAATAAAGAAAGAATTAAAATTGGAATGACTTAATTAGGGTAACCTGTCATTGAAGCGATCAATCATTTCAAATAGTGATCGATCGTTCCTTGTTTATTTTATACATGCTACTTATCAATTCATGAGAGTGATCAATCAAAAACTCTCGACTTCATTTTGCACAATTTTGAATCACGTGCCCAATCGATCATTTGATTCCACTTATTTTGTAGCGATCAACTATTTTACCTGTCATTTTATCATTTTGTCCTTTTTACACTAAAACCTTTTGAAACCTTTGAAATCACTTTTGAAACTTGTCTAAGTGATTTTTGTATGCGAATATCATCTGAATAGGCTTCAAAAACCTTCAAAATTTTTCAGTCTTATGTCTTGATCAATAAGAACATGTTTACTCCTATTTTTCAAGTCTGTCAAATCTAAATCTGAGTTGACCACAAAAACCTCTAATCATATTCTAATATTCAATACAAACAAAGAAAATCAGTTAATAAAGTTGGCATATGACTCATGTGTTCTTACAATCTCCCATTTTAGCTATTTCTTGTTAAAATACTACATATTTGAAAATCAAAATAAGATTACAACTCTTGACATAGTGCATTGACTTTTAAATTGTACAAAACATAACTTGACACTACAAAAACTTAACATAGACTATTTTTATCTTAAACTCATTTATTTGGAATTGAGCTTGAAAAGCCTTATATAATATTGTACTTGTCTTGCAAATTTAAAATCAAATTGATTTGCATAGTGCTGTTCAATCAGTTATAAAGATAAATACTTTGATTTTCATTAATCACTTCTCCCCCTTTTTGACATAAATAAACAAAAGATTAAAACAATAATTAATAAAAACACTCATTAAATCCCAATCAAGTTATAAACATCACTCAAAGACATTAAATATATAAAAATATCAAACCAACACATGTTCATCACATATCCCAACATAAACTCAATTTTAAGGTACATCTCATCATCACAATGAAACGTAAATGATCTGACAGAGTTTTAAATTAAACGAATACATGAAAAGTGATACAAAAATAATAAAAACATCAGTCAACAACCTCATCATTATCACTTTGCTCCCCCTTACTATTTGCTCATGGAAGTCGGGATCTAAGCAAGTGATCAACGTCTATAAGCCTTTGAAACACAACATCCTAAAATAATCTAAACTTAGAAACAATCACTACTCGATCTGGATCATCCATAGGTGCTGGTGGCTCTACTGCTGCATCTGCTACTCTTTGTGGCTCATTATATTCACCTTGATGGTGAGATAACATCCTCTGAACCACTCCAAGGTCAATTTGTCTCATCCCAATCATAATGGGCTACGCTCTAAGTATCCTCATATGAATCACAATGAAAATCTGACACAAGATGTATAGATAAGGCAACATCTCATGTGTGTAGCCATGCATAAATGTCATAATCATACAAAAAATGATAGAGGGTAGATCCAACTCAAGTTGTGGTTATGCTAGGATGTGTAGTAGTTGTGCCATCGTTGTATCTACTCTCTTCTTCCTAGTATTCTATATGTCATGCTGAGCAATGACATGAAGAAGCCTAAAGTCATGTATCATAGAATGTGCAAGCAAAGAGACCTCAAACTTTGGTCCTCTCGATAATCCAAGTAATGTAGCAGTCAACTCATTATCTGGTGGAAAATCATGTTCATCAAACTGTGGAAATGTGAGTTCTCTCCTCTCACAACCAATCACATCAACAATGATGTCAAGTATCACTCTCACATGAACTCCTCCAGCAACTCCAACAAGTGCACCATCATCCTCCAAATAGAGTGATGCATTTCACAGCCTAACTAACCTAGGGTACATAGGTTGTCTTGATGTAGAAATGGTAGAAAGATAATACATCCAATATGGTCTAGCCTCAATCTACCCTATAGCTATCTTTAGGGGTATATGAACTAAACTCCATCTAATAGGCCTTAACCTATCTGGCCCACTGCTCGATGCCCCTGGTCCCCTGAACCTGACCCGATAGTCTTTTACTTTTTAGCTCTCCCCATCTAGATTTAATGACAATAAAGCAACCTAGAGCTAAGTATAAACTAGAAATAAAGAAATAGCAATGATAAGCATCCTATAATTTTAAAAAATATTGAAATATGCGCCAAAAATTTAAAATATGAATTTTAAATAAACCCTAAGAATTTTTAAGTTAGAAGGATTACAAATTTAAACTTAAGGTGGATGTCAGTGAGCATATCAAACTTTCTAACTCGACCAACTGTCAATTTTTATAAAAAATAATTGATTTAGAAATATCCCTAATTTTGTTCAAAAACATGAAACAATCATTAATTTTTCGTGAAATCTCAACTTTTAACTAATCAAATTGCATGAATCATTAATCAAAGCTAGATCAACCTAATTTTTGCATTCCTATTTCAAATGGCATGAAAATTCATTGAAAATCAACTAAAAATCAAAATTTTAGTTTCGGAATTCACCTTGGCTAAAATGAAATTGTTGATTTTGATGTGGAAAAGTGGTATTTGATCCAACAAAAATACTCCATTTTGCCTCTATTCTCCCCTAAGTACTCTTTGGAAGAGTTTAGAGTAAAATAGACTTGAAATGAAATCAAATCAAATTTAAAACCAAGTTTCGGCGTGAAAAACCCATCCGGTAATTGATTGCTAGGGTTGATCGATTGATCGTTTTTTAAATAAATCCAATTTTAAATTTTCTAAAAATAATAAAAATTATAAAATTCAACATTTCCAAAAAAATCCAAAGAAATTCCTAAAAATATTCAATACATTTCCCATCAAAATTAAAAAATTTGACATTTAATACTCACATTAAAAATCAAACACTTAAAATTAGCAAAGTTGAGCTCTTATTGACGATTTTGTGATCAAATCTCTTTAAATTTAAGTGCATCCATAGATTATGTTCATTAATATTTTACCTTAGATCAGTTAACCTCATTGGTATGTGATTGTGAATTTTATTCTCTTATTTTGACACATTAATCATCTTTTATTAATTTTTAAGAAAAACGGTCAATGTAATCAACTCTTGTCTCTTTTAATCTTGAATCTCGCAAGATCACTCTTAACCAAATTGAAACAAATTTGTTCAAACCCTAGAAAAGACTAAGTTCACATTTTCAACTCTCTTTAGCTAGAATATATGTACATAATTTTCCTAAAAGATAAAAGACAATCAAAAAGCTCATGATCAACATGCCCATGCTTTTTTTTGAGTTATGATATTTTTCCTCAATTCATAATTCTAGGGCTTGGCTTTTGCTTAATCCTCTCTACTTACATCATTATTTTTGTCATTCTTTTATTTATTTTTTCATTCATTTTTCTTGATGTCAAGTGGACATAAGCTTCGACCTAGCCTAGGCCGATCTAAGTAGGTAGTCCTTCCTTATCATCTTTATGAGAATAATTCCATTATCTAGAGATATATTAAAATACATAAGACTCATAAAAATTGAAGTACATTACATAATTTTTTTTTAATTCTAAATAGAAATATAGCCAAAGATCCTATAATTTGATCACCTAGACTCCACTAAAAGCAAAACGTCTAAGTCAAGTTATGTTTAAGAATTCTCTCTTGATGTTCATAAATAAAAGTGACTTGAGTTTCAACATGATGTGTGTGAGTTTTTAAAAATCTAACCTACATTCTAAAGATATTGTTATGCTTCTTCCCGTCAAGGACTAAATTAGAGCAATAGGGAGGAATGAGTGAGGGGAAGAAGAGGGTGCTGGAAGTGGGAGAGAGAGAGAAAGAGCACTTTCCTTTGGCAAGTGCGATCGTGAGAAGAGGGAGAGGTCAGGGAGAGAGGAGTTGAGAGAGAAAAAGAGAATTAGGGCAAATAATCATTCCTTAATTTTTTATTACAAGAGAAGAGGCCTCAATAAGTCGCCCTAAACCTACATGCTACATAGATATAAGTCAACTGGCTACATAGACACAAATTCAACTAAACCTAATTAGAATCACAATAAAGCCTACTACAACCCAAGTAACTACTTAGTCTAAGAACTATTGGTGGGACAAAACATTCCACCACCCTTAAAAGGCGACTTGTCCTCAAGGCATCCAATTAGGGAACTGACTAATAAAATCATCTTCGAGAATGTAGGTGGCTTCCTCCGAAGGCTGATCTTGCCAAGCGACAAGCACAGTAAAAATGCGGCCATTTCGGTGGACTCGGCGAGCATTCCGAATAGAGGTGGGAAGCAATACTAGTGTAGTATCCGATGGTGGGGTAGGTGGGAGAGCGGACAATGCGATAGAAGTCAGATCACCCACAAACTAATGAAGGCGGGATACATGGAAGACGAGATGAATGCGGGTATAGGCGGTAGTTGGAGCTTGTAGGCTAGGGGTCCCACCTTTTCCACGATAAGTAGGGACCATGGAAACAATGCATGAGAAACAAAAAATTGATGGCAAGGCTAAAGCCGAACATACACCCAATCGCCAACCACGAACTCTCTGTCTTTATGGTGTCGGTCATAAACTAGTTCATGTGATTCTGGGTAGCCTTGAGATTCAACTTGAGTGCACAAAGAACCTCATCCTACTCTTATAATGATTGGTCAATGATGCTAATAGCATAGTGGTGTGGCACATAAGAGAGGATGGTAGGCAGCGGCCGCCCATAAACAACCTGAAAGGGCGTAAGGCCAAGCGCGGTATGGTGGGCTATGTTGTAGGACCACTCAGCCCACGTAAGAAGTGTAAACCAATGACGGGGGTGATCACCTATAAAACAAAGGAAATATTGCTCGAGACAATGATTATGGACCTCCATCTGACCATCTGTTTGGGGATGGTAGGTTGTGCTCATCTTCAACTTAGTGGCCTGTAGCTCAAAGAAACTACTCCAAACTTGGGATAGGAAAACTAGGTCACGATATGATATGATGGACTGAGGCATGCCATGAAGTTTGGCCATGTTTCTCACAAAAACTTCTGCAACATGCTTGGTGGAGTAGGGGTGGTCCAATGGTGAGAAGTAAGCATACTTAGATAGGCGATCAACCACTACGAAAATGACACTTTTGCCTTGTACCAAGGGTGAGCCCTCAATGAAATCCATGAAAATATCTTCCCAGAAATTGTCCGGATTAGGTAGTGGCTGAAGCAACCTATTGGCAGAGTGGTGAGAGCCTTGGCACGTTGGCAAATATCACAAGATCCTTCTTAATTTCATGTCAATAACAATTCTTAGAGATCCTTTTGTAGGTATGGAATTGCCCCTCATGGTAGGCCATAGGAGTTGAGTGGAAGTGATGGAGGAATTGTTGGTGCCGCTGTGGAATAGGGGGAACCCATAAGCTATCACACCAAAGGAGCAAATCACCTTGCAAAATAAAAGGAGGTGAGCACACTGGGTCGACATGAAACCGAGAGACGGTGATGATGGTCTCCGGGTCATGCTCATAGGAATTGATCAAGTCAGCTAGAAAGGGAAAAGTTGGCATTAAAAGTGTGGAAAGATGGGAGTCCTTTGCCTGGCAAGACAATGCATCTTATCACTCTCATTTTTGTAAATCAATTCATAATCATACCCAAGGAGTTTAGAGACTCATCTTTGCTGAGTAGAAAATGCAACCCGCTGATCCAAAAAATATCGAAGACTATAATGATATGTCTGTAGCAAAAATTTGCGCCCCAAGAGGTAAAGCCTCCATTTTGTGACCGCATGAACAATGACCAACATTTCTAATTCGTAGGTAGAAAGTTGCAAGGTGCGGCCTAAAATTGCCTTAAAGAAATAAGCATTGGGTTGCCCGCCTTGCATAAGGACCAATCCACACTTGGAGGCATCACTATCTACCACAAAAGGCCAAGAGAAATTGGGTAAGGCAAGTACAGGCGGAGATGACATGGCAAGCTTAAGTTTATCAAAGGATGCTTGGGCCTCTGGACTCCACTAAAAAGCCCCCTTCTTGAGGAGGGCCGTGAGTGGCGCTGCCAACGAACCATAGTCCTTAATAAAGCGCCAATAATACTTGGTCAATCCCAAGAAACCCCGGAGTGCACGGATGGTGGTTGGAATGGGCCAATTTGTGACTGCCTCAATTTTGGAAGGGTCGGTGGACACACCGGTGGTGGAGATGACATGCCCAAGATATTTAATATGTGGTAGCCCAAGATACGATGGGGATGGAATTAATTCTGGTAGCCTTGGGTGGCCGGACGGATGACTGCTCACCTGCCGAATGTCGTCTCCTTCTCTCTATGTATGGAAAGGAAAAACGAATAGAGAGATCCTATCTATTAAGGGTGGCGTGGGGGGCCTTAAAAATCACCCAGAAGGGCTGAGGGGTGGGTGGCGGAAGTTTCCAGCATGACCAATCTACCAGACTGACGGTCATGCTCCCGGTGCATCTCTCCCACTCTCTCTGCATATTTCTGGGAATGGAAGAAAGAATCACGGGGAAGACGACCCCATGAGGGAAATCTAGGCTTACACGTACTCTTTCACCTGAGTCGGCCTTGTTCAAGTGAATTGGGCAAGTTCAAGTCTAATTTACCCCCTTTTTTATGTTTTTTAAATATATATATAATAAAATCAAAATCAAAATAAAATAATGATAATGATAAATAAATTGGTAAAATTATACCATAAGGTAGGGAAGACATGGAGCATTTTTTTATACTCATATCACTTAGAAAATTTACTAAGTTGCCTTAGGGTGATTGCGGGTTAATAAACAGTGTGAGAATATATTTGTTCCTTTGGAACGAACATGTGATCTAATTAAATTATTATGGACTGTGCTTTGACTATTTGGAATCTTGAGCGGTAGAGTCTTAGGTTCCTTAGGGTTTTAACTGAAAAGTCTGCAAAGACTTAGTTTTTACCCAGAGTTGGGGAATGGTGGAGATTGCAATACGCTTTCTTTATCGCCACAATGGTTTGGTATTTACCATAAAGGTCTTTACCGCGAATGTCCCGCATGTCTTCCCAGGACCATATAGTACGTACAAAAAATGAAGTTGCATAAGCATCATTGAAGACTTGTGTTTCTCGCTAATCTGTCTCCATGAGCACAATTGAGATCATTTTCTCCATATTCGTGGCAGACTATTGAGATCCCTGGGGATTTGAGTCAATCTGCTATTAAGCAATCTACTCCAAGGTTAGAGTCTAGCATTTAGGAATTTTGCATAGATTATTCTATGCATCAGTTTTAACTATATTGGTGGTTTAGTCTCTAATATTTAGTCTTTAATGTCCCAAGACTTTTAACACTATGAGGACGGGTTGAGGGCTTAGTTGTGACAAAACTAGATAACAATAGAATAGTTATCGGTGGCATATGTATAATAATTAAAAATATAAGCTTAGTCCCTTTATGGGTTGTATAAACTTGTTTGATCATATTGAGTATAAATGGGTATAATCTTGTAACGACCCGTTTTTCGGTTACGCTTAACCCGAGTGGGTTAAGGGTAATTCGATAAATGGTGATTAAGTGTTAAGGGGTTTTAAGGGATGAAACCCCTGTAGATGGGTAGAGCTCAGAGTAACAAGAGTAACGATTTGAAGAACACGCAAAACGGAGGTCGGGAGCAAAAGCTATGGCCTCGGGAAGCGTGCCACATGGGCGGGACCCACATGAAAGTGCGGGATAACCTATCCATGTGTGGTCTTGTTTCGAAGGTCTCGTCGACACGAGTCCATCGGTAACAAGAGCATGGGATTCCAAGGTAGAGGTTGGAAGTTATCGCACTTTGAGTTTTGGATATTATTTGAATAAAATAATATCATTCTGGATAGGATTGATGACGCAGTGGATAAGATCGACGACGAAGCGGATAGGATTGCTGACGAAGCAGATAAGATCGCTGATGCAGCAGATAGGACTGACACGTGTCAATCCTATCTGCCACGTGTCAGCCTCACGTCTATCCAGTTTTTCTATAAATAGCGTCCTGAGTCTTCAGTTTAAAGGTTCAGAACTCTCTCCCACGGTCCTGAATCCTCTCCCACGTTTCTGTGTTCCCTCTGACATTCAGAAACTTCTGTTCTTCGTTTCTCACTCATTTTAAGTCCGATTCGAGTCGTTTTTGAAGCGTTCCTAGCTAATTCGAGGGTGATCTACACAATGGCATGGTCCATTCCTCGATTTGGCACTCCTAGAAGGGAGGAACGTCCAGGGGCAAGAGGAGGCTGGTACGCCACCCTCCTGCCCCAAGAGAGAGAGAGAGAGAGAGAGAGAGGGCCCGATGAGAGAGGAGGCTCCGTCCTCCGTTACCTGGCCGGATCAAGAGAGGTGGCCCGATGTAGGGGAGACTCCGTTCTCCACCGAAGGGCCACGATGTGTGAGGAACACCCCGAGTAGGGGAGGTTCTATCCGCCACCTACGGGCGCAGAAAACGAGAAGTCTCCGAGAAAGGGGATAATCGGTCGGTAAGTCGGTCGTCTTTCGGCACAAGGCGATGAACGTTTGGAGGCTAGAGGAGGCTCTGTCAGCTGTCTCCGGATCTGAAGGGGAAGACGCCCAGAAACGAGCATCCCGAATACGCTACCTCGTGAGACATCAGGGGCGTAAGCGTTTCCTAACCTCCTAATTTAATTATAGAATGGTATATGCTAGTGATGATGATGTGTGTTATGCTATGATCTATATGTTTTCCATGATATGTGCTCATATGCCATGAAGTGCTATGATCCTTTATGTTCCGATATGTTATGCTCGTATATTATGATGTGTGCTGTCTCGCTCTAGCTTAGAGCGAGACGTGTTGTGTGTGTGTATGTCGGCTTATATGCCATGATCGATGTGTGCTTTTATGCTATGATGTGTGTTGTCTCACTCTACGGTAGAGTGAGACGTGTGGTGTGTGTTCGGTCTCGGCTCAGTGATGGAGCGAGACGTGTGAATGTGATGTATCCGTTCTGGAATAGAGCGAGGAATGTTGTGGTGGTCGTGTGGTGCTCGTCTCTATGATAGAGCGAGATATGTGTTGTCGGTGTTTTATCGGGTTTTTGTATAACTCCGATTAAATATTCGGAGATACGTACTTTATATGTATGTGTTTTTGGTGTGCCCGTTGTATGTAGTAGCCAATAGGCAAAACTACGTCCGGATCCGATCGTATCGGATGTTATCCGATATGTACGTAGGCAACCAATGGCAAGGCAACGTTGGCCCGGTCTGAATTAGATATATAATTAGGCCTGTTTTTGCCTACGCGCAATGGAGCGCTAAAGTTCCGTAGCACGTAGAGGAACGAGAAGGCTCTCGCACTCAGAGATGGACGCTCCCGGTTCTGGGTTTTGGTTTTCGTCGCTTTCGGACCCCCCGGCCCGGGTCGGTTCGCAGGCCGGGGCATCACAACTCTGCATCTCCGTGATGCAGGTACCTCAACGGAGCAGTATTATAGTAGCTGGATTCATGGAGCGGGGACTCACTGCTTCAAAGTAGGATTTGCTTTATTTTTATTAGATTGTAATAAGGCACGAGAGTTGTCATTTCATACTTTATTTGTTCTTCTTAGTTGATTATTAGATCTTGCACATGGATGAGACCTAGCTCTTTATTTAATGAATTTGATCGACTATTATTATTAATCATGGTTTGATATTATTATTATGTTGGAAGATGGCAGTCACGATTGGGGTTTATTTTAGTCGTTGGTTTGCATGATTTGACTTGAGTAAAAGAAAAAAAAAATTTACTCGATTTTTCCGCTACATTTACTTCGAAAATGTTATTTAGAAAACCTCGGCCGTGACGATGGGTTATAATACCCCTAAGGGTATTAGGGTAATTTTCTACATAGGATACAATTCTCTCCACTCTTGGGTAAGTCCTTGACCTCTCAAGAGGTTTCAATCTCAAATTGGCTCTTTTATTCTATTCACGTGAATGCGGGCTAGTCCGCTCATAGGGGTATTTTTGCTATTTTGTTTAAGGCTTCCATAAACTCTAATGGGTCCAAAACTGATATCAAGAGTATTCCTTAATGTCATGGACCCGTGACAATTTTATAGACATTTTATGGGGTTGTAAACCCCTTTAACTATCCTTGATTTGCTCTATAGTTCGCCCTTAATCCTAGGGACAAAATGGTTAATTACTCACTTATGAGGATTTTTTCTCACTATGTAGCTTATAAATTTAGGGTACACACTAACCTCTCACTGGGATTTATTTTAATTTTTAAATGTAATCATAAGCCCCTAAACTAGAGCCCTAGTCGGGTAATTGAAATGTAACTAAACTATAAGGGTAAAATGGTTACTTTATAGCCTATGAGATTTTTCCGAAGGATGAAACTTGGTCAAGTCAACTACTTGTGAAAGTCCTTGGGTCTAATGGTAATTTTCACAAAAAAAATTGGAACATAAAACCCCCAAACTGGTGGTTCAGGAATTTCCTTTTTTTTACCCGACCGAGAATTAACCTGGCCAGGTCCTAGTCTAATGGGTCAGGTCACCCGACCCAACGACCCTCTTGGTGGGTCATCTTCCTCGTGAACGGTAGCCTCAGTGGCGCGGTCCCTGGTTGTAGCAGCGGGGAGAGGACCAGGCTTGGCCAAATTGCTGCCAGGTAGCAATTTTGATGGCATGGTCCTATTGCGACCAGGGGCCGAAATGCTTTTATTTTCATTGATCCACCAGAGGTCTACTGGCCTCCGGCAGCCACAAAAAGGTGAGCATTTGGCTCTTCAGATCGCCTTCCAGTGGCGATTTCAATGGCACTAGTCCCATCATCGTCTCGTGGTCGGCATCCCTCCTTTGACGGCCAAACAATCTGTCATATGTTGTTTTTTTCCTTTTCGTGATGCCTTCCAAGCACAGTGGCCAACTGCCACGACTGGATGAAAGCCCAGGCTTGACCGGATTGCCGTAGTCCAACAATTCCAGGAGCCTCGACCAAGCCGCCAGCCTTTGGCTGGTCCTACACCGCCCAATGCCTAAAACGGAGCCAAAGATGGCTCTAGTTTTTTTTCGTAACTAGTGCTACACACGCGAGGAGGCCTGACCCTTGCTGCCATGGTGGATGTAACTAGGGCTTGCATGTGGCCAAGCCTAGGCTGGCAAACCCAACACAAAGAGAGTGGTATGAGCTTGGTTGCCCGACCTTCCACTTACGTGTCCGATTTTCTTAAAATATAATAAATTAATATTTTAACTGTACAATTTATGTATGGGTTATCCAATGAACCTCACTAAAAGACTAGACTTCGTGCATGCTCCTCTCAGCCTCCATCACCGGCATGACTTGCAGGAAAGCTCCTGGTGGCTCCTTCTCCCTCTTCCCCTCTTTGCTCAAAACTCCCCTCAAATAAGCCTCAATTAGGTTTTTATATCATTAGTAGATTTGGGCCAAAACACCCATACTAGGAAACCTAATTAGGCTATTTTTTTATTAATTCCTATCACTTCATTTAGGTGGGCCAGCAGGGCACCTAAACAGCCCATTTACGCGTCTAATTCGGGTAAATGGGCCCAACTCAACATGTTCAACTTTGAATATTCATATCTTCCTCTTTTGAACTCAAATTCGCACGATCTTAGTGGAGTTTTGAATCTCTTTCCGCATATTTTCTATCCGCATAGGTTTCAGCCATAAATTCTATTTATTGAGGAACTTAAATACTAAGAAGATCAAGGGGTCAATACACTATTTTCTACATGGTTGAGTTTCGAAACCTATGAAAATTTGAGATATTACAATTGAGGTATTGATTGAAGTACCTTTGAGAACATATTTTATGCCCTAAGGTTGGGGACCAAAGGATGAGGTAGAGAAGGAGGATGAATGAAGGATAAAGAGGAGACAGAAAAGGAGGAAGAAGAGGGGAGGAGTAAGATGTGGAGGAGGAGGAAGTGTTGGAGGAAGAGGCGAAGGCACTGGATTAAAAGACAAATAAGTATGTTTAGTTGGTTGGTGGAGTGAAAAAGAGGAAAACGAGAGTCACTTGGTCCCACAACAACGGTCTTAAAGCTCACATAAGTCATTTTAGGAATATCAAAAGTTAGAGAATTTTCCAAGAATACACACTAGTTAAAGATTACTTTTTAAAAAAGAAAATAATATTCTTATTCTACTTTTGATTACGCTAAAATCTTACTCTTAAGCCTTTAATTGAACTGAGAAGGATCCCCCTATTATTAGGTAAAACTCATTTTCCTGTCCAATGAAAGGTTGGAGCAGGATTTTAGTGTCAAAAATTGAAGTGAAAATATCAGCTTATTTTTTAAAATGGTTAAATAAATGAATGTGGTTATTTAGACCCCATTTTTTTCTCATTATCCCCCAAACCAAAAAAAAATTGTATTTATTTTTATTCCCCCCCCCCCAAATTGTATTTATTTTTATTCCCTCCCCCCCCCCTCTCCCTCATCCCTTCTCCTTCAACTCCGGTGCCGGCCTAATGTCGGCCAGCAAGATCAGATGAACGGAAAAAGAAAAAAAGCCAGCGGCCTGGGCCCGGCTGCTGGGCCACTCGCCGCCAGCCTACTGTGCACGGTTGCTACTTACCGTTGGCGGTCGCGCACAATAGCTGTTGCTGGCCACTGGCAGCCGCACACAGTGGGCCAGTGGCCGTGGTTTTTTTTTCTGGTAGGATCTGACCGACCGGTGCCTAACCGACATCGGAGTTGAAGGATAAGGGCCAGAGTTAAAAGAGAAGGATGGGGGAGAAGGGGAAAGAAGTTAAAAATAAATAAAAATTAGAGGACACAAGGAAAAAAAAATAGAATTTGAATAGCCACGTTCTAAATAAATAACCTTGGCGAAGGGTGTGAGGGGGTGTTTTGGTCACCACGGTCTGTCCTTCGTTACTCGGACGTCCGACCTTATTTACTACATGGACGGATGGTGAGCGGACGCTTGAGCCGGATCCTAATCAGTGCGACCCGGGCCAGGCCATCCTCCGCTCTCCTCCATTCCCATCCCATCCCATCCCATCAAATAAGGACGACGGCGCGGCGACTGCGTCGGTGACGGGGACGACGGCGAGGATAACTTGCTCCCCTGGTATGATCTCCGCATCCGATTTCTCTGCTGTCTCCATTTTTTTCTATCTTTTTTACCGCTATTGTATGGGTGGTATGCATGTTCAGGGAAGAGTTTTTTTTAAAACGATTTTTTTTAATAAATGAAATGACTCCAGATTTCGGTTGTGCTTTTATTAAGAAAAAAAATCTTTTTTACTGAATTTTAAGCAAGAGTAAATAAATTTTGGAAGGGAATGAAATTGGGGAATATATGAAACATGGTTATCTTTTGGTTTCAGCTGGGCATAACTGTTCTGGGAAGTCTAGAACAGTGATTTTCAGACGAACATAGCCATAATTTTGGGGAAGACGATTTCAAAAGCTTATTTTATGAGATTTTGGGCAATTTCTCATTCGGTCGTCCGAATGAATTTGCTTTTATAGTAGTAATGTGGCATTTTCTGGAATGGCTTAAAGTCCGTTGATTTAAGACCACCTCTGTAGTGTGGGTTGTCTTTTTCTTATACTGATTTTCTCCTGAATTGCATTTTTTTTCTTTTTGAAATCAAATTGGAAGCTTTTGCGACTTGCGAACTTAAGCTGTAATTAGGCACTGTCCCTTAACATGAATTTTTTATTGTGTTCAATGTTTATATCACGAATTATGCAGGATTCAGTTTGAAGATATTGGATGGATATTTCTTCTGTGTCTTTTGCCAGGAGAACTTCCACAGCCAATGCTGATTTGACCAAGCACATTTGGCTAATTGGTTCCAAGAGAAGTGCTAAGCATCGGGTTTTTTTGTTTTCTGCTGGTAAAGGTCTTGCTCTTAGCTATTTTTTTCTTTCTACCCTTTATGTTGTCTTGGGTTTGATTACTGAAAACTAGAAGAACGTGTCTATACTTCATTTATGTTTTAATCATTTTCTTGTGTATCTATTTAGATTATTTTCACATGGAATGCGTATTTAGGTTTTTGAAAAAATAAGGTTTTACATTTTACTTTGTGTCATATATTCTGCTAATTTTTATCACAGTACGGAAGGAAAGTCTTATTACATGTTCAATGAAGTCCTATAGGCTGTCAGATCTAAGTCAGACTGAGGTAAACAGCCTGAAGGCTCGACCTCGCATTGATTTCACTTCCATTTTTGGTCTGGTAAGTTTAGTCATATTCTCCCTATTTCTTTGGTAATTTTAGTTTCTGACTCTGGTTGCAAATTTTGATGGATTTATGGGCTTTTTTTTTGTATTAGGTGAACCCAATTGTTGATGATGTGAAGAGTAGAGGAGATGCTGCTGTTAAAGAGTCGGTTTTTTTTTGTCATATGTTTACTCGCTGTTGCAAATTTCATATAATCCTTACATCCTTACATTCTATAAAAGCTCTTTGTTGCGTGTGTGCTTTTTTAAATCAACTAGTAGAGGTGATTGGTTATTGTTATTTTGTAGGTATACTGAACGCTTTGACAAAGTTAAGCTGGATAAAATTGTTGAATGTGTAGCGGATCTCCCTGATCCAGAAGTAGGTTATCTATATGGTCCATTTGTTTAAACCGAGAAGGCTAACACCTAAAACTTGAGAAATCTTTTAAATGTTTTGGTGGATAGCCACTTTCTTTTTCCTTTCTTTGCCTAGTTACAAGAGTTGGCTTCTATGGTTGAATCTGCACAAATTGGCTGGCAACTTGTTAGAAATTTCTGAAATCCTTTTGTATATATTGCCAAACTGCAGCTTGAACCAGATGTAAGGGAAGCATTTGATGTGGCCTACAGCAATATACTTGCTTTTCATGTGGCTCAAAAAACTCCTGAGAAAAATGTCGAAAATATGACTGTAAGAAGTAGTAGTTTGTGGGATTTCTATTCATCTATTGTTTTTTTTAATGTTAATTTGTACATTTTATATGAATTGACAGGGTGTCAGATGTAAAAGGGTGGCGAGATGCATTGGCTCAGTTGGTCTTTACGTTCCTGGAGGCACTGCAGTTCTGCCTTCTACAGCGTTGATGTTAGCTGTGGTATGTGGGTTTAGTTGACTCAAGGCATCACCTTCGGTTCTTCAACCAAACTGTAATAGTTCTTTATGACTACTGGTGATACTAGGTGAGAGCTCTGGTTGATCTTTGATTTATTCTCTGCACCAGCCTGCACAGATAGCTGGGTGCAAAACTGTGGTTCTTGCAACTCCGCCAAGTCCTGATGGTAGCATCTGCAAGGTATTAATGCACAATGCTCAGTATTTTAACTCTATAAAGTATTACGTATGTCTAGATGTACTGTGTTTGTTTTTGTAGGAGGTACTTTATTGTGCTAAAAAGGCTGATGTTACACATATATTAAAGGCAGGAGGAGCTCAGGTTATAAAACTATCATCATTCTTTCATTTTGATTTGCAGTTTGGTTTTGTTTTAATTCCAGATCACTATTGAAGAAACCAAATATTGTGATAATTGTTTGTGATGGTGATTTTTTTCTACTCCCTGTTCTGCATAAAACATGGGACAACGGTTTTAAGACAAAAATTTGGAAAAGCTATTGACTCCACACATGGGCAGCTATTACTCTTCCAGAGAGTGATTGCGCAAAATTTTGACAAGTTTTTGGAGCAAGAATGAAAATTCAAATAACGGAAGAAATATTGTCCAGAGCCAGTTTAATATGGGAAGCTTGTCAGGATGCAGTTGTGTGCCATGAATATGCCAGATAGCTGTATTCATTATTACATTGTTGAGGTTCTCTTAAGAATAATTTGCCTAAACTGTGGCATTAATCCCTATGTTCTTCATTCATTGTTACCCTTGGTGGATTGATACAGCTTTTGTGTGTTATATAATGAATTTATGTGTTTTGCAGGCCATATCTGCCATGGCTTGGGGAACTTCATCTTGTCCTAAGGTATCGTCACCAGTTCTGTAAAGACCGATTAATAATTCATGTGCCTATATGCATACAAGCTCTGAGCTTGCATACCATCTCCTCTTTTTCTTCTTCTTCTTCTTCAATAGCTTTGATGCATCATTCTATTCCTTACAGGTCGAAAAGATTTTTGGTCCTGGAAATCAGTATGTTACTGCTGCGAAGATGATTCTGCAGGTATTGCTACCGTCCTATAGCATATCAATATTGTATATGCGTTAATAGTAACTGTTAGCCTTTGTCTGGATATACTGTGATAATGAAAGTTCTTTCTGATCAACCAAATTTACAGTTTCAGTATGGAAAACACTGTAAAGTGTTAGGTAATGCCTTAGGAATGAGCAACAGTAATTTTAGCGCACGCAATCTCATATTTTGTAGACCCAGCCCAATGATGTGAGACATGTATCTTGCCTGTGCCATGCCATACGCTTTTCTTTTGCACAATTGAACAAACATCTTATGCCATACAGATTACATGTGTTTTCTTTATTGCTCAGAAAATTGATTTAGGTGCCATTCTTTTTCACGCAGAACAGTGAAGCTATGATTTCTATTGACATGCCAGCTGGGCCATCTGAAGTTCTGGTTATTGCTGACAAACATGCGAACCCAGTCCACATAGCTGCGGATTTACTCTCTCAGGTGCCAGTTATATATATTTTTTTAATTTTTAAATATTCTTCTTGGCTTTAGGGAAGGTTGGGAATCACTGGACATGATCTCTTTTCATCTGGATTAACTTATATGTTTTCCCTCTCTGGGCTTGTCTCTTTCTCCATTATCCAGGCAGAACATGGTCCAGATAGTCAGGTCGTACTTGTGCTTGTAGGCGAGGGCATTGATGTAGGCACAATTGAGGAAGAAATAAGCAAGCAGTGCAATGCTCTCCCACGGGGAGAGTTTGCCTCAAAAGCACTAAGCCACAGTTTCATGGTGTTTGCCCGGGATATGGTCGAGGTGCCTACCTTTCCACTTTTCACTTGTATCGCAGTTTGGCAGCTAAGTAGAAACTTGCGGGATTTGACTGATTTATTGCTGACGTAGAGAAGAATGCCTGACTTTTAGCATCTTTTGACCTCTGAAATGTGCAGGCAATATCGTTTTCAAATTTGTATGCACCTGAACACCTCATTATCAATGTAAAAGATGCAGAGAGGTGGGAAGGCTTTATTGAGAACGCAGGTAGAGTCGAATATGAGAGCACATGATTGTATGTTGGGCTTACATTTTTCTTTTATATGGAATGAAAAGTGACAAATAGAAAAGAAACGTAATTTTTTCATGAAATAGCATAATCCATGCCTTCTTGTTTTGCAGGTTCGGTATTCTTGGGACAGTGGACTCCTGAAAGCGTGGGTGATTATGCAAGTGGTACCAACCACGTCCTTCCTACATATGGGTATGCAAGAATGTATGGTGGGGTTTCCTTAGATTCCTTTATGAAGTACATTACAGTGCAATCTCTCACTGAGGAAGGACTACGCACACTTGGCCCTTACGTTGCCAAAATGGCGGAGGTTGAAGGACTTGAAGCGCATAAAAGAGCCGTCACCCTAAGGTTACAGGACATCCAAGTTAGGCAGCTTCTTTAGTCGAAATATATCATTAGAATTTCCTTCAATTGCGTAAGTCAACTAATTAAGATGAAGCCGTCAGTTTTATCAATTAATTTGCTATTTGCTCTGAACTGCGTGGTAGTTTATCCTACAAGCTTTAAGAGTGACAAAAATTATCTTTCCGACAATTTTATATTGGTTTATTGTCTGACATATATTAAGGATTATTAATTTAATCTTTCATATAGATACAAGTGGGATATGGATACTATCAACATACTAACTCGTATACTGAAACAGTGAAGAGTAGCTTAAAACCCAGATTTAAACTGAAGAACATAACTTAATTAAGCGTACTACCACACAAGATATGTCGTCTACATTCATCCTGGCAAGGACTTCGTAAAATTGTAAATGAGCTGCTCAGCAGCCTCCTGGGGATTCTTTATGTCCAAAATTGACTCCACTGCCTCTTGGTTTGACGTCACCTAGTTAACGAATGTGAAATACAGTTCGTTCAATTGGTGGTATAAGTTCATTACTATGATATAGGAGATTATCAGTGTGAAATAGCATATGTATACAACCAAGTAGCCTATGCATGACCGGCTTTTCCCACCTTCCACAGTCCATCACTTGCCAAGATGATGAATCCTGTGTCCATGTCAATGGTTTGGACGGTTAGATCTGGCTCTGAAGTGATATGCTCATTCAAGCTCTGGTAGCCAAAAGCTCTGTCATGGCCAGCTGACCATCAACCAGTGGCGCGTTCACTGAACATTTCAGGATAAAACATTCAAATCATACTAAAATCTGGATCAGACTCGTGCTATTAGTGTCATGGACCCAGTTTATTTGTTTGATTCAAAGTCCACTTCGTAGCTTTAATCTTAAGTGGTGATACAGTTCATTTATATGTTTTGCTAATCGAGTTGTTGATTAGATATGATAATAGGAAGCCATGTATATAACATACTGATATCGTAATACTATGAGTGTAGTGTATACTATACTATCAGAATACAGTGAAGTATTAGGTTAGGACTCACCTGGCTTCTTGGTCACAAATCCTCCTCGTTTCTCCACTTCATCTCGTTCCTTGTCTGGCTCATTGTCTACTGATAGTTGTTGGGCCACGCCATTCTTGCACATAACTGCCCTTACTATGGCTGTGACTGCACTTGACCCACCTCCCTTTGTTCCCACCACATCCTCCAAAATCTCTTCATCTGTTTCTCTATATGCCCTCTTGATTGCAACTTCTGGTTTCCTCCAAAATTCAGGCTGGTGTGTTAAGCAAGCAAAGCATATTGTTACCAATATAGTTTCAAACTACTGAGATGGTAAATACAACTTGTAGAATCAGAGAACAATAGATTATGAACAACAGATCTTTAAGTACTTGGTGTTTACTTCATCTAGTATATTATCCAACATACGAGACTGCAGATAGTCTGCAACAGGCCCTCCTGAGTGCCCATCAAATATGGCGTACAGGCCCAGCTCCTGATCGTCCACTTTTCGAACGTGTGCTACTACGTAGTCCTCCATTTCATGATTCCGCTTCCCCTGCACCATGTACTACCCATGAAAGAACTTCCTCCCAACCAGCCTGCTCTGTCTCACCTCTTTGCCCTCTTCGTCATCTTCATCAAGCCTGGGCTTCTTGTTCTTAGTTTCATTGCCTCCTTGTTCAGCTACAATGAGTCTCACATGCATGTCTTTCTTGCTTCTTTCCTCTTCCTACTATTAAGTGTAGGTGCACCATGCCTCAATACTGACTGCAACAGAAGATGATATCATTAGAGTCCTCAGGGTGTAACACGTGCATATCGGCCATACTGGCATGTAGGTGCAGAAATTCTGTGTCACTGCACTGTAGCTAGTAGCCAAGTTGCAAGTTCCAGGGAAAGAGAAGGCACAGGAATTAAGAAGCAACCTGACATGTGGAAAAGACTCACGATGCACCGTGACACGTTGGGACGTTTGGAAACTTGGTATTGCAAAGGTTTTAACCTTCCGTCTTAAACGTGAGTTTTTCATGTGGGTACATGAGTACTCACAGCTCATCCGAATGCCTTTATATGGGGAGAAAATATTAGGTATGAATAGAGTACCTATATGACATGTTGATGCAGTGTCTATCATCAATTATAAAGTGACTTGTTCATGTTCTTTTCTATTAATTCTGTAAAAATAGCTAATATATTAAAAAATACATTGATATGGAATAAACTTGTTCATGTATCGACAAGTAACCCTGTCAAGACCGCGGTAGCATTAGTAAATCGTGTCTCTCAACTAGGTTTAACATCCAAATTGAAAGGATACCTATCCTCATCTCGTTTCTCACATTACATGATTTCAAGAGTCACGATAATATGTAATTGTTTTGTGGCATAGTTGTTTGAATATATTCTTTTTGTTTTATATAAATATTTATATTTAAAAAATAAATATTTTTTATTAAATAGTAAAACCTAGGAAAAATAAATTTATAATCCTCTTTTTAAGTACTTAATTATTTGAATTGAATAAAATAAAATTATTGATATAGAACAAACTTTTTTTGTTTAATTTAAGACCGATACTCCATATGCCTACATGTCGATAGATAGATAATTTCCTCTCTTTCAACTAAGGAAAAAGACAGATAATTCACGCTCCACATTGTTATTTCCTGATCCTTTGCCTAAGCAAGATCTGACCCAAAGATAGATTGGCGGGTTACGAATTCAGATTTGCTACGGCCAAAGAGGCCAGAAACGAGCTTCCGCTAGATAAAACCTCTTCCTTTCTCTCTTCCTTATCAGCGGATTCAGAGTGATCAGGTGAAGCCAGCCCCCCTTCTCTTCTCGTTGGCACGGATGAATCAGTTACATCTTGTTCCTACTACTACCACCCACTTCAATAAATACGGGCTAATAATATAGGGAGATACACCTCAGGCCCAAATCAATGCCCATATGGGTGGCTCTTAAACTTTGATTTGCAAAAGATTTAGTATGCGTGACTTTTTAGCAAGAAAAAATAGAGTAAAAATATTATTTTTTCAATAAAATTATATTAAAAATAAGTTTTAGTTATTTTTTTTTGTTTTCTCTTAGATGATCTCCACCCTTCAAATCCTAACTCCTCGAGGTACCACATGCTAGAATCAAACTTCTCACCTCTCCTTAAAAAAATATCTTATCTAATTTTGATCATGCACTGGGGTTATACGTTTTTTTAATTAAAACCTGAGAGAGGGCTGAGTGTGTTATTTGGGTGACTATGTTGGAACTATGTTGTGCAACAATGCACCATGTTAAGCCTTTTATGCACCTGTTAATTAAGGTCCCTATGAACTAAGTTATGAACATTACTATGGTCTTGGACATGCCAGGCTAGACGGGTCCTAAAAAAAATCCTTCCACCACCCTTTTCTAGAACTCCCTGTTTTCCTGTCACCGTCTTCGTCTTCTCCTTCTCTTCCTTATCTTCCCCTTTCAAAAAATTAAGGCCTTCATGTGGCAAAGAGGGAAAAAAACGTTCAGCCTGCTCTATGGTTTGTCTGTTTGTCAAGCTAGTTACAGCTGTGCATCTGCCGTAGTTGAATAAAGAGCATATATATAAATTATAAACACTCATTTAAGTCATTATCCATTCGTGTCTCTCATCTTCATGGCTCTTGCTGCCCTGGCTTTCCATGTTAGGTCCTCAAGAGCCAACTACCTTCCATTCTTTCTCAGTCAGATCTCTCTCTCTCTCTCTCTACCGTCATGTAAGGTCTTGCATGTGGATTGAACGTTTCTCCTACCAAATGCGTTCCATGGTACAAAGAGGGTACCCTGTCCTTGTGCATTCAAGTCTCCAATAATGTAATAGCTGGAATCACTGCCCTGGCCGTACATGTAGAGCCCATGGATTTATGTTACTTGCAATAATGGTAACAAGCATTTTATCTATTAATCTCATTCCTGCCAATTCATGGCTTACAGTTAGCACATCATCATGCATGTATCAGCTGTAACAATGTTCATGAATGCTGGGTTTTAGTCTCGTTGAAGGTATTTTTAATGGCTTGAACCTTTGGAAAACACAGTTATCTTTCAATTTGGTCCTAGCTATTTATGTATGTGAGTGTTATTTGTAAGAATGACATAGTAACAATGGGGAGAAGGTGATGAATGTGGTGGATATAAATCCTTTTCTCTATCCTACATTAAATTGGGACAGAGTGTAGTGAGTTGCAAGAGTAAACATCAAGTACATTGACACCCTTTTATGCATACTTATGATCCATAACGGTCAATACCAAATTTGGGGTCCAGAGTAGTACCCTAGGCACAAGGAGATAGTTGAACACACGTACATTAACATAATGAAATCAAAGATTCTTCATGGTGCATTTAAGGTTGGTGGTACTAGAAAGTGGGACGCCAACAAGTTTATTCAATAGGCACAAAGGCATTTTGACGCAAAAGGGTACTCCTGATTTAAGTTCTACTTGTAATTAAGTGAGTCATGTCAATGTAATTGATAAAGAGCATAGAATAATAACACATTTATCATTCGAAACAATATTTTATGCCCATTACAATGAAGAGAGGCATGCACAAAGAACGCATGGGAGCAATGTATTTCTTATGTTGGGCTTATTGTCAGAGTAGAGATTAAAAATGCTTCAATGCCTCCGTCGTTAACATAAAGAATATTAACATGAAGAATAAAATAATCGGAATAAAAAGAAGAAGAAAAATGAAACAAAATTATATTATGAGTCTTATTAGTACAAGCTTGGTTGAGCTAGGCATTGTGGGCTATCAAATTTTAATCCTAAAGGTGCATATTACTTAAAAGGTAGGCGGGTTTGAATCACCCGCCCACTTCCTATATTAACACATGTAATCAAATCTCAATATGATTTGTAATCTTAGACTTATACTTAAGCGCATGAGTTTAGGCTCATGTAAACTTTTTTTAAATAATATAACACAAATAAACGTGGGCAGTGAGAGCAAATTAGAGGGAAAAAAAAAAAGAGAGGCAGGAGAGAAAATAACAAACGGTTGTTGGGTCTCCAGGTGACCCACATAGATGACACTGTACTGAGAATCAGAGGAGACGACAAAGCCAGAGTTTGTTACTTTGAAAGGTCACATTATACTAGAAAAGCCATGCCCTGTTGCCCATTGGTGGTGGTACAACGAGATGGAGAAACTTGTTCAGGAATACAAGTGGCTGGAACTAGCTCCTCTGCATCAAAGCCTCAGCTTCTTTTAAATATAATCTTCTTTACTTAATTAATTTTATCCTCATGAGCTTCAGACAAGACATGTATAGACATTTTGTGTACAGGAATCGCAAACTTATGGAATAAATAATTTTTTTATAGTAAAGGTTAAATCTATTGAATTAATAATAGAAGTGGATTTAATGTTGCATGTGTCAAGAAGCATATGTGCCAGTATATATTTAGGTAAAGAGTGTAAATGATTTTTTATACATATATGGTGGCCCTATTACTAGCTTATTTTAATGCACACAGAGCAGACATATTTGCAGAGTATCTTTTTATGTATTGCAAGATAACTAAATGCTATACACGATCATCGATAGGCATTCATTATTGTATTTGAATATGGTATAAAATGCCGTTGTTCTAAAAATAAGAGAAAATATATATTTATAATGTATTAAATATGGCAGCAATCTTCATTGCAACATACATTTTAGCTACCCATATTTCTGAAAAAGTGTTTTTTTAATTATGATTATAATTATGATATTACTATATTGTTTAGTCGGCATAAGACTCACTAACTCGTGACGACTTAGAATGATTTTTTTTTATGATAATTGATTTGTGTCAAATTCCTCGGCGGTGTTTATCAAGGACATTATGATCCAAACATGGAGTGGCAATTTCACAACAATGACATCAAATGGTATGTAAAAGTTAGCTGGGGTGATAAACACATACTAGTATAACTAATTTATAGAGAATAATTAGACATTGATGCTAAATACAGTTCAAGATGGGCATGTAGCTGATGGAGTGGGACAGTGAGGAGAGAGGTGAAAGAAAGGGAGAACAAAGTTCATTACAATGAGGAGAAGAAAACAACTGGTGGAGGTGGGGCCTCCAGTGGATGGTCCACCAGATACCACAAGATAGCACTAGTCCTGCATATCACACCATGGGACAAAGACAAAGTTTGTCATTACAAAAGCCATGCCCTTAGGTACAACTAGATGGAGAATTTATTTATTTAAAAATACATTGAGGAATGGAAGTGGTTGGCCTTGCACATCTGCAAAAAGTTTTCACTTTTTGTTTATATTCCTTCTATTTTATATTAATAGTTATATTTAAAATAATAATAATTTTTATTAAACAGTGAAACCACATCTAAGAGAATAAAAAATAAACTTGTATACTATTTTTTAAGTATCCAACTATTTAAATTGAACATAATAAAGCTAATTATATGGAAGAGCTATTATTTAGAACGGAAGGAATATATATTTGATAAAATTAGTTACTCCACCATTTTTGTCTTTTTGAAAATATTCATGATTTATCCTGACCTGAAAACAAAGGGATACAAAACCTCCTTGGAGAGGAATCCTAACTATTTTTATATAATTAAATTGCACAATTCTCTACTTTTTGGCAGTTAGGACAGTCTATTTTGAATTAAATAAAAGAAAAATGCTTAAGCGATGTTAAACTTCACATATAATAAAGTTTCCATGGGGTAATTACCATTAATTGGTAGGGCCTAAAAAAGTGAACCTCATTAATGCATAATATTTATATAATGAAGTAGCTTCATGGCCTGTGAACCTTGACATTAGTGTAACATTACTCTTAAATCTTAATTAAGTGGGAAGGGGAAGAAGAGGGATGATTCTAAAGTAGTTTGACTATTGGATGGGGTGAATGTGTAAGCATCCTATTGGATTAAATTGGAAATGTGGGCCACACCACATAGAGGGTGAGGGACACAGGTTAGGATGGCGTCAGGGAGGTGGGGAACAATTCAAAAGATGCCAATGATATTAAGCAAATCCCATGATTAAAAGCTAAACCATCTGGCTTAAGATATTATCCCAATGCCGGGTAGGAAGGAATACACTAGGAATTAGGATATGCTTATTAAATTAATTAACAATTAGGAAACCCAAAGGCTTAAGGTAACAGATAAAATTATTGTTTATTTATACTAATATATAACCATCTCCCCTAAGAACTGTTCTAATGCCGGGTAGGAAGGAATACACCAGGACATGCTTATCAAATTAATTAAGATTTAAAAGCAATCAAGGCTTAATGCAAATAACAAAAAAATTATTTTATTAACTTATTTATTTAAGGATTAACCATCTCTCTTATGAACCATTCTAATGTCGGGTGGGTAGAATACATTAGGATATGCTTAGCAAATTAATTAAAAAATTATTAAATTTTATTATAAATAAATAAATATGTATCGCAATGCATCATGAGCTGTTAGATCAAGATTAAATGGCTAACACATTTAAAGGGCGGGCATATTGAAATAGCACGCGCTTGGCCTCATGCACACACGGACTCATATAAATGGAACTCAAAATAAATTAATTTATTCTATTAATATATACTTATTTAATTTAAGCTATTTAGGGTCCGACAAGAAGTCGTGCGGCACTTAAGCGGATCGGATCGCACCAACCGATGGGGCGGTGTCCCCACACCGCCCGACACGAGTCAGCGATCCGTGCAGTCCCCGAGATCGAATCTCAACCGTCCATCAAATATCTGGTCCGTGCAGTCTCGACCTCCACGAGTTGAGAATCCAACGTCGGTGGGCGGAAGCGGGGCCCAGTCCTCGCTCTTGCGGATTGGCGGCACTGGATCGCCGATTCCTCTGGCCGTCAAGGATCGTCGCCGCGGCCATTTTATTTGAAAGTACAAAATGACCCATTCACCTTTCCCAATTGTGAATTCCTTTTTTTTCCACCTTCTAATTGGTTTAAATGAAAGAAAATGAAGAATACAGTAATTTTATCTTAAAAGACTCACTTTCTCCATTTTTTCCTCTTCTTAAATATAAATAACCTGAATTATGTATATTTTTTAATGTACATAACTCACTAAAAATAGATATCTTATGTCACTAAATATTATTTTCAGCCTTAATAATCTTCCATATCTAAGGATAGGATAATTCATAGCTAAAGAAATATAAATATTAATATTAAAAAACTATCTTATAATAATTAAAATTTAAGGAAAGTACAGTAAATTCAATCATTTTTAAAAATGATATAACAAACTAAATAAACTTGAAATTTTTAGACAAGAAAAGAAACATTAAGGGTAATATCATAATCTAACGTATGAAGACATAGGACGAGCACTAGATTAATCGCCGCCTCGTGGGCAACACCACCCACGGGTGGCGGCTAACGTGCGCCACCCCACGACACTGCCACCACCCTATAAAATGCCCGCCAAAGTCGGCCATTCCTCCGCCACCGCTACACCACCACTCCAGCCTACTCAGTAACAGAGTCCTCCGTCGTCCTCCTTCCTCCGCCGCCCCAACTGTCACCGAGTCCATGGCCCTGCTGACGCCGGAAGCCCCCATCCAGCCGACGCTCGACGTCGACAAGCTCAGCCATGAGATCTTCTCCATTCTCGAGGCCCAGTTCCTCTTCGGCTACCAGCCCAAGCCCAAGGCCGCCCACGCCCCGCCGCCCTCCGGCCCGGGCAAGGTCCGAATCCTCTCCATTGACGCCTCCGGCCCAACCGACGGTCTCCTCGCTGCCGCTTCTCTCGTACACCTCGAGTCCTCCCTCTGCCAAGCCTCCGGCCTCCCTGATGCCCGCCTCGCCGACTTCTTCGACCTCGCTGCCGGTTCTGGCTCCGGCGGAGTCCTCGCCTCTCTCCTCTTCACCCGCGGCCCTGACGGACGCCCCCTCCTCTCAGCTTCCTCCGCCCTTCACTTCCTCGCTGACCACCGCCGCTCCCTCTCCCGCCCCCGCTTCTGCTTCCCTTTCCTCCGAAGCCGCCACGGGTCCCCCGGGAAGGTCTTCGAGAGGGCCTTCACTGACCTTACACTCCGGGACGCCCTCAAGCCGCTGCTCGTCCCCTGCTACGACATGGCCACCCGAGCCGCCTTCGTCTTCTCCCGCGCCGACGCCGTTGAGGCCGACGGCTTCGACTTCCTCATGCGCGACGTCTGCATCGCCACCTGTGCTGACCCCACGGCGGTCGGCCCGGTGGAGACGGAGTCCGTGGACGGCCGGACCCGCATCCTGGCCGTGGACGGCGGGGTAGCCATGAGCAACCCGACAGCCGCCGCGGTCACTCACGTGCTCAACAACAGGCAGGAGTTCCCGCACGTGCGCGGGGTCGAGGACCTCCTCGTCGTTTCCCTCGGCAACGGCGAGCCCGCCTCCGGCGCCTACATTGCCTCCCACGGTCGGTCGCCGTCGCCGAGGGAGCTCGTCCGGATCGCCGGAGACGGCGTTGCCGACATGGTGGGTTGACTCCCTCGTCCATATTCCTTCCATTCATTCTCTCACACCTAACTTTATTTAAGTATTAAATGTTTTCCGACAAATGGAGTATTTTATTCGTTGAAAGTAATTACATTTAATCAAACAATGATTATTTTAAACTAATTTTTTTCTTCCCCTTATAATATTGGGAACAGGTTGATCAAGCTGTTTCAATGGCATTTGGCAATGAGAGGACAAACAATTATGTCCGCATTCAGGTAAATTAAGAATTACTTCATTAGAGAACAGAAAGAAAAAAAAAGAAATGAGAAAATATGAAGATTAGATATGAAAATAATAATAATTAAGATTAATTATAAAAAAATACATCTTTTAGGATTCATAGATATTGACAAAGTTTGTATAGCTGGTTGTTAACATGACGCAACCCTCTTTTACCGAGGCTTAAAACGGATATTACAAGACATGATAGTGGAGTTAAATATACTCCCTTCATTCAATATTAATAATTATATTTAAAAAAATAATAGTTTTTATTGAATGATAAAACATACATATTCTAAGTATCTAGATACTTTAATTGAACAAAATAAAGTTATTAATATGAATTAAATTTTTTAACCAAAATGAAGCTATTAATATAAGAGAATAATAAATTATAATTTAGTGTGATGGATGAAATGTGTTGATTTTTTTTTTATTTGTAAAACTTTTGCAGGCAAATGGGTATGGATCAAGAAAAACCCCAATAGGGAGGAAGACATCAACAAAAGAGTTGATGGAGATTGTGGAGGAGATGTTGAAGGAGAGGAATGTGGAGTCTGTGATGTTTAAGGGGAAGAAGATTGCAGAGAGGACTAATGAGGAGAAGCTGGAGCTGTTTGCCAAGGAGCTGGTCAAGGAGGAGGAAAGGAGAAAACTGAGCATTTTCCCCACAGTTGTGCTCAAGCAAGTCACCCCTAGAACTTCCTCAGCCACAACATCCTCATGTTAAACTTCTCACTTAATTATTATTTAATTGCTTTTTTTGGTCTTATGAAATTCAGCCGCTCTGGACTAATGTTTGTGTCCTAGAGTCAGAGCTGTTGGGTGCCACGTCTTTATTAATATCTATTCTGTAAATGATAATTGTGATATTAATGAGAGACATGTATACATGTCGAGGCCTGAGATGTATGTTGTTGACATGCTTTTTGGTGAAGTTGTACTTTTTATTTATTTTTTATCTATTCTGTAAATGATAATTGTCATATTAATGAGAGACGTGTATACCTGATATGTACCTCGTTGACATGCTTTTTGGTGCACATTTTAGAGGTTGTGGTTTTTATTTTTTTTGTATGGAACTGTCTTAGGGGAATATTATCACCAACTAAGAGGAAAAGATTAATAAGTGAGATGTGCTTTTAGGTAAATTTTATAGTTTTCGATATCCTCCTTCAAGGGGTGCCGTCAATAGTAAAAATTGGCACACACATTAATGTGTGTATTTTGTTAACGCACATGAATTAACGTGTATTAGCATGTGCATCGTCGATCCTCATATTCGATGTCTCCTAAGAGGACAAAAATTGCTTACACATTTTAGAGGATTCATCGATCTTTATAGCATGTGCCCAGTCAAACGGCTCATGTAAAGTGGGTGTAAATCTCATGAGGCACTATAAGAGTACCAAATAATTTATCCGGAGAGATTAGAATGCTCAACCCACCCCCAATTCGTAACAACCTAACCAATTGGGATAGGCCCTATTGGCATTGCAAACTTGCAATCTCATTAGTGAGTCATTACTCAGGCGACATTGAGTGCTTATATTTCAGGAGTACAATGCGGAATGAAGCCGTTAAATATAGAAATGAGTGAAATATCCGTTGGTGAGAATTACAAAACTAATTACTCAAGGGGGAGCTCATCCATTTTTTAAATACTCATAATGATTTAATGAGCTTGAAGCCTTTAGGCAACAGTGTAGATGTCTGGCTCCTAGACCTTATGACCATGGTTCTTGCATCATTTACACAGTAAAATTCTTTGTGGGTCATTTCTTGTGTTCTTACATGGCTTTTTAAGTTGAAATTTAAAGTGTTCAGATTGTGGGCCCCTTTCATCCCAAATGGCCCCACATGAATATGGGGTCTTCTTTGCTGAAGCTACAAGCCAACTATAACTAAAGTACTCAGCTGCCCAGTGGAGGGGGCAGATGACAAGAGTGACAAGAAGCCAATAACTTGTGGATCATTCCATGAGATCCTCATGTCCCCCATTGCCAAGCATAATTCATTAGGGGAAGCTTCCATCCCTTGAAGCTTGAATGGTAAGCCTAATTATTATTAAAAAGCACACTCATGTCATTTATCAAACATACACCTAATTCCACTAATTTGCTTCTATTATGGTGGCTTGCCTTTGTAGCTTTGGGCCATGCACACACATTTTTTTGTTCTTTTACAAGACTTGATGATGATCAGAGCCTTTCAAAGTAAGAATCACTGATTTAAAAAAAAAAAAGGAAAAAGAGTGAACAAATGCCTTGAGGGCCATCCAAGTGGTGTGGACCACATGAACTTGTGCATCCATCATGGGCCCACTGGTCTTTGTAGAGCTCTTTTCATCATTGAATTCCCCCTTCTCCCGGGTCACTATTTTGAAGTGATGGCACAGGGATGGGCCCCATTAACCTGGTGGGGCCCACGTTACCAACAATCTCACGAGAACCGCATGGCTTGGACTTAAAAAGTACTTTGTGCAGGACTAGGTTCAATGGGAAGGAAAAAGGGAGCCATGTAACATGTTATACATCATGCCGGTGGAAACATTAGGTAAAGCCAATTGGGGCGGACCTGTCTCGTGTCTACATGGGACAACAGGTTTTAATATCATGCGGGTTCCATACCGATCACCATGGGGCCTACATTCATATAAAACAGCCAACGAATATCTTTTGACCTTTTTTTCTCCATGATTTTTCTTTTGTTACAAGGAAAGCAATTCTAGTAACGGCACAATGAGCAAAAATATAAGATATTGGCGCCAAATCTTAATCAAAGTTTAGCATTATAAACCTTTGATTTTTTTAAAAAAAAGGTCATTAATGTCTTAAATTTTTTGCCACTATGTTCTCACATGGAACTTTTTTTTTTTTTTTTTGCTACAAAGTACTCTAGCCATTAGGCATTGCTTATTGATGAGGGATTCACAATGCTGGAGGCATAAAAAGTTCATATATAAAATTTATGTCATCAACCCCATTTGGGTGGGGTAAGCCATAATTATTATTTTTATAAATTAAAATAAGAGTTGTTAGTATGTGCTTCGTGCAAGCCGCTTGTTATGTGTCGGGTGCATATTTTTCCAATATCTAACGTGATGCATATTAACTTTTTCCTTATCATAATGCTAAGTGGAGCAATGAAGATCACAAAAATCTCAAGATGGTTATGTAAAATTTCAGATGGTATAATGGTATTAAATAAGAAAAATAAAACTTATATGAGCCCTTGAGAGTTCACACTCCACCATACGTGTAAAGACTAGGTAAGTAGGGAGGGAGGCACCGACAGTTTCATTTCCTTCATACAAGGTATTAATGGCCGGACCCAACATACTTTCTCCATCAAATCTCTTCTTTCTTTTTCAATTTTAGATCCCATGTCTGCCTCCTATCTATGTCGACAGGAAACTTCCAAGATATTTCAACTAGTTTTCAACTCTCAACCACTTTATGGCCATTGCAAATGGTAGCAATATTGCAAGTGAATTAGATACCCTTTACACTCATTTATTTCAATTCCAGAGGAGATTATTTCCATGATATCCTAAAGTTCTATAATATTTAGAGTTTTGTGAACTTATTTGTGAACTCATGATTTGTGGCTGGGAAGCATTATTTATACTTTCTAATGATAGTGAACCTAGCGTAAAGAACGCATGGAAGTTGTTAATATTTGAAATTGATGGTACACATGTTAGTACATGTTAGTATTATTGACCAATATGTTAATATAAGCTAGTGTGTACACCATTGATTTTTTGGATAAATTACTTCTATGAGTTTTTTAGGCTAGGCTCTCACTATCAGTAGTGAGCATAGAAAATACTTCCCTTGTAGTGTGTTTTTATTTCCATTACACACTTGGAATCACTTATCTTTGCTTGTGAGCCATGCATATGAGGTGGTCCATAAGCTCATGGCATGGCTTGGTGGACAGCAACATCACTTTAAAAGGTCATCAGGAAGTAGCTGCCACTCTTTACCAATGCCTTTATTTCATATAAATTTTTTTATTGCTATTGTTAATTAAAGTTACTGCTGCTGAAACAACATGCACTGCCATCCTATTTTAATCAGAAGAGTCAAAAGCCCAATGTGGCATTTAATCTAATGCAGATAATACTTAACAAATCAATCCATCAGAAAAGTGAAATATGTTCACCTGCTGGCCTATCTTCCCGTCTGCTTCTCCCTCTATCTTGGCGGCTTGAGTGTTTGAACACATAGCCAGAAAAACACCATCAGTCTAGTGCTATCATGTCTTCTACTTTCCACTTTTTGTTACCTTTTGCTCCTCAGTGATTTCAAACTTCACATTCTCTCTCTCTGTTTTTTTTTTTTTTTTTACTTTTCAACTCAAAATTCAAAAGTTTGCTTCCGAAACCTTCCAGGCTTAAATGTTTGAATTATATTGGCATGGAAGGAGGTGGTCCATTTTTATCACTTTTGTACTTGTAGCCTTTAGGTGGTCCATTTGCTTAACACAGAAGCCCCTTTACTCCTCTGCTTTAGCATGTATTGCTTGCACAATCCAGAGCATTCATGTCAAACGCATGGAGCCGTGTGGTCCAGTACTAGTTGGATCCATCATTCACTAAAATTTGCGGTTACTTAGGAAATACTTGTGGTAGTTTGGATTACTATTCTCAACTTTCCCTGCCCAGTTCGTTTCCGGTTTAGATTGTTCAGAAGTGCAGTTCGGACTCATTTCCATGCGGCCTTGCCCCTCTCACAACCTATAACAGCCTATAATCATTTAAAAGTTGTTTCCTGCATGTATGGTTCTTAATTTCCAATTAACACTCAGAAGAGTTATTCGATCCTTCGATGCCGCCAACGATGACAAGGAAGGCAGTGGCCATCCGGCCAGTGAGATGCCTAGGGGTGGGCAGACCGGCCAGCATTTTGTGTGTGTGTGTGTGGTGGGAGGGAGGAAGGGGAAAAAATTGCTTCCTCGGCAGGCTGTAAGCAAAGGCGCAGGGCACCTAGTCAGACTAGGCGCCTTACATTGTGGATTATTAAATTCGTTGTAACGAGAGTTTCACCCACCCCGCATAGTTGCAGACAGTTTCTCATTGTTTATTGTAAGAACACGATTTGAATGATGCCTTTTGTGTATCTGTGAATTGGTATCATACAAACTGTTATTGTTAGGGAATAACCCTTTGATCATTCTCTCTACAAACCTAACTTATTAGGAGCAATAAAAGCAAAAAGGTACAGATCGATGGCATCAATCTAGCCATCTGATACTGAGAATGGTTACAAACAGCTGAGAACCTCCAGCAATTTTTTGGCTGCATGAGTGCCACTGAGAATAGCGCCTTCAACAGTTGGGCTTACACAAAAGTCTCCACAGATTGCCAGCCTACTGGTTCTGTCCCACAGACAATTTTCTGGCCCAGCAACAATAGATGGAAAAGCACTTCCCCTGAGAAACAAGTTGTAGTCAGTTGAACATACGTTTCAGCATCTCTAAATATATAGATAAGACAATTTTCGATAAATCCATCAGGATTTTGCTTTTTCTTTCCAATTCATAAAAAGTCAGCCAGGTTTTCCGAAGCTTCATTCTGTCTTATCAGATTGTGATGCCGTGCAAGTGACAAAAATGAATCAACACGCTTTATCACTTAAAAAAAACGAAGTGTTCATATAAAAGTAGAGAGATAAATATTATTAGTCAACAGAACAGCTTTGGACTACTGCAACAAAGCATAATTCACATACTACAAAATTGTCATTCCACCGATCCCAAAAAAAAAAAAAAACAGATCACTTTTTAACTACAAATGGATCTCATAATTTGTGGAAGTGTTTTTCATATTTGTTCTTATTCATAATCAGGTCTACTAAAATACCTGCTTACTACCGTACAACTAAACTTAATTAGCCGGATCACCCATTATAAATACCAGCCCCTCCTCCCCCCGCCCCCTAGCACATAGCTGACACAAGTGACTACATGACCTTACTTAAAGCTTAATTGGCAAAAGTCCTATGCCATGCTTACATTTGATTGCTCATATAATAAACAGCTCCTCTACTTCTCATTGGACCTTAGATTCAAGTAGCAAAGCGTCCAAGTCATGCCCCTATCAGAGGTTTAGCTAAAAGCATGATTGTGGCATTATAGACATCAGATGCATTTTTATCACTTCACAAACCCGTTTGAACTTTTCCTCACTCTAAATTTGAGCCATATTCTGAATGTTCTTCTCTTTCATAAATCTTATAAATTAGATAATTCTACCAAGCCCATCTGCCGCCAACTATTAAAAGATTAGCCATAAAATCAGAGTTCCATTTCTTCATCTACTTAAGTTTTAAGTTTGCACCTTCACTAAACACAAAGAACTAATTATCTAGTTAAGAGCAAGTTTCCCAGGTACTCACCATCTGTGAGCTTTCATAAAGAACGGTTGGGGAATATTGAATCCTGTGCTGCAAAATTCTTGGAATAGGTCTTCTGCCACTCTTGCCAAAGTATCATCTGAAGGCTTTCTAAGACCTGTTTGGCTAATTATACCCTTGGCATATTGATCGGTTGAATGTAGCACCCAACATTCACTGGACCCCATATGCAAGGAATATCAATTAATGGTGTGAAATAGATGTAATAACCACAATGTGACCCAGCTCGTTGCATGAACTTTTTAAGCTTTCACTTGAAACAAAAATGCCGCATAGTAAAATGAATTAGTTACAAGCAGCTTGCAGGAGAAAGTCCAGAAACAATGTGTCAAATCGTTTCAATACAAAATTAAAGGTCGAAAATTGAGGCGAAAGGACTTTAATGCATAGAAAATCATACGCAAAACAATAGTGAAGAGTAAAAAAAGAAGAAAGAGTCATGAAAGGGGCAATAATCTCCAGTAAAAATGGTAATAACAAGTGCTCTTCCGTAAACACTAAAATGCTCCCCTTGAATGACAATTATAAGAAGTCTGGTAAACAGCAATAGAAAGCTTCCCTAAACACCAACTTCTTAGGTGGATTAAGCAAAAAAAGTTCACGAGAAGTCTTGCTTATATCTCTTGAGATTAAGCATATAGCTAAACAACCCCATCTCTGGCTTATCATTCGGACCATAATAAATGGAGGCAGCAAGAATACCTGGTCTCTGATACACGAGAGCGCCCTGGCTTGTTGCTGTCACAGAAAGCCCAACTTAGGATGTCTGAGTTCCTGAATGACAAGCCTTTTACAGGTATCTGAAAAAAGGTAACATATGATAAATGACTCTAAACCACTGGACATGTGAGTACACCTCAGGTAAGCAGGTTGAATGAAGAGTTTAAACTGATATACAAGATACTTGAGTTTTGAGGGAAAATATGATTCATGGATAACACGTTTAAATGTTATTAAGAAAACATCGGACTATTGTAGCTAATTTTATCCTTCTAATAGAAAAGAAAATGCTAACATATGCAATGTAGAATAATTTTGAAGAGCTAGTTTCTCTCTTTTACTTCTGGAAAGCTACATAAATCGCTGACTTAGGTTTTATGAACTGGCTTTCCATTTGTTACATCCCCTTTTCACTTCCCTTGATATAAAGTGATCCAAAACTGAATAAAGTGGCATTGCACATATTTATTAAATCTATACTGCCCATTGGATTGTTTACAAACAGACATCTTACCGAGAGTAAAGGTTCTGAAAATGCTAACATAAGGGCAAAACAGGAACGAACAGGAATCTCTTGCATCAGTGCAGCCAAATCCAATGCTGCTGTTGTATCTGAACGAAGTATACGAATGACGGCAGTCACATCATAATGACATTCAAGTTTATAATATATTTTTTAAAATGATGCTAAGATAAAACGTAATAAATGACCTTGAGCAAATAAAAATATGCAAATAAGAAGTAGGGTGGCTAACCCAAGGGTGGGGAGTATCCAGTTACATCTGTGAATCTTGTAGAAGCGATATTTTTATCAGATGCCACCACAGCATCAAAATGCCCCAGATGTTGATCATCAATGCCAATCAAGGACCACAGATTCCTGCTTTCTAACCACTCCAATTTAGCAACAGTTGTTCTGTACTTGCTCTCAACTCCTAAACATAATCAATGGTTCAAAACAAACAAAAGCAATATAAAAGTACAAACAAAGTCATAAGAACAAGAAGCAGAATTGGTTATGAATCATACCAGCGCTGCTGCAGAGTGCTCTGCATATAGAATTCATGCCTGGAACTCCGACATATTTCTTCATAGGTACTTCCTACAAAAACCATCTTAAGAACAGAAAGTCAGCTTGTAAAAATGTCAGGAACTTAGAGAGTGCACTCAAAACACCCAATACAGATATTTCCGTAAATGTTTTATGCTTATGTACAAGGATGTGAAACCTGTAAAATTTCAGTAGGAACTTGTATATTTCATTCATTGATCTTGTGATCTATTTATACAAGTAATTGTTACAAATAAAAGATCGTGGTTGTTGTCAAAGTCAAGAAATGTGATCATAGGTCGGCTCTAGGTAGATGGCTGCTAACATTGAAGAATGCTGTATAGGTCGATTCTAGGTAGGTGCTATTAACACTCCCCCTCAAGTTGCAAAGGAGTTTAAGAAATTGTGATTGTCCTAATGGTTTGGTAAAAATGTCCGCGAGTTGATGCATGGTAGGTATATAAGGAATTAATCCTGATTGAAACTTTTCACGGAGAATGTGACAATGAAGTTCTATGTATTTTGTCCGTTCGCAAAAAATTGGATTGACAACTATATGCACGATTGCTCTATTGTCATAATAAAGAATTGTTAGTTGTGGATGAGAAACTTGTAAATCATGAAGAAAATATCAAATCCATGCAACTTCACAATTAGCAGCAACCATGGCACGATATTATGCTTTAGCTGAGGAGCTGAATATTTTCATTTGCTTTTTAGTTTTCCAATAAAGTAAATAATCTCCAAGCATAGTACAAAAACCAACCGTAGAGCGTCGTGTCATGGGACAGCTTGCCCAATCTGAATCGCAATAGGCCATAAGAGAAAGAGGACCTGTGGCTGAATATAAGAGGCCTTGACTAGGAAAACTCTAAGACATCAAAGTACATGCATAGCTGCATCTAGGTGAGGTTTTGGAGGTGCATGCATGAATTGGCTCAAAGTATGAACTGCATACATAATATCTAGCCAAGTGATAGTAAGATAAATGAGACGCCCCACTAAGCAATGATAAGTAGAAGGATCTGGGAGAAGTTGGTCTTGCCCTACTAACCAACAATATGCCAGTCTTCCGCTGAAGCATAATTTTGTGCTATGGCTACCACTAGTTGTGAACTTACATGAATTCAATATCTTATTCGTGATTTACAGGTCTCATCCACAATCAGCAATTCTATATTGTGACAATAGAGCAACCTTGCATATAGCTGCCTATCCAATTTTTCACAAACGGACAAAACACATAGAACTTGATTGTCATCTGGCTCATGAAAAGATTCAATCAGGATTGATTCAGACGCCTTATATACCTACCATGCAGCCACTCACAAACAATTTTACCAATCCATTGGAACACTCACAATTTCTTAAATTCCTTTGCAACTTGAGGGAGAGCTATTTGTATCAATTCTTTATATTAATATTGAGATGGGAAAGAGAAAACATGAACAGAAATATTTTAGTGGGTGGCAAGCAGAAATTGGAAGGATCGGATCCTCAACTACCATGTAAAATTTTAGTAGGAACTTGCATATTTCATGCATTGATCTTGTGGTCTCTTTATACAAGGAACTGATACAAATAGCATAAGGATGTGGTTGTTGTCAACGACAAGAAATGTGGTCTTAGGTCGGCTCTAGGTAGGTGGTTGCTAGCATTGACGAATGTGAATGTATACATCAGCTCTAGGCAGGTGGCTATTAACAAAACCACCCATATGATTTGAATCACAACATTAAGCAAATATGCACCTTCACATGAAAATTACACCATCAGCTTTGCAACATCCAATAAACTTATTCATCTCAGTGCATACAGATAAATTCATGAGATCTGAATCCAGCTTTAATAGAATCCAAGTTGTGAACAATGCAAAACTAGTAATTGAAAAGGCATGATCATACCCATTATTCATGTGCCCATCACAACTTCCCTGAAAGTGCAAAACATCCATTTCCACCACATCTCGTTTCTGCCCAACCAAAAAGACTAGCAAAACAGGAAGTAAAAGATAGAGTTGAGCAAGCAGAACCTCTCCCATATGGACGAATCTGGCGGCCGTCAGATCAAAGCATCCAAATCTCTCCTTCCACTCCGCAATTAGCCCTCTGGTCTCCCAGGAGCTCACCAAGTCCGCCACCTCTGCATCATGCGCAGTGAAATATGGCGCCCCGTGATCGAAAAACAGCTCCTTTCCATCTTCCACGACTTCCCTGTCGCAATTACATGAACAACAAATGCACACGAACCAAAATTTGAACACTTTACCAGAAAAAAAAAAAGAAGCTGAAATTTAACACAAAAAAAATATATCTTTTGAGAAAAAAAGAACACCTCCTCTGGGACATTCTGCCGCCGGCGCCTCTGCCGGACTCGAAGACGGTGACCATGACCCCTCTCCCCGCCAACGCCGAAGCACACACCGCCCCGGATACTGCATCACACAACCCATTTCCCACCAGATTTTTCAAAGAAGAACGTTACATTAAGGAGCAAGTAAAAGAGTGGGAAAAAAATCAAACAAACAAATGGATTGATCATCACGCACTCCCACTTCCCACCACTGCAACCTTCATGCTTGCAATTTTCCTGTTTTTTTAAAAATTATCTAGTCGATGCTTTTGCCATTTTTGGATCATGGACATCTCCGCCGGATCATTGAACGCCGATACGTGGGCCCCACCGAGAGAGCTTCGTATACCCAGCTAACCATCCCAACAAAACTCTTTAGTGGGTACAAAGGGGCTACTTGGTATGGAATTTTAAACAAGAGTTTTGGTTAGGACTTCACATAGGTTCATTTATCTAAACTAATTAAAATTTATGTATAAATTTTTAATATATATGTTTTATGTAAAATTATTATTTTTTATTTTAAAATGGTCTATATGGGTGTAAAATTATTTAGGCATCTATGGGTGTGGAAATTATTTAAGCGTCATTCTGATGTCACTTTGCACAGCTTTGTACCATTTTTTTGTAATTTTGCATGTAAATCTTATTTGGTTGAGTAATTTAAACCAAAAGTTACACTTTATTTTTAAAATAAATAATTATATTTCCCCAAAAATGATCGAAGCGCCCCCCTCTACCCCCCACCCCCCCCAAATTTTTTTTTTTTTTTTTTTTTTTTTTTAAACTAGTATTTTCTTAATGCTCAACACCCCCCACTATTTTGCTATTACCCACCCCAACACCCCACCCCTCTTCCTTAATTAGCTCTAGTATCGGTAGTGTCACACCCCTGTCACGCCTCTTGACTAGAACCCTACCAAAATGAAATGGTGAAGGTGTGATGAGATAAGTTCTAACCCAACTCGGGCTAGATCGAAGTATATAGCACTTCACTTTGTGCAAAAGTAATCACCGAAAGATAAAAGAATTTAATTGAAGTCTATTAATTATTCACATACTCGTATAAGTCTAAAAAAAATATAATAGTCTCAAGCCTTAAAAAGCACTAAACAAGTATATGTCATCAAACTAGGCTCTCCCACAATATATAAAGTATCATAGTTATGTCACAAGTTTACATCAAAATTAATTATAAAGTTTATCCCAAAATATGTAGATTATCTTCCACTTGATATACATCTAATCACTTCTATGCTCACAAAATAGATCATCCCGAGTACCTACATAGCACAATCATACAAAGTATCCCCGAAGGATATCCCAAAACAAAATAATGCAAACGGGGTGAGCTTAGCTTAATAAGGGTTTAAAAACATAGAGCTCACATTAACACCAAAACGTAATCTTCCAGGAGCATAATATAAACCTTATGCAAAACTGATATTAATAACACAAAAGCATGTCAAATCCCTTACATATACAACATGTACAAATAACTCATTTAAGCATCACAATCCATTATCAAAACTTGTGCATAATATCTCAATTATGTTTTATAATCCACATACACAACATATATATTCAAGTGACATATCCATACACATCCAAGATAATTGTATAAACAAGCTCTTTGAAACTATACCCCACATGGATAGGTTATCCCGTACTTTTTTTAAGTAGGTCTTTGTAGCGCCCCACCTTTTTAAATTACTTTAAAGGTCGGAGTGCCACGATTTCATAATTAAAAGCAGGTCAAGATCAACCGTGCATAGAAGAGACTATTCATTCATTTACGTAATTACAAAAACTTTACAAAACAAGGTTTATCATGTCTTAGCAAAATCAAAGTCATGCACATCCAAAATTAATACATAATAAAAGAACGTGATAAAGCATAGATCCTTCGAAGTTCTAGAGGCAATCTTCATTGACATCAACTTCTTCATTTGGACTTGCAATGTCTAGGGGTGGGTGAATATAAATATACTCAGTAGATAAAATTAAATTCTATTAACATGCTAAAACATAAAGCATAAATAAATATCTCATAGTATCTTACATTCAAAAGTCGACTTAAAATAATATTATCGACTAACTGAATCCAACTTATTTCTTATACGAAAAGAGACAAAATAGTTATTCGCATAATCATGTAAACTCGAATATTTCGTTCATAGCCAAAATCCGATAAACAATTCAAAATTGGATAAAACATCATTCACAGAATATCGCTGATACCCGAGCAACATACACCCGCGCTCGTGGGGCAACGAGATCATAATGAAGATGATCTTCCCACAATATCCAACTTCATGAGCACGTTTTATGCCATAATAGGTGGTACCTAGGAGTCATAACTCTGATAACTTTTAGGCTTTATACCAAATAGCTATCATTTAAAACCAATTGTAGTTTTTGGACTTTATACCAAATAACTACCATTCAAATCCGGTCATAATCATTCATAAAAGTAATTCAAATAATAATCATATCATAAAGTATGTATCACAATAAAATCCATCTTAAAGGTGTATGATACACTATTATCTTAGCGTTCACCCGACCTCTAATAAATATCATCCTTTTTCAAAATAATATTTTATTTAAGAGATGAATAAATTATGAAATATAATGCCTAGTCATAGCACGGAATTAAATCCTACCCTTCATGAGGCCTTCGCTCGTAGTTGGCTTAAATGCGGCGAGCGGCACCTTCCCTTGCATTGAGATAGTCTACTCATCCGGCTCTAGTAAGGCAGGCATAACCTCCCCTAACGCTGGGACAGTCTTAGCTTTTGGCCTGAGTGGCGGATAGGGCCTCCTCTTGCTCCAGGTCATTTCCACCTTTTAGAGAGGCTAACTCGAAAAACAGATCTCTCATGACGTCGGGCACCCTCGAATTAGGTAGGATTAGTTTTTTAATGGACAAAAATAGACGAAAAATGGCTTAAAATGCACATTTAATCTTTAAAAACACGTGTTAAATGGAAGAAAGGAGAAGAGGAATGGAATGAGGCAAGTTAAACTCACCCCTCTTGCTCCTTAAATAGGCCCAAGGGCCAATTGGATGCGCAACACATATCGCGCATCCAGTGGTTGCAAGAGCTTTTGGCAGGCTAGCACTCGCACACACTCTTGCGGCAGTGCGGCGTGCCACAACATGCAGTCAGTCCTTCTTGGGCCAGTTGTAGGTTGCCATGCCACATTTGTGGCAGGGTAACACCCTGCGAAGCTGACACAAAAGTCAGCCATTGCGTTAGCTTTGGCTCACGTCAGAGTTGACGCAAAATAATTATTTTTATTTTTAAAAAAATTTATTTTAAATATGAAACAAAAATTATAACTTTAAACGGGCATAACCCGAACTCGGAATCGTGCGTTCTTGGTACTGTTGGACTCGTATCGACGAGCACTTCGAAACAAAACCACATAAAATCATATTTTCTTACAAAATTAAAGTGGGTCCCGCCTATGGCACATTTCCCAATGCATGGATATGATGTCTAAGTTCCATGTGCATGTAGACTGCCACAGGAGGTGTGTGAAGTTCGAGTTGCCAGGAACTAAGCCTTTTATCTTCCAAGGGGAGAAGCGTTCTAATGACAAGTTCTTGGTCTCATCCTTCAAGGCCAAGAAGTGGATCGATAGGGGATGTGAGGCTTTCCTTGCTAGTGTTACGGGGTTGAACATGAAGTTGCCTTCTTTGGATTTCGTTCATATTGTGGCGGAATTTTCTGATGTCTTCCCTAGTGACTTGACGGGTTTGCCACCGGAGAGGGAGATAGAGTTTTAAATTGATCTTATTCCAGGTACTACTCCTATTTCTAAGGCTCCCTATCATATGGCTCCAGCCGAACTTAAAGAGCTTAAGGCTCAGCTGCAGGATCTTATGGATAAGGGGTATATTAGGCCGAGTGTATCTCCTTGGGGTGCGCCGGTCTTATTTGTTCAGAAGAAGGATGGTTCTATGCGGTTGTGTATTGATTATCGAATGCTTAATTAGGTAACCATCAAGAACAAGTACCTTTTACCTAGAATTGATGATTTGTTTGATTAGTTGCAGCAGGCACAAGTCTTCTCTAAGATTGATTTGAGATCGGGTTATCACCAACTTTGGATCCGTCCTGATGATGTGGCAAAGACGGCTTTCCGTACCCGATATGGGCATTATGAGTTCTTAGTGATGCTTCACTTTGCGGCTTGGGTTGTGTACTCATGCAACATGGGAGAGTGGTGGCTTATGCATCTCGACAACTTAGAGTGCACGAGCGGAATTACCTCACTCATGACTTGGAGTTAGCAGCCGTGGTTTTTGCATTGAAGATTTGGCAGCACTATCTCTATGGTGAGAAGTTTGAGGTATTCACTGATCATAAGAGTTTGAAGTACTTATTCACTCAACGAGATCTTAATATGAGGCAAAGGAGGTGGCTAGAATTCTTGAAGGACTATGACTTCACGATATCGTATCATCCCAGCAAAGCGAACGTAGTGGCGGATGCTTTGAGTCAGAAATCAGCCACTACAATTGCTTGCATGCGAGTTCGTGAGTGGCTCCTTTATGAGGACGCCATTAAGCTAAGGCCAAAGTTGACTTTGGAGGACACACGGAGCTGGTTTGCTAACCTCTCTATCAGCTCTAGTGTGGTGGATGATGTGGTCGAGGCTCAGAAAAGTGATGAAGAGACTCTAGCTCTTAAGGCCAAGCTAAGGGAGAAGGCAATGTTGGGCTTCGAGGAAAAGGCCGAAGGGAGTTTGATGTATAAGGGTCGTTGGTGTGTGCCGAACTCCGTTGAGTTGAGAGAGCGTATCCTATCGGAGGCGCACCATTCTAAGTTCTCTATCCACCCTGGAGGAACAAAGATGTACCATGATGTGAAGAGGACATTTTGGTGGAAGGGGATGAAGAAGGACATTGCGGTCTACGTGTCCAAATGCCTTGTGTGCCAACAAGTCAAGGCAGAGCACCGGCATCCAGGAGGTTTACTACAACCACTTCCGATTTCGGAGTGGAAGTGGGAGCATGTCACCATGGATTTCGTTTTCGGATTACCACGGTTGCCGGGTGGTAATGATGCGGTTTGGGTGATTGTTGACTGACTTACGAAGTCCGCTCATTTCCTCGCAATCAGAATGACTACTCCTTTGGATGCCTTGGCTGCTCTATATATGAGGGAGATCGTGCGGTTACATGGGATTCCAGTATCTATTGTCTCCGACCGTGACCCACGGTTCACTTTGAGGTTTTGGCAGAGCTTTCAGGGTGCTTTGGGCACATCTCTACATCTCAGCTCCGCCTATCACCCTCAGACGGACGGACAGTCCGAAAGGACCATCCAGACGCTGGAGGACATGCTCTGAGCATGTATCCTTGAGTGGAAAGGAAGTTGGGAGCAACATTTGCCGCTGGTTGATTTTTCCTATAACAATAGCTACCAAGCGAGCATCCGGATGGCACCTTTCGAGGCGCTTTATGGGCATCCTTGTCTCACCTTTGTGTTGGAGTGAGGTTGGAGATCACCTTCTCACTGGCCCATATCTTGTCCAGCAGTCAGTGGAGAAGATACGCCTCATCCGGGAGAGGTTGCAGACAGCCCAGAGCCGTCAGAAGAGTTATGCCGATAGAAGACGGCGAGAGTTGGAGTTTGGTGTTGGCGACCATGTTTTCCTTAAGATCTCTCCGACCCGTGGTGTTGTCCAATTCAGACAATGGGGGAAGTTATCACCTCATTTTATTGGTCCATTTGAGATCTTGGAGCGGATAGGCGCCACAGCATATCGGGTAGCACTTCCACCCCGATTGGCCAATATCCATAATGTATTCCACATCTCACTTCTTCGGAAGTATGAGCTGGATCCTACTCATGTCTAGGATTTTGAGCTGTTGGAACTCCAGGAGAATCTTTCCTACAAGGAGGTACCTATCCAGATTCTTGACCGTAAGGAGAAGGTACTTCGGCAAAAGGCAATCCCACTCGTGAAGGTGTTGTGGAGAAATCACGGAGTCGAGGAAGCCACGTGGGAAACGAAGGACGAGATCAGAAAGAAGTACCCTCATCTTTTTGTCGCTGACCTCTAGCAAATTTTGGGGGACCAAAATTCCTAAGAGGGGGAGGATGTAAGGACTCTCATTTCTAAACTGGTTTTCGTTTCTTTTTAATTATCGGTTATTGTGTGGTTAACTCATTTTCTTATTAATTCAGTGGTTTCAAAAATAAATGATGTTTCTTATTGTTTTAATCAAAATTAACTTTACAATTATGGGTTTTATGTGTTTTTGGGTAAAATCTGAATTTTTGGGATTTTTCTGATTTTTCACTAATTTTCCAAAAATTAGGGTTTGGCGGGACCCCCTGTGGGCCCCCCGGCGAAATTTAGATTTTTAGACCAAATTAACCCAGACATCAACACAAGCCGTTATAAAAATTTTCATAATTTTTTTAGGTTTAATTAGTGCTCAAATAGTCAAAATACTCATTTTTAGCCCATTTTTCTATTCATACCCCACTAATTACCTATGTATACCTCAAACCCTACTATAAATAGAATGACCTGAGCCATTTCCATTTTGGGAATAGGCTGGGAGAGGGAGGTTAGGCCTAATTCCCCAATTAGGCCCGGATTAGGAGGAGTTTAAGGTATGTTTCCTCTAATTAAGCCTAAAAACCTAGATTTTCTCATAATCCGTTCTAGATCCATCATTACCTCTTTGTTTTGATTCGTTTTTAAGCATCTAAACCACTGATTTGCATCTTTACTTCAAACCCTAGATCTAAAAATCTATTTTTTATGTTTAATTTAAACTCTATGTCTTTGGAAGGTTTTCAAGAAGGGTGACCATCAAATCCAAGCCTAATCAAGGGATAAGGTAATGGACCTTCGAAATTTCAGTCTTCCTATGTTAAAAATCTCGATTTTGTGGTTTATTTGGAGTGGATTTACTTGATTTAGTGCTTTAATGGCGAGATTAGTAAATAATAATCTTTTATCCCGATTTCTTAGGGTTTTATCTTGTTATGATGTAGATTAGCTTTCTAGAAGGTATGGTGGAATTTAATGGCATTTAGGTTGTTAGATGGAGATTTTAAGTTTCATCAATGGAGTTTCGGTTTGAAATTTTGAAATGAAGAAGAAGGTTGATTCTGCCTTGTTGGCGTTCGAACGGCCCTCCTCGGCGTTCGAACAGCAACACTGTAATTTCAACATTTTCCCGTTTAGCCGATCGAACGGCCCTCCTGGGCGTTCGAACGGCTACACAACAGATTTTACTATTGTTTGTATGATGTTTATTTCGATGTCTCTACTCTGATATATCATTTTTATATGTATGTGGAGTGTTTTGAGCCAGGGTAAGCTACTGGAAGGGCATACCATTGATGTTTAGAAGTTGTGGTATATATTTAGAGTTATGTGAAATGGCTTGTAGTTGGATATCATTGTTGGAATTGCTATCTTGAAGTTATGAGTGGTTGATTCTCTATGGTTAAACATATTTCCAGTAGAGCTACAACATACTAATAGACTGATATGTCATGATAGGATGTGGTTAAATGATGTGTGAATGTTAGTGTTATGTCTTGATTCAAGTATGAAGTGAATGATCTTATATATGTTTAGCTTGTGGTTAGTCTTTGACTTGAGTTATGATTTTAAATGTCCTTCTCCTATAATTTCCGCTGAAATTCATGATTAGATGTTAATGCACATGTGTAGTGTGATGGTGAGTAATTACAAGCATGTTGATATACATTGAGTGAAGTGCTTCCACTATGTACACACACATGTGGGGTTTAATGATGATGATGAGGCTTGATATTATGATTATGAATGATGCATGAGGGGCTGATGAGAGCACTTATCATGAATTAGGATTCATGTATGCCTTGCCCACGTATGTACCATGTTGCATGCATCATGAAAGTGGATTTCCAATTGAGGATTTATCGAAATTTATCGAATTTGATCGATTGGATGCAATGTGGTGAAATTGCGTGCCATATTAATTGGTCGTGGCTTAATCGAAACTTGATTGGTCCGAAAGGACATGTTTTGATTTGAGTTCCTTTGTGGAACATGTGCACTTCCCGGGTTAAATCTAGTTAAATGGAATTATGTGGGGACGAGTTATGCATTTGTCTTGCGAATTGAGATTATTATGATTATCTTCTGGACCCTGAGAATCCAGTATGATATGCTCTGTGCACTGGCTACCATGTGTTCTAGGGTTTCCTATGTGGAAACTCGGGCTCTTCCCCATCGCAGGAGATGTCCCTGGGCGAACACCCCTACTCTAGATTCTCTATGTGAGAATGGGATATCCTAGGCCAGGATTGTCCAAGGCGAGCAGCTTTAGGGGCTGACAACCCCGATCTTCTTATATTCTTGTGTAGAATTTGGACCATAACACGCCTTCATGGCCTTGTCTGTGTTCCCGTCTGTGTGACACTAAATTGTGATTACTCCTTGATGGAGGCATTCTTTATATGATGTTGATGCATGATCTAAAATGTATGTTAGATATACATCTCATGCAGGTTTATATCATGTTGGATTGCACTATGTAATTTAGGCACTATGATGCAGGTTTTGGTGATATGTATGTGTGATCAGAAAATGATATATCTTGTCAATTGTTGGTTTGAATTGTTATATTATTATACCGTCGTGTTTTCGATGATTTTTGTTATATTAAAAACCATTGCTGAGTTTGTTAAACTCACCATTCTTTCTTGTGCTTTTGCTTTGGGGTTGCATGGCGTGACACACAGATGGACAGGATCTCCTTTATGAGGAAAGGTTAGAGACGACTTGGGAGTAGACGTGGAGACTTCTTGTAGCTTGTTTCCTTGTTTTTGCTATTATGTTGGAACCTATGTGTGTGGTTCTCATTTTGGATTATGCTACACTATACTTTTAGATTGTTTGAGGCATGTTTTGGAGCCTAGAGTAGGCTATAGATTAATGTAGTATGTGGGTTTGAGATTTTAGTTATCTTAGAGTTAAAGTAACTTTTTCATTTCTACTTATTTACTCTTGCTCAAAGTGGTGCGTATACTCTGTAATTTTGTTAGATCGCCCGTGATTAGGGCATAAGTCTTCTGCTAAACCGTCTTTCAATTCTCCTTGTCGCCCCCGTGCGCTTGACCGGCCCCTGGACCGGGTTCGGCTCGGGTCAGGCAATGCCGGGGCATGACAATAGGTGATCTTACCAACTTGTCAGTAAGCTGATCTTACCTATCCAACCCATTATCAGTGAGGGTTTGACACATCGATGGATCTACTGATGGACATTGATGATCTTTCCGACCTATCTGTAAGGTGGGCTTACAAGTCAACCCACTATCGGTAAGTTTTTGACACGTAAACAAATCTACTGATGGTCATTGGGGATCTGACCAACCTCTTGGGAAGGTTACTGATAGTGCCTCATGGTTTGGATTGCAATTATGATTCATAGAAAGTAATAAGTATATAATAATTACATACAATTACATAATTTCCAAAGATTTTATGTGTATGGAATCATGAATAATCATGTATTAATTAAGGGAGAGTAATCCTAATGCATGTGTATAAAACCATGTAATGTGACGATTTGGTTACTCCGAACTAATGCATTTGTCACGAAAAGATCGAGATTCCTAGTGCCATATTGGCTCCTCAAGTGAGTTATTTAGCCACGAAGAACGGAAGGATATAGTATGAAAATGCATCATGGTCTTCCGACTTTCTAAATATCACAACCAGGATTTTCAAAAGCATTTTTAAATAGCACGAATGGTAAGTAGCGAGAAATTTTTTCTTTCTTTCTTAAATACAAAACAAACCATTCGATTAAATATCCAGGCCATGATAACTGGGGTTCACAAATACGGATATCAAATCATATAATATTTATATGTCTCAAAATTCAACAAAAACAACTCATCCATCTAAGTACAAGTCCATCACCTGTCTGAAAATAAATAACAAGTTGACTCTCATGCTAAAGGTACACTTACGTACCGGAGTTGCAGAAACCTCTTGTGCTCGCCTGCCTTGGTCTCACTTGTCGTCGCCTGGAGAATCTGCAACCAAGCAAAGCAAACAATAATCACAACAACAATGGAACCTCCCCACCTTTAGGAGAAGAGCTTCCAAAGGACAAAAGGTTTTATTAATATTTTTCGGATTGGGCCAACATCACCCGATGTTAGTTGCCTATGTACTCATCAGACAATTAACAAGCAATATCAAATAATATTATTAATTATCTCATAACCCTTTTTCGATAATTAATACTATCAAATTTGTATTCACTTAGAGATAACTGGCCCCTCGAGAAATCTCCAGACAAAGGACTCCAACCTTGGAGTAGACTGCTTAACAGCAGCTTGACCCAAATCCCCAGGGCTCTCAATAGACTGCCACGAATCTGAAGAAGAGGATCCTAACTGTGCTCATGGACACAGATTGGTGAGAAACACAAGCCTTCCATGATGCTCATACAACTCCATTTTTTATACGTACTAAATAGTCCTGGGAAGACCTGCGGGAGACCTGTGGTAAAGACCCTCTAGTCAATACCCAAATTGTCATGGCAATGAAGAAGCATATCCTCCAGCATCCCAACTCTGGGAGAAAATGTCTTATAAGACATTACTAATGTATCCATAGAAGCCTCAGGTCTTTATAACCATTGACTCCCCCAAACATCTGACTTAGATTATACTATTTACATCCAGTCAAGTATTCGCTCAACAATTTGGGTCCTCTTCACCTTGTGAATCGGCCCAATAAATAGCTCATCCACTATAATGTCTCTGATTTTTCGATGATTTTCTGAGATTTTCCTACTATTTTTCGATCATTTTCGGCAAAAAAATATGACGCTTTAGCGTATTCATATTTATATATTTTCCCCCGTATTTATACCCGTAGAGTCAGGTGTGGGGCTCAGTCGCAGGCCGCGGGCCTTGTTGCGCTCTTACGATGCGAATTTTGGAGGTTCGACGCGTAACCAGTGAGTTAACGCGTGTTGAGGATATGATTGAAAAAAAAAGAGAAACAAAAATCAGAAAAGGCTCGGGCTCGGCCGAGACCGATCCAGAACTGTCTGAAAGACAGCCACCCTGCCCCATTCGTTGTCTCTCCTCCGGCGACCGGTGGTCGCTAGCGGGATGCCGGGCCACCACTACCGGTTCTGCCCTGGCGGTGCAACGCCAAGGGGCCACTACCCCGGCCGCCCATGGCCGCGCCGCCTTCTCCCTGGTTTGCCTCTCTCATCTCTGTTTTGTGTGTACCGCCGCCGCCGTGGGCCGGCAAGGGCCGGCCGGCCGGCCACGGCTCCGCCATGCATCGGCGACGGCGTGAAGCTGTGCCTCCCGGCCCCACTTGGCCTCCTCCACCATCCCACTCCGTTTTCCCTTTATGGAGCTTTGGTTTCCGCCCCCTTCAATTGAGCTCGCCGGCAGGCTTCAGCTGCCGTTGGACGGCCCGGCCATACCCAATTTGACTCGCCTTGGTCCGGCGATGATGTTGGGTCACTCCTCCCGGCCCATAGGGCCTCTGCTCTGCCGCCCCAGTCCTTTCCCCCTATGCCCTGTTTTTTCGCCAGCGATCTATTTTGTTGAAACGGAGGCCGCCGATGGCGAGCCTCGGCCAACTTGACCTCCCTTCAGCCTCGCATTGGTCCGGCGAAGGCTATGGACCACCCCACCCAGCCCGGCTCCATCTCCTTTGCCGTCCTCTACTCCGGCCAGTACATTTTCCCCGTATTGTGTTTCGATTTTTTAGTGTGTTGCCGCCGCCGCTGGCTGGTGAGGCAGCCCGGCCGCTGTGGGTTCCGCCCCAGCCTGGTGATGGCCCGGGGATGGTCCCATCCGGACCAGTTCAGCCTCCGTCCCCTCCGTCTCTCTCTTGCTCAGTCCGGGCGTCCCCTATTTTTGGTCTACGTCTGTTTTGGATGTGGTGACTGCCGCCATCAGTCGGACGCTGGACTTGACCTAGCGGACCTTCGTCCGGCTCCACCCCGGCCCGATGATGCCAGTGGGCCACCCCTCTGGGCCTTGTTCTGCCTTTGCTTCAGAACCATGTTTTGAACACGATGCATTTTTCAGTCGATTTGAGCGAGAGGCTCTATTTTGGCAGTCACCGTGTCGACAGTGAGTGGTTGGGGCTGGTCATCCTTTGTTCGGCCCTACCCCAGCTTGGTGATGATGGCAAGGGCCACCCTAGCTTGGCCCCACCTAACCCGGTGTGATCGCCTCTGAACCGTGCTCTTCCTTGTGGCCCGTAGCCGCAACTAGTTCCGCCTCATCGGCATATTTGCATGTTGACCCTTCTTGCCCATTTTATGTCGTCGATACCAGACAACCTTTGGCAAGAATTTGTATGACTCACCTTGACTGAAGGTGGGCAATTTCATCTGCACAGGCCTTGGCCAGTGACGGCCTTGTGGCCTTTGCGCGACCCTGAACCTTCCCCCTGCCCTCTTCCATGCGAGATGCACAGCTACCGCACCATTAGTTTTGGTTGTGGGTAGTGATCGGTGATATTGCCGCTTTGATTGGCCATCATTAGGGCCTTAGCCCTGTCGGCCTTTTGTGAGCCTTGGGTCGTCTCCATTCAGCTCTCTTCCCTGCCCCTTTTGGGCAGCGTGAGTTTGTAGCCGCGTGTGTGGTTTAGGGTTTAGGCGCCGCATTCGCGTTGCCTGACCATCAGATGGCTCTGTCACTATTTGAGTTGACCACTAGAGCCTCCACAACATCTCTTTTGTCCTCGAGCATCGCCCCATGCTCTCTGCCCTTATGTGGGCCCTTGTGATGCGAAATCGCCACCGTTGGGTGCTGTCCATGACCGATTTCGATGTCTTGTGTTTGGTCGTTTACTTCTCAGCCGCTGGCCGACCTTCAGTGAGTACACCATCAACTTATAGTTGCACCGCCACTTATGTTGGTATGACATTTCTTCCGGCCGCCCCTAGTGTGTTGCCGTGGATCGCGGATTTTGCCACATCGACTTCTAACACCCCGTTTGGCCGTGATTGTTTCTGGCACTTCCTAAAATCCTTGGGACAACAACTCTCTCAGCTAGGCAATGCTTTTGGCCGCCATCTCCACCACCGCCACCGTCGTGTGCTCACGATCAAACGTCATGATTACGAGGTAGGGGAGCTTTGAACTCGTAATTTCATGATAGCATGCTTTGAATGAGTAGCAACATGCTAGGACTATATGATTGAATGCTATGGATGTTAGATTATGATCTGTTTGCATGATGTAAGATGATGAATTATGCCATGTTGAAATGCATATGACATGCATGTGGGCTATATGTATGTTTGAAGTACATTGGTAAGCTTCGTATGTGGATTGAGTATGAGCTAGTGATGGCTAGCGTGTTTGTTGGTAAGCTTCATATGTTGATTGAGTATGTGCTAGTAATGGCTAGCGTGTTTGTTGGTAAGCTTTGTATGTTGATTGAGTATGTGCTAGTGATAGCTAGCATGTTTGTTGGCAAGCTTCATATGTGTATGTATGTGCTAGTGATGGCTAGCGTGTTCGTTGGTAAGCTTTGTATGTGGTTGGAGTATGTGCTAGTGATAGCTAGCATGTTTGTTGGTAAGTTTCGTATGTGTATGTATGTGCTAGTGATGGCTAGCGAGCATGTTTGTAAGTTACGTATGTATAAAAGTATGTGTATGTTCTACGTATGTGTGATAGACATACGTATGTATGATGACTAATGGCCTATGCTATGGATCTGTGTAAGAGTATGTGGGCAGAGGTATGGGCGATGGACAGTAAGAGGTGACAGAGGTTTCATCTGGATTTGTTGTGGATGTGTAAGCGTATGACAGAGGACAGAGGATATGAGTATGATGGGCAAAGATTGGAGTGGTTTGTTTGGTTTGGATCAGAACGTATGATTGGGGGACTATCAAACAGTAAGAGTGTGCATAATTGTACAAGCATAACGTACAAATTATGAAGTGAAAAGTAAGCTCAATAAGTGAGGTATAAGTAAGAGGGTGATAACTGGGGTTGGCTCTGAGGAGCTTCATTTGATGATGTCAGTGTAAGATGATTTGGCCGTAAGGTGGATGGCGGAGTATGTAAGACTGTAAGATTTTGGTGTACGATGAGTTTTGTTGTGATATGGACGGGTTAAGCAAAGTTTGCTGCCTTGACGAACTAGGGTTTCGATCGGGCTCAACTTCGGTTTGATCAGTTGAGGACTGTGAGTTTGTTTGGCATAATTGTACCGCATAATTTACTTAATTCAAACTTAAATTATAAGCACAACTAATGATAGCATTGTGAGTTTGAGACCTGAGGGTTCGACAAATTGAGTTCCATGTTTGAGCTGGCCGATAATGAGTCGGCTGAGCGTTTTTCATGTCTTGCCATGGTGTTTATCCTGCGGGATGTTGTCGATGTGCTGTATTGAGCACCAGACATCTGATGCTTTGTTGAGAGCGATGTGTGTTTCCAATTTAATATGTGTGCTGTATGAAGCCTCAGACATCTGATGCTCTGTTGAGAGCGATATATGCTTTTGATTTGGTCTGTGTGCTGTTTTAAGCCTAGACGTTTGATGCTCTATTGAGAGCGCTGTATGATTTCCACCCAAGAGTGGCACTGTATGTTTTTGCCCAAGTGGCATTATATGATTCCGCCCAAGAGGCACTGTATGATTCTGCCCAAGAGTAGCATTAGCACTATAAGACCCATTATGGTGGGCAATTGTATGACCCCTTATGTGTGGGTGTTTATGTTTGCGCGCTCAGGTAAGTAGTATCATGGACTTGCTCTTACTTGTTTGATCTTGTGCCCCATGAGCACTAGTGTGTCTTACCTTCGAAAAAGTCCATGGCGTCTAGTCACTCCCCGGAGGTTAAGGTGATGCCCCAGTGGCATTCTTTTCCTTTTCGACGCTGGAGCTTATTAGTTGTAATGAGCTTCAGTGGTCGATAGTATGAGCAAGACTGTAAGAGTATGAGTATGAGCATGACTGTAAGAGTATGAGTAAGACTGTAAGAGTATATTTCTGAGTAAGACAGTAAGTGTAAGATGTGCAAGTAAGGTCGCAGGAGTAAGTGTAAGATGTACGAGTAAGGTTGTACGAATAAGTATATGATTGTACGAGTAAGGTGGTACAAGTATGTGTAAGTTATATGAGTATGCGTACGATGGTACGAGTAAGTTTGTAAGACCCTGGATAAGGGTGTTTGTGTAAGTTTAAGTTGATGGTATGATTTTGGCACGATGGTGCATTTGGTATGTTTTTGGCATGATGGTGCATTTGGCATTGATTGTATGCGTATGAGCATTGTTATGATATGTTTGCTTGAGTGCTTCATGTTTGAGTTGCATGAACGCATCTATGTATGGATTTATTGAGTTCACTATTTAGAACTCCCCTACTGGGTATTTTCCTACTGAGTATGAAAATACTCATTACCCTACTTTTTAGCCTCGTTGTTCGGGAGGCTTTTGTAGGTTTGTGACGGAGAGCTGCTGGAGATGGATGCTCATTTCAGCAGTGGATTGATTCTCGTTGACTCAGGTATATGTTTGACTTACAATGAGCATTATTTGTGCCACGATCTAATGTATTGGGTGAGACGAACATTAAGATATTTATGTATTCTGGACTTTAGTTTGGATTAGACTGTGGACTGTTATGGGACTTGTACTCAGGGATGCCTAGGAGGGATTTATATTTAAAGTCTATGATCATAGCAATTTATTCGTACGGTTGTTTTCGAGTAGCGCCTGAGGATATTTGCTTTGGCTGTACGATGGTTAATCGAATGAGTAAAAATTTGTATGGGAAAACCGTGTGTGTGATGTTTTAAATTATTGAACTGTTTTATCAGGTTTCGTATTCATCATTTTTCCCGATTTACAATCGTTATATTGCAAAAAAATTTCGTGAATTTTAAGGAAAATGTGAGGAAAAATCTCGGGCATTACATCCACTGAGCTATGACTAAGAGAACATCCCAAAATCACCCTTGGTTTATTAACCAAAGTAAGATTCTATGTTAGGGCCCCGTTCACTCCATGAACATGTCCCCACCCTAACGAGGGTATTTTAATCATTATCTTGATTAGATGTTCTCCCCCAAATCCAACAAGAACCCATGTCTCTTGATTGAACTTCATTAATCTTAAGTTACTCATAGAAATCAACGCATCGATAACAAATACAAGCATAAGAGTAAATAACATATATACTATGCAATCACACAGGTACATACATAATAAACGGAGGCCCGTTGCTAGGGCTGTCAATGGGTAGGGTATGGGTCGGGTAAGGCTTTACCCATATCCATACCCACTTTTAGAAATTTTACCCATACCCTACCCATTACCCATTTTTACATTCATTACCCATACCCTACCCATTGCCCATTGCCCATCGGGTAAATAGGCAGGTAACGGGTAAACGACTAACCAATTAATAAACAAAAATAATAACAAATATATATATGTTAAAAGTCTATTCAAAGTACAAAAAATTCAATCCAATATAAACTTATAAGGACCTCATAATTCATATAAAGAAATAAAACATAATAAGAATTTACACCTTATATAAAGTTAAATAATTAACAAAACCAAGACTCAAAGATGTTTCCATTACTCCAAATTCTCTAGCTCATTATACCAAAATGCTACAAGATACACACTTTTTATATATATTAAAGCGGGTAACGGGTATGGATAAGGGGTTACCCATACCCTACCCACATAATAAATGGGCGGGTAAAATTACCCACCCACGAATTTCGGATCGTGCGAGTGGGTGAGGTGGGTAAATGGTTACCCATTGACAACCCTACCTGTTGCACTTATTTGTAGGGTCAGGGCTCAGAGAATTCAAGCCCAAGAGTGTAATTAACTCTAACACATTGCATGAGTTATGTATTTAATATACTAGTTGATCGATATACTCGGTTGCAAACACGTGTAAACCGTTGCTCTAAACCTTGAGAATTATGGTCATTCCCCTTGTTTATCGTGACACTATGACCTGACAAGGTCTTCGTGTCAGTTACTAGTCACACCCCTTCCTTTTGAAGCCATTCCACGTCACTATAGCGTACCCTAACGTTTAGTGGTTAGGTTATTAGTTTCAACATAATCGGAACATACTGCCCTTAAGGGCATTAGCGTAATTTTACCACTTGGGGGGTATGCTACCCTACCCTGGGTCATTCTAGTCATCTCACTACCCTTTTATTTATTTTAAGTCATTAACCTCTCAGAATGCTCCACTCTCAAACTGACTCGCGCTTTCATTCACATGAATGTTGGTGGGTCCACTCAAATGGGTATTTCTGTTATTTGGTTTAAGGCCTTATTGACATCCAATGGGTCCAAAATTAAACTCAAGGGTACTACTAGACTTCATGTACTCTGTGTAATTTTCCTGACATGCGACGGGGTCGTAAACCCCTTGAACCGACCCAAGTTTTGACTAACGGTTTACTATAAACCCTAAGGGCAAAAGGGTCAATTAGCCACTCACTGAGATTTTTCTTCACTAAGATATTTGTCCTATAAATAGGTTACCCACTAAAATCTCATTGAGAATTTTCCCAATGTTTGAATCAACTCATAGGCCCCTGAACCGGAGCCCTTAAATCGGGTAAGTGGTTTTCATACAATAATTTATTTACAAGGGGGTAAAAGGGTCAATTTATAGTCACTGAGATTTTTTTCCCAATTTGAAACTTGGTCAAGACACTCGACTCTATCGCAAAGTCCACTGGTAATTTTCTGGAATTTTTCTGAACAAATATGAACCCTGAACCAGACCTGGTTCAAAAGTGACCCCCTACCTTTTTTGTTTAAAACTGGTTTGGGCCGAGCAGGTCAGGTGACCCGACCCAAGTTGTCTCTCCAGCAGCAGACCAGAGGTCAGTAGGCCTTTGGTCACGCCGCCCCTGACCGCTGTGGTGGGGTGGGGCTAGCTTCACCGGATCGCCGCCAAGCGGCGATCCCGACGGGCCTAGCCCCGCAACCGTCTGGTGGCTGGTCGGGGCCACGAGCTACACCACCTCCCTGCGGCCCGCCAGAGGCTAAGTTTCCAGCGATGCCGCCCCTGATCACGGCATCAGGGCGGAGGGGTTGGGCCTCAATGGATAGCCGCCTGGCGAGGATTCCGCTGAAGCTAGCCTCACCGCCGCCCGGCCGGGGCTGAAACTCCGCCCCTTTCCCCACCTTTTTTTTAAACGGCCTGGCAGCTGCACATCAGCAGTCCAATCTGCCGCCGCCATGGCTGCCGGATCCAAGACCGCCGTGGCCAATGCTAGGGCCGCCACAACCAAAGCTTGGGCTGCCGCGGCAAGGGCCAGGCCACGACTATTCCGACGACCGAAAAATTAAGTATTATTTACAAAATTACGTGAACAGTAATTGCAGAGACTACTAATGAATCCATATAAATTTCATTAAAATTAAATAACAACTTCTCCATCAGTCTCAATTCAAAATCTTACCTCTAAGGTCGAGTTGTCGTCGATCCACTACTGCCGGAGCCTCGTTGGAAAATTCCCTTGATGGCTCCTCTTCCCTAAACGGTCAACAACCCCCCCCCCCCTCTCCCATTAACCCTAATTAGCCTTTTTATATGCATAGAGATTAGGCTTTTCTAATCTCCTTCAGATTTGGGCTAATTGGGCTTATTTTTATTAATTTCTGTCACAAAAATAATCGATCTCGTATAGCAACTTAAACGGCCAAAATACGTGTCCGTTATATAAAACTTCAGACGGTCGTATCTTCCTCATCCGAACTCCGATTCACACGTTCTTAGAGGCATTTTGAAGTTCTTTATGTCTACCTTCCATCCATATAGGATTCAACCATCACTTATAACTGTTGATTAAGTTATGCTCATTAGAAGGTCAATGGGTCTAACACCCTAATTTCCATGTAGTCGACTTCGGGAATTTAGAAAATTCTCAGATGTTACACTAAAGATTGGAGTTATATAGAGTCGTTTCCTTAGTCTGGGAGTCTGGTTTAAATGGATTAGAGCATGAAAAGATAATTGGTCCCGTGCATTGCAATATTGAAGGTTTCGATGATCATGACAGTCGATATCTCAGCCCTAGGGTCCATGAGCCCTAGTGAGCCTTTTATTTCATATCGTGAATGAGGTGAGGGAGAATGTAGGCAAAGACTAAGGTTGGATTCATGGTAGTTCAATATGTAGTAGAGTGGGAACTCCTAGACGAGTATACCATGTCTAGAGAACCCTAATGTGGAGTTCTATGTAAGTATACTTGACACTAAAATATATAAATATATATATATATATATATATATATATATATATATATATATATATATATATATATATATATATATATATATATATATATATATATATATATATATATATATATATATATGTGAGTTTTGATATTTATATTGATTTTGACCACAAATTCTTTATTGGTATGTTAATCAAATTATTTGTTTTATTTGGATTGCAATTCCATTGAGTATACATGTACACTCGGTATCCTTTGCAGTGCAAGTTTCTCACTGTGAAGACTTTAGAGGTAACATGAAGGTCGTAGTTGTAGAGTGGAGCCTATTTTCAATTTGTTGATTTATTTTCCCTATAGGTTTGATGTTAGACACGAGAGAGAGTCATTTATCTTTTCATTAACTTGTGTATTTATATTTTGTGAATATATAATATTATTTTGTCCATTGCATAGTGAGAGGAGAGTGTTTTACTAATTTTTAAGTTAAGACAAATATCTTTCTTAAAAAAATATTGTGAAAATTAGGGCACGATAGCATGCATTGTGGTGAAGGTCAGGTAGACGTGTTTTGTTCTTAAAGGTTTTGGGCAGGCTATAATGCAAAATATTATTCTTGTAACTTCAATTCATCTTTTTTTTTTTATGTCTGTTACTTAGGCACGCAAGTGTGTCATTTATCATTGTTATTAGTAAAACTGTTTATGTGACGTACAAGTGCCCAACAAAAAATCCCATGATTATTTTAATGTGACTTAGGTATTTTTAACAATATATGTAGATATTATTACAAATTCTGGTGTGTGATAATGAAATGTCTTACCCCCAATGTGTATTAATCATTTTCAAAGATTTTATGATTATTTTGATACATCATATGCAAGGTTTTATGACATATCTTTGAAAAAGAAAAATCTAAAAGTGCATAAGTAAAATTGGAGCGTGACAACCGGAGAGGAGAGGGGAGGCTATTGGAGAAGGGGAGGTTGTCGTAGGGAAAAAAAAAGCGTGCTATTTACCTTTTCTTTCATTTAAGGCTTATTTGCTAATGATTTTTAAAATTAAAATAACTTATTTTATGAGTTAAATTAAAATATAAACATTATATTATAAAGAAAGTTAATTTAAAAAATAAATAAAAACTTTAAAAAATAAGTAAAACTTTTATTTAGGTTTGAAAATGGTTGGCAAACATGCGAGGTAAGATTTGAGTTATGCTTACCCCCCCAGGAGGACCCCACACATAAAATGGCTAAAGCGCAAGACTCGCTCCCACCCCCAACCAGCGCTCGAACCTTTCCCCCCAAGGCTTCCCTGTCAGCACATAAATATCTTCCCTCCCATTTCTCCCCCGCTACCGGTCTTAGGGTTTAGGGTTTTACCTTCCTTCCCACCCGCCGGATTCCTACGCCCTCAAAATGAACGTTCTCTTCCGGAAGTCGGCCTCCATGGCGTCCCGCCGGGCGTCCCTGGCCGCCCTGATGTCCGCCGCGGAGCCCCTCCTCCGCCTTCCCCTGCAGTCATCGGTCTCCGAGTCATTTGCCCCCATGTTGTCAGCGCTCGCCGGCTCGTATGTGGTGGGCCTAAGGAGCAGCGCGGGGTTCCACTCCTCCGCGGTGGCGCGGGCGGGGTTTGCCATGGCTGATTTTTATGACGAGGACCGGAGTCCGGGGAAGAAGGCCGGGGCTGGAGGCCGCGCGGAGAGCGACGAGGGGCTCGAGATCGCAAAGCTCGGGATTTCAGCTGAGATAGTCTCCGCGCTGGCGAAGAAAGAGATCACGAAGTTGTTTCCGATCCAGGTTGTTTGACCCTACCTCGTTAGTTTCTCGATTGATTTTTTCTCTCGAAGTTTTGAGCATTTGTGTCAAATTTATGTTTTTTCCCTATTTTTTCACATGTTCTGGGTGGTTTATGCAATATGAAATATAAATGCTTGATATCGGTTGATCAATGGTTCCTTTTGGGTACACAAGCTGGGCTAGGCTAGAGGGAGAAAGTTCGTGATTTTACTGGCACTGTGGCTAGCGTTTGCCTGTTGTCTTTAAACTATCCACATTCTTGTATGCAAGTAGTAGAATGCTCCATATTCAATGGCTGGTTTGGCTCCGAGGAAGGTTACACCTAGGTCTGCCAATAGAATGATACTTTCACAATATAGCCTATTCCGTTTCTTTCCCAAGTCTTTATCCATAACCATTCCATTAAGTAAATGGTAACCAAGTCTTTATCCATAACTATTCTATTAAGTAAATGGTATAAGTTCTTCCGTATCTGTTCTATCTACTACCTAATAATCTGCCAGATAATTAGTTAACCATTATCCATCACCCTTTTAATAAAGATTCACAATTCAATGTAATAAACACGGCTAATCCTAAAAATCAATAGCCCGTTGGAAAAATAAATATCCTCAAACTTTCTTAATTTGAAGAAATAGTCACAACATATACATAGTGAATGCTGACTAGATAAACATGTCTAGTTCAATTCTTTATCCTATATGTAGCTTAAATATTAAAATGTATGTGAAAAAGTTGGATACATGTTACTTAGAACTTAAAAGTTCGTTCAACCATCAGTTTCTTATATGTAGCAAATCTCTTGAAGTAATTCACCATCTTACATCAACCTCTATCAAACCAATTATAGGGTATAAACATTTAAAAGATCACTAAACCAGCCAAAGTGGCTCAAAAAGGCAAGAATAAGCGCCATTCACAAATTGATTCACTGAATCAGATCTTGTTAAGGTAAAAACTAATAGCATTATTAATGTTGTTTATAGTTATTGCAAATAAATTGTGAGGATCAAACATGCATCATAAATTAGCTTGGACATTTTGTATATATAAGATTTAGACCTATACAGTCCAATGCCAACAAACAATCTAATGTACTCTTCCTTTATTTGATAAAGGTTAAGAGTAAAAAGAGAAGCTGCTTAGGGGCTAGGGCTCTCTCGATGGTTCTGGATGGGGCTTAGCTGCTTAGGGGCTCACCTTGGATGGGGCGTAGCCGCTTAGGGCTCTCCCGATAGTTCTGGATGGGATAGAAAGGGAAAGGGAAGTTTATAATGAAATATATTGTATATAGAGTGTGTACCCAAAAAAATATACTCCATATTATATATAAACTTAATAGGTTAATATATTTATAATTTATAAATGTAACAAACGGGTAACGCATAAACGGGTGTGGAAGAACTTTTTTTGTAACCGTTCCGTTTAGATAATGGTCGGATAAAATTATCCTCTTATTTACCAGTCGAATAAATTTAAATTATACCATTAAGCTTCTTAGTGGTACGGTGTAGATGGTAGAATGGGTGCCATTGGCAGCCCTAGTTACACCTTCATGAGCTTGCCACAAAATTTTATTCGTCTCATACTTAGCAGACACATCTGGTAATTACAGTGGGAGCTGTAATTGTAATTTTGCTACTTGATATTTGAGAATGCCTTTTAATTCATTTATTTTCTGTTTTGGTGCAGAAAGCTGTTCTAGAACCAGCAATGCTGGGGCGTGACATGATTGGTCGAGCCAAAACGGGGACAGGAAAGACACTTGCTTTTGGAATACCCATCATGGATAGGATCATTCAGTACAATAATAAGCATGGGTCTGTTTGCTTCTCTCATAATGCTGTGTATAACATTTGAGCCCAGGCATTGATCTTCTATAATAATGTATTTTGTTCAACTTTAACCAGGCGTGGTAGAAACCCTTTGGCTTTAGTGTTGGCACCAACTAGAGAACTTGCTCGCCAAGTAGAGAAGGAATTTAAAGAATCAGCTCCTGTTTTAGACACAATATGCGTATATGGTGGTGTCCCCATATCTTCTCAAATGAACACCCTTGATTATGGTGTTGATGTTGTTGTTGGAACACCTGGGCGCATCATGGATCTGCTTAAAAGAGGGGCCCTTAATCTATCAGAAGTACAGTTTGTTGTACTTGACGAGGCTGATCAAATGTTAGCTGTTGGATTTGAGGAAGATGTTGAAATAATTTTGGAAAAACTTCCTAAGAAGCGTCAGAGCATGATGTTTTCAGCTACAATGCCAAATTGGATTAGAAAGCTTACTCAGAAGTATCTAAAAGATCCATTAATTATTGACCTTGTGAGTGGTGACAGTCATCTTACGTCAATTTGCTGCAATCTGACTTTTAGGAAGCTCATGAAGTGATTTATCTATGTTATTTGCAATGTAGGTTGGTGATGATGATCGGAAGTTGGCAGAAGGGATTTCTCTGTTCTCTATTGCAACTGATATGTATGGGAAGCCATCAATTTTAGGAACATTGATCACGGTATGTCTGTTATTATTGATGTCTCTCTGTGCAGCAATTGAGGCATCCTTGAGAATAATTAATTAGAGCAACTTACCAGTTATCACCTTTTTCGGGTAGATTTGTTTTTGTGATTACGTATGATTAGAAACAAAGAATCCTTCAATTGCTGGAAACAATTAAAAATATATATGTAAAATAAACATTAACATGATTGTTTTAGTTGGCATCCATGAAGTATTGAGGTGCATGGTGATTAAAATCTCTCATTTTTCTTTAAAAAATAATATTTTCAATTTTAGGAAAGCTTGCCTTCTCATGGGAAGATTACAGTGGAAAATGGTAAAGGTTGACACATTCAAATTAGGTCAAAATGTGTATTACTTGCTAGCATTATCTTTATAGATTATAGATTTTAAAATGGAGATCAAGTGCAGGATGAGAACCCTAAAATATGTCTTCATGCAAAATGCCATTGTTATAGAACAAGAATATTTATGATTAAGAGGTGACAAGGGTGGGTCTTTGGGAAAAGAGAACTTATATGGAATAGTGGAAATAGTATGGAACGTAATACAATAGGCCAAATGATAATTTTGTTCCCAGTGTGAAGTCTAGAAACGCATGATGGAGTAGCATAAGAATTTCAAGTTTCAAGTCACAATGAATTTATTGCTGCTGAAACTTAGTCAGCTTGAGATTGCTTTAAGTTTTTTATTTTAAACTATGCCGAGAATTTGTTTAGAACTCACAGGAGAATTCTTGGCGAAGATGATGTAGGTTGAGTAGAATCTTATTTGCAGACAGCTATATTACTGTTCTTTCAAAGTCTCGAAGTAAAATAAATAGATGTTGTCTCATAACTATCTTATCTGGTTTGATTTGCATGTGCTTAACAGGAGCATGCTAAAGGTGGGAAGTGCATTGTCTTCACTCAAACAAAACGCGATGCTGACCGATTGGCACACGCTATGGGGCGGAGCTTCCAATGTGAGGCTCTGCATGGAGACATCTCACAGAACCAGAGGGAAAGGACATTGTCGGGCTTCAGGGATGGGCGGTTTAATATACTGATTGCTACAGATGTTGCTGCTCGAGGACTAGATATACCTAATGTTGACTTGGTAGGGATCTCTTCTTTTACTTAGGATGATAAGATTGTCAGTTGACTGCCTGTTTCTTGCATGGTCTTCTGCATCATTCTGTATATCATTGTTTTGTAATCTGATTGGTGTCACCCTTCTTCCAGGTTGTTCATTATGAAATTCCAAGCACTTCTGAAATTTTTGTCCATAGGTCTGGGCGTACAGGCCGTGCAGGTAAGAAAGGGACTGCCATCCTTATTTACACTGACCAGCAAGCAAGATCTGTTAGGGTCATTGAAAGTGATGTTGGCTGCAGGTTCACTGAGGTACGTACCTTAGTATCATGATTTTTTTGTGCTGATATGTTCTTGCTGGACTTGAAATGTCGGTTGTGTTCATCATATTGCTTGCTGCAGCTTCCCAAAATTACTGTACAAGATGGGGCACGAGATATGTTTGCTGATATGGGTCGTGACCGGTTTGGAGGTGGTGATAGTATGAGTAAATCAGGTTTTGGACGTTCTGGTGGCTTTGGCGGTTCCAGTTTTGGTGGCCGCAGTGGTGGATCTGGCTTTAGTGTCCGTTCTGGAAGCTATGGTGGTTCTGGCAGCCGTTCTGGTGGTTTTGGTGGTTCATCTGGTCGTATGGGCAATAATGGTGGGTATAGTGAATCTGGGTCAGGTCGTTTTGGATCTTTTGGTGGGTCGAATTCTGGTCGTGGGGGATTTGGTGGCGGATCTGGGTTCGGTCGGTCTGGTGACTTTGGTGGGTCAAGTTCGAGGCGTTTTGGGAACTTTGGAGATTCTTCATCTGGGCGTTCTAGTGGATTTGGAGATTTAGGTTCAGGTAGATTAAGTGGGAGTGATGGTTCTGGTTTTGGCAGTTCTGGTGGATTTGGTGATTCTGTACCCAGGGGGTCTGGTGCAAGTCGGTTTGGTAGTTTTGGTGATGACGACCTTGACAATCATACTGGGCATGGGAGAAAATCATTTTGACTTTTTGAGAAGGTTAGTTTGACTCTGATGTGATTGAGCCTCTTATCTCTTTCATCAGATTTTGGTATTGCTCATTGCTTCCATGTTTTTGTGCTTATTGGCATTGTGTGCATATTTTTCTATGTTCTACTATATTATTCATTTGTTTGGTAATCATTTATTCACTATCTAGCTGTTTCTGGCTAGCTCATCCACGTCGGTAGGTTTGAGTTTATCATGGATGGGGTAGGCCATGAGAACATTATTCTTCCAGTCATAGGTTAATGGTAAAGGTTCTTTTGATTGTTTATCTTGGCATAATCCATGTGCTTGAAACTACTTATATGGTGAATCTTTGGAGACCAAGGAATTAAGAAGATTTTGAACAAAATAGATGACCCTTGATGTTTCCTCAACTTTTTTTTTCTATGAAGTATATAATTTTTACAGTAAGAAAATGTGATGATCAAATTAAACTTGCTGCTAATGGAGGTGATTTCTGAAGCTTATTCACTCTTTTGCATTTGAAGGTATAGACTGAATGATAGAGAACTATCTTTGACATGAAGATTCCTCTAGAGGAGGCACTGGAACCTTTTATGTTTGCCGGGAAAGTGGATGACGTCTATCATACTGAAACAGGATTTAGTTGTGGACTATTATTATCGTCATCATCATCATTCTTATAAATATAGATAAGTGAAGAAACGTTATGGTGTGCCAAAGTTTAGCATCCACAAAAGTGAAAAAGGAAATAAGTCCCTACTATGTCTTGTCAAACATCTAGGGGCTGTTTGTACCTAGTTTTTAAAGTTTTGTTCTTTCTTCTTGCATCTGTTGTGTTTCACACAACTGTCTTAAGCCTATATTCTCTTTCTGTCACTCCCTCTATATAAGTTTTAAATTTCTGTATGCTGAATCTAGGTACACTATAGTTTAGCCTTGGACTAGACACTTGGATTATTAGTAAAAATTTTGTGCCTTGTATGTATATGGCCAGTGTGGCTTGGAGTGTCAGAAAGTTTCTTTAAGTTTTTGTGCTTTGAGATTGTGAATCATTGCATGCCCCAAGCCGCCCATTGTATACTGCTATCAATAATTGAATTCCAACAAGCCCATGTTGTTTCGTGTTGTTTAATTCGATGGTGCCCAACCTCAAGAGAAAGTAAATTTATCAGTTGCCTGTGAAGCTTGCGTAGCATGTATTGGCATGGAAGGATTGGAACTGCCTACTTGAAGATTGTTATTTGCTTGATGAGATATAATTAAGCAACAAGGGAGTAGTAATGGTAATGGTTTAAACAGCCTTGGGTTGGCCAGTCTGGCAGTTTTCTTATTAGTTGTAACATGAGCCTTCAGAGGCCGAGAGGCGTTGTTAACTCATCCATGGTATACGTGATCACTACGATTATCCTGATCGTCTTCTTCATTAGCAGCTGTTTTATTGTTTATGCTAAGCCTCGTTCTCGACAACCGGTGCAATGGTTGGACACCTCTCTTGCGTTATTCTTGGAACTAGATTCGTTACTGAAGGTTCAATATCTTCCATCGCCATAATGAGAAACTTTGCTACCGACATCACAGCCATCCTCAAATCCTTTGATGGTGTGGAGTTATCGTGCCTTCTCTCTGTCGGTCTTGCATGTTATAATTGTACATGCTTGTGGTCGGGTTCTGCAACTAGGTGCAGTTCATTTGACCACGAGCTTCAAAATATTCGTTTGATAAGATTTTAATAGCATATGTTGTACCCAAAGAAGAAAGGTTATGAGAACGTGTGTCAATTGACGCTTACATTTGAATAAAATAAAATCAGGTGAATTTGGTCGTGCACGTTTATGTTGTACCTCCATTTTCCTCTCAGCCGTACGCCCTTGCGGGCCCGCACGAAGAAAATGAGAAAAGGTGTGTACGTGTGTTCATGTTCATCACAATACCATAACTCGGAGTGGGAAGCCCCGATGTTTGAACACGTTTTGGCACGCTTTTTGAGCGCACGCAGTTGAACGCTGTTCCATTGACGTATTCACGCGAGAGGCTGACTGCGCCATGCAGGGTTGGCCAAGTCAACAGTGGGCGTTCGCCCGTGCGTGAGCCCAACATTGCTGCTGGTGAAGAACGGCGACCTCTCTGTGCATATCTGAACATCTCCGAGCTCCGTTCTTTGCACGTAAAAGGCCAGGCTCCAAACGCTTCAGTTCCTTGCTCAAATCTCTTGCTGCACTTTTCAGGTGAAGCACTCACAACCCAGCTCAGAACTACTTATGCCGTGATGGTTTTCTTAGTACTTTCAGCCGGGTCTAGCTCATTTTGATCCAATTTTTTGCTTTCTTCAAGCATCTTGCCTGTTGGGACTTGAAGTTGTTTCCAACTGCTTCTTGTTGCATTAAAGATTGGGTGGGTATCTCTGCTTTTCTCGTCCTCGCCGTTGCCAAGTTTTTGTGGGGTTGGGATTGAGGGGTAGGTAGTAGTTGTTGACTTGGATTTATGTACGACGTATCTCAACTTGACTTGTCGGGTCTGATGGGTTATTGCAAGATATCGTCCAGGGTTGAATCCCTTGTGTTCTAATGAATCTAAATTGGTGATCTACTTGATTTGGGTCTCTACTCGCTGCCGTCTATGGTTAAGGTCCCTTATCAGCGTTTGCTTCGTGGGTCAGTTGTCTAAGGAATTTTTTTTGCTACGGATGCTCCTTTTTCTGCTTACGATTTTTTATAATTGTGTTTTTGAGATTGATAATTAATGTTTTTGATGAAATGGTGCCACTGTTATCCACCCAAACAGGAAAGCTGTGTGGCTCCTGCCCTCTTTATGTTCTTTCTTCTTACATCTATTGATTTTTTTAATTTTTTATTTTAGGAATGGATCATGAAACTGCTCAATTAGAAAGTTTTTTCTTCTATGGCTCTCTGCATTTAATTCAAAGTTGAAATCGGAAATATTTTGGAGCGTTTTGCTGAGCTTCTAAATTTTGGCCAAGCTGCTTTTGCTCTCATTTGGAAGCTCATGTGAGGAAAGCTCCTTCACACAGACGAATTTTTTCCAAAATTTTCCATGTTCTTCTTAATATAGCACATCTTCTCATGCTCAGAAGATTTTTTTTGGGGTGGGGGGAAATTGGGTTTGTTTAAATTTTAAAAAAAAAGTGGTATAAAAAATCTGTACAAGTTTTGAAGTGCTTGTATGAATGCATTTGTTGGAATTGCATAAGAGGACCACTATGGGTGGTTCGTCAATGAGGAAATCTACATTATGTGGAAGAAATATAGGTTGTAAGGAATTTGAACTGATATGTGTCTATTATTTTGATTATATTGGCAGGACTGGTTTTTCTCTTTACACTTGAAGCACCACAAATAATTTGAAGGCTGGTGACTGGACTCCTTATTGGGATGAGTTGGTTCTCTTGTTTTTACAAAAGTGGGACAACTTCATCTAAACGATCCCATGAAATTGATGAAGGTTGGTATTTCGTTTTATAATGGAAGAATATATGGCCATTTTAATTGGAGACTACTAAGCCCCTATTTGCTGTCTTCTGTGGTTTTCTGAATTTACAAAGATCAGACTAGTGCCTTTTTAGCTCTCAATTTAGAAGGAAGATCACTATATCTGCTTCTTGAGTGCCTTATTTGATCTGCAATTGATTCTGTGATGTTTCACTTATCCACAGAGACAGAAGTTCTGTCTGGTTCATGCATTGTGTTTCTGCAAATGGTGATTAGCTGTAGATAATCTGTATGAGCATGATCAAACATTCTGATATCTGGAGAAATGTAATTTCTCAATAGTCATTTTGTATAGCTTTCAATTTCCAATTATTTTTTTAAAATGCAATAGGAAAGGACTTCATAAAATAAATTCAGGGGTAAACTACACATAATTTCCATAGTTATCGCCTAAATACCCTTAACCCCCATGACTTATGAAAACCCATCACATGAAAACCGAGGAAAAAAAAAACTATCACATGAAAACCTATGTGTTACCCTATGACATGAAAACCTACACAACTCTTATATGAATGGTGACATTATTGCACTAAACTTTTTTAGACAGCAATGGCCTTTTAGGGTAAATTACACATATGAAAATTGACATATAGTTGGTAATAATTTATGAAAATCAGGGTTAGAATGGACTTCTTGAATACAACATAAAGGGCATCACTTGAGGAACATAAGTCAGAGGGATTATTTGCAAACTTTCGCAAGTCATGAGAGTTATGTATATTCATGTGATTATATATAGTTTGCTCTAAATTCAAGCTACAGAGGTGTGATTCAGAACAAGACTTGGCACAAAAATTATATTCAAAGCTTAAATGGGCTCCACATGGAGTTGCAACTTTGGAATTAAGGGTAAATAATTGCCATCCATTTCCCACTGCTAATATTTAGAAAGAAGGGGAAAGATTAGGAGAAGAGAGAGGAAAGAACAAGTATAAAAGGAGAAGAGAATTCATGGTACAAAATTGATTATGTTTCCTAGAACAAGTATAAAAGGAGAACACTTGACACATAAATTATATTCAAGCTTAAATGAACTCCACATAGAGTTGCAACTTTGGAATTAAGGGTAGATAATTGTCCTCCAATTCCCACTGCTAATATTTAGAAAGAAGGTGAAAGTTTAGGAGAAGAGATAGGAAAGAACAAGTATAAGAGGAGAGGAGATTTCATGGTACAAAATTGATTGTATTTGCTAGGACCCCTTTTCATAGCTGTTCTGATTGATCCTTAACAACTCTAATAACCATAGAACTTATAAGGTCTTGCTCTAAATCTTGTAAGTATGGTTCATAGTACCATGCTTTATTTATGGTTTTGATTGCTTATAGGTCAATTATGACACTTAATGAAATCAACTTCATGATCTTTATGTCGACTTTTAAACTGAAATGAGAAACATAACTAAAGTTTGCAATGGTCTTATATTACTCCAAATGTGACTAATTAGCTGGGCAGTCTGACCGTCTAAACTAATTAAAAAACTCCCAATACACCTCCTTCAACAAATGTTGCTGTCAATGATTCCTTGAGGGAATATATATATATTGCAGCCAAACTAAAATTGCAAAGCGCCCTTCAGGGAATATGTATATATAGCATTAGCTTTCTGTTCCCAACTCAAGCTTTTTTCTCCTCCTTTATTTTCCCCCTTTTTTGGTGCAACATTAAAGGTTTTACTGCATCTATGAATTTCTATTGCTGATTGACATGGATTGGTTGCAGAGATTCCTGGTATCCACAATATTAAGATATATTCTTACAAAGAATTGAGAACTGCCACAGAGGATTTTAGTCCAGTGAATAAAATTGGAGAAGGAGGTTTTGGCTGTGTCTATAAGGTAAATTGTTTCTTCCTTATTGTGGTGTTCAAACACATTAAAGTACGGTATTAATTCTCCAGATATTGTGGATGGGACTGCAGGGAACGCTTAAAGGGGGGACAGTTGCTGCTATAAAGGTTCTCTCAGCTGAGTCAAGACAAGGCGTAAAGGAGTTCTTGACTGAGTTGACTGTGATATCTGATGTAAAGCACGAGAATCTTGTGGTGCTGCATGGTTGCTGTGTAGAAGGGAACCACAGGATATTAGTTTATGGCTATCTTGAGAACAACAGTCTAGCACAAGCTCTTCTTGGTAACCAGCGATGAACTCTTAACTATTTATTGAGTATAATGTGCTAAATTTTGCCATAATGAAGTGAATTTCCCCTATTAGGTGATGTATTTATTACTTATCAACATTCTAAAAACATCTTAAAATCTTGCGCTTAAATTAGGTTGATGTAACTCTTTCCATATTTGATTCTTAACATGTTTGCAAAGATGATTAGCATGAAGAGGTCCTGGGAAGAAAAATCGATACTGCATCCTTGTATATTCGACTTGATATTCTGTATAATTTTTAAAGTTACTTAACACTATCTACTGCTTATGGAAGGAGTTGACCTATCACAAAATTGGATTCTGAACATGTATGGATTTTTTCTGTTATTCAGATGGAAGCTACAACAGATTTGACTGGAGAACACGCTCTAAAATTTGTATTGGTATTGCACGTGGGCTTGCTTATCTTCACGAAGAAGTCCGGCCATGTATAGTTCATCGAGATATTAAAGCAAGCAATATTCTCCTTGACAAAGAACTTAATCCTAAGATATCTGATTTTGGACTTGCCAAGCTATTTCCTCCTAATATGACCCACGTCAGTACTCGTGTGGCAGGAACAATGTAAGATTAAGTGTTGTACCTTTTCTTCTGTTTCTTTTATTTGAATTCAACCTTTTGTTCTTGGATAATCTCTGTTATAATACAAAACAATTAGTTGAAAAGAGAGGGAGTGTTTCAATTGGTATGACTCCTTTTGAACCCCACCACTAATTCTGGCACCATAAAATGGTGCAAGCTTAATTCTTCTTGTTTGCATGCTTGGTGATAATAATGAGTAGATTGTCCTTAGACTTCCTCTCAGTTCTCGTTCAAATCAATAAACACTAGTCTTACCCTCTTTATGAATTTCTCCTTGAAGAGGCTACCTAGCACCGGAGTATGCAGTACGTGGACAGTTGACTCGGAGAGCTGATATTTACAGCTTTGGGGTCCTTATCTTGGAGATTGTTAGTGGAAGATGCAACACAAACACACGACTACCTCCTGAAGAACAGTATCTCCTTGAAAGAGTGAGTATATATTCAAATACCATGTGCACATCCAATCATTTATATAGATCAAACTGCCTTGATTGGCCGAGATTTCAGATTTGTTTTTAGTTTGAAGCCCTTGGTCTTTCATTTCCTTCTTTTCCTTCATCTTTTCTTCATGTACTTGCATCAAATTGGTCTGGTGAAATAGTCACATTTAGGTTTTCTTACCACTGGTTGGGAAGTTTAAGTACTGATTTTTTTACGTGTATATGCTATCAATTAGATTCTTCTATGCATGTCTATTGGCCATGCTCATAGCTGTCTAATTTATGTGCATATCCATTATTCATGGTATAGGCATGGGCACTATATGAACTTGGGGAGCTGGAAAGGTTGATAGACACATCACTCGAAGGAGATTATGATGTCATAGAGGCACTCAGGTTCTTGAAGATTGGACTCCTTTGCACACAAGATGCACCAAAGCTTCGCCCTTCCATGTCCTCTGCAGTGAAGATGCTTACAGGTGAAAAAGCAGTGCACGAGGAAAAGATAACAAAACCAGGGCTGATCACGGACTTCATGGACCTCAAAGTAAGGGTCCCAGATGAAAAGCCTAAAAAGGTGTTTTCCACAGTTTCCCCCGCCATGTCCCCGGTATTAGACTATTCTTTACTGTCAAAGAACACTAACACTACAACCAGTTCATCCATGAACTTCACTACATTTACCAGTAGAAGTGATTGAGTTAAGTCTACTGGTTTTCCATGTTACATATTGTCATCATCCTTTTAGTGTGTATTTGAGTAGTTTGAAGTTTGTCATTTAGGTTCTAGGTCAGTTTTGTCTCATAATTTTTTTTTTTTTATAAAAAATCCATTTTTGTGTAATGTTGACCACGTTCTTGGTTGATCTATTTATTTTCCGTGTTGTATAGTAGCTTCTGTACCTATATACAAGGCACTGTAAATGCAGAGCCATTAAAAGTAGAAAATTAAAGTTTGAGCTGTTCAAGAACATAATATTGAAAACTTGTGTTTTCGGCTTAGCTTCGGATTATCTGCTTCTTGTTACTTTGTCTGGATGCTTGATGCCCTGACTCAAAACTTGGTTGGTTTGAAAGAAATGAGAACTTGGGAAATCAATGAGCACCTATTAAAATTCATCCCGGGGGTTAAAATTTAAATTGTCTTAAGGTTCCAAGATATCAGCTGTTACGCAAAAATAAGGTTTTTCTTCCAGGTCAATTGGAAGCAAATAGGAACCCTCGCGGCACGCTCACATTGGGCCCATGCCTGGGCCTGCATGGGGTCGTGCATTGTTGCAAGCGTGCGTTGTGAGCTTATATATAAGGTATATTGCGTTATTCTTGATTAAAATTCTCCTTTCAGCATGTAATTGCGTCCTGAGTCCTTGATTTATGGCATGTAATCAGTCTTTAATTAAGCTTGCTCACTTGTATTTTGGACGGCTTAGATTGACGGTTCTATGTTTGATTGGGGCAACTCGATGACCAGACTATGTTAGACCCAGTTCGACCATTAGGGAGAATTAATGAAGATTATTCAATCGCTAATCCTCTCTTCCTCCCCCCTCTTGTCCTGCACTCATAGAGTGCTAGCGACAGCAATATTGAATAAACAACAGAATCAAAGCCGTACAACCAGTGTCCGCTGGCAACAAGCACCATGCCGCCCAAGAACAAGCAGACATTGGTTGCCAGCTAAGCAATAGCCGACTCAGTCCAGCCACTGCCAACCCTGCTCCAGCTACATCCTCTGCCTCGGAGGTGAGCTTGACTGACTTCCTCAAGAAGCAGATGACCCAAAAGCAACCTTTCACTCGTTGTCTCACACAGCAGATGTGAGGGTCCATCAATGGTCTTTCTGATGAAACCATTTTTTATGTTCTTTATTGACAAAACACCTATCACGCATGAGGGCCCATGATACTTAAAATTGATGGAGCACACACTAGCTCATGTTAGTGTAGGGGTGCTGACGTTAACATGTACTAGTGTATACGCTGTTGATTTTTTGGACATGTATTTCTTTATGCTAGACGCTTTGCGTAAGGAGCATAGGAAAAGCTTTTTCAACTCTAGTGTGGTTTATGGGTTGGATAGTGGCATCAATAAGTTGGTCATGACATCTCCCAACCTTGCAACAATGCTTACATAGTGATATTCGCACAACAAAATCACCCAAAAAAATTCATAAAAGAGGTTTGATTGGACTTAACAAGTGGACCCTACACAAACTTCACATAGGCTCACTTTTCTTTGACCAATCAAAACTCGTATATGAGTTTTTTATGTGAAAATATTATTTTCCCCACAACCTATCACCCAATTCGATTTGGGTTCCATCAACCGGTAAGGGAGTCCACACCTACTACAAAAGGAAGGCCCTCATTCCATGGGCCAACTGTTGAAGGCTATGTGCAACCAACCACACACATACCAAATGTTCGAGTAAGCTCTTGATGAGGTAGAAGAGGATTTGCCTGATTTTTTCGTTGGACTTAGATGTTGGACGATGGGAACATCAAATGAGACAGAACTGCATTTCGCAAGGATGCAATTTCCCTTATACGGGGGAGGATAATCTTGTATGATAGTTTAATAGGCGGAGAAATTATTTGGCTATTAAAGTACAACCAATGATGAGAAACAACTTGGTGTTTCCATGTCACATCCTAAAATTTTATAACTTAATTTTCTCATAATAAATCAGCGAAAATAATTTTTTAAATTTTTTTTTGTTAAACATCAACAAATCTATCTTGAGAGTGATCCACTTGTTTTCAATATATCCCGAGTACATGTTATGATCCACAACATACATATCTTAAGTAATTGGCAATCACGTTCATATATTTAAATACAAACCACACTAAAAGTTTTGTAAGAAATAGTAGAAATCCAACATGAGCTAAAACAATCTTGATTGCCCTTTCTTTACACGACAATCCCAATTCGGCTATTCCTCCCAAGAACCCGCATCACGAGGATGCTGAAAATACAAATACCCAGTGGGATGGCTAAACAAATACTATGAAACATTAAAATACATGATTACACTACAACATCTTATGATTAGTAACTATTATTTTCAATAGTAAATATCATCATGATCAACACAATATTAAGGTTCATATAATCATATAATCATGCATACCATGTATTAAATATCATGCTATCATACTTTATAATTATAGCTTAACACTTATTATCATTTTTTGCTAAAAATTACCCGATATTGATGTTTTGTCGATAGACTCACCAACATTTCTGCCAAGTCACTGATGAGCATTGGTAACTCACTAACATGTCGAATCCCTTACCGATAGTGGGTTGGCTCCTTTCTCATTGATGCCTCACTGACACGTTGACCTCACTACCAATGACCCACTTGTTGTTCACCAATGCGTCGATGTGTGTGTCAGTGCTAGTACTGTCATCTCCTCCATTTCACTAGCGATGTCACTGACATGTCACTAGTCGTGCCGACAATAAGGAAGAAACAATAAAAAACTTTCATGGTTGCCCAAAATTACTCTAATACGGTAAAAACCTATTTACTCACGTATAACATATTCATTTATGCTAAACAATAACATAAATTAACAAATAATCATAAAACATTGGCATTATCTTAAACATGCTTTTATGTCAAAAAAATACATAATTCACTTCATACATGCTCATCTTCAAAAAATCATAGTAGCGAGGTTAGCAATCCTACCTTTTACACGATTCCAATACTAAGGTCTCCACAATCTAGCATACTTACCTCTTCCTCTATACTTTGACATACCCTAGTCCTTCGCTTTCTCCCGAAGTCATAGAATTTGAAAGATTTGGGTTAAATTAACCACATTTTGGTGCATAACCATCTCCAAAGCTGCTTTGAAACCATTTTCATGGGCAGTTTCGAACCCATAGGTAAGACTAGTCTCAAATACTTATGTGTCGATGGTTGTCGATAGTGGTTATGCTAGTTCATTGGTGAATTGACCAATGTGTAGAAAGCTTATTGAGAGTGACTCCGACCAACAAGAATTTCTTTCTTATAAAAGTTATTCTAAAGTTCATTTTTATCACTATTGCTACTTTCTTGAGTTTAATACTCAAGAAAACGATCTTTTTCAAAGAAGGTTGTCAATACTTGACTTAAGATATTCTCGAAACTCAACCCAAGAAGTCCTTAGAAAATCACTGACATACATAAATATACTTATATCATCAAGGTCATCAAGAACTTGAAAAAAATAAGAAACTAAAAGTTATTTTCTTTATTTTAAACACGAGTTAGTAACCAACTAAATACTCTAAAAAAACATATGGGGATCACGGGTATCACATGCCACCTTCCATTTGAACAAAGACACTTCCTTGTGGTACTAGCACTTCTAGAAAGAGGTCGTGACTCCCACTTGGCAAGCATTCATTGAGGAATTATGTGTATTACTTGGGTCGACAAGTTCATTGACCTCAATGACCTCTTGTCATCTTTTCGAAAAACAATCATAGTTTTAGCCTACTATACTGAAGTTAAGTGCATTGCCAATTGTTTACCAAAGTTGCAGTTGACGACATTGATGAGGACATTCAAGAGTATGATGTATAGTAGGAAATTTTGGATGCAATTATGCATTTTCAACCCACCACCATGCAGGAAGTCATGTGGTATGTCCGGATTGAGGAGGACATCTTGGTCGTCAACGACGCTTAACTCGGGCACCTTCAACATTCCGAGTCATTGACAATCTTTCTAAACCACCACAAGGGGTCCAGTCTTCACTATTGTTCTTGGGTCCTGTATACCAATTCAACACTTTGACACTAGCTCAAATTGTCACGACCCAAATTTTAAAAACCCTTTTTAAAAAGTGCAAACGATAAATCACAATTTTTTTTTCTTTATTAAATGCAAAACCAATCGTTAAATATGATATCCAGCTTATGATTACAAGTGTTCACAAATACAAATATCAAAATATATGATTACTATATATCTCCAAAATCTATAAATACTAAGTTACCCATTTAAGTACAAATGTCATTAGTATAAAAATAAATAACCAAGTTGGTTCTCACACCATAAATAATATTACTTACTAAAATTACATATATAAGGTACTCAATCCTACTAGGGTAATGTCGTCCTCAAACCCCTGTTGTCCAGAACTGGTCTCTCTAATCCCTGCTTGAAGAACCTACAGGTACAACCAACAATGAAACATCTCCCCCTTAAGAGGAGAATTTCAAAAAGAACAAAATAATTATTTATTATTATTCGAATTAAGTCAGCATCGCCAAAATGTTAGTTGCATGCGTACTTATTTAATAGCATTTCTGATGTTATTACCAATAAGATTGAATCTAGACATAGTTCTACCTAGCAATTAACACTATCTTATGAAGTTTAACATCATATATGCAATGTTTAAGTATTTCAATCAATATATGTACATTTAATACAAGTCCTTTAATTATTTTACTTATTCTAATTTAATAATTAATATCAAGTAATTCTATTAATTATCTCACAAACCTTGTTAAATAATTAATAACCTCGTCTAATCCCTTGGATAGATACATCATATGTCAACTAGAGTGATACAACTACAAACCACCTTTATTTTTTTGACCCAACTCTAGGTTTAACAAAACATAACTCATAACTCAAACACACAATGATGAAGGTCAACACACTACAATCACAATACAACAAAATTAGAACATAATATAAATATGCACCAACCTAGAGATAACTATCTAAGAAATCTGTGAATACTTATTTCACTTTTTAGAAGTATGAATGCCCTTGTAGTACTTTGACATGAATCCCTAGGGCCCTCATAAGCCTTGGAGATGAAAAAAGACAAGCCTTTTATAATGTTCATGCAACTCCGCTTTTTGTATGTATTATGGTCCTGTGAAGACCTACAAAAAAACCCATGGTAAAGACCTCTCTAGGTCAATACACAAGCCATCATGGCTATGAAGAAAGTGTACATGTGTCACAATCACAACCTTCTTTGACATAGAGAAAAAGTTTTCAATGACAATAAATATTGTAACTTGTAAAAGTGTAATGTCGATATGACCACCGACTCCCAATTACTTAATACTTAAACCAATCCAATTTAATCTAGTCAAGTATTAGTCTAAAAGATTGGGTCCTCTTCACATGGTGAACTAGCCCAATAAACAACTCATCAAATGATCTATGACTCAAAAACCATTTCGAACCCTATTAGTCTCCCTAAGATTAGGGTAAAATCTCATAACTACTTTTTAGTTTATTAACTAAGTGAGTTACTATATCAGGGTCTTCTCTGACACTGACAGAAAATTTTTTCAATGACAATAAATATTGTAACTCGTAGAAGCCTAATGTCCATATGACCACCAACTCCCAATTACTTAAAACTTACACCATTTCAATTTAATCTAGTCAAGTATTAATCTAAAAGATTAGGTCATTTTCACATGGTGAACTATCCCAATAAACAACTCATCAAATGATTTGTGACTCAAAAACCATTTTGAACCCTATTAGTCTCCCCAAGATGAGGATAAAATCCCGTAACTACCCTTGGTTTATTAACTAAGTGAATTACTATATCAGGGTCCCTATTCACTCCATGAACTGGTCCCAGACCCCACTAAAAGTACTTTAGTCTTTAACTTGGTTAGGTGTTGTCCCCCCAATCCAAAGTCATTCAATCTCTCCTGATTAATTTTTATTAATCTCAACTTACTAATAATTACTAACATATCAACATCAAATGTAAGTATAAGAGTAAGTGAACATAAATATGTGGGCTTACACAAGTCCCAACAGACAACATTAATAAGGCTTGAACTCAGTAGTAATAAATGTAAGTCCATTGCACTTATTTGCAGGGCTACGTATAGGCAAATTCAAGCTCAAGATGGTAAATGGTTCCTATGTATTGTTTAATGTATTTATATACTATATTAACAGTCTCATGTATTGAGTTTCAGACATGTTACTAAGCTGCCTAAAGCCCTAGGAATGTCCCCTCCGTTTGACTACGCCCAATGACATAGCGACTCATAAAGATCTTTGCTTCACCTCATGGTCATACCCCTTCTATTTGAAGACATTTAGTATCATTATAAGATGCCCTATCTCTCATCTGCTTAACAATATCGGTTTCTTTTGAAAACAGATTAGACTACTAAGGGCATTGAGGTAATTCTCTAACATTGGATACGGTCCTATCCTTTGGGTCATTTTGGTCACCTCACTCTCCTTCCTTTGATTTCAAGTCATTGCCCTCTTAAGACGTTGAATTCTCAAATTAGCCTGCAATTTCATTTACAAAAATGAGGGCTAGTCCACTCATAGGGATATTTATGTTATTCTATTTAAGGTCTTCTGAACTCCAATAGGTCTAAACTAGGCTCAAGGATACTCCTTGATGTCATGGAACTATGACAATTTTTTTGGTATTTTACGGGTTCATAAATCCCTTGAGCTAACCTTGGTTCGTTCATTGGTTCACACTCTAAACCTAGGGACAAAATAATTAATTACTAATTTATTAAAAATTTTCACAAATATGTAACTTGGTCTAAGTTTAGGGTATGCCCTCACCTATTACTGAGGATTTTTTTTTTAATTTTAATTGTTCTGGCATGCTACTGAACAAGAGCCTAAATTTGTTAATTAATTTATGGTTCATCTATAAGGGTAAAAGTGGTCAATTGATTGACTGTAATTTTCTCCCGAGCTGAAACATGGTTAGAACATTCCCAAGTATAGTAAAAAAATTTAATTTTTCCAACATGTATGCCCCCCCTAAAATGGACCTAGTTCTTTTATTTTTTGGATTGAACTTGACCAAGAATTAAGCAATAGTCTTCCTCATGAAGACAACTATGAAGCATGACCAAGGCAGGTGCTATGTATCTAGCAGAACCCAGCATAGCCTTGCATCACCCAAAAGGCCACTATAAGAGGCTGGAGTTGCCTCTAGACGTCACTGGGTAGCAAGGGCGAGGCCCACTGCTAGGGCTAGTTCTCAACCAAATAGCCAACGAACAAGACTTGTACATGTCTCTATCCGCTAACAATTTGGTTGTCGACATTTGGTCTTCGTACAAAACCTCTTTTTTAGCGGACACAACCATTGTCCATGGACATAGCCTCTTGGGTAATTGGATGAGGGTTGAAGTGGTTAGAGAGAACAATAGAGGTGTCGACAACTTTGACTAAGTAGGGCAACTAGGGTGGGGATATTCGGATTAAGTAACTTAGCATATAATAATAGTTTAGACGTATATGTATCATCTTCTTTATTTGTAGTATTACTATTAAAAAAATTAGTTCCTTTCAAAAAGACAAATAGAGCTATTAATGTTGGATATGATGAATAAATAATAATTAATATTAGAGAACACAAAAATTTAAATTGTTAAGAATTTAAGTATAAGAAATGATGCTTAAGAATAGTTATAGAGAAATAAAATTTTCCTTTATATAAGAAAGCAAATTGCATTTAAAATGTTACGGGACCTTGGACAAGTGGTTGGATGAGGTCTTTATCCATGATTGTGAGATATTGGCGGATGCTGGGACATTTAGGATTCCTCTCCTGAAGGGGAATACTTTGGTGTTGACTAATGCTCTTTATGCTCATTCTATTAGGAGGAACAAGATTTCAGTCCCTCTCCTAGCATCAAAGGGATTTGAAATAAGGTTCAAAGGGAGCAAGGCCATCATAGGAAAAGACAACCAGATTTTTTGCTAGTTTATTATATGAAATTTACAAATTAGATGTAGATGACTTTGCTTTGATTAATGATATGAGTAGGTTTGAGTATCTTGAGTGTGTTTGTGTTGGTGATGCTTTAATTTGGCATATGTGATTGTGTCATATAAACTTAAACAAAATGCACGAGATGTCCTCCAAAGGACTACTCCTTAAAATATCTAAGAACCTTAGTGTGTGTGAGGATTGTCTCTTTGACAAAATGAGTAGACAACCCTTCTTTAAAGGTCAAAGAGCTATTGACCTCTTAGAAGTAATTTATTATGATATATGCATCCTCTAAACGACCAAACACATGAGGTCTTTATTTTTTGAAGAGAAAGTCAGAAGCCTTTGATAAATTCAAATAGTATAAGGCCGAGGTTGAAACTCAACTTGATAGAACTATTAAAGTTCTTAAAACTAACAAATGTGGTGAATTTACCTAAAAGTACCCTTTTTGTGTGAGAATCCTTGTAATAAATTGTACCCTGACTAATGTATAAGGAAAAAGGATCCTAGTGTTTGGTTGCTCCTCAAATGAGTCTTTAGCCATAGAATGGAAGAGTTTGGTATGAAATATGATCAAGATTTTCTAGCCTTCAAAGAGTGGGAGTTATGTAAAGCCGCTCCCATAGCCTCAGAGTTAAGTTTGAATGGACTAGAGCTTTAAAATATGATTGGTCCCGCCTCCCGCGCAATGCAATATAGGAGGTTTTGACGATCATGGTAGTTGAGATCTCAACCACTTAAGTCTATGAGCCCTTGTGGGCCTTAATTTCATGGCGTATATACAATGGGCAAGTTTCAGAAGAATTGAGGTCAGAATGTTAGTAGTTCATGGTATAGTGAGGCATGTTTGAACTCTTAGACATGACCACTGTGTCATAGAGAACATTTTATGACTTATACTTAAGGAGCAAGCGGCTCATAAGTGTGGTCATGACAACAAAATGTTTTTGTTCTTGTATTTTTCAGCATGCTTATATATGTTATGGTTTGTTATTATTTTTATGCCTTACTTGATGTACTTCATAAAATGATGATCATGGTATACTTATATGATGTTATTGACTTATGGATTGCTATTATTACTTGGTTCTTATTTAGTCATCCCACTGGGTATATTAATATACTTAGCATCCATGTGATGCAGGTTCCTTAGAGGGTTAAAGTTACTTTAGGACTCTAGATATGAGACAAAGACGATGTTGGTAGGTTACTTAATATGTTTAATATTTTCTTAATTTAAGGTAGGTACCTTTAGGCACGTGAATGCAAATCTGTTTATATTTGTGTATATCAAGATATTTAAATATGTACTCGGGCAAGACCCTGTTTAATTTAAGATGTAGTTTAACTTGTATTACTATTGCATTCTGATTTAGTACTTGTATGTTTGAAAAATTGTTAGCCCATACTTTGAGATAACTTGTCGAATATTGATAAAAAAATTATTTTTGTTGTATTATATATTAAAAAAATAAGTTTTAAAATTTGAGGACGTAATATAAATCATTTTACTACTTCTAAGATATTGGCGGATTCATTAACGAAGGCTATAATGATGGATTAGTTTATATGTCTTGTTCATAGTATAGAACTTTAACAAATCAATTCTTATTGAGTTAAATATAAACATTTCGCTTACAGATTTAGATTATGATAGAACTAGGTGCACAAGTTATTCTTTTGGTTTGTAGGCACTTCACCCAAGTGGGGGATGTTAGGTTGTGCATCTGGTACCCACAAAACCGGGAGAGAGAATTGGAGAGAGACATGAGAAATAATAGGTGGCCCCACACGCCAAGTTATTTGAGGATATGACTTGATCAGTCCTACCCTCACAAGGCGTCGTGGGCAGTTATAATCTGTGAGGGGGACATACTCATCCTCACACATATATCGCTTTTTCTCTCCTGTTGAACAGCTAAGACAAGAAACATCAGCAAGTCCCTCCCATTCTTCTCTCTATTTGTTCTTCCGTGAGCCCTCTCAAAGCCAATATCACCCAGCGATTGGCTAAGACAGGAAGAGGCTTTTCTCTGGTGTAAAGAGAAGTCACAATCTCCACCGGTTGACTGAAACACTCGGAAGGGGTAATTTTAACCTCGTTATTGTATATTATGTATTTCAAGGGGCACTTGGTGGAGGTGTATTATCATTCTGCGTCCCGGGGTTTCAACCCTGAAGGTCAGTGCATATAATTTTGTGTTTACTTGAATTATATGTGCACTATGTTGATTCTATACTATTGTTAATTAATACTTGTTGTATTGTTTGTTTTTATCTAAGGTTAATTTTGCTATCGTTGGCACCACCAAGGGCTGATTATCACCACATAGGCTTTGGCAAACTGAACCACCGCTTCTGCTGCACCCAACACAATGTCCTCCGATTTAGTTCTAGACTCCGACGTTATGTATATATTAGAGACTATAACCTTCCTATTCTAAAGCTTCTAATATGCCTCCATTCTTCTTGTTTATAGAATGGGGCCTCGATTCTGTCTTACATTCAGGAATTATGTGGCTGAGAACAAGTGCATGTGGCCTATGGAGAGATACATTCCTTAGTGTATAAACTCCAAAAGAATCCTATCATTTCCAATCTGATTTCATTCATGTCCAAAAAGCTCTTTGCCTTCCAGCAGCAAAATATGCAGATCTGCCTATTATTGTACCAGCACAAGCATAGAGATAGATATCATGTATCCTCATCCCAACTAAAAAGCAAGTCCATGCATGTACGTCAAAGTGAGAAACCCAACTAAAATGACAAAACACATCACTTTAACACTTCAGCTAGTTGCATTTGCGCCAAAAAAACAGTCCATAAAGTAAATTTGGTCACGATTTATCACTTTCTTGGTTTTTTTAATTTGGACTGATGACATTCATCGTCCTCAAGCAACCATGCATACTGTTTGGGACAGCGTGCATGTTATTTGGTAAATGCCAAGTTATTACGAACAAAATGCTACTCAGAAGCTGGAGCTGGGTCAGAACTCTGAAGCTTTTAGAAGTTTTTGAATGTTCGAATGACCAAAAAATACAAGAACTTCCACCTTTTTAACGAAATTTTATTATATAAAAGCAAAGCCAGAAAGACTCGTTAAATTTGGTCGGTTTATTGCTTTCTTCTTGTGATTGAGTCTAACCAGCAATCGCCTCACATGTGGTTGTTAAATTGAGAAAATTTGGTCTGCTTACTTCCTTCTACTTATTGGTGAATTCGAGAAAGCAATCAGGCATCCCCATGAAAACACCTATTTGCTCACGGGGCTTGTTCTTCTTATATATAACCCAATAATTTAGTCATTATACTTAGAACTGCATTTCTTTTGCATTAAGCAAAATGAGCCTTCTTTAGGGGCCAGGCCTATTCCAACTAATTTAAAGCATGTGATTTGTCTTTGATGTTGTATTCAATAGTCCTCTGTATATATAGTTGGCCTTAATACAAGTCTTCTCTATTGCTTAGGTTTCAACAACAGTAATAAAGCATACCAATGCTTGTCAACGGAAAAAGAATTCCTGATCCAGGGATATTGACACGGTGATTAAAAATAGTGATGACTGAGTAGTGAAACATATCTCCTTTGGTGTGCTTCTCACAACCATACTACCTTTAAGGGTTGCCTTCCTGTGCTGATGATATTGATGTGAATTTCCTAGTTCTTCCGTTACCTGATACTAGATAGTGTTTTATGAGTCAAGGATAATTTTGTTGTTCAATATCATTTTGTCCAAATGTGTCAATGTAAGTTTCAGCGTCTTTTTGTCCTACCCTCTGCATACCTCTGCGACAAACTCGCCAAGAAATTATTTGGTACATAATGCATGCAAGAAAATAGTACTCACCACCTATGAGTGATGGACACATGTAACAAGTTGTGGGCCCATAATTAAAACTTGCTTGTCCAGTGCTGAGCACTATTTTCTTGTACGCATAAGTATGAGAAATGTATTTTACCATTTAAGGTACAACTTGTTGTCATGATCTCAGTTGTGGGACATCATGACAACAAGCGGTTAAAAATGCGGATAAATTGTACCTTAAATGGTGAAATACACGGCCAGCAAGGTGTGTGATGCACACTGAAAAATTTCTCCATCGGCATACCTAATAATTTCTCCTTCTTGCCCTTGACGCTGTGGATGGATCACCCAACTTCAAACACTTTCTAAACGTAGTTCAGGCTCCACAACCTCAATACTACACTGTCTTCTCAATTCTATTTGCAGCCTTGGCAGAAAACCTCACGTAAGTAAGTTTGAGACTAAATTATTGGAGTGTATACTCAATACAGTATGATAGAGGATCATCGTATCTTGGCAATGGATTGTCATTTGTCAAAGAAGCCAAGTGCATTGATAAGGTAGCAATACATGTTTCATAGTAAGTAAAATTTCACGCCTCAAACTAGAACAATATATAGTATATTTCTTACTCTTGTCTCAACCTGTTCTTCTTGTGATTTCGAATGGTACAATAATGACACTCACCTTCTTAAGGTAAGATTGTTAAATGCACCATTTATGCAATGAGCCAAAAATAAGCCGCTAATTGCAGATGAGCACATGGCAATAAAAACCAGCTATATAGCCAAAACCTCCATCGGATGACCAGTTATAACCCGTTTCTATGACCACCCCCCTATGCAACAGGGGGCTCATTACATAAGGGCGTATTTAAAAATCTTCCCTTTCTTCATATATCTATATAATCAAACACATTGAACCTCATGCACATCATGCTGGAACTAATGTGCCTAAGTAGCATTTACTCTGCTTAATTTGCCTGACATGCTTGATGTTGTCCATTTAATGATCATGCTACATTGACATCCAAACATGGAGTTTTTGGGTACATGTAGTTATTTTGACATATGGGGCCCACGAAATTAAAACACGATGGGATCCTAGTAGTCCTATGCCCATAAATTAAACATTTTTCAATAGAAGGAAGTAGTTGGCAATTGGATAATAATTTTTATACTACTTTCAATCCAACAAAACCTTATATTGATTGGACAACTTCCTTGCAACCAAACAATATCTCACTTCTTGTTTTTATCAAAAAAACAAACTCTCTATCTTCCTATTATAAAAAAAGTGTCTCACTTATAGTTGTAACATAGCGCGACACTGGCTTCTTCTTCGCGGTTCACTCCTCCTTCACTGCCACCACCACCTCCTGGTAACTAGTAGGCTAAGGAGGCATAAACCAGCTCACAATCCCAACAAAGCCAGCTGCCCCTTCCTTTCCTCATCCTCATCCTCCCTCCTTTTTCCCTCCCTGTTTTTTTCTTCTTTTTCTTCATAGTATGGAATGGAGTTACGTGAACTAGATGGAGACGGGGAGATGGGCAAGGCTGGGGGGAATTCTTCACACTCTCCCTATTTGATGTGGCAGTGCGGCAGACCATGATGTTTATGCCAACACTATCATTAGAGGCGTGGCATTGTTGTTTGCACCAAAGAAGGAAGAGAAAGAGAATAAGAAGGGGATACATAGGGAAAAAAAATTTATGCTTTATTTTGACAATAAGCCCAATGTAAGGAATATATGTGAGTCCTTGATATTTGAGATCGACGGTACACATGTTAACGCCAGTGGGGGCACATTAGCGCTAGTACATCTGACACTAATGTACCATTGGCGCTAATATGCTCTAACATGTGCGCCGTCGATCTCATAAATGAAGGTCTCTCATGCATTCTTAACGCTAAGCTCACTGTCAGAGAGAAACATTAAAGACGCTTCCGACATATATATGAGGAAGACCGTAATAAAAATAGAGAAAATAGTAAAATTTTAGGAGAAGTAAAAAGTTGTTGGGAAATAACAGCATTTATTTTTAATATTTATATGTTGTTTCTACATATTGTTCTTCCTTTGAAGAGGGTAAGGATAACATTGAAGGCCAATAACGGAGGAAGAAGAGCCAATTCACATCCACCTTTGTTCCCAACCTTTTACTAGTTAAGCCTCGTATCTTCCTTGCAGTCAGATGGAGGAGCTCATCTTAAGTCCAATTATTAATGGGATCCGTGAAGTTCACTCGGGCAAACCACTTGGAGTGGTTGAAAGAGGAAGTTCACTCAAAGATGAAGCCGATCCAGGTTTCCAATTGAATCCAAAATGGTGAAACCTCTCATTTACCATTTACTTCCAAGTGAATGAGGGAATTCAGAAAATTATCTTCTCACTAGAAGGCTTATCCTTTGTCATAATAATCACAAACAAAATCTAGTGATTAGATAGATGGGCCTCTCTATGTCCTTTATGATACAACATGTGGGTCCCCGTGGAATGTGAATAATTGGGAGTATATCTTTAAGAGTTAAATAGTTGTGCCCATTCTCTTGGCTTAGATCACACTGTGACAAGAAGAATCACATGATCATTTACCATTCCAAAACAAAAGTACACAAAAATTCCAAATCAGTTGGCATGGGCCTAAAACCAAACTATTGATGCATCCATCATCTGATGAACCATACATAAGGTCACGTGAGGCGAAGGACTTAGCTTGTCCGTGCATGCCACCGATGTGACAATCCCATTCTAAGTGGGGCCCCTGTATCCACGTCACCCTTCATATCCAATGGACAGAGGGGGAGCAAGTGGGGCCCTCTGGTGGAGGGGGTCCACACTGGGAGGGATGGGGATTGGGGGGGACGGACAGAGGTGCTCGGAGAAGGGAGTGCAGGGTGGAAAGGGATCGAGCCCAGGTGGGGGAGGACTCTTTCGTAGCTTTCCTTGTGCAGAAGCAGTACGACGGAGAATCAATCAGATGAGCTAATAAGTCCTTGAGTGGGTGAAAGGAAGACAGAGGAGCTGTCCTATGAACCACACACAAAAGGCTGCAAAATTCCCCATGGGAGGGAAGTAAAAACAAGGGGAGTAAGCAAATGGCAGATATGGTTGCTTTCATTGGATAGGGAGAGAATATGGTAGAAAGTGACCAATGAATAGGCTAATTTATATAATAAAAAGTGATTATGTGTCCAGGCTCATGCGCATTGGTGTGCATCAGGGCAAGGTAAGTCCTTGGATTTAGAGCCGACTATGCCAGTTCAACTATTGGGTCGATGATTTAAACCCACCAACTGCTTGTTGTTGATGGAGATATAGAGGCCGCTGTTGGGCTTGTTTTTCTTGTATTATGTTCTATCAGCCGCGACACCCTGATTCTTGTCTCTGATAGATAGATAGATATATATGCAAGCTCATGCACTTATGATTTTGAATGAGTGTATTATACATGGGGTAGATGTGTTTGAATCTGACTGCTTCGTGATACACGTATTGTTAAATCGAAATCCGATGACACACAAATACACTTGGCATACAAGCATATGGCGACTCAATACTTGTTAAAATTTTTTACATATATATAGTTGCATGGTTTTTTTTAATGTAAAACAAAACTTGTCTTTAGTTGTATGCTACAGTGGCAAAGACTAATATCATATGTGCGTTAGAAGCTAATACATCTTTTTATACTAAAAGCCTTCTTTAGACATAGAGATGCATTTTTCTTAGTTTTTTGTGTAAAAAAAAATAGAGTTATTTTCCTTGCGCGTTAGGAACAAGGAAGTGACTAGGTTATGTGCCTTAGGTAGTTAATATTGATAGAAAGAGACCATTGGGTGGGCTAAAATCTGCAACATAAGATACAACTGAGTTCTTTTTTTGTTTGTTTTTTATTTTATTTTTTTCAGCTGAAGAGACCATTGAGTACTTGCTGCGGATAAGTTATGCATGGTTCAATATGGAGGCAAAATACAACTTCTGCATAAGAAGAAAATGGAGGTCGCTGAGAGAGACTTTAGACGTAATGTAAGTGTTAAAATGCTGATGGTCGACAAAGCTGATCATCGTATGGAAATGGTTGTTTATCATTTCCATCTCTTTGTTGGCAAGAAGGTCCATTACTCATCATTTGATCTGCTGACCAATCAATCACACAAAACAGCTCGTATTATTCCATCGGTCCAGTGCAATCAAATACAGAACTTAAACTAGGGATGAAAGACTGTCCTGTCCCATCTTCCTGCATGGTAAGATGAGACAAAGGTTTGAAGGAAAAGACGGGGACTGACGTTTGTGTATTATTCTTCTGCTGATGAAACCTTTGATTTTAGCCATATTATGCACGTTGATCAGTTTTCCTTGGCCAACAACTGGCTGTACAAAGATAAAACCTTAATTTAAGTGACACTTATCTCAAAGTTCATGAGCAAGAGATATAAAGTATCTTGTATGTCGTTTAGGCAGCCAACGCATGATTCTATATATATAGAGAGATTTTGTCTAGAAAATGCATAGATTTGCTAGGATAAAATTAGTGTGCACCACAAATTTGGCTCATCATGAGCCATTGAATTAAGATCCAATGGTGTATATTATTCAAGAGAGGATAAGTGATTCAAATTCGCCATTCAAATTTGCCTACTCTCCAGTAACACTTACTGTTAGATCATGTTATATCCTAGCACATACTAACACCTCTTTGTTATATAACTTTTTAATATATATGCCAACCCACTTAACATATATTTGCTAAATTACAAATTGGAATATAATTAAAATATTTCATCTGTTCTATATTAATAACTTTATTTGACAAAAAAGTTTGTTCAATATTATTAATCGCTCAATTTTGTTTTAAATTGACTACTTAAAAAAGAATATCATGTATTTTATTTGGAAGTGGGTTTTTCTATTCAATAAAAATTACTATTTTTTTAAAATATAGTTATTAATATAACACGAGGAGTACCATTTTTTGACATTCCATAAAAAAATTGTAGAGGCAACTGACATCTCCCATAATTCATTAAAAAAAAAAACTCCGATATCATGTTTTTCTTACAGAGGATTCTCAAGAGGACAAGAAACATATAACGTTTGAGGATATACATATAGAGAACAAAACACTTTCCATAAAAGTGAGAGATACGGCCATGATCATCATGTCCAATAAATATTTACTTTCCCTATTTGGAAACTGAGAGCGAGATTATAAGTGCATTATCAAATAGAAGCATTTCCTCTTTCTTCGTCATTTGTACTAGGAAGAACATATATAAATATTGATGGAAAGGGAAAGCTACTAAAATTAGTTTGTATTGGCATTCTTCTTGTAAGCGAACCCAAAAAAACACAACATTAGCTTCTCCTCCACCTAAAAAAAAAACACAATATTAGTTTCTCAAAACAAAAAACATGCAACATTATTTTAAACACAATGCAGGAGCACACATAGATTAAATAAGGCACGAGCTTCTGCTTTTTTACCTTAGACATGAAATTATATGCATGAGCGATGAGAGAGAGAGAGAGGAAGAGAATGAACCTAGATGGGTTTTGAGTTTTAGAGAGAAAGAGAGAGGTAGTTGTGCCATGAATGGTGCAGACAATTTTCCTATGGGAAGAGCTTTTATTTTACAGAAACTGGCTCATATATGGTTTCACGAAGATGAGATGAAATTACATCAATTATAATCCCATACGAGCACGTTTTGTGCAGAATGAAACCTTGGAAGAAAATATTTAGAGAGAAAGAGATTAATCTTAGATTCGGTAAAAAACAATAGCAGATTCAGAAATATATTTGAGAGATCATATAGATTCAGCAAAAGCCACGGCTAAGATCTTCACCACCAATATATAAATATATATTCACTTACTCTATTTAGAAATTAAGAACAGTAAAAAAAACTATCAAGATTTCGAGCTTTCTTCAAGGTAAAAATAGATCAAAACAGAAAGGAAAGCAGTGAGAGAACGAGAAGGTAAAAACAATTTTGCAGTCGACTAGCATCCGCCTAGTACAAGGAATAAGAAACTAAAAACAAACTGAAGTTTCTCGGCCATATGATGGCTTAAAAATAGATGTGACCACACTACAGATCTGGATATAGATAAAAAAAATATGCATTTTGGCTTATGAAATATACTTAGAAAAATGAAATTTCATGTGAGAGTGACTGACTTCCTACTCTTAGAGATGGACCTACTCTAGAGACGGAGAGAGAAGGAGAAAGAGAAAGAGAGAGAGAGAGAGAGATAGAGAGGTATGCTTGGCTCCTCGCACGCCACCCACACTAGCCCATCAGTAGAAGAGACGGGTCTCTGCATGTGGCATACAGGGAGCCAGGCACAGCCCATTTCACCTTCATCATTTTTCCTTCCTCTATCTTGTAGCTAGCCAGCCAGCTTGGTCTTCTTCTGTTGAAGGGAGACCCCAGGCCAATAGCAATCAATCAAACCTTTCATCACCTCCATAAAGGCCACGGACTTAGGTCTCAGGTGGATTTATAGACTCCCAAGTGACGCCCCCACCCTCTATTCCAAAAGAATAAGTACTGAGGGGATGGAAGATCAGATCAACATGGCACTCACTTCACCACCCTCCTTCCCTGAAGCTCTCCTCCCATAAAGAAACCCTATCTTGCGTATGCCTGAAATGGGTGTATCTCATCTGGGTGAGTAGCCCTTTTCTTCACTAGAATTTATAGATGAAATGGGGGAGAGGGAGAGGGAGAGAGAGAAGGGAAAGAGAGGGGTGTGAGCATTGAGGAAAGAATAGCTGGCCCCTCATATTTCCAAGCTTGCAGGTTGAAAGTTTACTTTTAATTCACTTGCTGAGGAGATTGCTTTTCTATTCTGAGAGAGGATTTGTCTGGAGTGTTTGGAAGAATTCGGATTCTTTCCGCCTACCCAAGCCACCAATCAGAAAGTTGGAAAAAACACATAAAAAGAAAAAGGAATATGTGTCTGCTCACTCTCCTCTTTTAGTTTTTAAGTGACTGTTTTGTCATTTTCCCTGACTGAAATATACAGCTTAAATATTATGTATGTATAATTGTATATCTGAGATCGGAAATGTTATTTGAAATCTAATAGGCTGGTGAGCTTCCCAGGGAAAATACATTTCAGCCCTTGCAGTTTTCTCTCACAGAAAGTAATTTCAATTGCTTACCATAAGGTTTATCAAATGCCTATGAAATCACTATAAAGTTTTAAGTGTTTTATTTTCATGTGCTATTATAAGACAATCTTATGTTTTAAGGTACTACATTAGAACTCTTTGCAAATAGAAGTCAAATGTAAATGATAACTCCATTTTTGGATTTTTGGCTTAAATTTTTGGTACACATTAGCTTTAATTTTTTTATGAAGATTGTATAAATGTTCCTTGTTAAACAAATCCATTAAGGATTCTGGCACGGAGAAATATCTAATTAAATTATCAAGCACAAGAGTTAGTTCTTAATTACTAAGGGGAAAAAACCGTGAACGCAGCTTAATTTAATTAGTCTTTCAATATATTGCCATAAATTTTGAGATATTTTCTCTTTTTGCTTAGTGGAGGGTTAGTTATAAACGGAGCAAATTGGAGCGTTGCTTCAGTGGAGTAAACCAGCTTAAATCTGGGAACAGCTTACATTAACCAAAAATGAAAAGAAAGAAGAAAAGAAGCCGCTTGATTTGGTTAACAAAATCAAATTAAGAAGCGAAGGTTGCTTATAACACTTATGTCAGAAACATGTTACAAAACTTTCAACAGCATCCCTCTTGAATCTCCATGTTCAAGTTTTTTCCACAAATTAAAGACCTTTGCTCTCTTTTAAATTTCTCATTTCTAGTTGAACTACGTTTAGTTGGATGAAATTAGTACATGCTTATCAGAATCTTGAAGAATGAAATTCAAATATAAGTTAAAAAAATTATTGTAAATAAATAAAAACGTGATCTAGCTTACAAGCTACGGACCTGGGTCTGCTGTACCTCATATGTACTTGTAATTTATAGCCTCATTGTGTGTTGCACTGCATATTCTAAAACTAAAACTAAATGAAGATATTTTGTTTTATACGAGTCTTAATATTTCATGTGAAAATACTTCCAAATGATAATTACCAAACTTATGTCAAAATCTGGAGATATTCTTCACCTTTTTGTTGTTTGATCTACAAAATGGCATTTGTATACAGAATTTTTTTTTTACAAATTGCCATTTCCAAGAATTTTTAACTTCAATATATTTAATATTTACATGTTTTTATGTGGCCATTCCCTTCACTTTGTCCTATATTTTTTTAATTTAATGGCGTGTTGACCGGTCCTAATAAAATAATGAATTTTTTTTGGTAAATAAAATAGTAATGAAATATTGAACTACACAAGAGACCGAACCAGACTCATGCATCTATACATATGTTTTCCTCCGTATTCGAGTTTTTGTTCCTAATTAAGCATATGCTCTTAGAGTAAGGCGACGAGTACAAGGCAGGAGATGAAACAGTTTGAGAAACAGGCCTGGCTAAAGATCTATTTTCATAATTACAAGAAAAAAAATCTATTTTCATGCATGAACACATGCATGTACGTGAGCACGCAAGTTACTCAATTTTGTTGTTCTACAGATAAAAATAATATGTCAAAGTTTTTCTATACGGTAACGATACGCCCCTAAAATACTACGAACAATTAAAAGAACTGGGATTGATCCTATCCTCGATTATGAACTATTAAATAATTTAATGGATTTGAAATGGGTGGACTTGCATGTAAACATTTTTTTTCTAGATGGACTGCATGTAATCTAGCTTGATCACTAACTACAACATATGATAGCTAGCAAACGCTGTTTTTGTTGATTTGATTTAATAACTTAGCTCATCTTATATATCTTATGATTTTTGCAAGGAAAAATGTAGTTTGAGTGCCTAATACACGGGTGGAAGATCGACAGTAGGTGGAAGACTTTTAGCCTTTTCACTACAAAGGTCATATATTCTTGGCATATCAAAAGATAGACCTAAGAAGACTTCAAAAGTATAGTAACAATCGCGACTGTATAAGAAAACAAGTTTAGGTGCAGGTTTCATAAAAGATACATGAACTGCTTTGAATGAATAATTATAGCAGCAGTTCGATGGGGACAAGGTGGGAATAGAAAGATCCAAGTAGCGCATCCACATGGTGGGATGGTGTGTGAAGTGACAACAGAAGAAGACTGATTTAGAGGTTTTCGAAGGTGCAAATTTAATCTGCACCTAATCAACATCTGTATGAAGAGGGGAAGGGAGATGGGGAAGATGTGTTGGTTTGGTTGGTAGGGTGGGGCATGGTAGGGAGGCAGGCCACACAGACACAATCAAGAAGGAAAGAGCTTGTCGATTGACTTGAGGTTGTGCACAACTTCTTTTTGAAAAGGAGAAGATTGTGGAGAGATGTATTTTCTCTTTTAGCTAGATCTTGCCGTTCTATGCATTGCAAAGTGCAAACCAACAAGAATGACACTTCTTTTTGAAAAATTAGTCTGCATTAAGATCATATCCGATTTTAACACAATATAAATTTAGAACGTGTCTATCTGCACCCCACTAATCTCTTTAGTACTCCTTTTCTCTTATATCCTTTATAAACTCTTAAAAATTTCTCCCAGGTACTCTAAATAAAATAATTTTTATTTTTATATTATTTTACTCCCTTCCTCCTTCTAATTGTCAGGTATCGAGCTCACATCGGCGGTCTTCACCGGTGTTAAAAAAGGAGGGGTAAGGTTACATTGGGTTGGGGTAATATGTGAGAAAAAATTAGTCTTAGGGGGTTAACAAAATAAAAAAAAATTTGCTTTATATTTTTATTAAAATAAGGTACTAAAAAGATTAGTGGGGACAAATACACATGTTTTATAAATTAGCCAGTTGCATGCATGTGATGTGGAACTGACCAATTATCCTCAACCCCACTAGTCTTCTGAAAAAAACAAAAAGATCCCACTAGATCCAGTGCCTTAGTTGAGATTGTAATCTTTCTATTTATTTGGTTGGACGGTCAGACGGACCAATAGATAGAAGCAGTTGTGCAATTATAATATTGTAAAAGTTAGAACTGGGAATTTACCAAAAAAGAAGAAGAAAGTTAGGACTGCGACAAGGTGTTGAATAATTATACACCCTCTATTCTATATTAATTAATAACTTTAATTCTTTAATTAAAAGCTTGTAAAAGTATTGGTTCCAACCAATTGAAATATTTCTATTGTACTCCATAAAAGCTTATGCTATATAGGGTGCAATGCACGCGGTTGAGCATGCACCCACCACCTTGGGACCGTGCGATCTTGATGGCCCAACACCTGTAATTCATAGCATAAACGGGTCATATTATGTACATGGTGCATGTAACATACTTTCAAAATATATTTGAGTATATATTAATTTTTTTACATTTAAAATATATTTTTGTCAAAAGTAATCATGATGAATTAAATATGAATTAGTTATAAACTCAAATTTTGTAAAAATAAAGGATATAAAGAAGGAATAAGAGTTGAAAATGAAGTTAATAGGGTGGGTAAGAGTTTTTTATATTCTTCTATGAAAAGAGTCAGTGAAAGTTATTGAACCGTAAATGTTTAAGATCGATGATACACAAATTAATATGCATCGCTAATATATATTAATATGTATTAACAGTTTTTACGTTAAGCTCATTGTTAAAAAAAATTATAAAAAAACTCTTTGAGAGGGCCATACATGCATGCATGGAGTTTTGCAGAGGCAGGAGGCAACCGAAGTGCGGATTGCTTTTTAGTTTGTAAACTCAATCTCATGGCGGGCTGATGATGAGATTCCACATGGGTCCCACACCTGACTGCCGACCAATGTCGACAGCCACCTCTCCTCATAGAAATGCGGGCCCCAGCCCCCGCCCTCTTCTGCCCTTTTGGCACACAAGTGGGCCCCCCCCCATGAGATTCTCTTTCACACTTTTGCAGCAGAAAACCCTACGCTCCCAACCTTAGAATGAATGGGGGCTATGCCATGATTTTGACCGGTCAAAAGAAAAGACAGTCATGTCTACGTGGCACAGGGGGCCTTGGGCCCACCACCTGAAGAGGAATTTTTCTCCTGTCTATGGTTTTTGCAGGTGTGTGGGCCCACAGGCTACCAAGGGCAATTACCATTTTCAAGTCAAAACGCCCGCCCTAATGTGGGATCAAATATTCAAAGCACACAATATCAAACTGACAAAAACAAAAAATTAAGTCTTATTAAAAAAAATGGTCAAATTATGTGAAGATTTACATAGTAAACCTACTTTATCCTCCAAATGTTGTTGATTATAAATCATAATTATTGAAATATGAATTAGTTCTTGAGGAGGTCAAGAAAACCAATAGGGAAATTAACAAATGCCATGTTTTTGCTTATTTACAAATGTTCCCCTTTATTTTAATATTTATGACTAACTCAGTGACTTGACGGCCACAAACAAAATCGTTAGCTCTATTTGTTAAAATTTTAAAATTATTCTTTAAAAAGTATCAGAGTATCTTGGTGGGCCCTAAATTGTACAAGGGGAAATTAAGTTGTTAATGTATGGGTGGTGACTAAGTGGCAGTGGATTGGTATAGACGTTGACAGAGTAGAATTTCGATGAATATAAGTAACGGTTCCGTTTGTGATCGTCAAAGTTAGGAGTTAGTTGTAAATAGGTAAACACTTAGGGATATATTTGTAAATTTCCCTACCCCAAGGCATGGTCTATGGCAAAATTATCCAAAAAATCCGTTGTTTGATTTTGTTCACGACATATATGAACCATCGAATAAGTAGAAAAGGTAGAGATCATTGACTAAATGCCTTCAATTCTGACTCAGAGCTCCTTTAAACAAGTTATTATTAGATGAAGAATTTTCAAATTGGTATGTCAAAGTGGTCAAATTTAGACATTATTGTTTTTTTAATATTACTTTTTGGCAAATTTCAACAATTTATCATTAAATCAATTCTAATGAATTTAATGATATCTTAAAATTGGCTTGATGATATCATACACTAAATTGTCCAGCCAAAGTGTATATCATAAAATATTATGTCAAAGTCAAAATTCAATAATTTTAACTTGCTTATATTTAAATCCCTATTAAGATATTTATATTTCAACACTCTCTCTCACGTGCAAACACATAAACATAATTGCATAGAGTTTTGTTTGGATAAGCTTAGGCACACGTGCATCACTATGAGTTGGGGCATCATCGGCCATCAGATTTTGCGCTTGAGTCAAGACAACAATGATCATTGGATTTTGCGTTTGAGTTAGGGCACCATTGACTATTGGATTGAAATCTGACGGGAGACATTACTTAAGGGCAGATTGGTTTTTTTATCCCCTCCATCGTCAGATATAGATCTAACGGCTCATGATGCCTAAGCTCATGTTGACGCGTGTAAACTCGGCCTCATACAAACTTTTTCCAATTAAGTAAGGGAGGAAGGTATGCAAAGTGGCAAAAATTATGTGCCTCATAATATATGAGCAAAAGACCCTGGGAAAATGTGTTCTAGATCATAAATGGGGGGAACTTGCACCCTATGTGATTCAAACCCAAGCTTGTGGCTATGATGCCATATTAATTAATAACCATTGTTTTACAACAGCTTAAATTATTAAGAAACTATGATTTATATTTGCCAATAACATCCGACATTTCACATGGTATCAATTTTAAGGTCTTGTATTTGGATCTTGTCAGCTTCATTTGTCTATTGTGACACATTTTTCACAAGGTTTTGGGTCCAAATCATATGAGGTGTACAAGTTTTGTCATTTGTATTTCGAGGCACACTTGTCCTCCCTTTGTTACATGATTTATGTGCTTACATATGAGAGAATGTTTGAAATATATATTTTCTTCGTCACATAATAATTAATAATTATGATTGGTGTTAAAATTAAATTAAAATTAGTTTATTTTAAAAAACTAAATCTAACTATTAATATGGAATGAAAGGGGTACATAATACTGACCTATTTCCTAATAACTTAAATTGCCAAAAACAATGAATTTACCCTTGATGCATGTAGTGAATTTTCTTTTTGTTATGCTATCAACCTTAAAAATTCATTGTCATAAAAAAAAACTAAAAAATTCATCTAAAGAAAAGGAACAAGCACTTCGTAATTATATCATTGTCCATAGATCATGTCCTCACTCCAATTCTCTTTACAAAGCCACCCACTGCACCAATTGCAAGCGTGGGGTGGCCTTCTTTGACATCGCATTAGTCAAAGCATATTATTTACTAGGGAATCAAAAAAGAACAAATGAGGGAATGGGGAATAAATAAAAGTAGATCCATCAAATCTATTGAAAGCTGGTCAAAAATAAATAAATAAATAAATAAAATAAGTGGTGGTACATCTATATATATATATATATATAGAAAGACATTTTAAAATAAAATATCATTTAAAAATCTACATGTTGGAACATGGCAATTCTCTTTCTTTCTTTTTTGAGCCAATCAGTGATTACGAGGCGCACGCCGGTAGCGCATGGGGAATCTTCAGAATAATTTTGATTTTATAAACATAAAGGAAGTGCAAATATCTTCCCTTCTTTTGATATCTTGATTACTTTATTAAGCAGAACTTTCTCTGTGGGAATTAGGGTTGCCCGTACAGTGTGGGTGCAATCATAAGGCCTGAATTGGTGTGACCAATGTCCAATGACCCATCATCATCAATCTGTCCTGATTTGTGATTTTCACACCCTTCTGACTTCCATACACTTGTATTTTCTGACCCTTTTTTTTTAAAAAAAAAAGCTTCAAAGAAGTTAATATGAGTTATTTTTTTTAACAAAAATATGAGCTGTTTTAAAATGTCATTCCAAGAATTACTATAGGTTTATACCACTTATAATTTTTAAAAAAATGATTCTTATATTGTCACATCAGACCACCTTTCTTATTTAATCAAAAGTGGTATAAAACATATACTTTTAAAAAATAAGGTGTAAAAATATCATTTTCCTTTGATAACGAGCTAAATTGTCTATCTACTTGTCACAACATAAAAATGCTTGAATAGCATCTAAGTTGGTAAGTTTCATTTATTGTACTTACCAATTTTGTTATTTTTAGATTCAATTTCACATTAGACGCGTCTAGACAGACGGGGTTCAGTGACCTAAACCCTGCCACATACGTAGGACATGAAGGTATTTAACCATTTATGTACCACGTTTGGAGCCCTATGATCATAAAGCTTTGGTCAAACATTTATCAAACGGGCCGCCCTAACTTGTTTCGTCTGGCACAATCAGGTAGCTCATGGGCGTGGATCAAATCTTATCTCCAGTGGAAATTTTATCCCTTTGACTTCTGGGTGGGCTGAGCCCACTGGGCTACATATAGCTAAGGTGGACCACTTATTGGGCCCATGATTCCATGAAGCGGCAGTCGGCTGACAGCCACCTTATGGCGGGAAAGAGCCAACTGAATAAACGAGAAGAGGAACGGTTAACAATGGAGTAAGATGACAGCCAGGTGAAGGTATCAATGCAGATGGGGTGGAGAAGATGAAGCAGAGACAAAAAAGATGACAGAAAGAGATGTGGCGGAATCAACAATGACCCTAAACAATGCCCCCCAGCTCTGTGTTTGTCTTCTTCCCTCGACCCTGTTGTCACCACCTCTCTCCATTGTCTTGCTTTTGTTGTATAACTATGGTCTTCTCCACAGTAAGACACTAGAGACATCAGGCTTCCGGAGCCCATCCAGGTTAGCTTCCTAGCTTCCCACCTGGTGCAGTTCTGATATTTATGTTGTTCCTCGAAATGGGTTCTGCAAAAACTCAAAAGATGAAAAATTCGTCAATTTGATTGACATGGTTGCGTCCTTGCAGGAACCATGCTAGTTAGCCTACTTTGATGGAATGAGAAGAACCTCTCCAGATAGTGATGGCTCATAACTCGGTGTTTGATTCTCAGGAGTCTCTTCCATACTGGAATTTTTCGCTCTCGTCTTCTGATATTTCGAGTATTTCTGATGCTCCCATAAGATCTACGCTTAATCCTTCTAAGAAATCAGCCTCCGCCCTTGTTCAGGGTGGTGTTACCAACTGGAGCTTGTCCCATTCTTCCTCGGGCAACTGGGATAAAGAACATAAAGACATCATGCTGGATTTTGCAGAGAAGGTCTCGTTCAAGCATGTTAAGAGATCGGTTTCTGATCTTGGCCGGGAAACTCATGCCCCTTTGTCTGTGACAAAATCTCAGTCAGAGTCAGTGCAATCCTTTGCATTACCCTTCATGGCTGTTGATTCAGATGTCTTTCCAAATTCCAGCAGTAAGGATGACAAGGCTACTGATCCCGCTGATGGGTCGAGCTTAAAGGATCAAGAACTGAATGGGCCTTCTTTTGAAGCCTTACCCAGTATAGAACGAAAGAGTAGAACATACAGTATGGCCAAAAAGAATCCAGGCCTTAAACAGATTTCTCTCCCTCAATGTGCTGCTTCCTTTTACACTGGGCACTCAGCTGAGATGGAAGTTGTTGAAACCTGTGCAAGCACTACAAAGCTAAATCAGTACCTGACTGACAGAAAAGCTGAAGTTCAAGCAGGTGTTCCAGGAAAGTTCTTGCATGCTGTAATTGGGCAAGAGGTTGCAGGTATTTTTATCCTATTTTTACTTAGTACATATACATACAGACACCAGTTCTTTCATGTCATCCACTGTAAAATGATAAATCATGACTGTTTTTATCTCATTTTTCTGACTTTGTCTTGAAGAACTACTGTTTTTGCCTTTTGGAACAGATGTGGGATCCATTGCCTCAACCATCACGTATGCTTTCTACTTAAATGAAACAGCTAACAACAGTGAGTTCTGCACTGTGCCTATAATTAACATGAAGAGAGCTGACCTGAACATTCACACTGAGATAAAATGGTTGCTTGGTTCCTGTCAAATTGATCAATCGTCTTTGGTTTTTGCTGATGAGGTATGTATTACTCGAGGTTTGCAATTTCTGGTGTTTGTTAGGTCGCCAACAGTCTAAGCCTATGATAATCTTTGCTGGAACACCTTGTGAGATAACCGTTGTTTCCCAGTAGTTGTTAGGAAATGATTATCAATATATTTACTTCATATTTCAACACTCCCTGAAACATACACAAGCTTTGCATGTGGACATAACTAAGGGGAACACAAGCATGGGGTAATATGCCTCCACCAAGATTTGAACCCACCCAAGCAGCATACACAAGCTTTGCACATGGACATAACTAAGGGGAACACAAATGTGGAGTAATATGCCTCCATAACCTAGGACCTCTCAGAATTGCTTGAGCTATAATACCATGTGAGATAACGTTGTTTCCAAATGACTTAAGCTGTGAGGAAACGGATTATCAATATATGCACTTCATATTTCAACACACCTTTCTGGTTTTTCCATATGTCTATTGGTTGAAATTAAAATGCAAATACTTTGAAGTTGTATTCTGTTCTAAGATTATGTTCTTCGATCAAAATTGTTGCCTGGCTTCTTATTTGTAGAAGTGACAATGTTTCTAATGGGCAGTGCAGATTGACCTTTCCTATTACGATTTATTTGGGAGTCTTAAATTAGTTCTGTTAAATGGTCACAAGCTCCCAGCAAAGCAAGAGGTAACATCCAACTGGGGTATCTTCATTTCCACTGACTATTGACTTAAGGATAATTATAGGCATTTCCCTGATACAGGCATTAAAGGAGGCCTTGGTTGAAATCTTCAACTGCAAGCAGGTCTTTGATTCAGTGTGGTTAACATGTGCCTCATTTATCTTGTCCACTTTTCAGAGATACAATTCTTAGAAAATTCATGTCACTATTTTGCATTTCCTACAGGTTAACTCTCTCTACCCTTGGGTTGAAACAGTTACAGTCGGAGAGGTACAGTCCTATTTTCTGGACAAATAAAAGTGTTATTCTTGAAACATGAAAAGGGGACTGATGTTACGAAGAGATCTATAGAATCCCATGTTCTGTTGTTCATTGCATCATCATCATCGCTTGATCCCAACTATATTGGAGCAGCATGTTAGATTTCAGTTTGATCCTGATTTTTTATGGGCCATATCTATGTTTTCTGAAATGTTGAATTAACAAAACAGGAATGCTCAAATTGTACACTCATTGCTGAGAAATTTGCCATGAATTCACCAGAAATATTAGGTGGTCAAGGCGTCAGTCGACTTCTGGTATGTATATAATTCTTCCAAATTTGTGATTCTTAGGATGTTCATTTCTATTATATCTTTTACATGAATCATAGACAAGAAGTTCTCAAGGAACACAAAATTTAATCTCGTTTTTATTTCTCTCATGCATTTTTGTTATCATTTGGGTTAATTCTTTTTTATGTTTTTCTTTGTTCTAATTATGTGCAGCTATCTGGTATCCTTCTAGATACTGGAAATCTGACAAATTCTGAATGTACTACAAAGGATAAATACATGGCAACACTATTGATCAATGGAGCAGGCCGATTTGGATCCAGTGGTCTCTATCAGCTATGTAAGCTCTCACTGCATAAGGAAATTCCACTTCATTGGAGAGAGTTAAATGCAAATGTAATGTGGAAATATTAATTCAAAGATGAAATAAAAGGTTTCTATCAGAGATATGATGAATAATAAATTTCTGCATATTAATATTTGTCAGATTTAATTGGTATTTACACAATCCCCTTCTTTGGTAATGTTATAAAATGTTCGATTTGCATGTAAATAATTGTTGAGTTTGTGGTAAAAGTAAATAAACCTCTCCTATTTTTCTTTTCTTCACATCAAAATTTATTGAGAGGTTTAGCTATTCTTTAATCAATTTTACAGTTATCCATTTATGTTATGTAAAACTGCAACCGTGTTTAATGTTTCTTGTTTGTAGTGAAATTTAAAAAGTTTGACACTTCAGAGCTCAAAGTAAAGGAAATCCTGCGCAAAGAATTTAAGAAGTGGACAAGAGTGGCAGGTACAGACCTGTCCTACCTCCAGTTCTGTCTCTTTTAGAATGTAAATTGAGATAAAAATTATATTTTATTTTCTGGAGGACATGATAAGTGTTTAAAGAGAATCAACTCCATCACAAGAGTAGATTGAAGCCTGTACACTCTAGTGAACCTGCAGTCATTGGGTGCTGTACCAAACTAAAAAGAATGATTCTAGTCATCAAACTGAGCAATTGTTCTCTTTTATTGTCAGAATGCATTTCCCCCCCCCACTTCTCATGAGTTAGCCACTGAATTATTTTGGTCAACTTTTCCAGCTTATGTTATGCTTGAACTATATTCCATCTATGCTAGATTGCTGGAACCTTGATAGGCTTTCTTAATTTCTTAACATGTAAAATCTCCTAAAAAAAATTTATCTGGAATATTTTTCTGAAGGGTACCATGCGAGAACCTCATTCTCAACTTCTGGTTAGAGGATGACATTATCTTTCTCTGATTAGCAAGAAAGATGGGAAATAAGAATCTAAATCTGTTCTTATATATTTTTTCATGTGGATTTTCATCCCATTGATATGAATGACTTGGTGCTATTATCCAGGTAAACCAGATATCACTGGCTCTAGACTATCAGTCTCCCATATTGGGATGAGTTCTATTGGAATTTCAGTTCGGGAGCTTCTGTATCATGAGTCCTCTGCCCCAGAAGAAGTTGTTCTTTTTCAGCGTATGTAATTCACATGTTCCGTCTTTATTTTAGCAAGTATTGCCTGTTCTTAGTTTCCAAACAATAATAAGATGTCTTACGCACAAAACTAATTAGCATTGTTTGTGTAAGCTTTCTTAGACTGTTGCTTCTCTTATGATTTCAGAATCAGAGAAACTTCGGCTGCTTATGGTTGTCTCCGGGTATTATGACAGCCAGAAAAATTTTAAGGTTGGCAAAAAAGGCTTTTTCTTTCTAAACATAGATATTAAGAATTTCCTCGTTATAATCTTTGGCTGAATATGTGATTATGCTATAGAGAGAAATATTGGTGTCTGCTGATAGCCCAGAGCATATGAGGAGCTTGTTGAATTTCTTCAATTCCAATGCCTCTCAGCTGCCGCTCAAAGTTATCAGTCAGCCTGGTCAGTTCAAACGACCTGTAGAACACTATCTAAATAATTGAAAGCTCAAAAGTTTAACTTAGTTCATACATGCAGGCCTCAGAGAGGAATTGAGGGCATTTGAGATTGATAACAAGATCACGTCTAGGAAAACGATAGAGCGCCTCTTGGAAGAGTTTGGTGGGACTGCAAGACGGGGGTAACTCAAAGCTGCTGGATTAAAATTACATTTCCCAATGTCTGGTCCCCCTGAACTGCTTTTGATGAAATTCGGCTTAGCTTTTCTTAAATTTCAATCTTGGAGAGGACTCTTTATGAACAATGCGAATATGTTGAATCCTCAGTAGAAATATCTTTGGGTATTAAGAAACATGTTTCGGGTGTGAAGCTATATATTCTTGTCATCTGATGCAAACTTCTTGAGGCAACACAACTGCAGGGTGGGTCTACCTTGAGAAATTGAAACACAGGACTTGGGTCAAGCATGTATATGTCAAACACGGCCAGATAATTCTCCAGTCGTTCTTTTGTTGATTTTTAATGAGCCTATACAGTTATATTGCACTTAACATTATTGGCCAGCTTGTTGATTGTAATTCCAATTTCTATTTCTTAATCATTTTCGCCTTTTGTTTTTTAAGAATATCGCTTAGGCTCATCATACACAGAAGCCCACTTCAGAACAGGGGGCATACAATTAACCCAGACTTGCCAAGAAGAAAAAGGGACGCATGCCTGGCCAGGCAATTTGCCAACATTTGCTTGTCTTCTAACTGAAACAAACTGCACCTCCGAAATCTCGTCTAGCAGTATAACAGCATAGTGCACAAGATGGCCAACTCTAGACCAATTCCTCCTCTTCTCAGAGAAAGGATTCACAACGAGAACACAATGACCGTAAAAAATGACCTTGTCTACCCCTAAGTCAACAGCCAAGTGAATGGCTTTAACTGCAGCCAAGGACTCATCTCCTCATGTTCAAACATGTTAGGCTCTAGGTAACTCGCACTTGCGATGATCCGGTCAGTTGAGTTAAACATCCACCAGTTCTAGAACAACTCGACTATGCAAACATGGCATCATCAAAGCTGGCCTTAATTAATCTCTGTTAGAGGGGAAGCCCACCTGAAAGATTCAACTTTCTTGTTGCGTCCCCCATTTAGCCCCCAAGATAGCTTATACTCATTGATGTAGTTAAGGCATACTGTTTTAATAAACCCACATTAAAATATGCCGTTGATATTTGAGATTAATGGTTCAGACACTGACACTAATGTGCTTTAGCGTGTGCATTATTAATCTCAAAAATGAAGGGATCCCGTACGTTCCTTACGCTAGATGGAAAATGCTTACCTGATTGTTACAGCAGGAAAAGGAAGGACCATTATAGCCCAAATCCAGCAGACTGCAGTCCTCTAAAGGACTGCTCATGTTACATACCAATAAATGAAAAACTCAAAATTTACCTCGCGTGCAAGGCAAACCGCTTTTTGTTGGGCATTAATGGAACATACCTGATCAAGATACCTCTCACAGGAATTTCAAATAACTTTGATTAGAACTTGCGTTTTTTCTGTTTACTTGATTAGAAATAGCTGATTCAGCCTAAGTTGCGCTGGTTGGATCCTCTTCAATTTGAATGAGAGGTCCAGGGTCAAATCCCTGTTGCGAAAAGAGTTTGTGTGGGTGAAGGGTGAAGTTCTACCTGTAAAAATTAGAAATCCATCTCAAATGGCCTAGCTGCTACTTAATTTTACAGCAATTAATTGAAAACTAGACAATTATGTTACGGCAACCTTTGCCTCTTGAAGTACATAATTATGTTCTCTCGATGTCTATGTCTTTATTGTGGTGCTCTTTCACTTGAAGAATAGGAAAATCATTATACATTTACAAACATAAACAATCATCACCAGAGTACAGATGCAACAAGAGACAGTAGAATACACTAAAAATCTGACTTAAGAAAGCACACCAGGCAATGTGCTGATTGAAACATGTACTTTCTACAAAAAAAAAATTAGAAACACTTTTTGTGAACAACTGCAGGGCCTGTTTCATCATATTCTGCCTTGGTAATATGTTGATTTTGAGGGAAGACTACTTTGGCTAGTATAGCACCTCCCATCCATGCCGAATTACTTGCCAAGTTCTCAGGCATGTATTCTGGTGGCTAAAACCAATGACAGAAAGAAAAACAGACATATCAATTAGAAAAAAAATTGTTTGACTGTTTGCACAGAAACACAAAAACATGATTCCCATCTTTGTATTCGTCACATACCTTTACTAGAGATGGGCGGATTGATGAGGAACATAGATTTGCTTCTTTTTGAAAGCGCTCTTCAAAACCTGCGTGGGACAATATTAAGTTGATCCAAGTAACTTCTATACAAAACTTCTATCGTCAAAAAGCCCCTCAAATATTGAAAAAGAAAGGGGCATAGGATGCAAAGAAAGAGATGGCCTTGTAAGCACTACATGCAAGCCTATTGGTGGATCCTTCAGAAAAATCCACGAGGGGGGTTGCTCTTGGAAGTCACCTCAATAGAGCAGGCCACCAAGTGCTCTCAATCTGAGAGGTAAGCACCTAAGCAGGACGCGCTTCTACGTCACTTGAAGTTTCAAACATAAAAATGAGAACCTAATAAAAATGGCCCATGTAAGTAGTGAGCAATGCCAAATTATGGATCCTTATTCAATAGCTTTAAGTACCATTCCTTGAAGCATAACAATGTGACTAAAATTGAATAATAATGTCTGCAAAACATTCACATTTTAAAACTACTCTTGTCATTTTTATCATATTTGAATTGACCTTTCATGATACAAATTTTTGGTGCTTCAAAGCCACTGTATACATCCCTCTCCCAGGTGAAAAATGGTTAAATTGATCTCACAAAGATTCAGTCCACCACAAATCAAATGAAAGACCAAAGAGGCTTGGTGTAAGCATTGCGTGAATCAGCTACTTGGATCCAGAAATTTAAAGGATCTATGATGATGACTGTTATCTAAAATTTTATTTTCCAATAACAACATTTGTAACCCTTAATTTGAGATCTTAACAGAAAAACATGAAAGTAGAAGACTGCCCATAACTCCAACTATAGGGGATGGAAAAGAGAGAACATTTACCCGTCATAGATGCAGTGCCACCACAAAGCACAGTATTTTCCAAAATCTGCCTGTGGTTTTCAGACGGCACACTTGAGAGACTACGAACCAGCTGCTCAACGATACCGTGTTCCTCCAATCCCAGCACAGTTGGTTGGAATAGAGCTTCACCAACTTTATATTTCTCTTTTCCAATGGTTATTACCTAGTGTTAATTTCCATTAACATTGTAATTATAAACACAAAGTAAATAACACAAGCAAGCAGAATAATGATGCAAAATAAACCCCAGACCTGCCCGTCAGGGAGAGTGTGCTCTTCTGTAGGGCATGATTTTATTGCCTCCCCATAAGCATATTGATCTTCTGAACAACACGCAAGTTGCTCTTTCAGTCTCTCAACATCCGAAATGTCAAGTTTCACCATAGGATTGGACTTAGAAAGTTCCTCGAAAAGTAAATTTGTCAAGTCAATGCCTCCAATTTCAAACCTTTTTGACGCAATGTGTTGAACAGCACCTTCAGAAACTGGAGCAATATCTGGTGATGTACAAAAATTTAGTAGTGCAGATGACTATCAAACTCATATTCATCATGTTTTTTTGCCAAGGCAAATTACAGAGCTAGAATCTTTCATTTTATGTCGGACAACCAAAAGAAATAGAAATGCACAGTAGAATGCTTACCTATCTTCCCATGCCCAATGTCCACAGTGCAGCCTGAGATGCGGCCAACAGCATACAGAGATAATACTGCTTGTTCAGATGCATAAAATCCAGACACGTTGAATGTTTCAAACATCAGTTGAACCAGTCGTTCCCTCACAGCCTTCAAAGAGATGAGAAAGTTCAGATGAGATTCAGAAGAGCCAAGTTTGACTACACTAGTTTACAACAATCCCTATTTCTGAAGAAATGAAGGTAGCTACCTAAATTTGTTGTGGAAAAGAGCATTACCACTTCTTTGCAAAAATAAATGACTGCAGTTTATTTGTCAATTTAGTAAACATTAGGGGGGTTTCTCACATTTTCAGCTATATCAATTTATTAGAAAGTTAAAAAATTCTGTTTATACAAAAGATATGTATTTCCAAATGTCCTTGAAGCACCCAATGTCTTTAGAGGTCCTGCGGTTTAAGACAGAAATTTTCACAGGGAAAGGAGATTAATCAAGATGCCTGGCTAGAATTGCTAATTTGAACATTTTTCTCTTCCTTTTTTCTTGGAAGAAGTGAATGATTATAAAAAGGTGAAAAAGTTAGTGTGTGCCCAGCACATCGAGCCACGAGTGAGACGGAGGCATCAGAAGCCTTGTTTTACTCGGGGGCAGGCGCTTACCAACAGGAATCTTATAAAGAAGCATACATTCCCTGCCTTTAATCTACGAATTCCAGAATTAGCTTTGTTTTTTTGCCTCCACTCTATCTAATGTTTTCCATGTTGGCCATGAAATATAATTAACAAACAGTTACTGGCTTATATATGCAGTCTAGTATAAAAAAATCAGAATGCTCACAAATGAACATCTCTTGATTTAGGATACCAGATTTTTTGTTTCTACATTACTTGAAAATTTTACTCCCCCCACCTTAAATTAATAGCTCCATTCAGAAAAAAAAATTGTTCCATATTAATTGCTCCATTTTGTTCAATTTAAGTGGTTGGGTACTTAAAAAAGTGTATCATAAGCTTATTTTTCCTTCTCTTAGATGTGGGTTTCACCACTCAATAAAAATCAATATTTTTTCCAATGTAGCTATTAATATGGGACAGAGGGAATATATCAAAGCTAGTAGCCTTGCTGCATCTATATTACTAGCAAGAATTGTTATTTTGTAGATAAGATGGTTATGCATTTTTAATTTGTAATACAATGGTAAGCTACATCAATTGACAGATGCCATAAACAAAACAATTTGTAGTCATCTATTCTATGTGTGATAAAAGTGCACAGAACCACAGACACTATATATCAACTGAGAAATTTTAGTCATTTATCTATTCTTTACTTAAACATGAGCAAGAAAGTTTTCTTACTTAATGTTGACAGGCTAGTTGAACGATTAAGGCAACTCTTTTAAAATCCACAAACTCAAACATTTCTTCAGATTGGCAACAAATTCATTTACCAATAGGCCAAGTACTCAATTAATCCTTTTATCAAGACATCAGATTGGCCCACAACCAAAAAACGGTTTGACGACAATGCCAAGTGAGGTGAACAACTACAATTATTATGTCAAGAAAATTCTGACATTATGGTCAGCAAAACTTATGGCGTGCCTTTAAATCACCCGAAAACAGCAACCGTCTGCAACATTATCAATTTTCAACAAAGTCTAATCATAATGGCTAATTTAAAAGGGTAAAATCATTGGAATACAAGCATAGCATCATACCTTTGGAGTTGAAAGTGGATCCGTAAACAAAATTTGGCCTTCATTTCCAATCTCCCATCCTAAGCCAGTGTATAATACATGATGAAAAAGGTCCTCCATGGCGTCCCAGTCCTTGATAAAACCCCTCACCACAGGATCAACGGTTATCTCCTCATAATTTGCTGCATCATCGGGCAAGTTTCCATCTTCAAGCACTCGTTTCATCCTAGTTGGGATTATCTGGGTTCATCCAACCAAAAAACATATAGTTTCATGTCCTGGCCCAAAAGTAAAATTTAAGAAAAGAAAACAAAAAAGAACCCATTGCAGCTAACCAAAAAACTCGAAACTTTTTCTATTAAGATTACAGGGGAAGCTCTAAGATAGACTGCACTCTTGCATAGCTCAATAAAAGATGGCGCCTTTTGATACTTTTCCGACCAGAAAAAAAAAAAGAGGGAAATCGGTAAAAGCTACATCAACCACTGATTTTTCCCGCACTAATGCAAATTTTCATCCAGAAATGGGAGCATAATGCAGTAGGCATAAAAAATTCAGTAGAAGAGGAACTGTCGTCACCAGAGTTGGATCCTGATCTGGGGCAGCGAATCCAGCCTTCAAGAGCTTCGACCCTACGTCCACCACGATGGCCTCCATTGCCTTCCAGAATCAAAAGATCGGAGCTTTGGAGATTCAGCTGGTCCAGGACAAAACCCTAGAAGTAGAACAGCTTCCCCGGGAACATTTGAATGCAGCAGCGCAAAATCTAGCGCGGGTATTGTAAGATGGGCAAGAAGGGAGCAATTGGGAAATAAATAGATTAAAGTAAATTACATTTATACCCCTCAACATTTGTTACTTTTTCCATGGAGGGGTTGTTTTAACCACACTTTTCCCGAATAACACCCTTTGGAAAGGAAAAAAAAAAGAAAAAGAAAAAAAAAAGAAAAGGAAATGCATTACACTACCTCTCTTTGTGCATAGGGTTGGATGAGAAAGGAAATCTACCTTATTATATGATATTTTATATTTTATATTTATAGAAAAATCTTTTCTCTTTGAAAGGGGTTGTCAAACAACCACTAGAGTCTTATTAGAGGAGCTCATGATCCAAGCTAACTTTGGGAAACATTTTTGGTCCTCCTACTTGTGCATGGCAAGATATCCTCCACCAAGTAGGAGTGCATTGACGGTGCATATGCTAATGCATATGTGCTAGTGCGTTACTTATACTGACGTACAAGATATCCTAGTGGAGACATCTTCCAAGAAGACCATACATTTGGGCATCATAAATTTTTTTCATGGACCTCTAAATTATGGGTCATCTTGATAGCAATCTCATTAGGCCTTGAGATGATCAACACACTAGTGTGGACACCCGGTGCATATAAACTAGACTATCTTGGAAGAATGGAATAAGGTTCAGTCATGCCATTTTGATTTTTTCAAACCCATTCACTTGAAGCACGAGTAGTTTGTCGCCTCTATTTTAGCCAACCCACACCCTATACATAGATGATGGATATCCACAAATATATTAAAGGGGTGGGCTAGTTAAATGTAACACCTCGCTTTTCTAATCTCGTTTAGCCAATGAGGTTAGAGGTAATTAGATAACCATTAGAGGAGTTTTAGAGTGTTTCGGAAGTTAAAACCTCTGTACTTGAGTAGAGCTCGAAGAAACGAGCGTAACGATTCAAAGAACGTGCAAAACGGAGGTCGGGACCGGAAGTTACGATCTCAACGAGCGTAGAAAATAGGTGGGACCCACTTGGAAATAGTGTGATTTGCTACTTTAAGTGGGTTTGTATCGAAGGGCTCGTCAATACGAGTCCAACGGTACTAAGAACGCGCGAATCCGAATCCGGGGTAGGAAGTTACGCGCGTTTGAAGTTTTAAGAATAAAAATAAAAAAGAAAAGAAAATGGCGCGCGCCTGCGAAACCGCGCGCGCCCGCGGTAACGCGGGCGCGAGCCGCGCGTTACAGCGGGCGCCGCCGTCCGAAAACCGCGGCGCCGCCGGATTTGGTGGCGCGGCGCCATGGTTTCGGCGGCTCGGGGCCTATTTAAACCCCATTTTCCATTCATTTTTCACCCAGATCTTCTCCCACCCCCTTTCTGACCGTTCTGAGGCCGATTAAGGCCGTTCAAGACCCATTTCCTACTAAATCGAGCGTGCTCTACGCGATGGAGGGGTCCTTTCTTTGATTCGGAGACCGTATAAGGAGGAAACACCCCAACAAAAAGAGAGGTTCTGCCCGTTGTCCTCGAGCGTCGATAAACTTCTTTCTCCCCGTTCTTAAGCATCCTGACTCCGATTTAGTCCATCCAAGAGGTGTTCTTGACTAAATCGAGTATATTCTACGCGATGGAGGGGTCCTTTCTTCGATCTGGAGACCGTATAAGGAGGAAACGCCCCAACAAAAAGAGAGGTTCTGCCCGTTGTCCTCGAGCGTCGACAAACTTCTTTCTCCCCGTTCTTAAGCATCTTGACTCCGATTTAGTCCATCCAAGAGGTATTCTTGACTAAATTGAGTATGTTCTACACGATGGAGAGGTCCATTCTTTGAGCTGGCAACCATATAAGGAGGAAATATCCCGAGACAAGGAGAGGCTCCGCCCGTTATCCTCGAGCACCGAACAAGAAATATGGGCCCGGAGCAAGACGGGGTTCTGTCCAAAGTTGTCGGGCTACATCAAGAGAAGTAATCCAGAGTATGGGAGGTTCTGTCAACCGCTCACGGCACAGAAAATGAGAAGAGTCTCCGGCAAGGAAGACGTTATACGTAATCTTTCGACACAAGACGAAGAACGTATGGAGACTAGAGGAAGCTTCTTTTATATCTTCGGATCTGAAGGGGAGGATGCTCATATGAGCAACTCCGAATACCGCTACCTTACGAGTCATGAGGGCAGTAAGCTTTTCTGATCTCCCGTTTTAATTATAGAACGATGTGTGTGCTATGCTTTGATCCATATGCTTGATGTGTGCTTATATGCCATGATGTGCGCTTATATGTTATGATGTGTGTGGTCTCGCTCTAGGGTAGAGCGAGACGTGTGTGTGTGTGTGTGTGTCCGGTCTCGGCTCAGTGATAGAGCGAGCCGGTTGGTGTGCTTAGTCTCGATTCAGTAATGGAGCGAGATATGTGTATGTGATTTTGATCCCGCTCTGTGGTAGAGCGAGATATACGATTCCGTTAATTTACTTCCGCTTGACTCCGATATATGACGAGTTTTTGTATACTTCCGATTAAATATTCGGAGATACGTATGTTATACGATTTTTGTGATGCTTGTTGTATGTAGTAGCCATTAGGCAGAACTACGTTCGGATCCGATCGTATTGGAATAATATCCAATACGTACGTAGGCAACCAACGGCAATGCAACGTTGGCCCGATCCAAATCATTATAAATAATATGTTTTATTCTGTTTTACACGCGACGAACTATGAAGCTTCGTTGTGTGTAAATGGTCGTTACAACCTAAGTCTACGTACGAGGAAGCCTTAAGCTCCGTAGTGCGTAGACGAACGTTGTACCTCTCGCACTCAGACGATGATTCCTGGCTTAAGGAAGAAGAGAAAATTTCCTATTAGTGATTTTGTGGGCCCGGCTCGGGTCTGGTCGTTACATTAAAAGAGGAGTTGGTGAACTATTCATCCTTTTTCAAGAGATGAGGAGTCGGCCACCCCCTTAATATAGTCAGTGTATAGGTGACAGACTTCTCATCCTTCGTCATTTTTCAAGAGAAAATGATATTTCTACTCCACTTTTTTTATATCAAAACCATTCTCTAACTTTTGATTGGATGGATAAAGTGGATTCCATTATTGTGAGATGCCCCTTTCTTTCTCTCTCAACCAAAGGTTGGAGTATGGTTTCGATATAAAAAGAGGGAGTAGGAATATCAACATCCTTTTTCAAAGGTGTAGAAGCCCCCGAAATACTCTAAACTATCCATCTCAATTTAAATTAATCAAATTTCACAGTCTTAAATGGAAGTGCCCACATGTCAAAACCGGCACCAATTACACAAATAAAATACCATTGATGAAATTAATATTCTTGGTTCATTTTCGGTAAACACACCCATGACTCAATTGCATGGCTATGGACACCACACCGAGATCCACTCCTCTTCCCCTGTGGGACCTAATGGTCACTCTACAACCTTACAACTATGTCCTATTGGGGTAATGAGATTGAGATGTTTAAGCAGGTAATCTCATTTGGTCCCATTCAGAGCTAGTCAAGCTCTGAAATCTTGGCCTTTGAATTTTGACTCTTTTTTTTCTTATAAAAAATTTATGTCAACAACTGGCGTGCCCTTTTGTGCTATCAAATGCTCGAGATGTTCAGGATCACATTGGTGCACCTGAGCCCAAACTCATACAAATGGATCTCATATAGAAATACTCCCTCCGTCCTATATTAATAGCTCCAATGGAAAAAAAATTGTTCTACATTAATTGTCCATTTATTTCAATTTAAACCGAAATGGGTCACTGTTGCTTCTCATCCCGCTAATCTCTTCTTCCTACGCAACAAACAAACAAACAAAAGTTGCACAGTTTTCACCAAATTGATAAAATGAATCCCAAATGATCGCCAGATTCGTCACACAAAATGAAAGATAAAAAGGACAATTCATCATAGGCAGAGATTTTGAAGTACTTGTAGTCTTGTAGGAAGCGGTCATCGTCGAGATCGAGATCGTCCTTGAGTTCTTCAAGCTCATCATCATCCTTGTCATCGATCTAGACCTTGTCCTTGGGCTTGGAGTCTTCGTCCTCGGTGGGAGTGAAGGAAGGGGGCTTGAAAGGAGCAGGCTTGGGAGGTAGATTTCCCAATTTGCACTGGATGTCATCCCACTGTGTGTTGGTTCCTTCCACGTCCTTGTATACGAAATGGTAGTTCGACATCACTTCTAGGGCTTCCCGTACGCCACTTGGCGAAGAAAATGGCCTCCCTGCAACAATTAGCTTCAGCGAAGGATGGCAGAGGCGGTGGGGTTGGCCCGCCATGAGAGAGATGAGAGTCTCCTACCAGCAACCCTCAACATCGTCGATGCACTCCTCGCGGTCGGCCTCCACGGTAGCTGAGCTCACAAAGGTTCCCACAGTAGATCGGAGACGAATAAAAATAGGATTTTCGTTGAATCAGAAATGACAGGGCCGTGGGGTGGCTGCAAAGGTCATGTCCCACATGCCCTGATGGCCTTCGCTCAGCCTCATATGCATGACTTGAGGGTCCACACGTCACATACGACTCAGTGGAGATGAGAGGCTGGTTGTACGAGAGACTAGAAGTTGGTAGACACAGAAGATAAATGTATTAATAAAAATAACAAAATTTAGAAATAGAGCTATTAATATAGGTTAGAGGGAGTACCAATCTAAGCCCTTATTTCTTGGTGGAGCCTTAGGGCTGCCTAACTATCATTTATCACAGGACACATAAACAGATCCAAACCCTCCTGCCTTGCATGCACAGCCGAGCTCTTATGACGAGGACTCTAAAGAAAAACTGGTAAAAAAACTTATAATATAGAAAAACTTTCAACGTAAATTTTGCATATGTTTTTAATTGGAACAAATGAAATATAATAACGAGAACCTACCACTGCAGAACATCCTAACATTTAAGGCAAAGTTCAAGACTCCATTCAGCAAACACAAAATATGTTACTCACCATTGCCAAATGTATGTACTTCTCAAATTTGTTAATTAAAATATCCTATTATAACAGTAATGTGAAGGTAGTGTTTCAAAGAGTGCATGTAATTGTATGAATGGATCTTGATATATGTACATTACTCAAGGGGGCAGTAGGCGGTAGGTGATTCAAACCCATTAGAAAAAAGCTAGCATGTGCTTGATGCATTGATCGAATTGCTAGTTGTTGGATGTTGATCTAATGATAGATTACTAAGGGGGGCGGTAGGTGATTCAAACCCATTTGACCCACGAGTAAGATAGCCAATTATAATCATGATGTGCCTAATGCAGGCTCTGTCAATTAAATGCGCCATATTTAAAATAATAAAATCTAGTTTTAAGACTTAAAAGAGAATGAGAGTCAGGACAGACAAAGAGACTACAACATTTTTCTAGAATTGAGCTGAGGTAGTTGTGTAGGCTTTGACAATGACAAGGAATTGGAAGAGCTTGGTTTAATCTAACCTACGATTGTGGTAGGGAGAATCTAAGGAACTTTAATAAGTTATTATGGGGCTAGGTGCGGAATATTTTAAGGACTAATCAATGCCCCATTTGGTAGTGTTTGTTGCTTGTCCCTTGTTTCATTTTGGAGAAGTTTAGTCTATAAGTCAATAGGCTTAGAAGTTTATAATTTTATTGGAATTAAGATGATGGGACATAAAAAATGTAAGATTTATCTTGTAACATATTTTGTATCTATGCGGAATGATATGATCTAAGAAAATAATATAATATGTACATTAAGATACACATATGGCCTATTTGGATGAGAAAGAAAAATGACTTAAAAGAACCTTTCAAACTGAACCCTCCTTGGATGGTGCACATTTCAGGGGGCAAACAGGTTTAAATCACTATTGATATGCCCTTTTGTGCTTTTAGATGCTCAAGATGTCCAAGCTCACATTGGTGCATGTGAGCCCGGACTCATACCAACAAATCTCATATGGAAATACCAATCTAAGCCCTTATTTCTTCGTGGAGCCTTAGGGTTGCCTAAGGCACTAGCCTACCCTAGCATTTATCACAGGTTCCATGGATGGATCCAAACCCTTCTGCCTCATAAGTAACATTGAGCGCATGCGTGCAGGCGTGCCTTGAGTTCTTATAGAGGTTTGCAAAGAAAAAATTGTAAAAACTTATAAAATAAAAAATCCTTCAACATAAATTTTGCATATTTTTTAATTAGCACCAAATGCTAACTTCTCTTTAAGATCATAAAATAAAATAAATGAAATTTAATATATGGAGTCAACGAATAACTTTGAATGAAGTCGGTGAACATAATTTAACGAGAACCCACCATTGCAGAACACCTTAATATTTCAAGCAAAGTTCAAGACTCGATTTAGCCAACACAAAATATGTTACTCATCATTGCCAAATATATGTGCTTCACAAATCTGTTAATTAAAATATTCTATTATAACAGTAATGTGAAGGTAGTGTTTCAAAAAGTGCATGCAATTGTATGAAGATTTTTTGGTCCTCCTTCCTTGTATCCTTCTAAGGATATCTACCACCATGTGAGAGTTATTAATTATGATGATTGACGATATACATGTATGCTAGTGCATTTGTGCTTCATATTACTTGTGCTAATATGCGCTAATGTGTACGCTATCGAATTTTATAATAGATCTAATTTCATAATAGCTAGATGGCTCTCTTTTATGAAGGATATCTACGTGAGCATGCTCCACGAGGACCATAAAGTATTCCGTAATTGTCATATCATTATTTTATCCAACTGTTTTGACATATGCATTTACGGTCACTGTTCTGTTACAGTGAGTACATGTACACAATATATATAATCTGAGAGATAAAAGGTAAATGGCTTCGTCCACAGTATGTAACTCTGTTTAATGAACATGAATCAACAATAAACCGGGCAGAAAGAGTTCAAGGAATCTGATTATGGTACTTGAACTCTGTTTAATTTGAATCTGGTTATCGTTTTCTAAAGCACTTAAACTATTTAGCCATATTAAGGAGACCAATATCAAAGGGTCTTAATGTTTAACGAGCCCCTCGTCCAAAATAAAAAAGTGCATGTAACAAGATCATAATGATCCATGCAAGTAAAGAGGAAATAAATGAGAATATGGAAGCTTTTAGAATGTGGCTATCGTTTACCCAGTTTCTTGTTTACCCCACTTGAACTTTTAAAAATATTCATTTATACCTTTTTTTTTACAAACTTGTACACCCCACTATATCCCTTAATATATTTAAGCTTACCACAAAGCTTCTTTCTCTCTCAAGTAAGCTACTATCACCCTCACAGAATATATCATAGCAGTGGACTTATTTGAATGATATTCTGGCATTGACGTTATCAATAAAGCTTATTAGTAACTTTTCATAAGAGAAGGAAAATAAAATAGTATAGAAAGGAGAGTGCGAAGAAGAAAAGACATATTTTTTAAGTGTTTTTAGATGGAGTTACAGTGAATGAATTTTAGTTGGGTAATAATGAGTGAATTATTTAGTAAAATATAGGATAAAAAAGTAAATAAAATAATGTAAGAAATTACTTTAGATTCAGGGTAAGCAAGTTAGTATTGGGTCTAAATAGCCACGTCAAGATTTTATTGTGAAAAATTACTTGCAGATGAATGAGTGGCCTGACCAGCGGAACCACAGTGAGAAGGGGGTGACACACCAATTTTTAAATTAATCTACAAAAGAAACATGCATAACATACAATCAATTAGCAATATAATCTATCACAATTATGAATCAAGCAAAGAAGATAATCAAAGAGAGACAAAATACGAACTAACCTGGGCTATCCAGCCCTTGCACGCCAATCACAAAATCAAACAAGTTATGAAGAAAAGAGATTACCGTTGATCCATCACAAACCACTGCTTGGAATAAAGGAAATCTCAGCAAGAACTAGCCCTTGAATCAGTCACCACGATCCAGCCAAGGCGGGGAGTCTTCTCCTCCTTTCAGCCTGCCAAAGAGATCAAGGAGAAGGGAGAATTGGGGCGGCCAGCAGTAAGGATTCTCCCTTCTATGTGCAGGCCGAACCAGAGGGGGGGGGGGGGGCAATTGGGAAGAGAGGAGGAGAGGAGTGGGGCGGCCCAATGCTTAGGGCACTCCTCATATCTCTCTCTTTAAATAATCTCTCATTTCCTTTTTTAGGTGGGCCTAATTGTGGGCTCTTTTATATGGGCTTACTTGCTTAATTCATTTCGGTTTCTCTTGAGGTTCAAACACAACGAGAGCAAGCTCTGTCTCTCAAAGCCCGCAGAGGCCTAGACCCCCGCATACAGCTAAGCCCGCGATAGGGTCAACCCCTCGCTAACCATGGGCCCCACCCTCGACACATAATTTGTATAAGTAGGCCCCATAATGTGTTAATGCATAACCTAGTTGTATGCCTAGTGTACGTGTATGTCGTAATCGAATTAGTGTTATGAAGGCACATGTGGGGTCGGCATGACCTCCCCCACCACCTTTGGACCCCATAGCCCGTACCAGTTCACATTCTCCCTTCTATGTGCAGGCCGAACCAGAGGGGGGGGGGGGGGCAATTGGGAAGAGAGGAGGAGAGGAGTGGGGCGGCCCAATGCTTAGGGCACTCCTCATATCTCTCTCTTTAAATAATCTCTCATTTCCTTTTTTAGGTGGGCCTAATTGTGGGCTCTTTTATATGGGCTTACTTGCTTAATTCATTTCGGTTTCTCTTGAGGTTCAAACACAACGAGAGCAAGCTCTGTCTCTCAAAGCCCGCAGAGGCCTAGACCCCCGCATACAGCTAAGCCCGCGATAGGGTCAACCCCTCGCTAACCATGGGCCCCACCCTCGACACATAATTTGTATAAGTAGGCCCCATAATGTGTTAATGCATAACCTAGTTGTATGCCTAGTGTACGTGTATGTCGTAATCGAATTAGTGTTATGAAGGCACATGTGGGGTCGGCATGACCTCCCCCACCACCTTTGGACCCCGTAGCCCGTACCAGTTCACCTAGACTGCGACATCATTGGACCAAACTGGGCCCGAGCCCATACCATGGTCCAACACATTTCCCCAACCCATATAATTAAACTGAGGAAATCAAAGTACTCTCTTTCCAATTGATGCCCTGCCGGGCGAGAAGGTGGTGGCTGAGCACAGTCGGCGACTAGCCGGTGAGCACCAGAAGGCAGGCTAGACCACCTCCCCTTGTGAACACATTTGTCGGCTCGAAGGCAAAAGATGACGCCGTTTTTTTTACCTCGCAATTGCGTCTGATTCATGCAATCTTTGAGAATGACGATCATTGGGGTGACATACAATGGCGGCATCGTCCTCGGCGATGATGAGAGGGATGCAGATTGTCAAGCGTGATATGGACAAGATGATCGGTAGAGCTAACTCATAATGTTTTACCATTGCATTTCTTGCCTGGGCCGATAGTATCTCTATGACCATGCAGGAAATTTAATGGCATTCTTGAACTGTTTCTCTTAAGTTTTCACTTTAATATGATTATGTTTTTTTTAACCATGTTGAGCGACATTGAAGAAGCCAAATAGCCAATCATCAATGTCTACATCTGTGTGGAACTCAGGAGGAGATCTAGATGACCAAACAAGGATTCCCTAATCTTACGCACAATACTAAAGATTGTCCCTAATCTTACCACAGAAATAGTCCATCCCAAATCCATGGTGAGGGTGCATTGCACATATGGGGTTACTTATGGAGAGGAAGTATTTTGTATGCATGAGAGTTTTTTATCCATGAGACCGATGATACACAGAGTAGCGCATATTTACATAATCTCATACTAATATGCGCTAGTGTGTGCCATCAATCTCAAATATCAAGGACTTTCATGTGCTCTTTAGAGAATGGTGACCAACCCAAAGAGGATCTACCCTGGTGGTAGATTATCTCACCCTCTACAGGAAAAGTGAGTTCACCTCCATAGGCATATAATACTATATAATTAGGGGTGGACCTATGTTACAACAGTGGAGGGCCATGTCTAGCTATCCGAAAAATTTTATATAGCTGTAGTATTTATCTCTTGGGTATAGGTTTTTAAAAATATAAAGTAAATGTATAGTTGCCCCCTCATTTCTTCACCCCAATTTTTGCAACTGCGTATAACTATATAGTCATATTATTATAATATAAAGTAAATTAATGTATTATATAACTTTCAAATTCTGACTATTTGACCCAAGCTTTATACTATTAATGCCTATTTTTACCCATATTTAACTCATCTTAATCTCTCAAAAGATAGAGATATTAAAATATTAATCCTTATTTTATAAGTTATATTATTTACTTTATAAAATCATATATTGCACTCCCAAACTAGGATTTGAACATTCGTTGTAGCATTAAAAAGCTCTCAAAGAACTCTATTAAATTTGATCTCACGTGTCTATGTCTACTCGAACTTTTTTGTAAGCCCCAGGTATATAACACATTTTCTCAATAGTAAATTTTTATAATTTTTTCATATATTATACATATTCAAATTTGCTTGTTTTTAATGCACTTGAAAACCCCCCAAAGAACTCTATAAGACTTGCCGCTAAACTAGTCATAAATATGAATAACGTGTTCTACAACACAAAGTCCTTCGACACCGTTGGCTATGCCGACCTATAACACAATATTTAGCTTATAAGATTTGGATTCTTAGTTGCCTATTACGAATATATTTGGGTTAATATAGAATTTACGTATATAACTAATGATCATTGTGATCTTTAAAATAATATAAATTGTAACTATAGCATGCAAGGGAGATATTTGTCTAATATATATTTTATCTCTAGCAATTTTATTTTATTTATCTTGTCAAATCTATATTTACACGAATAATATGTATGCAATCTTACTTGTGACAATTAAAATGAAAATAATTAGCATGAGGGCATCCTATTGAGATTGAACATGCACTTTAAGAGAGGGATTCAAACCTGCCTCCCCCAAGTAACATTAGATGTTGGGTATGCCCAAGTTTATGGGTCGACATACAAATTAGGCAATTCATTACTAAAAAGTGAACTATTTTATTTAAATTCCATACGACCCAACATTAATTAAATTTCTAGCCAATCTGATCATCTTCTTGCCCCATGAGACTACAATGAGGACGGCAAAATTGTCAAAATAACCAGCATTTATTAATTCTCCCCCGCCACTGCAACAACGTTATTTGTTGCCTAACGGCGTCTGATTCATCAGATTAGGCAAAGCTCATCCAGGCATTTATATCTTTTGACAACCGTCGTCAAATTGGGGAAAAAGCTTTTTACTTGTCATCTTATGGGCCCCTCCTCCTTATCTTATGCTTATCTGACTTTCGGTTGTATTAAGCCTTAATTAGGTTGGGACCCACGTCAAAAACCGTATTGGCATGGGGCCCACTTGCCTGATTGCCTCAGCTAAAATTGCGTTTGTGCAAGTGTGTCCCATATCGCATTGGCCAGCCTTAACCAATTCTCTGAACCCACACTCATAGTGCGTCGGCGTTTGATCTCAATTGAACCAAACCAAAATGGGATACAAATGATAAACGTGTGCTCCTGAACCCTAATTTTAATATAAAATGATGAAAAAAATAATGCTATTTAATCATTTTCAGTTGATTAATTTAAATTTTATTTTATTGATTTTAATATGTAAACTACAAGGGTTAGTGAAATGACTAGGACCACGCCTCGGAAAGTGGAAGTTTTGAGTTCAAACCTTTACCCTGATAGCCATCTACAGGGGATGTACCGACTTTACATACGCCTAAAGAGATTAGTCGTAGGATACAATGCTCTAAAAGGTTGTTAACCTTGACTATGAATATTGTGCTCTACAAGTTAACCAATCTTGCCTTTTTTCTAGTAAGGTCCTACGACAGTACTCTTTGTTAATAACAAAATGCTTCATTTGTCTTAAAATAAATATTTTATTTATTTTTAAAATAAAATTTTTAATTTATTTTTAAAATAAATTTTTTAAAATTTATTTTATTTTTAAAAATTAAATAAGACACTTATTTTAGGACAAAGAGTATAAATTACTATGCTAAATTTTCTATATGTGCCTCATGATGTAGGGTAGGGAAGGGTGTTGAGATCATTTTGATATTTGAGATCCACTTGTAATAGTGCGAATCTTTTAGCCTTTAATTTAAAAAAGCATTCTTAATATTCCACTTTGACAATGAACCTAGCGTAAAGAACACATGAGAGCCCTTCATTTATGAAGTCAATGATACACACTAGTGCACATTAGCGCCAATAATACTAGTGCTAACGTGCAACAACGTATGTAATGTCAATCTCAAATATTAAGGACTCATTTACGTTCCTTACACTAGGCTCTTTGTTAAGAGGGGGGCGTAAAAAACTCTCCCCTAATTTAAATGCACGGAGTTTCACAAATTTAAATAGGAGGACCTACATGTTAGAATAGGCCCCAATTACACAAATCAAAATTAGGAGGACCCACGTCAAAATATTTTTTTATTCTAAACTAGTTAAGTCAAGTTTGGTTCGGGTTTAATATAATTAAAACCCGACCAAACTGAACCGACGGCGGCCATTAAATCTTCCAATCCACAATGGGACCCATGAGTCACATTGCAAACGTAGAACATGCACATTAATGCTTCGAAGGGACGAGCCCTTGTGCTGCCGTCGATCGTTGGGCTCCACATGTACTATGTACAGCCACGATTCAAAGGTTCTTCTGCACCGTCGCCGTCGGTTATGCTGCGGATGACCTCACGTGGTTTAAAGCATTTCCCATTCTACCAGCACATGACGAACAATAACCCTAGCGCTTATCCATTAGCATGTGGACAAACATTGACTAACTTACCAATTTAATACTCTTGTCATGGAAATCTTGCATATCTTGAGGTTCACAAGCTATAAAAGGGCTGGTGGGGGGTCCTTGTCTTCTCATTGTGCTCACCTCTCTCAAGTCAATAGGCATATAGTGACTTGCAAGAGAGGAGTTGAGGATGAAGCCTAAGCCTCATTTCCTCCCCTTCTTCTTCTTCCTTTTTCTTTTCTCCACCTCCTTCCTCCTCTGCATCCCCTCCTCGTCGGCCGATGATGTCGGGTATGGTTACACCCTCCAGGCAGTCTCCGTCGACCTATTGAACAAGTCGCTCGCCGCCGATCTCCGCCTCATCAGGGAGTCATCCACCTATGGCCCGGATGTTCCCCTCCTCAAGCTTCAAGCCAGGTGAGAGTGTGCCTTGCATTGTTTTTCTTGCTCTTGTGATATATGTACATATATGATTGTGGTGGGCGATTTTAGGCGAAGTCAACTTAGTATATTTGTGTCCTGAAATTTATCTCCTTGTGGGCCCGACCAATTATATTCTTTGGCCGTTTGCTTGCAGCTTTGAGACCAAGGAGAGGCTAAGAGTGAAGATTACAGACGCCGAGAACCAGCGGTGGGAGGTCCCAACGGAAGTGATCGACCGGCAAGTCGCCGTGGGCTACCAGACTCCGCTGCCGCCATACCGGCGGATGCAGCCGGGAAGCCAGCAACCACCGGACAAGGACACCGTCTTCACCCTCCCAGACTCCGACCTCGTCCTCACCATCCATTCCACCTCCCCCTTCGGATTCTCCGTCACCCGCAAGTCCAACAACGATGTCCTTTTCGACACCCGGCCGCCTCCCGGCGAGACCGGCCCCGGCATCGTCTTCAAGCACCAGTACCTCCAGCTGTCGTCGTCCCTGCCGGCCGACCGATCCTCCATCTACGGCCTGGGCGAGCACACCAAGAGGTCCTTCCGGCTGACCCACGACCAAATCCTGACCATGTGGACCGCCGACATCGGTGCCTTCAACCCCGACGTCAACCTCTACGGCTCCCATCCCTTCTACCTGGACGTCCGGTCGCCGGCCGGCACTGCCCACGGGGTCTTGCTGCTCAACAGTAATGGCATGGACGTGGAATACAATGGGGCCCTCATCACATACAAGGTGATCGGTGGGGTCCTCGATTTCTACTTCTTCAGTGGCCCCGACCCCACCTCCGTCATCCGGCAGTACACCGAGCTCATCGGCCGGCCGGCGCCGATGCCTTACTGGGCCTTCGGTAACAAGCTGACACTCACACTTTTCAAACCTCCACAGTCAATGCTAATTATTGCTGTACTTAGCTCAAATTTGATATGTATAATTCTTCTTCTTGATCGTACTTGTGATGCAAACACATGCAGGATTCCATCAATGCAGATACGGGTACAAGAATGTGGATGAGCTAGAAGAAGTGGTGGGTGGATATGCCAAAGCCCAGCTCCCTCTTGAGGTCATGTGGACTGATATCGACTACATGGATCAGTTCAGGGACTTCACATTGCACCCTGTAAATTTCCCTCAAGACAGGATGACGAGGTTTGTGGACAACCTCCACAGGAATGGCCAAAAATATGTGCTCATCTTAGACCCTGGTAATTAAAATGGCAACAAAAAATATCCCAATAGACATCCAGCTTAGCTGGGCTGACAAGCTCTTATACGTTCTTTAAGCTCGGCGCTTTGTCAGTAGGGAAGCATAGAAAATGCTTCCCTTTGGCTGGATCATATGAAATCTTTTCTTTCACTAACTATCCTTGTTTTGATTGTTAGGCATCAGCACAGCAGAATCTTATGGGCCATACCAGAGAGGCATTAAGGGAGATGTGTTCATAAAGAGAGACGGGAAGCCTTACGTAGGTCAGGTGTGGCCTGGGTCGGTCCACTTCCCGGACTTCTTCAACCCTGCAACTGTGTCCTACTGGGGCAATGAGATTGAGTTGTTCAATAAGGTGGTCTCATTTGATGGACTTTGGATCGACATGAACGAGGCCTCCAATTTTATGACCTCCCCAAGCACCCCGGGGTCCACCCTCGATAATCCGCCGTACCGGATCAACAATGGCAATGGCCGCCGGCCGATCAATGACCGGGCCATCCCTGCATCCTCCGTCCACATCAACAATATCACTGAGTACGACGTGCACAATCTCTATGGTTTTATGGAGGCCAAGGCCACCCACAAAGCTCTAGTCCAACTGACTGGCAAGAGGCCCTTCGTGCTCAGCCGATCCACCTTCGTTGGGTCGGGCAAGTACACGGCGCATTGGTCCGGTGACAATGGTGCCTCTTGGGACAACCTTGCCTACTCGATCCCGGCCATCTTGAATTCAGGCTTGTTTGGCATTCCAATGGTGGGCGCCGACATTTGTGGCTTTGCCTGGTCCCCAAATGAAGAGCTATGTGGAAGGTGGATTCAGGTACTATTTCTTTGAGGCAATTCATCAAACAGTTTGTTAAAATACGTTCAAACTGAATAAAAAAACGTTTGATTGTTGACATTGCAGGTGGGTGCATTCTACCCATTCTCAAGAGATCATTCAGATAAGCAGTCGCCCAGGAAGGAGCTCTTCCTGTGGGAATCAGTCACCCGATCGGCCAAGAAGGCCCTGGGCCTTCGGTATCAGCTTCTTCCTTACTACTACACATTGATGTATGAGGCGCACACCAGTGGGATCCCCATTGCAAGGCCCCTCTTCTTCTCATTCCCTGGAGATGCCCAGACATATGGAATCAGCACCCAATTCTTGGTAGGCAAAGGCGTGCTGGTCTCGCCAGTCTTGTCGCAAGGGGCGACCTCTGTTGATGCCTACTTCCCGGCGGGAACCTGGTACAGCCTCTTCGACTTCTCAGAGGCAGTGATTGCCGAGAATGGCCAGACAGTGAACCTGCCCACGCCAATGGAGAATACCAATGTGCATGTTAGGGGAGGCCATATCCTGCCAATGCAAGAAGCAGCCATGACTACAAGAGAAGCAAGGAAGACAGGCTTCCAGCTACTGGTAGCTCTGGATGAGAATAACACAGCCACTGGAGAGTTGTTTTTGGATGATGGGGAGGAGCTGGAGATGGGAGGACAAGATGGGAACTGGAGCTTGGTGAGGTTTTATGGTGGGGTGGAGAATGGTCAAGTGAAGGTAACATCAGAGGTGGTGAATGGGAAGTTTGCACTGGATCAGGCATGGGTCATAAAGAAGATAATAGTTCTTGGGATCAAGGCAAATTCAAGGTCCAAGCTCTCCATGGATGTGAATGGCGAGAGTTTGGATGCCAGCTCAGTGTCAACTGCAGCTATTGGGCAGGATGGGAAGTTCATAATTGCAGAGGCCACAGACTTGAACATTCTTGTGGGAGAGAAGTTTGAATTGAAGGTACAACTCCATGGATGAACGAGAGATTCGTGGTGAGCATTAGATTCTAACAACTCGCCAAAGCTTGTCAGCAAGATTTTGGTAAAGTTTTGGGTGTGTAGAACACTACCCCTATAAGAATAATAAAGAAAATACTCCAACTCGTATTTGGAAAGTTCTACATTTATTTCTAATCGGCACCATATGCATACTGCTTTTTAAGATCATAAAACAAAACCAAATGAACTAAACTAGATCAACGAATAACTCTGAAAGAGCACGATTTAACAAGAACCCACCATTGCAGAAGACTTTCAAAACCATTTTTTTTTAATATGTAAAGACCTCAAAAACTTATGGCCAAGTTCAAGACTCGATCCAGCCAAAACAAACTATGTTTATCTCCATGGCCGATTATATGTACTTCTCAAATCTGTTAATCAAAATATCTAACTATGGTGTTTCCCACATCGAAAATGGGTACATTTATTGTTGTATCATCAACTTATCCAACTGTATGCATTCTCTGTTATGTAGCAGTGAGTATATCTGTATGCAACCATCAACAAGTATAACATTAAAGGTAAGATGTAGAACAAAAGCATCCAAATTTCATCCAAACAGCAAATATCTAACTATATTGTTTCTCACATCGAAAATGAGTACATTTGTTGAAGTATCATCGCCTTATCCAACTGTATGCAATCTCTGTTCTGTAACAGTGAGTGTATACGTACACAACCATCAACGTAAATGACATGAAAGGTAGGAAGCAGAACAAAAGCATCAAAATTTCAACCAAACAGTAAACATCCTCGTCCACAGCACATAAACTCAATTGTTTAATAAATAGAAATTAACAAAAAAAAGCCACAAAGAGTTCATGAAGACATAATGCCGCATTTATGTTTCGGACACCACAATTCATGAAGAAGAATGGATACAGAAAAGATCATAGGTACCAGGTACCAAGTACCAACCTAGAGAAATTAAAAGTGAGATTCACTAACAGAAATACGCCCCAGAAAAACACAAAAGCTCCCTCCCAATAAGAATGAAGCAAACTGGCCCTCTAGATGGGTCTGACACGGAAACCCACATTGTTGTACTGCAAGAAATTCTCAGATCAGCAACCCATTATAGCACAATTGTACACAAATACCCCCGCCTGCTCCTTGATTGAAAGAACTTCCCAATCGGACTCCCCACTGTTAACATCATCAGGACACCAAGAATGAAGAATAATTATCTCTCCCTCCGGTCCTCTATGTCCACCAACCACTAGCAACTTGTCCCCACATGCTTTGAATGCTAGGCCCCACCCATTGTAATTGTCAGCCCTGACAGGCAAAGTTTTAACAACGTTCCATGAATTATTTTCCTTATCATATTTTTTTACTTCATTGGTGGACTGATCAGCGGCATACAGTTGATTATTCACCACAGCAACCAGTGGAGGAGACTGCATGGCCCGATTGCCTCCTGGATACATGTTTATTATCCTCCTCCATCTTCTTGTATCAAGGTTATACTCTTCACCACATGTTAAAGAGTCAACATTGCTTGACATGCCACCAATGACATAAAACTTCCCATCCATAAAAAACCCAGAACACATTTTACGTGGGAAATTCATATTTGGTAGAGACTCCCAATAGCCCTGTTCAGAATTGTACAATTCAGCATAAGGTAGAGCACGTCCATTTTGATCACTCCCACCGGCAACAATCGCATTTTCTCCCAGACTGCCAGAACCAAACAAACATCGAGAATAATTCATCAGAGGGCATCTAGACCAATCACGATTCACTAAATTGTACATCCATATTGTAAATCCTGACAGCTCCCTACCAAACACAAGTAGTTGAGTCCCAACTGCCAAGGACTCTTTGTCAGCAGAAGAAAAACATTCATCACAAGGTATCCTGGGTAATCTCATCCATCTATGCCTCAGAGGATCAAATGCTTCCCAAGGCATCAAACTACAAGCCAAATATACCCAGTGCTCAACAACTCCAAGTTGCCTCCTTAATTTGTATAGAGATCCGCCAGTGACCAGCGAATTGAATCTTCTATTTACACATGCAAGAGAAGGGTAATCGGATCGACAGGTGCGTGCAAGGGAATCTAAAGCCATATCATCATGAAGACCAGGAAAGTAACAGTCATTTGATGCTTGATTATCATTATTCCCTCCTATTCGTGTCTTGGACATATGCTTTTGCTTCTTCACTATAATACACTCCGCATTGGAAATGCACATTTTTCTGTCAGTTGTATTTCTGTTGATTCCTTTTAGCAGGTTTGCGTGCTTTGGTAATAAAACATAAGCAAGTAAATACCAGTTTCTTAGGAAAAACTCAGAGTCTTGATCAAAAGGGTTCTGATTTAGCAAAGGGACACATCCGTCAGCAATAAACATGACTCCAATATTCACACTGCCGATGGCTTCGATTCATCAGGACTGCAAAACTAAAATCTTCAGGGTCAGTCTGAAGTATGTACTTCAGATTGAACAGATAAACGGAGAAGATAGGAAAATACGGGAAGTCAAAATTCTTCTGCATATTTAGACAAAAGAACAAGCATCAAGGTTATACAATTTACAGACCGCATCTGCTGCCAGAGACAACACTTTTAAATACAATTTACATGACATAGCACAAGCAAAGAACGGGATAATCCACCCACCAAGTACAAAAGAGACTAACGTGTTTACACAACGAATTTATGAATGATGATATCATCACGTTGATCAATACTTTCCTCAAAATCTATCTATAACGAAGGATTTTAGATAAACAACAGAACAAAAGTAAAAGAGAACAGAATGCATGCTATCCATAGTGGCTATAATAATAGAACTACCATCTAAACCTCTACAAATGCACCAAAGACATCTTCCAGATTATAATTTCCCAATCTACATCTGTCCACATATTCTCTTTCTAAAGTCAATCAACGGATAAACAGCATAGATGCTTCTCTAGAAAATCAAATCAGGTAAACTAACTGATAATTGAGAACCAATCAATGCCCAAGCACGTAGATTAGAGACCATATATAAACCTAAAGCCATAATAAAGGACCAAAATTACTCAAAATAATATCTCCAACCAAACTAAGAGCGGAAGACAGCAATTAAGCAGCTCCATGATTCCATCTCCATCTCAGACATATTATCAACTTAATCTCATAATTAAGAAAATAATAGCAGTTTTCAATGTAACTAACGTCACCTCAAAGGCCTTCAATCATCATCATCGCCATCGTCGTACACAATAGGAAATTCCTGAGTTCTGATAAACCTCAGACACACTTCCCCACACCTCCCACCCAAGCACGTACGGAATTCCGTATCACGAAGCTTCCGATGTGCCCCAATCATTATCCGATCAAAGCTCACCCTCAAAACGCCGAGCACATCCTCTCGCATCAAAACACCTGCGATCCGTTCCAAAGACTCCACCTTTCGCCCAGCCGACCGTCCGCCGCAGGGTCTCCGGCGCCGATCAAGGGCAACCCATCGCAGACGAAGTTTGCTCGGATTGCGGCCGGAATTGGCCGGAAATGGAGATCGCGTCAGAGTCCCGCATCCGATCGGAGACGAAGGGAGGGGAGAAGAAAATCTTGTAATTTTTTTTATTTTTTATTTACGCTCGGTCTGAGAAATTATACTTATATCCCTATAATTTATTACAATTACACTTATATCCCTAAGAGGTCTGAAGAGGTTTATACGGCCGGCGGTTTTTACGTGTCAGATTTTTGCCATTTTCGTCAACGATATTAAAAAGCCTTTAAGGTAGGACTATATTTACGAATATACCCTTTATTAGTAATTTTCTCGCGATAATTTTAGATGAGTAATAGAAATGGCTTAAAATGTCTTTACCCCCCGAACACTCTCGTAATTAAGTTATAAAAGCATTTTAAATTAATTTGATATTTTATAAGACTCAAAATTATTTTAATTTTAAAATTAAGGGTATTTTTTATAATTATTTTGAAAATAAATTTGTCTAGCTTGACAAATTTTTATGACTAATGTTAGGTAACCAATAATGGGAGGTTACCACGTTATCTAAAAATAATGAGAGAGAAACTTGAGAATTGATCGAATAATTCAATTGTTTGCCCTTTTGACATGTCTACTGGTCCTGGTCCTGCAATCTGGTCAGATATTATTTTATTTAAAAACTAACAAAAAATTTAAAAAAATCCCCCCCCCCCCCCAACCCTTTTTATAAGAAAGTTTTTTTTAAATATCTGTCATTGTAATGTGACATTTTACACTTTAATTTGATTTATAAAAAAAATGACTTTGGCTTTCAAAGTGGACCCAAACTGGAACAATTAACATAGAAGTAGATTTTAAGTCCCCCTTGGTCAATCCTATGTTGCAGTTTGTATCTTAGTGTGTTCTTTGATATAAAATAATAAGTACAAGTCACTCATATGTGGGGTTCGATCACGATTGAATAGCCAACATTGTGTGTACCACAAAGAACCTAGCCTACTCCAAAGCCGTAGTATATGTCTATATGATACACAACTTTGTGAGCTAGTTGTTTTATAAGAAGGTGTTCGTAATTTAATTGCATTACTTTGTAACAAGTTTCTCAAGGTGTTTTGTAAAGAACACGTTATAGTTTAAATTTTTCCCATTAATATAATATTTTAAAATTAAATTCATACTTAGTAAAAATGTTAACTATTATACTAGTAATAAGGTTTGTTGGTGTCAGTATAGATAAATGTGTGGTAATTTTCACTCTATATGGTGGTATTTGCTAGAATTTATAATCAAACTTGAGCACATGCTATTTTTATCAAGGACCTAATTGCAGTGTTATTCTAACCATTGGTGTATTAGCCATGACCTCTTTTATTGAAGAAGAAATTTCAAGTTCAAGTCAAACCTGTAACACAAGTGGGTTGGAGTCAAATTTGTAATATTAGGGTAGACAAACATTTGATGTGCATAAAAAAATATACTCCCTCGATCTTAAATTAATAGTTCTATTAAATAAAAAAGTTTGTTTTATATTAATAGTATTATTTTGTTCTATTTAAGTGGTTGGGTACTTGAAAAAGTATCTTTAACTTATGTTTCCTTTTCTTTATGACATAAGTTTCACTACTTAATAAAAAATATTTTTTAAATATAATTATTAATATTAATATAAAATAAAAAGAGTATAAAATAACAACATAGACGTAGTGACAATGTCATAAATAGTTTAAAGAAGCGTAGGTAGCTCAACCGTGGGCACCTATTTTATGGCCTTTGTAGGTAACCTGTAATTTATGTGCATTTTACCATAAACTAATGATATTAATGTTTTTCCAACGAAAAAGACCTCTTAGGGGCAATTTCGGAAATATGCAAAAAAGAGAAGATGCCACTGCTTTGATTGCTAGTCTTAGCTTCTCGAAGTTCGCCGCTGTCGGCTCTCTGGATAAGGTTCATCTGCCACCGGAAATTACGTAAATAGCCTCACGAGAAGCACGCGGATAAATGGTTCAAACGCCGGGGCCGGTGTTCCTGCTTGCGTGCGGAACCCGGAGGTCCGGCCCTGGGGCCCACTAAGGGCAAGATAGGTATTGTGCGGGGGAACCAGCTCATGGTGATGAGAGGAGGAGACCACATGGTGGATCCCACAGTTTCCTATTAAGATAGACCAATTATAGCACGCATCGGCCCCATTCGTGACTGTTTCCTAAATTCACTGTAAAGGGTTTGAGCCAAAGGTGGCAACAAGAGAATTGTTTCTTTAACTTCGAATGGCAGCCAAATGGCTACATAATGCCACCCAATATACCCTCTTAACATATGACCAGAAAGTCGAATATGATAATAAGCCTAGTGGAAGATATATATAAGAGTAATTAATATTTAAATTGATGGCACATATATTATTGTACATTAACTTAAATAATACTTACGTTAATATGTGCTTAGTGTATGAGAAGTCTATCTCATAGATAAACGAATTCTATGATTACCTTATGTTGGGCTCATTGTCAAGAGTAGAGAATAAAAAATACTTCCCATATAGTCATAGTTAAGAGAGCTTTGGGCTTATCCTAAATGGTTGAGAGGCCTTTGGGATTATCCTACTTGATTTCTTTGAGGTCAGAACAAGCTCTTTATTGTAATTTCTTTCCATCTTTTAGGTTGAGATTTTCGACTTTAGGGTTTTCTACCTTCTAAATGGTTATATCTAATACAATCTACATCCACTCTTTATCAACTAAAGTCATTAGGCCTTTGCATAAATCCCACATCGTTTAAATCTTCGAGACTGGGGCAAACAGTCCAAGATTCAAATCCCCGCCATCCTAATGTTCTATGCAGCATAATAAATAGAGAAAATATTTTATGTTATATAAGGGGACATAGTGAGCTGAAATGACAAAGCTATTGGTATGATGTCTAGCCTTACAACCGGCCATCTCGGATGACAATGAAGGCTTGTTGTGTTGCCAAGTATCATGCCAGGAGCCCCGTCTGCTAGGAGATGGGGCTCTCCGACCTATGGGGCGGCCGTCCGGCTTATGGCCATGTTTGAAATAAAGACCCTTACATGAACTTGGCCGAGATAGATTGTTCGGATGTTCGAGTTGCTTAAGTTAGATTTGTGAATCCCAAAGAGGTGTCCCCCTCTGGCAAGCTCGCTTGGGAAATTTTTTGGCACATTCGCACGTCCGCCTTGGGACTTTGTTGCTTGGCTTCATGGCTGGACGCTTGATCGAATGGCACGAGGTCATGACCTTGACGAAGAATGGCTTACTCACTTGGCTATATGACCTTAGGAGTGCCGCATGGTAGGCGTTTCTCGGGCGCTTTGAGCGAAGACCCCTGCTGATGGGTAGGGTCTCGGTCGACTATAACTGGATAGGAGGTCTAGTTGCCGAGAGGCTCTGGGGCATCTCTAGGAAGGAGACAACCCTATAGGGTTGCACGGGTCCAGGTTCGGTTTGGGTGACCTGACCCGTATTGACCTAGATCTGATCTAGCTTAGTCCGAGTTCTAGTTCACTAGGTTAAATACTTGAGAAAAATTTGTAAAATTACAGAATGATTAGGGGAGTATTTCAAGTTCCCTTGCTAAGTTTCGGGGGGAAATCTAAGAGGAAATAAAATAACTATTTTACCCTTGTAGTTAAGTTGCAATTCAATTACCCTTCTTTGGGGCTCATGTTGAGGGGTCTATGAGTGAATTTTAAAATTGAAAAAAAAATGAGTAAGAGGTGGGTGTGTACCCGAAATTTAGACCAAACCACAATCTGATAAAAAATCTCATTAAATAGATAATTAACTATTTTACCCCTAAAGTTAAGGGTGAAACCATTAAATAAACCAGGGTTAGTTCAAAAGGTTCACGACCCTGTTAAACTAAAGGAAAATTACCTCAAGTCCATAACATTAAGGAGTATACCATAGATCAATTTTGGACCCATTAGAGTTTAGGGAACCTTTGAACGAAATAATAGAAACACCCCTATAAGCAGATCGGCTCGTATTTGCGTGAATAAAATTTACAAGCCAATTTGAAATTGAAATATCTTGAGAGGTCAGGGGCTTACCCAAGAACAGAGAAGACAGTGTCCCATGTAGAAAAATTACCTTAATGCTGTTAGGCGCATTATATTCTATTTTTATAAAATAAAAAATACTCCTAACTCTACAAGAATTAGAGCACGAGAGTATGAGTCTTTCTATTGTTATAATTGAGTTTGACCCTTAATATTACGATTTGTTTAGAACTGTGTGGATATATATTATTTATGTTTTTATTTGTTTTAATGTTTGCTATTAATATTGTGCTAGTAATTTATCACTAGCTTAATATTATTAAAAAATTAATCAATAGAGTTAGATAACTTTCAATTAGGCAAAAACACTTAAAAACTAAAATACTCTCAAAAGGGTATGAGACTAGTTCATATTGTGAACAAGTATTTTGACCTAATGATTTGTCTTGGTTAATGAACTGATGATAGTTTTGAGTCTTGACCCTAATCTTAAAGAGAGTGATAGGGTTTGGGTTAATCATTCTGAATCATTACTTGTTTGTCATACATGGGTAGGGTTCATAATAGTTTTTCTGAGTTTTAGCTTTATTGATGAGTTGTTAATTTGGTCGTGTAGTTACACTTCCCTGTTGGAGGGAGCTATACATGAGCTAGGCTCACCACTGATCCATTTAAGATTGTTTAATAGACACACATTGGATAAACGAACATATGGTTAATTTTTCTCGCCACTTTTGTTTAAGTGTAATTGTAGATCATGTCATTCCACTCTAGTCAGGTCCATATAGGTTATGAAACTTCCTTTTAGATTTTATGGTCGAACTATGGATGGTTTCTTTTCGAGGATGATCCATTGTGGTTGTATCATTTATTACTTAAGTTGACATTTGATGAGTCAGTTTATCTTTATGATTGGATGAGGATATTAATTATCGAGCAAAGGTTCAAGAGATAATTAATAAAATTGATATTGCTTATTTAATTAGAACAAGTAGAATACCTAAATGATTTGCATCAAATGTATGCTAGTTTTAAATACTTAAACATTACATGTTATACTTCTTAAAATATTATAATTTTTAAACATACTACATTTGGATCTAATCTTGTTGGATCTAACATTAGAGATGTTGTCTAATGAATACATAGGCAACTAACGTCGTAGTAATATCGGCTCAATCCAAAAAATATTAAATAATACATTTATTCTTTTAGAAACTTTCTTATAAAGGGATGATATGCTCCGTTGTTATTTGATATTGTTGATTACGTGCTCTCCGAGCAAAGATTAGCATGACCAAAATTGTTGGGAGATTGAAGACAACATTGCACTAGTAAAATTTAATTTATTACTTCTATAATTTTATAAGTAGTTTAATTTACTAACGTAAAATCCAAGCTTACTAAGTTATTTATTTTCAACTAGACGATAAACTTGTACTTAAGGGGCTAACCTACTTTTTATAAAAGTTTGACACATATAATAATTTTATATATTATGATATTCATATTTGTAAATCATTATCATGACCTAAATATTTAATCAGATAATTTATTTTATATTTAAAAAAAAAAAATTTTCTTTATGATTTATTACATATTTTTTATTTAAAAGAGTTTTAAAAATCTAAGTTGTGATAATTTCTGTCCTTTGAAATTGTAAATTAAGTTTCATCATTTAATAGGACAACACTAAGAAAACAGTTAAAAAAAACTGTCAAACCAACACTACATAGGTAAATACTTTATCTCTACATCATTTTAGTAATTTTTTTAATATTATTTCTTTACTTTTCCCATATTGGAATGGAACCTCATCAAAAGAGCTATAGTTTACACGTAGAGCCGTCAGTCTCAACGATGTAAATAGACATAGATTGGGTGACATTTTCAACCTCTGTTTCTCATCATCCTTGGGAAAAAATACTATCTTAACCAGGTGGGATAGGCCCAAGAGCCTTGTTTTGTTACCACGTAGGCGAGTGATAATGGCGGTCCAAATGCAGTTTTAATCTGCTATTCTTTTTTATGAAAACACACAGTTTCATTCAGCAGTGTCAGTGATAAAGTTAATTCGGCAGTCCAGGTTTTAATGAGCACAGTACAGACCACCAAAATCCAACTCGAACATGTATTGCAATCATGCCTGTACTCCTTAATGACTCTATAAAGAATAGCATGTAATTGAACATCTACACCAAAATCTTCTGAATTTAACAGAATTACATAACATAATTATCAAGAAGTGGCATCAACTGAGAAAAACGAGATGACAACCACAACATATTTTTGCTTAAGATATGTGCTAATACTACCTTTAGGGGTCTTCCTTCTTACCTTTGTCATGCAGCAAAAACCATTCCTTAAAAGCTCCTACACGTACTAAAGCTAAATTAGCCTGGTTGCTTAGATGATTCTTCAACTCGTTCATTCGGAATCCTGTATTGAAAGAATGAAGATCAAGACTCGGAATTTTCCAACCGGCTTCTTTCCTCAGACTTGATACAAGGGGACTCATTGGGTTCCAACTGGCCCCAGGTTCATGTCTCATGGCGGGAAGTGCCCTACATCGGTATAAGTCCAAAGCACCAGTCCTTGCACCTTCCAGAACTGCAAGAAAGGATAAACACATCACTCGATGAAAGAAATAAAATCAAATGAGGCCACATTTTTCGTTGCATGACAACGTATTAACTGATTTACTTATCTAAACAATTTGATAACCTTATCAAAAATACATTGCACTGCACTTTGTATTCACTTATTCGTCCATCCGCTAAGCAGAACATGTACAGATTGAGCATGAACAAAAAACACCATGAACATAAAAGTATGATTGCACTTGGTGGGTAAGAAATTTCAGAAAGCTTACCATTGTAGGGAATTTGTAGAAGGGAGTTTGCTGGAAGTCCAATGCCAATGCCTGCAAGTGTGATGCCGACACTAAATCCAATCCCACATCCAGCTCCTACATAACCAATGACCTCAGGTCCAAATCCTGGTCCCCAGCCAACACCGCATCCAAAGCCTATCCCCATTCCCCAAAAGGCCCCAGAAGTTGGATGCACAGGATTCCATCTTTTATACCTCCTAAATAATCCTTTTATTATCATAAGGCCTGGAGTTACATAAGCTAAAAGATCAAACAATGATGTTAGACTACTGAAATCTCCAAAGCCCTTCCAAGGGTGGAAATACAAATGTGTGCGATTAGCAATTAAATTTGAACACAGAAAAGTAAATTCAAGAAAAATGGCATCCAATCAAGTTTTTGGAATCATAAATATTAGATACTGAAAGGTGGAAATACAAACTTGATGCAATTAGCAATTGAATTTGAACATAGCAAAGAAAATTCAATCAAAATGCCATCAAATCAAGTTTTTGGAATCATAAACATTAGATACTAATATACTCCCTCTATCCTAAATTAATAGCTACATTTAATTTTTCCAAATGAACTAAAATTAGTTCATTTTGAAAAAAACAAATGTATCTATTAATCTAGGATGGAAGGAGTATAATATCAACTGAAAAAAAAATTAGGTAGTATTTCTCCTCCGAGCTCTCTAACAGATGGCAAGCAACGTACAATCATACCTTTTGTCTGACTAACTACTGAACAGGATAACAGTGCAGGATACATTCTTAGGATCCAGGTGACAATATGAAACTGAGATTCCTCCAAACTTGCAACCTCAAAGAAATCATATGAGTATAGGCGCAAATGGAAGTAGACACTGGCACAAAATCACTGTTGTGAGACCAATGTAATCAAAATAGAAGCATCCATTTGTGCAGATATTATCTTCAAAATGGCTTCAGAACTTCAAAACCTTTTCCCAAATCATTGACAGCAGGCCTAACCTCTTCACCTAAAGGCTATTACTACTCTAATTGTCCAATCAAATCCTTGGATGTTTTCAATCCTATGCTATAACGAAGGGGAATTACACTAGCTCCTTCTTACATTAGCTCGGTTAAATAATCCACACGAATCACTCTGGAGAGTAATGTGGAGTTATCATGAGAAACGCTACCACACAAATGGATTTTACAAGAGAGGAATAAAAAATCGAATCATGTCAGACTTTCTACCAACACCCAAAGTTGCAAACTTTATGACCTCCCACCCGCTAAAGCAAAGAAGTAGTTCTTTTGTGCTATGTTGGCAGATCTTCGTTTTCATCAAACTAAGGACAGAAACTTAAAGGAAAGTCCCAAAATAAAATATAGCAGAAAGAAAACGAAATTTTATTAAACTGAAACAACGATTCAATACTTCATGTATAAACATACATCTCAATGCAAAGAATAACGAAATGTCTCCCTACTAATGAAGAATTAAGTAAAACACCAAGACCCATTATAAGAATGGCATTACTCTCAAAAAATTTTAAATTTAACCGGCAAAGATTTCATCACAACTTCCAGTAAACTCAAAAAAAAAAACATAATTTTCTCCTACAAAAAACAGAGTAATAAGAGCTGAAAAAACAAAGAGAACCAATGCCCATTATACAACTTGGAAAGCATTCAGGCTCATCAGGACGAAGGTTAGACATGGCAAATAAGTAGCAGAAATTACCAGATTTTCGATTGCCATCGGGTTTCTGAAGCTGAGCAGTGAGCGACCGCAGCCGTGTGGCCGTGTCTTCGGACCCGACAGAGAAGCAGATAAGAGAGAGAATCGAGGATGGGCCTGCAGGCCCAATCACTTTTCAAGCCCAGTTATCCTAATTTCTAGCTAGAGTCCGTGTCTAGCAAACTCACAATAATCCCTGTAAACTGTGTTTGACAATATGGATTGGACAGCTTGTGTGCTGGCTGGCTGCGGACCAGAGTGGCCGCTCACCCCTGCAGCCCCATTTGCCAATAGGCCGGCCAGGTGGAGAAGCAACGAACAATGCCTCTTCCTTCTTCCTCCTCTCTACTATGCTCTAATAATTATTTCGAAGGTCAAGAGCCATGTAAAAGAAAAATATATATTGATAAGTTCAATGAAAATATTACTAATAGATCCTTAAATCTATTAAGATTGGTTTGAGAAGTTAAGATGAACTTAAAAGATATTTTAAAGTACGAATATGTTGAAAATCTAAAAGATTTCACAAAATTAAGTTATATGTGAAGATAAATGAAGATGAGTTCAAATATTACATGTGAACAATTACATCTCTAAGAAACAGTAATTTTATACTCCCTCCGTCCTAATAGCTTCATTTCTAATTTTAATTATTTTTATTATGATGGTAGGACTAATGTAAGTAACAACGTGATAAAAGTTCATACAGTTAGATACCTATGAGACAAGATGATTTGGGTTTTTTCTTTTGCCTCTGATGACAATCGACTATGAATGATGCTACACCACCCTTGCTGGGGATAGCTCACTTCCCGCACTGGAGATATTATCTGGTGCCCCTTTGGCGATGATGGCTGCCCTATCTGCCTCTTCCGGCATTACGGTGTTCCCGATCTTGTGGTTTGGGGATCACTCCGCCGCGCTATATTGTCTCGACACTTGGGGCGAGTCCTACTTTGCTGCCACTGCCGCCAAGAACATGGCCCTCCGGCCCCACGTCACTGGGATGCTCCTCCACAAGGAGGTGGATCTAATGAAGGTCGTCCACTGGGCGGCCACACCAAAGTCTATAGGCGGGCTGGGCCTCCCTCTGCCGCTCATCGTGCACCTCATGACGTCCTCCGCAACAACATGTGCTCTCTCTAGTTGGCCTTCTACCTCGCCGTCCGCATCCACGTGTATAAGTCCCATTACCAAACCGTCTACCCTGTCAAATGCAACCAAGACTGGCTCATCGTTGAGGATGTTGTTGAGTTCGACTGTCATGCCCCGGCACCACCTGACCCGAGCCAAACCCGGTCCAGGGGCCGGTCAAGCGCATGGGGGTGACAAGGAGATTGAAAAACGATTAGCGGAAGACTTATGCCTTAATCACGGGCGATCTAAAAATTATAATACGGAGTAAACACACCACTTTGAGCAAGAGTAAATAGGTAGAAACAAAAGAGTTACTTTAACTCTAAAATAAACCACAATCTCAAACTTACATACTAATTAATCCATAGCCCACGCAAAGCTCCAAAACTATGTCTCAAATAATATAAAGGTAAAATGTAGCACAAAACCAACATGAGAACTACACCACATGAGTTCTAACATCATAGTAAAAATTAAAGAGACATGCCACATAAGAGATCTCCACGTCTACTCCCAAGTCCTCTCCGACCTTTCCTCATAGAGAGGATCCTGTCCATCTGTGTGTCACGCTACGCAACCCCAAAGCAAAAGCACAAGAAAGAGGGGTGAGTATGATAAACTCAATAATGGTTTTTACTATATCTATAATCACCAGAAACACGACAGAAAAATAATATAATAATTCAAATCAAAGATTGACAAGGTGTATCATTTTCTGATCACACATACGCATCACCAAAACCTGCATCATAGTGTCTAAATCGCATAGTACAATCCAACATCATATAAACCTGCATGAGATGTATCTCTAACATACATTTCAGATCATGCATCAATATCATATAAACCTGCATGAGATGTATCTCTAACATACATTTCAGATCATGCAACCCTACATATAGTGTCTCAATTACAATCTTCAAATCAGACATTCATAGTATATCTCATCCATTTTGCACGACAAATGTGTCAAATTACATGTTACACAAACATGCATAGTATACATCATATACATGTATCAACATAAATAAAGAATGCATCCATTAAGGAGTAAACACAATTAACGTCACATAGATGGGAACATAGACAAGGCCACAATGGTGTGCTATAGTCCACATTCTACACAAGAATATAAAAAGGTCGGGGTTATCAGTCCCTAAAGCTGCTCGCCCTGGACGATCCGGGCCAAGGATGTCCCATTCTCACATAGAGAACCTAGAGCAGGGGTGTTTGCCTCGGGACATCTCCTATGGTGGGGGAGAGCCCGAGTTCCCACAGAGGAAACCGTAGAACACGCGGTAGCTAGTGCACAAAGCGTACTACGCTAGATTCTTAGGGTCTAGAAGACAATCATAATAATCTCAATCCACAAGACAAGTACATAACTCGTCCCCACATAATTCCATTTAACTAAACTCAACTCGGGGAGTGCACATGTTCCATAAAGGAACTCAAATCAAAACATGTCCTTTCGGACCAATAAAGTTTCGATTAAGCCAAAGACCAATTAATTCGACACGCAATTTCACCACATTGTATCCAATCAAACTCGGTTAATCTCGATAAAGCCTCAATTGAAAAATCTATTTTCATGATGCATGTAACATGATACATACGTGGGCAAGACATACATGAATTCTAATTCATGATAAGTGCTCTCATCAGCCCCTCATGCATCATTCATAATCATAATATCAAGCCTATTATAATCATTAAACCCACATGTGTGTGTGTGTACATGGTAGAAGCACCTCACTCGATGTATATCAACATGCTTTGTAATTAACTCACCATCACACTACCCATGCGCATTAACATCTAATCATGAATTCCAGCGGAAATCATAGGAGAATAACCATTAAAATCACAACTCAAGTCAAAACCTAACCACAAGCTAAACATATATAAACTCATTCACCTCATACTTGAGTCTAGGCATAACACTAACATTCACACCTCATTTAACCACATCCTATAATGACATATCAGTCCATTAGCATGTTGTAACTCTACTGAAAACATGCTTAAACCATAGGAATCAACCAACCATAACTTCAAGATAGCAATTCCAATAAATATATACAACTACAAGCCATTTCACATAACTTTAAATATACACCACAACTTCTAACATCAATAGTATGCTCTTCCAGTAGCTTACCCTGGCCCAAAATACTCCACATATACATAAAAATAATATTTCAGAGTAGAGACATTGAAATAAACACATATAAACAATAGTCAATTTTTGCAATGTAGCTGTTCGAACGCCCTCCAGGGCCGTTCGATCGGCTAAACAAGAAAAATACTGAAATTATAGTGTTGTCGTTCGAACGCCCTGGTAGGTCGTTCAAACACCAATAAGGCAGATTTGACCTTCTTCATTTCAAATTTTCAAACCGAAACTCTATTAATGAAACTTAAAATCTCCATCTAACAACTCAAATGCCATTAAAATTCCATCATACCTTTCAGAAAGCTAATCTACCTCATATTAAGATAAAACCCTAAGAAATCGGGACAGAAATTAAATTTAATAATCTCATCATTAAAGCACTAAATCAAGTAAATCCATTCCAAATAAACAATAAAAATTGAGATTTTTACCATAGGAAAACAGAGATTTCGAAGACCCATTACCTTATCACTTGATTAGGTTCAGATTTGACCGTCACCCTTCTTGAAAACTTTCTAAAGACATAGAGTTTAAGTTAAACTCTATTAAAAATCGATTTAACAATGAAAATCTTAATGAAATCTTAGATCTAGGGTTTGTTAAGCATAAAAAACAAATTTTGAGATGTTGAGTTTGAAGTAAGGAAGCAAATCAGTGGTTTTGATGTTTAAAATTGAATCAAAGCAAAGGGGAAATGATGAATTAAGAACGGATTAGGAGAAAACCTAGGATTTAGGCTTCATTAAAGAAAATATACCTTAATCTCCTTCTAATTCGGGCCTAATTGGGGAACTATGCCTTAATCACCCTCTCCCAGCCTATTCCCAAAATGGAAATGGCTCAGATATTTCTATTTATAGTAGGGCTTAAGGTGTACATAAGTAATTAGTAGGGTATGAATAGAAATTTAGACTAAAAATGAGTTTTTGACCATTTGAGCACTAATTAAACCTGAAAAAATTATGAAATTTTTTATAAAAGCTTGTGTTGATGTCTGGGTTAATTTGGTCCAAAAACCTCAATTTCGCTGGTGGGGCCCATAGGGGTTCCCGCCAAACCCTAATTTTCAGAAAAATAGTGAAAAATTAGAAAAATCCCAAAAATTCAGGTTTGACCCAAAATCACTTAAAACCAATAATTGTAAAATTGATTTTGATTAAAACCATAAGAAACACCATTTATTTTCGAAACCACTGAATAAATAAGAAAACGTGCTAACCACTCGACAATCGATAATTAAAATGGAAAGAATACCGGTTCAAGAATGAGAGTCCTTACATCGGCTCCCCCTTCTGGTTTGGTCTCGAGGTTGGCTCCAAGTCTGAGCTCCTTCTCGCCATGAGCTGCCTTAGCAAGGGCAGCCCCGAAGCTTTTCTTGTCTATAATGGCTACAAAGATGCCGACTACATCTCACTCGCTCTCATGGCCAGGAAATTAGCTAAAAACATTTAATTGTGTGAGAAGCTCTTGAGATGTTTTTTTAGAACATCTAACGGCTTAGATTAAGCCAAATAGAGCAATTAATGTGGAACAATAATTTTTTTCAATTGGAGCTATTAATATAGGACGGAGTGAGTAATTTTACACTTTGGTCCATTGATCCACATCTAGAAAATGTCAGCAGAAGCACAAGTTTAATTTCTATAAGTCGATCAATTACCCTATTAAATTAGAGATTCTAGTAGAGTCGTGGTAGGTTGATATGTTGTTTAATGTTCCAATCTCTTAAAGTTAAGCTTTAGAGCTTGATTGCCTGGTCAATTTGCAGGGCAATTTTATAAAATATGCTAATTTTGGTTCAAACTTAACCTAATAGTGTAGCCTGACCTACTCTACCTATAAATAGGTGTGTTTGACAAAAACCCCAAGAAGAGGAGGTTTGTTTTGCTAAAGAAAAACCCTAGGTTAATTTGGAGGTAATTTTTGTCTCTATTTTCTTGTTATTGTCAACTCTCTGATTCAAGTGAACATTTGCTTGTTCGTCTTTCTATCTTGAGTCGATCAAATATGTTGAAATTATTTTTATTCTTTCAGAGGTTTTATTTGAGAGCCCATACCCCAAAAATCTATGTTTTCTTATTCGTGAGAGTGCCTAATTGTTTGAAAGTGATTAATGGTATTGCAGTTATTATTTTGTAGTGGAGATCTAAAGATAATCATGTGCTTTAAATATTGAAGACCATAGTGGTGGAAAAGTTGGCATGAAAGACACCCACCAGAGGGAGTTTGGATTAGCAAGAAGTGAAATGTATCTTGAGTAAATTAGAAATTATAGTTATATCTTGAGTAAATTAGAAATTATAGTTAAGCGACTTGTTTCAAACTTTTATACACAATGGATTTTACAAGGCTGAATGAGGTCTCGTAGTTTATCTTACATGGGTTTCTTGCGTGGAAATCTTGTGTGCATTGTATGTGATTGTTTATTGTTTTCACACTCTAGATAGTTGTCCATTAGGGTTGTTTTAATCCATTGCATGTTAAATTAGTAAATTAACCCTTAAATTAATTAAATTGATTTAAAGTTGTTAATTTAGTTAAAATGGGAAGGTGACTATTGGAGGCTTGATGTCATACACAAAGCACCACAAACTTTCAAGCCACCTCTCCCTGGGTTCTCTTTTCTTTTCTTCTTAGATCTTCGATCGTTGAGTGGACTACCAACAATGATGGAAGTGAGCCATTATTGCACCGGCTTCCCTTTTTGTCCTAGATTGGAGTATGCAGGAGGGTTGGTGTAGGAGGTGTTTTCGTTGCAGTGAATTTGCCTCCCCTTTGAGATCAGCTTTATTCGGGCAATAGGAAGAGGCGAGTAGGGGAACACTGCTACCTTCCATATGTTTTCTCCTTTGTGCATCAGCCCAGCTTTGGCAAGAAGTGCGATAACCAAGGTTGGTCCTATGGCAATGCCTCATTGCCACCACAATCCCCTCTTAGGAGGAGTTCAACCAATCCATGATAAGAGGGCAATAACATAGAGGATGCAACACAACTCCTTTCCCTCCTCCATCTTCGATGGGTCAATCAGTGAGAGAGGAGGGTAAGGCTCAAAGCTGGAATAATTGATAATGTACAAACCATATGTTAATGGAATGAGATTAATAAGGATTAATTAAAAGGAGTGAGATGGCTTTGGATTGGGGAGTAATACCTAATCTAGATAAATAATAAAATACCTTCAAACAAGGTTAGATGGCTTTAAATTGGGGAATAATACTTAATCCAGTGAAAGACTAAAATATCCTCAGTGGGGTATGAAACTAGTTCATGGAGTGAACATGGCCATGGGCTACCAACTCACTTGGTTAATGAACCAATAGTAGTTGTAAGTTTCGACCTTAGTCACAAGGAGACAAATAGGGTTTGAGATGTCATTATGAGTCTTAGCTCATTGGATGAGCTATAAATATAGTTGTGTTGTTGCATCTCCCCAATAGTCGGAGCTCTGCATGAGTTGGGCTCATAATCGATCTTCAAAAATCATTTATTGTACAAATTGACAAGGTTTACTAACATCCTATTTGTCTCCCACATGTTTGTTTAGGAGTAGTTGTGGGCCCAACCCTTCTTTGTCAAGGTTATTTGGGGCTATGTTAGGTGATAACACTCCTTGGTGGATTTCAGACCATGGGTAGTATTTTACACCTAAGATTTCCTAAATTTACAAAATTTGGCTATATGGAAAATAGTGAGTTTGACCTTTAAGTCTTTTCTCTTTAAATTTTCTCTATAAAATATCTTCCTTTGTAGATGGATTTTGTGTCTATAAACTTTAGTATTAAAAAGTATTCAAAAAGAACTTCTAAGACACACTAAGAATATGGAAATCAGAGTTCGAACGAGGAGAAAGTTGTTGTCTATGTAACATCATGAAAATTTCTAAGCCCACATAAAAAATAGTGAATTTGACCCTTCAGCCTTTTCAGTGTAATAGCTTACTTTTTAATTATATTTTTAGTATGAAACTTTGGGATATAAAGTAGACAAATAGTGCTTCAAAACACCACCAATAGAGCATGAATTGAAGTTCAGATGAACAAGTTATGGTCATCCAAAGTTGTACTTGAGGTATTGTTGGTGACCTACACAAACACATCACTAATGAGCACTAATTTGACCATTAGACCTTCTTCATAGCATAATTTTGTTTATAGATAGATTTTTTTTATCTTTTGGGTTTATAAAGTAGATAAAAATATATTTGAAATGCCACAAAAATGCCTTAATTAGAGTCTGAATGAGGAAGTTATGACCGTCGAAGTTGAACTGTGGTTCAGTTATACAACACAAATGGCTAAGTGGTGGGGGCATAGACATTCAGGGCAATTCTGTCGATGGGCTAAAAATTGCTCAATTTGACGATTATATCCCAGAATTTTGTTTTTTCTCCCTTATAAATACCTTTTGAGGCCCCTGAAACTCCCATTTCTTTAAAAAATGTCTCAGAATCAAAATAGAGAAGATCAAGGTCGCACCAAATTAAGAATAATTAGGGGAGGGAATAAATTCTGCAGGAAATAACCAACAATGCATGTGAGAAAGAATTTTTATTTCATGAAAAAGATCAAATTGCTAACTTTGAACCCTGTATGATCTTTAAACATATAGAAAAACATGATAAGAGATTATTACTTACTCAAAGTATTATGAATTTATGGTTTTATGTTGGAATATTTTGCATGAGATAACTTTAAGTTCATAGACATGAAACTATCAAGTTAAACTTATGATTATAGACTTCTAAGTTTTATATTTATCTTATATAACCTTGATGGTTATATATCACAATTTCATTCATTCTCCCTTATAAATACCTTTTGACACTTTGAGACTTAAACTTCTCAAAATCAAAAGGGAGAAGGTCAAGGCCACACCAAATAAATAAAAATCAAGAGAGAGAATAAATTCTTCAAGGAATGATAGACAACGCATGTGAGAAATAATTTTTTTTATTTCGTGAAAAAGTTTAGATTGGTAACCTTGAACCCTTTATGTTTTTTAACATAGAAAAATGCATGATATTAGGGATTATGGGTTACACAAATCATTATGAATTTATCGTTTTATGTTGGAGTATTTTGTATGAGATGACTTTAAGTTCATGGACATGAAACTATCAAGTTAAAATTATGATTTTAGATTTCTAAGTGTTATTTTTTAGCTTATAAAGGCATGAATTTTATGTTTTATGCATGTACAAGTTTTATTTAAAGGATTGATTATAAGGGATTTGTCTTGGCACCAGTTTGAGAACACTTCTTATCTAATCATTTACATTCATCAATTTGTCAATGATGAAGTCAATGGTTAGGAGAAGATAAACAATTGTTAGCATCGACACATGGGGGTGCGTGAGTGTTATACTAGGCATCAGTAGAGGAACCAATGCATTGATGGCAACATTGGTGAACTAGGTTTACATTAATCTAACTATTGTCAGCAAGGACTAATGTGTCATTGGTGACCATCAACATTGTGCGTCAATGGGATGACTGTTGACACTTCGGTCTATGTTTTAATAATATTTTTAGATATCTTTTTTTCCACCAATGAGGAACATTTTGGTGTAATTTACTTGAATAATAAATGTAAGTAAATATCTAATCACATAATAGAAATATGTGTGAATAATGATAAGTAAACCCTAAATTTGGGCAATCTAGAGAGTAGAGACCTTAAACTATTGTGTTTGACACTTATAGACGTATGGGCCTAGTGTCAACAATTTAGAGAGTAGATACTTTAAATCATTGTGTATGACACTTATGGATGTATGGGCCAAGTGTTAGGTTCAACTCCATAGGTTCACCCTTGTAGCCACGTAGAAGAGGCTTCGGGTTGCAAAGATGACCATGGCTTCTAGCTCCCCTTGGCATAAGTGTGTTTGATTGTAGATTCTCTCCTCATGGCCCAAAAGATGGTTCTAATGAGTTATAGCTGAAATAAGCATGACTTTAGCCAATACGACAAAGGAAGTCTCGATAATCGAAGAATTTTAACCACTTGGGTCTATGAGCCCTTATAAGCCTTAGCTTTATTACATAGATGAAGAGGGCAATAGTATTTAAAAAGAGACTGAAGCTACTTTTTAGAGTAGTATACACTTTGAGGAGTCATGAAGATCTCATTGATGTTGCCACAAACTTAGTCAACCTTTTTGTTTATGTTAAAGGGTTAATTATTTAATGTGATTATCAAATGTCTATATTTTTGTTATAATGTTGTGGTTATTGTTTAGCCATCTTACTGGGCATACTTGTATACTCAACATCCGTGTGGTGCAACTACCATGTCGGATTAAAGTTTTGTTGGGGAATCTATGTATGTGACAATGACATGTACAAATGTTATCTACCTCAAAGGTGGAGAATTGTATGCACACGAGTGCTAATCTATTTATATTTGTGTATATGAGGATATTAAGATAAGTACTTGGGCAGGACCCCATTTGATTTAAAAAATGGTTAGCATTGATTATTTTGTACTTTGATTTGATATTCTCATGTTTGAAAAATGAATGACTCATACCCCGAGATATCTTAACAAATGTTTTGATAAAAAAAATTATACCTGTTGTTTTAATTTACAAAAATTGATTTTGAAACTTTTAGGGTGTGATACTTACACACACCTTAGAGGATGTTCTAGGGTGGGTTTTGTTACCTATCACTTATATAGGATGACATGTGATATGTTTGTTTGTTTATGGAAGAAGATGGGTTACCCATTTTTTCTAGGGGAACTAATGGGATTAACAGTAGAATTATTTACTATAAATTGAAACAAATGGAACCCTTAAATGACTTACATAAAATGTAATGCACCACATGAATTTATTAGTTTGATTTTGCTATCCTACTGAGTATTTATACTAAGTAACTTGGGTTGTGCAGGTTCTTCTAATGAGGACTAACAGGATCGAGACTAGGCAGTTGATTGGGGATGATGTAGCACTAGTAGGATTTAGTTATAATATGTTAGTAACTTTAGTTATTATTGTAATAATAGAGTGAGAGACAATTCTATTTAGTTGTTAATTTCTAACCAATGCAAGACTTGTAGTTAGATGGATGACTTGATTAATTATGGAATTTGATATTGTTATGATATGGTACATTTAATTTTCTATCCATATTTGTGAACCTCGTTTATTATGACTTGGATAGTTAGTCAATGTACTTGCCTTGAAAAAAATTCTACCTGATTTATTGTGCATTATTTTTTTTAAAATCCAAATTATGAATGGAGTCATGCTTCATCTTTGGAAAATGATCATTGATTATGTTGGAAAGTTATATTATCTCCCAAATTGAGATAAAAATTATTAATCCTTAAATTCACTAAATATGCGTGTGATGCATGGCAGTTAGACTTTCCCTAATATATTTCTCTAACTACTACTGGTCAACCCATGGAACTCTCAAGTAGCAATGAGCTCACAGGTCATTGACTACCCTAGCATTACAGAGCTACCATTATTGTTAATTGTTCCTTAACAATTTATAAATAGAAAAATTAACAAATTGTTACATGGAATTAATTTGGCCAAGATGTTTTCTTAATCTTATTTCTCCATCAAGAAATACCTTGACTTTTACAATCAAAATCATCCAGCCTATTTCCTTAAGAGAACAAAATTAAATGAACATGCTATTGCTAGTGATAAATTGTTTGGAATACATTGACATTAATAGTTTATGCAGAAGCATTGTTCTTGTTTTCTATCCTCCATTTTTGGTAGGCATGATCTCTGTTCGGGATGGGCCTATTGGAAATAAGAATACAAATATTGAGTTAAAAAAACAAGTTTAAGTAGCAAGCTGTTGTCCCCAACTCAAGCGAACGGTGATGTGAAGATCAACAATCAATTAAGCTCAAGCCCCAATCAAGCCAACAATGAAAAGAGCACAAATTTAACGTAGTTTAACCAATTGCTTATGCTACTAAACAAGCTCAATCATAAATCAAGATAAAGTTAGAAGAATACCCACAAAAAAAGCTCTAAATCACTTATCAAGAGAAGCACAAACAATCCCAAAGCTATAGTGAAGCATCCAAACAACCTAGCCCAAAGGGAAAAAAACCATTTTTCTGTTTTTCTCTCCCCCACAAAAACCAAAAAACTATTAGTATTTCTTCTAACTAGTCCATGTCCTAGGTATTTTATCTGTAGACAATAAAAGCCCAACATAAAATAGAGTCCAAGGAGGACTTACTTTTGTCATTTCCCATTTCAAGTCACCTTCTTCTTCTTTCATACTTTTTTCACAATTTAAGTCATAAGAGAAATCTTTTTCTACAAGGCATATTCAAAACAATCGGTTCTTGTAGGAGCTAACCTGTAAGCAGAACCGCAGAACCGAGATTGGAACCAATATACTATGAGCCGAACCTGAACGGAGATCAAAACCAAAACCGAACCAGTACTAAATTTAAAACCAAAATTTTGTGTAATGATATTATTTTATTTTTCTTTGTAAGGGAAAAATAAATTTACTATAACTCCACTTAAATCACTATCTCCCAAATTATAAGTAAATCAAAAGTATAATTGTCATTAACGCAAAAGGAATGCATATGCTCTGATTCTAAAACCGAGATGAATCCCAACCAAACCCAAATACACTCGGATTTTTAACTTTGGGACCTAACTGAATCGAACCTGATCATTTTAATGTCTCAGTTCGGTTTGATTCCAATTTTAATGCAACCCAAATTCTTGGATCTATACCAATGTAAAAAAAGTTATTAATGAAGATCAATATAAAAATTAATAACCTATATCTACGATAGATGTGGTCAACTCATCTTCCAACCACCTTTCAAGAAAGAATGAAATCTCCTTAATCTATTCGGAGGACTTGTCTTCCTTTTAAATACACATGATAGTTACAACGACCTGGACTGAGATCTCAGGGAGTTACAGTAAATCTGAGAGAGTTACAACAGAAAGATAAAATACAACAGAAAGATAAAATTGTTGAAAACAACTCAGAGAATTTATCCACTGTTGAAAGGTGGTTGGAAGATGAGTTGACCACATCTATCGTAGATATAGGTAGAGTGACGATCATCTGGTGATCCCGCCCAGTCTGCATCAGAAAAGGCCTGCAAGTGTAAAGACGGGTGTTGGTGAAGAAGAAGACCATGATGCAGAGTAGCTTTCAAATACCGCAAGATGCGCTTGACAGCAGTAAGATGTGTTGAGGTGGGAGAATGCATAAACTGGCAGACTTGATTTACAGCAAAGCAAATGTCCGGCCGAGTGAGGGTGACATATTGAAGGGCACCGACTAGACTACGGTAGCTTGTGACATCGGCAAGTGGTTCCCCATCATATTTAGATAGCTTAATTCCAGATTGACATGGAGTGTGGATAGGCTTCATTCCACTAAGATTAGCCCTCTCAAGTAAGTCAACAATGTATTTTGTCTGGGAGAGATAAAGATTAGACCCATGAAAGGTTGCCTCAATGCCAAGAAAATAATGTAGAGAACCCAAGTCTTTGAGAGCAAACTGAGTGCCCATTTGTTGGATAAGAGTACGAATAAAGGACAGAGAACTTCCTGTGATGATGATATCATCAACGTAGATGAGTATATAAATAATGTACTAGTTATCCCTGTAAATAAAGAGTGAGGAATCAGAGTGAGAGCCATTAAAACCCAAAGAGAGTAAAAAAGTGCTCAATTGGTGAAACCAGGCCCAAGGTGCTTGTTTAAGGCCATATAAGGACTTGTGAAGCCGGCACACATGATGAGGGAACTGTAGGTGAGTAAAGCCTGGAGGTTGTTGCATATAAACTTCCTCTTGAAGAAGGCCATGTAGAAAAGCATTTTGCACATCAAGTTGACGAATCGGCCAGCCATGGGATAAAGCTATAGTAAGAACAAGTCGAATAGTTGCAGGCTTGATAACGGGGCTGAAAGTATCACCATAGTCTTGTCCAAGTACTTGAGAAAAACCCTTTGCTATGAGGCGGGCTTTATACCGATCAATGGAACCATCCGGCTTTCGCTTCAATTTGAAAACCCACTTGCATCCAATAACATTTTTGTTGGGGGGAAGCGGGACTAAGGTCCAAGTGCCATTTTGGAGAAGAACATTAAACTCAGTGTCCATGGCAGTCCGCCATTCAGGTGATTTAGTAGCTTGTGAATAGCAAGTAGGTTCACGTGGAGATGCCAATGCAGTGGTGAGGCACAAAGGATGACGAGTATGGATAAAGGCCTTAGGTTTGAGATTGCCGGTCATAGAGCGGGTTACCATGGGGTGAGTCGCTAGAGGTGCAAGTGGGTGACTAGAAGAAGGAGCCAATGGAGTGGGGTTGGGGCTACGTGTGGGAATGGAGGCTGAGTCATTAGAGGGTGGGATGGGTATGGTTGTTGGTAAAGGAGTTGGCAGGGGTGAAGTTTCTGAAGGGGAAGAAATATTTGGTGGAGTCGGGGTGGTAGGAGGTGGGTTGGCAGCCAAGGGAAGACTAGGTAAGGGAAGAGGAATAGGCTGGCTGGAGGGTATAGTGGATTGATGAGGGCTGCTGGCAGCTGCAAAAGGAAAGTTAGCTTCATCAAAAATGACATGGCGAGAGAGATATATGCGTCCGCTGGAAATGTGGAGACACTTGTAGCCTTTATATGCATGGTGATAGCCCAAGAAGACACATTGGGACCACCAAAATTGTAGCTTATGAGAATTATAAGGTCTGAGATATGGGTAGCAAGCACACCCAAATGTTCTCAGCATAGAGCAGTCTGGCTTGGAGTGGAATAAAAGCTCCCATGGGGAGCGGTTGTGCAGGGACTTGGAAGGTAACTGAATAATAATATATATAGCAGTATGAAAAGCAGAGTCCCAAAAACAGGTAGGGACATGAGAGTGAGCCATCATAGTAAGTCCCATTTCCACAATATGTCTATGCTTTCGTTCTACAACGCCATTTTGTTGAGGCATGTAGGGACAACTAACCCGATGGAGAATGCCATTGTTTGCAAGATATTGGCGAAATGGGCGAGATAAAAACTCACCACCCCCATCTGTTTGAAAGTATTTGATATGGTGCTCTAATATATTCTCCATAGAAAGGCGAAATTTAACAAACGTACTAAAAACTTGAGACTTAGACTCCAATGGAAAGATCCAAGTAAAACGACTAAAACAGTCTACAAAAGAAACATAAAACCTAAAGCCATTAATAGAAGAAACTGGTGATGGACCCCAGACATCTGCATAGACAAGCTCTAAGGGCTGAGACGCCGTTGACAATGAGGGGGCAAATGGCAGCCGATGAGCTTTACCCAGCGGGCAGGACTCACAAAAAAACTTGAAATCATTGGAGGTGACTGGTAGTTGGTGCTGATTAAGGAAAAACCGGATGGTGGAAGATGATGAATGACCAAGTCGGTTGTGCCAAGTGGAAGTTGAGATGCGCTTGCCAACAAAGGAGGATGGTGACGGAGAGGACAAGAGTGGAGGCAAGACACTGTAAAGACCCCCCTTATTCTTGCCCTGAAGGAGTGTTCTGCCTGTGGTGCGGTCCTTGACACAAAAACCGAAAGCATGAAAGATAACGAAACAGTCATGATCCCGAGTTAACTGAGAAATGGAAAGCAAATTTTTGACAATATGGGGAACATGGAGAACATTTTTAAGGTGTAGATGTGGACTAAGAGCAAGAGAACCAGTATGGTAGATTGGCAAACCTGTACCATCACTGATCTGGATCTGATCAGAACCATTGTATAGAGTATAATCAGAGAGCACGTTCAAATCCCGCACAATATGGTTGGTAGCGCCAGAGTCGGGGTACCATTGGGAGTCAGTGATGGAGGCATGTAGAGCATTAGCAGGCTTGGAACTTGTATCAGCCTGATATGAGTGGTCAAAGCGATGGTAGCAACGAATGGCATTGTGGCCAGGCAGATTACATATCTGACAAACTGGGCGAGAGGGTGTAACACGGTCAGTGCCTTGAGTATTGTTGACAAAAGTTCGTCCTCGGCTGCGCCCAGTACCACGACCATTCCCACGACCACGGGAGGAGTTGATGCTGCGGTTGTTGTTATTGGAGGGAGTGAAGGGAGACTGGCCACCACGTCCATGGGCAGTGTTATGTCCTGAATGAGAGGAAACGTTGGCAGATGCGCTTGTAAGATCCAAAGTGGAAAGCTGAGAAGACAGCTCAAGGCGATGCTCCTGAGTAATTAAGAGGCTGTGCAAATCTTCTAGTGGCAGAGGATCACCACGTGATGTGATGGACATAACAAATGGTTCATATTCGGGGCCTAAACCACCAAGAATATAAAGAACCAAATCTTGCGGGCTAACGGGATGGGAGGCAGTAGCAAGATGATCGACTAATAGTTTGGCCTTCTCCAGATAGTCAGTCATGGAGAGTGCTCCTTTCTTCAATGTTTGCAATTGGAACCGGAGTTGCAAGAGACGCGTCTGGGAGTGAGACACATACAACCGTTCAAGAGTGGACCACAAGGAAGAGGCAGTGTCAATACCCCAAACATGGCCAAGAGCATTGTTAGAGAGAGTGGCTCGAATCCAACTTTGGAGGATTTGATCCACTCTATACCAGGATGTGTAATCCGGGTTAATAGTGGCGGTAGAACGGCCTTCAGAGTCAGCAATATATTTGGGTGGAGCAGAGATAGTTCCATCGACATAGCCTAGAACATCTTGACTACGCAAGACAGGCAGGAATTGAGACTTCCACAGAAGGAAATTAGTATTGTCTAATTTCAATGGGACATGGTGGGAAATATTGGTGACAACGCCTTGGAGCAGAGGGGAAGCAAACAGGGAAGTGGGTAAGAGGGAAGATGGAGTGGAGGTGGAGGAAGAGGTTGTTGATGATGAAGAGGAGGAAGAGGCCATCGTTGATTGTGCTGAAGAAGGTCTCAGGGAACCTGTGCTCTCGATACCATGAAAGAATGAAATCTCTTTAATCTATTCGGAGGACTTGTCTTCCTTTTAAATACACATGATAGTTACAACGACCTGGACTGAGATCTCAAGGAGTTACTGTAAATCTGAGAGAGTTACAATAGAAAGATAAAATTGTTGAAAACAACTCAGAGAATTTATCCACTGTTGAAAGGTGGTTGGAAGATGAGTTGACCACATCTATCGTAGATATAGGTTATTAAAAATTTGGTCACGAGAATATGTGAGCTTTGTCCTTGTTGATTACTTCTAGTCAATAGTCTTCCTATAGGAGGTTTACTTGCTTTGCAATTAATAATTATCGTTCATCTACCATTGAATTCTTCTGTCCTCCACATATTGTTTGAATGTTTCTTTTCCTGTGCGTATATACTATCAACTAGGCCTACGAGATCTAGAATTAAGACCATGGATTATTTGAATTTTACGTACAGAAGTTGGTAGTTGATTCCATTGAAATCACGACCTTCATATATATAAATAATATATACTACTTATAGCTTGTAAGACCCACACAAATGAATTGGTGATCCATATCAGTGCCATCTTCACCAAGCTTCCTGTATATAGAGAGTATCATTCCTTCATAAATCTGTTGCTCTCTGTTTCTCTTTCAGTTAGTCATGGCTGGAGAAAATGGAGATGAAAAACGTGAGAATGGGGTATGCCCAGTGCCAGAACGCAAGACAAACAGACGTATGTATGTGTTAGTGACGTTAAGGCTGCTTGCATTGTTTGCAACTGTTGTTGCCACATTAGTTATGGCCATGAACAAGGAAAGCAAAACATTGGTTGTGGCAGTGATTGGCACCACCCCAATACGTAGAATTATCACTGCCAAGTTCCAAGACACACCGGCTTTTGTGTAAGCTCTCTCTCTCTCTCTCTCGTATCAGATTTCTCTATTAGGTCTATGAGTTCTTTTTTTCTCGATATATGAATACATACATAACTAAACTTATGAACATTTATGTACTAACCATTATCAATTTGCAAATAAATACCAAAACTTAAGACAATAATCTGAGTTAATTAATCCAAGTTGAACTCGATCTCATTGTATGTTTGTGGCTGATTATATTATTTCTCTTCATTCCTTTTGTTGGCCAACACATCGTTGGTAGGTTTTTTGTGGTAGTAAACGCAGTGGCCAGTCTCTACAACCTAACCGCACTGCTTCTTACTTTGTTTGGCACTAAGCATTCTTTCAGATACATTCAGCTTCTCACAACCCTCTCAGATATGGTAAGATCTTATTTTCTCCCCATCATTTTATATCTAACATCATCCTACCTTATCTTAGAACAATGACATAGCTGATCTGTATATGATGATGTTGAGGGATAGGTGATGGTGGGGTTAGCGTCAGCAGCATCAGCAGCTGCAGCAGCCATGGCTGAGCTAGGCAAGAAGGGCAACTTTCATGCAAGGTGGAACAAAATATGCGACAGGTTCGATGCTTACTGTGACCATGGTGGTGGGGCTCTCATGGCCTCCTTCATTGGAGTTGGTCTCTTGATTGCTCTCACTGCTTCCTCAATCACCAATCTTCACAAGAAGCAAGCAACTGTCTATTGCTCTTAATGGCTTAAGATTAACGCAGAAGCATACAGGGGTATGAGAGCTCTTATATATTGCTGGTTTTGTTCTACAATTTTTTTTTTTGGGATCAATTTGAGGAATAATTAATTACATCTCTATAGTTGGGTTGGCTCTCAAAAGATAAAATGACATATCAAATGCATGTTGCTAGCCCATAAGACTTGTTTGTATGAAATGAGTCATATTATGAGCTTCTTCTTGGTCGGCACTACCCAATGGGCCTCTAGTGCTGGCAAAAGTCCAGGCTCCCAACTCCCAACTTCTTTGAAATATGCATAATTTATCCCAGCTATAGAAATTTACAGGTTATTTTGGTTTTCTTCGTTGATCGATAATACATCAATTTCATTAGTCTTAAGACTCTCTTATTTCAAAACTCAATCTTTCCTTTCCTATAGCCATATAGCCACATATAGTACTTCTATTATACTTTTGTAAGATAACTAAATTTCCTAAAAACTCGAAGGAAATTATTTATTTATTTATTTTATATTCTAACATAAATTATATAGCATCCTTATTTTTCCATACCTACTTTATTTTAGCTAAATTAAATCTCCTTGAAGTAAAACTTTTGATATTAAAATTTAATATGACCCTACAGTGACTAAAAAATAAAATTTTGTACTTAAAGCAACACCTATACAAAGACAGGAGCTGGGAAGGTATTAAAAGTACTGGACCACAGGGAACCAAACTGAGTGAACTGCCGGCAAGCTAACTAACAATGGCCTGGTGGGTGTTGTGGACCCCACCAGTGTCTCTCTTATAAATATGGCACCTAGATCTGCTTGCTCTGATAAATATGGCACCTAAATTTATCACGTGTTACAATGAAGTTAAAATTTCCCCAACTTTTACACGAGATTATTGACTATTACTCCCACATATTGACGGCGCATGCCTTAGAGCATGTTATATCTCACTTGTATTAACATGTACTAGCATGTGTTCGTGTAAAGTGGGAGTAAATCCGACCTGTGTGCTCAATACTTTCATCTCTTAATGGCTTCTTAGTAGGCATCTACCTTTGAACATTAAAGAAAAATGTATCTTTTCTCTCCATTATCAAAAGAGGGTCCTCCTCCTTGTCTTCTTCCAAAGTCTAGTCAAATAAAAAAAAGTAGGAAAGCAAAGAATAGCAACACTCTAGATGATTAGTCTTCTTTGTAAGAGGTGACTTACTTTATAAATGTAAGACATATGTGGAATCATAGAATAAATAGGAAAGGAAATGCCTTATTCTAGGGTTTGTGGAGTTTGGCAAAGTGCCTTATCAGGAATCCCACACTTATAAAAGTCAAGTGAGATTCTAAAAATAATTTGGTTCAACATTTCAACCTAACTGTTCATTAATAGCTACATGTCTATGAAAATATATATTTTAAATTTGTGGGTGACGTTACCAGACCTAACTAATTTAGGGCCATTTTCTCCATGTGGTCGCTTTCATCTGAGCAGAAACAAATGCGAGCAGATATGAAATAATAATAAAAAAAATTCTGAAAAAAATTGGTCCCACTGATGATGAAGCCAGATCTACCATATCCATTTGTTAATTTTGAATAAAACCACAACTGACTAAGTCAAATCAAACTGATAGAAGAGTTAATATGAAGATTTCACTAATCGAGGAGAATAATGAGGCAATTAGCATTTTTTTTAATATTTGTCAAATGCTAGATATGTTAGTGACCAACTTGATCCGCACTAATGATTACTTAGATTTTTTTTAGCAAAGAAAGAGATGCTCCTTCCATCCAAATTTGATAGTCTGGATTGCATTTCTCAAATGAAACTAAAATCGGTTCATTGGAGAAATATGTTCATTTGTAAAATGCAATCCAGACTATTAAATATAATCTAGACGGAGGCTAGCTACTATAACTTTCAACTTTCTTTTATTTTTTGGAGTAACTTGTAACTTTCAAGTTTCAATGTTCTCTTTGATCCCTTTAAAAAAGGCATTGGAGTACGTTTTATCAGAAAAAATCCAGGTATCACTGGCACATATACGAAAGTAAGTAGATCCAATCATCACTAAATCATGTGATGAAGTAAACTCTTTCCACACATTAATGTCCTTTTACATCATCACCTTGACCTAAAGCACATCTTTTTACCTTTCCCTTAATAGGAAATAAGGTAGATGTGCCATGGAAACAAAACTCAGACATAACAAATATATTAGGTATACATATGCTGGTAAGACCCAAAAAAAACAGCCATTAATGTCTTCCTCCATTATCATCTCAAGTCATCTCAATAATGAGTCCAAATAGAGGGCAAGCCCAGTTCAGGAAAATAGCTCTCCAAGCTTCCTGCTTGGTTGAATCTTGGGGCAACCTCCATTGTCTTCTGGTTGCCATCCAGCTTGGTGAGGTGATCTAAAACTGCCTTTATCACCTTTTTCTCACAGGAGATAGGGTTCAGAAAGTTACCCAAGTCCTGTAAGGATCCCTGATGGCCAAACCCTTTTGTTGGCATGTATGGCTCCATCTGGGGGAGGGGTGAAAAGGTAGGGCTTGTATTGGTCTGGGTAAAATTGGAGAAGCAGGGCACCTGCTCAAACGCTTCTAAATTTAGAGGAGTTTGATCAAAGGAGAGGAAGGGATCCGACAAGGGTGGTAGTGAGGAGGATGATCCTGTATCATCATAGGAGCTCTCCTGGCATTGTTTGGTAGGCACTCCTCTGTTCTTGTGGAAAACCCTACACAACACCCAATCTTCCTGCAGCCAAAAGAGCCAAAAGCTTAATGACCAATGATTATATTAAGTAGATAGCAATAATCATTGTATAATGCACAATGTGTTATAGAAGAACTCATATTATATATTGTTTTAGATAAATAATCACCTAAAAAAAGTTTACATTAGAACGGGCCGGCTAACTAACGTCTTTACACCTTGCATATACAACTTTATTATTTTATGACCATGTAAGAAGTAGCAAGGAATGATACCATAGTTAATTACTGTGGTCATTAACAATTAAGATCATATTAATGAAATTAAGCAGAAAAGGCTACATGGTAATACCTTGAAGGTAATTTTGGGGGGGTCAGAGGGGCCTTCAAGGCGGAACTCATGCATGACCCAGTCAGTCTTCTTGCCCTTTGGAGCTCTACCTTGGTAGAAGACCAGAGTCTTCCTCATCCCCACCGCAGCCCCCTTCCGGCTCACCTGCCGGTCCTTCCCGGTGGCCTTCCAGTACCCGGACACTGTCGCCCGGTTGGTCCGCAGCCCCGTCGCATATTTCCGGTCACGTAGACTGTAGAAATACCACTCTTTGCTTCCCACCCTTGCTGTGTCTGATTCATGATCAAGCCACAAAAAACTTGCCTCAGCCACTTAATAAAACATGTAAAATAAAGCTAACTTCATGAATCTTCATTAGATGCTAATTAAACTATCAAGCAAGTTGTAAGTTGTAACATGTTAACGGGAATTAGGTGCACATATCACCATCATGTCCACTTTAGTTGTTATCACAAGTAAAAGACTTTCAAAATTAGATGCTGATGATGTGAACATCTACGAGCAGGGATTAATGGCATGACACTTGTGTCCAAATCAACTTGTGAACGTGTGGAACTGTACTAACGTCATGACAGTGATCTCTCAGTGTCTGTGAACGCGAGAGAGGGAGGGAGGAGAAGAATACTTTAGCGTCTGCATCGACCATCTCATCACCAAAACAAAAAATCACAACCTATTTTATGGCCACCTCTTGTGTGGTCCTTCTCACCTCACGTGGATGCCTAGGTTACATTTGTTCAACTTAATTAGTTGCAGGTGAAGGTGCCATCACGATTCACGTCACACTTCTTAAGCAGGCCAAGACAGTTCTCAGTAATCCAGACTACTGCTATACCGTGAAACTGTGTGCCCACAAACTTTTGAATTCATGTTTCGTTGGAGCACTCTTGTACTTTCACCCCATGTAAAAATGTTTTAACACTAACTGCTTTATGCCTAAAAAAGTACACGGTAATAAGTTATCTATGCTTTATCAACAGTAGTGCAGACTCAAATTTGAAGAGCCATGAAATACAGTCGATGGAAAGGCGAATCATGTATGCATCTAGAAAGAGAGAGAGAGAGAAAAGAGAGAGCGGTAGCATCAGAATTACCAGGAAGATCCCAAGGCTCAATTTTGTTGAGATCAACTTCCATCATCATGGGAGTGGTATCATACGAGTTGTGGTCAGTGCCAGCCACCTTCTTGGCCAAGTAGTCACAAACAAGTTCCTCGTCCCTTGGGTGGAACCTGAAACCCGGAGGCAAGTTGGCCTCCATCAAGCTCAAGATGCTCATCTTCTGCTACACGAGATCACAGAGGGAGGGGGAGGTCAGACAGCCGCCAGACCACCAAATGGCAGGTTGCTAATGGTACTCAGGTTGGTTGGCAAAGCCGACGAGACAAATGATCTCTAGCTAACCAAGAGACTGCATCGCAGTGGAACCCAGATGACGAATCAAACGGGCCACAGACATGAGATATATACTAAATCAGCGAGAGAGAGAGAGATTACATGAAGAGAGGGGGAGATGAAGGATTGGAATGAGGAAGGCACATGTGTTTGGTGTGGGGAGGAGATGAGCAATGAAGACAAGGAAGACGAAAGAGCAGAAAAAGGAAGGGACGAGACAAGGGATGGTAGGTGGATAGATAGACCGAAACCTAGCCAGAATATTGGCTAGAATATGAATAAAAGAAGGAAGAGTCCAACCAGTAAGGACCCAAAAAACTGAGCTAAATAATGGCCCCAATCAACAATTAACAACAACAGAAGCGCAGTAGCAGTTCACAGTAAGCGGAGACACATGGATGCTAATTAATATATCAATATACTTGCCCATCAGACCAACCAGCCGCTGCAGCAACCTGAATTATTCCACCTCCAATCATGGATCTTCCTAGAATTGGGAGAAATAACTAAGATGCACTCCCGAGTTTGGAGAGATCAGGGAGAGGAAGCTGGCAGAAGCTTAGAAGGGGAACTGAAGATGGAGGCGATGATGAAGCAGTGAGATCCTTGGGTTGTAAGGGAAAGATCCACTATTTATATAAATGAAATGGTAAGGCCCACCAAGTCAACCCCAAGGTAGGCAATAGGCAACCATTTTTTTGATAAATTATATTTAGCACCTCTTGGATTTCACTTAAAATTAAATATAAGCTTCTTATGTTTCAAAAATTACATTAATAATATTTTTAATTTTATAAAAAGATAAAAATATTAACCTTTTTTTTATTCCCGACCTCCTCGGCCTCCCTCTTCCTCCAAGCTCACTCTTGCATCCTCCTCTATCCGATTTCGATCCTACAATTAATATTATTTAGAGGTAAATATATTTTTTGGTCCCCTTGTTTCGTCGGATTGAGATCTGATGGCTTATAAAGCTCGGCTCTTGTTAACGCACATAAACCCTAACTCATGTTATACTTTTTTTAAAAAAATAAGAAATATATAAAATAATTTATTACAAATAAAGGGTCAGTGTCTAATTTTAAGTCATGAGATATAAATATCATTTAGGTTTATCTCTAAGGGTCGGGGTGGGTGGGGGGTAGGGGTGTAGGGGACGGAAGAGGCATTGGTTTTGGACGTGTCCTAAGAAAAATGAGAAACCCCGTGACATCAAACCCGTGCCTACTACGTGCTCCGGGTTAAGAACCGTCTGATCACACGGCTCGATCATCCGGCTCCGACCCCTGAACACGTAGCGGGCACGGGATTTAACATTGAATTGTGAATCGGTGTGGGGCCCAGCTGCCGTCGACATCTGCAGCTCCGTGGCCCGTGGGGCTTGTTTTGGAGCCTTCTGTGCTGACGTATATTGTGGGGCCAGGACAGGTAAGCGCCCATCATTTTGTCGTGTTGTAGGTATGGGTTGGCATTGTCCACACGTGGGAACAATTTTGATTGGACAGTATTGCCCCCATCATCATCAATAAAATACAATTATTACTTATAACTCATTAATTAATGGTAATTAATGTGTGATCACCGGGTTGATTATTAAATTGTTGAAAAACCACCAATGGTAATTAATGAGTACCAGTTAAGCAGTTAATAAGTGTTGGATGCAGATTGGATTTGGCTGTCTTCTTGTTTCCACGCACCTGTATCACATGTGGGGCCCAAAACATGTTCAGGCCCACCAGCACACCTACTACTCCCAGACTGTCCCTGCCCGCAAAGGACCCGTTTATTTATTTATTTGCTTCATGAAATTCTAGGCACGGATGAATAAGTTGGAGGGAAGGTAAATTTTAGGCTAATTTAGATACTTACTAATTAGGAGTAAAAATTTTAAGGGTCACCCTCCGGGCTCTCGCGACTTGTAAAAATGTGGGTTAGGATTAAAAAAAATTAGCCCGCTTTAAATAAAGCCAAGGTAAATAGCCTTTATATTGGTTTGGCCGATGATAAAAAAGATTATTTTTTTTTATTTAAATAATTTTGCATTGGTTAGAACAGAAGGAGGAGGAGAACGGAAGGAGGAGGAGAGGAAGTTATATATTTTAAAGAAGATTAAGAGATTCTAAGCTTATAAATTATTATGATTAGTGGTGAATGATCTTACCCAAAAGCCATAGACGTATGATCTTGTGCCCTATAAATAGGACATACATTGCTTCTCATCAAGCAGGCCCTACAAATTGACGGTTTCCCATGATCTCCGGAACACTTTAAGTTCAATATAACACAGTTTTTAACATTTATATATAACACTAAAACGGAAAATTAAGGTGTAATCCATAAAGGGCAAAAGTGGCTAATTATTATTTTATGTGGCTGGTAAATATATAAAAAAATCAGGTGTGCTTGACCTGTCCATGATTAGGCACTTCCTTTTAAGAGGAGTGAGGGATCCAATTCAAGGCTCTGAAAATTCAAAGAGTATGACTTGAAATTAAGGCAAGATGGAGACCAATTTGAGTGTGGAAAAATTCTGCTATTTCCATTTCTAGGCATAATTGTGTGTTCTTTTCTAGAGGGGAAGAATTTGAATTGGAGACTATTTTGTCACGGGCAGTCTTGTTCTTATCAATTGCCAACTTTTATGTGATGTTGCCCCCTCTTTTGTCATGTTTGTGTACATTCATAGCACCACTCTGCCACTAAACTTGCCACATGGGCAAAATATTATCTTAATATGCCCAACTGAGGAGGACTAAGGTTTTTGGCACTTATAGGTGGGCCCAAGCAAAACAGCTATCTTCCATGTGTCCTCGCCACACTTGTCCTAGTCACACCTCCTGTCACGACGGCATTGGCTGCGGACTCGCACGCCTTTACATGACTATTACTAGCTTGACATGTGTCAGCTTCCCTCCCCAATCCAAGAACTTAAAATTGACAATGTGGTGAGTTCTATCCAATTCTTCCACTTCCAGATAAACTGACAAAGACCATTAACTTAGCCAACACCATACTGGATAAACTTCAAACTAACTAGTCTCAATGCATTCTAAGTCTCTTAAATGGTCTTGGTTGAAAGTTCTACTTGTGTTCTTTGATTTGGTTATAAGAGACTTCTAGAAATATAAAAAAGCAAAGAGAAAGAGGCAATGGAGTCATAAATACATATTTCCTTTATGCAAGGTGAACTAACATATAAGCACAGCTATAGTCCAAGCCAGACTTGATCCTTAATGGACATGCTCAAACTTGGGTTATTTTCTTTTTTGTGATAGTTTTTCCCATCTTTTTTTTTCTTCATAAAACATAATGAAAGTGCATATTATCACTTGAATACAATTGTGTGAGTTTGTCTAAATGACACAGTGTTTTGAATTATCTAGACGATAAGCTATTTTTTATATTTTAGCTCTAATGGGCTTTTTTTTTTGTTGGGTGGCTATCTTGATCGTTTTTTGTTTGTTTCTGTTTTCTATATTTTCAAGGTTCAAAGATAATATGATAGAAATATACAAGTGGCTATGTACTAAGCAGACCATCTCCAACATAAAATTACAATTTAATTTTCCTTACTTTTTTCACATTTTTAGAACAATATCAATCCAAATTATTGACTATAGACAACTTCCACATCCAAGTGCAGCAGATTGGATTTAAGTTGCTATATATGCTTTGGTGATAATATAACTTACATTTCTTGAGGTAACCATTGTTAGTTAAGCAGCACTTCCCTAAAAGCTTCTATACTGGGAATAGTATGATGTGGATACCTATCAGCTTATTCACCCTCTAGCTGTAAAGGAAAAGTAAAAGGCCATTGGCATTAGTCTAATCTTCTTGGGAACTAATTGTGATCATTGTATCTTTTGTTTCTTTTTACTCACTGCACAGTTGACATGCACTGCATTATGTGCCCTAAGTTGTTTAGACTATGTAACTAAGAGACTATATTACTGTGTTAACCTCTCCCTACCTGACATTAAAAAATGAAGAGCAGCACTACGTGCTTTTATTGAAATGTGACTGCTGCATACCTACCTGTCTGGTAAGGAGGCACCAGGGACATAGGGACATGGATACCAAAAAGAAAAGATGATGCCAAAGTTTGTAGGTAAGTAGGCATTTATGATAATATAAACAAAATAATCATTTATTTGCAAACCTACTAAGCAAATATTTGAGCCTACTTTATTTGATTGTCTAAAAGCAGGATCTTGGTTTCCCCTCCAAATGGACATACAAATCCGATATTGATTAATGATTTGATATGAATGATTTATTGATTGATGATTTTGACATAGATACCAACAAAAAAAATTGATGATTTGATATGAATTATATGTTGAAAAGACATGTGATCATGGATTTCCATCCAGAGTTTCTTTTGGTACGAGCCCCAACATTTCCTGCCTAACAAGGCATTACTCAAGGGCAGATTGATTTTTGGCCCCCTCTGTCATTAGATTGGCTAATAATGTAAGGCTCACATAATCGCGCATGCACTCCAGCTTATATAATCTGTTTCATGCTCAGACTTACATAAACTTTTTCCATCATGCTTCTCTTGCTAAATGCTAAGTAGGGCTATTAATAGGTAACCATTTATCTCCCTCACCTTTTCACCCAATCTGAAATTTGTAAATAGGTAATTGATATATAAGTAATAGATAAAATAAATGGGTAATTTTACATCACATTTATTATGTAAGTAGGGTATGGGTAACCCCTTATCTGAACTGTTAGCCATTACTCGAATCATATATAGAGATACAATTGCATATGCTACCCAAGGAAAATATTTTATCTTGCATACTTATATGATAGAGAAAATGAAAGAGAATCTGGTCATTTTTTGGTGTCTTTTCATGTTATGCTTGTTATATAAAATGGATATCTTGAAAAGTGAAAATAAGTTTTGTCCTCGATGAATCACAATAAGAAAGTGAATAATGAACAAGGGAATTTTGTGTTGAGCAATAACAATTTTGTTTTTTAGTTTTTGATGTCAAGTTCTTTAGTTTTAATAAGTAACTGGTTTTTACTTTATTATAGCTGATTGAAAGAGTAAGGTTTGTATATATAATGAGATTAGTCATGTATCTTGTAGCATTATAGTATGATCAACAAGGGACTTAGGAGTAATGAAATTACTTTCAAGTCTTATCTTTTTTATATAAGTTTATTAAAGGTCTCATATTTTTAGTATATTATTTTTTATAAATTGTAAAGTTTGTGTATGCAATAATACTCGTATTCTTATTGGATTGAACTTATGATACATTGGATAAACTTTTAAAAAATTTAATTTTCACAATAATTTTATTTTGTATTAGTTATTATTATTATTTATTTATTAATTAATTAGTCGTTTACCTGCTACACTCTTATTTACCTTATAGGTAATATGTAATAGATAAGGTATAGATAATAAATAAAAAATAAACAATAGGTAAAATTTTAGAAATATAGATGTGAATAGTCTTTATCGGACATATATCCATGACACCCCTAATGCTAAAAGGATTTAAATTGCTATGAAGCAAGTACTAGGTACTTCACGGATTTTTTATGATACTTCACTAATTTAATGATTCTGTACTGGCACTATGATAATGATCTTTGGCATTACACCCAGCTCAGACAAAGACAAAAGTATGCTCCTCTTCTACCCAGCTCATCATTCATACCCAGGATAATTTCCTATTGCCCAGCTTACTAGCAATGAGTATAATTTTTACTTTAGGAAATCAAATCTTAATTTAAGATGGGCAATAGGAAACAATTTTCTTTTGAAAATATTATATAAAAAAAGTTAGTGTGCCCCAACTCACGTGTGTAAGAGTACATTGGCATGTCACAAGCCATTAAATTGAGATCTTACGAATCTTATAAATCAGGGAGACAAGCAGGTGTATTATTGTGCCCCGTCGGATAGTACGATGGCCCGCAACACCCTGATGCACACCTACATGAGCTAGGGTACTTTTTAACATAATTTATATTTTATATATTAACAAAAATGTGTATAATATATATAAATATAAATTAGATAACATAAAATAAATTAAAAATAATATATATTAAACAAAGGTTTCTCTTATATCTTATAGTTGCAATATATATTTTTAGGATCATAATGATTATAAATTATATACACAAACTCTATATTGACCCAAATATACTTATATTAGACAACTGTAAGTCTAAATTTCATAGGTTAAATATTATGTTAGGTTGATGAAGACATTGATGTCGAAGAACTTTGTGTCATAGAGTATTTGTTATTTATATTTAACACTAGTTTGGTAATAAGTCTCATTTGATAAAGCTCTTCGGGAGTTTTTCAAAGGTGTCAAAAATATACAAATTTGAGCATTTATAATATAGGAAAAAATAATAAAAATATATTTTAGATTAGTGTATTGTATAAGTAGGTCTCACAAAAATTTTGAGAAAATATATTCTTATGAGATCTTATTTCATAGAGCTTGTTGAAAGCTTTTTAACAATACTAAAAACACGTGAAATCGAGTTCCGGAGTGAAAGATATAATGTTAAGAATAATTTTACAAAAAATATGCTCAAATCACATTCCATGTTTTTATTATTAAAAATTAGATACCAATTCAAACTTGTATTAAAGAACATAAATATATAAAACATGAGTAAAATAAGAATTAAAGGTAAAAAATATAGGTAAAATAGTCAAAAATAACAATTCTATAGTCACCTTATTTACTTTATATAATAAGTATGACATATTGCAAATGTATACCATATTTATCAGCTCCTCAATTAAATCAACACTCAGTACCGGTAACTATCAATACTTTAATCACATGAAAATAGGGACTTTTCAGTTGGCTTCAGTCTCCTTTCCAACATAACTAATTCCCCATCCTTTTTTTTATCAAAACAGATCCAATTTCCAATCATTATTCCTTTCCCTTGGAGATGAGTCATCTTAATTGAAAGAGTCATGTTCCAACTCCCATGTCCTATTTCACATATTTTGATTGAGCCACCTATTAGCCGCGTCAGTGTGTGAGACCCTTTTTATTGTGTACTTTCTCTGTACTACATTAGTACTCCAGTTAGTAAAAAAAATTTATTCTATATTAATACTTAATAGTTTTATTTGTACAATTTAAGTAATTGAGTACTTAAAAGAGAAGAGTATCGTAAACTTATTTTCTCTTCTTAGATATAAATTTTACTATTTAATAAAAAATATTATTTTTTAAAATGTAATTATTAATATTTTAATATTGAATGAAGGGAGTGGTAGATTTTGCTTGATCGATGGCTCGAATACATTTTATATGACATTATCAATGATTAGTAGTAAGACAGACTGAAGTGATTGGCAGACGAACCTGTTTTGAGCAGATCAAAGCTCAATTGGGCATTATTATAGGACTAGACTGAGTAATCTAGAGCAGCCAGTTGCTCAATTTGTCAACACGCAACTCCTTGTGATTTGCTTCAAAGAAGACAGACAGCACCGCACGTGAAAGTTGATCTCTAAGGATATATTCCTGCTCTGAGTCTTGTGAGTGAATTCACATGGGAATAGATGCCGTGAGCCTTAGCTCATGATACCTTTGTTTAGCTAGAGTTTGTGAATGTGGGCCCGACCGATATTGGTGGAGGCTGGGACCAGAGGTGATCAAACCAGAAACATAAAACTTAACGTTAGTTTTACCTTTAAATTAACGACCGAGAATGCTTTTTCTTTGGACAATATAGAATTTAGAATTCAGATATAAGTTATAAAATTTAGGCTCATTCAAATATAGAAGTTTAATTGACCTCAACAAAATTAGCAATTAATTGCTTAATCTCTCAGAAAAAATAATTTATTGTTGGACAGGGATTTGAAGGTGCTAGATAGAATCTGCACTATTGTATATGTAGATGAAATGGTTGAGACCCCTCTTCATCTAAAATGAGTCTTATAGGAGTTAGTAGGATGTTGCTTATTTGGTAAAAAGGTCCTTGAGGGCATATTTTGATGGGAAAGAATATGGGCTTAAAGGCCCTTTCTACTAGAACCCTACTTAGGAGGAGGGGGTAAAAACTACCTTTTAAGTTGACATGACATTTTACACATTAATGTACCAAAGTAGTACCAAACAAAATGATCTTTCTTAGGCTACGTTTGGCAAGCACGTTGAAAAGGAAATGATTTTTCCTTGTGAGAGTAAAGTGTCACCTCCTAAGGAAATTTTCATTGTGAGGCAGAATCTGAGATTAGGCCGGCCGGCGCCGAGACAACTCAATCGCGTTGATGAAGGCATACGAGTTGCGCATGGGTGAAAAATGCAGGGACAGCATCTTGTCGGTGGCGTTGAGTACGTACTCTTGGAAGACCATAGTGGAGGGGTCCGAGGCACTAACTCTGTGGAGAAGGACTATGTCATCGGTGTAGACAGAGAAGACGGTTGTAGATAGGTCATAGCCGGTGGCTTTCACAGGGAGGAAATGGAGTTGGAGCCAGTACCACCTGGGCTTTGACACAGGGAAAGCATATATGGCCTCCTGGAGGAAGACTTGAGCGGTGAGGTACAGCGGGGAGGGGGCCTAGGGTGCGGACATGGCAGTGACTGAGATAGAGACGTCGTCCTTGGCAGAGAGGAGAGACTTGAAGTCGTTGAACCAGAGGTTGAGGCACTTGAGGGCAGGGAGGCCCAGGACGACTTCTGCGAATGGGCCGACGAAGTGGTTGTTGCTGAGGTCCAGCTCATGGAGGAGGACCATGTGGGAGAAGCTCTTGGGGACGATGCCGCAGAAGCGGTTGGAGTTGATATGGAAGAGGCCTAGGTCAGTTGGAGTTGGGTCAGTTTCCCGTCTTCCGATCGGTAACTGGGGTGGTGGGCAAAGCTAACACAAAAGCGGTTTTCCCCATTAAACATCGGCTTCTTCCTATTTTTAAGGACTTCACAACAATGCGATCTCCAACCTCCAATGGCCGTTGATAGTGCCGCCATTTCTAACCTTTCGATGTCCCTGTCTCAAATAACTCTTTTAACTCTTGGTTATCGCTTCAAAGGAAATGAGGCGATCGACGAACGTGCACCACGATTGAACTGCACGTGAGGAGGCTACGGGGGTAGTGAAAAAGGCCACTGATACAATGAGACAGTCAGCTGAGAAGGTGAAGTCAGTTGGGGAGAAGGTGGCAGAGGGCATCGAGGGAGGGACAAAGATGGGCATCGACAAAGCAAAGTCAGTCGGGCTGGTACACCTACTGGCCTTCTCCGCCATGCATGGGACGCGCATGGGTCACGTTCATGTAATATTACCTCCGCGAGAAGGACAAAATCAATTTTAAGTTGGTTTCGTCTTTCCGAACAACGAAATCACTTAATTTTTATTAAAATTTGATTTCGTTGTTTAGAAAGATAAAATTATATAAAATTTTTTAAAAAAAGTCACGTAGGCACTAGCACTTAGTTGATGCCTCAATGACAAAAACCAACACCACTTTAAAACATATTTCCCAAAGTAGATTAATTTAATAATTAATTTTGTTAAAATTATTATTTAAAAAAATTCCCTTGGTTTTTTATCATTTTACATACTAAAAACGAAAACAATATAAAAGCCTACTTTCCCATAAAATGGATAAAAAGGAGACCCAAACAAAAGCCCAATTTAATTTTCTTTAAAAAAATCATGTAAAGGTTCCTTTCATTTCCGTCCTAAAGTGCATCCAAGTACGCCCTTAACACACGCCGAAAGAAGTCTCAGTCTTACTATTTTTCACCAGAGCCCACTATAGACAAAAAGTAGGGGTTGATAGGCTATCAAGTAACCACATTTGAGAGTAAATGAAGGTTTTGGTAGGATGACTTTAACTGATGTTGTGAGGGGCAACTTTGAGTTAACTTGAGATAGGAATGCGGGTGTGCTTGGCTATATTAACGGAAATATTGTTTAAACTCACACACTATAGCTACCAAACAGTCAAATCCAGCTTATTTTGTTTTTATTTCTGTAATGGGAAAAGCCAAGTACCCACTTATTAGTTGCCATCAAAACATAAACACTGTGCCTGAAGCTGTTTGTAATAAGATATCTTACATCTCATCATACTATATCCTGCGAATATCAAAACATAACATACCGTGCCTGAAGGCTGTTAAAGAACAAGATATTTTACATCTCATCATGCTATATCCCCCAAATAGCTCGCTTCACCGAGACATACAAATCACATAAAGTGAAATGATCAACCATTCTTGCCAGAAGTAAATCCTCTCACAATAAATTTGCAACCATCAAATGATAATACAAGTACGGTCCCAGAAGGTCAACATAACCACATATGCACAGCAGATAACCTCAAAAATTTTAATTAAAAAAAGATAAAAAATCTTTGTGTCCATAAAAGAAAGAAGGCAATAGTTAACTAATGAAAAAACTCAAGCTTCATATAGAACGACAAGACAATATTTTTTTTACTTTTCAAGTTTGTATGTCAATTTTTTTTCATACCGTTTTTCTTAATGAGCTTCACAACAGATAAATCCATACCTTATTACAACCATACAAAGACTATAAGTCTCCAACCACAATCGAGCACAGATATCTATATGCTCGTTAAGAACACTGCATCATAAACCACTAATACCAAAACACCACTAATATCTATGTGCTCCGGAGGAAAGATCCTATAGAAGCAACATAATGACATAACTTCAAGAGGAAAAGGGCATAAGCCACTACTTTTTTCATCTTTGAAAGAACAGGAGATTATAATGCGTAAATCTAAGATTAACTGATGGAGCTAATGACCCATGCATAAAAAGTCAGACAAAAAATGCCAGACTTGAGTGCACAAGACCAAGCGCCATTACATCAAGATATTAACCTTCCGATATAGTCAGTGGAAAGCACACCACATACCATCATCCATACGATGGTTAATCAAAAAATAGATTCTGCACGAACTGAATTGTGAGGAAAGAGAAAAGCTTCGAAGAATAAACTGAAAGATAGATGATCTGACCACCCTACGTAAAGAAAAGAATTACACAAGTTTCACTTTCTTCTCAATTTAAAGTCCAACAAGAGCAATACTCTGACAATTTATTATAATAACTAGGGTGAAGGACTTGCCATCCCCTCCCACCTACAAAGACAATTTCTTACCAAGACTGCATTAGCAGCACAGAAGCTGCGTATTTATTAAAAACAGAGAGATTATTGTCATTTAAACCCAGCTATACTGCACACGTGCACACACACATGCATGCATACACCATGGTAACATTGCACATACAAAAAAACAGAGAGATTATTGTCCTCATTGTAACCCGCTATGCTGCACTGCCTGCACATATTGTTACACACACACAATCAAACTCTCATGCTAAGACCATGTGTGAAACACGCACACGCAAATGCACACGCATGCGCACACGTGCACACGCACCCACCTATGTGCACATGCAAGAAGAATATCTATGGCAGTGGTACCCCACACAGACTATTCAATGCTCCACAACCAACAGTGCAATGAAAGAAACACATGTTACACGAGACATCATAAAGACTAACAATGGTGAACCTCTCAAAAGTGGTCAAAACTGACTTGAAATAGTTATATAATGTGGATAATCAATCAATCTGATAGGAAAATTGAGCATAATGCTTCATTAGAAAAATATTTCAATGCTGAGACGTAGTCTGGAATTTGTGAAGCATGAAACAAGACCTAGATTCTTCAGCTAAATAAACTGAAGTGAAGAGCTTGATATAATGCCACCATAAGTAATCATACAAGTCGATTGGAACCTACTTCACTCTATACCTTCAGATAAACAAAACATTCCCCATGCTACATCAGTTATTTATTTTCTTTTGTCAAGTCACCTTCATCTGTTTAGACCTCACAAAATGAACTTTGCTATGCCAAATGGCACTGTTGTATTCTCACGAAAATCCATCCCAGGTCCCTTTCTTACCATCTCAGGTCAGGTTCTCCTGAGTCAACAAGTTGGTTTTTTATATCTTTTAGAGTGTCATCAACTACCATATTTGCACATCTTAAGTGTCTCGAAAGCAACTCCACTTTTATCATTTAATAGAGCTACTTGAGAACTCTATGTTCCTCCTAGCTCTCTCACTTTACCACATGAATTTTCTCCTTTTGGTCATCTTTAGCTTCTATGGTAGCTGTTCTTTGTTACGTCCAAACCAAGTTTTTGTACCATACAGCTGTTCTCATCACCATCCTATAGAGCTTATCTTCAATCAAATTAGGAGTTAACAATCATAAAGAGTACTTTCACAGATTCTATCAATTTCAATCACATTAGAGAGAGAGAGAGAGATGCCAGAAGACATTGTGGGGAACACCCTTCTGAATTAGACAAATAAATCATACTACATTAGTGAATGCCATATTAGATGCAATATAAGGGACAGCTACATGAGCTGCACCAAGTATGAGGTCTAGTATAGATCCTCAAACTGAGTGTGGTTGGGGAATGGATCATGTCATCTTGGTCTGAGTGCACTTCAATTTAGCCATTAAACAATTTTTATTTTGACCATCAGAATTCAAGTTCTTAAACAATTTCAATACGACATATCTCAATTTTTCATAAAACTTGTTAGGCCTATGTTAGTGCTTCTTTGAACCATTTATGTGGTCATGGTAAAACTCACAGAAAAAAACCCCAAGCCACGGATTGAAGACTGCAAGGAAGTTCATATTAGCTAGCAAAGGCAGGCACACAATATCATAAAAAAAGATTTACAGGCTTAAGTTGAGGCATCTTGACAGTCTTTTTTGTATTCCCAAATGAACTAAAGTCTCAGTTAACTTTAAGTTTGCGCTGTATGTTTTAAAGCCTAGTACCTAGCTTTACATTTTTGGCTCAATCATGTGAAAAAAAAATGTAACTTATTAAAAAGAAGTCAATCTTGACAATTTACACATATTTTATTCTGCTCTTCCATGTGTTGATTCGAATTTCGGTGAAAGGTATTTGGTTCTGTAAATGCCATTGTGGTTAATTTACATAATTGATCCCTTCTCTAACAGCTTAATTTTTAGGTGTGTTCAATTCACACTATCCAGTAACTACGTCATTCATCATTTAACAAATCACCTGCAGCAGTCATGGCAGCAAGACCTATATTACAAATATGGATGTGGTTACTAAAGATTGAACATTATTCTGAAAGATCCTTCAAAACTCAAGGCTGTTCAACAGATGTAGAGCTGACAAAATAGGCATGTGCACTACATGAATATAAAAATATCAAGTAATGTTCTTCAGTCTGTCTTTCCTACGTAGTTAGGGTCACAGGAAAGCCACCAAGAGCAGCATCTTGGTTCATCCAAATTTAATCATGTAAATGTTTCTAACATGACACTGATAGAATAATCCGATAAAATCTAGAAGCATATATTCAGAGAAAATGAAGGAATAACAAGGAGGATATGTTATATCCAACTCATAAATATCTGTATAATTTTTATTAAAGTAAACTATAATTCTTTCACTTATACAATAATCTACAAAATGGGGTCAGCTATCAATGGTAAATGATGGCTTGAGCAATGCCAATCAGAAAAACTAAAACTTCAAACAAAATCATGGCCAGAGCCAGCGCAGGAAAAAATGTCGGACTCCCATATGTACTACCATGGAGCTTCCAAAGAATGGACGTATTGTACATCCTACGAAGAAATGAGTGTTACCTTCTGAATGAAAGAATGTTAGCTCCATTAGTGGTGACGTACTAGGATCTTAAAGGTTACAGAGCTTCAATCGACTCATTATTCTCGTTTTTTACATCTCTCTGAATCTCTTCCAGCACAGTTGCAAGGGCAACTCTCCAGCTAATGCTCCAAGACTCACTACAAAGTACTTTATGAATCATGTTCAATTCTTTATGACTTGCCTTCTTAAATAACCCTCCCAGTGTGGCTCGAACTTCCTCTAATGAAGTTTGTTCACCCTCTGACTTATTCAGCTCTTGTTTCAACAAATCATTACTAGAAAAAGTCTCCCTAGAGCTGCAGTATCCATTACCAGGGTACTTCCTCTTCACCACATCCCTATATAACGTATGGACATTTTCCGTGCTGCCTACTTTGTCAAAACACAGGGTAGATTTCGAATCCCAGTACTCTAAACATTGATGAAAAGGATCAAGAGCTTCAATTGCCTGTGCATCAAAGAGAACAAGATTAATGCTATAATGAAAAAAAAAAAAGGACAGAGTTATCAAACTATAGTTTGAACCACAATCGATTATTTGAAACACACAAACCAAAAGACAAACATTAACTCAAATAGACCTAATATGGCTATTGACTAATACTTACTATTTGTGAACACCAACTAAGACAACAGACAACTCTACCGAAGTCCATTTACTTCTATAGAACTCATGATTGGACATTATTCTTCTTGACAGCAACCAGTCATATCTTACGAGATAAGATATGCATAATAAGCGGGTAAATAATAAGCAGATTTACCTGAGCAATCAGTGGTGACAAAAACCCAAACATTTTGAGCCCATCAAGTGAATCTGGGGGATGCAACAGAGAACTCCTTTGTTTTCCATGGGCATGCTGCCTACTGAGCTCTTGGTTCAGTCTTTCCAATACCATCTGCCAGCATCCAGATGCAGAACTGTGGGTAAAGACCTCTCCAGGGCTCTCTTCTACAGCAACCTGAAACAAACAGCAAAGAAAAATCAAAAGTAGGTAACAAGAATGACTTTATCCTTCCACCAGCTTCTACAATATATTTCACAACAACAACAACAAGGATTCTACTTGTTTAAAACTTGCATATATATAAGAGGAAAATTCAAAATATTGTCATCTGAATATACCTTAAATAGAGGACCAAAGGGTCCACCATCGAGCACCTCACAGATATAGCTGCACATTTGGATTGGGTTGAGAATGCTTATGAACTGGACACGACTCTTATACCCTGAAAGTTTATAATATCTCATAAAACTAAGCGTCTTGCACTTAAATCAGATTTGAAACTTGCATAAACAGTAAACTATTACAAACCTTTAGGAAAAATGGCTTCTTTTGAACACCATTTCTTCCCCAGCACCACGGTTCCAAAAGATAGGGGCTCAATACAGTAATCAAATCTATCAGGTGTCTTTTTCTTGTTAATACCCTTACGGCCAGATTGAATTCCATCTAAATCAACACCAAAAAGTATACTTCCACCAGATGTTAAAGGATGACTTGAATCTCTTGAGCATGATGCACCATCTGAGGATCTAGCAAGTGAATCAAATTCCATATGGCTTTTCCCAGAATGACTAGTATCTGCTAGTTTAGGAACATCTAGCACTGGCTTAATAGGTCCAAGAAATTCATATATGAGGCTTGGTGATGGTTCTTCCAAATCTAAATCAAGATTTCCTTCTCTATCGACCATGTTTTTGTCCTTCAAGTAGACTTCTTCTGATCTAATAACAACCTGTCTTTGTGCTGAGATGGCTGTACTCGGCCCTCCGTCAACTCTGAACCCATATTTAAAGGGACTAACGTTCCCTTTTAAATTTGATTCAACAACTTCAGGATTACCTATATAGTCAGACTCAGATATTGCATTTATGTCAGGAGCTGTAGTTTCCTGAATGTTTCTAGACCTTCCATAACTATCACTTCCTATGGAATGGTTAAATGAAGGTATAACACTTTCATGAACCCTATTGCCAGTTATTTCCACTTTCTGTCTTCCTTCATCTGTTTTTTTACACAGTTTCGTATTAGAATCCAAAACCATGTGGAGGTCTTCAGAAGCCCATTTTGAAATAGAATGTGGATCACATTCTAATGCTTTTACCAATGTGTGCAACTGATCCATATCATATCGAACAAGGATATATCTTTGCATAGAGTCACATGAACATAGGAGGTTTGAATGGTTCAAACATGCAAACCGATCTGGAGTGCATTGACAGCCAGCAGCAGACAGGTGCAAATCGTAAAAGCAAAAAAAACACTCCTTTTCACAAACCAGGTCAAAATTCTTGTCCATTTTTTGAATGTCCATATAGGGTAGTAGAGCCTCTCTCCTTTCCTTCTCCATTTCTACTCTTGTCTATCAAAAAGAAAAAAACAGAGCTAGTCGGACATCAGCAAAGATATGACGTCTTGAAATTTCGAGAATGGAAAACAATCATGGGAATTTGTATGCTAAAGGGTGTAGAGCAGATAGATAACTTGACTTCACACTGTTGCAACATGAGTAGCGTGATATACACACACACACACCCCTATACATACACACAGTGATAACTTGTTCTAAGATGTGTAACAATCAGAAAGACAAGTCTTTGCCAATTTGGACAACTCGTTTGTCAAATGAGAAAGTTAGCCAATCAGTGTGAACATGTGAATCTGATAATCCTATTTTAACCCCATAAGGACTATAGCATAATTGTTAAACTGATACAAGTTACAGCTAGAATAAGAAAAATGTAATAAAAATAAATGAACACATGTTATAAATTTTTATTACATTCCCGTATAATAGCTATTTATTAAAGGAATGTTCCAAACAAAGAGTGAGTCAGTCATGTGACATCAAGGGTCATATATCAGAGGTTTGAATCACTCTGCTCTGATCCTACTCTTTTAGGCAAACTGATTATATCTATGGCTAGTTCAATATAGCTGAAAGGACTACTTATTTATCCTCACTAAATCTCAGCACTCATATAAATGGTAAAAAAAGCTTCACATATTAAAAAGCACAACTTTAAGTCACTAGCTGCTTTTCTGCTGGTCAACGTATATGGTGGGATCCACAAGCATAAACTTACATCAAAATAAAAAACCTAATCATAACATTGACAAAGAACTACAACACATAAGCAGTTCTCCCGTTATTTGTACTTCTGATTTTATTCAGTTTCCACATAAACAATAGCAATGTTGAACCTTTTATCTCAGAGAAAGATATTCAAATAAAACAAAGCCAACTGTAGTAATGATTTCCCCCCCTTTTCTTAAAGACCAGGAAGAATTTAATGATGCTTATATGGAAAAAAGCAGAAGTGCAACTCTGTGAGAGGTTACCTTAAAAGCCTTTGTCAGTGTTGTTTCCTTCCCACAAAGATCCTTCCATCTTACATTATCAGGGTCATTCTTTCCAAGAAGCAAAATCTCTGATAGTGCCCTCACAGCTCTTTGAACTGCCCCTAATAGCAACTTGTCATGTGATACCGATGTCTTTCTACACTGTTTACTGTAGAGCTCGACAGCACTTTGTCCATGTGGTAACCAGTCAACAGGAGCCACATTTACAGCCTCCGCACAGTTAAATCCACAATTAAAGCCTGAGTGGTATGCCCTTGGAAAAGTGAGAACGAACTCACCGCATTTCTGCACAGCCCGATACACGGGAACACCCTCATTTCTTAGGATTGAAGGAGACAACTGAGTTACCTGGAGGTGGAAAAAAAATTAACAATTCTTCTTCCTGTTAAATAAACTAAAGTGGCTGTCAAAGTAATAAGAGAGGTTCTTGTTACCAGTTCATTCAACAAATCTGGTTGTCGTTCAAAGAGATCAGGAAGATGTTTTTTCATGGCTGTTTCCAATTTTTCAGCACCACTTCCAGGGACTCCATACCACAATTTTGGCTCACCAAAATGGTGATAATTCAGTGAGTACAAATGGTGGTCTTCTACATGCTGTATGAAGTAATATAAGATATCTTCGATAATAAAAAAAAAAAAAAATTTACAAGCATATACAGCACAAATATAAGAAATTAAAAAAACAAAGTGTTGTAATTTTGCAACAAAGGACTACTTTCCAAATACTTACCCAACAGAATGAAGAAAAGCACATCCCAATATATAGCCAAGGAACTACAACCCCTGAAATATCACTATGTTCAAAACAAAGTACAGACCCTGGAAGCCTGGGGAAATTATTTAAATTCCATCCTGAAGTTACATATTGATCCGATTCACACCCATTTAACTTGCTGCTCTTAGGAAAGCCACTCCCAAAGGCTCCAGTTTCCAAGTCAGCGCCATAAAATACCTAAGTTATTAAGAAATTGGTTTCAGGTCAGGTACAACAAAAACTTGTAGAGATAAACAGTTAATCTCAAAAGATACAACATGACACTACCTTAATTTCTTCTGTTGCCTTTTCAACGATCCTCCAATATTCGCCTTCTATATCTTCCACAGAAGGTTGCCTACTCTTTTCAGCTTGTTCATTACTTATACTTGTTATAGCATCATTGATTCCAAAATATTGTTTTTTAAAATCATCAGCATACTTCTGAAAGGATTCAAGTGTGAAATCTAGACCCGGTTGGAATCCAAACTTTTCATCAGCATCAGAAGCAACATTATCATCAACTAAGTCGGAAACTACATTGGAATTACGCCTACGGGTCATTCCAAATTGGGACGACCTTCGATGTTTCCTCTTCCTCCGACATCTGGTTCTTTTTTTTATTGGCTCCCTGTTTTGAAGTTTATTGACTTGTTGGACCCGTGTGGCAAATTTTGCATTTTGCCAGATTCTCTTCTCTTCCAACAGGGAAGGAGGATGCCATGACGGAGGCGGAACAATGCGACATATACCATATGGTTCCACCTTCTCGCGAATGCTTTCAATGTAGCTCAATGTATCTTCAAATTCCTGAGAAATATGATCCACTTGTCAGTAACGAGTAAATACCAATTCTACATTCTTTTTAACAACAGAAATGTAGAAAGGAGGTTTCCTGACAGTGCTACTCACTGTGAGGAATCTACACAACAAATCTCATAACTTTCTGCTGATCTACAAATGCTAGTTCTCTGCAAAAAGAATAAATTAGTTTACCTCCTCAGTTGGATAGAATGCAGGGGCCTCGTCAATGAGTGGCCTAAATGATTCTTCAGGATTCCATCTTAACAAAACCTGTTTAAAATCTTTAGCATCAGTTATCAGACCACACACAGCAAAATTATACAGAAAAAATAGTGAAAAACTGCTATTCCATTAATGACAAACCTTTGGCGAAGTGTGTTCAAAAGAGCAAACCTGCAAGACGTGTAAATATAACAAATCATTGAAATGTAAATACAAGAAAATAAAAGATTGAATCACTAAATTAGGAAAAGATTCAATGTCAAAAGAATTTTCCTACATATCTCTCCTGATAACAACCACACATAAAGGCAATCAAGAGGAAAAAAATGTGGACAACAATTACAATAACAGCATGAGGTTTCCATTCTGCAAACCATTCTCCAAATTCCATCAAATAGATTACAGTTATATGTCATAGCTTCCACATGACGACATAAAATCCCAAAAAATTATACTGCAGAATAACTTGGACAAAGTTACATGTTTATAAAAGTTTATAATAAATTAAAAATAATTTCACTAAAATAGAAAATAAATTTCTACTAATAACTCTATTCAGACATGCATCAAAAGCATGAACAATGTACAGATGTTAAGTCAGCATGCTTGTAATATTTGTCTTGTTTTGCTGACCCCATACAAATGAGAGATGATGATGATTTCAAGTATTTCTCTTGCAGAAAAAAAAATATTTCTCTTCCTGATCAAATGAAAATTGTATCAGCAACAAAAATGGAGGCAAAATCTTAAAACATAGGAGGAAGGTTAATCTTATAGAGGAGGAATGCAAAAACCTTGTTAGGACAGTTTGCTTCCTCATCGGAGCTAATTTCAAGAAAACCATAATTGGTCCAAGTCCTGCGTTTCCTAAGGCCCCGCTTGCCCTTTACATCATCACAAGTATCAGATTCATCATGTCCTTCATTCTTATGCGATTCTGTAGCTTCTTCCATAGCATGCCTACTTTTTACTGCAAGGTCATTGAAAGGACAACAGCAATTTAGAAGACAGATTTGTCAATAGTAATACACAATAATTTTCCTAATTTTTACACATAGCAAATGTGGGAATTATAAAAATGATATTCATACTCCACTTTCTCTGCACTAAAAACCTACACCAGCCTCTGATTGGACAGAAGAAATGAATCTCCATGTTGTCAGGTGTGACTCACCTTCTCTATCCAATAAGAGGCTGGAGTAGGCTTTTGTTGCACAGAAAGTGGAGTAAGAATATCAGCTTCCAATTAGGAATTATTTATTACATATCACAGATTTTTTCAATAAATATATATCCCCAAGGAAAGAGAAAATTGGAGCCAAAATGCGGTCTTTATGTGCCATGATGGAGATCTAATAAAGAACAACTGATACTGGGTCTAAAAAACCAGTTCAATGAGAAAATGTTCTACTAAAAACAGACCATCTGCAGGAGTTCAAAGCTTCAATCCCTTGATAATAAGCAATAAATATCAGATGTACCAGAGCATAAAAAACAAAAAAATCCAGAAATTTTGATTTGTTTTCCAACTGCAAAAAAAAATTACATAAATTCATCGAAACTCCCTCACATTCCAAATGAAATTGCAAACTTTTCATCAACTGCAACAAAAAATCAAAAGCCGAACTCAAAAATAAATAAAAAAAACCAAAGAACAACGATACAATCAGGATCAAGGCAACAAAAGGAATTCACCGTCATTAAATTAAGAACCACACATAATTTCAGTCCCCAATACAAGAAAAGAAACCCGCAGAACTGTCGAAATAAAAACAACAACCCCTTGACCCAATTCTCTCCCTTATACACTAAAATGCATAAAACACACACACACAGATCGTGCCTTTGGTGTAAAAATTCAATTACCTACTCTTTCAGCAATTTTCTAAACAAATTCCTTGGCTAAACATCTCATAAAATTTCCATGAATCAAATGGGCCCAGGATTCAATCACAAGCACTACCACCCTCACAGATCATACCATGCAGCTAAATTAAAACAGATAAAAACCATGAATTATGAAAAAAAAACTATATACAACAAATACCCACATAAGATTAAAAAAAAAGAAGATAATATGTTTTGTACCGTGTGCGTGGGAAGCTATGCAGAACGGGAGAAGTCAAGTAAGAAGACAATGAAACAAAAAAAAAGGAAGAAAAGATTAGGCGTGGGGTGGATTGGTGGTATTGTTGATGAACAACTGCAAAACCGATGGCCCAAGCCTCAGGTTTCCGGTCTGCTCTCTTCCCCGGGAATATTTATTTATTTATTTATTTATTTATTTAATTAGTTATTTTAATGATGTTTGCTTTTTTATAAACTGTGTTTTGAGTACCAAAAAAGGAAACTCGAGAGAGAGAAGGTGTCTTTTTACCATTACGTTTTGTAATTAGCCTTGGGCTCTGAAATTGCGAAAATGCCACTCCCGAGTCCCAACCGAAGTAGCAGAGGAAATCCATCTTTAGATTTCTTTTTTTTTTTAAAAATTTTTTCTCAGCTTTTTTTTTTTAAATCTTCAATGTCCAACAAAAGCTATCACACGTAAAAGGGTTTTATTAAATAAATTTATTTAATAAAATATTAGATAAATAATACTACACTGACGTAAAAATTTATGCACGATAAAACTATTTCATCGTCCAAACACAATTGATTAGCCGAGCTTATTTTTATAGACCTTATTAATCAATAATTTTTAAATAATAAAGTAAATTTATTGCGTGTAAACCTTTATGTCACTATTTTATTAAATAAACTTTAAAGAATAACACCAAGTAGTATTAAGACTCCCAAATCTTAATTAAATTTAACTAATTTTTTATATAAAATAATAAACATATTTAATCTAGTTTGGGGGAGCTATTGTTAGACAAAAATATACAATCGATTTAAAAAATGAAAATTAAATTAGCCCTTTTGTATTTCACTTCTTCACATGAATAATGTTACAACTTTCATGTAACTTTCTTTAATTTTTATCGGCTTGGATTTATTTTAAAAAATACGCTTAAATTGTCAAATTAATTTAAAATAATAATTATTCGTTAATTATTTACTGGTATTTGGAAACAGAAAGAAAGAAAGAGTCCACACGCACGAGACCTGCGCGACCGTGTGTACTTTCCTCGACGGGAATGTCTCTGTAAATACTCCTTGGTTTGTTCTTTATTACGGAAATGCCACCTTAACTGCCCCTTTGCGTGGGGCTGGGAAAAGTGCACGTAGTCGCCGATTGCACGCGTGAAGGTGACTCACGTGGCAAGTCTTATGAGATAGTTGCTGGGCCGTGAGAAAGTGGGCCTGCTACCCGTTGCATCTTCATGGGCTGGTAAAACTAAAATCTTACAAGGCTTGGCACTGCCCATTTGTATGAGGCCCAACCATTCACGACCGAGCTGAGTTTATTCGGGCGTGTATCAACTTCTTGGTCGTAATTGTAATTTTTTAAAGTCTATGACTAACTTTGACGATTAAAAGATTTAAGTGTAATTTACCTGTAATCTAAGCTCCATCTTCAAATATTTAATATTATAGTTTTGCCAAACATGTAATAGTCAACAATTATAGAAATTATTTTTTCATATCTATTCTTATTGTGAAGGAAAATATTTTTCTCGCATTTATTTCTCACAGAGAAACTCACGCATTACTGATAAAATGGGCAGTGACGTCATTGTAAGACTTTAAAACCACATTAACGTATGAATTTTTACGTGAGAATCACGTCTACTATATAGCACTGCTCTATTGTGAAACAGTTTGGTAAAATTACCCGTTTGCTTAATTAATGTTGATACCTATAATTTTTTGAAAGTCCCATTTGGATGACTCTTGATTCAAGTAAATTGCGTAAGCCCAAGCATCATCGACTGCTCGCTTTCTCATTGGATCTTAATAGAAAAACTTACGATGCCTAAGCTCATGCTGTCACACTGAACCCATCTTCGTAAAATTTCTTATTTTGTAAAAGATCTATTTATATTAATTAGGGTTAACGTACAACTTTATGGACTTAGGCATCAAATTTTGATCAAACGACTCACATAACTTAAGTGGTAGATTAATTTTTGCCCTCTTACACGGATCTCAATCTAATAATTATAACGTCTAAGTGCACACTAACATGTGTGGGCCCAAGTTCCTATAAACTTTTTCGTTACAATATTATGGAGAAGAGTAAGACAAAGGTCAAGTCGCAGGTTGAATATAATCCTTGCCTAACCAACCGTTTCACAATATCAACAAGTTGTTATAATTGGCCAAGTCTCCTTACCTAACTAGTGCTAGGTGAGTCCCACTTGGTCCCATCTGGCTGCTGACTTTTGTTAGGCCCCACGTTGAGCCTATGTGGTGGACTCGATCACTTGAACAAAGAGCTGGGTCCCGAAATCTCTCTCCTTTCTATGCAACATGTGACCGTCGCCAAATCTCCATCCGCATTCCCCGCCAAAGGAAATCAAGCTAAACCTCGTTCAACAGTCAACACGCATATCTCCCTCTTTCTGCTCTGGCCTTTTCTGCAACTTTCTGCCCCCCACTCAGTCTACCACTTGACTCTTTGTGTTTTTTCAACGATGCCCATTATTCAACAATGGCGGACATGGGTTTTTACATACTGTGTGCCGTTCCAGGAGGAGGAGAATCGACATGGGTCTCTGGCTTATAGGTATTTTATTACTGGCTCACTCTCCCCTCATATGGGTATGTTTTGTCTTCAAGCCTTGAGCCAAGTAGCCAACCAAATCATGTTTCTTTATCATTTATCCAGCTTTGAGAAGTCGGCTGGCCAATGCTGAGGGTTCTCTTCGCTTATATAAATCTCCAGTCTCGTTCCTTTGCTGTCATTGTAGATCTTCCTGCCATTGGCTACATTGATCTGCAGAGCTTGGGAAACTTGTTCTTTATTTCAGGCATTTGAGTTTTGAATCTTTGCTTTGCTGGGAATAAATTTTTATTCCCATTGAGTGGACTAGCAGAGAAGATGGTCCTCCATAGCATCTCTCTGCTTCTGTGTTCCTTCCTTGCAATTATTAATGCTGTGGTGGGGCTGAACTCCGACGCACAACTTGAAGCAATTAAGGCCTTCAAGAGTTCGATCACCCATGACCCATTCGGCGCTTTGTCCGACTGGTCTGACAGTCATCATCACTGCAACTGGACTGGCATTGAGTGCAGCTCTTCGGGCAGTGATGTCGTTTCGATCTCTCTCCCGAAGATGGGACTGAAAGGAGAGATTTCGCCCGCTCTTGGGAACGTCTCAACCCTGCAGATTCTCGACTTATCGTCGAACCTGTTCTCGGGGCTTATTCCTGACCAACTAGGTGATTGCTTAGAACTGGCTGGCTTGTCTTTCTCCAACAACTCCTTGCGTGGTCACATTCCTACATCATTTGGGAGGCTCAGAAGACTACAAATTCTGATCCTGGACAGCAATTTCCTGACTGGGAGCATTCCTGAAAGCATCTGCAATTGCACGGACTTGATCACACTTAGCCTAAACGAGAACAACCTCACCGGTAGGGTGCCCTTCAACATTGGTAATTTACTCAATCTTGAACACTTCACTGCTTTCTCAAATAATCTGGTCGGTTCCTTACCTGCATCTATTGGTAGATTAACTCCACTGACACATCTAGACTTGAGTGATAACAAGTTGTCTGGAACAATACCTCCCCACATAGGGAATCTATCTAGCTTACAGTTGATTCAGATATTCTCTAATGAGTTGTCCGGAGGAATCCCACCTGAACTAGGGAGGTGTACTAACCTCACAGCAATGAATCTTTATGAGAATCGGTTCACGGGTAGCATTCCTTCTGAGTTGGGAGGATTGATCAACTTGGAGGTTCTGTATTTGTATAAGAATCAGCTTTCTTCCAGCATCCCTTCATCTCTTTCACTCTGTAGATCACTCATCAAACTGGGTCTTTCGGATAACAATTTGACCGGTAATATACCAACTGAACTCGGGTCTTTGAGATCATTGCAGTGGCTGTCACTCCACTTTAACAAATTGACAGGACAGATACCCTCATCACTGATGAATTTGACAGATCTGCGATATTTAGCCCTTGCAAACAACTCACTTACAGGAACGATTCCCACAAACTTGGGATCACTGCACAATTTGGAGATTTTGCTTTTGTATAACAATTCCTTAGAAGGTCCAGTTCCTTCTAGTATCAAGAATTGTTCACGCCTTCAGGTGATTAGTTTGACGTACAACAGACTGTCTGGGGCCATTCCGTCAGGCATGGGATTGTTGAAAAACATCACATTCCTCTCTTTAGGGGGAAATCAGATGGTTGGAGAGATACCAGTTGGGCTGTTCAATTTAACCCAACTTACTACTCTTGATTTGTCTCAGAACAACTTAAGTGGGTTGCTCCAACCAGACGTTGGAAAACTTAGGAGCCTGAAAAAACTGAGGATTGAAGGAAACTCATTTCTAGGGAATATTCCTCGTGAAATTGGAAACCTTACTCAATTAATCGATTTGCTACTTGCACATAATCGCTTTTCTGGTCGGATTCCAGTAGAGATATCAAAACTGTTGCTCCTTCAAGGGCTTGGTTTAGATGAGAATGATTTGGAGGGAACACTTCCCGATGAAATTTTCAAGCTAAGGCTACTTACAGATGTTAGAGTAAATGGGAACGGATTCACTGGTCCCGTCCCAAACTCTATATCGGAGCTTCAATTCCTTCTGCGCCTGGAAATGCAGAGGAATCAGCTACATGGGTCAATCCCAAGTAGCATGGGCCAACTTGAAGGTCTCATGATCTTGGATCTATCCTACAATCATCTTACTGGCTCCATCCCCCCTAGTTTTTTGGGAGGCATGAAACATATTCAGCAATATATAGACTTATCAAATAATTTCTTGAGTGGTCCTATCCCAGCAGAGCTCGGAGAAATGGAAATGGCGGAATCTATTGACTTGTCCAACAATAATCTGACAGGAGGTATCCCATCTACAGTTGAAGCCTGTAAGAATCTGGTCTTCCTTAACCTATCCCAAAACCAGCTTTCCGGTGAGATCCCATCTAACCTAGGAAAATTGAGGTACCTCAGCACTCTTGATCTTTCTAATAACAACTTGATTGGTAGCATACCAAGAAGCTTCGGAAATCTAACCAGCTTGAAGAGCTTTAACCTCTCCCACAATAAGCTAGTTGGACCTGTACCAAGCTCAGCTTTTTTCCAAAGCTTGAATATATCAGATTTGGAAGGTAATGTTGGTCTTTGTGGAACCGTAGTAGTTGGTCTATGCACTGATGCAAACGACAAGACTACTTCACACCGCTTCTCGAAGAAGGCTCTCATAGTTGTCCTCGTTCTTTCATCAGTGATTGTGTTAATATTGCTCATCGGTGGAATTATGCTAATTTCTAGTCACAAGAGAAAGCAAAAACCAAAGAGTATAGACCCAGAAATGGACTATGCTGTTGCCCCCAGCCTTATGAGACTCACCCGTAAGAACTTGGAATTGGCCACTAATTTCTTCAGTGAGGCCAATGTCATTGGTAGTAGTGGTTTGAGTACAGTCTATGAAGGACAATTGCAAGAGGGGCGCATCTTTGCTGTGAAAGTACTGAACTTGGGTGATTTATCCTTGGAAATTGATAAAATTTTTGAAACTGAACTGAAGACATTGACTCACCTGAGGCACAGAAACTTGGTTAAGATGTTGGGCTATGCTTGGGAGAGTGGTAAGTTGAAAGCGTTGGTTTTGGAATATATGGAGAACGGCAATTTGGAAACAGTTATACATGAGCCAGGTGCAGATGGATCAAGATGGGTACTCTCTGAAAGGTTGAATGTATTTGTTTCCATTGCAAATGCTCTTGTGTATCTGCATTCAGGTTATGATTTTCCAATTATCCACTGTGATCTAAAGCCATCTAACATTCTCTTGGATCGAAATTATGAAGCCCACGTAAGTGATTTTGGAACAGCTCGGATATTAGGAGTTCATCTGCAGGATGGAGTGAGTCTTTCTTCATCTTCAGCATTCCAAGGCACTATAGGCTACTTGGCGCCAGGTAACTTAATCTTGTATTTTTTTTCTCTTCTAAATATCAATTCTTACAATATCATAAGCCGTAAGATTGGTTTAACTCTCCTTTTAGTCAAAGGTAATAATTACAGATGGGCATGCTACTTTACTGTTCGATTGCTTAATTATTCATTTACCTACCGCAAAGCTACTAGTCAATTTAAGCTGTCTTTGTTTCCTAACAGAATTTGCTTATATGGGGAAAGTGACACCAAAAGCTGACGTCTTCAGTTTTGGTGTGATCATGATGGAATTTCTCACGAAGAAGAGACCGACTGGGGGCTTGGAAGAAAATGGCATGCCCATTACATTGCAACAATACGTTGAGAAGTCCCTCACCAATGGAGAAGATGGTGGTCCTCATTTTCTGGATCCTCAACTTGTTTCAAGTGTAAAGACTAATGCTGAGAGAGAAAACATTGTGGAGCTGCTGGAGTTGTCCTTGTCCTGTACTCGACAATTTCCTGAGGATCGGCCTGACATGAACAATGTTTTGTCTACACTTCTGAAGATCAATGACAAGCATTAGAGGCTAATGGAGCTAAGAACCTTGATCAGAAACTACACTGTATCACATAATCAAGTTATGTTCCTTGAGGTTCTTGATGTGAATGACAAGCTCACATCTGCCTGTTGTCTGCATTATGTGTTTGTCTCAAGAGTCCATTGTATGCAATGAGGGTAAACAGTTTCTCTTTGTACCTTACCAACGGAAAAAAAAAAAAATCCTCACAGTTAAAGAGTGAAAGAACAGCAGTCCACATTAGAATACTAAATACTCCCTCTGTCCCAAATTAATAGTTCTATCTAGGGAAAAATTATTCTATATCAATAGTTTCATTTTGTTGAATTTAAGTGAATGGGTACTTAAATTAGAATATCATAAGCTTATTTTCCGTTCTCATAAATGTGGGTTTGGTTTCACCTTTCAATAAAAACCACTATTTTTCTGAATGTAATTATTAATATAGAACGGAGGGAGTATAAGTAAACCTGAATTGTCTATTAACTTTGAGAAGGATAGGACTTGATCCATTCCGGGCACTTAACACTTCATTGCTGCAATTGGAGCAATGAGCTCCTGAAACATAAAATGAACTTTTGCCCAATGCAGTTTTTCTTGTAAGTAATAAAGAGCAAGAAATTATAGGAAAGTAGAAAGCAATTGCTAAACCGTTTGAAACTGTACATAAGAAGTAACAGGCAATTTGTAAAAAGGAACTCTTTAGTCATAGAAAGTCCTTATCGGTTCCTTCACAGCTTGAAGGAGTAGGATTTTTCCATACGAGTTGATGTCGAAATTTGTTTGCAGCACATCTTTTTAAGTATTTTTATGAGATAACACATCCATTTGAGGGGGATACAGGCAAATAGAACTGGTCTACAAGGGTGACTTTATAATTATTTGAAACGTGATTGACCGAATGAAATAAGTAGAGGCCTTTATGCCTACCCAATTGGCATTTGGCTGTCTCAATGAGTGCTCGAGTCCCCGTGGTGATCCTTCTTCCAGAGGCAATACTTTATAGCCCAAAAGTAAAGAAGGATCAAGTAGAGAAAACTGTTGAGCCTTAGCCTGATAGAATCAACAATGATTTTGTCAAAGAGGATTTGAACCTAGGTCACTTTTAACTGGGCAATTTGATCGTGGAAAGAGACCCATTAGTATGCACCCAGATCGCATGTGCTGGACGCATCAGGGCCACATAATTTCGATCGTGTTGCAACTGTTACTCATGGGGTGGATTTGGATATATCCCACCAGATGGAGCAGTTTTTCCTATTTTTAATTGACAATGAGCACATCGTAAGCTATATATGGGAATCGTTCATCCAAAAGATCGATGACACATATATCAACATTAGTATCAACAATATACATATTAGGGTACAATAATGTTAATGATATTGATGCTATTGTATCGATCTTAAATATTAAGTGTAGTATACACTAAGCTCATTGTTAGAGGAAAATACAAAAATTCTTCCCGTAATCAGGACCAAGCATATTACTTACCAGCACCAGCACCAGCACTTACTTTAAAAAATATGCAACCTACACATATTAACTTCCCTTTAGTTGAAAATGGTAAAATGACATACTGAGCTTGTCTTTAATTCTTAATTAGGTTATCATATGATTGAGGTAGAATTCACTTAAAAAATACATGAGAGAACGATTTGATATCACAACCAGACACAAGGTACTTCCATTAAAAATTGCTACGCGAAGGAAGGAAAGTCAAACTAGACCAGAAGAGCCATCTTTGTCCAGCCAAATTTTTTGTTTAGGTTATATTGTTACTACTATTTTAGTTAGAGGTGGTAATGGGCTATGCCAGGTCGGACACATTGGGCTTACATAGCACCGGCTAAACCCATGATAAAGTGATAAAGGCTGGTTCGGCCTGCATCCGTACCTTCGAAGAGTAGACCCGGTATGCGTGTGCTGAGCTCCGGTTAAAAATACAAAAAAAAAATAATATAAATTTATAAAATTTTTAATTTAAGTATCTATCGATTATTTATAATTTATATAATTTTAATATAAAAATATTTATATTTTAAAAAAAAAAATTATTAATCTTTTCTTTAATTCATCTAAATGAGCGAGGATGATTCAAAAGGGTGAATGATAAAGAGAAGGAAAGAGAGAGAGAGAGTTGGAAAAATTATTCAATGGAACACTATTGTACAGGTAAATATGTCATCTCGATGAATAACAAGTTTAACTAATCTATATATATTTTTAAATAAAAAAAATAAAATATAAATACAAATTTCAATTTATGTATTAAAATATGAATAAAAGTATATACAACCATGTGGTAGAGTAGTCTAGGGCCGTTTTGGGGCACAAGACCGCAAAATGCAGTATAGTACGGATCGTCTAACGTACAGACCCGGGCCTATTCATGAGAGGCAAGGGTGAAGCCCGGCTGGTGCTTAGTAGGCCAACCCGGCCATTGCGACCTTTAATCTTAGTAATCAATCAGTTTATCAGCTTAGTCATATTAACATTAGTGGGGTTTCAGCATATGCTATTGAGTAGGCTCATGATTTACCTTCGCCTTCTCCTTCTCCACAAGGAGAAGAGAAGGTGGTCCATGGGCCACTTCTCAACAGAAGCTACCAAGAACTTGATACCTGGATCATGGATTGGTGGTCCACTGAGCCACCACATCTGACTAGGAACCCATTCAATACCATTGGACCACAGCACCAGCCCACTTAGACCATTTATTGGTGGGGCCCCACATGCGGAGTTTGCTGGTATGTACCAGCGGTACCTAGGACCTCTGAAGGCCAGGTTATCGGTTTTGACCTTGACCCACTCATCATCTCTTAAGAGTCTTCTTATCTGACACACACAAATAATCATATTGTCATAATTATGTACTCTCTCTTTTTATGTTAATAATTATATTTTAAAAAAATTCTTATCTTATATTAATAATTTTAGTTAGTAAAGAGTTTATTTCATATTAATTGCTCTTTTTTGTTTAATTTGAGTGATTGGGTGCTTAAAAAAGAGTCCATCAAGCTTATTTGTTCTTTTCATAGATGTTAATTTCACCATTCAATAAAAAATTTTATTTTTTAAATATAATTATTATTAAAGTGGGACAAAGGGAGTAGTAGTTTTTATTGAACGGTGAACTTACATCTATGAGTATAGAAAATAAACTTATGATACTCTTTTCTAGAGTACCTAATCATTTAAATAACATAAAATAAAAATATTAATATATTTATTTTTTACTAAATGGAGCTATTAATTTGAGATAGAGGGAGTAATTAATTAGATGTTTTAATTATATGGCCACTAACATAGATTATATCCTTGCTTACCTAATGCATGGGATATGTTGGTATTACGTATGCTTAAAGGCATTGGTGGTAAGATACAATGCTCAAAGATGTCAGTTTCCTTGCATATTACACTTATCTAATGTGTATGACATGTAGGCATTGCATATGTTTGAGGGCATAGGCGGCAGAATACAATGCTCAAAGAGGCCGGTTACCTTGCTTTTTCTAATTGGATCCTAAGAACTTTGGGCCATTTGATAAATCTAGACCTAGTAAGATTTGAGGTTTGGATGAGCAAGTCTTAAATTTTTTCCAGTCCCATTCAGACCTCAAGTGGTTATTATGTCTTGGGGACGGTAAAGTGTTCACACATTAAGACCTATCAAATGGTTTGATTGCATCTTGAAAATATGCTTTCCCAGTCAACTCGTTTCAGACCAGTCAAGATACCCTCCCTCATTAACAAAAGAAAAAACTGGTAATTTGAACTTTTGACTTGAGTTAAATGATAGTCGGCATGTATGAATAGCAAACCAGATTACCTTTTAGACGAGTTTTTCATACTCTACTTGACAACGAGCCTAGCGTAAAAAAATACATAGGAACTTTTGATATTGATATCAATAATACACATATTAGTGCTAGTATGAAAGGCCTTAATATACACTAATATGTGTATCATCAATCTAATAGATAAATGTTCTCATACATTCTTTACACTAAACTCATGAAGAAGAACATTTAAAACGCTTCCCCAATGTCAGTTCATGTGTTGTTACGTGTCAGAAAATTATTAGGTTTCAAAAAACATTTGGGCCCACTTTCGTTTACCATATATGATTCCTCCCTTCTGTACTGTAATTGTTTCGGAAGTACAATTGCCAAAGAGATGTCAGGTTCATGCATCGCTCAGCCTGTACCTGAATTAGTGAAGAGAACTCTTGCAACCCAAACAGACCCTTTTAAAGTATTATGCTACTCATCTATTATTATAATAATTATTTTATCTATATATTAGTGGGCTCGAATTCATATAAATTTTTTTTCTATATATATATATATCATTACAAATTTAGCTAAAGAATTTTTGGGGAAAATCTCACTCGTGGTCACCCTTAACTAACCCTTAATTACCATTATGTGCGGATGCGCGATTGTGACTATACTAGTCACTTTTTAATTTCTATTGTTTTCTTAAAAAGTCCTGTTATTATGTAGGATTGTGAATTTTTTTTATAGACATCAATATTACCCATAACACCATCCAATCACCACTATTGCAATCTCCACCAATATCACCCTTGAATTCTTATTATTAATGCAACCACCACTTTTTTTCTTCTTAACCCATTGACCCTACTCATCTAAGCACCGTGACTACCACCCCGTTGCCATTGCCTCCACCACCGCTGCTTATATGTTGTTGCTTATGCTACTTCTCCTTCATTACTTTTACCTTTGCTACCCCTTCGTCGTCATCATCCCACTACTACCGGTGCTACCATTGCTATTATCACTTCCACCTCCACAATTATATAGTTATTGTTGGGGCCACCACATTGCCGCCAAGTATAACATGTCATATACAATATAAATTTAGTGCTGTACTCCATATAGTAAATATATTCTTTGTATCTCTCCCAATATAAATTCATGCAGTAAAGTACCACCACCTTGGGCAGCCCAGTGGTGGCCAAAATTGGCCATTGGCCTGTTCTTGTGGAGGGGACTAACAGCCTGGTGGAGGGGTTGGGGAGCTTGATTGAGGATGGGTGGAGGACCTGGTGTAGAGGCAAAGCAGAAGGGGTTGTGATGTAAAAGGTTGGGGAGCTTGATTGAGGGGCATTGTAGATGGGTGGAGGGGCTGGCTGTGCAGTTAAAGGGAAGGAAGGGCTCAACGGGAAGGCGGCTTCCTCGCCGTTGGAAGCAGATCTAGTGGAGGAGTGGATTTGGTGCCATTGAAGGCAGATCTTGTAAAGGTTTTAATTGTTCTTTTAATGGTTTAATTTTAAAATTTTAATTTAAAGAGAAGGGCATTTTGTAGAAGTGAAAATGCTGACTACTAATTAAGAACATTATATACTTGTCTGGCGAGCAGGCTTTTTGTCCCGCGTGGATGGGTATTAGTCTTCAATCATTGTTTCTTACCGTGAAAAGCCCCTTGATTAATTACTAATTGGCTTCAGCTGTATGGTAAGGTGAGTCATGATAAGCTCTACACAATGCATGAGCACATGCGGGCCATTGATGAGGGTGATCTCTTCTCCATCTCTGCAACAGCTCTTGACATACCCATGTGAGTATTTTTCAATACTACTTGAAATTTAACAGGGATCTTTGTCTGAGATCCAGTGATGTTCCTCTTCTTGTAAAGGGAAGCTCAATAGTTTTATAATCTTATGTATTTTTTTTTCTGGTGATTTTTCTGCACATATCCTGTGTTTACACTTTCTCGGGCTAATTATAATATAAAGTTCACGAAGAGATAAGCATTTTTCATATTTCACTCAGACAAGCTTAGTGTAGGAAACACAAGAACTTTTTATTGATGAAATCAATAGCTCTAGTGCATATTAATATTAGTGATATTAATACACATGTGCTAGTATGTGAACTGTTGATATTAAAATTTAAAAGTTCACATGTTTTTCTTATCTTCAGGCTTATTATCATGAAGTAAGTATTGATCATGTCGAGGCGTCAAATCTTCCTAGTTAAACACATCTTTTCTAAATAAATTAAACTTTAGGCCTATGAACGAAAAGGACAATTATTCTATGGATGGTGACTTAATTCTACCAATCTTATTGTTTCACTGAACTCCAACTTTGGTTAACTTAATCTTGTCAGTAGTCACTTTTCATGCACTTGCTTATAGTATTGGATAACATGTCATCTTGGAATCCTAACAATCATTCGCATGATTAGTGGCGATTAGTTGCGTCTGAGTGATTCGCTTATGATTAAATCCCGGAGAAAGAAAGGACTTCACATCAATCAAATTTTCTTTAATTTCAAACTGACAGTTTTTCTTATTGCACTTAGGATTATAAAAAAGAAGCACTGAAACAAATGAACATAATCAATGAGATAAGTAGAGTTTGATGTAAAGTATGAAATCTTTGAAGAATATTGCCATGGACAGCAACCATGTTTGAATAGGTCCTACTCTGACATCACACACCACCCAACGTCCAACAAGAGGGAAAAAAAGCAGAGTGAGAAGGAAAAAAATTATCCAATTGTCCCCAGTTAGGAACATTATCTTTTTCTGAGGCAGCATTTCATTGGGACCTACAAAAATCTTCATTTCACACTGTTATTTTCTGTCACTCATTTCCAGATTCTCTCACCTGTCTCTCAGGCAACTATTTTTTCTGTACCCAATAATTAGGAATCATCGCTCCAGGCATTTCAACCAGAAATTTAGCATCAAGTTCAGAAAAAAAGGGACAGAAGCATCAGTAGATGCCATTCTCTAGCCACCAAGTGAACATCTGAGAAAATATATGTTCCTTAAGATTATCACTTGATTAACATGACTTTCTTCCCTTGGCTACCTGTCCAGATACACCTCCAGAGACAACATAGCTCCATCTAAATCAGGTTATCAGGCAGGTCGACAGTAAAGAATCTGTTGAATTTTTAAAAATACTGCGAGGTATTTGAATATGGAATTTTGCGTTGCAGTATGAGCGTATCTGACACATGGTGGCAGTCATCCATTAAAAATTTCATGGGGACCAGCGTTTATTATTTTTTATAATGTTTTCAATTCCGAGCACGTCTACGTTCAGAAGGTCATTGCATCCCATGAGCCATGTCTGCCCAAGGGGCCCCATGAACAGAAAATTTGGTTGGGCTGAAAGCTGCACTTAGAATTGTGGAGACTGATAAGAACATGCAACCAATATATATATATATATATATATATACGAAAATGGATTAAGTATGAAGGAAGTTTTGGTACATTAACCGTAGGAGTATAAATAAGTAAATAAAATTTCCGCATCCTAAAGCTCAAGCTTTTGGAAATGTGGTTATTTTATATGGGTTCAGAGCTCTAGGTTTGGGGAAGTCCTTAGTTTTAATCTTGTTAGAGGCATTTATATTTCAATTGTGTTTTATATATTGCACTTAATAGATGCTTACACATGAAGGAGGGTATTGGAATATTAAAAAAGTAAGATTTCTTTTTCCTAAGGGCTCAAACTTTTGAAAGATTTGATTATCTTTCATTAACTGTAGATTATAGTAACAAATGAGGTCCATAACCATTCGAAGTTTGCTGCTGAAGATTTCCAAAAATTATGGTTACAACTCAAAATTGTAAATCCAGCCCATAAAGGAATACAAAATTATACCCTCCATGTATTTACATGTCTGATATTGGAAGGGGCCACATATAGCACCAAATTATTGCAACTGTTCACAGAGATGAGAGCAATAAATTTGTCTGAAGTAATAAATCTATAATTTCGCCCAAGATGCAGAGTTAATAATTACTGGGAGCACCATAATCCGAAAGACTGTAACTTGTGTTTGCCTGCTAACCTGTGAACATCAATAAAGTAGATGGGTCAATCCAAGTTGCCAAAGCTTCTGATGGAGACTTGAGTTTGATTGGAGGACCCACGCGGGTTGTGTGAGCAATGAGATCACGACAAGCTAAAAAAAAAAAAGATTACATGGCCCCAGAATATGATAAGGTTGAGAAGTTCAATGAACACGAACAAGGGACATGTTGACTAAGTGATTCTCTTGTAGTTGTGGTTCTTCCTTATCCCATTCATGCCTCATGGATGCTTAGCTTATTACCCAAAAAAAACACAAAAACAAACGGAAAGGAAAGAGAAAGAAGTTCCACTGTGGAATATTAATCATTGAAACCCATCTATGTCAAGAATAGATTAATCAAATATGGTCTGTTATAAAGAACTGATTATATTTAAGCAAAGTCAAGTCTCCTGTTTTATGGGCAAAGGTCATGTTTGACAAAGCTAGTTTTTTTTCTTAATACACTGTTACTAAGCTAATGAGCATCAACATCTAGTGTTGATATCAGTGGGCACAAGATCTGTTTATTGCGGAAGAGGAATAGTTAATTCAAATCATACCCAGGTTGCCATTTTGTGCATTTGCCGATGAAACTCCAACATTACATGGAACACCACTGCTGCTGGGTGCTGCAGCCCTCTGATGCATTGTCTGAGATCCATAAGGAAACAAATTCACAGCCTGCCAAGATGACCCAGACAATAAGCAGAAATTTCTTCAAAAAAAGAGGAAATTTAAACATGTGAAAAACTTATGGATTGAGTAAAAGAAGAAAGACAGACCTGACCCATTGACATGGAATGGAAGCCAAGATACCTAGCATAAGCTTCAGGCAGATTTGGGCTCTGCATTTGGTGCTGAAAATTGATGGGATTTAAGAGTGGAGGCTGGCACAGAGAAGGATTTGGTGTGCCAGACTGAGCAACTGAAGGATCAACTATAGGAACTCTAGGCATCTGAAGGTGACCATGGAGTGAAGCCAAGGCAGTAGGATTCATTGCCATGCCCATCCTGGGCATGTAGTGCTGAACTCCAGGGTACATCATGCGTGCCATGCCACTCCCCATCCACATAAGCTATGGCATTAATAAGATCAAACATAATGTTAACTAATTACAAAAAATCTGTTTATCTTTTAACAAGTTTAGTCTGAATTTGCAAAATTCATTTTCACCTGAACTTGTAATTGGAGCGATTTCAAGTACTCGATCGCCTCGTCTAGCATCGATGCCTTGTCCGACTGAACAATTCAAACATGATCAATACTAGTTGCTACGAATTACTGCTTTGCTTCTTAATTATGAAGATGGGAAGAGAACATCAATTACAGCATCTATACCTTGTTACAATGAGGTATAAGCTCTTGAAGTGCACGCATCTTTTCGTTAATTCGATCCCTGCGCCTCTGCAAAAGTAAAAAAAACAGAATGTTCAGTTGACCAAGTTCATATTAAAAGTATTATTTGTGTAATCTGAATTCTGAAGCACTCACTCTCTCGGATAGATTATGAACCTCTGCAGCACGGCTTCTCCTTGCAGAAGTAGACCTTGAAGGCGGCTTGCTTGCTTCTGCTGATTCATATCCTACCTCCTGTATAATTTGTATCCATATTAGCCAGACAATTAATGAAAATTAGCATTGTATGTGTTATGGACTACCATAGAAAGCTTGCCAACCTCACTTTGGCTCTCGGATTCATCTGCATCCCTTCCCTTCCTCTTGTGACTTTGGTTACTGCGTGTCTGCTTGCTTGTTCTGGCCAAACTCCCCCCAGACCCTCCAGAAGAAGAAGTAACAGTGGTATCCACAGTGACATTGTTCCCTTTCTCGTTCTGAGGGGTCTTCTTGTGAGCGTCCACCTCAGCTGGCCTAGCAAACATGCCGGAAACTCGACTTAAGTCAGCCTCATTCTGAACTTGGTTGCTACCACAGTGGCTGGATCCCACAGTCACCATTGATGCCTCTCTCGTCTCCCTCTCGATTCCGTTCCCTCCACCCCTAGGCCCGACACCCATCTTCTCCGGCAACGAGAAGAGCGAAAAATTTGTGACCCTTTCATTGTTCAAATTAACACCTCCTGGAATAGGGTCATTTGGTTGCAGCTTGGTGGCTGGGGCATGGTTTTCTTCTAAAGGGAGGGTGTTATACTGCTTAAGAACAGATTGGGATCTGGCCTTACTTTGTGCAGTGGGAAGTTCCCTGACTGATTCTACACATGGGATGTCATAGAAGTAAGGGAATTCCTTCTCTAGAACTTCATCAAGTGGGTACTGGAACCATGAAGCTGTCTCATCTGCCTGAAGCAAGCTGCTGGAAATTGTGGGAGACCCTTCGGCCTTTGATAGCTGGTCTGGTTTCTGAATTTGTACTGGTTCAGTATATGTGGGTACAGGTTTCCTTGGAGTTTGGCTGCTAACTATCACCTGCCCGTTTCTCCATAAGAGCTCTGAAAGCTCTGGGTCTGGCCTGCAAGAGGGAGAAATGTTCAGGAACAGAGAAAATAGTAAAAATAATTACTAGCTAGAGGAAGATCTATGCACACCCCATGAATGTTTTCTGCTCTGAAGCAGAGAAGAGCTGAGGAGGCTGTCTTGATTCATCCACCATATTCCAATTGGGTACACAGTAATTCATTGTTTGAGGGTGTGCTGGGCTACTTTCTCTTGAACAAGACATGAAAGGAAAAGGGTGAAAGTTATATAGCGTTTTGGCCAATTAGAGCCGTTCAAATAATCAACAGGATTTCAATTGCAATGAGTAAATGAAAAAGGGATGAACAGGGTTGTAGTGGCACAAATCATAGAAGTAAAACAAGACAGGAAAAGGAGGAAATAAGCAACTTCAGAGGATGGTAAAAGTAAGAAAAAGTAGCGAAATCCAAGTAAAAGCATGACTGATATCTCAAGGAAAAACTACCCAAAAAAGAAGATTATCATCATCCAGTAGGACATCCAAAAATTTCTAAAGCAATTTCTAGCAGCAAACCACAATCAACTGTAGCAAAACCAAAACAATAGAAAATAAAAAATTCCATCAAGCAAATGGTGACGGTGGTTGTATATAAACAAACGAAATCACCATTTGTTTTTTAAAAAAGAAAGCACATAGAAGAGGTGGAGTGAAATTATAGTAATATTTTAATGGAAACAATCAAAACACAGAGGCTGTTGAGTTGCATCAAAAGAATAAAAAACCACCAAATCATGTGGTGAAATAGCACATGGGAGTAAGAGCACATGACAATCATTTATAAGGGAAGACCATGCATATTCTACACAAGTCAGCCTGCTAGTAGGAGGACTTAGAATGAGGAGTGGAGATGGCAAATTCATTTGATGCCCAGTACTGAAACAATGAAACGATAAATAAACAAGAAACCACGTCCACAGAAAGAAGAGGGAAGAAAGAAACGAAAAAGACAGCAAAAAGTAATGACCATGAACTGAGGATTATCAATTTCCAATCAAGTGATCAGCAAAAGTCTAACCAGATATGGAAAGCAACTAGACACCAGCCAAAGCATGATAATGTCCAAGTTCAGAACAAAAGCGAAAATTAGAGAGAAGCCCAGATTCAGAAGAGGCTCCAACCTGGTTTAGAGCTTCTGCTCAAAAGAAAAGGAAGCTACAAAGACCAAATATGAGATAGTTCTTCCTGCTTAGCTAGCAGCTTCTCTCTCGCTATGACACTATTACTATCCTTCTCCTAAATTATTGGAGACTTTGCACTGGAGTTCTAAACACTAGTAGTCTTCTCACAGAAGCACCCCCCCAAGGTGAGCATTCTTCTTCTGGGAGAAAGATTACAGCCCATCGGGATCATGGCAACGCATATACAACACACCCGACGACAAACTCTCTCTCTATCTCTGGGGTGTGTGGGGTGTCTGTTTATGGTGAGGGACAGAGCTGGAGATAATGTAAAGTAGAGAGAGAGAGAGAGAGAGCATCGGCCGTTGAGCCTCACCAGCCCTGCTTTCTGGGGGATGTGGGAAGCATTAAAGCTCTGGGGGGTAGGATCCAGGGAATCTTACCCCAGCTCCACTATTTGTCGGCTCCTTCCCCTTATAAAAACTGGTGTCACTTCACCTCCAGGTCAAAACAAACAAGGCCAACTCTTGGCCTGCTTGCCATGCCCAACCTGCTACAATCCAGGCCCGTAGCTACGGGTTTTAGCCAGTTGAAATAGCATCCAGGGCATCAGCTACTTGTACTGTTGATGTATACAGTCTTTCTATTATTGGTTATTCCTTTTGTAGTACACATTAGGCATTGCCTCGCTGATTATATTCCTCAGCTTACCAAAAGGAGTTAAAAGGACATTCTCTTTTGAGACATTCTTTATTTTTTTGCTAAACTTTTTTAGATAAAAAAATGCACTTTGTTTTTTAGGTGCATGCACCAATCTCATCATAATAATGTACTCGTTACCCCTAGTTTCTACTTTTTTAAAAGTATACAGCTTTTTTTGAAATTTTTTAATTAAGTTGAAAGAATACTATTGACCTTGCTGAATTAAGTGCATGATGGTACTATCCTCTAATCTCTTAGTCTCCTAGGGACTCTTTGGGTGTTGATTCTTGTAGAAAAAGAAATGTAATTTTTTTGAATTAATATTAAAAATTCATTCCCGAATGTGAATTATGGTTAGTAATAAAAATTTTAGAATAAATTCCTCTCCCAAATTCAGATATATATGTTCATAGTATTATAACACTCCTAAATTTGAGCCGTATCAAAAAAGATCTCTTAATTTTGAACTTTTAAAGTTGGTCTCACATATATAATATGTTTTTTGAGGCTCAAATCAATATGAGGTCACTGATGAAAAATACATGAATTTGAATTTTAAAATAGGGGCGGAAAACCAGAATAGACGAAATCACCTCATGAGGCAATTCGGTGATTCTGATTGATTTTACACACAAACATAATTTTGATAATTCTAGCCAAAGTTTAAATAGAATCAATTGAATCTTATAGAAATTCCATACACAAACAACCCCTTAATCATAAAATAAATTTTTTTATACCAAATTTATCCACATTTTTTTGTCCAATTAAAATCCACTGTTAGGATAAATATAATGTAGGGTTATCACTTATCAACATCCTTTCAACTATTTTTAGTATTTTAAATTATATTTAAAGTCTAAACTTTATTATTGGCTCAATTATGTTACAAATATTTTTTTCTCAAAAAAAAATTACATTCGACAACGCATATTTGAAATATGCACCACGGCGCATAATGACGGCTTACATGGACGGGTAGATGGGCAGGAGCAGGGGCATGCAAACCCACCTACCCCTTGTATTGATAGGTGGTGCGTGATCGAAATCGAGTGGCCGCCCTTGCAGAGGCGCATACATATATGTAACAAACATGTATCTATTTATAATTTTTGTTAACTTTGTTCCTCTTTCCTTATTAAGAATAAGTATGCCAATTACGGCTCTCTTGGTACTAATTTAATCAAGTATGCCCATCTCTATCTTCATTATTATACAATTATTAATAAGGAAGTAAATTGATAATGAGTTAATAACCTCTTGTTCTAAGAGATTGGTAGTAAATTTTTACCTATAGAAAAAAATATAACCTGATTTTTTTTAGAAATGAGAAAGTCAAAGGTATAGAAAATAAGACTTAATTAAGCTAATACAGATTTCTAAGCTCTTTCAATAAGACACTTAACTTTAATCTCCACCTGTTAAAACATGTTTTTGTCAGCTGCATCTTTTACTCGTGCGCTATGACTATTGTGTCTTTCTGCTGGCGGAATCTGGACAGAATATGTTCTCAAACTTGCTGGAGATCTATACAGAACGCTGCCCCGGATATTATGCTGAACTTTTACGTGGGTGAAAACTGTTGGGCAAGAGAAATGAAGAGTCAGCATGCCGTAGAACGGTGCTGCCGTTCGGAGTGATGGCTATCATTATCTGCACTTGTTTTGTGCAAGATGGATGTCATTCAACGCAAAATCCAAATTGATCTTTGGTCTTATTGTCTAAAAAGCTTGGCCACCGTCTGGCACTATGGACTGATATATATGGTCTGAGCAAACGCTGATGCGGTTTGGCTGTTTTTGAGCCCGGAGGCTTGGAGCTTACCGTGGTATTTAGAGTAAGTGTAACGCTTGTGGAGAAGATGACAAGAGGATTTTTGCATACGATCTTTCAGTCTTGGGAAACAGCAAGAATGGGATGTAGAGAGGATGAATTCCTGTTCTTTTCTCTTAATTGAGTTGGTTGAAGCAGGAAGAATCCAGATGTGGATGTGTTTTTAACTCAGGTTGCAGCTTAATTATTTATGTCACCAAGTAGTGGCTGCAATTCAATTTCTCCCTCAGCTCAGATCATGTACAAAGATTAGAGACTTGGGCAGGAAAAAATATCACTTGCAGGGACTAAATTGCCCATAAAGATTAAGACGTGCATGTTACTACATTAATAGTGTTTTATATAATGGAAGTCTTTTTGGGCAAATAACAGGCACACGTTTAGATCCCTTGGGGTCCCAGCATTAGGAAACTGGAAGAGCTCCTCCACATATGAGGAAGATGGTAAAGATGGTGCTATCAGCTGCATGTGTAGCATCAACTGGAGGAGGACCGCCGACATGTCACAGTCTGCAGTAAATGACAGAAATTTGGATGTGCCGCACGCGTCGTTCTGCTGTGTATCAAGATTCAGACAATTCATGCTTAAACCCTAATCTATTTCACTTGTACTTCTTGAGCAATGGCCGACAAGTTGATACTCCTTATCTGAATAAACAAGGATTGCTACTCTTGAGATCTGATTGGGCGGCTCATTCCTTCAAGTACCCATCCGTCTAATTAGAAATAAAAGGTCTGAATTAAGTAAATGATGCAGTCTTAATGTTATAAAACAATGAGCTTTTTATTAGAATGGATAAGACCTTTCACCATCCTAAAATTTCTCATTATTATTTTTTATATTTTTATCATAAAAAAATCTCCTCAATAATATCTTTACCTTCTCCCTCCTCTTTTTTCTTTTTTTTTGCCTTTTGCAGTAACTAGTTACAGCTCACCATGGCCATTGGCTAGAAATTTTTTCTCATGCTCTTATTTAACAATGAGCTCAGCATAAGGAATACATAGGAGCCCTAGATATTTAAGATCAGTGGTATATATGTTGGTGCACATTAGTGCCAGTAACACTGTCACTAATGTGTGTCATTGATCTCATAGATAAAGGGCTCCTATACGTTCCTTACGTTGGACTCATTATCGAAGTAGAACATTAAAAATATTTTCCATTGGTTGCTAATCGTCGGGGTTGTCAACTGCTAAGGCCAGGGCCATTGGACATTAGACATTAGGCTACTTAGTTGCTTGACTGTTGGGGCTGTCTAGCCATTGGCTGCTATGGCCACTAGGTTACCATGATCACCAAGGTGCATGGGCCACTCGGTTACTAGTTGCCAAATGTGGCTAGCTATTGAGAAAAGGAAGAGGAGAAAGAGGAAGAGGGTGTGGGTGTTATTGAGAATGTATTTTTATAAATGTGGCTATATGGAACCCAAAAAACTCCACAATACCCCAAGAAACAAAAAAAAAACTTGTGATTTTCCTTGTACTCCCTTTACCCCTATATATGTAGTATTTCTCTCACTTAAAACCCCAACTAAAAAAACTCAAGTCTTTCTTTTCTACTTCCTCTGCAATGACAATACCAATGGCGGCAACGACAGAAGCACTAACAATGACCTCCTCCTCCTCTTCCATCTCCTTCTTCTTCTCCTCTTGCTCCTTATCTTTTTCTTCCTCCTTCCTAACAATCGGACAAGCAAGGAGAGCTAGCCAAGGCATGCCTTCCTTGCAACCCAGCCATGGTCGCAATAGAAGTTGCAACCTTTTTTACGACACTGTGATCCACTACAACAAAAAAGACTATTAGCGATGCTTTTAAGCTTCACTAATAGTTCTACAAGTATCGCTAATGACTATCAGTGACACTTAAAAAATGACTCTAAATACGTTGATAAAAGTCCAGTCACTAATACTAATTAGCAATGTTTATGTAAAAGCGTCGCTAATAGTGAAATATTAGTGACTTATATTTGCGTCTCTAATATCAATTATTTTTGTGAGGCTTTATTAAGCGTCACTAATAATAAATTATTAGCAAAGATTATATACATGTGTCGCTAATAATTTATTAGAGACACTTTATAAATTGACGCTAATTTTTACATCGCTTAAAAGAAAAAATAAAAAAATTATTAGTGATGCTTTTAAAAGCGTTGCTAATAAAAAAGAAAAAAGAAACAGAAGTTTAATAAAAATAAGAAATAAAAAAATTATTAACAATGCTTTTAGAAGCATTGTTAATAAAAATAAAAAAAAAATTATTAGCTATGTTTTTAAAAGCATCGCTTATAAAAAAATTATTAGCGACACTTTTAAAAGCGTCGCTAATCTAAAAAATAATTTAAAAAACAAAATCCCACTGCCAATGGGATTCCAGGGAGTGGGTTGGCAGGCGGCGGTTTGAGGGGGAGGTTTCGACCAAAGGCAGCTGGAGTAGAGAAGAAGGGGGGGCGAGGAAAGAAGAAGAGGGGAGGGGGGCTCCGGTTGGAGGCGACCGAAGCAGAGAAGAAGGGGGGAGGGGACTCCGACCGGAGGCGGCTAGAGCAGAGCAAATGGCGGGGGAGGGGGGGGGGACTCCAGGGATATGAATGCTTATGATCATGAGAGGATATGAATGCTTGCACATGTTGATTTAATTACAAATGAGCCATGTTACACATGCTTTAGTTCAATTAAGAATATATCCATGAATGTATCTCTTACCTATTTTTATATAATTTTTATTTGATGCAAATAAACCATATTTCATACATTTAAAACTGATTAGGGTATGTTTAGTTAAGTTGCATATATTAAACATTGCTCATGTATGTATCATGTCACGTGAATCATGAAAATGATTTGTAAATGAAGATTACTCGTGTTTAACTGTGATTAATCAATTGGATGTCATAGTTTTTTGGATTAGCCACATTAGAGGTTTATCGAATCAATTTTATGTCCAAAAAGACAGAGTTTTACATCTCTTTGGGGATGAGTTTCCTCCCTAGGTAAGAAGAGATGATTTGTTATAATGTGATAACTATTGTGACCTTCTGGACTTAAGAATCTAGGTTGATATGTCCGTGTGCATCAACTTACTAGAGGGTAATTTCTCCATTAATGATTTACCCAAACTACTCTAGTTTTCTTTTCTAAGAATTCAGACTTCCTTTTACAATTTCCAAGGTAAGTAAGTCTGCTTGTGCTTCAGCCAGGATAAATAAGGTTTTTTTCTCTATTGTGAGACATACACCGGAGTATTTATACATATGTATAAATTATAATGCTTATTGACATAAGTTGTGTAGGAACAATGATGTTTATGTTTACACATGATACATATGGTATGATTACACTTGAATATGCTGGATGAAATGTGGTTTGATACTCTTGATTATGCAGGGTGAATGTAAATATTGATACTTAATTTATGAAAGATATAAATGAATCATGAAACTTAAATGATTTGACAAGTTGTGCATGTGTGTTATGAATTATAAATGAGCATATGATACATAAACGGTGTAAATGTAAATATGGAATGTGATTTAATGCATGATGCACATGTGTGAAGAATACATGTGGTGTTATCATGAGTTTATGTTTTGTTTTAAAACTCTTATTGATCTAAGTCGCTTATCTTTGTTCGTGGTTTTGTTTTGGGGCTATATGATGCGTCATGAAGGTGATCTGGATGGTTTATATGTCGAACTTGAATATGTGTATGCACCATGAGAAGAGGCTAGATGCTTGGGTTGTATTAGACTTGTGTCATGTGTTATGTTGATGTTAGACTTGACTTTATATCATACTTTGGATAGCCTGTGATGACTTTAGACATGTTATAGCCTTAGGGCTTATAATTATGTTCATTATATATGTGTGGGTCTTGTGTTGGACTATAATTGTTAATTAATCTTTTTTACCTTCCGTTATTTACTTTTGTATAAATGACACATAATGTGTACTTCAATAAGAATGCAGGAGGGACTAATCTTCTGCTTTGTCGAGCCATGTCTCACTACCCTAAACCGGGTTTGGATCAAAGGGGGTGTGGCGGGGCATGACAATTGATCTTGTAGAACATGTCAATCCAATAATTCTAAAATCATCTACATCACCTCTTCTCTAGCTAGTTGTTGATCGTTTATAATTAAACCCTTTGCAAGTGTACAAGGTAATTGTACTAGGATGAGTATTTAAGGGTTGTCGAACCTCAAGGACGGATGAATTAATTACTAAATCTAAAGAGGAAATTGTTGGTTGAAAACTAAAACAACTTAAACTTTAATTAAGCAAAAGAAAAGAATCAACTAGTTTAAAAACAAGAGATTAATATGATAGAATTTACTTAAGAAATCGAATCCACTATATAACCATAACAATTCCTTAACTTTTAATCCAAATCTAGTGTGAATATGAACAAGTATTCTCAGCTATAAGTTAGAATTACTTCAGAAAGAACCATTAATGAAATTCCCTGGCATGAATTATCTTTGACAATTGTATGAATCATCTACACTAAACTAGCTATAGGCATAACCCTTCTAATCTTAGTATAACTCATCCAAGTCATTAATTATTTGAACATTAAAACTATTGTATAACCATCTCATCTAAATCACAAAAATTAGAATTGACGCAAATATCAAAACCACACCAATCTATCATCTACAAGACAATAAATCAACATAGATTTGAATAAACATGAAAAACTCTTCCATTAAAAAGGAAATCCTTATCATACAATTGTCATAATTCACAACTGAGATCTAAATTAAAAAGAATAAAAACTGAAACTTATCTATAGCTTCATCAACTCCTAAGTAAAAGAAAAGTTTAGCCTTCCATTGTAGAAGAAAGCACTTGAATCTTCATTGAAAGCTTTGAGTTCTTCTCCATCTTCTTCTTCCTTCTTCTCTTCAGAAAATCTACTTGTTAACCTTCAATTTCGAGCCAAATATGTCTTTATATAGGCATAAGAACCATAGGAAGAAGTCCAATATGATTAAAAGAAAAGTCACGGGCGCGAAGCTTTGCCTAGCGTTCGCACTCGTGATGGCCTGGTTGCACCGTGCAACCAGCAGCCACTTTCTTCCCTTCCCACTCGTATGCGCAAGGGAAAACAAGCAAAACAATCACAAAGCAACACAACCAACCTGGTGCAAGGGTCTCCGCCCAAGCTATGTAAATCAATCCGTCGAAATACACAAGTAGGGAGCTGGCTGGGCCGAACCACCAAGGCTGAGAACTCTCCTCTCTTTCTCCCTGGTTCGCTGTGTAGGAAAATCAGAGCTTTTTCATGCCTTGGCCGCCCCAACCAGTCCCTTAAATAGACTCAGCCATAGGCTGGCCGTCCTAGAGCAACTAGAAGTACAGAACCCATCCAATACAAGTATTCTCACCCTGTCCAACTCTTAGCCCAAAATCAATCCGGGATAGCATAGTTTAGGAGACCTTCGCGAGTCCGTCTTCTACTAGAAGTCCTCCTCCAACCTGCCTCCAAGAGTCAGCCAATCCAAGGGAACCAGCCAACTAACTCCCATCGTCCTAGGAGTGTAGCCAGCATGCATGTACGAGTCCTGTCCGTCCTAGGAGTCTGCTGCTCAGTCTCCTACTCCAACTAGGAATGCTCCCAACCAGCATCGCTGAATCCTATCCGCCTTAGAAGTCCTCCCCTAAGTCCAAGCAGCGCTCCACTTCGCCGCTAGAGTCTTGCCCGCGCTAGGACTCCTACCCAGCCTGCTCCGCAAGGCGAGTAGCTCGTCCGGAATATCTCCCGCGCTGTCCCAGCATCCATCCATGCCCAAGGGGCTGCCTAGGCTGTCCGTCACCTAGCATGTAATGTCCCTGATTTTTCTACGATTTTCTGTGATTTTTCTGCTATTTTTCTGGCCATTTTCGGCGGGAAAATACGACACATTAGTGTATTCGTATTTGTATATTTTTTCCGTATTTATACCCGTATAGTCGGGTGTGGGGCTTAGTCGCAGGCCACGGGCCTCGCTGCGCGCTTACGGCGCGAATTTTGGAGCTATAACGCGTAACCGGGAGGTTAACGCGTGTTAGGGACATAAAAGTAAAAATTAAAAAGATTTTATATATATCAATCCGAAGATCGGATTCCAGTAAACTTTCGATGCCCAGAAACTTTTTCCAGACGTCCAGTGCGTTTTGGGAGAAACCCGACCCAGATTTCGGTCGCTCTGTTCTCCCTCCTCCGCCGTCGGATTCCGGCGATTCTTGTCAGGATCTGCTTTGCCTCACCGCCACGAGTCCATAGACACCGGCTATGACCGCCGCCGTGGCCTCTTCGCTCCTACACAAGGTACCGAACCATTTTCGGGATTTTTCTCTCATTTAATCCCGTTTTTGAGCTATGGGTGTATGATTTTGACGTTGTTTGCGGCCGCTCTCAACTAGACTTATGTTTAGTTGGCCGCTAGGAACCCATAGACGCTGGCTAGAGCTGCCACCGTGCTTTCTGCGCCCCGCTGTGAGCTGCCGACCTTTTGGTCGGGTTTTGTTCTCTTTTTGCATCTCACTGTCCGTGAGATTGTTTTGGACGCCGGTGTGTTTCCGGTCGTTGTTCGGCCACCGGATAGACTCCGTCCAGCCTACCTCGACCCAGTGTCGGTAGGGGGTTGTCGTTTCCGACCCCGCCCCTATTGTCTTGATCCACCCGATTAGACGCTTTGGGTGCGTCTCGGGTCGTTAGCATTGGCGAGCCGTGGGCCATTTGGCCATCGTGGGCTCTACCCCGGCTCAGCGACAGTGAGGGTCAGCCCCACTTGGCCCGATTATACACACCGCTCGGAGTGGGCCGCTTGCCTTTGCCCTATATCGTGCGAGATGCACAGCCACCGCACTACATGTGTTAGTTGTGGGTGGCGATCGGCGATGTCGCCATTTCGATCGGCCACCACTTCCTGGCCCTAGCTCCGTTGCCCCTTTGAGGGCCTTGGGTCGCCACCGTCCGACCCATCTCCCCCTATAGTGGCACTGTTTGGCCGCGTGTGCATATGGCCATGCGTGCATTTTTGGGTCTAGGCGCCGTATTTGTGCCGCCTGACCATCGGATGGCTTTGCCACCGAGTGGAGTTGACCACTAGAGTCCTCCTCCACCTCTCCACTATCCTCAAGCATTGCCCCACGCTCTCCGCCCTTATGTGGGCCTTTGTTGACCGAAATCGTCGCTGTTGGGTGCTGTCCACGGCCGATTTCGACGTCTTGTGGCCGGCTGAGCACGTCTTAGCCACCGGCCGATCTTCAGTGAGTACACACTCGACTTCTGGTCGTACCGCCACATGTGTTGGCATGACATTTCTCCCGGCCGCCCCTAGTGTGCCGCCGTGGATCGCGGGTTTTGCCGCATTGATTCTGACACTCCGTTTGGCCGTGACTAGTTTCGGCACTTCCTAAAATCCTCGGGACAGCAGCTCTCTCCACTTGGCAAAGCTATTGGCCGCCAACTCCGCCGCCGACGCCGCCACCGTCGTGTGCTAGCCATCGAACGTCATAATTACGAGGTAGGGGAGCTTTGAACTCGTAAATTCATGATAGCATGCTTTGAATGAGTAGTAGCATGCTAGGATTGTATGATTCCATGCTTTGGATGTTAAGTAACGATCTGATTGCATGATGTACGTGTAAGCACGATGGTATGGTATGTTGAAATGCATATGACATGCATGTTGGTTGTAAGTACGTTGGATGTATGTATGTGCTAGTGATGGCTAGCGTGTTTGTTGGTAAGTTTCATACGTTGATTGAGTATGTGCTAGTGATGGCTAGCGTGTATGTTGAAGTATGTATGAATGTGTGTACATGTGCTAGTGATGACTAGCTTGTATGTTTGATGTATGCATGTGCTAGTGATGGCTAGCATGCATGTTCGTAAGTTACGTATGTATGACCATGTGTGTATGTTATACGTGTGTGGGAGACATACGTATGTATGATGGCTAATAGCCTATGCTTTGGATCTGTGTAAGTGTATGTGGGCAGAGGTATGGGTGATGGACAGTAAGAGGTGACAAAGGTTTTGTCTGGATTTGGTTATGGATGTGTAAGCGTATGACAGATGACAGAGGATAAGAGTATGACGGGCAAGGATTGGAATGGATCGGTTTGGGTTGGATTGTATGTTGGGCGATTGTCAGATAGCAAGCATAACGTACACATTATGAAGCGAAAAGTAAGCATAATCAGTGAGGTATTAAGTAAGAGGGCAACAACTGGGTTTGACTCTGAGGAGCTTAGTGTGATGACTTTTGTGTACGCTGTTTTGGCCATAAGGGGATGGCGAAGTATGTAAGATTGTAAGGGTTTGATGTACGATGTGTTGTGATCATGATATGGATGGATTAAGGAAGTCTGTTGCCCTGACGAACTAGGGTTTCGGATCGGGCTCAGCTTCGGTTTGATCAGTCGAGGACTGTGAGTTTGTGTGGCATAATTGTACCGCATAATGTACTTAATTCAAACTTGAATTATAAGCACAACTAATGATAGCGTTGTGAGTTTGAGACCTGAGGGTTCGACGGATTAAGTTCCGTGTTTGAGCTAGCCGATAATGAGTCGGCTAAGCTTTTATCATGTCTTGCCATGGTGGTTATCCTGCGGGATGTTGTCTGTGTGCTGTGTAGAGCACCAGACGTCTTTTGCTCTGTTGAGAGCGACGTATGTTTCCAATTTGGTCTGTGTGCTGTATAAGCCCAAACGTTTGATGCTCTGTTGAGAGCGTTGTATGATTCCGCCCAAGAGTGGCACTGTATGTTTCTGCCCAAGTGGCACTATATGTTTTTCTGCCCAAGAGTGGCACTGGCACTATAAGACCCATTATGGTGGGCAATTGTATGGCACTATAAGACCCCTTATGTGTGGGCAATTGTATGACCCCTTATGTGTGGGTGTATGTTTGCGCGCTCAGGTAAGTAGTATCATGGACCTACTCTTACCTGTTTGATCCTGTGTCCCATGAGCACTGGTGTGCCTTACCTTCGGAAAAGTCCATGGCGTCTAGTCACTCCCCGGAGGTTAAGGTGTTGCCCTAGTGGCATTCTTTTCCATTTCGACGCTGGAGCTTATTAGTTGTAATGAACTCCAGTGGTCGTTGATATGTGTACGATTATGAGTTTGAGCACGACTGTAAGCGTATGAGTATGAGTACGACTGTAAGCGTATGAGTATGAGAACGACTGTAAGCGTATGAGTATGAGAACGACTGTAAGCGTATGTGTATGAGAACGACTGTAAGCGTATGTGTATGAGAACGACTGTAAGAGTATGTGTATGAGTACGACCGTATGAGTATGAGCACGACTGTAAGAGTATGAGTACGATTGTAAGAGTAAGACTGTAAGCATATGAATCTAAGCAAGACTGTAAGTGTAAGTTTATGAGAAAGACTGTAAGTGTAAGATGTGCGAGTAAGGTCGCACAAGTAAGTGTAAGATGTGTGAGTAAGGTCGCACGAGTAAGTGTAAGCTGTACGAGTAAGGTCGTACAGGTATGTGTAAGCTGTATGAGTGAGCATATGATTGTACGGGTAAGGTCGTATAAGTATGCGTATGTTGTATGAGTATACGTACGATGGTACGAGTAAGTTTGTAAGACCCTGGATAAGGGTGTTTGTGTAAGTTTCGTTTGATGGTGCTTTTAGTATGTTGTTGGCACGATGGTGCATTTGGTATGATTTTGGCACGATGGTGCATTCGATATGTTTGGATGTGCATGAGCATGATGTTTATATGCTTGAATGCTTCATGTTTGAGTTGCATGAACGCATGTTTTTATGAACTTATTGAGTTCACCGTTTGGGATTTCCCCTACTGGGTATTTTCCTACTGAGTATGAAAATACTCACCCTACCATTTTTAGCCCCGTGGTTCGGGAGGCTTTTGCAGGTGTGTGTTGGAGAGCTCCTGGAGATGGACGCTCGTTTCAGCGGTGGATTGATTCCCGTTGACTCAGGTATATGTTTGACTCACTGCGAGTTTGTTTGTGCCACGATCCGATGTATTGGGTGAGATGAGACGTTAAGATGTTTATATTCTGGACTTTCATTTGGATTAGTCTGTGGACTGTTATGGGACTTGCACTCAGGGATGCCTGGGAGTCATTTGTATTTAAAAGTCTATGATCATAGCGAATTTAGTCGTACGTGTGTTTTCGAGTAGCGCCTGATGATATTTGCTTTGGCCGTATGATGTTTGACCGTGTGATGAAAATATTTAGATGGAAAATGGATGTTTAGTGTTTTAAAGTATAAACTGTTTTATCAGGTTTTGATTTCGTCATTTTTACTCCGATTTACAGACGTTATATTGCAAAAATTTTCCGTGAATTTTGAGGAAAATGTGTGAAAAATCTCGGGCGTTACATAACAAAACTCGGCTGTCCGCTGCCAAGTAAGGGGGTAGCCGCCCCCTTTCCGCATCCGTCAAGTTTAGGGGCTAACAGGCCTCCCGCACTTGATTCTTCGACGCCCTCATCGAAGCCCCAACTTCTCAGGTGCCCCGATTGAAGCTCTTCAGCCATCTGCCTCGCTGAACCCGCCAGCAAGAAGCCAACACTTCCCATCACACCACGGCTAAATCAAGTCCCGCCCCGCCTAAGTCATCCTTCGGCCAGGTTTGAGCAACACCCGCTGCCCACCATCCTGCGAACCTCTGCATCAGTCCGCTCCTTGGCTGCTTTGATCAGCCAAGGCTTGGGGAGTCCGCTCCCCTCCATCCTCTGAATCAGCAAAGACCCGAAGCTGCCCCCTCACCCGGGGACTCCATCAACTGAACGCATCCTATCCGCTGCAAAGGACCCATCTGGGCTACCTCCTCATGCTCAGATTCATCCTTCTCCTCTTCAGCGACAAGTGCCTTCAGCCTTACCTGTTTCGGACAGCCCTTTGCATGGTGCGGCCCTTGGTGTAGGAAACAGCCAGCACCTCTATTTGGCCAGCCCAACTGCTCACCCTTGTCCATGCCACCGTTGCCTCCTTTGCTGTCTTCCTTATGATGTTGATGACGTCAGTCACCTGAAAACCCATGAACTGCACTAACAGTCCGTCCCATGGCTGCCTCGCTCAGCCAAGTATGTGGGGAAACCGCTCCCCCCTGTTATGTTGGTGACACCAGCCACCTAAACAGCCACAAACTGCACCAACAACCCGTCCATTGGCTGCCTCGCTCAGCCAAGTTTGTGGGGAAACTGCTCCCCCCAAGTACAAGCCTGCCCATAGACCTGCACCCCACCATGTAGCCGATCCTGGAATCTGCTTCAACAAGGTGAATGCCATCTCCCAATGTCCCAGCACCTCGTTGCCCAGCAAGTCTGCAAACGACCTTCGCAGCATCCCGTCCAAAGCCATCTACTCCTTCAAGGATTCCAGCGCCTCAGCACCTGTCCAACCTGCTTAGCGCCAAGCCCATCCAGAGCTTTCACCTCCTTCGGGGTTGTCTTAGCGCTTCAACAAGGTGGATCTCCGATCTGTCCAGCAACAACCCGCAAGGAATCCACCTCTCCCGGGTATCCCAGCGATCCAGCCACCTTCAGCCAACTCCTTCGCATAGACCGTACAGAGTTTTCACCTCCTTTACTATTATCATTGTCCCATGTTGCTAACTTCCTCTCTAACCCCATTGTATGCCTCCTTGTAGGTGCACCATCCATGTACACGTTATCCTCTAGCTTTTTTATTTTGTTTCCTTTGATCGATTATATTCTGTAAATTGTTATTTTGTCTCTACTATTTCGGAGAACAAAGAACTTGTAATTTTGCCCAAGCCATTTAGGATCCTCATTGGCATGTTGCCATGGATGTTAAGCTCGCTGCATTGGATGCAAATGGTACATTGTCCCCTATTCACTTGCCTCCCGGTAAACAACCCATTTGCGGCAAAATGGATTTATAAAATCAAGTACAAGTCAAACAACTCTGTTGAATGCTTCAAGTCCTGATTAGATGCCAAAGGATACAATCAAACTAAAGGATTAGACTACCATGATACTTTTGCTCCTATTGCTATACTAACCACAATTTGTTGTCTTTAGGCATTGCAATAGTTCGTAATTGGTCTTTGCACTAACTTGATGTCAATCGTGTCTTTCTTCATGGTGATCCTTGAGGAGAAGGTTTACATGACTCTATTGCCTAAACTTGGCAAACAAAGGGAGACTCGAGAATATCTTTTGCAAAATCCATTTATAGATTTATGCAAGCTTCAAGAAATTGGTTTGATAAACTCTCATTTGCCCTTCAAGAGGGAAGCTTCACACTTTCAGTGGCATATTACTCCTTGTTTACTTCTTGTTGTAGATCTTCATTCACAATCGTTCTTGTTTATGACCTTATCATAGGCAAAAATGATATCATGGTCATCACTCACATTAAGAAATTCCTTCAAATATGTTTTCACATCGAGGGTAACCCCCTCAAATATATTCTTGGGATTGAAGTCGCTGCTTCCAAACGAGGAATACTCATTTCACATGGGAAATCTACCCTTGATATTTTGACTGATGCAAGTCAACTTGAGGTTCGCCGTTGTGATTTTCAAAAGGAGAAATACTTGAGGTTGTCTAATGAATATGGATAGCTACTTCATAGTTCATAATCCATCTGCATACCTATGTCTTGTTGGTTGATTCATCTATCTTACCATCACTCGGCCCGACATTTTCGCTGTCAGCAAACTAAGACAATTCATGTACATCTTCACAAGCCACACTTTGAGGCTGCAATGAGAATAATTCGGTATCTCAAAAACTCTCCTAGTCAAGGACTCTTATTCTAACCAACCATCTCACTTTCCCTTAAAGAATTTTGTGACTCCGTTTGGGCCAATTTTCCTACAACTAGACGATCAACCACTCATTTTGTTTCATGCTTGGAAACTCCTTTATTTCTTGGAAAATAAAGAAACAATTAAGAACTTGGTTAAATAATTTGCTTCACAATTTTCAGGCTCTTCAACCTCATCCATTTTTAATATATTATGATAACAAAGCATCTCTACACACTTTAGCGAATCCAATTTTTTATTAACGTTCAAAGCATATTGAACTTGATTGCCACTGAATTCGTGAGAAAATTTAAGCTGGGCTGTTACATACTGCTTATGTCTTTGCCTCACAACCAGTGGCAGATCTCTAGACAAAACCTTTGGGATGCACTTGGTTCCTTTATCTTCTTTGCAAATTGGTTATATCGACATTAATTCATACTGCAACTTGAGGGGGAGTGTTAAAGCCGACCTACAGCAGGATTTTCTATAGCAGCTGACCTAACGTGTTTGTCGTTGTAGCATCCACTTGTATAAATTTAGATAATAAATGAATGTAAACTTATGAGGCTTTCATTTTAACATTACAAACTCTCAATGAAGAATGCTGGCCTGGCATGGTGCTAGATATATACTTGGAGAAGACAACCATTTGGAGAAAGATGATGCAGAGGTGCTGGAAGTGGGGATTGGAAAAGCCGGGCTTATAGTGCATGACGTATTTCTTATCCCTTAGCTGAATCCTTTTATTAAAAAATAAATCTACCGTTATTAAACTAATAAGCATCAATATCTCCTAGTGATGTCAAAGAACAGAAGAGCTGTTGAACGGTGCACATGAACAGTTAAATTCAAATTCTTCCCAAGTTGCCATTTTGAGCATCTTCCAATGGAAGTCCAACATTACATGGACCATTAGTACTATAAGATAACTATTAGGAAAGAAAGAAAATTTTTATTTATTTATTTTAGATTCTAACACTCTCTTCACATGTAAACATTCATTAAGCACAACATGTAGAACATGGGTATACATACCTCCAATGATATTTGAACCCAAGACCTCCCAAACTTAGAGCTCTAGTACCATATAAGATAACTATTGTTTCATGAAAGCTTGGACGGATAAGAAAAAGAGGTCTTTTTATTTATTTATTTTATATTCTAATAATTATTACTTCGTGTTTCGGCCACCTAAGTAGCATGCATTTTTCGGGATCCATAGCGAAACACATTCACATCCTGCCAAGAAAATTAGACTACGATAAGAATTCGGCACATACTTCTTTGTGGGAGAAGAAAGTGGAAAAGTGAAAACTTGAAGACAAAATAAGAAAAAAGACATACCTGGCCCATTGGCGTTGAATGGAAGTCAAGGTATCGAGCATAAGCTTGAGATTTGGGCTCTGCATTTGCTGCTGAAAATTAATGGGATTTACGAGTTGGGGGTGGCACATAGGAGGGATTGATGTGCAAGATGGGGTAACTGAAGGATCAGTTATAGGACCTCTAGGCATCTGCAGGTGTCCATATAATGAAGGCAGAGCAGAAGGGGTCATTGCTAGTCCCTGAACTCCAGGATACACTGTAGGTACCATGCCACACCACCTCCACATAATCTATAGCATTAATAAGAGTAAACAAAATGTTGTTAGTCTTTAACAAAGTTAGTTGAAGTTTGAGTCCCGTTTGGATGAGCCTGGGCCATTATCGGCACACATTGCTCATAGGGTATATTAGTTTTTTGCCATTCTTCTTTTGGATCTTGATCCGAGTGCTCACAAACTTTTTTCATTTCTTTTTTACCTGAACTTGTAATTGGAGTGATTTCATGTACTCGATTGCCTCGTCCAGCATCGAAGCTTTGTCTGACTGAACAATTATAACACAGTACTCACAAATTATGCACCTGTGTCAGGAAGGGAAGAGAATATCATGTAAACAGCATATATAAACCTTGTTAGAGTGAGGCAAAAGCTCTTGCAGTTCACGCATCTTTTCGTTAATTCGATCTCTGCGCCTCTGCATTGGGAAACCAGAATTTGTTTAAATGATCAAGTGCATGTAATAAGTATAATTGTTGTAATCCGAAGGACCTACTCTCTCCGATAGATTGTGAATCTCTGCATTACGTCTTCTCCTTGAAGTCCCAGGCCTTGAATCCAGCTTTTTTGCTTCTGCTGATTTATATGCTACCTTCTGTATAATTGTATCAATATTGGCCACATAATCAATGAAAATTGGATCTTCAAATGATAATTAACATAGACTGGTTAAAAAAATATAGGCTTGCTAACCTCTCTTCGGCACTTGGATTCAACTGCATCCCGTCGCAGCCTTTTGTGGCTTTGCTTGCTTTTTCTGGCCAAAATTCGCCCAGAACTTCTAGAGGAAGAAGCAATCTTCCCTTTCTCATTCTGGGGGACCTTCTTGTGACCAACCATCTCAGCTGGACTAGCTAACATGTCCGGAACTCGGCTGTAATCAGCCGCATTCTGAACTTGGTTGCTTCCACGAAGCCCGGACCCCACAGTCGATGGATTTCTGACCTCCCCCGGGACTACATTTCCTTGGCTCTTGGGACTGTCGATCGGTTCGTTCGAATAGTCGATGCCTACTGTTCCTCCTGGAATCGTATCATTTGCTTGCAGCTTGGTTGGTGGGACATGGTCTTCTTCTGAACAGAGGATGTTGTACTGCTCAGGAATGGTTTGTGATCTGGCTTTACTTTGTGCAGTCGGAAGTTGCCTGACTGATTCTACAGGGAAGATGTCGTGCAAGTATGGGAACTCCTCCTCTGGGAGTGGAACATCATCAGGAATGTTCTGGAACCATGAGTCTATCTCGTCTGCCTTGAGCAAGCTGCTGGAAATTGTGGGAGACCAGCCAACCTCTGATTGCTTATCTGGTTTCTGAATTTCTAATAATTCCGTGCTGGCTGTGGCTACAGAATTCCTTTTAGTTCCGCCGCTCATTATGATCACCTGCCTATTTCGGGATAAATGCTGGAAAGGCTCAGGTTCTGGCCTGTAAAATGATAACATACATGTTTGCACTGAGTAGATGAAAAAGTGATGAACATACAGGTTTATAGTACACAAATAAGAACACTAAAAGAAGACAAGATCAGAACTTCAGAGGATGGAAAAGCTAGAAAAAGACAGCAACAACAAGTAATGACCATGAAGTGAAGGTTCTCCATTTCAAAACAACCGAGCAGCTATACTCTAACCAGCTGATATAGAAAGCAACTAGATACCAGCCATATATCATGTAAAGGCAATATCAGTTTCCATTGAACCTGTGCGCAAGACCCAGCTTCTGCATGGCCATGCTCGTCACAACAAGGAAAACTAGGAACCGAACAAAAGAAAAGATAAGAGAGGAGCCCAAGTACAGAAGAGGATGCATGCAACCTGATAAATAGCTTCTGCTGCAAAGAAGGAAACAACAAAGACCGTTGTTGCATCACATGCAACTACACCACGTCAACAACCAGTTTGAGGGCCAGGCACATAGTTTGCACTTTTAGTGGGACAGAGGGGAAGATTATGTATAAAGTACGGAGGAACTGGGATGGAATCCGGGCCCGGCACATAGTTTGCACTTTCAGCAAGTTCAAAGGCTCGACTGCTGGAACTTATAATTTTGGATGGGCCTTCGTCAACCTTTCTGCCTTTACGGGAGTGAACACATGTGGCGAAGAGCTGCCCGGCCTTGTCCGAAACAAGATGTGTTATTGGAACAAATCCTGTTGGTGTGCCGCTGTTCTCTTGAGCCCGGCGCCCTGGGACTTTCAAATGGTATTTAGGGACGTCAGAAGTAGTTTGTGGCGAATGACGATAAGGTTGTTGCACTTGATTTGGTTTTTTCAGCCTTGTTGGGACAGAGCGTACAGAGAGGGAGGAACTCGAACACTAATTTTTTTTTTCTTGAGTGAGTTGGTTGAAGCTAAATAGCTAATTCCAGTACCTTCTTATTAAAGTAAATTTATTTACTCTTGTGAGCTCGGGTATCGCCGTCAGATTTTAATTTAATAACGTATATAACTCATAGGATAGATTAATTACTTTTTACGCTCTTGCCCTGCCATATTAATATCCAATGGGCCATAATGCATGGGTTTATGCAGCTTAGGCTCATATAATTTTTTTCTAATATAAATAAAGAGTGTCTCTCTCTCTATATATAAATTTACCAAAATAACTTTAGAATATAATATATTATATAAAATATTTTCTATTATCATGTAATACACAAAAATAACCTTATGCACATGTAACCTCTATATATGGGGCATGAACCTTTTAAAATACCTCTTTCATATTTTCTTCCTTATAACTTCACAAACCCACTTCTTATTTCTAGCAGCTCTGGCTTCGACTATGCCATCTTTGTCACTACCTCTACCACCTTTGTCATCGACTGCAGCCACTTTGTCAGATTCGCCACCTACTCCACTTCATCCAACTTCTTCTTTACCATCTCCTCCACCGTCACCTTCTCCTCCTCCCCTCCTCTTCTTCTTTTTCCTCCTCCCCTCCCCTCCTCCTTCTCTTCCTTGTCCTCTTTCCTCCCTTTCTCCTTTCCTCCTCCTCTCATCAGTATTTGTTGTAAACGGGCTGTTTATAATAGATTTTCATTGTAGGAGAAAGGGAAGAAGAGAGAGATTATGGCTAGTTGAGCTAAATTAAAGTAGATAATTCTACTCAATAATTGATTCTTTTAATAATGAATTAGAGCAAAGCCCCTAAATATTTATAGACAATTGAGAACCTTAATCATAGTAGAATTCCTAAGCAGAATGAGACTAACACTAGTCTAAGCTCAATAAAAACAAACTCCTAATTACTCTAAAACACTATTACTAATAATTAAATCCTAATTACAATAGACTTTGAATGTGGGACCTGACCCCTAAGGCATGTCATAACATTTTCCTTCTCACCATGCCCCAATGTGTCTGAACTCAACATTGTCAGGGAGGAAACAACTGGGATTGCCAATATAATCAGTTCTTTTGAGGCGACAACACGGAGCATAGCCATCGACAACTTCGGACTGCTAGGGTCATGAGGAAGATCCAACTGTGGCAGTCATTGTGCCATTGGAAAGGCTGTCGTTGTAGCAAGACACCTAGTCACTAAGGTTATTGAGTGTTTTACGACTGGAACCACTACAAAATCTTGACGTTGCTAGACAACAATTGTGCTTTTGTCGTCCATGACATAATTGAAGATCCATATTGCGGCCACACACAAACAAAATAAAAAAAGGAATTTTGTTCTTGTATGCGGAGAAGAAGGTTGTCTGGCAGCCACATAAGCAATTTGCTTCTGGTGTTGACTCAGTGATAAAAGTCATTTACAAATATGGGATTTTGTGCCTCCATGGAGGTAATGAAGTCCTAGAAGTCAGGGATTCTATCGAAGGAAGATCCAGCGTAAGGTATGCCGCACTGGAAGAACATGAATAGTATTTGGTTGTGCCTCCTTGAATCCTGATATGTCAATTACATAATGATTGTCTGCAAGTTGTGAAGGCTCTAGTAAGGACACCAATGAGGTAGGAGGTGTTGGCACAAGGAATGTCTTTGCCATTGATTCTCTATGCTATGTGAAAAGCATATTAATTTATGCTCTGATAGTGGTTAAAAGAATCTTTGTAATTCCACAGTAGAAGCAAGGGAGGGTGTGCAGGAAATGTGAATTGTCTATGATCCAATGTTGTAGACGGGTGCCTACAATGGATTTCCATCATAGGAGAAAGAGGAGAAGAAAGAGACTAGGGCTAGAGGAGTTATATTAAACTAGATAATGATACTCTTCCATTGATTTTCTGAATAATGAATCAGGGCAAAGTCCCTACATATTTATAGTCAATTGAGAACCCTAGTCCTAATATAATTCTAAAGTATAATAAGACTCTAACACTAGCCTCAGCCTAATAAGAATAAACTCTTAATTACTCTAAAATATTATTACTAATAATTAAATCTTAATTGTACTAGACTCTGAAGGTGCGACCCGATCCTTAGGGCGAATCATAACACTATCCTCCTCCCCCTTTCCTCATCGGTCACCTCCTCTTCCTTCATCCAGAAATCTAACAAGACTAATTTAAAACTAGCCAGTGGTGCTGTTAAGAATTTGTTTTTTTAGAAGATCAAATATTAAGGAATGAACCCATAAATATGTTAAACTATTCAAAATCAAGAGTGGGTTTTATTTATATTTGATTCTGAGGTTTTCTAATGCTAAGTAAAACCTCGTACAGACAATCGGCATATGACAATTGATAGTCGAAAGTCAACAATCAAATTTATTGCAATAACAATTATATGAGACAGCATGATAAGTGACGATATCTTCTTAATTGTTTACAATGAACTATCTTTACAAACTAAATATATAAAATAAAAATAATAAAAATAAATTTTAAACATGCAACTGTCAGTTGTCTCAATTGTCGACTGTCAACTATCGAATGTCGACTATCATAATGTTTAGTGCTAGAGATCATCTTCTTCTCTAGTGCCAATAGTAAGAATCTTCTTCTCTCGTGTCGATAGTGAGAGAATCTTCTTCTATGGTGTTGTAACCTTTTACTAATGCATGATAGTTAATAGTTGGGACATTTGACAATCGAGACAGCCAACAGTCGAGTCAATAGTTGTGTGCTTAAAATTTTTTATTTTTTATTTTATTTATTTACTTTGTTAAGATAGCTCATTGTAAATACTTATGGAGATATTGTCACTCATAATGTTATCTTATATCCCCTTTATTGCAATAAATCTGATTATCAACTGCCAGCATAAGGTTTTGGTTTGCTTTAGAAAAAAGTTAAGAAGCAAGTAAAACTAAAAACCAATCTAGGTTTTGAGTAGTTTAACATGTTTATCGGTTCATTTTTTAAGATTTGAGCTTGTAGAAAAAAAATTAATGGCTTCTCAGGTTAGTTTGCAGCCGGTCTTGTTAGATTCTAGGAGGGAGGAAGAGGAGGCGACTGAGGAGGATAGAGAGGAAGGGAGGGGAGAGAGAGAGAAGGGAGGGAGGGAGGAGGAAGTGGAGGAGAAGGAGGGGGAGGTGAGGAGGAGAAGGCAACGGTGGAGGAGGAGGTGAAGGCAAAGTTAGATGAAGTCGTGTTAGTGGTGAAGAAGACGAAATTGGAAGCAAAGTTGGCGCACCATTGATGGAGGAGGTAGTGGAGGTAGTGGCTGAGTTGAAGCTGTTGGAAATGAGAACCGGTGGGTTGGTAAGTTATAATGAAGAAAATAGAAAGAGAGTATTTTAGATAATTCACGCTAAATGTGTATAGGTTTATATGTACATGAGACTATTTTGTGTATTACGTGAAAATAAAAGACATTTTGTGTAATAGGTTGTATCTTAGTGCCATTTTGGCAAATTCTTCTTTATAGCCCGTTTGGGAACACTTTTTTTGCCATTCTCTTCCCAAATTTTAAATATGAGGATGGGGGTGAGCCAAAAACCCATTTGGCACTTAGTTTCCCAAAATAAAGTGTGGCCGAGTCCGCTTTGCAAATCTTCCCCAGAGAAAAAACACCCCCTAAGTTGTTTTTTTTTCAAAAGTGTAGGGTTGATGTAAGATCCCCGATCTTAAACCGATTTTCTTTTCTTTTTATTTATCAGTTGTTGTGTGGTTAAAACGTTTTCTGATTTATTCGGTGATTTCAAAAATAAATAGTGTTTTTTATGGTTTTAATTAAAACCAACTTTACAATTATTAGTTTTAAGTGTTTTTGGGTTAAATCTAAATTTTTGGGATTTTTCAGATTTTTCACCAATTTTTCAAAAATTAGGGTTTGGCGGGATCCCCTATGGGCCCCACCGGCGAAATTGAGGTTTTTGGACCAAATTAACCCAGACATCAACACAAGTTTTTATAAAAAATTTCATAATTTTCCCAGGTTTAATTAGTGCTCAAATGGTCAAAATACCCATTTTTAGTTCAAATTTCTATTCATACCTCACTAGTTAATTATATACACCCCAAACCCTACTATAAATAGAAAGGGCTGAGCCATTTCCATTTTGGGAATAGGCTGGGAGAGGGTGATTAAAGCCTAGTTCCCCAATTAGGCCCAAATTAGAAGGAGATTAAGGTATATTTTCTTTAATCAAGCCTAAATCCTAGGTTTTCTTCTAATCCATTCTTAATCCATCATTTCCCCTTTGATTTGATTCGATTTCAAGCATCAAAATCACTAATTTACTCCCTTACTTCAAACCCTAATTCTCAAAATTCGTTTTTTATGCTTAACAAATCCTAGATCTAAGATTTCATTAAGGTTTTCAATGTTAAATCGATTTTTAATAGAGTTTAACTTAAACTCTATGTCTTTGGAAGATTTTCAAGAAGGGTGACGGTCAAATCCAAACCTAATCAAGTGATAAGGTAATGGGTCTTCGAAATCTCAGTTTTTCTATGGTAAAAATCTTAATTTTTATGGTTTATTTGGAATGGGTTTACTTGATTTAGTGCTCTAATGGTGGGATTAGTAAATGTTAATTTCTTTTCCCGATTTCTTAGGGTTTTGTCTTAATATGATGTAGACTAGCTTTCTGTAAGGTATGATAGAATTTTAATGGCGTTTGAGTTGTTAGATAAAGATTTTAAGTTGTATCAATGGAGTTTCGGTTTGAAAATTTGAAATGAAGAAGAAGGTCAAATATGCCTTGTTGGCGTTTAAACGGCCTACGAGGGTGTTCAAACGGCCTATGAGGGCGTTTGAACAGAAACACTGCATTTTCAGAAAATTTCCTATTTAACCAATCGAACGGCCCTAGAGGGCGTTCGAATGGCTACACTGCAGAAATTGGTCATTGTATGTGTTGTTTATTTCGATGTCTCTACTCTGAAATATCATTTTTATATTTATGTGGAGTGTTTTGAGCCAAAGTAAGCTACTGGAAGAGCATACTATTGATGGTTAAAAGTTGTGGTGTATATTTAAAGTTATGTGAAATGGCTTGTAGTTGGATATAATTGTTGGAATTGCTATCTTGAAAATATGAGTGGTTGATTTCCTATAGTTTAAGCATGTTTTTAGTAGAGTTACAGCATGCTAATGGACTGGTATGTCATTATAGGATATGGTTAAATTATATGTGAATGTTAGTGTTATGCCTTGACTGAAGTATGAAGTGAATGAGCTTACATATATTTAGTATGTGGTTATATTTTGACTTGAGTTATGATTTTAATGGTTCTTCTTCTATGATTTCCATTGGAATCCATGATTAGATGTTAGTGCGCATGTATAGTGTGATGACGAATTAATTACAAAGTATGTTGATATACATCGAATGAGGTGCTTCTACCATATACACACACATGTGGGGTTAATGATTATGATGAGGCTTGGTATTATGATTATGAATGATGCATGAGGGGCTGAAGAGAACACTTATCATGAATTAAGATTCATGTATGCCTTGCCTACGTATGTACCATATTGCACGCATAATGAAATCGGATTTCCAATTGAGGCTTTATCGAGATTAATTGAGTTTGATCGATTGGATGCAAAAGTTGTGAAATTGCGTGCCGAATTAATCAGTCGTTGGCTTAATCGGAACTTGATTGATCCAAAGGGACATGTTTTCGATTTGAGTTCTTATGTGGAACATGAATACTCCCCGGGTTGAGTCGAGTCAAATTGAGTTATATAAGGACGAGTTGTATTCTTATCTTGTAGTTGAGATTTACTTATTGAGAATAGTCACATCTGGACACTGAGCACCCAGAGTGGTATGCCTTCGTGCACTAGCTACCACATGTTCTAGGTTCCTTATGCGGGAATTTGGACTCTCCCCACTGCAGAGATATCCTTGGCGAACACCCTGCTCTAGGTTCCCTACATGAAATTTGGACGTTCTTATCCAGAATTGTCCTTGGTGAGCAGACCTACTCTAGGTTCCCTTTGGGGAATTTGGATTTCTCGTGTGGATTATTCTTAGCGAGCAAAGGGGCTGACTACCCCTACATCTTGGTTTCTCTTATGGAATTCAGATTGTGTCCTGAGTGGGCAATGCCCCAGGTTTCTAGTTAGGAAATTTGGACCACATCCAGCCTTGCGGCAATGATTGTGTTTACTCCTTGATGAAGACATTCTCTATTGATGTTGATGCATGATCTGAAATATATGTTAGAGATACATCTCATGCAGGTTTATATGATGTTGATGCATGATCTGAAATGTATGTTAGAGATACATCTCATGCAGGTTTATATAATATTGATGCATGATCTGAAATGTATGTTAGATATACGTCTCATGCAGGGTTATATGATGTTGAATTGCACTATATGATTTAGACACTATGATGCAGGTTTTGGTGATGTGTATGTGTGATCAGAAAATGATACATCTTGTCAAATATTGATATGAATTGTTATATTACTATACCGTCGTGTTTCTAATGATACTAGTTATACCAAAAACCATTATTGAGTTTATCATACTCACCCCTCTTTCTTGTGCTTTTGCTTTGGGGCTGTGTGGCATGACACGCAGATGAACATGTTCCTCTCTATGAGGAAAGGTCGGAGAGGACTTGGGAGTAGATGTTGAGATCTCTTATGTGACATGTTTCTTTGGTTTTTGCTGTGATGTTAGAACTCATGTGGTGTAGTTCTCATTTTGGTTTTGTGCTACATGTTAGCTTTAGATTATTTGAGACATAGTTTTAGAGCCTAGTGTGGGCTATGGATTAAATAACTATGTAGGTTTGAAATTATGGTTTATTTTAGAGTTAAAGTAACTCTCTTGTTTTTACTTATTTACTCTTGCTCAAAGTGGTGCGTTTACTCCGTATTTATTAGATCGCCCGTGATTAGGGCATAAGTCTTCCGCTAATCATTTTTTTCAATTTCCTTGTCGCCCCCGTGCGCTTGACCGGCTCCTGGACCGGATTCGGCTCGGGTCGGGCAGTGCCGGGGTGTGACAGTTGAACATCGGGCTCGTCGTCTCTTCCTCTCATCCTCGTTAGTCGTTCCACACACACATCCAATTCAAGTTCCAAAGAGTGCTCACTGACGATCTCCAAATCGAATGAGGCCTTCAGCCATTAAAAGATCAAAACCCATGAATTTTGTCTCCCAACTCTATCAAGACCCAGACTCACCAACGCTTGATACCCCTCCACAAAGAGAAGTCACTAGGTGAAAAGAGAGGGTCAAACATCAAACAAGAACTCTTACGGGTAAAAGTTAGAGTCCCAAAATGTAGACGGCTTCCTGAGTCTCGAGCATGGAGGTGATGGAGTGGAGGGCCATGAGGCTAGGTCTCACCTGTGAGGCTACAAACTTGGAAATTGGTTGTTGAGCCCATGCTAGCAGCGCCTCGTCCTCACCCCCGCCGTAGCCTCCTCAGCTCCCTCCTCTGAAACATCCGCCGGCTGTCCACAATTACCGCCTCATAATCCATGGAGAGGAGTTCAGTAGTTGTTGGACGGTCAGGCCTTGCTGTGGATGATTTGGAGCAGTGGCAGAGTGGAGAGGAAATCGGAGAGAGGTAAAAATCCGAAAGAAAAATATGAGAGGATTTTGATAAGGTGTGGCTGATCTTTGGCTAGCTAGTTGTGATCATACGATGAAGATGAAAATTTTTGAGGAAACATTTAAAAGATTTCATTTTTTTCAACTGCTTTAGTGTTTTCACTGCATTAATTCGCAAGCAAGTTGCGGAGGTCAAAAATTGGATCTCCAATGCATTTGTTGATCGTCTTCATCGAGGTTGGCGGGTTGCCATTTTTGTTTTATTTGTTTTTAGTTTTTAGTTATTTATTACACATGTATAAATCTGATTGTACAGGTTACCAAGACAAATTCATGGCTTGGGCTTAGTTATTTAAGATTTCCCTCCGTTGTTGTGTGTTGTATACATCCATTCTCTAAAATGTATGCATATATTATTAAGTTGTATACATCCATTCTCTAAAATGTCTGCCAAACAGGTGTTTTATATTTTTTAAAAATTAGAGCATATTTGCCAAACAAGTCAATACTTCATACACATTAATTTCAAAATTAAATAGTAAAAATTGGGAGATTTTTAAAATATTCATTTCCTTTCCCGAACTTTCCACCAATTGAAATTGACCCTAAATACAATATTTTTACCAAGACAATCGCGGTCATCTCGTCAATGTAAATTCAGCTTGGCGGCATCTCTGTTAGCGGAAGATGGGGCGACAATACTCGCATAAAAGTCTTCCTTAAATGCTTGAATTCAGCACTTTCATAAACTAAGCTTGCAACACCCAGCTAAACACAATAAAATATCAACTACAAATTAACATAGAATTATGACTAGCAAAGCAAACATAAGGTATTAAAATTTAGATATTTTATGCACATTAGAAGTCCTATACCTAGTTTAATATAATAGGGAAAATGTAATATGTTGTGTACCACACCAGAGTGTCCCTACTACACCACGAACTTATGTTACTTAGCAAGATAAAAGTAACGTAATTTACATTACTTAGTACTGCACTTCATAATTTTACCAAGTAGCATAATGATACTCCCTCCATATTAATGCTCTATTTAGTTTTTTTCAAATGAACTAATTTTAATTAATTTTAAAAATAAAATAAAACTATTAATATGGGACGGCGGAAGTATATAGTTCTAAGGTGTTATCTAGTAACATAATGGTAACAAAACCTGGTTATTAAGTCATGTGGTAAATACTGCGATTAGTTATCAACATGATAATATACTTGTAGCCATTAGATATTCATCTAACGGCCATAGAACTGAAAATCCATGAGCCCTAACACTTTGTAGACCAGGGAAGATTTTCACCCCTTATGACTTTTCAGTTCTATCGCTTTGATATATGTTTGATGCTTCCTCCGGTGCAGGCGTCCACCATGAATATGAACACCTTCTGAACTCCATCCTGGAGTTCGCAAGTCAATCCTTAGATGGCCTCTTGCTAATGAGTAGTGATCAAAAGGCAACAACTTCAGGTTACACTAACATTGTCTTTTACACGACAAACAGGTGTAGAAAAGTGTGTAATGTGTTATTTAAGCTTTCATGCTCTCCCACGAGTATTTTCACACAAAATTCAATAGCATTTGCCTTTACAACATGCAAATTAATGAAAAATCAAAGCACATGCAAGTGTAGAAAAACAAGCTCCCCAAATTCCTTATGCACACAATTGAAATAATAAACTTACGCACATTCTTGGTAAGCTCCTATAGGTCATTAAGGAGGAGTAATGTCTAGGTTTGGAAAGAAGCCAATCCTTATAAGTCTCAAATTGAGCACTTCAAATATCCACAATCGATTATTAATCAGACAATCGATCGGTAAATTCTCAACACAGCTCGAATGCACACATATGATCGAAAGAATAGAATGAACTCTGTGTTGGCTGTTTAGACATGAATGATTAATGAAGGCCAGCAACTCTCTAGAAGCAATAGTTCTAAACATGCTCAACTCGTGCAAACACAAACAGTTGATCAGAAATCATTTATTTATTAAGGGTGTTCCAGTTGATTGATCGGGAATTTTGATCGCTTCCATTCAACTTTACAAAATTACTCCTCTTTCCTTAACAAGTTGCAAATTAATCACTTCTTGAATCGAACATAGTCTTCTCAAAATTCACCCTTACATCAAGCTCCAATCTACTTGCTCAAGGACGTACACAAACATCGAGACAACTGTGGATCCAATTACATACTAATTATAACATTGAGCTGTAATGAAATATGCCCACAATTTTGAACTTACAACTAACACATAATAGTTTCCTTTATAAGTGCAGCTTTTATATTCATGTCAATGTTGCAGTTGCCAGCAATAAATCGACCTCCATCTTCCTCTTCATCTCTTCTTCTCCTCTACTTCTCATTCTATGCAACCTAACTTCACTAGAATGCTTGCAGTTAAAACTAAATTGATATGTACAGCCTGCGGGAAATTACGATAAATACTTTACTGTTGCTGCATTAAATATTGCCAACAGCTGCAGGCGTTCGGCTTGCAAGGGAGCTACCAAAGAGTAACTTGTGGCTTCTCAAGATTAAAGAGAAGGAAATGTGGTCATTAGTACTACAAATTAAAGGACGCTGCCTAACTTCAGAAACAAGACGTTTTTTCTGAAATTTTCCTTCATAAATCTGTAGGTTAACAAAACCACACAATATCCTGACAGAATGGTTGATTACTTCAGGCAGATCAAAGAAATTTTGAAGCTATACAGATTATGATACCCTACAATGCTGCTACATTCTCCCTCTCTCTCTCTCTACATCTCATTGTTTGCTTTAGTAATACATGTCATAATTTTTCAACGGGGAATCCAATTACTGGTTTTATTTCAGAAGCAAGTGATCTCAGTTCAGTAGTCTCCTCACTACTCAGTCTCCATCCAAGTGCACCAGCAAATTCTGTGGCCTGTTCTGCATTTTTGGCCCCTGGAATGGGGATTACATTTTCTTGTGCTATGAGCCAATTGAGAACAACCTGTTGAAGAAAAGCTTGCTTGTAAGAAAACCCCCCTGCACTACTAAGAACAACTACAGGTGTGCAGTCTATTAACTTAATTTAACAGTTGTCCCAGCCATAGGAATATTTTCTTTCCAAAACTGCATGTGAGAATATTGTGATGGGAATTAGTTGAATATAGAATTATCAATTACAATTAGCCCTATGAATTGACCAACTGGCACTCATGAACAAGCAAAGCTTTCTCGGATATTTATGGTCATTTTATAATAGGGTGCTTGTTGGCCTTTCCTATAGAATATCCTCAGCCTTTTCTAAAGACTCTGTACAATTCAGTAGTAATATTTATTGGACGATTGTATATACTAGAGGCATACCTGTGTGGGAGTTTTGCTATAGTTATAACCAATTTCTTTGATTCTTCTCAGCAATGGTTGGAGCTGCTCAACATAGAATAATATGTCTTAGCATATTGTTAGAAACAATAAAGGTACATAGGAGATCAAATGGGATTTATACCTTTGTGAGGAACTCTGGAGTATAGATCCTTCCACGCGGCCCACTGGGTGGATTTTCAGGAGTGTATTTACCAGTAAGAATGCCTGAAAAAACACAAAAAAATACAATTTACAACAGGCAGTGCCACATCATATGGATTAAGGAAAACAAAGTGCAGCAATCAGACCTTGAGCAATAGGTGAATAAGCAATTAAAGTGATGCCCAGTTCATCACAAGCAGCCTTCACTCCGTTCTCCTCTGGAGCCCTATATATGAGGCTGTAGTTCACTTGATTTGAGGCAAGTGGAATCCCTCGTTTTTTGAGTTGATTGTAAGCAGCTCTAAGGCGCTTTTCTGTGGAATAACAAATCAGACTCAGCAACCAAATTCTTCACTGTTCATGAATAACTAAGAAGGGATAATTCCAAATTTACTAGCATGGATAAGATGAAAAACTAAGAAAATATTTCCAAAGTTACTAGCTTAAAAAGTACTCACCGCTATAATTTGAAACCCCAATTGCCTTCACTAAACCCTTTTCAACAGCATCACCAAGCCCATCAATGTATCCTGGAGACAATCACAAAAAGCTCCTGATGAATGCTTCTTTCTTCAACTCCTTCACTTAGAAAAAAATAATTTGACATTTTTCATGAAGGATGATATAGAAACTGAAGATGACCTTCGTTTCCCCATATTCCGGGCCTGAAAGTTCCCCAGTTATCTCTGTTAGTTCCCACAATTTTGTGGAAGTCAAGATATAGGAGTAGTAATAAGAGCGTGGAGCAAACCAGTGAAGCTGATAGAGGTCAACAGATGAAAGCCCAAGACGAGAAAGTGAATCTTTTAGGGCAGACAGGACACTCTCTCTGCCCAGTCTCCACGGTAAAGCTGCAAATTTGGTTGCAATAGCCACCTCAAATTGGCCCTTTTCTTGTTGCCTTTCTTTTACAAATCTAAGAAATGATGTAATCAATTATGCAAAAGAATTAAACAAAATAAGATGGTCTAATTTGGGCATGATCAAGATAAAAACTCTACCTTCCAATTAAAGTTTCAGAATTTATTGCACCAAATGAAAACTGCAAGACAAAGAGAATCATAAAGAGTAATCTTCTTAATACTATTACATAACAGAAAGGAAAAGGACAAGGGTAATTGCACCTTTTTCCTCAAATGAAAAGAAGAAAAGAAAAAAGGAAGAAGAAGAATAAGACAGTCCCACCCTTGAGCCATAAACTTCTGCAGTATCGATGAAATTTATGCCACAGTCAATACTGGCATCAAAAGCGGTCTTTGCTGCTTTCAGCTTCCGATCTGGCATAATACATTATAATACCAAAAGATTTAACACGTTGATCACTAAAGCAAAGACACAGTTGAAGTGGACACCAGTGTATTAGGCTGATAATGAGACCAGCATAGCAAAATACTATAAAGGAGACATAACATTTGACATTTGGAGCCAAGGCCAAGCCTGCCATAACACTAGTGAAAGCAAGCAGATCATTAACCAGAGAGAAACAAGAACTCACACAGAAATAATGGAAGAACTTTTAGTCACTGAAAATTCCTTCTGTAGTTGATAAAATAAATTACGTGACGTTTTCTTCAATTGCACAGTTTCCGACTATGAAGAAAACTGAAGAGACTTTAATGATTTAACAAGCAAAAAGTTACAAGCAAGGAGGACAGAACAGAGAGAGGAATTCAAGCATATAGCATTGGACTGTGGAAGAATTTTATTTCCAGAAGTTTTAATTTCCAATTTATAAAACAAAGTTAAAATTTTACTTTTAGAACCCTACTCCCTCTCAACTTCAAAGCGCTACCGTAGTCATTTACTTTTATCGATTCAAAACATGAAGAGACGTCACAGATTAAGCAATCTAGAATAGAGAGAAGGGGCCAAACAAGTGAAACAGCCAGTTCTTTACCCCGAGAATCATATAAAAAAGCCGACCAAAAGTTACCCAAAAAACAAAAAAGAAGAAATCTTTCAAGTGCCAGCCTTAAACTTTATAGAGCGCATACCATCCCATTGGAAGTCATTCCAGTAGCTGGTGTCTCCCCAAGCCCAAGCTCCAATTCCTAGCTTGGTGACCCTCAAATCAGAGCCACCTAACTTGATTTTAGCTTCTTCAATTTTTAGCTTAGAGATATCCTCCGAGGCAATTGCTCTTATTGTCGGATTCCTGCGGTAGTAAATGGACAAACTCGCACTGCTAGCTAGCACCGCCATCTACTGCAAGTCCTTGCAACTCCCTTGTAATCCCAAGCAGAAAAACAGAGGAAAAATGAAAGCCTCCAACTTACTTTTGAGCTTCGGTTGGTGATTAGATAAAAAGAGGGTACTCAGATGTCCAAATTCAAAAGGCAAAGCAAGAAACAATAAGAACCAACAAATGGGTCTTCGCTGGGCTTGAGTATATTGCTCAAAAAACAAGGCAGATACTATGAAACAGGCAGCAATTGGGTATTCACGTAGAGAAGCAAAAGATGATGAAAAGTGAAGCAGAATATGTGGCACTGATGTTGGATACGTTTGAGGCTCTCGTTTAACTCCATACAGTGACAAGTGCAGCATGAAGCCAAAGTACAAATTTCGAACCGTTGTTTATGGAGACTTCAATGATCTTTTTGCTTATGTGAAGAGGATACACTTACAAACTGAATGGAAGCCATTGTTGATAACACAGATTTTGTTTATTTTTCAGTTGCAAAATGCAAAGTAATTAAACCTCTCCTTATAAAGCCTTTTTTGGGTGCTTTACACGTTACTCGGACAAAGACTGTATATTTTCGGATCACCTAAATTTTTTATATATATTATACATTACTTATTTGTGGACGAAAATACCCTTAATAAACTCATTTTTCTTTCTTTTTTTCTTCTCTTTTCTTTCTCCCTTCTTCTTCTCATAGATCGTAAGTATGGCATATTTCGTGGGTTTCTTTCTTCTTTCTCCTTCCTCCATCGTTTGTCCTTCCTTCTTCTTCCTCCTTTCTCTTTTTTTATCTTTCTTTCCTTTCAACTTGAAAAATGGATGAGCAACTCCCAACTCCTTTTAAAGCTTTTAATTTTAAAAGGTCTTAAGGTGCATTTCGACAAAAAGAAGCTTAAGTAAAATATTAGACTCCTTAATTTATTCATTCACTACAACAAAATATAGTATTAACGATTCATTTATTAGTGACACAAAACTAAACATCGCTAAAAATAACTATTTGCAATGCATAGAGAAGCGTCGCAATAAAATCAATTATTAGCGACACATAAATATATACGTCACTAATAGTTAAATATTAGCGATGCTTAGTTCAAAGCGTCGCTAATACTGATCATATTAGCAACACTTTCATATGAGCATTGCTAATAGTTAACCTATTTGCGACGCTTTATTACAAAAGTCGCTAAAAGATATATATTTTAAATAAAAAAATTATAACTATTAGCGATATATAGAAATATACATCGTGAATACATATATTATTATTAACATATAAACATATTTCTATACGTCGCTAATAGTATTTATTTTATTTTATTTATTTTTATAATTAATTTTTAAAAATAAAAAATCGTAAAAAATTGAAATTAGAGGAGAGAGAGTAGAGGGAGAGAGAAAGAGGGGAGAGAGAGAGGAGAGGGAGATTAATTAATTTTTTAAGATTTTTTATATATTATTATATTTTAAAAATAAAAAATAAAATAAATACTATGTATAGAAATATACGTCGCTAATACATATACTATTAGTGCGTATAGAAATATACGTCGCTAATAGTATTTATTTTATTTTTTTAAAAATAATTTTTAAAAATAAAAAAAATCATAAAAAATTAAAATTATAGGAGACAGAGGAAAGGGAGAGAGGATAGGGAGAGAGAAAGAGGGGAGAGAGAAAGAGGAGAGAGAGGAGAGGGAGAGAGAAAGAGGAGAGAGAGGAGAGGGAGAGAGAAAGAGGAGAGGGAGAGAGAGAGAGCTAGAGAGGAGAGGGAGAGGAGAGATAGAGAGAGAGGAGAGGGAGATTAATTAATTTTTAATTTTTAAAGATTTTTTATATATTATTATATTTTTAAAATAAAAAATAAAATAAATATTATTAGCAATGTATATTGTTATACGTCTCTAATATATATACTATTAGTGACGTATATTTTTATACGTCGCTAATAATATTTATTTTATTTTATTTATTTATTTTTAAAATTAAATTTTAAAAATAAAAAATTAAAATTAGAGGAGAGAGAGGAGAGGGAGAGAGAAAGAGGAGAGGGAGAGGGAGAGAGAGAAGAGAGAGAGAGGAGAGGGAGATTAATAATTTTTATTTTTTTAAATTTTTTTATATATTATTATATTTTAAAAATAAAAAATAAAATAAATACTATTAGCGACGTATATAAATATATGTGGCTAATAGTATTTATTTTATTTTTATATTTGTAAAATTAATTTTTAAAAATAAAAAAATCATAAAAAATTAAAATTAGAGGAGAGAGAGGAGAGGGAAAGAGAGGAGAGGGAGAGAGAAAGAGGGGAGAGAGAAAAAGGAGAGAGAGAGAGAGAGAGAGAGAAAGAGGGGAGAGAGAAAAATGAGAGAGAGAAAGAGGAGGGTGAGAGGAGAGGAGATAGAGAGGAAAAAAATATTATTTTATTTAAAAATTAATCAAAAAATGAATGAAAAATGTATGAGAGGGAGAGAGAGGGAGGGAGAGAGGGAAAGAGGTAGAGAGAGAGGGGAGAGAGAGAGGAGAGAGAGGGAGGGAGGGAGGGAGGGGAGAGAGAGAGGGAGGGAGGGAGGGGAGAGAGAGGGGTGAGGAGAGAGAGGAGAGGATTTTATTTTTTTAAAAATAGTATTTGCGATGCTTATGAGTAAGAGTGGCAAATACGAGGCTTATTTGTGATGTATAATAACAATTGTCGCAAATAGGATAAATATTTGCAACGCTTAAAATATGAGTCGCAAATAACGTACCCAGTTGCGACGTTTATACGTAGATAAAAGTAGGGCAGATAGTTGGGGGTTGAAATGTGTAGTGAGGGAAAGGAGAGGTTGTGGTGAGATGAGGAGAGGAAGGGGAACGATATGAGTGCCAAAGAGGTTGGGATCCGCAATGGGTGGCACGGCTAGATAGGGAGCGACAATTGGAGGCGTTGAGGAACGGGGCAAGGGAGGCTAAGATGAGAAGAGGAGAGGCTTTAGAGAGGATCGGCAAAGAGGGACAAGCGCCTTAGAGGGATGAGCGCATGAGATTTCTTTTACCACTAAAAACCCTAAAATGAGGGAATAAATATATGGTTGGAAGTAAAAAGGATCGAGGATTTATGTGGTATTTGTCATAAATAAGAAGGTAATTCTATCCTAAAATAAGATGAAACTAGGTAACGTGTAATAAACTTGAAAAATCCAGATGATCTAAAAGTACGCATTAATCTTTATCTAGATAATGTGTTAATCACACTTTTTTTAATCAAAGGGTGTCCTAACTTCCATTTTTTGGATTTGTCCCCTCATCCTTCGTTCATATTGCATACACCCCCTCATTGACCCCATTTTACTCCCTCGCCATTGATTTTTTTTACTAGAGCCAAAAATATTAGCTTAGGAAGAGATGACTATTTGAGGTTGTCTAGCCGGCGCTCACGCTACAATGCTGGCTAGTCCTCTCGCTATCAAATCTTGGCCCTGGTCATGATTTGACAGCTAAAGGTCTAGCCAGCAGTGCTAGCTAGATCTTTCTAAACTATTTATGTTACACCAACCACCTAAACGACTCTTTAAAGAGAATCCATAAATATTTTACACTTTCTAGTAAGTTATTAGGGCGGTTAACGAACCAAACTAGCTCGTGAGTAAACTCAGCTTGGCACAAATTAAGCTTGTCTCGAACTCGATTCGAACTCAAATAAGTTCGAGCCGAGTTTGAGCAAACCCCTGCTCAACTCGGCTCGAATAAAACTCAAACTCGATGTTACTCGGCTCGAACTCGAGCTCGAGCTCGAACTCGAATATAATTTTAAAATTATATATATATAATATATATAATAAATAATACATATATATGCATATTTTATATAAACATAATTATTAATTTAAATATATATTTATAACATACTCCCTCCATTCTTAGATTAATAGCTCTATTTGATTAGTTCATTTTAAAAAATCTAATTGAGCTATTAATCTAGGATGAATGGAATATATAGAATGACATATAATCACATATTTATATACTAATACTATGTATCATATTGATATATGAGACCCGTTTATATAAGTCAAGGCTCACTCACGACTATTTGAGTATCAATGTCATGCATCCTTATATTACGATCTAACAATACACATAACTTGGGAGGTAGATTAGTTTATGTCTTCTTGCGCATTTGGATCTCGATCTGATGGCTCATGATGTCTTGGCTCATGCTGACGTACGAGAGCCTAAACTCATATAAATTTTTTTCATGATATATATTCTTGTTAAATTATAATAGATATATAATTTTTATATATGATATATATTTTATAAAAATAAAAATATTGGAGACACAAACACTAATATACTCCTGTCCAAATTAATAGCTCTATTTGATTTTTCAAGATGAACTAAAATTAGTTCAATTGAAAAACCAAACGGAGCTATAAGTATATGATAGATGGTCAACATGATATCATACTAATATACTTAAAAAATAATTCTAAAAGAAGCATGACATTTGTGGACCACCTTAGTTTAGAAAAGAATGATTAGATATTCTTTTAAAAGTTGAAGCATGAAATTAGGACCATCCTCACCTTACAAAATGTATATCTTTTTACATGTACTTCATAATTTTTTAGAGGCACACTAAGGTTACAGAATAACTTTTTTATTAGTGATTTATAAGCATGTAAATAAAAGAATACACAAAGAAGTAGATGACAATGTTGCCTAAATAATTTTTTATTTTTTACATCTTTTTTAGTAATTATATGTACATAAAGAGAAAAATAATAATGTTGCATTTTTTTAGTATATGTAACTAAAACTTATTTGTCATAGTTTTCTTCTTTCATAGTGACTATAATCAGATGTTCACGGTGTAGTCGTAATACTTGTTGAAGTATATTTATTAGTATTTAATACTAAAAGTATATTAGTATGTGTGATACTTCATATATTTTATATTTATATATAGATTATTTTTATTTTTTTAGTTCGAGCCCAGTTCGAGCCTAGGCTTATGATTCACTCATTTAAGTTCGAGCTCAAGCTCGAGCCAAGCTTTGGATTTCTGATTTGAGCTGAGCACGAGCTGAAAGATTCGAGTTTATTCAAGCTTCGAGCCGAGCTCAAGCCAAGCTTCAGTAATTCGAGCTCGAGCCGTAGTAGCCTAATACTCGGCTCAGCTTGACTCATTAACACCCCTATAATTTACCCTTATCAATTATCATTATCATTTTTTTAAAAGGTTATAATAATAATTAAAAAAGAATCATAGGTAATAGAGTGTGCCTAGCTTTTGTTATAGAGCAGAATAGGTATTCATTCTTCAAACATATTGCATCTTACTTATATTAATTGTTCGAAGTTGGAAAAAAAACTTGTTTCATATTAATTATCCTATTTTATGTCATTCTTCTCATATTTATTAGTGGATGCGACTAAAAAGGGCTAGTGGATGGAGAAAAAAATATTAATAAATTAGTTTCCTTAAATATCACATATTTTCAAATGTGGACAATTAATATGGGACACATGGAATAGGACACAATAGTTTTCTGCGCTAAAACCCTAATTGCATGTTAGATCACCTTCTCCTACGAGTTTTTTCTTCCTCATCTATGTCAGCGGAGATGGGTGTGGGAATTGTTTCCATTATGCCCCCTTGTGGTAACAAAAATTACTTTTTTCTTAAATAATGGCCCAATTTCACTATGTAGGTTTGTGAAACTTAACAAACAATATGAAAAAAGGGAGCCTATTATAAATTATTACCCATAATTTTGACAATTATAGTAAATAAATATATTCTATCTAGATGCAGACCTAGGAAACTTGCCAAACCATTTACATCTTGTTGTCTTGGGCTTTTATTTTATTTTTTTCTTGTTATTTCCCTACAAAGTGTTAGCAAAGCCTTTGGTTGATTGCTTTTATAGTATATGACATCAAAGGGGGTAAACAAATTCAAGGTCCAAAAGTAAAAATGGTAAGAGCAGCTTCATTTTGTGATAAAGAAGGGTTAAGAATTCAATAGTGCCTATCACAATGTTATAAGGGAGATACAAGAAATGGTAGAACATGAGGGACAATGATTGAGAGGAATTGAAGTTGAAGATGTTGAGTACCATTCGCCTTTGTCTTCAAATAAAGCGTCATGTACAATTAATTATTGATGAGGCCGATTTGTTGTAACAAAATTGGACATTTTCTATGTAACAAAGTCCTTGACAAACATCTCAAACACATTTTAAGTCAAGATTTGAGATGAGGATAAGACATTGCTTATTCTGCTTCTATATATTTCTAGCTTTTCTTTCTTTTACATTAAAATACTAACCAAATGCTTGCATGCATAAGGAAGATTTTTTGCAACAAAATTGGATGTTGTATATGCAATGAAGTCTTTGACAAGGAAGTTGTCTCTCAAAGCAATAATTATACACACTTTCAGGATGGGAGAAAGGGTAAATTTGTTGAAACATCTCAAAAATATTTTTAGTCAACATTAAAAATGAGTATAAGGGAAGCATTTTGTATATTTCCTACTCACAAAGTAGCCAGCGTAAGGAACACATGAGAGTTGTTCATCCTTAAAATCAACGGCACACATGCTAGCACATGTTAACACAGTAGCACCATCATTTTTTAATATCAATGGCTCCCATTCGTTCTTTACGAAGGACATTTTGTCAATAAGGAACATAGAAAATACTTCTGAGTATAAGACACTGCTTAATTCTGCTTCTTTTCCACCTTCATATGAGCATTTGTTTAATATGTCAATGTAAAGAAAGAAAAGCTAGATATAGAAGTTGTTATGACAACCCTTAGAAAAGCCTAGTTGTGAGGAGTTAATTATATAAGAAGTAATAGGCGTAGAAAGTTTTGTACTAGTGGATCTATCAGGAATAGGTCTCGATCAAGTCTAAGGGAAAGAGAAGAAATTTAAATGATACTACAGCAAGAATGGAGGGCACTTGAAAAATGAATGTCATATTCACAAAGAGAATTAATACTTTAAGAGAAAAGAAAGATGTCTTCTTCCAATCAGACGAGCGTGGTAGAAGACGAATCAAATGATCCCAAGGTTCATGTATGAATTTTTATAATTGTTTATAACCCTAGGTGCAGAATGTTTATAGCACTGTGTCCTAATCATGATTTGTTTAATATCCATGAGTCATTAAAGATATTATGCATCAGTGGAATAAAGATTCTCAAAGTTAATATGTTTAATGTTTTAGTTTGAATACTTAAATGGGGTGGGTTGGGCATTTCTAGACTTGAAGAGGAAATAATCTCTTTGAGAGCGTTGGATGTGGATTTCATTAACCTCACCGAAACATGCAAATCAAGAAGTGATAACTTGATGCAGACTGATTAACTTATTTATAAACTATTTATCATTGGCGATCAACATAATTATGATTTATTTTTCATAGATTACATACATGACCCTACCAGTGGGGCACTTGCAATTTAGCTACTTAATGATGATAAATATATTCCATTTCTATTTTTTCCCAATTAATCAAGGAAATTTATTTTATATTTCCTCTATCACAAATTAATAGTTAAATTTTATTTTCAAAATAAATTTTTATATATATATATATATATATATATATATATATATTATATCATATTATATCAAAGGCTGCCAGTAAAAAAAAAAAAAAAGAGAAGGCATGCACCGCCAGGTGCTAATTCAAAGTGCTTTGTGGCAATGACTCAAGAGCTCCCAGCACTTGATTAGAATATCCACAAAAGAAAAAAAAATCCACGCATTAAATTTTTTATGGTAGACTCAAATGAGTAACAGTAACATTCAGCTATATATGAATGACTCCAATTACATTGATGAAAAGGATTTGCAAAAACAAACAAAAGCGATAAGTAGTAGACCCAATCAAAACAATAATGATTATCTAATTAGAACATATTAATAACAACAATACTTTTAAAAAAAAAATTACAAATTCACTCATAATCCTCTTCAACATCCGTGAACACAACAAATGGCTCCAATAAGAATAAACCGATAACTATAAACAGATCATACTAAGCACGAACAGCCGAAAAGAGTCAAACACGGATTCCACATGCAGTTCGTCTATCAGGGGCTAGGAGGTGGGGTGAACGTAGGGATTTTGGGGATGGTGGGAATTGTTGGAATGGAGGGTATGGTGGGGATAGTTGGAATGGAAGGTAATGGTGGCAAGGAGACCTTAGGGATGGCAGTGGGGATGGTTGGGAGCGGCAAGGCTGCAGGCAATGGTGGCAGTGTTGCCTTCGGCAAGACCGGCACAACCGGCTGTACAGGCAAGGTGGAGGGCATTGGAGGTAAGATTGGCTTAGGGAGGGAGGGGATGGCAGGCATGGGTGGTAGATTTGTTGGGAAATTAGGAAGTGCTGGGGGCTTAGGTAATCTTGGGATGGCCAGGGCAGGTGGCGGGGCGGCTGCCGGAGTGTCGAGGAGATGGCGCACTGCGAGGCAGGTATGGTGGCTTATGGAGAGTAGCACAATGAGCAGAGAGAGTCGGGGCAGAGTCCTGGAAGCCATGGCTGTGTAGGGTCAAAAGGTTCAAGATGCTTCAAGTGTGGTAGCTAGGGAGCAGAGGCAACTTTGTGAGGGACTGATGTTAAGAAGAGATCGACCAGAGCTACGCTTTTATAGCAGGTGAGGTTGATTTCTATGGAATAAGATATTTTGGTTTGGTGGGTTTGAATTATACGTGCATGGTTGTGGGGATTTAGGTAGTTGTTCATGGTTGCTGTTAGTTCACCTTCTTACCCATCTCGAATTGCAAATGTCAAAAGAAAGCCATAGTTTAGGACATGAGTTAGTAAACAACTTAGTCTGTACACGCACAGAGGAAGAGCCTTCTATGCCAGGAATTAGAGACTAAAAACAACATCTGGAAAGAGCTTAATTAGTTGGCTTTTCTGTAGCTAATATTTCTACCTATTCATTGTCTTTCGATAACAGTCTGCTTCTAATAGTGATGAATAATAATTTTAAGTTCTGAGGGATATATTATGGAAAAAGTTAAAATGTATGAGCCTCAGCTCATGCGCGCTAGCGTGAACTTGACATCGCGAGCCCCATATATGGATTATCTTGCCTTAAATTAGTAAGGATGAAAAGTCTCTCATCCCCTCTTTCAGCCACCAACCCCATTTACACAGGGTCAGCTGACTAAAAGAGGGGGTGACAGATTCCTCATCCAATTAGTAATAGGTTATTGCTAATGCCGTCACTTGCATAATTTTAATTGTTTAACCATCCGAAATGTCAAGAGGGGGCTTCTTTAGAAGTGTGCTGGTTACCTCAACCTACAAGGTGCTAATTGAGGTAAATAAAAACAAACAGAAGCAAAATGAAAATATGATGACTACATAAAAAATTGATGTTGTATATTCACATAAATGACTTCTGTTTGAAGATTTCCTTGCAGCTATTCTTCGTGGATATTTAATCAGATATTTAATTAATGCTTCAATATTGGACATGAATTTACCACATAAAATTTTATATATATATATATATAGGCAACCCTCATCAATAATATACAAACAAAAAATTTAATCAATAGTTTATGAATTGATAATACAATAGAGTATAACCTACTCCCCAAACTTTTAAGCGAGAACAACTAAAAAACACAAATCAATAAAGCCCTCCTGATAATGTGTTTCTATAAACGCTCGTACTCTCATCACTTCACCTCCAAAGCTCCCTAGGAAATTGAGAGATCCTTCTTTACTAAAGTACATTTTCTATATATGAAGGCTAGGATATCTAATTAAGAGAACTGGTAAAACATAATATGGGTATCACTTTATAGAGTTTTTTTTAAGGTGGAAGATACATCCTTTTTGTTAAATAGTAAGTATATGGGTTAAGCCCATTTGGATATTGAGAGCCCAAACCCACTTTTAAGTTAATGAGATTTACACATGTGAATTGGTTGAAGATTGTGAATAGTCTCACAACGCTTAGAAAATGATGATAATGTTGATATATAAGACATGCGTTTGACATTTTAAGTTAGGCTTTAGGTCAACCCCCTTTTGTGAGGAAGATACATGTTGAACTTATGTACCTAGGGGGTAACCCGCACACGCAGCTGCCCTTTTGTTAATTTAGGCAGATTATCTTGCCTTCAATTAGTAAAGATAAAAGTCTCTCACTCCCTCTTTCAGGGAAAATTATTTAGTGAAACCTTTGTATGAGACACGTGGTAGATATGCCTTTTGAATAAGTGACATGTTTGATGAATTTATACATATTTAAAACTGAGTAAGATGAGGCACAAATTTCGGATTACGTATTTAAAAATGAATAGACATATGTACGGACACGTGGTATAGCGGTTCCATTGGATACTTTCTCTTCAGTCAACCACCCACCCCCATTAACACAAGGTCGGCTGACTAAAGAGGGGGTGACAAATTCCTCATCCAATTAGTAATAGGTTATTGCTAATGCTGTCATTTGCATAATTTTTATTGTTTAACCATCCGAAATGTCAAGAGGGCTTCTTTAAATGTGTGTTGGGTACCTCAACCTACAAGGTGCTAATTGAGGTAAATAAAAAACAAACAGAAGCAAAATGAAAGATAGGATGACTTACATAAAAAATTGATGTTGTATATTCACATGAATGATTTCTGGTTGAAGATTTCCTGACAGCTATTCTTCATGGATATTTAATCAGATGTTTAATTAAAGCTTCAATATTGGACATGAATTTACCACATATAATATATATATATATATATATATATATATATATATATATATATATATATATATATATATATATATATATATATATATATATATATATATATATTATGTTAGAAAGTAGGTATATGGGCTAAGCCAATTTGGGTTTGAGAGCCCAAACCCACTTTTAAGTGAATGAGAATCACACATATAAATTGGTTGAAGATTATAAATAGTTTCAGTTAGTATTTTCTTAAGCCAAAATGGATCCAGATTTTACTTACCTAAGATGAGTCCATTTGAATGGGACTGGTTTGCTGCATACGCTGAGTGAAAGTGCTTCTACAACTTGTGGTAGATCATCTTACTCTGGGAGACAAATGCCCAAGTGGTTCCTAAACACTAATAAGGAAGGCAAATTCTATCTTAAGGATAAAGTATACATGTGTGATTCGATCGACTTTCTGTGAGTTTATTTCATTGCAACGATTACTAAGGTACGGAAAATTAACACTTCTTTCCACTAAGTTATGTAGTAGACTTAAGTATATAAATAACATTATTTAAGACAACAATGGGCATTATAGAATCACTTAATTCTTTAAGAAACAACAAGATCCATTATCTTTCATATTCTTCATTAATAAAAAATCATCATTAACTTAGCTCCAGATGGAAAGTATTACAGTTCACGAGGATCATATCAAAATAGTAATCGAGCTCTTCATTGTCTAAAACCATTTGGCTTTTCAAACCTAATAAAATCCTACAAGATTTTTGTAAGAGAAGAAATTGACATAAAATAGCTTATTCGAAGATAATTTTTCTGCAATCAAAGTTCAGATATAGCACAGCTCTTGGGGATCTTCTTAGAATAGAGGACCAGAACTATTTGATGTATATGAATGGACTACTCTTCCGACTCAAATTATCATTTTATTATTACTGTAACAATCCAAAACTTAAGGATCTATCCCAAATGATAAGCTTCATTCGCTTGGAATTGGTGTCAATTTTGGTCAAAAAGTCCTTTCACATCTATTCTATTGATGTTGGTTATATCTCTTTTATGGCATTTTCCTATTGTTATATATAATCACTATCATCAAAGAAAAGGGAGAAAAATTAGTAAAAGAAACAAACAATGAGTCCTCTATGCCTCACCTACTCAACATAGGGAAACCACTCAAGCAGTGATGGCAAATATTATAATCATGGTTAATTCCACTGTTATCTGTCATCATTCCACTTGCACCTCATCTTGTAAAAGCAAAATGTAAAGAAATATTAGCAGCGCATCATCATATGGATATATTGATAAAGATTACCAAAAAATGCTTGAAAATTTGGGAGCAGAATAAGTTCTTGTCTGTTCTTCAGAGTCATAGACGCACGTACCTAGTGTGGAATCATGGGAAAAGTAAAACTCTAGTAGTCTTCCAACAAAATTTGAGCAATGATGCTTAAAGAAATACACAACATGTCAAGCCGGAAAAAGAGACCTTGTTATAAGAAAGAGAGGATAAGGTTAGAGGAGTATCCTAGCTGCCTTTTAACTTCATCCTGATGTGCCTGGGCCCCAATGCTCTAAATGCAATTTTCCCTCATAGAATGCCTCATAGCTAGTGAACATCTGACTAATGAGCTAGTAATTATATCAGTGCATGAGAGAAAAAGTCTCTACTAATTAAGACATTGATCAAGAAGAGACTGAGAGAGTAATAATTAAAGCAGAAAATGTATTCCAGAATTGAGATTTTACTGATCACAAAATGGTTTTAAAACTTCGTCTTTTCCTACATTAAACATGGATTGAAGCATTAATTCATCTAAAAACCTTCTTCCAGTTTTGCTGTAAAGCATTTGGTCATGTCATAGACAAACGTTTGTTGCCTGTTAAGGGTCCGCAGCTCTGCAATACAAACTACTGCACCCACCCTTTTGCAGTTTGATCTGATATTAGATTTGCTGTAGTCCTCAAGGCAGAACCCACAACCACATATGAGAGAGAGAGAGAAATGTAATACCAAATATTAGAGCATATTTAATAAAACATGTAAGACCCTACAAAATCTGTTTTACATCAGACATCGGTACATAACATTCTTCTTAATTTCTTCGTACTATATAATCGGATATCATCATTAAAATATTTCTAGGAAACCTTAACACAGCCTAAATACGTGCATGGTTTCTCCGGCCTATTCTACTTATAAGAATCAAGCTGCCGGTGCAACATCTGCCCCATCGTCATCGTCGTCATCATCGCCATCGTTCTTTTCCTTGAACTGCATCTTGCTTATGTGAAACACCACCCTTTGAAGTTGGATGGCCTCCATTTCTATGCAGATGGCAGACTTCTCTCCAACGACGACCACCATTCTTCCAGAGATCTTCAGTTTTGTGTTTGAGCAACATTTACAGGCCCAAATGGGGTATTTATAAGCAATCTGGGAGGAAGGACAGAGATTCTTCCAAGCAAGTGACAGAGTCACCATGTTGGTAGTGAGAGAGAGATATGCTAGCCGAGGACAGATGGGGTAGTACAGTGAAAGGCATGTGGGGGAGAAAAGGGCAGGGACTTGAGAAGGGGGGTTGAGCTGGAGGGGCCAGTCTCCACATGTTGGGCACAAGTGGCACGTGGGGGCCACATTGTGGGGGAGGCTCATGGTGTGTGTCTGGGGGACACAGACCACAGCGTGGTGGAAACAGCCCCTCCACGCTCTAGGGTTACTGGGTCGCGTGCATGGGCGGCCATGTAGGATGGCGATTGGCTCGCTCCAAGGGCTTTCCTCGTCAATGGAGAAAGCATTCTCTGCTTTTGACTTTTCAACTAATTGAAATTGACTTGTTCATGGTAGTTGTGGGCTTTGGTGGAAACCTGTAAAAAAGATTCATATTTCTTCGTGTTCATCTTCCTCTTTCTCTTTCTCATTCGGGGTTTTAGTAACTAAATAGGGCCTTAAGACTTTGGACTTATTTAGCATGACTCATTTTCATGACCAAGGCTTAGTAACTAATAATAAGAGGTTGCCATATCACTAAAGAAGTGGTGAAAGAAACTTGAGAACTATATCTAACAGTTTCTAAGGTTTTTTCCTCCACATGTCTATTAATAATCAAACATTGTAGTCATGATAAGTGACCATAAAAATATTTTTTAAATATTTTTAAGAAAATTTTTATATATTAAACATGACATTAGGCATAGCATTGTGTTGGTAACAACATTATTCAGGGTGTCAGATCATCAGTGTGTATCACATGGCTCAATCCATTAGCTCGATCAATGATTGGACACCCTGAATGACATACATACCCCCATCCTCATGTTGTGTTCTTTTGTTTGGTAATGTGGCTTGATTAGAGAGGCCATCTTAGTGTGGAAATCTAGAAGAGACAAGTGGCTAAGACTATAGAAGATATAGTGGAGGTTAAGTTTGTAAGTTTGCAAGAGAGCCAATTGTTGTATTAGTAGTAGTAGATTTTGTTGCTAACCCAAATTTGAGGTATGACAATGATTATAAGGAAAATAAATATGAATTAATTTGCAATCCCCTAACAGTACAGTCTTACTAGCATCCTAAACATGTCATCACCATTCTCACCACATTTTTAATCTCTTGCCTTGTCTATGTATCATCTGCCTAGTTTAACACCTTGTTCCCTGATATCGTATAATTTAATGTGTCGGGTGTAATAATATCCTATAATTTTAAGAGTTAAGTGTAATATTGTATAATTTGGGGTCGTTAAATGTAATATTCTAAATTATCAAGGGTTTTGTGTAATATTTTATAACTTAAGGATTTTATATAATATTCTAAATATTGTGGGAGGTTAGAAAAAATAAAAAAATATAGGGAGTTATAAATAATTATTTATTATTTTGAAGGATTTACTTCATGATGAAGTAAGGTATCATAGCTTATTTCTAGAGGAAGAATATACTTAATTGTCCTTGGGAGATGAGAAAGAATATTCTAGAATCTACAGGTCTTTTGATAAAATAGTCTGACTAAATAAAGATTATTTCCTTTATAAATAGGATGTCTAGAGTTCATTTCTTCTAGAGATTCTACCCCTTTGGGGAACTAGAAATAGGAAAGAGAGGAAGAGAGAGCCATGGAGGGCGACGCTGGGAAAATGTTTGACCTCTTGTGAGAATGTGTAACATAGAGTGAGAGTTGGGAAAGTTATGGACGACTTGGAGACATGTGTTAACTGGAGTTGGAGTGGAGTCGACAAGATTCGACACAAGTTAATGGAGTGTTGATATGAGGGCGACATGTCAAGGACGGTGTCAAGAGTAAGTAGTGGCTAAGTCAATAGAATTTGAAAGGGGAGAAAGATGTAGTTCTTGAAAAAGATGTAGTACTTGAGGTAGATGGTTTTAATATTCTAATTCATGCTTGGTGACATTAATGAATATTTTAAAATACATATTTTTTCCAAAAGCATAGTTGGCGTATATGTATTTGCAATTATGCACATATGAATGTTCTTTATGATAAGATTATGGTATTAAAGATAATGTATTTTTAATCTCTTGCCTTTGTTGTAGGAAGAAGGTGGGTTGCCAAGAAAGTATAGAGACTCACAGCTAAAAGAGCCAACAATTCTCATAGCACGAAGTGCACTCAAAGCCAAAAATGACATTTTTGTTCCACTTAGCTGGGATTGGAGCCCACTTGAAATGGGTATAAAGATTGATGTGACAATTTTTACTACTATTGAACTTATAAGATGAATGTTTTATTACACCTCTAATTTTTTAATTTATTTTTGAATAAAAAATTACCAAAAACCTAAAAAATTGAGAAACTCATTTGTCATATCATTTGATAAATATACTAACACAGGGTGTGACTCACTTGTTTTTGAACATATAGATAATAAAAACCATCATGTCTTTATATATATGACATAATAAAATAGCAATAAAATTGCACAAGGTCTTACTTGTGTACATATCAAGCTGCATAATACATATAACCATAAGAAATTAGCACTTTCGTGCTTGTCTTAAAAATTACATATCAACTAAAGCTTATTAAAGTAAAAAAATCTTACTTAGAACTACGAGCTTTATGTCCTCTCTTAGCACAAGTGTCCCCCACTTATTCTTCTGAAGAACTTGCATCAACAATGAATGTTGAGTATACAAATATACCCAGTGACAAGGCTAAATAAGAATAATATGTAACACCTTAGAATTTTCAAGATTTGATCGTTTGGGCCCATAAGTGAATTTTGGGTCCAATAACATTCTTTCTTGATTTTGAAATATTTTGAGCTTGATTCATTTGAAAGAGCATTAAGGTTGTTTGAAAAGAGATGAACGTGTCGAGCCTAAAAACGCATAAATCGGACATTAGGTACTAGGCTATGGCCTTGAAAAGTGTATCATGGGCAGGGCCCATTTTAATTTAGCGAGATATGGTACTCTTGCATAGTCTTGTTTCAAAGGGTTCATCGATTCGAGTGCAACGATACCAAGGATGAGCGATTCCAAGTTCGGGGTAAGGAATTACGCCGGTTTGAAATTTTGTTTTAAAATAAAAACCAAATTGAAAATAAAACGCCATTCCCTGACCCATTAGCGGCAGACCATAGGCCTATGTGTGTTAGCACTAACGCATGTGCATGCATCAATGCTGATGCACAAACGACTTTGTAGCCATGGGATGCGTGCCATATGGTGCGCATCAACCAATTCCGAATGTATATAAAAAGGGAAGGGGGATGGCTTTCCCTTCACACTATTTCTACTTTCCTCTCTTAATTTCTACCTATTTGAAAAAAAGATTGCCTTTTATTTCTAAGTTATTTCTCGCCCAATTCCTTCTGTTCAAAAACCAATCCTAGCTAATTCAAGGCGGCTCTATGTCGTAGAGGGTTCGAGTTAGCTACTCTAAAGGGGGAACAATCGGAGGTAATGGGAGGCTCCGTCCGCCACTTTCGTGTTAGAAGGAGGAAACGTATGAGTTTAAAGGGAAACTCTATCCACTACTTCCAGTCTGGAAAGAGAGTGTGTTCTAACACAAGAGGAGGCTCCGTCCATCATTTCATAGTCCGAAAAGAATTTTGTCCCAGTGTGAGGGGATGTTCCGCCCGTCGCTTTTAGCCCAAGAACAAGATAAGGCTCCAATCGCCAATCATGACTCCAGTCAAATTCAAGAATGAAGGGTAGATGACTTTAACTTCTAATTCTGTGCTACTACTAGGCCGTACAATTTTGTAATTTTTTCAAAAAATTCATTTCTTAAAAGGGTACTATTAGGGGACATATGAGCATTAAAATTATAGTGTCTCGTACACCTCTAAGAGAGATTTTATTGAAATATGGACTTTTAAATATTATTATTTTAAGGAAATTATGAACAATTTTAATCGGATTTTAAAGGGTAGCTATTTAGTATAAAATCCTAAAAGCTATTGGAGTTATGAATCGAGGTACCACCTATTAAGGCATATGACACACCCATGAAATGAGATATCGTGAGAAGATCTCTTTCATTCTAATCTCGTTGTCTCATGAGCACGGGTGTATATCGTTTCGGTATCAGTAGCATTCTGTGGATGATGATTCATCCGACTTTGTATTATTTATCAGATTATGTGAATGATGATTTATCCGACTTTGATATATTTAATTATAGGATTCTAGTTATGAATGATTTATCCAATTTCATCGGATTATGTGAAAGGCTGGTTTATTTGATTTTTTATAAAAGAAAAATATTTGAATTCCGTTTAAGTTGGCAAGGATATATTGAGTTATGTTAAGTCGACTTTCGGGTATTCATTATATGAGCTATTAGAAGAATATTTTTATATGTCCTTTATTATATTTTATGTTATCACATGTTAATAGAATTAAATCATATATATTAAGTATAATTATACTCACCCACCTTCGGATGCTACAGGTTTGAATGACAAAGATAATTTTAATGATGATAGCTGAAAGAACTTCGAAAGATTTATGCTTTGAATTTATTTTGTAAAGATCTTTTATTATGTATTAATTATGTACATTTTGCTGCTTTGATTTTGTCGAGGCACGTTGAGCTGTATTTTGTATATTTTGTAATTAAGTAAATTAATAAAAAAATTACTCTTTTGTACACAGTTTATCTTGGCCATTTTAATGATGAATTGACAGAACTCCAACTTCTAAGTTATTTGAAAAGTCAGGGCATTACACTATAATACTTTAAGAATCATATCACAATAACATTCCAACAAAATGAGTACAGTAACCAGCATAAATTCCATTTTAGGAAACATTATACTATAAATCATCAACAATACAATAATTAAGCATGCATCAACAATCTTTTCCAATATAATTTGACTCTAACTTAGAATTCTCCAACTTTATAAGTGTAGGTCAAAGATTTTTTATGACATGATAGTCATATCTTGGAGTATAGTCTTGACTGACGAGAATATAAACTATCTATATTCATACTTCATATATTAATTCTAAAGTCCGCTTGTTCCATTCACACTATAAAGTAAGGTCCATAGGGGCTCCTGGACCCAAGTGGTTGAAGTTTTGGCTTTCATGATTATTTAAACCTCCTATATTGTGTTGCATGTGAACAATCATTTTTTAATGTTCTAGTCTATCAAACACGACTCTCGGGCTAGGGAAGCAGTTCTACATAACTCCTATTTTTAGAGAATCATAAGACCTTGGCCCTTTATTATACCAATCTTCTTCTGTCTACGTAACTAACGACTCACTAGAGGTGCCTAGGCATTGAAGGTTTCTCCGACCTTAGTTGTCAAAAAATACCAATCTTGGGGTGTGATCCATTACAAGGATATTCACACACAAAGTTACATACATCTAATTATAATTCATCATATCAACATATATAATTGCAATTCATACATCAAATAACATGTTATTACTTCTTATAACAATAACATAATATTCATAACAATTCCTACTAAAAAAACTAAAACCGACTTACTATTGGTGGACTCATCAACAAGTCAACTGAGTCACTGATGACCATCAGTAACTCATCAACACTTCAAACCCCCTTTACCGACAGTAGAATGAAGATAAAAAATCACTCTCATCGACGTCCTCATTGATATGTCAACATCACTGTCGGTGGCCCACAGGTAAGACACCATTGGTTCACTAGTATTGTTCTATCTTCTTCTCCCCACATTGGCTGCATCATCGACACATCGACTACTTTGCCAATGAATGAAAAAGTTGCATCATTTTTTTATCATCAAAATAACTTTATGACATCAAATCTAGTCATGTAATTAATTTTAATCAATCATCAACTACCACATGAACAAAATAAAAGAATATTTTTCAACTTAACACAAGATGACCATATCAGAATCATAATCATTAGGAATAACAAAGTATAGTATTCAACAATGGACCATCTCAAACATAAAACATATCAACAGCCATCAATCATGCATTTCTTGCTCTAGCATTATAGTTTAAGGTTATCAATTTGACCTCTAATCAAATAACAAAGAGATTTTCACAAATTCGGTTCCTACTTCCTTGACAAGCCCTAACCCGCCAATCTCCCCCAAAGTTAGAGAGTATGTACCTTTGGGTAAAAAATTCATCAAATGTATTTATAAAGAAATTTAAAAACTAAATTTTTGTGTGTAACTAACTCCAAAAACCATTTCAAACTACTTCAATTTCAGTTTTACAACCGTTAATAGGTTGGTTCCCTCATCATCGATGAGTCGAACCCTATCGACAGAAGAAATAAGACTTCATTGACGAGTCCATCAACATGTTGAATCTCACCGACTAAAGATTTATTGTTTCATAAGTAGGTTATAATGGTGACTTACTGACGAGACTCTAACCTCCAAAATAAATTATAATTTATATATTCTCTTTCTTATTATCATTATCATTTCTTAAGTAATTCATTCCATAATTTTATAATTAAAAAAGTTCAAGAATTCTCTTTAGAATTTACGAGTGTCACATATTTTGCTAAGTTATATGTATGACTAGGGAAATATGATGCAACAACATTATATATTGTTATTTATGTTCTTTGTCATAACTCCTCTTATTGAGTATTCTAAAATACTTACTACCCCCTTTTAAAAGTGGAGTGCACAAAGAAAACTTTGTGGTGTTAGAAGATTGTTATAGATCTTGTACACAAACATGAATTGTGCCCATTGTATAAATTATTATTAAAATAAAGTAGCACTAAATTGTGTGAATGTGTACTCAAGGCCAAGTTTTCCCATCATAATTTACCTACTTTAGGACACGGGACGCGATATCTAGTCCCACTAAATTTCTAATGTGCGAGAATGACTAGGCATGAAGTTGTTACAATCAGGATCCTTGTAAAAAGATCAAATATGAAACAAAAGAAAATGGTGATAAAAATATAAAGAAAAGTTCATCATGTCCTCCTTTGACTAGTGGAGAAATTTCTATCTCTCCTTTCGCTCCCAATTTTATTGAGGAGATCCTATAAGATTTTATTGAAATTTTTTTTAAAAGAACAACGAATTTACAAAGTTTTCATTATTTGTTCTAAAATGACAAATAATATCTAGGGTTCACCCTCTTATGACTAGTGTAGTTTAAGATTTCCAAAAGTGATATCCCACCTTTACACTATCCCGGCCACCATTGTTGCTTGATAGCTATCTTCTTGGTTGTGGCATAGTTGGGTGGTTAGATCAGGTAGCAGACTAGTTCTGATAGCCAAGCTATAGCTGCCAAAGGCAGCAAGGCCAAGTGATAAAGGGCAGAAGGTGACACCACATAGGAGTGGTGAAGGCGGAGGAGTGGTAACAACAATAGGTAGACTGTAAGAGGTGACTAGTGTTTCAAAATGGGTGGTTTTGAGAAGAAAATAATATTTCTACTCCACTTTTCCGTCATGAATTTATGAACAGAGTGGACGAGTTTTTTGTATTTCAGCCTCTGGACCAGGAGCAGATTACTAGTATTGTGAGGCTCCAGCTGGAATGAGTGCAGACGAGGTTAAGTGACTAGACGTTCAAGGATAGAGATACTATATTTCCAGATTCCAGCCACATGTACTGCCACATTCATAGTTCCAGACAGGCTCTTCACAGCGGAGCTATGGTGGGCCCATTACTTGGAGTTTAAGGTCACCTCGAGGATGATGTGATGCGGAAGCGGGGTGGAATGTTGTGAACATATTAGGGGCTGCCATTGGGGCCACTTGCTAGGTTAATTAGGGTTTTATTTATATTATTATGTCATAAGGGCATTTAGGTCTATAGGATAATTAGTTAGGGTTTTCTTTTAATTATGTTAATAGCCTTTAGGTGCTTGTTAGTGAGCCCATTAGTTAACCTATTTAAATGTAAGGGTGAATGATTAATTATTGTCTTGTCTTCTCCCCTTTCTTCTGCGCTTCTCCCCTTTCTGTCCAGCGGTCATGCTGCTTCCTCTCCCATTTCCCGGCCTCCCTACGCCGCTTTCGTCACCTACGCTGGCTACCACACTATTGTGCACATCCAGTTTAAGATTTCCAAAAGAGACATCCCACCTTTACACTGTCACGAACACCATTGTTGCTTGACAACTATCTTCTTGGTTGTGGCATAGTTGGGTGGTTAGATCAGGTAGCAGACTAGTTCTGATAGCCAAGCAATAGCCGCCAAAGTTAGCAGGCCAAGCAATAAAGGGCAGAAGGTGACACCACATAGGAGTGGTGAAGGCGGAGGAGTGCCAATAACAATAGGCAGTGACTGTAAGAGGTGACTAGGGTTTCAAAATGGGTGGTTTTGAGAAGAAAATAATATTTTTACTCCACTTTTCTTACATTAAAAGCCTACTCCAGCTATGATTAAATTAGAAAAAGTAAATGGTTATGTTGTTATGTGTGAGTCACCTTCTCTATCTAATTAAAGACTAGAGTAACCTTTTTGTGTAAAAAATGTGAAGTAGGAATATCCACTTCTACTTTTGTCTCATTCCCATTTTCAATAAGTGAACATATAAAAGGAGTTTTACAATATTTAACCCCTTCAAATGTCTTTTTTAAATAAAACCCCTAGCATATACCACTGAGCCAGAGATAATTGTATAGATTTGTTTACAAGTGAAATGGTGGGCAGAGATTTTCTTCTTTTTGACGTAGTCACCCTTGTACTTTGTAAACAAAGGACCGGTAATGTGATAGTTAATTAATGATGAAATAATAATAATAATAATAATAATAATAATAATAATAATAATAATAATAATAATAATAATAATAATAATAATAATAATAATAATAATATAGATAAGTTCAATACTTACGGGCTTTGGTTGCATAGGGAATAGGGACTCAATGTCCTTAATTTAGAATTCCCAAGCTACTTAATTTAGACCCTGGAAGTTAAAAACAAAGATGCCCTTAACTAAAACTGTAATGTCTCTGATTTTTCTACGATTTTTTGAGATTTTTCTGCTATTTTTTTGGTCATTTTCGGCGGGAAAATGTGACACTTTGGCGTATTCGTATTTGTGTATTTCCCCCGTATTTTATACCCGTAGAGTCGGGTGTGGGGCTTAGTCGCGGGCCACGGGCCTTGCTGCGCGCTTTCGGCGCAAATTTTAGACTCACAACGTGTAACCATGTGGTACGCGTGTGATGGGGGCACGAATGGAAAAAGAAAAAAATAATAATAATAAAAAGAGAAGATCGGGCTCGGCCGAGCCCGATCCAGAAAATTCTGCAAGGTACAGTGCACACCGCCCCCCCCTCCGGCTTCTCTTTGTCCCAGCCGCCGTCGACCGCCGGTGGGCCATAGGGCCGCCGCCACCGGCTACGCCCTGGCCGTGCGACGATAGGGGGCCACCGTCCTGGCCCCCATGGCTGCTCCGCCCCGACTCTCCTCGGTTAGACTCTGTTTTACTGTTTTGAGTTTTGGCTGCCACCGCCGTGGGCCGGCAAGGGCCAACCGACCGCTGTGAGCTTCGCCCTGGCCTGACGACTGCAGGCCACTGTCCCTCCTGGTCCTAGGGGCCTCCGCCCCGCCACTCTAGCTAATTTTCGCCCTCTACCGCTATTTTCCGCCCCTTTCGATTGAGCTCGCCAGCTGACTTCGGCCGCCGTTGGATGCCCTGGCCGGAGTCAGTCTGAACCTCCTTGGTCCGGCGATGGCAATGGACCATCCCTCCCTACCCGGTTCTGCCTCCGCCCTTCCTTTCTCCTCTGGCCAGATGCCTCCACGCTCCCCTGTTCCTCCAGTGGGTTGTTTGGTGGAACGGAGGCCGGTGGCTGCGAGCCACGACCGACGTACCTCCGTTTGGCTCTGCCCTGACCTTGAGACGGAGGTAGGCAGCCGCTCTTGGTTCGGCACCACCTCCCTACCCCGGCTGAGCTCCACCGTCCATCAGCTGTTCCACCTCTGTGTTAAAAATGGTATTTTTACACTGAGATTGGTTTGCTCGGGCGAGCTTTAGGTGGCCAATGGCTGGCAACCTCCAGTAGGCCTCCAGACCGCTAGTCCCAGCCCGACGTAGCTGGTGTAGCCGCCCTGGCCCATCCCAGTTCCATTTTTCCCGGGTCAGCCCCTCTGTGTTGGCTTTTGACGCCATCGGCGTTGGTTGGTAGTGGCCGAATGGCCACCGAGGATTCCGCCTCAGTCTAGTAATGACTAGAGATGGTCCCACCTCGCACGGTTTGTTTACCTCTGACCTGTGCCTTTCCTTGTGGCCCATAGCCGCAATGAGATCCGCTCACCGGCATATTTGCACGTTGACCTTTCTTGCCCATTTTACTCCATTGGTACCGGACGGCCTCTGGCAAGAGTTTGTATGTCTTACCTTGACAGAAGGTGGACGAGTTCACCTGCACAGGCCTTGGCTAGTGACAGCCTCGTGGCCTTTGCTCGTGATGCACAGCTACCCGCACCCTTAGTTTTAGTTGTGGGTAGTGTTCGGCGATGTCGCCACTTAGATTGGCCACAGCTAGGGCCTTAGCCCTGTTGGCCTTTGGTGGGCCTTGGGTCATCTCCATTCGGCCCTCTCCCCCTCCCCTTTGGCCGCGTGTGCAAGTAGCCACGCGTGCGGGTTAGGGTATTGGTGCCGCTTTGGCACTGCCCGACCGTCAGATGGCTCCGCCATCATCTGGAGTTGACATCGGAGTCCTCCACTACCTCTCCTCCGTCCTCGAGTGTCGCCTCGCGCTCTCCACCCTTATGTGGGCTCTTGTAAACGCGAAATCGACGCCGTTGGGTGTTGTCCACGGCCGATTTCGATGTCTTGCAGCCGGCCGAGTATTTCTCAGCTGTTGGCCGACCTTCATTTAGTACACCCTTGAATTCTGGTCTCACCTGCCATTCATTGGCATGATCTTTGTCCCGGATGCCCTAGTGTGCCGCCGTGGATCGCGAATTTTATCGCGTTGACTTTGACACCCTTTTTAGCCATGTGTAGTTCCGGCGTTTCCAAAACCCTTAGGACAGCAGCTCTCTCAGCTAGGCAATGGTTTTGACCGTCGATTCTGCCACGGACGCCGCCACCGTCGTGTGCTCGCCATCAAACGTCATGCTTACGAGTTAGGGGAGCTTGAACTCGTAATTTCATGATAGCATGCTTGAATGAGTAGTAGCATGCTAGGAACTGCATGATGTGCATATAAGCATGATTATATGGTATGTTTAGATACATATGGCATGCATATGAGCTGTAAGTACGGTTGATGCATGAGTAATATGTGTGCTAAGTGTGTTTAATATGTATGAGTTGTATGCACGTACTATGGATGTGGAATAGGTATGCGCTAGCGATGGCTAGCAAATCTGTAAGTATGCTACGTATGTGTTTTATGGACATGCTAGTGATGACTAGCGATCATGAGTTAGTTATGTGCGTGGACTGTACGAGGGCAGGTGTATGGGCAGTGGACGGTAAAAAGTGGTAAGGTTTTTGGTATGGAATCGGAGGTGGACGGGTAAGCGTGTGATGGAAGACGACAAACGTAAGTATGACAAACGAAGAATGGAGCGGATTGGATCGGTTTGGTGTGGAACAAAGTCAGGGGTTGGTTTCTGTAAGTAAGAGAACTTAGGCTTGAAGCCTAATGTGGAGTTTGTTAGACGGTAAGAGTGTGCATAATTGTACAAGCATAACATACAAATTATAAAGTGAAAAGTAATCATAATCAGTGAGGTGTAAGTAAGGGGGTAACGAGGATCTACTTTGAGGAGCTCAGTTTGACGATGTAAGTAAGTTATTTGATCGTAAGGTGGATGTTAGAGGATGTATGATTACGTAAGGATCTGTGTGTGGTGAGCCATGTTGTGACTTGGACGGGTAAGTGAAGGCTGCTGCCCCGACAAACTAGGGTTTCGATCGGGCTTAGCTTTAGTTTGATCAGTCAAGGACTGTGAGTCAGTTTGGCATAATTGTACCGCATAATATACTTAATTTAAACTTGAATTATGAGAAAACTAATAATAGCATTGTGAGTTTGAGACCTGAGGGTTTGACGGATTAAGTTCCGTGTTTGGGCTAGCCGATAATGAATCGGCTGAGCATTTCTTGTGTCTTGCCATGGTGGTTTTTCCTGCGGGATGTTGTCTGTGTGCTTTAGTGCACTAGACGTCTGATGCTCTGTTGAGAGCGATGTATGCTTTGGCTTGGTCTGTGTGCGGTATTAAGCCCAGACGTTTGATGCTCTGTTGAGAGCGCTGTAAGTTTCCGCCCTTCGTGGGCTCTATATGTTTCTACCTAGATGGCTCTGTATGTTCTGCCCAAGAGTGGCACTGTAAGATTCTTGCCCAAGAGTGGCACTGTATGTTTTCTGCCCTTAGTTGGCACTGTATGGCCCTTGTTGGCAATGTATGGCCCCAAAGAGTGGGCATTTGCGCGCTCAGGTAAGCAGTATCATGGACCTGCTCTTACCTGTTTGATCCTGTGCTCCATGAGCATAGGTGTGCCTTGCCTTCGGAAAAGTCCATAGCGTCTAGTTGCTCCCCGAAGGTTAAGGTGACGTCCTTGTGGCATTCCCTTCCTTTCCGACGTTGGAGCTTGTTAATTGTAATGAGCTTCAGTTGTCGGTAGTTTGTGTACGATAGTGAGAGTATGTTGTATGCTTCAGAGTTTGAGTAAGTTGTACGCGTAAGATTCAGAGTAGGTGTAAGTGTAAGCTCCTGAGGAAGACGTAAGAATACATTTATGTGTAAGCGTATGATTGTATGACTAAGGTCGTACAAGTACGTGTAGGTTGTGTGAATATGAATATGAGTACAATTGTAAGATGATGATTCGGAGTAAGAATGTAAGTGTAAGTTTTTGAGTAAGATAGTAAGTGTATGATTATAAGCACGATTGTAAGTATATGATTTTGACGAGGACTATAAGTGTAAGATTGTACGAGTTTGGTCGTACGAGTATGAGTAAGGTGTTGAGTATGCGTACGATGGTACGAGTAAGTTGTAAGACCCTGATTAAGGGTGTTGGTGTAAGTTTACTTTCATTAGTGTGCTATGCATTATTATATGCATATGTTTATGATTATATTATGTTGATTGCTTCATGTTTGTGTTGCATGACGCATGTTTTTATGAACTTATTGAGTTCACCATTTGGGATTTCCCCTACTGGGTATTTTCCTACTGAGTATGAAAATACTCACCCTACTATTTTTAGCCCCGTTGTTCGGGAGGCTTTTGCAGGTATGTGTTGTGAGCTCCTGGAGATGGATGCTCGTTTGTGCGGAAGATTGTTTCCCCCTCGACTCAGGTATATTTGACTCAATGAGAGTTTATTTGGTGCCACGATCTGATGTATTTGGTGAGATTTAAGTGTTTGTAGCTTCTGGACTTTTAATTTGGATAAGATAGTAGACTGTTTATGGGACTTGTACTCGGGGATGCCTGGGAGTTATTTGTATTTGAAAATCCATGATCATGGTAATTTAGTCGTACGTTTGTTTTCAAGTAGCGCCTGAGGAGATTTGATTTGGCGATACGATGTTTAACCGTATGATGTTTTAAATTATAAACTGTTTATACGAGTTTTGATTTCGTCAGTTTTACTCCGATTTAAAAATAAAAATTTTCTGTGAATTTTATGGAAAATGTATGAAAATCTCAGGCGTTACAAAAACAATTTACACATATGACTTCTCCAAGTTTTAATACAAACTCTAAGCTACTCAAAGACTTCATGTTGAAGAATCCACCATTATAAGTTCTTTTTCTCACTGATTTAAACCCTAAGCTTCTAGGACGACACATAGTTTCAGTCCAAACTTATTCAGGGAGAGAATCCAATTACGCGCCACCTTTTTGGATAGACAACATTTTAGAATGAATTCTTAGGGTGATGAGTTAACATAAGCACGAGTGCTTAATTATTTACACTTGGATTTTTGAGGGTTTTTTTGTGAAGTGGTTCACTGACTGGGAGAGAAGACATGGGGTTTAGGTGAGGAGAAAAGTATGATACATAGGGTTGGGTCAAACCTAGATATAAAAATATAATTACCTTATGGAATACAAGGTATGAGAAAATTATATTAACATTTATTATTGACTAGACAAAACATAGTAGTTGAATGTTATAAACAACAATTCTTATATGTCATAAAAATATCATTACTTGAAATTAACCAAAAAAAAAGCTCTCCCCAAACAGTCTACACGTAGTCCAAGGGTATGTGTGAAATGGCCCACATGGTTGTCTTCAGCATGTATATAAGCATTTTGCAAGAGAAGGTGATCACATAAGTTGATATCATACAATAACTTAATATGCCTAAAGTATATTACCAATTACCCTTCTCACACAATATTTGTGAACATAATTGAGTTCAATAGGAAAGCAGCACTGTATAGGTGATATTTTTATTGCTTCTACAAGTAGTCATGCTACTTAAATATATGCATTAAAGACATTACTTACATGGTAAAAATGGAAAAAGCGTTAATCTTCATGCAAGGTAAGAGTCTTTTTTTAAAGCGATAATAGCCATCAATTATCAAGAACTATTTTATATCTTATTTTTTGTTTTTATTTGTTTCTTTTTAGTGAATTATTTAGCTACAAAGCCAGACTTGTGCAATGATAGGCGAAGGGATATTAAATAAATGTACTATGGCCATTGATCCTATCAAATCTTGTCTTGCACTTTGACTGGCATTTACTAAATAAAAATGTGAGATTACAAATACATTCTTAAAAATTTACTACATTGCAATCTAAGAGTGCCATCAACCTTGTGGCCTTCCAGAAGCCTAGCAAGTTTGAAAATTCACCTAGAACCAACCACTACCTGTAAGACATTTCAATTATAAGTAGATTGTAATACCCAAAGTTAGTCACCCGTCCACAGAGATACCAAATCTAAAGCTGGCACGCATGCTACAACTTCTCCGTCCTAGTTGTTATCTCAAGTCCTCAGCTCTTACCTCCATTAGACCTAGGGATGAAAGTGGGCTCAGGCCTGGGCCTGAGCTGGACCTTGTTGGTTCTGAGGTGGGCTCGACTCTAGCTTGTCCATTATAATCGAGGCTTGGCTTGCTTGGCCTTCATTTTGTTTTAGGTTATATTTTTTTTATAAAATTAGGCTTTGAGTTGGGTCTCACTAATGCCCTTAGCCTTTTAGGTTAGGACCTTCATAGTAAAGAAATGAGGGTTTAGATATTGGTTTCCCCCCTCTTAAATTGGCAACTTGCCCCTTAAAATTTTCTTTTCTCAACGATAGAATAAAAAATAGTTCCCTTATTTTGTGTCAAGCCAGCAAGCCTACGAGCTTTTTATGCTTCGGCATTAGCCTAACTACATTTACAAAGGGCATGAATTATTGATGCAGAGATGAATAAAAAATAGCAACATAGGAATAGGAACCAAAACAGAGGATTGAATCCGAATTGTGAAAAAAGAAAATAGAGGAAGAAGAGTGGAGTTCTCTATTAATTTCTAAATGAACAATGACTTACTAGCTTGAATCCACAAACTAAATTGCTTTCAAATCCATGAAGGTTTACATAAAAGAAACACAAAACTGAATCCATAGTTCTTATCCCAAGTCCACGAACAAAAGGGAAAGAACTTTCTAAAACACATTCAAATTCAAAATTCCCTCTCCTCTTCTCCTTCCCACTACTTATCCTCTCTGGAAAACTAACTTATTCTAACACCGCAACTAATTAGTTGTCAACTTACAAAGGTACTCTTTCCAATACAAATATCTAAAATTCCTTTTAAAGGCTAAGACACAATTACCCCCACTGACCCACTTGACTAGTGAATAGTAAGACCATGTTGTGAGTAGCTAAAATAGTCTTTTAAGTTGAAATAACTGTGAAAAGATTGAAGTACCCCTCTACATCAGGCCCTCCCTCACAAAAAAAGGTCATCCTTGAGTAAGAAAACTTATGCAATTGCAGAAGGAATTGGACCAAATCAAGTGGATAGATTTGACACAATAAATGTCTTGGATATGTTGTAATGAGAAGGGAGGTCAACCACATAGCCATTGTCATTTATGTATTGCAAAATCTAAAATGGACCCATTTTTCGAGGTGTGAGCTTGTTGTGATGACCAGCAAGGAGTATCTCCTTGCGTAGGAATGTGATAACATAGTCACCTACTAGAAACAATTTTTATCTTTTTTTCTTGTCAACTGAAGCCTTAAATTTGTGGCATGAAGTAAATTCTGCTAGACTATTTGATGGACAGAAATCAAGTCTTGAACAATGTTATATGCTATGCTAGGTTTTCTAAACTGTTTAAGCAGTTGAACTAAGTCTAAGGTGTAGTGAGGAAGGAACCCATATTGGACTTCAAAAGAGGCCTTATTGGGTGTGGAGTTAAGAACAAACTTAGTTTGTGAGAGAACTAGGTTCCATTGTTTAGGAGGATCTCTCATAAGACTTCTCAACAGATTTCCCAAAGTTTGATTGACCACTTCAGTTTGGCCATCACATTGGGAGTGACAAGTGTTGTTGAATTGTAAAGAAGTACCCAACCTCTTCTAAATTGGCCATCAAAAGTGACTTAGAAACTTGTTGTCCCGATCCGATATTATAGACTTTGGCAAACCATGCATTTTTACTATTTCTTTGAAAAATAAGGCATCCACATGTAAAGCAATGGATGACTTTTTGCACGGCACAAAATGAGCCATTTTAGAGAACATATCCACTACCACAAAAATAAAATCTACCCTCCTTTCAATTCTAGGCAAAACAAGGACAAAATCCATAGAAATATCATCCCAATGTCAGTAGGGAATAGGTAAAGAAGTGTAGAGCCCAATATTATGTGAGGTCTCCTTAGCTCGTTGACATGTATAACATTGTTGAATAAAATGTTAAGCATCTTTTAGAAGAGTCGGTCAATAATACATTTCCTTGAGAAGAGTAATAGTTTTATCCATACCAAAGGGGCTAGCTAGTCCTCCACATGCAATTCTTTAATGAGCTATTGACATGTACAAGAAGAAGGTATACACAATTAATTACCTTTGTATAAGTAGCCCTCTACAAGATGAAAGTCTTGGACCGACCAATTACTTAGAGAGCACAACCTCCATATGTCCTTTGGCTCATTATCCTCTGAATATAACTCTTTTAAGCAGTCAAAACTCAAGTTTTTAGTCCTTAAAGTAGTGAAAAGAGCCACCTTCGACTCAAGGCATCAGTGACCTTGTTCATTGTGTTGGACCTATGCTTGATAACAAAAGTATTGTCTTGTAGCTCACTAATCCATCTAGCAAACAACCTATCAACTTTTGTTTGGCTTTGCAAATGCCTCAAAGAATCATGATCCATGTGCAAGACAAACTCTTTAAATACGAGGTAATGCCTCCAATATTTCAAAGATTGGATCAAAGAAAATAATTTTAACTTATACGTAGACTATCTCCTCCTTGCATCATTTAACTTTGCACTAAAATAGGAAATTGGATTACCCTCTTGTGTTAAGACAACCCATATACCCACTCCGGATGCATCACACTCAACTTTGAAGGTCTTATTAAAATTAGGTAGGGCAAGCATCAGAGCTTGAGTAAGTATTTCTTTCAGCTGTTCAAAGCTATCTTGAGCTACTTGGGTCCACACAAAGTTGTAATTTTATATGCATTCAATCAAAGGCATGATATATTGTTGGAATGTTTGATAAATCGGCTATAAAATGTGGTCAAACCATGAAAAGTGCACACCTCACTTACTTATTTAGGTGTAGGCCAGTTTTGTATAGCTTCTATATTGCTTTGGTCCACTTGAATACCTTTAGAACTAACCACATGCCCCAAGAATATCAATTTTTTGGTGAAGAAATAGTACTTTTTCATATTTATTTACAAATAATAATGTTAGAGCACTTCAAAAACTTCGACTAGTTGTTGTGCATGTTGTTCTTCACCCTTACTATACGCCAATATGTCATCAAAATATACCACAACTGATTTACCCAAAAATGACTTCAACACTTGAGTCATAAGCCTCATGAAGGTACTTGGTGCATTAGTTAAACTAAATAACATCACTAACCATTCATATAAACCTTCTCTTATCTTGGATATAGTTTTTCACTCATCACTGGGCCTCAATATGATTTGGTAATAACCACTTCTAAGATCAATCTTAGAGAAAATAGTGGTAGCGGTTAACATGTCTAATATATTATCAAGTCTAGGTATGGGAAACCATACTTGATAGTAATTTTGTTGATAGCCTAACTATCTACACATATCCTCCAACTCCCACCCTTCTTTAGTACTAACAAGGCCAGAACTGCACATAGACTAAGGCTTTCTATGATTAGCCCTCTTGCCAACAAATCCTCCATTTTCCTTTGTAATTTGTCATGTTTAGATGGGCTCATGTGATAGTGAGGCAAGTGAGAGAGGCTAGACCCCAAAATGAGGTCTATTTGATGTTGAATTTCCCTCGTGGGAGGTAGCTCCAAAGGGAGTTATTCGGCAACAATTTATACTTCTCTAGAAGATGTTGAACCTGTTGTGGATGACTTTTTATATTTATGCACTATCTCTTCAGCCTTGTTGACTAATAAGTACACAACTTCAATAGAGGCCAAGTCCTTGTAGTTTTTGGTCATCAAAAGAGTAGCACTTGCTGGATTTATGTTAGTTGACGCAGATCTTTATATGGGATAGAAAAATTCAAATTTTCTTTGCTTCTTTTACTAAGGGTTGACTTGCTAGACATTAGAATGACCTCAACAATTGGGAGTTGTGGCCTGGCAAAAATTGACTCTAGTCATTTTTTGCCATGGCTCGTTGTTTTGCTCTAGTGGAAGTCTTTGTCACATACTGATGAGGAAGCAATATGGTCATCTACTGCAGTTGGTGTGTGATATGTTGTAGCTGCATCTGGGTTTGTTGCTGGGACTGGGCTTGCTGAAGCATCAAGTCAATAAGAGTTTGCGTGCAAAGAAGCAGCTTCGTTGGGAGGTAGAGCAGCCATGGAGGACCCTCCTTTTCCCACAGACAATGCCAAATTTGATGCAGAGATGAATGGAAAATAGTAATGTAGGAACAAGAAGCCAAATAGAAGATTGAATCCGAATTGTGAAAACAAAAAATGGAGGAAGAAGAGTGGTGTTCTCTATCAATTTCTGATTGAACAGTGACTTACAAGCTTGAATCCACAAGCTAAACTGCCTTCAAATCCATGAAGGTTTACATAGAAGAAACATAGAAATGGATCCACAATGCTTAGCCCAAGTCCATGCGAAAAAGGGAAATAAATTTCTAGAATACATTCAAATTCAAAATTCCTCTCTTCCTATCTCCTTCCCACGTTATCCTCTCTAGAAACCTAACTAATTCTAACACTGTAACTAACTGATTGTCAATTTACAAAGTACCCCTCCTAATACAAATATCAAAAATTCCTTTTAAATGCAAAGACACAATTACCCCCATCAACCCACTTGAGCAGTTAATAGTATGATCATGCTATGAGTAGCTAAAATAGTCTTTAAGCTAAACTAATTATGAAAAGACTAAAGTACCCCTCTACATCATTTATTTAGGCCCGGCCTGCAGATAGGTATGAAATTTCTAGGTCGAGCCCACTATTTTGCAGGTCGGGGCTATGGGTCAACCTGCTAAACTTTTAGTCCTAATTAGACCATCTGCATTGTGAAATTCTATCAGGCGCAAACAGTAAGGCCATATTTAGCAAACATAAACAATTTTCATGCTCCCTACAGATAGTGAGCTCGACGTAAGGAACATATGAGATTCGTGCATCTAGAAAATCGACGGCGCACATGCTAACACACATTAGCATCATGGCATTGATGCTAACATGCACTAGCAAGTGTGCCATCGATTTCAAATATCAACAGCTCACATGTGTTGCTTACACCAGGCTCGATGTTAGTAGGGAGTATAAAAAATGCTTCCTTAACAAACAAGGAGCATTTGACCATTAAAAACATATTTTTTGTATATGTTGTAAGAAATCATGGTAAAACACATCTTATTTCTTGCCTATTCTGATATGCTTCATAGACGAAATTAGGCTTATTGTTTTTCCTTTGATTATGTTATTTTAGGCCTTTGGATTAGATTAGTATGGCTTAGATCAAGTGATTAGGTACTTGGTCATGCTAGTGGCTTAACTATGTATGTGGTTTATGCTTAATGAAAGATTATAATGTGATTATCCCTAGTTTTCTAACCTCCCCATTCTCCCATTGTCCTCCATCTCTACATGGCACTGGCTATGTGCACTACTATGCATAACACTAGCATCAGAGCGATTGATCCTTACCATGGCAAAGAAGAAGCATCTGAAGTTCATGGACAACACCTTCACCTAAGCCGATAAGGACAAGTGTGCTTCTCTGTAGCCTGCATCTCCAACTAATCCTGCTTTACTAAAGCTTTTGGAGACTTCATGACAAAGATGGAAGGCTCTCCGCCTGGACTAGCAGCACTTCTTCGTGTGCTTGCTGGATTTCAAGCCTCCAACACGAAGAGGCTCAATGGAGGACTAGCCAAGCGTCGAAGCCTCCTCAAGCTGAATTTGTATTGATTTGTTGGGGATGAACCTTGTTGTTGCTTACCGTTCCTTCTGTAGGCAAAATGGTCTTATAATATTATTTATCATACTACTACTGGTTATACTCCTTTTGAGGTTGTCTACGGCCAACCTGACCCCACTGCCCTTCATTATGTTTCTCTTCAAGCTTCTATGAGTGAGGTTGACTATGCACTTCAAACATAGGATGAGATCCTTTGTCGCCTCAAGTATAACCTCACCACTGCCTAGAATCACATGAAACAAGTTTATGATCATTGCCACACACATAGGGAGTTTGCAATTGGTGACCTTGTGTATGTTAGCTTGTTGCCCTATTGTTAGAGTTTCTTATCTTAGCCAAACTCCACCAAAGTAGCTCACCGATTCCATGGTCCCTACCTGGTGGTGGAGTGCATTGGTCCTATGGCTTATCACCTCCAGCTACCCTATAATAAGAAAATATACTTTTAGAGCCCACATTGTGTTTTTGGGCTCAACAAATCATTTTACTAATTTTAAGTAATTTTGACCCTTAATCTCTTAAAGAACCTTTTAGATCGTTCGTAGGGCTCGGAGGGACGAATGTAATGAGCCCAAGAAAGCATAAATCTAACATTGGGATCGTAGTCTACAATCTTGTAAAGTGTGTTATGGGTGGGCCTCATGTTAAATTTCGCGTGATAACATACTCTTGTATGGTCTTGTTTTAAATGGCTCATTGATACGAGATTAATAGTACGAAGAACATACGAATCCTAGCCTGGGTTGAGAAGATATCATGATTTGAATATTGAAAAAATATAAAAAAAATAAAATCTGCATAAGCGTGCTTGCATCAGTGTAGGCAAGGTAGCCTACAGAAGCAGCAGGCTAAGCTTGTAGCCTTCGCAAGTCAACCTGACCATTGGATGCATGCCGCATTAGGCTTGTTTTATTATAAATAGAGGGGAGAGGGTTCCAATTTGCCCCATGCCCTTCTCCTCTCCTCTCTTCTGGTTTTTGCTCATCCTCTTAACTTCAAACCTTCATTTTAATGTCGTTTTTTTCTCGAATTCTACCATTCAATAACTAATCCTAGCTAATTTGAGGGTGCCCTACATCGTGAAGGGTCCATTTTTCAAGTTAGCCTTTATAGTGGGGGGGGACGACCCAGGGCAAGAAGATGCCTTGTCCACCACTCACGGGTAGAAAGCGGAGATCGCCTTAGCACTAGAGGAGGCTTTGACCATCTCACTCGAGCCAGAAGTAGAGACTATCTCACCACAAGGGGAGGTGATACCCACCGCTCCTAAGCTGGGAACAAGTAAAGGCTTTGTCACTACCCGCTTTACGAAGGAGGTTCAAAAATAATGGTAGGTGGTTCTAAATCTTAATTTCATGCTAGAGCTAGGCTCTGTTTTCAAAATCCTTTTAAAGTCGTAATTGAGGTTTACTTTGAAAGTGATAGATTTTAAATTACCATTAGGGGTTGGACGAATGTCTACCCCTTAACGAAAATTTTCAAGTACAAGTATTTGAATACCATTTAATTATTTCGGTCATTTTAATTTTAGAATTTATCACTCCTAGATACTGCCTAATAAGGCTTTTAGCGCACTCAGGAGTTAGGGTATCATGGGAAAAGCCCTCTGCTTCTGATCTGTTGCCACATGAGCACAAATGTTTATCATTTTAGTATTAGCAACATTCTGTGAATGCTAAATTTTTACTTTAAGCTATGCAAAAGACTTGATTTTAATTTATAAGTCAACCATTCAAAATTTGAATTATTCGTACTCTTATTTATTAAAATTTTACTGTTAGTAAAATTTAATGTTGCCTAATGGGTATAAACTCCATACTCACCCAGCCCTAGATGTTGCATGTGCACACACAATTCTAGGGCTGTAGTGGAACGTTCGGTGGAAAACTAAGGGCATATACATTAGATTTTGTTTATTGTCTTTTTATTTACACTATATACTTATGTTGACATGATGTTGTGGCATCTATCACCTTCTTTTAAAAATTATGTACTTTTACAAATTAATATTTTTGTAAGGGTTACTCATTTATAAACAATTGATCTTAGCCCCTCCTTAGGTTACAAATTTACGGGATTCTGATTTTTAAGTTAATGTAAAAGTTAGATAGTAACATGCCCCCCTCTTCACAGGTTCACTTGATTTTCCGTGTGTCTCATCTTTGCCAATATGTTGGTGATCCTACTCATGTTGCCTTTGATGCCTTCACTCCCTTACTCCTCCTGAACCTCCACTCTTGCCTTCCTCTATTGTAGATACTTGTCATCATGGCCATCTAGTTAATGAAGTTCTTATTACTTGGCATAACCGATCTCCTGAGGATGCATAGTGAATGGAGGAGCATGACTTCTATTGATAATTCCTTGAGTTTGCATCTTGAACACATGGCCCTAGCCAAGCATGGTGGAATGATCTACTTTATAGTCGTAATTAGGCTTATTTGTTTTCCAGTTGATTATGTTATTTTAGGCCATTGGATTAGATTACTATGACTTAGATCAAGTGATTAGGTATTTGGGCTCACTAGTGGCTTAACTATGTAAGTGGTTTATGCTTAATGAAAGGTCAGAATGTAATTAACCTTAATTTTCTCACCTCCCCTTCTTCCTTTGTCCTCCTTCTCTGTGGTACTGACTGTGTGCACTACTGTGCATAACATGTTCTTAGTCCTCATCTTACCAATATCATGCAGATATATATGGAATGAACACAAAAACTAGTAGGGAACTACCACCGGCCAAATCAACTAGCAAAAAATAATAAATTATCAATGATTTAAATCACATTTAACCATTATATTATGTTTTGTACCCAAAAAGACATTATATCATGCTTGACAATCATCGACACTTGACATCTTCACACTTCAACATATACATCTAGTAGTATGTGGACATGTAAACTGTGAACCCCATACAACATGAATTGAGTTGTTTCAATCTGTTAATAGCTAAGTCAATAACATTTCAACAGTCATAACATATAGGAAAGAAATAGCATCTTCTTCATTTCCTTCTTTGCTGGGAATGAGGAGATGCAATAGTACTTAAAAAGATCAATTTCATTCAAATTTCTTGCGGCTGAGATTTCCTTTTGGGATTCTGCTCAGTACACCACTATCAAGCCTTTTGTACTGCTTCTGGACATGTCCAAATAGATTGTAAATAAAGCTGTCGACTTGGTCATCATACCTCTCATACAGCACTGGCAGAGTATGGGCTGCAACAAACCCTGAATCAACCAGCAGAGCTTCCACATTAATGATTTTAGCTTGTAATATATAAAGAGGCAGTTACAAAAGACTAGGCCACAAATTTTGACGTACTGGCTACAATACATGCAGCATATATAGTATTTTAGTTTGCAATATATAAAGAAGCAGTTACAGAAGATAAGGCTACAAATTTAGCATGCAACTCTATAGGAACTTATGCATCCACATATGCAGCATGTAAAATAAAATAGTCAAGCACAAAGACAAAAAGAAATGTGATTTAAGTAGCTAACTCATAATTGTTCTGCCATTTTCCATCAGAGATGAAGTAATTAAGAGGAATAATACTTAATGCAAGACAGTTCCCTACATAGTAGGTTTCCTTCGGCTCCAATAAATATTAAAAAAGGCACAACTTTTCTAGTGTGATAATATATTTGCTTATTGACAACAAAGGAGGAAGAACTGGATATTATCGTCAATTGAAACCAACAGAAGGTAGCGTGCAGCACAAAATTCCAACAGCATAATAGCTGGGCTCAAGTGCATATATGTTGGTGAATGCGTACAAGCAGTTATTTTCTAGTCTCATAATGAAAAGATCAGCACCAATATTACTAATCAATCGAGACTGAAAATGTCCAGGCACAGTTATTTGTCTAATTTAGGTTAAGGATTGACACTAATACCACTAGATTAAAGGATTTGATAATGCCTGGATTTAGGAGATTTGGGGGCCAAATTTTGACTGGAAATTAATCATCAATATTTGACATAAACTCGCATCAGGTTATCATTAAAGAAAGTTGATTTAATGAATTGATGAGTACAGAAAAGGAGTACATAAGAGAAAAAAAGATCAACCAAGGTCACAAAGATGTATCCTATTCGCAAGTAAAGTTTCAGCATTTTCGTTTTGTCATTCATTACAGTTTGAAAGTTACAAATCCAGTTGCACATGTATCCACAAAGCTTCATCTAGAAATAGGTCTCTCTGATAGTTGGCGAAAGATGTTAAAACATGTGTAAAAGTAAGCCGTAAAAGGAAAAGAAGCTATGTACTCACCGATATAGATGACAGTAAGAAAATTGCACCAACTCCCAATAATGGCAGCAACTAACAAGCTTGTGACAACCTGAAGGAAAGCATCAACATTTAACTCATCTTTTTCAGTTGGGTATAGAAGGGTGGTTTATTAATCAGTTTGAAGGGAAAAGATGAAATCAATCCAGCACAACATCAATTGTTAGATGGCCAGAATCTTAAAAAAAAGGCAAAATGCTAGTTCCTATCAGAGAGACTTCAAAGAATGTTTCTTGTTTGGCCGAAAATTCTCTCATAGAAACATCGCAAAAATAAAAATGGCACATGCATAAGTAGAAATTTGACTATAAGAGCTACTTAATCTGGACATACAGCCAGAAATTGCTTTATGTTTCTTCCGGTGGCAACATCCTGAAGGAACCCCAAGAATCGATTGAGCTCAGCACCAATGGTAACAGCTGTATTTTCAAAAAGTTCATTAGGCAAAACAAGCCGAGGCACTTCGGATGAGGATCTGTTAAAGAGGAAAAGTATATGAGGTCATTATATCATATGGATCAGCCTCAAGAACTAACATGGGTGTCATCTTACCTGTTCAACAATACTCTAGCATTGGACCAAACAAATAAGGCAAGCATACCAATAGCTAGCGCAAAGCATACAAGGCTCAGAAAATTATAGTTAAGCCATTCAAACAGCACCCAGATGGCAGTTGCACTAGCTAAGACACCTAAAGAGATCTTCTTGTTTCTCCACAGCAACACATCAGCAGCTACACAAAAGGGCAAAAAATAAATTTCATATGAGAACCACAAACTACCTCCCCTTCCTACACACAAATAAAACGAACTAACAGCAACCACTTACGCCGTCCACCACCCAGGATCTTATGAACAGGCTTCTGGCGTCCAAATAGTCTATTCATTTGCGAAGAAACAGAACTCTGTTCCTCAAAGAAAGTCATGGGCTTCTGCTTTGCAACACTGTCGGTTAATTTTTCCACAATGTTGCTCAGAAGGTTCTCAGCCGTGATTTGCTCAGGCATTTTGTTGTACCTTCAACCAGTTGAGGGAAGTCTATAATCAGAATCACAGGTACCAATTCAATCCTTATAAAACAAAACATTTTCTCAGACACTGTAAGTATCACTCACACTTGCAGAAATTAAATCCATGAAAAAATAATGGTTAACGCACCCCCCCCCCCCCCCCCCCCAAAAAAAAAAGACATATAGATAGAGAACAAATTTTATAGAAAGAAAAACGAATCAAAAGGCAGCAACTGATCCGAAACCAAATCTTTCAAAGGCTCTGCCGAGTTTGCATGACAAAATTAACCCGAAAAAGAAAAGCAGATGCTTGAAAGAAATACTGTGATGAAAGTACCCTGAGATGAACAGAGAGAAACAAGTATCATCAAATAAAACCAAATAGCATGGTCCAACAGATTAGATTTCACCTATTTAGTCACTCTAAAATCTTCCATCACATAAGCTAATCAACAGGAGCTGCAAACACTGAAAAAGCCAACGTGAAGGCAGCTCAAAACAGAGAAGCCCAATCAGGGTCTTGGATATTCAAATCCAAGTCATTTCAGACTATTATCTACTCCAACACATCCTCTAAATCAAGATCATGATAAACATATAGTAAACAAATCACAAACGCCTTAAACAATCTCAAAACTTGAACTCTAAAAAGGTCATGAACACAGAGCAGAGAGCAAATCGAGCAGCATCGGGCGAGAGAACAAAGACAGGAGCTTACAAATGGAATCACTCGCTCGTGTTTAGTAAAAGGGAGAGGATTTGCAGAAGCAGATGGAGTGGAGAGGCTTATTGGTCCCTGGCGTCCAACTCTCGGTCAAAAAAGCTCTTAATCTTGCTTGTGCTTATCGTATAAGTGCTTTTCATGGGTCCCACCTAGGAATAATCCCGCAGTGATTAGGTAGAAAGGGCCTTTCGTCCAATTTCCCGAGGTGGGCTACGCCATAAAGCCCGTTAACTGTTTTACCCGCTCTTAAATATTAAAATAATATTTTTATAATTTATCATAGGCTCAAAAATAGAAAAATTTATATATTTTAAAGAAGTTTATTAGATTTTAAGTTTACAAGTAATGTTGTAAATAACCCTATTAATAGACCAAAGGCATATTATTTTATATCTTTTAAGTAAATTAATAAAATATCACCTAACAATTATAATTTTTTATTAAAAATTATTTTAGAATAAAAATTATTAAAAAAAATTACAACCCTACCGTTGCCCGCTTAGAACTGGGCTAGGACCATGGCCCAACTCCAACCCAGCCCAGCTCACTTTCAGTTCAGCCTTAGCTATATGGCCATTACAATTGGCCTCCAAGCAGGGGTCCACCAAAGTTCACTTTTTTTCCTGAAGTCCAAAAGATTTAAGTTTTTTAAATTTCTAATATTTAAAAAACCGAGAATGACCAATGTCGATAAAAGAAGTAGATATTAACATATTACTCTCGATTATGCATGCCACACGACATTATGCAATGACTCATTTACGGCTTGTTGCTTAGTCGCTTATTCAAATATAGATTGACTTAATTTTATCTAGCAATAGCCAATTGATTCATTTTAGATTTCACTCCTAGCTTTCATTAGCTGAAAGTGAGGAAACAAAACTGAAAAGTAGAACTCAGCCTTTATCAACATTACAAATATTGTTTTCTTACTTACATAGAATCTTATCTCTTCAGTTGTAACTAATTTTATATGAATTATGATGCTCCCCTAGTGGGTAATATACAGGTACGGAGTACAGTGGTGAAGGGGGTCACATGGTTGTACAATTGAGAAAAAAAAAATTGGTGTTTCATGACTTATAAGAGTTTTTTTCATATTACCAAGCCCAAGAAGCTAATATTTTATATTTTCTAGTTTTTAAATAAAAATGTCAGAGAACCTGGACTTACACCAAATTATAGGACAACTAGACCGAAATACCCCTATCTTAAGGTTTAGGGCTTTATATTGTATATACCTGTCAAATTGTTGTATTTACCCAAAAATGACTCATCCAACCGGCGATTTCTAAAGTCTGACCAGTGCGAAGCAAAAAGGCAGTGGGAGGTCTAATTTCTGACCCATCTGACTAGCGATTTCCAAATGCTGACCAGTGAGAAGCAAAAACGTGGTGGGAGGTCCAATTTTCAACTTATCCGAGTTGAAAATTTTAAAGTTCCCGCCGTGAAGCAAGTTCCGGCCGTGAAATGAGGTTCAAGCGTGGTGTATACTCATGTGCCCCTAGTACAAAAGTGACTTTTTGGCAAAGATCAGCTGCCCATCGAGGGGTTAATCCGGCAAGGCTTATTAGCATCAACTAGTCATTGACTTTCATGGTAATGACCTATTATTCAAATTCTAGGTGAAAATCGTATGCTTGTATACACAATTGTTCATATATCGTGTTATGGACCACATGAAAGTTCACATATCATGTTTTGAATAACACAATATGTGTACTCACGAGATGGCAGTCACCGGAGTTTGCGTTATTGATAACATGAAATTACCACGTTGTGGTTTCAATAACTTGATAAGTTAAAAATTCAATTATCGTGTACTTAGAGTGTTTGTATTCATACAACCTATTGTATCTCATGTTATCACTTACACAATGGGTTAACATGTCGTGCTTGTATTTACATGACAGATCGTATGTCGTGTTATCACTAATACATTAATATGTTGTTGATAATATTAGGTCATATACGTCTTCTGTCGACTACTGGATAAATAAGATACGAGATGTCTCGGCGTTTATCTGAACTACTTTTTCAGAAAATTTAACATCCATTACTACTACAACATAGGGACTCAGCATGACAAGGTGGAGATGTGTTCTAAAATCGTCAATAACTTGATGAAGCGGCTTAATGTAAACATCGAGAGTGCCTTTATTCTGATCTACATCAATGGTCATTTCCTTCTTCTCATTGCCCAATGCAAAGAGAAGAGGTTTAGGTGGTATAATCCGCTAAAGGGTGACCACAGTCACTACTTTGCTGAGGTTGACAAGATTAGAAGCCATGTTGCCATAGCCATGAAGAAGACCCTTTGGATAAAGGGTGGGACAAAGTGGACACTGATGAAGATCAAAAAATGCCCATATCAAAAAGACGAATGAAAATTGCGAGGTGTTCCTAATGTACTATATTGCGAAGCTGACTACATGAGTCCTTCAACCAAATTTTACCCAATCAGATATCACTTTGTTGGTCAGGCCATAGATGTGTGTGGCAATTCTTCGTGGGTGAATTGATCAGGAATTTGATGCTTTCTCAGAGGAGTTGTAGTAGTGTTTTTTTTCCTCTTCTACAATGTACAATTGATAACAAAACAATTCTTGTTTTACTTTCATGGGAACACACTTTTTTAATTGTGGAATAATTGATATATCTTTTGAATTAACAGAACACGCACTTAAGATAGTTGGTGTAATTGACCAATAGATTGTGTTATCTACAACACGCACACCAAGTAGTTTGTGTCACCAATAACATGAAGTCAAGTGAGGTTGTGTAATTGACCAACAAGATAACACACCCACCGGGTAGGTCATATCACCGATAACACAAAGTCATGTTAAAGTCATCTAATTGTATGTTATATATCATGTTATCAACAACACGCCTGCCGAGTAGGTCATATCACAGATAACACGAAGTCAAGTTAGGCCATATAATTGACCAACAAGGCATATTATCACCAACACGCCCACCGGGTAGGTCATGTCACCGATAATTACGAAACTAAGACAATGAACCTACTTTTAACGCAGGTTTGTCATCGATTCACAATCGCCAAAGCTCTGCCTTCAACCACCTTCTACCTCCCAATGACTACGAAGAATAGTAAATTTGCATGGTAGAAATCATGTTCATTTTATTTACAAACAACATATCATTTTAATTACAAACAGTAGAGTGCATATTTTCATAATTATACAATTTACATCACAATTATTGATTAAAACCATCATTAATCTTGACTTGAAATTAAGACAACGAACCTCTCTCTAATGTAGGTTTGTTGTCAATCCACAATCACTGGAGCTCCACCTTCAACCACCTTCTTCCTCCCAATGATCTCTAAATTTTTTAGGGCACAATTAGTATATCTATTTTGCTACGCATGAAATTTGTTGATACCACGATTTTAACATGAAATTACACAACCTAACTTGACTTTCATGTTATTGGTGATACAATTTACCTGATGGGCGTGTTTTTAATAACACGATCTGTAACACACAATTACACGACCTAATATGTTGTTTGTAAATAAAATGAACAGGATGCAGAGATTTAATGTTCTTCGTAATTACAAGAAACAGTAAATCTGTAAAAAAAAATTATTCGGGTGGACTGTCGTCGGCCGGCCACTGGCCGACCGGTCCTTATTCACTAACGGTCGAATTTTTTTTTCCAACCAAAACCATGGTTGCCGGGATCAACCGGCGGGGAAATCAGTGAACAAAAAAAAAGGAGGGGGGGGGGGGGTGATTGTATGGGAGGAGGCGGCGTCGCCGGCGGCAACCCAGGGCACTTCCACCAGTGGTTCCTCTTCTGTCCTGGGCCTCTCAGTCGAAGCCCACTCTATGTTCGCTGGAGATCTCCGCCAGAGAAAAAAATGAATCAGTCGGATCGGGAGAGGAAGAGAAATCAGCAGTCTGAACCACGCAGATGACAGGTAACGCTTTGCTGCCTCCGCCTCCCGGGGTTCCAACTACCAGCAGCGGTGCCCACCGTCCCGACCAAGGATCCGCAGCTGGGAGCATCATTTCTTCTTCTCCTCCGGCCGAGTTGAGTTTGGATGAAGGAGAGAGGAATGCGCCATTGGACAGACGCCGGAAACAACATCGCCTTCGCCCCCTTAGGTTCTGGTGACCTGGGCGGAATCTGGCCGGAGACCACCACAGTGCTGCCATTCCTTTTCCTCTCCTATATGCTTCTGAAAAAAAAATTAACGTACAGAAGCCGGTGGTGACCCCGCCTGGGGTCTTTTTCTTTCATTGTGAGTTGATGAGTACATTGTCTAAATATTAAAAAGAAAAAATATAAATAGACCAAGAAAGTACAAAAGTTACAAAATACAAAAATAAAGGTAAAACATAGCACACCATTTGTCTACAATTGTAAGACCTGGTGAGCTATCAGAAAAAAAAATGCTTATAAATATTTGGGACATTGAAATAATACTAGAATATGACTCAGTCGCATCCGAGGTAAATGAGAAGAACATTGCGGACGATTAATAGGGTGAATTGTTGGGCATTATTTCAATGTCCCGATGGTAGGTCTGTGATCAATTGTTACAATTGCATGTTTACACGGTAGCCCTAGATGTTGAAACTTTCTGCATCTGCAGCTACGTTTGACCAGATTCACACATCCTTTTAAATGAATATTATGTGAATGAGAACATGATAAGTGATATTATCGTGTTATAAAAAACACAACCCATCAAAACATGCCTTATGCTCACAATTATCGGGTTATTTTAATCGATATATATACATGTTATTGTCGATAACGTATATACATACACACGACATTAATTACATTTTACCCAGTGATACTGGCAATACATGCACATTCCTTACTTCTTCTCTTTCGATGTGTTTATGAGCAAATGGAGTAACATCTTCAGTCATATTTATCCATCTATCCGATCTTTCTCAAAGAATGCGCTTGTGTACTCCCTTGTATGCTCAATTAACTGAGTAATAGGCATCCACCTGGCTTTTTTTAACATTGCATTAGCACTTTCAGACTTGTTTTAGCTAAGCGTTCTATATCTATTGCTTGTAAATGCAATATTGTCCCAATGCTCTACACCTATCTTATTTAGCCAAGCAAATGCTAATGCTTTAGGATTATGTTCTTTAATGTTGTTCATTGTGTCATCATACACATTATGTGTGAAAGTTTTAGCTGCCACACAAAGCTAGTTCTTTAGGTAGTTGTCTTTGAATATGTCCAACATATTTGCTGCCATGTGAGAGATTCAATATCTCTAGTGTGTAGAGGGAAAATATTTGTGTAAACAATTGTATCCAACTCAGTTGAAGGATAAAAAATAGATCATTTCTTAGAAATTCAAGAAACCAACTCTAAATTTTTTCACACTCATTCTCAACCACTGCAAATGTGATGCATAACATATTATTGTTCCCGTCTTGCAGTTGCTACCAATAGCTGTTGATGATACTTTTCCTTCAAGAAAGTTGCATCTACGGTTAGCAATGACCTAAATGTTGTTCTAAAAACTCTTACAACCGGTCCAAATATCCAAATGACTCTTTTAAAATTGTATCTCCCTATAGGTCCAGGTATATGACATGATCTTATTTGAACTACTATACTACCAAGATTAATCCTTCCTATATGAATTCCATATGCAGGAAGAATGCAATAGTATTCGGATGGGTCCCCGTCGATTAAATCACACAATGCTTTACCTGCATGATCAAATTTTAAATAGTTAACATTAAAAAAGACTAAACGACAAGTTAATAGGTTTGAGAACACGAAAAGATTAGTAGTTGTGTTTTCATAAAATTGGACTTTGTAATCAGTATGTTCATGTTAACACGATAAACAAGTTGTGTTCTAAGAAAATGCAACCGTAATAGCCTCGTGTGGCTGATAACACATCATATTCAAAAGTCATTTTTTCATAAACATGATTATGTAAATATCATAAGTTTGTTTTACCTGCAAGCTAACATTTCTTATAGTTTACATCTATATCCTAGTGCTTCAAAATATATCTTGTTATACTTTTCGGTGTAATATTTGTTGAATATTTAAACAACAAAAAACATTATCTCGCAATCCAAAGGTGCGATGCTAAAGGATGGTCAGTTGACTTCCTTTGCGTTCCACACAAATAGTTGGGCACTAACCTTATCACAGTCACATGATCTTCTATGTTTGAAGCCCTTATGTACCACTTGTAAGACTGGTCGAAATACTTTGAGGTGTACACATTCTTGTTCTCATCCACAACATGATATGTGAAATTAACCTTTATTGCAAGGTTGATCAAAACCCTCTTGAAATGTACCAGGCTTAGGAAATGTACACCTAATTAGAGTAGATTATGGTTGTCTTTTTCTTGCCAACTTCTAGTCATTACCTTGTCCTCATCAATATTTGGTTCTAACAGGTTGAGATCATCGAATCTCTCCTACTCTGCCTGGGCTCAACGTCAATATTACTAGGTACCTTGTTGTGTCTGAATTCTTCATGGTCAAACATGCTTTCCATGTCACGTATGTCATTCTCGTTCCATTGCTCATCATCACGCATTTCTTCAAATTCTTGGCCTTCATAATTTTCAGGGTTGTATGGAGGATCATAGTTATCAAATGAAGTCCTTATCACAACCATTGTGGGCGACATTTCTTCAAATGCAGTCTAACTGACTTTTGTAATATGTTCAATAGGCATTGGATTGTTGTACGATGTGTGACATAGATTTTTTGAGTTGAAATCTCCCAATTCTCCCAATATGCAATGGATATTAATGTATTAATCAGTATGCGTTATAACTCAACATCATCTATTCGGTTACATGCTTACAAATTATATCATGTTATCGATGACACAATATTTTTATAAGTCATGTTATTGAATCAATGCTAAAAATAATTAGTGGTATATTGCGTTTGTATTTCACATCATTAGTTATGTGATATTATAAATATCATATTTTTGCTGAACATGGTAGCTTTAGATATCGTGTGTTCGAGTACATGATAAAGTACACTATTGTGTAATCTAAAATTGATTATTACCTGATAATTTCACAAGTGAATTATGTATCATTGACTTCATTTAGAATCCAAAGTTCAAGCTGGGGTGAGCCAATACCAGTGATTATCTCTATTGACAGTTTGGTTCCTTTCCACTAATAGTGATTTGTCACCATTGTCGGGCTCTTTCATCTCTATGTACAATGACAATACCTCTTTATTTATCTTCTTATGAATAAAAAACACAGATTGCAGGTCTTCATCGTCTTCTAATTCACATAGAATGAATGCTTGTGAAGATGGTATTAAATACTTCAAAAGTTATATTACCATTGATGGCAAGTCTTTTTTTGACTTGAACTAGTAGCTTGCCGAACCTCATCGATAGATCAATGTTCATCAACTGCGCCTTTCCACCTACATGCACGCCATCATTGCCTACCTCTATGTTTTAATGTATATAAATACTAATCCTCTCCATTGTGGTGGTTAAATGGTGATCGGATCCGTTGAAATAAAACTATTTTCACTTTGAATAGCTTCCCTCATGAAAAAAATGAACTTTTACGGCCTCCGGTGACTCGCTGGTGAGGCCTCGCCGGTCACCTCCCGCTAACAAATTTCGATTTGCTGCCAATCAATCCTCTCCATCAGAACGACACCACATTGTTTTGGTATTTTTTATAAGGATATGTATAGGGATTGAGTTTATTTAAAACCTAAGGGCAATTTCATCCTAAAGCAGGTAATATGACTTTTGTACTTAAAAACTAGGGAAATATGGAATATTGACTTTTTTGGCCAGGTAATATTGGAAAACTCCTCATAGTAAGAATTTTCACAGGTTGGAGGGGGAGGGAACCTCCTCAAGCCCAACCCGACCCAATTTCAGCCCTAGGTGTAATTGTCCCAAGAGTCTAAAATCACAAAACCACCCACGATTTTCGAAATAACTGAAACTTACGATTTCACTGACATTACCATCTATGCTTATCAATAGTTAAAAAATACAATTCACCATGCGATCACCAACATGTCGGTGGCTTACGGTGAAACAAAAAAAATTAAAATAAAATATAAAGATTTTCCTTGAAAAATATGGGGTGTGACACCGATTATCTATGAGTAGTGCCTACTGGGTCCTACCAGCTATCATCGGAGTTTTTTTCCTGATCAGTATGTTTCAATCCATCGTAAGGCGTACAAAACGCTACTTCTTGTGTTATACCATGTACTACATTAGGATGCTACAATCTATTAAGACTACAATGTTACACCTTTTTTTTATGTTGCCACAAAAATTCAAGCAGTATATATGAGTGATGAAGATAAACAGATTATACTCATTACTTCTTCCGTAAAAAAAATAAACATTAATACCAATACCAATAATGAAGATTAATGTCACACAACTAGTGGTCAAATAAAACAACCAAAACATAAAGTAAAAAAGGAACACGTCACAAGAAAAGAGAAAAAAAACTAATCATCTTAAGCAATTGTAATTCTTCTAACTCTAGACTAATAAATGAGAAGAGCCACACATATGATAGCTCCCGCCTAATTGCATGATTCGTGTTCATATGTAGTCTCCTTAGGACACATCAACTCATTGTATTTCATTGCCCAGTTCGTCCCTCCACTTTGCCTAGCTCGTGGGAAGTCCTCCTTCCACACTTGCAACCTTAGCCTCACCTCGACGCGCCCCATCACCCTTGCGGCGGTGCCCCCCTCCCACTCGACGTTTGGCCCGCATTCCACGATTTCATCAGTGTCGTCGTCCTCGGCAACGCTTCCAACCTTCGTCAACCTGGCCCGCTCAAGCACATTCTTCGCCATCTGCCGAACACTTCCCACCATTGTTGCACCTCGCCCATGCTGGACGTTGTAAACCTCCACTGTAACAAACAAGTCTTCCACACAGTGGACGTCTTCCCGTAAGCCAAACACAAACCTCTCCGTCCAACCTTGCTGCAAAGCATCAAACCTGCAAACCTTCGTCTTCAACTTCATCTCAGGGTTGATGTATATAACTGCATAAGCACCACCACCCTCTCTCTCACCCTGTAAACCTGGCTTCTCCTTTTGCATGGACGGCCAGGATATGCTAGGCCCGCACAAGCCCAAGCCTAATTGGAAGCCAACTTGTTTGGTCGGAGTTAGTTCCAAGTCCACCACTAACACCCTCGGTTCCTTGGGATAGTGGTGAGAGGCCTCGGCATAGCTTGTTGACATAGACGTAGCCATGAAAAGAGTAAAGAGATACCTCAAAGACAAAAGAAAAAGAGAGACAAAAAAATCAATGTATGTTCGATCTTGCGTAAGCTAATCTGTGAATTACATTATCGATCTAAATATAAACTTCTGTTTATATCTTAGGCTGGACTCATTATAAAGAGAAGCATGAAAAACTCTCTAAATAAAGTAAATTAGAATTTAATCTGTGTCAAAGTATTTGATTAGGATTAGAATTCTAATAAGGCCGGGTGGGTTCTGTTTTATTCAAAACCGGGCCGGCGTGTACGGAGCCGCTGGTGGGCGAGCGAGGGGAGGGAGGATAAAGGCCCATTTACGGGCGCGGGAGTGGAGGTGGGAGTCACTGAGGACGAGCTCCGCTGTCGAAATCTCGCGGCCATGGAAGTGGATCCGCTTCGTCCCGCTCCTCCTGGTAAAGCTTGCGACTTTGGCCGATGGTCTCAGTTTTTTTGTGATTTTTCTGTTTTTTTATTCGTGTGATTCGACGGCATGAGCAGGGTTTTGCTTTTTCTGTTTTGGTGATTGCTCGAATTGGTTCTGATTTGAATCCAATTGCTTTTTTTTTCTTCTATTTTTGGGCGTCAAATGGTATATAATTTTGCTTTTTTTGTAAATATTTGTTTACTGTTCTTTTGAGGTGATGATGGCGTTTCGCCAATTTTCAGAAATTTTCTCTTTTTGGCCGGCGATTCGCCAATTTGGATTTTTTTACTAGATAATATGCTCCTTTCCTTTATTTGTTTTTTTTGGATTGGAGGGAGATGAAATTTGGGTACAATTGCTTCTTTTATTGACTGTAATATCTTTGATTCTCAATTTGGTTTGTGATTACTTTTACTTGTTTAGAGTTGTTTTTCAATTTTTTAGTGGAAGCGAATCTGATGCTCTTAATGTGTGCTTAAGCTTATATGATTGTGTGCTGAGACATGGATTCCAGATAAGGATGATCTCGATTTTCTGGAGGATGTTGAGGATCTGCGGGAGAAGGATTTGGGTAATGATCGTCATCTGGATGAAGATGGAGACCACCAAATGGAAGAGCAGAAGGTTCCTTTCTTAAATGAGGAAACTACTGGTTAGTTGGATTGATCATAAGGTCCTGTTTGTAAATAAATGTCATTAGAATTTAGTTCTTCAAAGTTATAGCTTGGTTAAGTTTGTAATCACCCTCTTCTTTTAGCCCCTTTTTTTATTATTTTTAACTGCACCAGATTGTCTGACCGACCATTTATATATTGGTTGTCTACATGACTAGTTACTGTCAGCAAACTGTCACTATGCACTCATATTGCAGAGTTTACAAAATTAGAAATATAGCATGTTTTAGGTGAATTTTGATTTTGAACAAATATTTCATCTGTCACTTATAAACGTGACCTTTTCAGATAGCGTGATAGAGGTTCAAACAAGCCTTCAGTCATTGCAGTTGAACCAGAAAGGTGAGTTTCTGCTATCCGTGGTCTTTCTGAGATGCTATAGTTGTAGATTTCTTATAAGAGAAATTCTAATTTCAAAGATCAAGTAAATTTCTTATAAGAGATGCCTGCTCCTCCAGAAATTGAAGAATCAGATGATGAAGAGAATGAGAAACGTCACTTGAATGTCGTCTTTATTGGTCATGTTGGTAAGTTGATGTTACATAAGCTATGAACCTGGACCTTGCATGCTTTTTCAAGGTTTTATTGTTTTTTAATAGTTTTGGTTGTAGAATGTAATGCTTAGTACAAGTTTGAATTTTGTATTTTTTTTCTTACTTGTATTTTGGATGGAATTAATAAAGAAGGATATGATTATGTTATCTCTTACAAAAGAGTTGGCACAAAACATACTAGAATAGAGGCATAAGATCTATGTTACTGACCCCAAATTGTTGGGAAAAGGTGCTACTTGATTATAATTATGTTGTGTTTCTTGCTTACGAAAGTTGATTACATAATTTGTTTTCTTGCTTTGTAGTTGTTAATTTTAATATGTTAGACGTGACTGAATACTTTATGTTTTGAAATTAATTTCTTCCTAGAAGTAATTCCTTATTGGCTACATATGGCAGATGCTGGCAAATCTACATGTGGAGGGCAAATTCTTTTCCTTAGTGGCCAGGTTGATGATCGGACAATCCAAAAGTATGAGAAAGAAGCTAAGGACAAGAGTCGTGAAAGTTGGTGAGTTTAGGGGTTATTTGGGTGTGGAATTTTTTAGAAACATAAGTGGAATTTTTTAGAATTATTTTCATTGATTCACTGTTGAATGTGAATTAAGGTTGGTAATGGAAATTTTTAAAATAAATCTAGATGTGTCAAATCCATTTCTAAAACTTTAAATTAACATAACTCTCTCTCTCTCTCTCGTATATGCACGTTCTTAGTACTATTGTACTCGTATTGACTAGCCCTATCAAATATCACCCCACATGGGTAGGTAATTTTTAACTTTTAAAGTGGGCCTCACTTATATGACAGACTTCTCAAGGCTCAAATTATTATGAGGGGTAAAAATTGAAAGATAACATAATCTTTAATTCCAAAATGTGGGGGGGGGGGGGGGGGCTACGAGCTAGAATCGATGATTCGGCCTATTCCAACTGGAAACGGCTTGGAATTATGTGGAATTTTTTATTCCGTCCACCTTCTGCACCCAACCAAGATTTTGGTGATTCTGGCTGGAATTGGGTGGAATCGATGGAATCTTGCCCAGATTCCACACCCAAACAGCCCCTTAATCTTGGTTATTGATTTGCAGCAATTCTGAATTATGCACATGATGTTTTTGTTCTTCAACATGCTCACAATACATCTCTTGCGACAATAGTTGTCTTCTAGGAGAAATCTTTTAAAAAGTGAATACTTTGCTGCTTACATCAAGTTCTGCTTGTTCCTGGCAATCGAAAAAATAATGGATTTTCACAAATATTTGCAATAGGTACATGGCATATATTATGGACACAAATGAGGAGGAACGCGTTAAGGTACATTACTGAATTTATATATGCAAAAGATATTGGCATAATTGTGAATTTTATTTTTTCTATCAACTTTGTGTTCTTATTTGGGTTGTCAGATATACAAGAGTTCTTGGGCATACTAAAGCTGCATGTTTACATCACATATCAGTTGTATGGGATGTGAACTCTTGGTGTATATTTTATTCGTAGACCTTTTGGGGAAGAGTGTTATCTCCAACGTTTTAGGATGTGTTCAGGCTAATATTTTTAAAACTGTCATATGCTAATAGCTAGTTGTAAAGACTCGTCTCCTTTTTTTTTCTGTATGTTTTGAAAAGTTAGTCTGTGATATAATCGTCTGTATGATATCCATTTCAGGGTAAGACGGTGGAGGTTGGAAGAGCTCATTTTGAAACAGAGAACACAAGATTCACCATCTTAGATGCTCCAGTAACTTTTTCACCCACTTTATGTCTTTTTAATTATATCCATTTCCAGTTTTGGTGGGTCATTGTTGGAATTTTTTTTTGCTTTTTAAAGACATAAAGCTTCTTAAATATAAGAGAGTGATTTAATTGATAGGATTTTAGCCTTTCTACTTGTGTTGTTTTCATTCTTCTCCCAGTCTTCTGATTTTGATTTTAATTCTGGGAAATTTTCGAATTTACGCTCTTAGTTCCAAATATGTTTCCACGCCTGTTCTTGGGATTGTGTTTTTTCCATTGAACCACGAGCATGAAAATGTTATTTTTAATGCCATTTGCTCTTGCAGGGTCACAAGAGTTATGTGCCAAACATGATTAGTGGCGCTTCTCAAGCTGATGTTGGAGTTCTGGTACTGCAAGTTATTGGTACATATATTTTTTTGTTATTTATCTGTATTTAAAATTAATTCCGTCTGGATTTGAAACTTAGGTTATATCAGCTCGTAAAGGGGAGTTTGAAACTGGATATGAGAGAGGTGGGCAGACCCGTGAACATGTTCAACTTGCAAAAACCCTGGGCGTGTCAAAGTTGATTGTGGTTATCAACAAAATGGATGATCCTACTGTTAAGTGGTCTAAGGAAAGGTGCGTATTGGTAGACATGCTTATTTTTTATGAAAAAGTTGTAGATTTTGATTTAGTTTTAACATGTTTTTCTAGGTATGACGAAATAGAGTCAAAAATGGTTCCTTTTCTCAAATCGTCTGGTTACAATGTGAAGAAAGGTACTGTTACTGTTTCTTTTGTTTTGTTTTTTAATGATCTACATGAGTTATTGTCTGCTTGAACTATATTATCTCTGTGGTGACGTGGTCTTTGTCATTTTTAATCTAATATTAGTTATGTTTCTTTCATCAATTAACTTGCAGATGTTCAATTTCTTCCAATCTCCGCATTATTGGGCTTTAACATGAAAAGTAGGATAGACAAGAGTATTTGCGTATGGTGGGATGGACCCTCTCTTTTTGAGGTTCTTGATGCTGTTGAAGTTCCTCCACGAGATCCCAAGGGTCCAGTAAGGTAGGAATGATGGTTTTAAATATTGACACTCACCTGACATGTATTGATTCAATACGGAGTTGTTACATACAAGCATGTTTAATCAAAGTTATGCATTTTATGGCAGAATTGATGGAATAGTAAAATCTGATAATTACAAAATGGTGTTATTTGGATGAAGCATTACTAACTGCAGATGACATGTTTGAATAATAGCGGTTTTTTTCTTTTCAGTGTTTGTAAATGAACTGCCTTTAGTGAGGAGATTTCTGAATCAGTTTATAGCTGTGCGACTTTTTTGGCTGTCCTTATTTGTTAAATTTGGTCTTCATTTTCATGAAAAGACTTGACTAAAGCTGTATATATTAGTAATCATAGTTTTATACATATTATATTATTTGTCAAAATTATAAAATTTTATGATCGCGAAGATTGCTCCTTTTTAATTGATATTAGTTGTCCTGTAATTTTGTTGCTTTACATCTGTGTCATATTTACCATTGTCTTGAATACTATTTGTATGCAGGATGCCCATAATGGATAAGTTTAAAGACATGGGAACAGTTGTCATGGGAAAAATAGAATCAGGTACCATTAGAGAAGGAGATAATTTGTTTGTCATGCCTAACAAGGTCAGCTTCATCTGTGCAATTTCTTCTGGGTGTATAATATATTTTTCCTCCGAGAATGGATGATAAGTTTTATTATGATGTCTTTGCCACAGGCTCCTGTGAAGGTTCTGGGCATACAGTGTGATGAAACCAGAGCAAGGCGTGCATTGCCTGGTGAAAATGTCCGAGTAAAGCTATCTGGCATTGAAGACGAAGATATTTTGAGTGGTTTTGTCTTGTCTTCTGGTGGTATGTTTTGTCTGCTTGAATTGTGAAAATCATGATAAAGAATAAACTACGGGTTGATCAACCCACACTGGCTACTTGTTTTGTATTGCAGAAAAGCTGGTTCCTGCTGTTTCGGAATTTGATGCACAATTGCAGATCTTGGAATTGGTTGACAATGTATATAATATTAACTTGGAGTTCATGTTGAGTTTAGTATTATCTTGATTGTCAAATTAACCTAATTGCAGTTATTTAAACAATTGTTTGTGCCAGGCAATTTTCACTGCAGGTTACAAGGCAATATTGCATATTCATTCAGTTGTCGAGGAGTGCGAGATTGTTGAATTACTGCAACAGATTGATCCCAAGACAAGGAAACCTATGAAGAAAAAAGTTCTTTTTGTGAAGAATGGTGCAGTCGTGGTATGCAGAATTCAGGTACACCTGAATTGTCGTTTTGGTTTTTATGGTTTTCTTTCTGGAGTTATTTTTTATTTTGCTAGCATTCGTGATTTTTTCTCGAAGAACATTTGGAAAATTAAATTCAAGTAATGCTATTGATATAAAGTAGCTTAAAAAGAACATTTGGAAAATCAAATTCAAGTAATGCAATTGATATAAATAGCTTTAAAAGTCCTGTTCTGAGCATGGGTTGATAGTCATAATCTAATACGCAAATCTTGCTAATATGACTTTAAAAAGGAAATTGGAAAACAAGGAATTCTGGGTAAGGCCTAGAAATCGGATCTAAAAAAATAAAGTAATAAATGTCTCCTGCTATATGCTCATAATTGGATAACGTTGCATTCAATTCCTTTCTTAGCAGCTGTATGAAGCTATTATGTTAACTTGGTTGTTTGTATTTGATAATTTTCACTCAAACAAGAACCATGTGCATATCACAGAAGAGGTGGATAAATGGCATACGTAAAAAATAGTAGTGGATTTGCAAATATGTGGTTAGAGTAATGCAATAAGCAACTTGATTGGTTTAAATCTAAATCAACGTGAATTAGAATTTTATAATGCTAAGTCAATGTGGGCTGAGAAAGTACTTTTTGGTTACCCTGTGTAATAAGGCTTAGCTAAAATTTAATTTATTGACAAATCAAACTCTTGAGATCATTAATTGTCCAAAGTAATTCAACCACGGATTTGTATTTATAATCATTGTGCATGCTTGTGTTGGGAGGATTTGTGCTTTTATTTATTCAGAAGCAATATCGTCAACACAGTATTAAGAACTTGTTTGGTGATGATTAAATTTTTATTCTGTTTAACTTTTTTTACATAAAGAAGTTGCGCATCATTTTTGAAAATAGGATTATTTAATGTCATGTTTTTTCTCAAAGGAATATAATTCCTTCAATAGTTAGGGTGAAATTAGGAGGGTAACTGTGTACCATAACTTTTCACCAGTACTTCAATATTTGTAAAGATCACAGTTGCTAAATGATGATTCTTGATATTCCAGGTAAATAATTTGATTTGCATTGAGAACTTTGCTGAGTTTCCACAACTTGGAAGGTTCACACTTCGAACTGAAGGTGAGAATAAACAGTGGCGATTTTTTATAACTCCCTCTAATCAGGTCCAGAGAAAGGACTCCTAAAATAAGGCATGTCTTTACAGGAAAAACAGTTGCTGTTGGCAAAGTTACCAAACTTCCTGCAGCTGGAAGCTTCACTTTTACTTAAGCAGTTTCCATTGGTAAGTACAAATCTGATAATTGCCTTACTAGTATAGCTTTCTTTTTGTGATGTTGACTCTTGTTCTCTGCTTTTGATAAAATGATCTTGGATGCTGAATTTGGTTCTTTTTTAAGCTCATATTTTTACAATATTTTCGCAGGGGATGAAATGGCTTCCTTTTGTATAAGAGTTGAGAATGTTAAGTGAGCAGTTAGCAGATTGCAGAATGAATGTGTCAAATAACTAACTCCAGCTGCTATTAATGGAAATGCGTGACATGTAAATTGATGAGGCACTTTGCGTGCATGACTTTTTGGTCTATTTATGCTGCTGGGGAGCTGCTGAATCCCATGGTATTGGAATGGGAGTAGATCGATTGTGCAGTATCATTTATACATTTACTGCATTCGCGTTTTTTCACTTTATCTGATATGGCATAAACAAGCAGAAATGGCGTTATTCCTCTTATGGTTTTGACATCTGCTTCCAGGTTTTGTGATATGACTGGCTATAGGTTGACCCTTTTGATGTTTCCTTCAGCTACTGCTCCAGGGCGTATAACTTTTGATACTGAGAACTCAATTATACTATTAAAAGCATCATCTGCTTTAGTTTGTGGATTTGTTGCAATTCTGCCTTTTTTCATCGTTTCTTTCATTCCTGTTTTTTCTCATATTTTTTCATGTCATGCTCCGTGGCATAGCCATCCTCCCAGACTCCTAACAAATGTTGGTCTGATCTCCATGACTGGAATCTCCTGAAGAAATCAAGTACTTCGTTACATAAGAATGCTGATAGACAAGGATTAATAATGCTAAACCTGCTCCACAAGCCTTCTACTCCCAACACTCCTATTAAGTGGACGAGGATGAGCAGTGGGCATTTTGTTAACGGGTGGGATAAGGAGTAGGACTGTCGGACTGGAGTGGAAAAGAATTTTCCCACAAGAAAACTGTTTAGATGTATAGTTGCGTTGGATCAAGTTTGGATTATTCAATAGCAATTGAAACAAGCTCTATATTCAGCCTTCAAATGGCCTGTGGCTTTCTGCAGTTCGTTAATGGCTGGGACAAGGAGTACGATAGTGGAGTGCAAAAACATTTTCCCACAAGAAATGTTTAAATGTATAATTGCTTTGGATCAAGTTTGGATTAGTCAATAGCAATTGAGACAAGCTCTCTGTTCAGCCTCCAAATAGGCCTGTAGACTTCTTCGCATCGACCTGAAATACTCGGTCCAATTAAAGAATCGGCAGCAAGATGAACTATGCTAATCATGATGTGAAAATGATATTAGCTTGCATGCTGGTAAGTGATAGTGCAGAGAACACAAAATGCTTATAACAAAATATTCAAATTGGTGGGTAGCATAATTTGGGAGACCACTGATGCCATATGGCACCAATCAGAAGCGCCACAACCTTATCCCCATAGAATTTCTCATCTTCCCATCATCCATTCCAACTTCCAAATCCAAACATTTTGGGTCACACAAGGTAGACTTGTACCACTAGCCTCCATAGTCACTCTACAAACACACGCCAATCTTCCCTCCATAGTGATGCCGGCTATTTGAGAGTTTGAAGAGAGATGGCATCAACCTCTTGCTTCCTCCATGGGCATGCTCCCTCTACCCCCACGAGGGTCCAACCTCAAAGGCAGGAGCCTAGCATCAAGCCTTCGCAGTTGATCATCAAATCCCAAAAGCAGGTTGAGAGCAGTCCCGCCCCTGTCTCCCGCCGCCTGGCCCTCACAGTCCTTGTCGGCGCCGCTGCCATCAACACCAAGGTCTCCCCGGCCAATGCTGCCTATGGTGAAGCCGGTAAAAAATTTCAACACTCTCAGCTTTGTTATGCCACATTTTGCCACTACATTTTGTGGGGTTGACATTTTGTTCTGTGTCCCTAACAACTTGGAGCAATCCCTGAAACTGAATTGCTGTCTTATTAACAATTAACACCTTATCTGCTTACGAGCAACAACCAAAAGCAAATCACAAGAATTAAGAACTACACATCAGTGTCATTGACTTGTTTATGTTTATAACCAAAGACTGTGATAGCAGGTTGTAAGAACTGAACTACAGTGTTATTGACATGCTTTATGTATGTAGTAAATCACTACATTATGATCCGTTTACTTGATAATAAGTGATACTTACAGCTATTAGTATTTTTAAATACGGCAAATGTCTTTGGGAAGCCAAAGACAAACACAGATTTCCTACCAATCAGCGGGGTGGGGTTCAAGCTGCTGGTTCCCTCTAAGTGGAACCCCAGCAGGGAGGTGGAGTACCCCGGCCAGGTGCTCAGATATGAAGACAACTTTGATGCCACCAGCAATGTTTCTGTCATGATCACCACCACGGACAAGAAGTCCATCAAGGACTTTGGATCACCCGCAGAGTTTCTTGTTCAGGTAAGTCTTTGCCTTGCCTTTCCCTCTTCCTATTCCCTTTCTTCACCTCCATTCAAATGGAATGAGAGGAATGGTGATAGAAAAAGAAGGAAGTCCCAGCTCTTGCCTTTGCCAACACTAGTGTAATTCGCCAAGTTTAGGAAGCTTATAGAAAATCCTTGAGAATTGAGCTGTTCTATTGAATTTTGGAATGATTGATGCCAGGACTTATGTTGTCCTTACAGTTTTCATGAACTTGTTTGCTTTGTTTTTGCTCGTGTAGGGTGGGGTGGGGTAATTTACATCTTGTTTAATCTCCCTCCTTGGAGCTTAATCAAAATTCAAATTTTTAAAAAAAATCAGAAGTCACCTAATGTACTTGGAAGAAAAAAATTCACTGATCTGATGTGCTAAATGTGCAGGTAGACTATTTGTTAGGCAAGCAGGCATACTTTGGCAAAACTGATTCTGAGGTACAGTGCAACTGTAACAATATGAGTATTGCCCATAAATTATAATTAACGATTAAACTAACACTTCTGTGAATCCATTAGGGTGGTTTTGAGTCTGATGCAGTGGCCACGGCTAACATCCTTGAGACCCCAGCAACTGAGATTGGAGGGAAGCCTTACTGCTTCCTCTCTGTACTAACAAGAACTGCTGACGGGGATGAAGGTGGCAAGCACCAGCTCATCACTGCCACTATCTCAGATGGGAAGCTCTACATCTGCAAGGCCCAGGCCGGTGACAAGAGGTGGTTCAAGGGGGCAAGAAAGTATGTAGAGAGTACTTTAAGTTCGTTCGATGTTGCTTAAGAGGATGGTCCTCTACTATGTGCAGACAATGTAATTAATGTATAAATTAATATTCCCTCCGTCCTAAATTAATAACTCGGTAAAAAAATTTGTTAAATTTTACTTAACTTATATTTCCAAATATTACTATTCAATAAAAACTTCTATTATTTTTTAAAATATACTTATTAATTTAAGATGATATACTTATTAATTTAAGACGGAGGGAGTATATCAACTTCAAAAAAATTTAGGTTAATTGTGTATTTTGATGTCAGAGATTATTCTGTACGTTTGAGGATATATCACGAGTAACTCTTTGCTCTTAAGTTGGGAGATATCCCTTTTTGTAAGTTCTGATGTTTATACTACATGGGAACACACATGATATGCAAACACATTCATTAACACAAGCCATTTTCATTTCCAAAACGCTAATATTACATTAAACACAGACATACAGATGTTGACATTGATATTACAATGATGAAGAAATTGATATTAAACATACTAAATTGGATAAAGTAGCTTAAAACTTAAGTAGACTGCAGAACATTGAAATAGTAGTAACCAAATTGGACCCGTAACCTGAAAGACCCATGATCACCTTGATAGAACGTGCTTAATTCATGTTCAGGGAGAGGGAGGCGCAAAGAAGGGAAAGGGAGGCATATTGAAGGGAGGAAAGGGAGCGAGCGTTGAGATGGTGGGAAGTGGAGGGAAAAGATTAGGCATCTGAAAGGGGGTGGGGAAGGGAAAGGAAGGGAAAGGAGGGAAAGTTGCAACGTTCAGATTCTGGCCATTTATGTTACTCCCACTCTCTTCCACCTCTTTCACATTTTCTTCCCGGTTTGATTCCTTCAGCCAGCGTGCATGAGCCAGACATGAAAGGTTGCTGAGGAGCAGAAGTGACACCAGTAGCACAGGAACGAAGTGGACCATCATAGGAAAACCATGCGCCATTGTTGAAGGTTCGTAAGTGGCAAGGAGCAAGAGTTTTTCCATAGAGTGGCTGCATGAAGTTGGAATTTATAGAGTTTTTCTTAAGACTACAATGGAGGAAGTAATAAAGGAAGATAACCTAGAGCGCTGTGCCACACCAAGATGGGGTGGCTCAAAGCTTGAAGAATTGAATGATCAGCTGGTAGGAAAGATTGGAATGAGTGCCATTAGAATTCTCTCCCTTCTATACGAACAATATACGCTCGTGGGCAAGTGTCAAAATCAGCAGTAACACTTATGATTCATTCATTGCACAGCTGCTCTTCTTTATGCGAGAAACTTTCAAGTAATTTCTCTTCTTTGTTTATTTATTTGTTTGATGAATGATTAAGACCAAGAACATTTACCTCCTGCATTTGGCAAGCATGCGTGTTCTGTGGGTTATTTGCTTCCATTTGGCCAACATGCACGATCATAGCATTGATTCACATTTGATGCATGATCTTATTAGTCAAAAAGGTCAACAGCATGCAGGTGACAAATAAAATCCAATTGTGTGTATTATAGTGAAACATTTACATGCAATATGGTGAGAGATATACTCATCAATATCGAAGAGGGCAGCCACAGCTTCCTTAAAAGCTTTTATGATTTCTTCCTAAAAGCGTTAGTTGGAAATAAAATAATATTTCTACTCTATTTTATTTATATCAAAAAGCCTACTCTAACTTCATATTAGCTTGAGAAAAGTGAATCTAAATTTATCTATTTTTAAGACCCGTTTGGGAGGTGCTTTCCGCCTCCGGAAAGCGATTTGTTTACATTAAAAATCACTTTCTGGGCCCAAAACTGTTTGGAATAGCCATTTAAGAAAAAAATCAGATTTTTATTAGAATGTCATTTCCGACTTGGGAAAGGTTATTTTTCCTTTCTACTGGAACTCACCTCCGGAGGAGAGTTCCCGTAGAAATCGCTTTTTACATTAGGCGGAAATTATGTGGTATAGACTTGAAACAAAATTGCCCCTGTCATCTCACCGCCGCGTCTTCTTCTTCACTCGTACTCCTGCTCAGCTACGTGTCTTCCCTGGCCAGCACCACCACAGCCCCCTACGCCCCGCCGCTACTGCCGATTCATACGACGGGTCCCCACTCTGCCACCACTCCTTCAATGTCTACTTTTCCAAGTTGGTCACCTCTTCCCCTACTTCCACACTGATCTCGCCACTCCTCTCCCTAGTCCCCACCGTCCGACTCGCCCCCGCTATCCCTGCAGAGCCCATATATCTGCCGCCACCCTACCTCAGGTGGCCGTCGCTATCTCTTTCTCCCTCTTCCACTCTATTTCTCTCTCATCTGCTATCTCTCTCTTGTTCTTGGGCAATAGGAACAATTTTTAGAGAAAAGACCAGAGCTTTTCAGTCCGCTTGAGGAGATGGAGGGCCCATAGTCTCGTCCAATTCAACCGCCTCGCGACTCCTCTTCGGTTTTTTCTGCTGAAATTGTCCAGATGAAGGGGAAAGATTCCATATTTTATGGTTTCTCCTATCTTTTTGCTGTATTTTTGTGAATACTGTAGCTGAGCTACTCTGCAAGGTTTGATCCACTTTGTCAAGTAGATTTGGGTTTATCTAGGTTTTGTGTTTTGTTGGAGTTAGTAGCTTCCTGTGGTGGGGAGACCCATATGCGATTGTTTATTGGGACTTCTTTTTGCTGATGTTTGTATGGGCTGTGTCATCTTCTTCTACTAGGATGAAATTGGGAGCTTCTGTGTATTACTGTAGATTTCTATTTTTGCTTATGAGTATGTGAGGTTGCTATCTTGCTTGTTTTGTAACTTAAAAATGTGGAAAACGTATATGGTACTTGGTTTTTGTTATAAATCTCGTTCTAATTTAAGGCTTATCTTCGTTTTCTTTTACATTTTAGTTTTTTTTTATAGTGATTATTTGATCTTCTGCGTTTATCTTAGAAACATGATTCGTTTGTTTTTTTTTTTACCAAATGAATGTTCTACTTCATCCAACACATTTTTCAATCTGATTTTGAATGAAAAAAAATGCATCACAGGACATGAGTGTGCATGAATAAATGACATTTACTCCGTAGCCCAGAAGAGAAGTTGCAGAGTTCATCATTCATTCACCTACATTCAGAGAGGAAGACAAGTATCAATTTATTTGCTACAATCCCCAATTGCCTAGATATACAAGCTATCTATGTCTCAATCCCCAACTACTTGGAAAACTAGAAAATTCCTCCTGATGGAAGAGGGAAGAGGGAGATCAATGGCTACCATAATGCTTTAAGGATTTCAAGATTGGAAAGGACAAGTTTGTATGATACTTGTTTATATGCAACACCTCCATACACAGGAGTAGATGGAAAAGATTCAGGGTGGGTAATTGCCTCTTTGAATCCGCAATGCATATACAAGGCACCTAATTTTTCATATTCTGCTAGGCGAGAGTAACCTTAGAAAAGCTCAATTTTTTGTATAGAAGATATTACTCCAACAAGTTATTAAATACTCCCTCCCTCCTATTTTAATAGCTTCATTTCTTATTTTTATGATTTTTATTGAAATAGCAATCACATGAATCTAACAATAGTAAAATTCCTTTCACCAACTCCCTAAGAAAAGTACATCATAAACTTCAAGCTCCTGGGTGGCATCCTTCACCTTCCTTACAGGTGCGCATCGTACTCTCATGCGTAATCCTTCGTGTGGCTCGCCATATAAGCAATCCGGCTCCACAACCTCGTCGTCGTCGTCGAAGATGGGCCCAAAACAGAGGCGTCCGATGAGCTACATGACGCACTTCCTAAGATGGAGTAGAGGCTGCACCACGCCTCTGTTCATGGCACCTTCCTTCTCAATGCATGCGACCATTGCTTCCACATCCTTTTCCTGAAGCTCTGTATGGGCTGAGATGCTCGACGGACTGAGAACTTGCCCCTGCACCCCCTTTCGGAGGGCTTGCCAATGGCTATCAAAGTTGGAGGTGACCAGGGTGCGCTAGGCGGTGATGAATCCAGACATGTAAGGCAGCATCCTGAACACGAATTTCGTCGCCTTGGTGACGAGGACCTCCAACTGGGGCGGTAGTTACTGACGACAATGGTGGACTGCGGACTGAACCAGACTGTCATCATCTTGTCGTAATCCCTAGCCGTGTTGGCCAGGTTCACGTGCACTAGGCCCTCTCCCTTCTGGAGCTGGTAGATGTTGCCAATGATGGGGAGTTTGATGATCAAGAGATCCACATAGAATAAAATCAAAACCAGAGAAGAAATAGAGACCTTGCATTTGAATTTTAGCAGAGAAAATCAGTTCCATTGTATTTGGGAGAGGATAGTTGCAAAGGGAACTATGTAAAGTGAATGGCTCTGATCAATAGTATTTCGGTTCCATGAAGCAGAGGAATTTCCAAGCCCCCAAGTTCTTCCTCGTCGTTTAATTAGGACTAGTCGTGGAGTTTGAATACGAAAACCAAATTTGTTTCCCAGTCTCCAGTTATGAAATTCAGTCCATGAAAGATGTTTTTCTCAGCTCCCTGAGTAGAGTAGACATGGCTTCCGGTCATCATCAACCCACCATCTCCATCTTTCTCTTATTCAAATTGGCAGCAGGCATCGCTGGAAACGTGAGTCCTGGTCGACTTCCTGGCAGACTACCGGCAGAAGATTAGCAGCATGGCGGATCTCTTTGCCCTCAACTTCACTCCCACCCGGCAGAACGAGCTGCTGCTGCTCCGCAACTGTTGCGCCAATGACGGATGCGTCTTTATTCTGTACACACTTGGAAATGTGAGAAGCATTGTAGATTGATTTGACGGTTTGAATTTAAGAAATGGAGCAATTAATATAGAACGTTATATTTTTTTCTATTGGAGCAATTAAAATAGGACGGAGGGAGTACCTGTGCTGCCTGAGGGGGAGATGGTTGTGTATCACAGAGCAAGAAGTTTCTTACTCCTGTATACAATATGAGAAATAGTGTGATCCTAGGGGTGCAAAATTCTATATATTGCTATGCATGGGGATATTACCGGCTCCAACACTGCAAATTTCCATTCTATGTTATGAATACCATTATCATCTATCACAACAAGCACAACATATTTTCATCATGGTTCAAGTGTAGTGTGTGTTCTTAACCCGATAATGGTATTGAAGTCACAAGTAAAAGCAATGTGTATATGAGAACCTGTGGAATTATTGGTAAAGAATCTGTTAATGGTATAATTTCTTCCTCTTTTTTTGACTGTGTGGGGTTAGCATAATGACAAGGATCTAGATAACGTTTATCAACTGCCATCACTTAAAATATGCGCATAATCCATATTACTGACAAGGTCATGGCCATCACCTGTGTTTCTACTGCGTTTATCTCGTTTATCCTAGTTGGAGCGAGTGTTTTTTTTTCCGGTAAACAAGGTCATGGCATCTGTGAGGCAGCTCCAACTAAGCAAAGCAAGTTGGTGTCGTCCTCTTAGGTGGGAACCCAGCAACTTATTGGAGGGTTTGATCGCCTAGGGGTGGAGCTTCTATCATTTGAGCCCCGTGTTCAATAGCCTACCGGCAACCCCAACCATGCCACCTAGCGGCGGGTGGATCATTTTGTGGGATCGCGGGTGTGTGGAATAGAGAGGGTGGAGTCAGGGAGGGGACTAAGGACCCAGATGTATGAGAAATTGAGTAAGGACAATGTTGTGGAGATTTATCAAATTGGGCTATCCAAACGTCTATAGAAATGACTTTGACAATTGACTATCCAAACGTCATAGCCTTTTGTTTTTCTTTCCCAAAAGCAATTTAACTAAAAAGTCATTTACTTTCTACTTGAAAGCAGTAGCCAAACGGCCCCTTAGTTGTGATTCACCTTCTTTATCCAATTAAAAGCTAGAGTAGTTTTTTGGAGTATAAATAATGGAGTAAGAATATCAACTTCCAAGTTAAAAACATTAATTTTGATGCTCGCCATTACTGCCTCCAACACTTCCTTGAGACATCTTTGGTCCATAGACTAAATTTGGAAACACTCTTATTTATTTAGGGAAAAATTAACATGAACTCAACTCATTGCCAAGCAGTTATTGGATTAAAATTTGATGGCGCATGTTAAATAGAGGGGATGGGTAGGGCTCGGAAAATCCAACCCAAACCCAAACCACTTAACCCTGCACCCGACTTGACCTGACTACAAGTAGGGTCATAGTCAAGGTTTAGGTTCTTGACCTGTTTTGAATTTAGGGTCGGGTTGAACCTAACCTGCACAACCCGACTTTTACCCGACTATGAATAATAAAGAACCCTATTATTATAGTGTTGGTCTATTGGAATTATTTATACTAATATTATAGTATTTATTTAGTGCATACTATGTTGAACTAGAGGTGCTTAAACATAAATTTGGGCATGAATAAGATGTTTGGAGTATAGATGTGATCACATATATTTTGCTTTGTAGTAGACATCCATTTTGGGATAACAGAGAACAATATCTTCAAAGTGTGGTTAATTTATATATAATTTAATTTCTTTTTTGTTATTCTTTTAGGTGTGGTGAATGGAATGAAACTATGTCATATTTTATTGTATTCATTACTCATTTTCTCTCCTTTAGAATGACACATCACACACTAGATTTAGCTGTGTGTTAAAGGCCTGACAGTCATAATAAGGAGCAGGTTAGGAGCATGTAACCAGATAGGTGGATAATAAAGTTCGATGAGAGATAATTTTCGGAGGAGGAAAATTGTAATCAAGTGTCACTTGTTGCAAAGGAGGGTAGGGTTATAAGCAGCCATAGAGAAGTAGTTATTAGAAATTTGAAATTAAGACATGCTGAAACGCATAATTCTCTCTGTTTATCAAAGAAATAATGTTTAATTTGTTTTGCGTTAGTATGTGAGTTATCGAAAGCCAAGTGGGCTAATCATGAGTAAACAAACGTTGAAGGTCTGTTTTATTATCTTTTGCTTAGAATGGAGGAATGCAACATTATACCTCTAACGTCTTCGTTGATGGCTACTACAAAAAAAGTATCCTCCACAAATTATCTAAAGAACCAAACATTATAAATTAATATTTTAATATATTTAATTTCATTTGTGTTTGCCCTTTGCAAAGAGAACGTATATAATACGAGTAACAAAAAAATTTAGGAAAAAAAGTAGGGTTACCCGCATATCAGACCCGACCCGACCCGAGTAGGGTTAGGGTTTGGATTTTCGACCCCAATTCCCAACCCTGGGGATGGGCAAGTGATTCAAACCTGCCATCCCCAAGTAATGTATGCCGTTTAATCAAAATCTAATTACCACGATACCTAGGCTCACACTACACATGTAATCTTGGGGCTCAGATTGACAAGACTCATTCATCAGTATCAAAATTTGCCTCTAGCACTTATTTTTGTCACAATAGAATGCATATATAGTTTTGGTCATTTTGACATTTTCGAGTAATTAGTATGCCATACTTAAGTATGTATAAATTAAGGAGAGTCATACCTTGCAACATGGTAATTCACTTTTTCGTATCTAATCAAAGGTTGTAGTAGACTTTTTGTGTTAATAAAGTAGAGTAGGAATATCAGTTTTCGTAAATTAAATACTCCCTTCATCTCATATTAATAATTCTATTAGGAAAAATAATAATTATTATTAAATAATGGGACCTATAGCTTAGAGAATAGAAAATAGACTTCTACGACATTTTTTTAAGTACCCAGCCACTTAAATTAAGGCAAATTGTACTATTAATATGGGATAATTTTTCTCTCGAAATAAAGCAATTAATATGGCATAGAGGAAGTATTTTATAAAATGCTAAGGCATCTGTTTGTAATGAATTTCAGCTCCAAGAAGTAATCAAATTGTTAATGGACTCTTTTAAGTGGATGGCCAAATCCTTACACACTCGCTAAAGCATAGCTAGTGTGAGAAGCGAACTAACTTCCCAGCTTAAGGTAACCTTTTTTCCAGGCGCTTGACGCGAAGATTCTCCTCATTCAAAACTTAGAAACCCTTAGAGACGTCAGAGAGCTTTGAGATGGCATTGGGAAGTCGTTCCAGAGTTTTGCAACGTCAAATTACTGTATCTTATCAACCAAGAGTGCAGACTAATTCTAGACTCCTAGAGAAGCAAGTCTAAGGTTTAAATTTTGATATAATGACATTTATGTTTAAATTCCCATGTTTAAGTTGTCCAAAATCATGTATTTTCATGGCATTTTGATCAATACTTTGAATATTGCATAATTTATGTGCTTATGATGTCTTAATTCGGTTTTATTTTGTTCATAATCACTTTGTTGTGATATGATTAAGGGTGCTAACGAGCCGAGCCAGCTCGTCGAGCTGAATTGGCTCGGCTCGGTTCGACTCGAAGTTGGCTCGGCTCGAATAGAGCTCGACTCGAGCTCGGTTCGAACTCGAAAGTAAACGAGCCGATCTCGAACATGGTCCAGCTCGAATCGACTCGACTCGAAACATGTTCGGTTCGACTCGAGATCGACTCGAAGCTCGGCTCGAACTCGACTCGATTTATTATATATTACTTTTTACATATTAATATATTATACCTATATTATATAAATTTTTTAACTTTCACCTTTCATATACCTATAAATTTTATATTATTTTGTACTAATATATACTATATATACATCAATATATAGTATGTAATATATTATATATTATTGTATATAATATCCATATTATGCTATTATATTTAAAATAAATATAAATCCTACTACTAATAAAATTGAGAATGTAGGTATGAAAAATTATTTCATTCTTATTATACCCTTATTCATCTATATAATATATATTATTAAATTTTTAAATACTACCTTTAATCATTCTAATCTTAATAAGTATAAATATGTAATTTTAATTGCATATTCTTAATTTAACTAATAATATTGGCCTTTATTGCTTATATGCGTACGATTATACTTCTCTTAGCAACTACTAGATCACTAATTGATTCTTTCTCTCTCTCATACACACATACATATATATGTGTATGTGTGTGTGTGTGTGTGTATATATATATATATATATATATATATGCATGAATGTATATATAAAGTTTTAATCATTAGTCACGACTACTATAAAATATAATTGAATAGAATCAACCATTGGCTCCTCCCCTATATTTATAAACCATAAAATAAATGGAGTCAACTATGGGTCCAAAAGTTTTACTTGTGATTTGTAATGTGATGACTGATGAGTATCTTAAGTTCTTAACTTTGTCAAAACTCTTTCACACGCTTACGGAGGCTCCAACTCTATAACATTGACTTCAATATAATGAGTAAATTATATAAAATAAATCATATAATTTTTAAGATTTTAAATTCATATCAATACTATATATACGAATAAAAATAATATAAACATCATATTTGCACATTTACCTTTCATATACCCATAATATTTTATATTATTTTATAAAATATATATCCTATATATACATTAATATATGGTATATGATATACTATATAATATGATATATAATAACTATATTATACTATTATATTTTAAACAAATATAAATCCTACTACTAATAAAATTGAGAATGTAGGTATGATAAATTATTTTATTTCTATTCTACCCTTATTCATCTATATAATATTATTTAAATTTTAAATACTACCTTTAATCATTCTAATCCTAACAAATATAAATATGTTATTCTACTTACAAATGAATATTCTTAATTCAACCAATTATATTAGTTTAGAATGAGAGATTTAGTGAATTATATCTAGATTTTTCCTATAAATATATCCAGTGAACCAAGTCTAAATTTTACTCTTGAATTCTAATTATATTAATTTTTCTTTTTATAGGCAATCCACACACCATAAAATATGCTATTACTGAGGTCCAAATAATTCTCTTATTATGAACTTTTTTATAGTTACTAGAATAATTAGATATGAAATATGTTAATAAGAATTGTCATAACTTTAGTGACTAGTTTAGTTTTTTGTGGCTTATTATATGAGAAATTTTATATAAGTATCAAATTAACGGAAAGAGAAAAAAATTTACCAATATGATGTTCCTTTTCAATGACTAGGTGCTGACACATGCGTGGTTTTTTTTATTTATTTTTTCATAATTTCATCCTTTAGAATGACGAAATGAGTACACTTAAATTAATATAATGTTCTAACTTTGTCGTTTCAAATGACGAAGTCAATAATGAACTGATTTTTTCTCTCTTTTCTCTCTCTTCTCTCTCTCCCCTCTCTATTCACTCTCTCTCTCCTCTCTCTATTCTCTCTCACCCCTCTCTCTTTCGATTATCTCTCTTATCTCTCTCTCCTCTTTCTTTCTATTCTCTTTTTTTTTTCTCTCTTCTCTTCTAAAGGACAAAATAATGAAATTTTTTAAAAAATATTATTTTTCGTCATTCATAAATACATTGTATTTTATTTTAAATTTAATATTTTAATATATAATATATAAATAAAAAAATTAAATTAATTTTTTTTACTTTCTCCCCACTTCTCAGAGCTAAGGCTCACGTCATTCACATGAAAGAGAGATAGGGAGAGAGAAAGATAAAGAAGAGAGGACAGAGAGAAGAGAAAGTGTAGAGAGAGTGTGAAGAAAGAGAATAACATAGAGCCAAAAGAGAGAGGAGAGAGATTGAATAGAAATATAGAAATGAGAGAGTGAATAGAGAGAGGAGAGAGAGTGAATAGAGAGAGGAGAGAGAGTGAATGAAGAGATAGTAGAGAGAAGAGAGGACAAAATTATTTTATTATTGATTTTATCGTTCTAAATGACAAAATTAATATATTGCATTAATTTTATTTTTAAAAGGACAAAATCAGTACATTATATTGATTTCTTCCTTTAAATGACAAATTAGTACATTATATTGAATTTTTCCTCTTCAAGAATGAAATTATAAAAAAAAAAAATCACGGAGGCGCTGCCGAAAAGAAATATCATATTGGTAAATATTTTTTTCTTTATGTTATTTTGGTAATTATTTTTTTATATTATTTATATAATTATATAAGATATTTGAATAACATTAGTTAAATTTTTGGTGACAAATAAAATTTTTTTGTTGGGTATTTATTGACTCTTATTTTAACCATAGATTTTAAAATAATATTTACAACTTTAATAGAATAGAATTATGTTTATTATAATTTATTTTTATTTTTATAATATTGGTGTGATTCTCTAAATTAATATGATTTTTTATAGAAAAAAATAGTTTGGGTTATAAATTGGATTCGAGCTCAACTCGAACGTAAGTTCGAGTTGGTATAGTATATTTTCGAGCTCGAGCTCGAATCGAGTTTCGAATTTATTATCGAACCGAGCTCGAGCCAGGCATCGAGCTTTTCGATCGAGCTCGAGCCGAGCTCGAGCCGAGCTTTCAGAATCGAGCTCGAGTCAAAAAACCTGAAAACTCGGTTCGACTCGGCTCGTTAGCACCCTTAGATATGATCATAGTTTTTTTTTGTGAAGGAGAGTTTGAAATGAATTTGATTTTCCAAAGTTACACTATTAAACTTGTGTTTTTCAATTGAATGCATATATTTAAAAACTAGGGATTTAACTTAAGCATTAAATATAAATCAATGATTTCAATTGGGTTTTAACATGATTAAAAAGTATTACCAAACTTGTTTGGTTTTGATGGATGGTGTAGAAGATCATAACTCAGCTGCCTAGATTGCCCATGCTTATTTTGAACAAATTAGGTGGATGATTCAAAACCAAGCAAGTTTGGTAACATTTTTTGTGTTTTCATTTGACTTTAGTAAGATGTCCTAGCATCTTATAAACCAAACTTTCTTGATTCAAAACCAAGCGAGTTTTGGTTGATTCAAAACCAAGTAAACCCCACCCCTAGTTTGTGTTTTCTTTTGACTTTTGCTTTTTAGAAGCATGTAGAAACAATGTTTTTCATTTGTTTTGCTTGAGGCTTCTCTTGAAATGTACTCCCATCCACATTTGAGAAAACCGTCCTCATCTGAAAAAATATGATAAGCCAACTTACTAACCTTTTTACTCCATCCACTAACGTTTTTAATCCATCTACTATAAGAAGGATAACATAAAATAAGACAATTGATATTGGACATAGGGGAGTGTATTCTTTTTGTCCAAAACAGGGATTGGAACATACCACTTCTATCAATAACACCCTCTGTCTAAGGTCTACTGTGATTAGTTTATTCATATTTGAATAACGACACATGTGTCTGCCTGAACCTAAATTAGGCTCTTGCATCCAAAGACCATGGTGAGACTGCTAGGATGTGTGTAGTCAATTGCGGGTTAGAATAGTAGCCCATAAAACCGACCTTGCTACGTCCTAGAGTAGTGTATAATGACACAGAACCCCTGATCACGCACACGTCCATGTGGTAGTATTGACTTAATGACTGCGCAAAGGTATTCCACAAACAAGTCCCAAAAGCTAAATTATTTGCTACAAATCATGTCTTTGACAGCTTAAAGAGAAACCAATGACACCTTATAATCAAAACTTTACAGCCACGAAAAAGGTATGAATCATTGAAACACTTTATCTACAATTTTAAGATGCCTCCACATTTACAGACAAAAACGAATGAAACAATGGATCAACAAAAGGAGAAATCCAAACTGAAGAAGGCTTGCCAGTGTTTCAGCTAATAGTAGAATTGAAGAAAATTTTTGTAACAGTAGCTATCGGAATAGTAGCAACATGTCCACGACTTCCATACAGACCAATTCTTCCAAAACTAGCTGCGGAGTTGTTCAAAGTAGCGTTAAAAATTACTGTCAATATTTGTTTCTGACCATTAGCAATGAAAAAACGAGTTGGTAACACAGAAACTGATACTCCAAAAGGTGAACTCCAACTAACAGCATAAATTTCATCAGCAGCAATGTTAGTAACAGTTCTCTGAATAGTCTTTGATTGGTTCAGCTTTGCGATAGTAATTGATGGCAGGTTCAGATCTGTTGCATTCATACTAGAAATTACACAAGGTTGGCCAGTGTAATTTAGAACAACAGGAGCAGACCCGTTTATACCACAAAGAAAAGAAAAATAGTCATCAAAACCTGCAAAGAGACATACAAAGAGAAGCTTTCATTGAATTGCCAAGAGAAAATGTGGCTCATTTTCTATATATAAAGAATGCATGTATTTTAGCATGCATGAAAATTGATAATAGCACTCTGGTTTCTAGTGCTCTGATTGAGTAATGCTCCACTGACATCATTTAATCCACGAGATGAACCTACATGCTTGTACATAAACATTGATATATGGAACCTTTATTTCCACAAGACGGTCTGGTCTGATGGACAGCCTGTAGGTGACCATGGATACGAGCCAGTATGCTTAGCATTTTTCTTTGTAACGTGCTTCCTACTAATTCAGCTCAGATGGGAACTTACCTCCATGCATTCATTTTTTTTGTATATATAACCAATTTATCATTTAAGAAAAAGTTCTAGATAACAAAAGAACATGGTTGGAACATGCCTTTCACCAATTCAGTGAATATTTTCACAAGCTTTTAGGGCAGTTTTAAAATTGCATTTTTATTCTAACAATAAGGTCAAGCACATGACTGGGCAGCCCGTAAAGAGGATAGTAAGATGTCTAGTCATGTGCCACCTATCAAAAGATTGGGACATGTAATCATATAAGCAGAGGCAATACTGCCTGTAGTATTGATTAGCTAATATTGCCTGTAGTAATGATTAGATGTTTATCTAACCCATGGATCCGCATTAAATCCCTCCAAATCATAGCAGGAATATAAAAAATTGCAATTTATGAAACAAATCACGTACGATATACATTTAAATTACGCCGGTCAAGGCCATGATGCAACTATATACGTTCAATCATTATATATTTCTGGGTCCTATATCAAGAAGGGATTCTTTGCATGATGTTATGAAGTATATTTATCCGTAAGTGATTGTCAACTGATACCAATAATTACTGAGAGAGAAACTTACTGCAAAAAAAAATCAGACCAGGGTCTAAGGCAGCTGTGGTATTTACAAATCCACTTCCCATGTCAAAGGGAGTTGCAGGGGACTGATTTAGGTCTGGGTTGCTGTAAGCCCTCTGGGCCATTATTGGGCCTCCTTGATTGTCATAAACTGAAGCTGTTGTTGAAAGAGCAGATGCAATGGCAGAAGGGCTAAAGCTTGGAAATTTCTGCTTGATTAGTGCAGCAAGCCCAGCCACATGAGGAGCAGCCATGCTTGTTCCAGAAATCATAGCAAACCTCTCACCTGGATTTAGACTTAGAAGTTTAATATATGAATAACAGACTACACAAATTTTAGATCAGAAGATTTGGATCAGTCAAGTTTGTCAGAATTAATCAAATATTTTACCTTGGAACTCAACAGAGTCCATACCCAAGGAACTCCATGCAGCCCATATAAGATTACCAGGAGCAATCAAATTGGGTTTCAAGATATCAGCATCATTGAGAAAGCTGTCTTCAGGATCAGGTCCTCTAGCAGAATAATACATGACTTTTGGCGCCACAGTACTGTAATTAGCCTTTAGTCCACCTAATATTTTTGCCACCCCACCAAACCTAACAATTTCTTTTGAAGATTCTTTTCTTTCTAAGGAACTATTATAATATCCAAGTAAAACCTGGCAACGGTAAAAAACATGGAAAAAAATACAAGTTCAATAAACGTGAATCTTTAGTAGTTACAAAGAATATAAATGATTGTGCTGCCAAATATCTGTACCTTGGAATCATCAGGAGATGGAATTATCAGTCCAGGTAACTCCATTGGGGTCGGGTTCAGCTGAAACCCAATGACAAAAGGATCCATGTAGAAGACAACACCAGCTGCACTTAAATTTTGTGCAGTCTGCAAAGCTTGTTTGATAGTGGATAGCCCAAGGACATATCGGATTGAATAGCTACAAATTAGGAGATTGCCTTGGACCAAGTCCTGACTTAATCGACTGGAATCTTGACATTCACCCAGATACAGGTCATTTGCATTAGATGTATCATTGTTCAAAGCATGAATAGCCGAAACCAATGTATACATTATGTCATTGTCAGTTCCAGCTGAAAAACAACAAAATGAAGATTAATTTTCTCAAATATCTACTATTTTAGGCTGGATTAATACTTCTCTGCAAACTTGCAGAGGTAGCTACATGGTAAGCCATGGGCTCAGTTGGCCCTACTTGGACCAATATAAAGGTGAAAAACCACGTTATAGTCAATCAACTAGAAATTTGTTGGATGACCTTCTTATAAATTGTAGAATTCTTTAGACATACTGAACATGTTAGTAAAAAAAATACTGCACATATTAAGAAATATGGAAGCAGGCCAGAAATAAATATGAGGGAAATTTAATGTTCAAGACACATATACAATGCCGTTAAAAGTTGAAGAATCTAGTATATACTCCCTCTGTCCCATATTAATTGTCCCATTTGTAAAAAGTGTAAATTTTAAGGAAAATGAGAAACATCTGAGACCATAAAAAAGGCAAAACTCTAACAAACTTAGATTCTCATGCTCCTACAAAGGTAAGAAGCATATAAGAAAACTTCTACTTGGTAGCGGTATGGGAAATGGAACACTTAATGTGGGACAAATGATTTTTTGAAATGAGACAGTTAATGTGGTATATGCCAAGATAGTGCAAGTTGAAAACAGAACCCTAACAATGATAGCTCCACTCTCTCTTAACCACGTTTTGCTTCAGCTCAAACTTCAAAGTAAACTTTAGATTTATTAATTAGCAAAAACACCACAAGAAAGAAGAGAGGAAGATTGAATGAGAGAGAATTTACATGCAAGTCCAACTCCTGAAAGGGTGATATTGTTCCCAAGTACAAGGGTATTATGATATATTCTGTCATGAGTAGCTGCACCAACTGTAAATATCCACGGACTGAAAGAAGAAATGCTTTTGGGTGCGGGCCCAGTGTTTCCTGCTGCTTGGACAATAAATATACCAGCTTTTACAGCTGAAAGCAAAGCCATGTCTATTGGGTTAAAGAAAGTTGCAATGCCAGGAGGTCGGCGGTTTGGAGTGATGGACAAGCTTATGACATCTACTCCATCTTGAGCTGCCTGAAGGAAACATCAGAAGAAGCAAAAGTTAAGACGCTAAATATTCTTTGCATCAAATAAATTTAGGTGTTAGTTCAAAACAAACTACGTAATGGCAAAAAAGCTCACAGCAGAACATTAGTTTGACATTTTCAGCTAACTGCTTTAAAAAAAATTGATATCAAACCAAAATGAGGATCATGCAAGCTTGTGTATCTTTTCATTTTTGTACCTGGTCTATGGCAGCAACTACATCTGCAGCAAATCCTCCAAAGCTTTTGTACAACGCCTTATAAACAGCAATACTGAAACATATAACATGTAAGCATACAATGAAACTATAAATGAAAGCATATGTTGGCAAAATATTTAGTAAGGTTTAAAATATTTACTGTGCACGAGGAGCCATGCCACTAGCATTCCCAAAATAATGGCCAGCCACAATGACAGGAATCCCATGGTTCCCAGCTGCAATGGAGGCCGTATGCCTGTCTTGAAAGCATTTGTGCAATTGAATTTAGAGAAAGTAACCATTAAACGAAGAATAAATTGAAATAATCCAGATAAATGGCCATTATTGGGTATTTTTGGTAGATAATGTCGAGTATTATATCTGCCACAACAAATGATGTTGGGAAGCTTCAGACAACCACTACAAATTGACAATATGCCATCAGAAGACTTACGTTCCATGACCATCACCATCAAATGGTGAAGCATAATCCTGAGAAGCATTAAAGATTCCCCTGGTTATGGCAGACGCAGCAAAGTGGCGGGCTCCAACAAGCTTTCTATTGCAGGATCCAGATGGAAATTCTTTTGTGACTTCACATATTCCCGTAAAGTGATCAGGAATTGGATATGAATTTCCAGAAGTTTCCGCAGAAAAACTGGGATGAGTTGGATCAATTCCAGTATCAATGAATCCAATGACAATTCCCTCTCCTGCAACATCAGGACCACCTTCTTTAACCCAAGCACCTTGAGGGAGACCTAAAAATTCTGGTGTATGGGTTGTTGCAGTTCGAACTGAGAAATCCAAAACCACATTTGCCACTTCTTGTCTCCTTGAAAGCTTCTCTGCCTTCAAAGACCACACTATCATCTTATTAAATTCCAACATATAAACGTCCATTACATTAATGGGACAACTTGAAATTATATTTCCTCACAAATTGTGGAAAGGAAATACATTTGCATAGAAGGTAAGATGGAGGAGAAATGAAAATAGGTACGGAGTTTCAATAGCCAAATTAGATGAGTTTCATGTTTTAGATAAGATCATTAGGTGTGTGCCTTAAAGATTATATCATGTTATTTGTCACACAACAAGCAACCATTGTACCCTGAGGGGTAACCGTTGTCACACAACAAGCAACCATTGCTTACAGTGACAAAACAGATGATTGAAAGCAAAACCGTTGTACCTGCTGAGGGGTAACGAAAAGTGCGAATCCATTAATCAAGTGACGATAGCTATACAACTTGAGATAGTTCTCCCCTTTAAAGACTCTCCTGAGTAGTGAATTTTGAAATCGAACCAAGAATGAGCTGTAAGACTGATCTGAACTTGATATATTTCTGCATCAGAATAGAAACTTCAGAAAGAATTTTCAAAATAAGAAAATAAAGATTGAGATGCAGGAACACTTTCGTAACCACTAATAGTTAACCCCACAGTCATTACCACACTGAGAAAAGTTAATAAAAAAAGGACTTTGACCATGAAAAATAATACCTAACTGTATTTATATAATAATATCGTCAAATGCAGGTAAGAACATTAACAAACGGGGAAAAAAAGCTGCTCAAGCTTCCAGTAAGAATGCCTGTTTACTCTAATATATTTAGCAAGCTTAACCCAATCACACTCCTCTCCCCCAATCCAACTAGTCCACAGTTTTTCAACTAAACTGTGACCCATAAACCGTTTATACGTATAGCATAAACCTGTAAAAAACTTGAAAACACACACAATTAATGTACGTCCCATACTGCAACTTTCAGTCCCAAACGAAACTACACCAAAGTCGTCTATACAAATATGGTGACGAAACAGCATACAGGGACGAGAAAGTGCGTGAAAAGACAATCAATTTTACGGTGGAAACCATTATTCACTCATTAAACATGCTTTCATTAGATTGGAGGATCAAAATTCTATAGATGTAAAGTTTAAACATAAACATCTGAAGCTATAAAATTTCCAGAGTCACAAAAATAAGATGGAAAAAGAAAACAGAAGAAACTAAACAAATTCCTTTAAGGAATAACAAAAGCCCGAAATGCTAAATACCTAGGATTTTTGTGCGCATTTAATCTTCCGGGAACCCCATAACCGAAATGAACGGTCTCTAATTTCTTTTCATCATAGTAATGAGCTGCCGGAGCCTGCTTCAAAGTGACAATATAAACTGCCGCCTCTAACTCTTCCTGACAAAAGACCTTACCTCCCAGCCAACCCACCAAAAACAGCATTAAATGCACCAGGTGAATGCGCGCCATTGAGTCCTGAAATACGACCCAGTAACAAAAAAGCACCTTTCTCCGATCCTCACTCCTCTATATGACTCCACCTCTGTCGTGCGAAAAGTTCAAGTATAGAGAATGCCCTCTGTTCTATGAATACACCTGAAAACACAATAAATTCATGATTCAATTTCATTTTGTGCATCCACGAGAGGAAGAAGAAAACAAAGTGTAAGATATGGTGCAGAAACCATCAAAGGGCCGATCTTTCCACTAATGCGATCATACTTGATATCCAAATGGATGAACCACAGATATATATGAAGGTACAGAGAGAAACACGCAAACGGAGAGCCTGCTCCCAACTTTCAACAGTCCAGTTCTCCAGCCCAGTTGAAGGTAAACATGAAGCAGCGGCAGTGCTTGGTGGACACACTCAGCAACCCATTTTCAGCTATGAGACTGGGACTCCATAGATAACAGAGGAAAAAGCAGGCATTTTGGTGAAAAAGGCAGCAAATAATAAGTACCCTTTATCTTTGTTGGAGTGTAAAGATGGCGTATCAGAGAATCTGCAGGTTTTCTATACTGATCTCCTTTCCCCCTCCAACTGGGTAGTGGTGGGGTGGTGTGAGAATGTGAACGTTTTATTTAAGAGAGTCAGTCAGGTTTGAAGAAGGTCCCTTTCATACTTCCCCTGTATTTGTTTAATACACTCAGCTCAGTCTGTCTGGTGTCCGCTAGTGCTGCTGCTGCTGCTACTGCTACTGCTCTACAGCTGAAAAATACCAGCTTGCCAAAGGATAAACATGGCATAAAAGAAAAGAACTACAGAAGGAAAGGAGAATGTGGTCAAGGAAACTAAAGAAGACCAGAGAGAAACGTTATATATTGTATTTATATGGGGAATGATGTGGGGTGCATTGTTTTGTTCTCCAACGTTCCAATTTTTTTTGTTGGAAAGGTGGGAGGCATATTTCCTTTTCCTTTTGTTTTGCATCTTTTTTTGTTGCAACCAATTGACTCATGTCACATTACAATTCCTCCTCATTTGACTTTTAATGAACTTCTTCTTCTTTTCGGTGCATGGACCCCTTCATAATGGGGCTGCCCACTTTATCCAAGCATAGCAAGGAATCTCTGCCTCTCTAGCATCAAGTGCGTTGCTGATGATGTTAAAGGGAGCTGCTACAAAAGGATGCTGATAAAGTAACATTGCATATCATTAGTTTAGTATGTGGCTAGTGGGAGGGGGAGTTGAAACTTTGAAGAACATTACCAAAGTGGGTGGCATTTGGGCTAAATCATGTCTCCTGCCCGGCAGCCGGCGTGCTCTGATGTTCTTCGCCCAAAGGCGCCTTTGAGCGCAGGTAAGGTACCCTGAACCTAAGCTCATGGTAGTTTTTTCCATTATAGTCCTTTTATCTTAAATTATTAGTTCTATTTGACAAAAAATATTATTTTATATTAATAATTTTATTTAATTTAATTTAAATAATTAAGTACTTAAAAAAAGTATCATGAGCTATTTTCCTATTTTACCCTTTAATAAAAATTATTATTTTTTTAAATAAAATTATTAATATAAAACTGAAGGAGTATTATTATATCTTTAAGTTTTTATTTGTTTATTTAGGAGAGCTGTAAAGTGGTGTTGTTCAGGCTTCAACCGTGTTTATGCCCTATACCCATGTGTGATCAAGTGAGCAAGTTAAAACATGCTCAGTGGCCACCATCCTAGTGATTAAGTTAATGCAGTGTTCGTCATTTGGTCAGAACTAGCGTAGCTATTCGTGTATAAAACATGCTCAGTGGCCCACCATCCTAGTGATCGATTGTGTACTGGCATTGCATCTTTCACGTGATTGAAATTGTGTTATTGAACACTTAATAATCAGTTAATCAAGACATGGGGAGAATTACCCAAAACGGAAGCACTTGGGACAATCCAATAAGGGTCCCAGACACTGGCATATTGAACAAATGAACGTCTGAAGTTATAGTACTTCAAGCAAGGCTGGCTTCATACTTGCATCAGTGCAGGGTTTTGTCTGGGAACCAACGGTCGAGTTCAATAGGCCCCTTCACAGTGACCCACCATTTTGTTCTGATTTTGTATGGAGTAACGCCTTCAAAGCCAAAGTTCCCTCACGGGTCATTTGTCTTTTTCCTTTATTTATTTTTTCTTTCTGTTTATTCGAGTAAAAAAGGATACAAAAAATTCACGAGATGCTCAGGGTGGTCTGTTTCCATTTTTTTGATTTTGCTAAAACTTTGTTTGTTTCCACAACTAAAACCTTAGAAAGGAGGCCGTTTATCGCTGCATGATTTCAATAGAGTGGCGCATATTACTAAAGGGTAGACAGGTTTTGAATTCTCCCCACCCCTATTACACAAGATCCTATGGCTCAAGATGTATTGGCCACATATTTTTCAATATGCATCTAACGTATATTAATGTTGTAGGTCATAGATGGAAGGAAATTCTTAACGGGCAACTTAGCCTAAAACCCATTAATACTAATTATATGAAAATTATAAATAACTCATAATTAATCACAAAATTACTTATAATCCCTAATCATATATTTAAACCAATAATAAAATATATGAATCTGCCATAGTAGTCCATAATAATTAACTCATAATATATATATATACCCCAAATACTAAGACCCTAAGATAAATTTGTAAATATGTTGAATATGCTTACCAGCCTCAATACGATCATTTCTTTATTGGTACTTACTAGTGGGCCATATAAGAATGCTTTTTCAATACTTTGAAGCTTATTTCTCATAAATTGTAGTTTAATTCTCATGTATACATCTTCAGATAAAAGATTAAAATAATATATAGCCTATGTATACAATAGATTTTGTAGGGTTAAGCCGGTATCCAAAACATTTTCATTTAAAGTTTTCATTATTTTTTTTTTTTTGCATTGTTGAACTAGCATGCATATAGTAAAAATCGAAACAAGTATTAAAGAAATGTTAGCCACAATGCTCTTTCAACATCAATGGGCATTTTTACAAGGAAAACGTTATTATGAGTTTAAGTTCTCATGCACCAACTTTAGCCCAAGCTTTGAGAATAATCAGATCGAGATTTAACGGCACAAGGTGTTGGTGGGATTCCTTTTGACCTTGTGACTTGATTAATAGTAGATAACTTCAATCTTTTGATTCAATAAACCTTGTACGGTGGCTGATATGGATGATGAACACCTTGTTGAAATAACTGCTTCAAAACCTTAAATTTGTTGTAGGAAATGTACTACAACAAACTCTGCTTCAAGGCATGAATCACTCTCCTAAAAATAGTTTTTGCCCCCACCAAATCTTTGATTGTGGTATGTAATTAGGAACCCCGCAAACTGTCTTTAAGATACAATGAAGCCTTACATATTTGTCTACAAATTACACTTTTAAAGACAAATCTACTTTCTCCTTTTGGAACAATAGGCTAAATATTATCTTCTCTTCTGAAGAGAGAGAAAACAAGATGCTTTTATGGAAAACTTGAAAAGTAAATCAAAACTCATGTATATCCTAAGTGAAAAAGCTCTTTGTATACACTTTGGGACGAAATCCTTTTCAAAGAGACGCATCCATTCATTCAAAACCGGAAAGAAAATTGAAATCATTCAAAAAACTGTTAGACCGATAGATCACTTTGAAGAGAGATCAATCATTTGATCAACTATAAACCCCGTCATTCAAAAGTTTAAACAGATTGATCAATCGTTTTCCAAATCGATCAATCAACTCACTGTAAGTTGATTTCTTTGTATTGATTGATCGGTTTATGGACCGATCTATCTATAATCTTACTGTTAAAAAATTTTTGTGGTCCGATGATTGCTTCTTAGGCCGATCGATCGCTTTGTTAAAAATTTGAAAAACTTAACACAAGGGGGCAAGTAACTTGAGTAATATTGTAACGCCCGCCCATTTTAGGATAATATAATATTAATGATCTTGTCCGACACGAACCAAACTGACGGGTGTTAACGTAAAACGATCGTATGCTCATTGTAGAATATGTCGGAGTAATTGCACAACCAAGAATAATAAAAACATATTGACAAAAAAGTTTATAACATAAGCTTAATATACATACCAACATTTACTGTACATAGAGCCAGTAGTTATACAAAAACATGATTATCTTGGCACATCGTGCCTTTACACATCGGTCATATATATAATTGCATTGTTTTTCTAACGTAGCAAACACACAACTATTTGAAAAACTTTTCTTCTTTCCCTTCTTCCATCATTGCATCACCTGCAAAGTCTGGGTGCATGAGTATATTTATACTTAGTAGGTTTGTTTAAAATCTAAAAGAAATGTTAAGCAAAACATCTTTAAAATCAAATCAAACGAATTCACAAATCCAATCAAATCCACAAGCTGCGATACCTAACGGCCTACCTCCGCACTCATGGGACAACAGAGGCCACTAAGAAAGGAGTTTCCCCATGATGCTCTACCCTGTGCGCGCCACTAGCTGATTATTTTTCTCGGCGGGCATCAAAACAATGTACGAACCCACAACACTATGTGGTGCGTACAAAATCAATTCACATCGATATACGTAGCAAAATTGTCACATAATTCAAGAGAAAATCCATTTATCGGTTAAAACAAGCATCATAATCATATTTGAATCAAATACTTCAAGTAAGATTGACTCAAATCAGCAAAGCAGTTATTTAGAGTTTAAAACACCCTACCTTAACCTTGAGTATAAAATTCATCAATATAAAGACTCCAGAATATGAAAATAACCCCACCACGGCGTTCATCACATTTTCTTTAGTAGAGAACGCCCTTTGAATGGGCAGAATTGGGCTTGAAACGACTCAGAAACAGTAAAAAGAAGAAATGAGAGGATTAGGGAAGGGGCACATTTTTCTAGGTTTTAGAGAGGTTACCTCAAGAAAATAACCCTTCTAGTGCGTAGAACACCCTCGATTTAGTAGGAAACGGGTCTTCGATCGGGTGAATCAGACTTAAAACGGGTCAAAGGCAGTGAAAACAGTGGAAGGGTAAGAAAATGAGTTGAAGTAAAAATAATGGCCGGAGTTCACTATTTATAGGCGGAAGGGGCAGTGGTGCACTGTCGGAAACCGCGGCGCCACCACCGTTTCAATGGGCACCGCCAAAATTGGCGGAGCATGCGTGACAAACGCGCGTTTAGCGCGCACTGCGCCGCACTGAGCCAAGCCATCAAAAATTCTTCTTTTTTTTTAAACTTCAAATAAATGCAACTTCCTATCCCAAACTCAGTTTTGCGCGTTCCTGGTGCCGTTGGACTCGTATTGACAAGCCCTACGAAACCACATACATTCGTTCATATTTTACAAGTGGGTCCCACTTATTCATCCTACTTATCGAGGTCGTAACTTTCACTCCCGACCTCCGATTTACACGGTTTTTGTCTCGTCACGCTCATTTCTACGAGCTCTATCATACTCTTCTAAAATATTATCTCGTAAAAATCTCTAAAAAATATTAAAAACTCCAAAATCATCTTTACTAAAGGCATGAAATTTTACCAAGAATTTTAGAGTCGTTACAAATATGTTGTCACGCCCCTTTTTTTTATTACATCTAACCTGAGGGGTTATTGGTACTTACAATTTTTTAATAGGATTTAGAGGGTTTTAAGGCATAAAATCTTCATATATAGTTAGAGCTCAAAGTAACGAGCATAACGAATCGAATAATGCACAAAACAGAGGTCGGGAGCGAAAGTTACAACCTTGGGAGGTGTGCTAGATAAACAGGATCCACTTAAAAATGTGGGATAACCTACCCATGCGGGATCTAGTTTCGAAAGGTTCATCGATACCAGCCCATCAATACCAAGAACACGTGATTTTGACTTCGAGGGTAGGAAGTTATCACATTTTGAAGTTGAAAGTGGAAAAAGAATAAAATAATAATAAAAGATGGTTATGTTGATGCCGCACTAATTAGTGTGGGGCCTGCGTCATCATGGGCTGCCCTGTGCAATGCCTAGCGGCCGAGCATTGGCCCACCCATTCTCTGGACAAGGTTGTTATGACCCTAAAATTAGATTAGATTCCTATTTTAGGTTAGATTGATTCTTATTCTAATTCATAATAGTTATACTCCTTATTTAGTTAGAATTAGATTAATGATTATTTCCTAGTTCTATTAAGATTAGTTTAGATTTTCTCTATATATTGTGTGCTTTAGAGAAGATTAGTATTTAAGAATTCAGAAATTAGAATTCAAGTTAGTTATTTTATTTTATGTTATTGTTCAGTTATCTTCTTTATGTTTTTTAACTTTAATTTAGCTTGTGTAGACATCAGTCTACATCATTGATATCAGAGAGTTCTGTTTTGGACCTCCCTCCTACCCTCTCCTAGTAATTCGATACACAAATGGATTCACAACAATGGTATCAAAGAGAGTCTGATCTTGCACCACCGAAGGGCCTGGCCACTAGCATATTATTTATTCTCCACCTCCATCCCACAACCAAGGTAGAAGGAGCTCAGTCTCTCCCACCCTCCCTTGCTACCACCATGGAATTACGAAGATTCCCTCGCCAAATTAAAAGAAGATATTGCAATCATCCCGCTATCCTGCCTCTATCAACATCCACCTTCAAGCCCATCCTCCTTGTGGTCGAAAACGAGACCATTGACATGCTCACGGTCCTCAGCATGTTTGACCCCATTGGAAGTCCATCGCGGGTGCCACGGCTGGATCTTCCCCATAACCCAGTTGGTCTGACGATCGATTCCACAAGCGACGAGCTAGCCCACCCGCCACTCACTTCTTTCGGCTATTACGCCCTTCCCTCATCATTTGGTTCCCTGGGTGAGCAACCCTTTCCGGGTCACTGGTTGTGTCGCCTTTGACCGATCGGGTCACCCAGTCAACGATTGCCCTTCTATATAGTCCCTTCCGCATGTTGCTCTGACTGTGGATTGCCCCCTCCTCTTTCTTTCTTCGCCATAACCATCATTTGTCAGGCATCACTAAGGGTGCTAACGAGCCGAGCCAGCTCGTCGAGCTGAATTGGCTCGGCTCGGTTCGACTCGAAGTTGGCTCGGCTCGAATAGAGCTCGACTCGAGCTCGGTTCGAACTCGAAAGTAAACGAGCCGATCTCGAACATGGTCCAGCTCGAATCGACTCGACTCGAAACATGTTCGGTTCGACTCGAGATCGACTCGAAGCTCGGCTCGAACTCGACTCGATTTATTATATATTACTTTTTACATATTAATATATTATACCTATATTATATAAATTTTTTAACTTTCACCTTTCATATACCTATAAATTTTATATTATTTTGTACTAATATATACTATATATACATCAATATATAGTATGTAATATATTATATATTATTGTATATAATATCCATATTATGCTATTATATTTAAAATAAATATAAATCCTACTACTAATAAAATTGAGAATGTAGGTATGAAAAATTATTTCATTCTTATTATACCCTTATTCATCTATATAATATATATTATTAAATTTTTAAATACTACCTTTAATCATTCTAATCTTAATAAGTATAAATATGTAATTTTAATTGCATATTCTTAATTTAACTAATAATATTGGCCTTTATTGCTTATATGCGTACGATTATACTTCTCTTAGCAACTACTAGATCACTAATTGATTCTTTCTCTCTCTCATACACACATACATATATATGTGTATGTGTGTGTGTGTGTGTGTATATATATATATATATATATATATATGCATGAATGTATATATAAAGTTTTAATCATTAGTCACGACTACTATAAAATATAATTGAATAGAATCAACCATTGGCTCCTCCCCTATATTTATAAACCATAAAATAAATGGAGTCAACTATGGGTCCAAAAGTTTTACTTGTAATTTGTAATGTGATGACTGATGAGTATCTTAAGTTCTTAACTTTGTCAAAACTCTTTCACACGCTTACGGAGGCTCCAACTCTATAACATTGACTTCAATATAATGAGTAAATTATATAAAATAAATCATATAATTTTTAAGATTTTAAATTCATATCAATACTATATATACGAATAAAAATAATATAAACATCATATTTGCACATTTACCTTTCATATACCCATAATATTTTATATTATTTTATAAAATATATATCCTATATATACATTAATATATGGTATATGATATACTATATAATATGATATATAATAACTATATTATACTATTATATTTTAAACAAATATAAATCCTACTACTAATAAAATTGAGAATGTAGGTATGATAAATTATTTTATTTCTATTCTACCCTTATTCATCTATATAATATTATTTAAATTTTAAATACTACCTTTAATCATTCTAATCCTAACAAATATAAATATGTTATTCTACTTACAAATGAATATTCTTAATTCAACCAATTATATTAGTTTAGAATGAGAGATTTAGTGAATTATATCTAGATTTTTCCTATAAATATATCCAGTGAACCAAGTCTAAATTTTACTCTTGAATTCTAATTATATTAATTTTTCTTTTTATAGGCAATCCACACACCATAAAATATGCTATTACTGAGGTCCAAATAATTCTCTTATTATGAACTTTTTTATAGTTACTAGAATAATTAGATATGAAATATGTTAATAAGAATTGTCATAACTTTAGTGACTAGTTTAGTTTTTTGTGGCTTATTATATGAGAAATTTTATATAAGTATCAAATTAACGGAAAGAGAAAAAAATTTACCAATATGATGTTCCTTTTCAATGACTAGGTGCTGACACATGCGTGGTTTTTTTTATTTATTTTTTCATAATTTCATCCTTTAGAATGACGAAATGAGTACACTTAAATTAATATAATGTTCTAACTTTGTCGCTTCAAATGACGAAGTCAATAATGAACTGATTTTTTCTCTCTTTTCTCTCTCTTCTCTCTCTCTCCCTCTCTATTCACTCTCTCTCTCCTCTCTCTATTCTCTCTCACCCCTCTCTCTTTCGATTATCTCTCTTATCTCTCTCTCCTCTTTCTTTCTATTCTCTTTTTTTTTTTCTCTCTTCTCTTCTAAAGGACAAAATAATGAAATTTTTTAAAAAATATTATTTTTCGTCATTCATAAATACATTGTATTTTATTTTAAATTTAATATTTTAATATATAATATATAAATAAAAAAATTAAATTAATTTTTTACTTTCTCCCCACTTCTCAGAGCTAAGGCTCACGTCATTCACATGAAAGAGAGATAGGGAGAGAGAAAGATAAAGAAGAGAGGACAGAGAGAAGAGAAAGTGTAGAGAGAGTGTGAAGAAAGAGAATAACATAGAGCCAAAAGAGAGAGGAGAGAGATTGAATAGAAATATAGAAATGAGAGAGTGAATAGAGAGAGGAGAGAGAGTGAATAGAGAGAGGAGAGAGAGTGAATGAAGAGATAGTAGAGAGAAGAGAGGACAAAATTATTTTATTATTGATTTTATCGTTTCTAAATGACAAAATTAATATATTGCATTAATTTTATTTTTAAAAGGACAAAATCAGTACATTATATTGATTTCTTCCTTTAAATGACAAATTAGTACATTATATTGAATTTTTCCTCTTCAAGAATGAAATTATAAAAAAAAAAATTAAAAATCACGGAGGCACTGGCGAAAAGAAATATCATATTGGTAAATATTTTTTTCTTTATGTTATTTTGGTAATTATTTTTTATATTATTTATATAATTATATAAGATATTTGAATAACATTAGTTAAATTTTTGGTGACAAATAAAATTTTTTTGTTGGGTATTTATTGACTCTTATTTTAACCATAGATTTTAAAATAATATTTACAACTTTAATAGAATAGAATTATGTTTATTATAATTTATTTTTATTTTTATAATATTGGTGTGATTCTCTAAATTAATATGATTTTTTATAGAAAAAAATAGTTTGGGTTATAAATTGGATTCGAGCTCAACTCGAACGTAAGTTCGAGTTGGTATAGTATATTTTCGAGCTCGAGCTCGAATCGAGTTTCGAATTTATTATCGAACCGAGCTCGAGCCAGGCATCGAGCTTTTCGATCGAGCTCGAGCCGAGCTCGAGCCGAGCTTTCAGAATCGAGCTCGAGTCAAAAAACCTGAAAACTCGGTTCGACTCGGCTCGTTAGCACCCTTAGGCATCACTGTTCAAAGTTATTTTGGGTTATTGGTTTGAGGCCCAACCTAGGGTCACATTCAAGGGACACAAAGTGGACTTCACTGTGGAGGATGTGGGCCTCATCATTGGCCTAAAAATGGGGGTCAATCAGGTGGTCTTCAGCCAGGAACGAGAGGAGAGGGGTGTTTTTTGTAAGCGTCATTTTGGGAAGAAGAAGATTACAAAGTCCGAAATTGAGAAGACCCCGGACCTGTTAGCTGGCAAGACCGACTATAAATCGATGGAAGATTGTGCAAGATTGATCGTCTTGTACATTTTGCATGCCTCCTATTTCCTCAGACCAACCATGTGGTCAAGAACGAGTAAGTTGACTTGGTGGAAGACATGGGCAACCTCCATCGGTATGACTGGTCGCAAGCTGTTTATGGCTTTTTAGTAGGCTCAGCCTCAACCCTCCATAGGAAGCTTATGTCGAAGGAGGCAGGCAAGTCTAAGAGCTATGGATCATTGATTGGAGCTACATTTGTCCTACATGTATTTTATACTTTGTATATAATTGTATTTTCATTATTATGTGGGAGCTACAACATACTAATTTATATCTTTTATATGTTATAGGTCTGGGTGTTTGAACATTTTTGGATGTTCATATCCCCTGTGCCGAAGAAGCCACCCTAATGTTGCAAGTGGCCAAATTGTGGCCTTGAAAAGGGAAAAAAAGAGGGAAAACACCATAGGTCAATGGGTAGATATGCGCAATTGTTCAAATATTTGAGACCATAAGAGGTAATTGCAACACTATAATATATATATTGAATTATTTGAGAGTGTTTGAGAGTTGTTCAACTATTTATTTTATTGAAAGTTGGATGTTAAATAATTATGCATATGTTGACTACAGGTTTTGTCTATGTTGGTTCCTACTACGAATGAGGCATATCAATTTCAAGGGGCAGGAAAGGCTTTGAGGAAAAGGAAGGTAGGAGTGGAGGTTGTGGAGCAGGTGAAGGAGAGTGGGGGAGGACTGTTGGTCTTGAAGTCCTCCATAGTGTAAGAATACTTATGCTAATGTGCGCTAGCGTATGCGCCGTTGATCTTGAAAATGAACGCCTCTCAGGCATTCCTTACGCTCAACTCATGATGACTGCGAAGCATAAAGAACGCTTCCCTTTCTCTGTGATGTAATGCTTTGGACTCGCAAAAAGGGCCTCTCTTGTCTCGCCCTTGGGTTTTTTAAATACATAAAATTTAATAAAATATCAGAGTTCGCTCGAGATGTGACATGTAGGATTTACCATAAGCATAGCATAAAAATTTTATTTCTCAGAAAATATACCATTTGTGTACAAACATATACGGAGAAAAATAAATAATGTTTCTTGCATATGACCTATGGTGTGGTTGAAAATCTTCACAAATATCTTGAAAGCTCTAAAAAATTCCCTTCTACTCTCATATTATGCTTCGACAGGTCCTAGAAAGTATGGGGGTGGTGAATATTTTAAAATACTCAGTATGAGAATTTATACTATAACACATTTAACATATGACAATTTCAAATTACCTAAGATAGATAATACTTTTAATAAAATAGGTTGTGTCTCTCACCCAAAACCTCCGATAGAGCTTTTTTTATGTATCGAAGATGCTACTAGGGTTTGCAAGCACTCATGGCTCACTACCAATGTCTTAGGCACTTTTTCCATCCTATGGAGTCTGCTTAGGGTATAAAGCAGCCACCTCTTATACCTCCACAGATTATTGCAAAACACCTCGTGCTTGTGAAGAGAAGAAACACATGTGCTCATGGGGCGCCAAAATCATGAGAGTAGAGAGTCTTTCCATAATATTCTCTACCCTAGCGCGCGTAGCCTTCTTAAAGGTTTGTGCCCTTCATTAGGGCCTAACCAAGCTAAAATATGTATCGTACATTCGATTCCAAATTGGATTATAGTTGTGCCCTCTTCTATCTACGGACCTCTATTGGGTTGTCCACAAACTAAAGCTCTAGACAACAACTCAATATTGAGTTCCCTTACTTAGAAAGAGCAGTATTTCTTTCAAAATTTTTCATCTCAATATTTATCCTTTCAAAAACCCTAGCCTCACCTCTACAAGCCATGAGAGCATTACTAATAATGACTACAAAGATAGGGTTTATCACTTGTTCCAATGAGACAGTTACCCTTTCTTTATCACATTCCACTAACTCAATCATTGTGCTTGTACGTAGTTTTAAAAAGTATTCTTGAGAATCTCCTTTTAGCAAGGAAATAATTATCTAAAACCGTCTTTCAAACATACTATATGTATTTATAATTAAAACAATGGTGAAACTAGATTTTCCGTATCTCATAGGAATCATAATGCATAATTCATAACCTACTTCAAAGGATAATCATTCGATAAAATGAATATATGAGGCAATCATAAAAAACTCAGTGCATAATTCATATCCTACTTTAAAGGATAAGTATTCGATAAATCAAATATATGAGAGAATCATAAAACATATAATATATAATTCATATCCTACTTCAAAGGATAATCATTGAATTCATATAACGTACATTGAAACTAACTCAATGCTTAGCATGCTAGAGTCTCTCTCTCTCTCTCTCACTCTCTCTCTCTCTCTCTCACTCTCTCTCTCTCTCTCTCTCTCTCACACACACACACACTAGGTTGAAAATATAACTTATGTAAACATTTATGCCTTAGGAAATGATAAAAACCCACCTAATTCTCCGTGCAAGTTCAAAAGCAATGAGTAGAACTCCTTACTTTTGCGATAATGTTTTGGTCTTTAGAGCTCTCTAACCAGGAAAAGAACCCTTCCACAATGTCTGACACACTCAATTTATGCAAGAATGCCTCTTGAATGACTCAAATCAAACTTAAAATTGCTTAAAAATGGAGAAATGAAGTTTGAAGAGTGTGGGAGTGAAGATACTGGAAAAAAACACCCCACACGCTTATAAATAGGGAGGTGGTTCCATGCGTCGTAGGCCCCATGCCACATGGCATGCACACAGCAAGTGCAGTGTGTTGCCCGGCTTTGGGAAGCACAGTGTTGGGCCCTATGTGGCCCCGAACGCTTCACCGCTGGCGCAGCCTGATGCAAATAACTTTTTTTTTTTCCAAAACAATTCAAAATCTTTAAATTTTCATTATTTCCTTTCCTGAACTCGGATTTGCACCGACTAGGGCAAAGGAGGCCAGAGGTGGCTAAAGCTGCAGCACAATGGCTGATTCGTCAGTGTTTGGCGCTCCCCCCTCTTCTTTTGCATATGTTGTCAAGCCGACTCCCTTTGTTGTTTTGCCAATCCAGCCACCGTGGACCTCCTCTATGCCAGTTGATGAGGCTGCACAGACCCACGAGCGAGCTTTTACTTGGTCGTCGTCCACCTTTGCCATCCAAGCCGCTGCCATCCACCCTCCTTATCTTCCGCTGGCGCCTTTTATAGCCGTGGCTGCCTCTCGATCAGCCATCACACCTCCATTTCAGCCACCTATTGCCTCATCTGCCCGAGTCAATGAGTCTACACAAATCTGGGAATGCCCCCCACCCCCCCGGGCTACCCTGCCTACCTCCTCTACCAGCCCAACCACTGGTCCCCTCTTTCCGACAAGCACTACCTAGTCGGCCATTGATCCGGGCACTACACAACCCCCTTCTTCCGCACCCTCCATGCACCTCAAACCATCCAGCCATTGTCCTATGTTCTAGACAACATTCGAGCTGATGGGTCTATATATGGACCCCTACATACCACACACAACCCCATGGCTTGTTGGCTAATGTGGTCCCCACCCCGACCCGCCAATCCCTCCTCAATCCATAGCCACATCACATTTCACAGGCACATGGCCCCTATCAAGATGCGCCAACCCCTTATCCTCTGGGTTACACCTCTCTCGAAGAACTAATTGACGACAACGGTGACTTTCTTGAAGAGACGGATTACCATGAATGTGTAGATCACCCTCATGACCATGGTCGAGGCTGTGCCGACTACCCTTGTGGCGGCGCCCTTCTAGACTAGAACCATGCTATTCAAGCTCACCTGATTCGCGTCACTTTTCTAGACTTCAAAGGCGACAACCCAAATGAATGAGTTTCTCGGGCGAAGCATTTCTTCCACTTTCATTGCACTTCGGCTTACGAATAGTGTGAATTACCCTCTTTCCATATGGAGGGTCATGCTATGCATTGGGTCATCCAGTTCCTTACTCAGCACCTCAACACTACTTGGCTTCAGTCAGAACATGCTCTTCTTCTCCGATTTGGCCAAACTCCCTATCAAAATTGTAACAGTTTGTTGCCTTAGGTTCAACAACGGCGAGTTGTCGAGGATTACCAGAATGAGTTCAAGCACTTGGTGAACAACTTCCAAGGATGGCCTTAACATGCCCTTATTGGTGTTTTTGAAGCCAGTCTCAAGGCCCAACATTAAGTCTGAATTGCAGACTTTCCCACACGTCTTCTTGATAGAAACAATACATATGACTCATGTATGCAAGGAGAAGTTAACCCAGCTAGGTTGTTCTTCTTTCTCTCGCACATTGGCCTCCACCCTTCCCTCCTGCCGTGCTTCATCTTTTGATCAGCCACAGGGTGGTCATCCTCCAGGTACTTCTTCATCCACTCCTCCTCTTACTCCTCAAATGGTCGATTGTCATTCTTAGGGTTTATGTTATAATTGTGATGAAAAATACACCACTGGACATAATTGCATGAATCGAAAATTGTTTGTGATTGATGAAAATTTTGACGAGGACCTTGTGGAGGATACTTGTGAAGAAATTTGGTTTTTCATCTTTAAAAGTAGATTGCAACCCAATATCTCATAAGAGAACTTATTTTTCTTCTCCAATGTGTGCTCCTCCTGAACCACCTGAAGACTCCAATCCACCGACACTTGTACTCTCTTTGGACTCACCGTTTCACCAAATTCTGAGTTTTACTCCCTTTTATACTAGGATAACTACTTATGAAGTATTAGAACAATCAAACTACCTCATTTTCTGAAATAACTAATGCATACAATAATCATCCGCAGACCATCAACGCGTCGATGCCTACGACAGTAACAAAACAAAAATCCATGAGTCACACATTGACGCATATGTGGCTACTAGTGACCAATAAAATACTTTTTAAATAATAAAAAGAAATAATTTCCTCTTTAAAACCACAGGGTGTCACACATTAACTTCTGAAATTTTCTTAGGATAGATGCTGATGTCACCATCATCTCCATTTTCCTCATCCACAACAGTGCTCCTTCACTGCGTCAAACTCCATTATGAGCATTAAGACAGTCATGAGGGTCTCCATTACATGCTTCTCTTTGATCTCAGAGGTAGTCCTCAGTCGATGGTCGGCCACTCGTAGTGGCTTCACACTCTGGTCAATGTCACCATTCAGAGTAAAAGGATCTTGTTAGAAAAAAAAACAGTTCATGAAGAAGAAAAAAATGGAGAGAAGAAGAGTTCTCACTAGAGGTGGTTCTGAAGCAACCAACCAGCCAATGAACTTCATCAGGGAGTAACTCAAGTGAAAAGCAAGAGCCAGCAGATCAAAGGAGTTGCACAAGAAACAAAGGTGTTGTTTGCACGAGAACCAACAAAAAATGACTAGAAGTTGTGTGTGTCAGAGAAAAAGAGAAGGAAAAACTTTAGAAGCATGCAACAAAAGTTTGCACAAGGAAATCAATGTCCAAAGGCGAGAAATAGTAGACCAACAAAAGAGAAGAAAAATCCAAGACTTAGTTGTAGGAAGAATTGAGGTCAAAATGGAGCTAGCAGGCCTGCTGCTCAGTAAGCTCATCGCAGTGCCCATCTTAGAAAATCGGGCAAGCTAGTCATTCATCATGACCTTGCCCCTGGAATCAGGAGGGAGGATGTTGAGCTTGAAGAAAAGAGGTTAGCGAGCATACCCCTGCCATATGATTCTGATATGTTCCTAATTAGAATATTATCCTAATTAGATTACTTCTTTTGCTTTCCTAGATTAGTCTCTTTCCTAATTTCACTAAGATTAGTATTGCTTACCTTATTTCAGTAGAAATTGTCAAGACCTGGAGTTATAAAACACATTTTCATTGAAAGATCATGCAATAATTCATGAGAATTTTTTTTTAAATCAAATCAAATCAAATCAACTGACTAAATATCCAAATCATGATCGTTGGGGTTCATAAATACGGATAACAAATCATATCATAACATAAGAGTATCCAAAAATTCAAAAATAAGTAAACCATCCATCTAAGTGCAACTCTTACATCTATCTAGAAGTGAGCAACTAATCAAAGTTGGCTCTCACACCATTATTTCAATCATTCAAAATGTATTGAAATAATGGAACAAAATCCTACTATAGTCCCACCACCCTTGGACCCCGTGGCCAATCTAAAAGTCTGACCCCGATCCCGCTAGTTATCACTAGAAGATCCTGCAAAACCAAGTTGTTGAGTATACTAATACCTAGTAGGAAAGCTGAATAACATGAATACAAAATGTCATTACATTTTATGCAAGTCTATTAGGTTTTCACTTGAACCATTTATCAAGAACAATTCTTATTATAATTTTCCATCAATTTTTCCCCTTAGGGAAACTAATAACCCGCCTAACCCTATAGAAAACTAATATTTCGCCTAACCCCATAGATAGACAGACACATCAGATGTCAACCTAAGTGACAAATGATACACTCACTATAGACCACTCGCAAAGGAAAATCTATGATGAAACCCTGGAATCCACCAGGAAGTGTCATCTCTTAACCTATCCCCTAAATACCTGACCAGAGTGGAAGAGTATGTCCCACAACTGCACCTAAATAGAAGTGGTGAGAAACACCAACCAAGCAGGATGTTAGCTGACTGTGTGTACACTAAACTATCCTCAATATTGGTGGTGAGCCTAGCTCACGCAAAGCTCCATCCAATAGGGAGGTGTAACTTCATGGCTAAATCAAACGGCTCATCAATAGAACTTAGAGTCATAGATCAACCCTAACCCCACTAGCCTCATCAAACTAGGTTAAGGCCCTAAAACCACCCTTGGTTCATCAACCAAGTTAGTTGCTAGGTCAAAACCCCCATTCAATTCATAAATGGGTTTTCAACCCCTCTAAGGGTAATTTAGTCCTTATCTTTATTAGGTGTCAACCCCCAATCCAAAGCCCTCTACTCTTATCAGTTATTCTTTATTATTCTTCATGCATTAGTTCACAAGATGCAATTATGCCTAAACAACTGTTAAACAATCCAACAATATCATTATTAGGGTTTAGGCTCACAAAGAGTCATTAGAGAGCCCAATGTACCCTCTGGGTAGGGCTCAGGCCAAAGGAATAATGAAATTTGGGTTAAAATTCAAAAATAATCTCTATGTACCATACTGCACATATATATACTACACAGGATAAGCCATGTACCCTACTACGACTGCATATAGCGAGGTGCAATACCAATTCTGCTTTTTTCTTTTATTTTTATGGACTGTGGGCCCTGAAACCTGGCCAAGCCCAGCTGGCCAATTTCGGGTCGGGTCACTTGTGGCAATCGTGGCCCTTGTCTAGCACACTAGGCCACGAGCATGGCCTGATGGTTATCTTCTACCTTTAGAAGATGACCAGCCACTTTGGTGTGTGTGTGTGTGTGGGGTGGGGGGGGGGGAGGGGCCAGAAGTTCCCTCCCTTTTCCGACAACGGCTCCGTGGCAGGAAAGGGGTGGCGGAGCCAGGCTTGGCGGCCGTCATGCGGCTTGCATCGCCATTCCATGGTGGTTTTGCCTCAACCACCGAAGCTCGGTTAGACAACCGAAACATATGTCTTTTTCCCTCCCCGGCGGCGAACTTTGGCCAACATATGTGGCCTTTGTAAGATCCCTAAACTTAAACCGGTTTACTTTATTCTATTTAATTGCTATTGAGTGTTTTAATATTAATTCTCATCGATTTTGACTATTTTTTAAATTAAAGTGGTTAACAAAGGTTTTAGCCAAAATTTTCTTCACATTTATAGTTTTTAAGTTAATTTAAATCATTTAGAATTTTTTTTGAAATTTTTAGAATTTTTACTATTTTTCTCGAAAAGTTAGGGGGTGGGAATTTTCACTATTTTCAGAGTTTTTATCTCTAAATGACTCTAACATCAACCTAAGACAGAAAACAATTATTTCAAAATTTCCAGACTTCAATTTGGGTTTAAATAAGCAAGTTTATCTATTTTTAGTAGTATATCCTATTTGTACCCCACTAATTAATTAAGTTTACCCTACCCTTTACTATAAAAGGAAAAACCCAACCACTTTCTTAATTGGGAAAGGGCTGAGACGAGGAGCTTAGGAGCCTAATCCCCATTTTTCTAAAAGAGAAATGAGATTAAGGTATGAATTTGCTTAATGGTTCATTAATCTATTAGGGTTTTTCTTAAATCTTTCAAATCCCTTCATTTGCTTTGGATTAATCTCGATTTCAACTCAAAATCTACTGATTTGGGTTTCTATATGATGAATTTTTTTTTTTAAGTCTCTTGAACCCTAGATCTACTTGTTCTTGAAGGTTTAAGTGTTTTAAAATCGGTTTTTGTGAGGGTATTGATAAAATCATGTTTTAGGTAGGTTTCGAAGGTGTTTGAAGAGCCATTTCAAGTCAAGAAGTTGCTGGAAGGTAAGTGTTTTTGTCTTAAATGTTGCTGTGATTTTATATTTAAGTTTGATAGAATTTTGATGTGAGTTCCATGATTATGAGCTTTAATGGTGATTTGAGAAAGGTTTAATTTTTGATGAAATTTCTTAGGGTTTTTGTTTAGTAATGGCTAGATTTGATGTTTATTAAGCATGGATTTGATTATGGTGACGTTTGGGAGTGTGATTTGGTAGTTTAAGACTTGTATGTGGAGTTCCGGTTTTGATTTCGAAGTGGGAAAGACAAACCAGAGCCACAATGTTGGCATTCGAACGGCCATGCAGGCCGATCGAACGATAGTACTGCAGTTTTGGCTATTTTGTTTCTTTTGCTTATTTTTCTACTTTTACTCTTAAATACCATTTCTTATGTTAATATTGAATAATTTGAGTTAGAATAAGTTACTGGAAGAGCATGATATTGATGTGGGAAATTATGAAGAATATTCAAGTATTATGGGAAATTATATGTTGTTGGCTACACATATTAGGATTGTTTATCTTGAATATATGATTGAATGATTCTTTATGTTTTAAGCATGATTCCAACAAGATTATAGTATGAGAATGAACTGGTATGTCTTCATATAATGTGATTAAATTATGAGTGAATGATGGTGTCATGTCTAGATTAAAGTGTGTGGTGAATATGCTTGCATAGGTTTAGCATGAGGTTACACTTGATTTGATTGATGGTTTTTCACTAATGATTTCAACAAGGAACCATGATTAGACGTTAATGAGCTTGTGTGTGGTATGATGATGAGTTAATTACAAGGCATGTCCATATGCTTAGAATTAAATGTTGCTACCATGTACACAAACATGTGGGGGATGATTATGATGATGTTTGGTATTATGATTATAAATGATGCATGAGGGGCTGATGGGAGCCCATGTCATGAATTAGGTTTCATGTATGTTTTTCCCACGTATGTGCCATGTTGTATGCATCATGAAATAGATTTCTAATTGAGACTTTATCGTGTTTAGCCGTGGTTTGATCGATTGGATGCAATGATGTGAGATCGTGTGCCAGATTAATCGATCGTGGGCTTATCAAAAATTGGTTTGTCCGAAAGGACATGATTTCGATTTGAGTTCCTGTGTGGAACATGGATAATCCTCGGGTTGAGATGAGTTTAATGGTGATGAGTTGTGTACTTGTCATGCGGTTGAGATTTTCTTGAGATAGTCATCTGGACCCTGAGAATCCAGAGTGGTATGCCTTCGTGCACCGGCTACCACGTGTTCTAGGTTCCCTGTGTGGGAATTCGAATTCTTCCCGCCGTAGGAGATGTCCAGGGTGAACACACCTGCTCTAGGTTCTATGTGTGTGATTCTGACATCCTTGGCCAGGATTATCCTGGCCGAGTAGACTTAGGGGTTAACTACCCCGAACACTTTATGTTTCCTTTGTGGAAATTGGACTAAGTCCAGCCTTTGTGGTATGATTATATTTCTCTCTATGATGGAGATATTCACCATTTATTGATGATGCATGTGTATGAGATAATATTATGCCCAGGTTATACAGGTTGGTGTAGGGATAATTTAGATTATGTGACACATGTGAATATGATTTATCGTGCATGATTTAGTATCATGTAATTGAGGCTCTTATCACGCATGGTGAATGATCTATGAATGAATGATATGAATATGCATTATGTGATTACGTGTTGGAGATGCGTGTTATGCAGGTTAAATGTATATGGAGAACAGTTTATTATGAATGATTTGAATGTATGTTAGAGACACCACTTATGCAGGTTATATGTGATGTTTATGCATGATGTGATTGAGTGAGAATCACTTATTATTCAGGATGAATGTTATACCATAATGTGATACTTATATGCAGGATGATTACTTATGGGTAAATAGGGGTATGGTAAGGGAATTAATCAGAAATGGAGATATTATTATAAATGTGGATCTAATTGCCATGTTGATGCACTGTAGTTATTTTTTGATTAATGTTACCATATTTCAAACATTACTGAGTTTTACTCACCCCTCTTTCTGTGTTTTGTTTTGGGCTGCATGGTACAATATGCAGTCGATCAGGATTCCCCGTATGAGGGACGACTGGGATATGCGTGGGACTAGGCAAAGATGCCTTCGGATGTTATTTTTTTTTCTGATTTATGCTATCATGATCATAGAATACTTTGTATGGATGATTATGTTTCAGACTCGCGTTTATCTTATGCTTTTAGACTTGTCTAATATTTTCTGATTTGAGCCTTGTGTTTAGGCTCAGGATGTTAAGTATGTGGGCTACACTTGAGGATTTATTTCAGAATTATTATCATCTTTTATTTTACCTTATTTCTCTTGCACAAAGGTTTAAAGGTGAACGACTCTGTGTATGTGTTAAATACTCGATTAAGGGGTTAAGACTTCCGCAATGTAATTTAGTTAGCCTCGTGTGCTTCAACTGGCCCCTGGACTAGGTTCGGCTAAGGTCGGGCTAGCGTTGGGGCGTGACAAGCTTCGACCAAAATGCACGGAAACAGAAGAAGGTCCACCGGCGGAAGTGCCCTTGGTGGCCGCCCGATGACATCGTCTCCCTGACAACTATGCGCACTCCCTAGTTGATTTATTTCGGTGATCGGGGTTTTTGGCTGGAAGGGAAGGTATGATCATCAAGTGAAAAAGGACCGGCTGGCCGACAACTATCCGACAGATTCATAGAAATTATAGTAAGAAATCACTGTTCAAAAAAATTTACAGGAACAATGATTGGATAAGTCACTTATCATCAAAATTATGGGTAGAGCGATTGTAGAAATCATTGTTCATCAAAATTATGGGAACAAGTGATTGCATGCATCATTATTCATTATATTCAGATTTAATCAACAAAACCCTCATTAATCTTGACTCAAAGACTAAGACATCGATCCTACCTTAATTGCTAGTTTGCTGTCGATCCACCACTGCTGGAGCTTCACTATTGACTACCCTCTTCCTTCCAATGTCCTCTAATTTTCCAAAGCACAATTAGAACTAGAATTAGGGGAACACTCATATTTTTAGAGGAAAATTAGGGCTTAATTAGATAAGAACTAAACCAAGTAGGATAGGGATTCCTAGGTGGCTTAGACTCTCCTAACTTAAGGGGTTCGTCCACCACTTAATTGGCCCTACAATGGGCCCTATAGATCTTTATGCACAACCCACAAACTATTCTATATACCCCAAATTATGCAAATCCCCCAAAAATCCAAAAATCATAGGACAAATCAGGAAAAATTCTTGAAAAATACGTAAAATTTCCTGGACATTATAGAAATACTACTTTACTTTTCTATAAATTATAGTGCTCAGCCTATTCTGAATCAGACAATAGAAATTAGAGTTATTTTACTTAAATTTCTACCATGATCCCTCTCTTCTCTCCCCTTTCTCTTTAATTATTCTTGTGTAGACCCATTAGTCTACACCAAGTTCCTTCAACAAGAGACAATCTTTTGGAGATGATTTGTCTGGATTTATACCAATGTGGGGACTTACACGATGGTGTTTGAGGCATATATGAAGGGGGAGAAGTAGAAGATGGGAAAGAGCTATTGGATGAGATGAATGGCATGGGCTTTACACCCAAGCCAGTGTTAGACCTGAGAAACAACACAGTGTTAAGTAGTTTTAACATTTGTTTCAAAACGTTTAACAGAGTTGTTAAAACAATTTAACATAGTTGTCAAAACTTATTTTAAAAAAATTGATCATAAGATTTAATTATCTTATATAGAACTTTTGTGTTTAAACTTTTTGATTTTAATGTTTCTATCAAAACGACCCAAGAAAAAATACGGTGTTAAATATTTTCAACAATTGTGTCAAAATCTTATAACAACAGTTTTAAAACATTTTGACAATGATGTTAAATTGTTTTAACAATAGTGTTAAATATTTTGACAATAATGAAAATGATTTAACACTGTTATCACAACATTTAAAACTATTGTTAAAACGATTTAACATTGTTGTCAAAACTTCTTTAAAAATTATAAATCAATCAGATAGAAGCTCTCTATTTAAACTTCTTGATTTTGATGTTTTTTGTCAAAACGACCCAAGAAATAACACAATGTTAAGTACTTTTAACAATTTTGTAAAAGACTTTGCCCATCATCTCAACTCCTTCCCCTCCTCCACCTTTTACCTCTTCACATACGCCTCAAACACAATTGTCAAAATGTTTTAATGTTGTTATTAAAATGTTTTGACACATTTGTTAAAACTACTTTGCACTGTTGTCAAGACATTTTGACAATGTTGTTTCTTGGGTCGTTCTGACATAAGCATCAAAATCAAAAGGTTTAGACAAAGAGGTTATGTCTTGCAATTAATATATTTAAAAGCAAACCTTTTAGCAAAATAATCAAAACATTTTAACCCCTATTGTTCAAATGTTTTGATAACAACATCAAATTCAAAAAGTTTACATGGTGAAGTTCCGTCTTAAAAGTTTAAATTTTTAATCAATTTTTTTTAAAAATAACTTTGACCAGAAGCATCAAAACGTTCAAATTTTTATAATGTACACATCTATCAAAACTTCTATACACAAAGACCAAAACAAAACTTTCCCCTCAAACCTCTGCACTTCATCTCCTCTAGCACCTCCTTCGCCTTCTACTTCTTAACATATGTCTCAAACACAACCATGTGCATCCCCAAATTGGGCCGCATCCAGGCATCCATCTTCTCCTGATGATACGCATCATGTTGAAGGGATGGTATGACATGGAGAGCTTTAATGGGTCACCGGGCTTTTTGCTCGGCCTTTTGTCATTGTTGTCATCAGAGTTGGAGAAGTTGAAGGAGACATGGCCATTGGTGTTAGAGCTCAATTGCCTTCCGCCGAGTACTGTGGCGAGGAAGAGCAAAGGATTTTATAATAGAGAATAGTCGGGGCCAAAGAAGGGAAGAGGTATGCGGAGAATACAACCATATAAGAGGAAGTGGAGGGGGTGCAGTGTGGAAGTGCCACTGCTATGGAGGTGGAGGTCTCTCCTTCTATAGAGAACGTGGGAGAATAGGTTAAAGTGGTGTTCATTGGGAGCTTTATAGAAAATGTTGTGAGGGTAAGGGATCAGAAGTATGGAGATGTGACGGTGAGGGCAAAAAGGTCAAAAAAAGGTGCAAAGCTGAAAAATAAAAATTATTGTAAAAAAAAATTAAAGATAAAAATTCTTAACATAATGACATGAACTTTGAACTTTAGTAAAACCTTTGTAATAGTTGAACTTACTTATGAAAATAACATAAGGTAACTGGGAAAATTAAGTGGAGCAGCACATACGTAACGCTAGTAACTAAGTTCTTGAAAATTTCATTTGCTATGTGTTTACATTAAATTATAGTATTTGACTAGGTTGTTTTCAAAAGAAGAGGCTCCTTAAGAGAAGCTAGGGAAGAAGAATCATTACTAATATAAGAATAAAACGAGTCCACAACAAAGATGGATGTGATAACTAGAACTTCACCAACCATATGAAGGTAACATAAAAAAAGTTGAACGACTACATAATGTAAAAGGAAAAGGGCCATAGGTCTAGAGAGGAGGTTTTGACGTAAATGCATGGCCCTCAAGTCCATTACATTGACAAAAAAATGACTACGTGTACACGAAAAAGCTCCACATGCATGCTAAGAAAAGACCCAACTGCCTCCTCTCCTTCAACTTCATTTCCACCAACACCCCCTGAAGTTGTTCCTCCATGGGCTCCGCCCCACCCCACCTCACCTCCGAGCCCTACCCTTCAGAACCTAGCTCCATCTCCATCTCCAACTCCTCCTCCTCCTAAATCTTGACATCTGACAAGATTGACCTTGAATTTGTTGAAGAGCCTTTTAAAAAATTGATTTTCTTCTTTTATAAGTTTCAATCTTAGAAAATGAATCCATAAAAACTCTCAACTACTAAAAATCATTAATGAGTTTTATTTTTATTTGATTATGAACTTTCTCTAGCACAGGCCAAAAGTTAGACTTCCATCCCCTTTAAAAATGGAAGAAACATAATGACATTTGTGAATAATTTCAAATTATATTTTAAAACTCCCTTCTTCTTATGATTCCACCTAGGGGACAATGTATAATTCACCTCATACTTGTGGCAGGGTGGGATGGGGCTTCAAATTGTTTTCTTTTATAGCATTAGTCTTCATCCTAATAGTCATAACCAAAAAAATAATAATGTATAGCATATAAATTGATTGTTCAATTTTTTAAATTAAATTAAATAATATTGAATTTAAGTATGCATGCCAACCCATTACGAGCTATTAAATTGAGACATGGCGAGACACATTAATAGAGGGGAATAATTTGATAACATGCATTAATAGAGGGGGACAATTTGACGATGCACATTAATAGAGATGGCAGGTTAGTGATTCAAACCCTCTGCCCTTGAGCAATGTGTATCATCGTATCAAAATCCAATGACTTGAGATATGTGGGCTTACGCTAACAAATGTTGTGGGCTTACGCTGACACATGTTGTGCGCCGTACCCCGGCTCGTACCCGGTCTCATACAGGTCTATATATTATAAATTTTTAAATGGGCCTTCTTGCTGGTCTGACTGGAACGAATAGAGAATTCGACCCAACGGATCTCGGAGACGCTAGTCAGACGCCCACTAACGGTCTAATTTCGAACGCGGAGTCGTCCGCAAACGGTCAAATTTCCCAGCATAGCCTATATGAATGAATTAACCGACTCATCGCATCCGGCCTTTTTTAAAAGAGAAAAGAAATCGAATTGCGATTTTATTGGTGTCTGATCAATCAATGTCGGCTTTGCTTATACGGGTGAAAGATCGAGATTTCTCCATATCATCACTGGGTTTTCTCGTGCATTCTCTGGCCGGAGAGAAGCAATTGGAGGAGGGGGGAGTTGTTCGGGAATGCTTCAGCTTCCGGCGGTTGTTGGAGGCTTCTTCTTCCCACCCTCGCCTCCACAGGTCTTCGGATGGCGATTCTGGGGTTTCTACGGTTTCTTCGTCTTCTTTCTTTCTTGGTCCCAGAGAAGTGGGGCGGTCGTCGGCAACACCTTTTGCTATACGGGGGGCCAATGGCGTTGAGCAGAAGATACAAGTAAGTGCTTTCCCCAATTGGCCCTTCTTCCCCCTGTCTTCATCTTCCTCAAAATTCTCCGTGTTTTTCCTTTCTTCCTCTTTTCGTTTTCTGAAAAGATTTTTCCAGATTCGATGCAAGCCAGTTCTTATCTAAGTTAATTCATCTTTCCTGACTTCCAGCATTTTACTAAAAAAGCCTACCTTCTGATTTATTAACCTTACCCAGAAATCAATTTCGAGGTTTAGAATATTGCTGCCTCCATAATGTTTGAATTGTCTTGAAACCCTGTTTTCACTAAAAGTTAGTAAAGGCAGCACTGCTTTGCTTTCTTCTAGAATTATGTTTCCATAAGGCAATCTCAAATTTTTTTTTAGTCAAGATTGATTGAGAGTTCTTGTCATTTCTGGCTCTTATTATATGGAATGAATTAATAAAGTGTAAGTTGGGTGATTAATGCTTTTGATGGTATAAAATTTGCAACTTTAGCAATTTTTTTTTCTTCTCCTTCTATTTGTGGTCTTAAGAGGTTCTTGACTGAATGATACTCCCTTTCCAGGGAAAATGGCCTTTTGAATGTGGGATATCTCTTGACTTTTTGTATCTCCTAATTGTGGTCTTGGGGAGGTTCGTGCCTGAAGGGTGTGCTGTAATCAGGATGGGGCTTGTGAAGAGATTGATATGTGGAAATCTTCCTTTACTAGGGGGAGAGAGATTATCAAGTAGATATCATGACTGCAATTGTGCTTTCCTTGAGTTTCTAGTGCCCTTTGTTCTCAGTAGGTCTTCCATTGTCTTATTTCCTCATTTTAAAATCTGTGCACTGTTTTAGTTGCTGCGGTGTCCTATGTGATTAAATAGCTTGGACAATTTAGATTCCTGTTATTGGTCTATTTACAGAATTTATCTATGTTCATGATATCCTTTTTCCAACTTCAGCTATTTGTAGAGGGATTTGTGTACTAGACCGGAATTATGGTATAAAATCTGAAATTTTTTTGTACACTACGAGTTGGTCTTTGGTACCAAAGTAGTTCAGCTAAGTGTGTTTTATCTTGTTGACACTAGCATTGATGAGTCAAAAGGTTTATCACTATTGTTAGATTTACATGTTCAAACTCTGTTTAGTATGCCATTGTTTCTGATGTTTTTACTCCCAATATGGATGTAGGATGGCTGCCGGGGATGAGAATAATGGAACAATCCTTTGTTGTACATTAGATATGGAATAAAGGTATCAATTTAAAGTTGTGCAAGAGAAGGTATTTGATCTCAATTGATAGATCTTAGTTTTGTTTAATGTGTTTTTTATTGCACCTTCATTTCCCTATTAATGAATAGTGGCATGCTATTGAATGGTAGTTGTGAATGCGATCTTTTCTGGTAGTGTTTTTTTGGTTTTTCAATAACAATATGTCATCTTTTGTAGACTGAATCATATATGACACATTTTTAGTGTTCATTTTTTTAATAAAAAAAGTGTTATGTTCCATTGGTTTTTAGTTTTTATTTGTAATACATACTTGTGCGCTCAAGGGACTTCATATTGGTATGCATTGTAGATTATGTTGAAGCCGGGTCTATGTTTTTTAGATAAAAGCATTATTGAGTAGAGTCCAAAAGTAGATTGTTAAGAAAACCCGAGTAAAGAAATGAATTTTGTTGAAAACTTGGTGTTTGTATATTCTTTTACTTTTCTTTTTATTTCATATCAAAAGGTATTTAAAAGTTTTGAAAAGGATTTTCAATGTGGTGAATCTTTTTTTAAAGTTTTGGTTTCCTTGTTTCACTTGTGTGGTAAAAAACTGGGTTGCCATATATTTGATTAGTAATGGCTTCAATTCACATTAGTTAATTTGTAAAAGATTACCTAGTGATCATGAGTACTACATACATCCATGACACATGAGCAGTCGGTCTATCGGGATAGCAATAGCAAAGTTTTTTGCTTTCATGCTTGTGAGTTTCACTTTGCGTTGTCCCTATAACATGAGCTATGTGGTTTACCTTTAAATAGTTGTATGTGTGTAGTGTTGTCTTCTTTATTAACAATCATCATAACTTGGCCGAGATGAATCTATATTCTATAGGAGCTAGTAATACATAGGGCTCTCCTTTTCTTTGAGACAATATAGAATATAGCTATAAGGTTTCCTTGTTTCACTTGTGCGGTAAAAAAAAAGGTAGCTTTAAATTTGATTAATAATAGCTTTAATTCACACTTTAGTTAATTTCTAAAAGCTTACCTAGTAGTGGTCATGGGCTGGTTAGTCAAGACATCCATGATGCATGAGCTGGTTAGTCGGGATTGCAACAACGGAGTTTTTTTACTTGCATGCTTTCACTTTGCGTTGTCCCGATAACATAATTCGTGTGGTTTACCTTTAAATCGTTGGATGTGTGTGGTGTCCTCTTTATTAACAATTGTTGTAACTCAGCAAAGATGAATCAATATTCTATAGGACCTAGTAATACATAGTGCGCTCCTTTTCTTTGAGCTAATATCCAACGTAGCTATAAGGTTTCCTAGTTTCATTTGTGAGGTAAAAAACTAGGTTGTTATAAATTTGATTATTAATAGCTTTAATTCACACTTTAGTTAATTTGTAAAAGCTTATCTAGTAGTGGTCATGGGGACCACATACATCCATGATGCATGAGCCGGTCTATCGGGATTGTAACTGCGAAGTTTTTTTGCTTGCATGCTTGTGAGTTTCACTTTGCGTTGTCCCTATAACATGAGCCATGTGGTTTACCTTTAAATCGTTGGATGTGTGTAGTGTCTTCTTTATTAACAATTGTTATAACTCAGCCGAGATGAATCAATATTCTATAGGACCTAGTAATACATAGTGCGCTCCTTTTCTTTGAGCTAATATCCAACGTAGCTATAAGGTTTCCTAGTAAAACTTAGTGTTGTAAAAAACTAGGTTGTTTTAAATTTGATTATTAATAGCTTTAATTCACACTTTAGTTAATTTGTAAAAGCTTACCTAGTAGCGGTCATGGGGACCACATACATCCATGATGCATGAGCCGGTCTATCGGGATTGCAACTGTGAAGTTTTTGTGCTTGCATGCTTGTGAGTTTCACTTTGAGTTGTCCCTATAACATGAGCCATGTAGTTTACCTTTAAATCGTTGGATGTGTGTAGTGTCTTCTTTATTAACAATTGTTATAGCTCAGCCGAGATGAATCAATATTCTATAGGACCTAGTAATACCTAGTGCGCTCCTTTTCTTTGAGCTAATATCCAACGTAGCTATAAGGTTTTCTAGTTTCACTTGTGAGGTAAAAAACTAGGTTGTTTTAAATTTGATTATTAATAGCTTTAATTCACACTTTAGTTAATTTGTAAAAGCTTACCTAGTAGTGGTCATGGGGACCACCATGATGCATGAGTCGGTCTATCGGGATTGCAACAGCGAAGTTTTCTTTATTACCATTCGTCATAACTTAGCCTAGATGAACTAGTATCGTGTAGAATCTTGTAATGCTTAAGACCTCATTTACTTTGACCTAATAAGTACTCTGTCCATTAGGTACCTTATTTCACTTGGGGGATGGAAGATTAAGTTGATTTATATATATATTATTAGTAGCCTTTATTCCCTTGTCAGTGGCATGAGCTATTGACCTTGTCAGAGTCTTTAGAAGTTTACTTCGTGATGGCTCACCTTAACCTGTCTTAGAATGTGTGACTCGGGTTTACATAGATTTAGAGATCACGGGAAATGTGCATATTGACAATGGATGAGCCGCCTGCCTGTTGGGATAGTAAGTGTTTTGCTCACATGCATGAGAGTTTCACTCTGTGACTACTAGCTTTTGTTTGTCCCGATAGTAGGAGTCTTGTGGTTTACCAATCATTTTTTGTAAATTCTCCTTGGATGAATAGGTATTGTGTAGAAATTTGTAATATTTTTTATAACACAACAACAACACAGGTGTTTTTAAATCAGTCTGAAATTCACTGGCTAATGTTCTTTATTTTTTATGATCAATCTCCGTATGCATGAGACCATTTCAGATATTTACTTGTATGGAGAACTGTATGCAGAAAAGAGAGCTGTTATGGCATTGCCAAAGCAGAAGAAATGCTTGTAGTGTTTTTCCTGGCCTTTGCCTTTCTATGCTAGGCCATTGTATATACAATACTTGTAACAATCATCCTATTCTAATACTGTGATGGGGTGAATCTCAAGATGAAGCAGGCTGATGAGAGGTTGGTGGCCCTTGAGCTTAATAACAAGGAAGTTGTTGATCTGCATTTATATTGACTTGGTACTTTTTCCTATTGAACTGGTGCAGTAGTTGATATCTTCTTTTCCACTTTCAGTGCAATAAACTGTTGCATAAGGATCAATATTTTGAATTGGAAATTTCATGTAGTCAACCTGGAAGGCAGCATAGGAAGGCAAATAACATTATATGTTGTGGTTAGAGACACACACACACACTGACGTACACACAGACACAGGCACTCACACACAGGCACGCACACAGAGACACACACCCACAATTTGCTTTTAGATGTTATCAAACTTGATTATATGATTGTGATCAATTGCTCAGAGGAAAACAACCCATTGAGGCAGTCTTTTAAAACTCTAAAATGCACACGGGAAGGACTGACTTCTAATGCAGTTCCCCAATCATACTCTTGTAGTTGGTTCTGTATTGAGTCCTTCCATGAGGTGGTTCTTAAGCTGTAACAATATTTGAAGATTTATATTTTATATTTAATTGGCTTTCAGATTATATAAAACTTAATGATATGATTGTGACCAACTAATCACAGGAACACATCCTGATGTAGTTTAAGTACGGTTGGAGGTGTTTGGATACAACAAACTTGAGAAAAAGGTTAGTGATTACTATAGTTGAGTCTAGAATTGGTTTGCTAAATGGTTCCATGCTTGAGCTTTATTTCTTTTCCCAAAAGAACATTACCTTCTACTATCTGTTCCACAGGTAAGGTGTCAAAGTTTTTGGGACTTATGTAGAAATGCTCTGTCATGGATCATGGAAGTGGCTTCCATCATGGCCATTGTTCTCACACATAGCGAAGTAAAATAAGAACTCATTTCTACGTTTTAGTTATTTGGCCCTCATGAATTGGTTTGATGATGCGGTGTTGGAAACCTTTTATAATGCACCATAAAAACACTGGATTTCAGTGTAATCAATGCAATCAGTACCTCAGCATGAGCTTTGGCTCTCTTGGTTACTAAAGCTAAGGTGGTTCTTCTTGGACTATATTTTTTTAAATACACAAACAGTCTCCTTTGTTTAGATTAACTTTAAATGATGTCAGGCTTGATGATAGATACTTCGTTATATACTTCTCATCACGTCCTACATGATGGGAATTTGCGTGAGGAATATGCTTCTGTGTTTGTTCCTGTGGAGGAAATTAGTATTAAACTCATACCGTCTCCATCAGTAATCAAGAATCTGGCTGGACTCAGATTCAACTTGCAAGCAAGGGGAGATTGAATGAGTTGTGTTTGCCACCGGATTTCAGGCTTTCTATGGAAAAGCATCTCATCTGCCTGAGACATTTTAAACAGGTTGGAGTTTATACTTATCATATGCTTATCTGTTTTTTCTCTTTTATAGGTTGTAAAGGCATCATTTATCGCAGCATGTTTTCTTTTATTTTTTGTACCTCAAACTCTATTCTTTAGAGAATACAGAAGTTAAACGTCGCCATTCATCTTTTTTTATTTCTATCGTGCAGAAATTATAATACAAAAATGGCGGGTATGGATGTAATGTGCGGAACGCTGACTCCAAACAAGCTCACAGTTGACAAGAGCATAATTGAGGTTATGTATGACATCAAAATGCTTCCAACAAAGTATGTGTGATACAAAGTTTGCCAAGAGTACAATCTTGACTGATTTTAATTAGGTCCCCACTATTGGATTCGGATCATAAACTGCAGGTTTTTACTAAAGGGATGGCGATGCACTTATGGCTGTATTAATTGTTTCTTTGTTATATGATCCAAAGTAGGTATAGATATTACTGCTTGACAAAGTTACTACAACTTTTATTTGATATCTTAGCTCAAATGTCAGATAAATTTTTTTTGTGGTATGTAGGTGCAAGCTGGAATTGAAGAGGTTCACTTTTTCTCCATTCTCTCTCTCTCTATCTCTCTCTCTCTCTCTCTCCCTCTCTCCCGCCCTCTCCCTCTAAAAGGAATGCTCAAAAATTACATCACATGATTTCAGAAGAGAAATTAAATCATGGTTTCATTAGTGACGCCTCTTTTTCAAATCATGATTTCAAACGTTGTTTTCAAAAATTGTGTTTTTTTAAAACCCTTGTTGTAAAAAACTATGTTTTTATAAAGAAAATTTTTCAGAAAACTAGTCTAGGATTTTCAAAAGGATTGTAAAAGAGTTTTTGAAACTCAAATCTTGTTCCAAGAATATTGCTTCCGAATTTAAAAGTGTAAAGTTTTTGTTATGCTACCTAAGAATCATGTTGGGCCCACATGCTTTTTATGTAGCCGAACAACTGAACAAAAATAATTTTTAAACCTGCACTCTGAAAACATGCCATGTAAAACTGTGCATATAGCTGGAATTTTTCTTTTTGATATCGAAAAGTAGATAATGTTTTTTTTCCAAAAATTTGCCTTTTGAAAACTTGCTGTGAATTTAGAAAACTTGTCATGTAGATTTTGAAAACCTTCTTATGAAAATATGCTATGCAGATGCTATTGAAAATTTTCCAGTGGATTAATGTCATACAGTTTTTCATAACTAAGATATGCATGTGTTGGAAATCTTGTTTTGTTTTTTTTTTTGGAAATAGAAATATTTAAAACAAAGTCAGATGCTATTGATTTGGTATCTGACTGTTTCTTTTTTATAGGATGCACAGAGGTATTAGTTTACATAAACTTACCTCGAGATCATTGTTGTTGGTTCATCTTTCTAGACACATGTTTGCTGAAGAGCGATCGATTTATGCTGTTGTTGACCTTCCAATATTGAGATTTAGTAATTCCAAAGGGCAGTTCTATCCACTATTTTGTGCTTGTGCTTTTCTTTTTGGTTCTATGCTCGCAGGAAAACAACCCATTGAGGCAGTTTTTTAAAACTCTAAAATGCACACGGGAAGGACTGACCACTGATGCAGTTCCCCAATCATCCTGTTGTGGTAGGTTCTGTATTGAGTCTTCCCATGGGATGGTTCTTAAGCTGCAGCAATATTTGAAGATTTATCTTTTATATTTAATTAGCTTGCAGATTGCATAAAACTTAATTAGCCACCCTGTCCTTCATGCTTCATCTTTAATTGCCTCTCTTCCTCCTTCTCTTCCAACCAGTCTCTATAATTTCTACTCTCCCCTCCCCCTCATTACCCCTCTCCCTCCCTCCCATATCTTTCTAGTTGTGTATCCCTAATTATCTCCTTCCCTCCCTTGTTTTTCCGAATTCTGTATCCTTCCCTCTCCCATCCTCTCTCTCTAATTGCATCTCTCCCGATGTTGAATCCTTCTTTTTTCCTCCCTCCCTCCCTCTCTTTCTAAGAACTTTGCTCTCTGTCTCTCTTCATCCCTTGCTTATAGAGAGATCCTCAAATCTTCATCTCTCTCTCTCAGATCATTGGATGAAATACTTTCAGCTTGAAGAGATCCTCAAACCTGGTGAAAATGTAGAGAATAGCATGAACTCAAAGGTAGGAGATCAGGTCAAGCCCTAGTTTGCCAAATTCAATAGGATAACGTGTCTACCTCTTTAAGAGCGAGACATAAGAGGAGCTATGGAGTGAAGCTACTTGGCCAAGTTATATAATCAAGCAAAGGGAGCAAGTCCGTTGAAGAAAAAAGAAGAAAATTTTCTTATAGAAGCATACTTGGGTGACAGAGAAGACTTTACCTTCGATGAGATGAAGCGAAAAGGGACAATTGTTAATGGCTGCCAAGAAGTCAAGGGGGAAGCACTGGCGGTTAAACAAGGAAAATGCAAGGCTCCACCTCATGTATAGCACTAGCAATTATATATCCCTTGCCTCTCCAAAGTATAGAATCTGAACCTGCTACCACAACCAGCCACACACAGCATGAGTCCGATTCTACATGTTGAGAATTGATACTGCTGCAAGAAGCCTGACCAAACTTTTGGACTACTTTGTCTTGAATCAACAGAAATCAAAAGCAATAAGCATTATCTGGGAAGACGCCTTAGTGTACTAGGGTAGGACTTTAACTATGCCATCAACCTGTAAGAAATTTTGTGATCTTCATTACACTCTTAACCATCCTACTTGACCATTCTTTTGTACACCAAGGAATGTAATTGTTGTGATGAACAAAATGGAAAATGGAATATTTACCATATTTTGCAATAACTTATAAGAATATAACATAAATTTTAAAATTGAAAAGATTTTTAGAAATATGTTTTTCTTTCTCAAAATTATGTTTTCAACATCACATTAGTTTTAATAATAATGTTTTCAAAATTCAAGTTTTTAAAACATTGTTTTCCAAAATCATGTTTTAAAAAATAAAGGTTTTTGAAGTTATACATCAAAAGGAATTCCTCAACTGCATAGCATGTTTCCAAAGGGTTTTTAAAACTTGCATGTCATTTTTTCATGCTGTATTTTCAAATATTTGTATGTCATCCTTTCAAAAGGAAAAGATTCAAACACCCGCAACATATTTTTAAATATAATTGTCAAGTTCCATAGTATGTTTCAAAAAGTGCATGATCAGTTTTCAAATTTACATGTCATTTCATCTAAAAGGAATGCTCAAAATTGCATCACATGATTTCAGAAAAGAAAGTAAATCATGATTTCATTTATCATGCCACTCTTTCAAATCATGATTTAAAACATTGTTTTCAAAAATTGTGTTTGTTTAAACCCTTGTTATAAAAAAAACTTTTTATAAAGAATTTTTTTCGAAAACTAGTTTTGAATTTCCAAAGGATTGCAAAAGAGTTTTTATAACAATAATCTTGTTCCAGAGGATATTGCTTCTTAATTTTAAATTGCTAACTTGTTGTTATGCTACCTAAGAAGCATGTTGGGCCCACATGTTTTTTATGTAGCCGAACAACTGAACAAAAATAATTTTAAAACTTGCACTTTGAAAACATTCCATGAAAAACTTTTCAAATAGCTGGAAATTTTCATAGAAATAAGTTTTTTTTCTCGAAAATATGTTTTCAAACATCACTTTAGTTTTTAATAATAATGTTTTCAAAATTCAGGTTTTTAAAACATTGTTTTCCAAAATCATGTTTTAAAAAATAAAGGTTTTTGAAGTTATACATCAAAAGGAATTCCTCAACTGCATAGCATGTTTCCAAAGGGTTTTTAAAACTTGCATGTCATTTTTTCATGTCTGTATTTTCAAATATTTGTATGTCATCCTTTCAAAAGGAAAAGATTCAAACACCCGCAACATATTTTTAAATATAATTGTCAAGTTCCATAGTATGTTTCAAAAAGTGCATGATCAGTTTTCAAATTTACATGTCATTTCATCTAAAAGGAATGCTCAAAATTGCATCACATGATTTCAGAAAAGAAAGTAAATCATGATTTCATTTATCATGCCACTCTTTCAAATCATGATTTAAAACATTGTTTTCAAAAATTGTGTTTGTTTAAACCCTTGTTATAAAAAAACTTTTTATAAAGAATTTTTTCGAAAACTAGTTTTGAATTTCCAAAGGATTGCAAAAGAGTTTTTATAACAATAATCTTGTTCCAGAGGATATTGCTTCTTAATTTTAAATTGCTAACTTGTTGTTATGCTACCTAAGAAGCATGTTGGGCCCACATGTTTTTTATGTAGCCGAACAACAGAACAAAAAAAATTGTAAAACTTGCACTTTGAAAACATACCATGAAAAACTATACAAATAGCCGGAAATTTTCATAGAAATAAGTTTTTTTTCTCGAAAATATGTTTTCAAACATCACTTTAGTTTTTAATAATAATGTTTTCAAAATTCAGGTTTTTAAAACATTGTTTTCCAAAATCATGTTTTAAAAAATAAAGGTTTTTGAAGTTATACATCAAAAGGAATTCCTCAATCTGCATAGCATGTTTCCAAAGGGTTTTTAAAACTTGCATGTCATTTTTTCATGCTGTATTTTCAAATATTTGTATGTCATCCTTTCAAAAGGAAAAGATTCAAACACCCGCAACATATTTTTTAAATATAATTGTCAAGTTCCATAGTATGTTTCAAAAAGTGCATGATCAGTTTTCAAATTTACATGTCATTTCATCTAAAAGGAATGCTCAAAATTGCATCACATGATTTCAGAAAAGAAAGTAAATCATGATTTCATTTATCATGCCACTCTTTCAAATCATGATTTAAAACATTGTTTTCAAAAATTGTGTTTGTTTAAACCCTTGTTATAAAAAAAACTTTTTATAAAGAATTTTTTTCGAAAACTAGTTTTGAATTTCCAAAGGATTGCAAAAGAGTTTTTATAACAATAATCTTGTTCCACGGGATATTGCTTCTTAATTTTAAATTGCTAACTTGTTGTTATGCTACCTAAGAAGCATGTTGGGCCCACATGTTTTTTATGTAGCCGAACAACTGAACAAAAATAATTTTAAAACTTGCACTTTGAAAACATTCCATGAAAAACTTTTCAAATAGCTGGAAATTTTCATAGAAATAAGTTTTTTTTTTCTCGAAAATATGTTTTCAAACATCACTTTAGTTTTTAATAATAATGTTTTCAAAATTCAGGTTTTTAAAACATTGTTTTCCAAAATCATGTTTTAAAAAATAAAGGTTTTTGAAGTTATACATCAAAAGGAATTCCTCAACTGCATAGCATGTTTCCAAAGGGTTTTTAAAACTTGCATGTCATTTTTTCATGCTGTATTTTCAAATATTTGTATGTCATCCTTTCAAAAGGAAAAGATTCAAACACCCGCAACATATTTTTAAATATAATTGTCAAGTTCCATAGTATGTTTCAAAAAGTGCATGATCAGTTTTCAAATTTACATGTCATTTCATCTAAAAGGAATGCTCAAAATTGCATCACATGATTTCAGAAAAGAAAGTAAATCATGATTTCATTTATCATGCCACTCTTTCAAATCATGATTTAAAACATTGTTTTCAAAAATTGTGTTTGTTTAAACCCTTGTTATAAAAAAAACTTTTTATAAAGAATTTTTTTCGAAAACTAGTTTTGAATTTCCAAAGGATTGCAAAAGAGTTTTTATAACAATAATCTTGTTCCAGAGGATATTGCTTCTTAATTTTAAATTGCTAACTTGTTGTTATGCTACCTAAGAAGCATGTTGGGCCCACATGTTTTTTATGTAGCCGAACAACGGAACAAAAATAATTTTAAAACTTGCACTTTGAAAACATTCCATGAAAAACTTTTCAAATAGCTGGAAATTTTCATAGAAATAAGTTTTTTTTTCTCGAAAATATGTTTTCAAACATCACTTTAGTTTTTAATAATAATGTTTTCAAAATTCAGGTTTTTAAAACATTGTTTTCCAAAATCATGTTTTAAAAAATAAAGGTTTTTGAAGTTATACATCAAAAGGAATTCCTCAACTGCATAGCATGTTTCCAAAGGGTTTTTAAAACTTGCATGTCATTTTTTCATGCTGTATTTTCAAATATTTGTATGTCATCCTTTCAAAAGGAAAAGATTCAAACACCCGCAACATATTTTTAAATATAATTGTCAAGTTCCATAGTATGTTTCAAAAAGTGCATGATCAGTTTTCAAATTTACATGTCATTTCATCTAAAAGGAATGCTCAAAATTGCATCACATGATTTCAGAAAAGAAAGTAAATCATGATTTCATTTATCATGCCACTCTTTCAAATCATGATTTAAAACATTGTTTTCAAAAATTGTGTTTTTTTAAACCCTTGTTATAAAAAAAACTTTTTATAAAGAATTTTTTTCGAAAACTAGTTTTGAATTTCCAAAGGATTGCAAAAGAGTTTTTATAACAAAAATCTTGTTCCAAAGGATATTGCTTCTGAATTTTAAATTGCTAACTTGTTGTTATGCTACCTAAGAAGCATGTTGGGCCCACATGTTTTTTATGTAGCCGAACAACTGAACAAAAATAATTTTAAAACTTGCACTTTGAAAACATTCCATGAAAAACTTTTCAAATAGCTGGAAATTTTCATAGAAATAAGTTTTTTTTTCTCGAAAATATGTTTTCAAACATCACTTTAGTTTTTAATAATAATGTTTTCAAAATTCAGGTTTTTAAAACATTGTTTTCCAAAATCATGTTTTAAAAAATAAAGGTTTTCGAAGTTATACATCAAAAGGAATTCCTCAACTGCATAGCATGTTTCCAAAGGGTTTTTAAAACTTGCATGTCATTTTTTCATGCTGTATTTTCAAATATTTGTATGTCATCCTTTCAAAAGGAAAAGATTCAAACACCCGCAACATATTTTTAAATATAATTGTCAAGTTCCATAGTATGTTTCAAAAAGTGCATGATCAGTTTTCAAATTTACATGTCATTTCATCTAAAAGGAATGCTCAAAATTGCATCACATGATTTCAGAAAAGAAAGTAAATCATGATTTCATTTATCATGCCACTCTTTCAAATCATGATTTAAAACATTGTTTTCAAAAATTGTGTTTGTTTAAACCCTTGTTATAAAAAAAACTTTTTATAAAGAATTTTTTTCGAAAACTAGTTTTGAATTTCCAAAGGATTGCAAAAGAGTTTTTATAACAAAAATCTTGTTCCAGAGGATATTGCTTCTGAATTTTAAATTGCTAACTTGTTGTTATGCTACCTAAGAAGCATGTTGGGCCCACATGTTTTTTATGTAGCCGAACAACTGAACAAAAATAATTTTAAAACTTGCACTTTGAAAACATTCCATGAAAAACTTTTCAAATAGCTGGAAATTTTCATAGAAATAAGTTTTTTTTTCTCGAAAATATGTTTTCAAACATCACTTTAGTTTTTAATAATAATGTTTTCAAAATTCAGGTTTTTAAAACATTGTTTTCCAAAATCATGTTTTAAAAAATAAAGGTTTTCGAAGTTATACATCAAAAGGAATTCCTCAACTGCATAGCATGTTTCCAAAGGGTTTTTAAAACTTGCATGTCATTTTTTCATGCTGTATTTTCAAATATTTGTATGTCATCCTTTCAAAAGGAAAAGATTCAAACACCCGCAACATACTTTTAAATATAATTGTCAAGTTCCATAGTATGTTTCAAAAAGTGCATGATCAGTTTTCAAATTTACATGTCATTTCATCTAAAAGGAATGCTCAAAATTGCATCACATGATTTCAGAAAAGAAAGTAAATCATGATTTCATTTATCATGCCACTCTTTCAAATCATGATTTAAAACATTGTTTTCAAAAATTGTGTTTGTTTAAACCCTTGTTATAAAAAAAACTTTTTATAAAGAATTTTTTTCGAAAACTAGTTTTGAATTTCCAAAGGATTGCAAAAGAGTTTTTATAACAAAAATCTTGTTCCAAAGGATATTGCTTCTGAATTTTAAATTGCTAACTTGTTGTTATGCTACCTAAGAAGCATGTTGGGCCCACATGTTTTTTATGTAGCCGAACAACTGAACAAAAATAATTTTAAAACTTGCACTTTGAAAACATTCCATGAAAAACTTTTCAAATAGCTGGAAATTTTCATAGAAATAAGTTTTTTTTTCTCGAAACTATGTTTTCAACATCACTTTAGTTTTAATAATAATGTTTTCAAAATTCAGGTTTTTAAAACATTGTTTTCTAAAATCATGTTTTAAAAAATAAAGGTTTTCGAAGTTATACATCAAAAGGAATTCCTCAACTGCATAGCATGTTTCCAAAGGGTTTTTAAAACTTGCATGTCATTTTTTCATGCTGTATTTTAAAATATTTGTATGTCATCCTTTCAAAAGGAAAAGATTCAAACACCCGCAACATATTTTTAAATATAATTGTCAAGTTCCATAGTATGTTTCAAAAAGCGCATGATCAGTTTTCAAATTTACATGTCATTTCATCTAAAAGGAATGCTCAAAATTGCATCACATGATTTCAGAAAAGAAAGTAAATCATGATTTCATTTATCATGCCACTCTTTCAAATTATGATTTTAAAACTTTGTTTTCAAAAATTGTGTTTTTTTAAACCCTTGTTATAAAAAAACTTTTTTATAAAGAATTTTTTTAGAAAACTAGTTTTGAATTTCCAAAGGATTGCAAAAGAGTTTTTATAACAAAAATCTTGTTCCAAAGGATATTGCTTCTGAATTTTAAATTGTTAACTTGTTGTTATGCTACCTAAGAAGCATGTTGGGCCCACATGTTTTTTATATAGCCGAACAACTGAACAAAAATAATTTTTAAACCTACATTTTGAAAACATTCCATGAAAAACTTTTCAAATAGCTGGAAATTTTCATTTTGATATCAAAAAGTAGATAGTGTTTTTTTTCCAAAAACTTGCCTTTTGAAAACTTGCTGTGAATTTGGAAAACTTGTCATGTACATTTTGAAAACCTTCTTATGAAAATATGCTATGCAGGTGCTATTGAAAATTTTCCCGTGGATTAATGTCATGCAGTTTTTCATAATTAAGATATGCATTGGAAATCTTTTTTTTCTTTTGGAAATAGAAATATTTAAAACAATGATTTGATATCTTACTTTTTCTTTTTGATAGGAAACCTTATCACATGGGATTAAAAACTGCCATTGATAGGATTTGAATGATCAAACATGTTGATATCTCTCTTTTAAAGGGCTCATTCCTTTCAAATTTCATTATGATGTTGACTACCAGAGGGCTCTTGGTGTTTTATGGTCAATCGCTGTCCGTTTCCTTTGTTAGAATCTTCTGAATAAACTTTGTATTATGAATAGAGAAGTCCAAATTACGAAAGAGTGATGAATCTTATATAGAGATTAGATCACCTAATACAATGCAAGTTCAAAACTAGGAAACTTCTAATATAAATCAAATACAAAACTAGGAATTAACTTGTGTTAAAAGAAAAACAAATAAGAACTTAACTAAACTACCCTCTATAATGTAAAAGACTAATACTATGGACATAAAACAAATATTTGACGAGAAAATATAGTCTAGTCTCTCTCAAATTCTAGATGTGTTAATCAGCAAGAGTTTGCTCAACAAAAACTGAAACCATGATGCAGTATCTCAAAAAAATGAGCAAGCTGCAAGGAGGACGAAAGATGAGGAAGAGCTTGAAGTCCCAACATAAAGATGATGCAAAATGGCAGTCAGTGAGTTCATGAAAAACTAAATTACGGGCAATCTGAATGACACTCTTGCTATCACAATCCAGAGGAGTAGGATTAGAAAGAGGGACACTGATGCAAGAGGCTAATTCAGTCACTTTACTATGAGTTTAGTCAGTTCCTAATCGCTCACATGCTCCTAGTGTTTAGTCAGTCAAATGGAAGAAGGGTATTCTTGTCACTTTCTAATGAGGATATTTTTATCATGTAGTTAGTTACTGTGTCAGAATCAGTTACAGCCTAAAGGCTATAAATAGTGGTGGAAGGAAGGGGAAATGAGTCAAAATTTGAATTTCAAAATATCTTTCCAGAAATCTCTGTTTTCCTGTAAAAACCTTCATGGATTTGAAGGAAGCTTGTAGATTCAAGCTTGAAATTTCTTTCTCAAAAATCAAATTTCTTCCCTGTTCTTCAACTGCTCTACATCAGTTTTGGCGCCGTCTATGGGAAAACAGTCTTCTATGGCTGCTCCAGTCATTAGATTAAGAAGGGTATTCGTGTCACTTTCTAATGAGGATATTTCTATCATGTAGTTAGTTACTGTGAATCAGTTACATCCTAAAGGCTATAAATAGTGGTGGAAGGAAGGGGAAATGAGTCAAAATTTGAATTTCGAAATATCTTTCCAGAAATCTCTGTTTTCCTGTAAAAACCTTCATGGATTCAAAGGAAGCTTGTAGATTCAAGCTTGAAATTTCTTTCTCAAAAATCAAATTTCTTCCCTGTTCTTCAACTGTTCTACATCAGTTTTGGTGCAGTCTATGGGAAAACAGAGTCTTCTATGGCTGCTCCATCTCCCACGGAATCAGTCTCCCAGCAAGTGATTGTCGACTTGATTTATTAGAAGGTGAAGTCACAGCAACAAACCCAAGATCGACTACTGTAGGTGGTTCAGATGCAACAGCTAGTGATTCGGTTTCTACCTCCGCAAATTGCGATAACTTCAACTGGTCCTGGCCAGAAGCAAGCAGTCATTTCCCACCAAGCCATGAGCAGCAGCCTCAGGATTTTGGAAGCTCCATCCCAAGTGTCACCCTTTCAAGTCTACCACCAGCGACAACCTTCCTAATTCTGGATCACCTGGTCGATCGCAGCAATTTCTATCCAGCTATTCATGGCAGAAGAACTAAAGTGGTTCCGCCAGGCAAAAGAGAGCAGAATGGGTTTCAATATACTGGAGGAGGACCTCTAGGTGAATGACTTGTCCACTTACCTCTAGTCCCAGCCGGAATTCCGATGTAGCCAGATCGCAGATCTGTGGCGGAAGCTAACAGCCGGAATTCCAATGTAGCCAAATCTGCAATCTGTGGCGGAAGCTAACAGCTGGAATTCTGATGTAGCCAAATCTGCGATTTGGGTGTTCTACGCAATAGAAGCATCCATTCGTAGAGTTAGTGAGACCATATAAGGGGGGAATGCCTCGTGGCAAGAGGAAGCTCTGCCCGTTGCCCTCGAGCCCTGAAGAGAGAGAAGTGACCTAGAGCAAGAGGAGGCTCTGTCCTCCATCGTCGGGCCACAACGAGAGAAGTGGCCCAGAATAGGGGAGGCTCTATCCTCCACCGAAGGGCCACGCAGTGAGAAAAACATCCCCGGGAAAGGGGAAGGTCTGTCCCTCGCCTACGGGCGCTTAGAGAGAAAAGCTTCTCTGGGTAGGGGAGGTTTTATCTGCTACCTATGGGCATGGGAAGTGTAAAGTGTCCCAGGTTAAGGGGAGGTTATGTCTGTTGCCTTCGAGCCGCAAAGAGATAAATATCCCGGGTTGTTGTCCGCTGTCTTCAGACGCAATGAGAAAAATGTTCCAAAACTAGAGGATATTTTGTCTGCCGTCTCCAGACCTGAAGGGGAGGACACCCTAAAGAAACGAGCAACTCTGAATACCGCTACTTCTGAAACTATAAAAGAGTAAGTGTTTATGACTTTCTAATTTAATATGACTTATATGCATGCGCATCTTAATTATTAATATTAGTATACTAATTAAGATATATGATTTTCTATAATCTAATGGATTCTAATATGTTTTGATTTGATCTGCTCTAAAATGCTCTATTTTGATCTGATATGATCTATTATAGTCAGATGAAATCTGATATGATCTAATTGGATCTGATATGATCCAATTTGCTCTATTGTGTGTTCTGCTCTGCTCTATGATAGAGTGAGATGTGTAATTTTGCTAGTGTTCTACTCACCTCTGTGATAGAGTGAGATGTATGATTCCGCATATTTGTTAGCTTCTGATTGACTTCAATGATTTCTAATTTTCGTATGACTTTTATTAAATATTCAAATATATGTAGTTTGACATATGTTTTTTTGTACCTTATGCATGTAATAACCGTTAGGCAGAACTACGTTCGAATCCGATCGTATTGGAATAATATCATAGATGTTATCCAATATGTACGTAGGCAACCAACGATAAGGCAATGTTGGCCCGATCCAATTTAGTTATAAAATTAGGTTTATTCTAACCTACGCGCAACAAAGCGCTAAAGCTTCGTAGTGCATAAAGGAATATTACGACTCTCGCACACAGAGTCTGTTGTTCCTGGTTGGTCCTGTTCTGGTTTTTATGAAAATTAATTTACTTTGATTTTGTTTTCCGAACCCCCCAGTCTGGGTAGGGGTGTTACACAACTAGAACAGAAGCTGCAGGAAATTGGGCAACCATTTCTGCCACAAACAGTACACCAACTGTTAGAGTCGGGCTTATAGCACAGGCGTCATCTTCCGCAAATTCCAGATCACCCAGGAACTAGAGCAAACTACTGTCCAGAAGATTGTAGAGGAAGAATGGAGGAACACCAACTTGGCGAAATACCTCATTTCGTCCAGAAGCTTATGGAGGAAGATTGGAAGAGCAAAAAGCTGGTCGAAGACCGCAATACAATGGACATTATGCTGGCGGAAGACAGGTGAATTGCGGAACAGTTCCTGCACCACAAGAAACTACTGGAAATCAATATTTGCAAGAGGAAGAGTCCAACAAGGAAGAGTAAGAACATTCCCCACTGGCCAGAGTCTGTTATGAGGAAAATCAAGTTGGACCACAACTAGTAACATCGCCATTGATGGAAGCAGTTGTTTCTATGCTTGAGCTCATCTCTACGCTGGCTTCTGAATTGGTGCTTCTAGACCAAGTTGAGTTGATTCTGATAATTGTGAATCTAACAGCTGATGCATTTGAAGATATACAACCGAGTCCGAATTTTATGGAGCTGACACAGGATGATGCAGAGAGTGAAGCCTTAATTACGGATTAGAAAGCAAACAATGAATTGCTTGCTTAAAGGGTCTATTGAATTCGTTGCAAAATTACCTACTGAGCATACTCTCTTCTCTGGCAACGGCAATTACAATTGGAAATACTGTTTCATTGGTACTCTCTTCTCTGCCAGTGAGACACACTCCTTCACCTTATATTCTAGATAAGCTTGGTGGAAGAAAGCCGTTGTTCGTGAGAAAAGATCCTCCGTCTTATTTCACAAGCACCATTGGTTTGGAAAAAGTCCTCAAATTATAACACTGCCATTATCTTTGTCATTGCCACTTGTGTATGCATGAGGTGAAGTTAAAATCTGGCTCAAGCTTGACAGGATGCACAGAGGTATAATTTCACATAAACTTCCCTCGAGATCATTGTTGTTGGTTTACCTTTCTAGACACATGTTTTCTGCAGAGAGATCGATTTATGCTGTTGTTGACCTTCCAATACTGAGATATAGTAATTGCAAAGGGCAGTTCTATCCACTATTTTGTGCGTGTGCTTTTCCTTTTGGTTCTATGTTCATATTTCATCAATTGCAAGATAACCTTCAGTTCATAAGGGACTTCTACAAAAATCATGGTAGTGGTGAATATTCATTTCGTTCTACTGCACTGCAGTAGACAATGGTAGAAGGCTGACTATATTTTCAAGTTGTCACTCAGTTGAAGTTACAAGTCTTACTTGCGTGTGGAAGTTTGAAGGATGCACAAATCATGTTGGCTAAACATTACAAGTACGAATTATTCCTTTGGTTTGGTTTCCAGCCAGCTGCCTTCTATGTTGTTGACCTTAGACTTGACCCTTGGCCTCCACCGCATTCCTGATTTGGCATTTGGCCAACTCCAACTGCACATGTTTGTTCTTGGGCAGATTCTGGCCCTTTGACACTTGCAAAACTAGGGAATTTTGGAATCCTCAATAATGTCATTACAGGTCTTGGATGGAATTTTGAAATGGTGGTAGTCACTGACCTACAAGGATACTGCTATGACTTTGAGGAAACAACTAAGGCAAATCTACTTGGATATTTGGATATTGGAAAATTTTCCAACAATGCCTCCAAAACCACTATGGATACAAGTGCATGCAGTCAATTTTTATACCTGTCATGATGTGTTGCGTTGCAGTTCTTCCTCATTATGCTTTCACAGTACTGTAGAAAAAGAGCAATGTTGGAGCCAACTTAGCTGGCATATATGAAGCTCCTTACAAATTTCTGGCTGTCACTACAAGAAGCTTGGATCACTTTCACTGGCCAAGCGGATCTACCACTTTTACTAAATGAATTGGTTGAATTCAAGATCATTATACTTGAAGAAGCTAAGTCTACAAGTGCAGCTATTCAAGGACATAAATTTGGTGGTAGTTAAATTTTGGACTGCGTCAAGAATCTTGTTGTACTTGGGTTCAAATATTTTTGTCCTTGGCAGAGGTCTCTCGTTGCCATTTACCTTTTTTATTGATGAAGTCTGCCATCATTTTGGATAAACCACTGGGTTTGGAAGAGACAAAGTATGTTCTAATAGTTCATCATAAAGGAGGCTTTAGCACTTTCGTCGTGATTATTGAATGTAAAATTCAGAAGTATTTCTTGCATGTGATCTTAACAATACAAAGAGTGTTTGAGTTGTCTGGACTTGTCAAGCTACAACTATGAGTGGATTACAACTGTGGAGCTACTAATCAGAGTGGGAGAAATGTATTGCTCTTGAAGGTTGTGAAACAAAACAGTCAGTGTATAGGTTTTGGAGGGCCTGATGCAGGAAGCTAATTTTGTCACTTTACTATGAGTTTAGTCAATTCCTAATTGACAGGCTGCTCCCAATGTTTAGTCAGTCAGATGGAATAATGGTATTTCCGTCCTTGTCCTTTTAAGTGAGTCCAATCATTAGATCAGGAAGGGCATTCCTATCACTTTCTCTAATGAGGATATTTCTATCAGGTAGTTAGTTACTGTGTCAGAATCAGTTACAACCTAGAGGCTATAAATAGTGGTGGCGGGAAGGGAAAAGGAGTCAAATTTTAAATTTTGAAATGTCTTTCCAAAAATCTCTGTAACTGATGTAGAACAGTTATAGAACAGGGAAGAAATTTAATTTCTGAACTGATAAAGAAATTTACTTCGAAATCCACAAAGGTTTTTACAGGAAATTGGAGCTGAATCCACAGTCCAAGCTTAAATCCATGAGCAAAACTCAAAACAATTTCTGGAAATTTCGAAATTCAAATTTGATTCCTTTTCCCTTCCCTCCACCACTATTTATACCCTCTAGGCTGTGACTGATTCTGACACAGTAACTTACTAACTGACAGGAATACCCTTCTTGATCTAATGACTGGACTCACTTAAAAGGACAAGGACAGAAGTACCCTTCTTCCATTTGACTTACTAAAGACTGGGAGCAGCATGTGAGCAATTAGGAACTGATTAAACTCATAGTAAAGTGACTGAATTAGCCTCCTGCATCAGACACCCATGTTAGTGACTAACCAATGTAACCAGACAATCTCAGCATTAGTAGTAACCATCAATGGTATACTCTGCTTGAGTATAGTATATTTGGCAATAGAATCTTGTTTCTTGCTCTTCCAGAAAATGAGTGAATCACCAAGAAGAACACAAATACTAGTAGTGGATTTATAATTTAATATATCACCAGCCTAGTGACAATCAGAATATGCAGAATCCAAAGAACAACCCAATGAATAGATTGTGGTGCTTTGGAGAACTCACTAATCATATAGACAACACACTGAATATTTGCCTCACTTTCAATCATTGCCTCTTTCCCCTCCTCCCTCCAATCTTTCTAGTTGCCCCCCCTCCCCCTCCTTTGCTCCTTTCCTCCCACTCTAACTGAGTGGCTCTCTACCTTCCACTCTCTCTCTAATTATATCTCCCCTCTGTCAAATCCCTGTCTTTGCCTCTTTTATGTTGCTCTCATTCTAATTGCCTCATTTTCTCTAGTTGTCTCTCCATCGCTCTCTCTAATTGTGCCCCTCCCTCTCCCAATGCCTATCTCTCCCTCCCAATGCCTATCTCTCCCTCCCTCGATCACACTTTCCTCTCACTGTAATTGACCACCCTCACCTCCCTCCCTAAAGCTCTATCTCTAATTACCTCTCTTCCTTCTTCCCTTCCAACCTCTCTCTTTAATTTCTTCCCTCTTGTCTCCCTCCCTCATTTTTTTCTAATTCTCTCTGAACTTCCCTCCCAAATTATCTCACTCCCTCGAATTGCCTCCCTTATTCTCTCCAATTTCCTCTCTCTCCTCTCTCCCTCTCTCTAATTGCCTCTCTCTCCTTTGTTGAATCAATTTTTTCTCCTATCTCTTCATTTGCCTAGCTATCTCTAATTTCTTCCCTCTTTATTTCTCTCTTTATCACTCCTCCCTCGCTCCTCTTTCTGCCTCTCTATCTAAACATGCCCTCCCTCTCTCCCTAATTGCCTTTCCGTCTCTCCCCATCACGTGCACACTCCCTCCTTTATCTCTTTAATTGCCTCTCTCTAACCTCTCTTTCCGCTCTCTCTAGTGGTCCTTCCCCCTCTTTCACTCCTTCCTTCCCTGTCTATCTAATGACTCTCTCCCCTCCACTCTCTCTCCCTAAGTGTCTTTCTCTTGTTGAATCTCTTTGTCCCTCCCTCCCTCGCTTTTGCTCTCTCTAGTTGTCTGCCTCTCTCTCCCTCCCTCTGCTTTCTAATCCCCCTCCCCCACTCTATCTGATTGGCTTGCTCCCCTCCACTCTCTCTAATTACCTCTCCCTTCCACCGAATCCTTGTCTTTGCCTCTCTTTTCACTCTCATTCTAATTGTCTCACTCTCTCTAATTGTCTTCTTCCCTCTTTCATTGCCTTTCTCCCCCCCCCCCCTCTCTCCCCTCCCTCTCTTTCACTCTTTCCTCTCCCTGTAATTGCCATTGTCTCCTCCCTCCCTTATGCCCTATCATGGCCTAGCTTGTATATTGAAGGTCATTGCTATAGGTCAATCATGTCATCTCTCCTTTTTTTTCTTGTTCGGATGCACCCATTCGTGCAAGATCTGATTTTCCTAAGGATGGGCAAGAATTGATTTTGTTTGGCAACACAAATCTTTGATTCCCAAAGAATGGGCATGAGATATAAATCTTTGATTCACAGTGTATGACATCAAAAAGGCTTCATTCCCTTTAGTTGAGAAATCTCCTGGGAGAAGGTTCGTCTAGTAATGGGAATTCATGGCTTATGTGAATTTTGAGATGCAGTAAATGCACCTGATATTGGGTATCTTACTTATGATGAATCTCATTTCTTCATAAATCTTTGATTCACAGTATTATGACATTAAAAAGGCTTCAAATTCCCTTTAATTGAGAAATCTCCTGGGAGGAGGTTCATCAAGTAATGGGAATTTATGGCTTATGTGAATTTTGAGATGTAGTAAATGCACCTGATATTGGGTATTTTACTTGTAATGAATCTCATTTCTTCATAAATTTTGTTTCTTTGACAAATCAGTTGCCAAACAGCCTCTAAGAATTTTTAGTCTCTATGGAGAAGGTACTATATATATGGGGGTCGTGAGAGTTATGTCATCATGGCTGGAGATGGACATTTAGACGCAACTGCAAAACTCTTACATGTTGTCGGTCTTCGTTTTTTGGAATCCTTTTTACATTTGAACAGTTTTCATTATATTGAAAGCAATAACTGAATTGAATAACGGGGGCTGCTACGGGTGAGCTTTTGCAGATAGAAACATCTCGGGTAAGAACATTTGTTCTTCAGTTAGCTCAATCATTTTTTTTCTTTAGGCAAGAGTCGGCTAAAATTTTCTCGTGAGATAATTAGAGAAGTAGCAACTATTATTTGGGCTATGGTATTTTCTTCAGTGACTACCTTTTCGTATCAGTACTTGCCATTAAGAAGCTAAATTTGGTCATCTCTTAGAAGCAATATATATATATATATATAAGTAGCAGTTTTTTTCTTTGAAATTCTTCAGAAAATTTAATGAAGTAAAAGTTGCACAGATTTGTTTCGCCTGCCAAAATCTCAGCTATGGTAAAAGTTATTCTCAAAAGTTATTGCGATAAAATGCTAGTAGCATGGGTCAGACAATCAGCTTGCATGACATTAGTTGTCACAAGATCAAGAAAGCTATAAATGTCAGTCAGTTTCATATGATTGTAAAACCCATATGTAACATATGGGAATTCCCTAAATTCTCGAAGTTGACTACGTAGAAATTAGGGTGTTTAACCCTTTGATCTTCTAATGAGAATAACTTACTCAATAATTATAATTGCTAGTTGAGACTTATATAGATGAAAATTAGACAGAAAGAGCTTCGAAAGGCCACCAAGAATGCGCGAATCGGAGTTCAGATAAGAGACTTATAACCATTCGAAGTTAAATATAGTACGCAAGACCGTTTACCAGATTTAGACGCACAAATTATCCGTTTAGGTTGCTCTATGGATCCGATTAATTAAAATTATAGAAATTAATTTAAGAGACCCAATTAGGTTGCCTAAGAGAGGTTTTGATGGCCTAAACCTTAGGAACCCTAGTCCCTATGCTTATAAAAAGATATTTAGGGTAGTGTTTGGCCCTTAAGGGAGGAGAAAGAAAAAGTTGTCAGGGAAGTTTTCCGATGAAAGTAGTTAGAGAGGAACAGGCATGAAGACCGGAGTCCTGATGAGGTATGACCGCTTATTACCATTAATTTGTAGATGTTTAGGGTTCATAATTGGTAATCTACGCTTAATAGTAAATTTAGGGTAGAAAATCCCCCATTTAATTATTATTTATTGGAGAAAGAAGGGGCTGAGCCGCCAACGGCGGGATCTATCCAATGGGCTAGTTGGTCACTAGTCGACGCGCCGCCAATGACCTAAGAACCAAGGAAGGCTGAGGGATGTTGGGGAATTGGCCGTAGCCATTATCTTCTTTCCTCCCACGGCAACGAGAGGATAGGGACTGCAAGGAATTGGGGTAGTGTTGGAGGAACGGTAGCCGTCCACTTAGATTCAACCTGTCACCCGGCCATGGCGGCCGACCACCACACTGATGGCCGCCAAACAGTGAACACAAAAAAAAAAGGGAGAAGCTTTCAGCCCCGGTCGGGCATCAGGTGGTGGCCAGGCTAGGCCCATCAAAATCGCCTCTAAGCGGCGATCTGGCTGCCATCTTAGCCAGGAGGAATTTTTGGCCCCGACCAACTATTGCATAGGCCAGGCCCAATGGAATCGCCGCCAGGTGGCAATCCAATGAGGCCCAACCTTTGCCCTATCATGGCAGCCAGTAGCAGTGCCTTTGGCCATCAGCGGGGAAGATGGCCTACTCTGCAAGTTGGCGATTCCGGATCAGGCCTCAGTCGGGTGACCCAACCTATTTTGGCCAAGTTGGTTTGAAAAAAAAAGACATTTCTGATTCAGGTCCGGTTCAGTTACTTGCATTTGTTAAAAAAATTATAAAATTTATTATTTGACCCAAAAATCTCAATGAGCCTATTGACAAAGTTTCAGGCAAGGGAAAAATCTCAATGTTTATAAAATGACCATTTACCCTTATAGCTAAGTCGCGATTTACTTACTAGAATTAGGGGCTCCAGTTCAGGGGTCTATGAGTGGACTTAAAATTTTTAAAAATTCCTAATGAGAGTTTAATGTGTCCTCTAAATATAAACTAAAACACACAGTGAGGAAAAAATACTAATAAGTGAATAAGTGACTATTTTGCCCCTAGGGTTTAGGGTAAACCATTTAGGCCGGCTTAAGGGGTTCATGGCCCCATCAAAGCCAAGAAAATTACCCCAGGTCCATGGTGTTAAGGAGTACCCTTGAGCTCAATTACGAATCTATTAGAGTTCAAAAAAGCCTTGGATAATATGATAGAAATACCCTTATGAGCAGATTACCCACATTCATGTGAATAGAAGCGCAAGTCGATTTGAGAGTGAAGCCTTGGGAGAGGTCAATCACTCAAAATCAATAGAAGGGTGGTGAGATGACCAGAATGACCCAAGGGAAAGTATCATATCTTATATGATAAAATTACCCTAATACCCTTAAGGGTAGTCTTACCCCATTTTCTCTGGAACGGACACACTACTAGCCCAAGGAGAGTTAGGTGTACCCTAAAATAATAAAGGTTTCTATATGAAAAGGGTGTGAATAGTAGGTGACACGAAGACCTTTATAGGTAACAGTGGCACAGGAAACAAGGGGAAGAACTAGTTCTAGGGTTTAAGGCAGCATATTATACGTGTATGCAATGTAGTGCATTGATCTACTAGGGTAGTATATATGTAACTTGCATGATGTGCATTGTTTAGCCCTAACCCTGCAAATGAGTGCAATGGGTCTCTGTTTATGACTAATGGGCTTGAATCATGTTGGTGTTGTCTGTTAAGACTTGTGCAAGCCCATGTTATTTATATTTAGTTACTCTGATACATATTTTTGATGTTGATTTGTTAGCATTGTATTGTTAAACTGGGATTAATGAAGATTAATCAAAAGAGATTAGTTGGCTTTAGATTATGGAGAGAATATCTAATCAAGATAAAGACTAAAATACCCTCAATAGGGTTTTAGGCCAGTTTATGGAGTGAACAGGGCTCTCGCATAGAATTTTACATTGGTTAATGAATCAATGGTAGTTATGGGAGTTTATCCTAGTCTCATGAAGACTATTAGGGTTTGGGACGTTCTCTGAGTCATAGCTCAGTGGATGAGCTATCCATTGGGCCGATTCACAATGTGAAGAGGACCCAATTGGTTAGGCAAAATACTTAACTGGATAAAATTAATCTAATCTAAGTTTTAAATATTTAGGGGAGTCAGAGGTCATAAAGACCTTAGGGTTTTATGGGTTATATATTATTTATGTCTTTGAAGATATTTCTCCCAGAGTTGGGAGTGTAGAGATTGTGATACTTGCGCACTTTCTTGACTGCCACGACGGTTTGGGTATTAGCCAACAAGGTTTTCACCACGGGTTTCTCACATGTCTTCACAAGACCATATAATGCGTATGAAAAGTGGAGTTACATGAGCTTCATGGAAGGCTTATGTTTCTCGACAATCTATATCTATGAGCACAATTAGGATCCACTTCTCCATATTCGTGACAGGCTATTGAGAGCCCTAGAGATTTAAATCAAACTTTTGTTAAGTAGACTACGCTAATGTTAGAGTTAGGTATTTGGGGATTTCTTCGAAAGCTGAGTTATCTTTGAGTGAACACATATTTATATTATGTTAAACCTAGTGTTGGGTCAGAACAATGAAGGGTAATTAGAATTATGTGTCATTCTAGTTAACATATAATGTGTCTGTCCAAGGGATTAGACAGGGGTATTAATTATTAAACAAGGGTTTTGAGATAATTAATGACATTGATTGCTATTAATTGTTAATTAGTACAAGCGGAATAATTAAATGACTTCCATAAAATGTAGATTAATTAAAAATACTTAAGCATTGCATGTTTGATGTTATGCTTCTTGAGATAATGTAATTTTTAGGCAGTGCTACATTTGGATCTAATCTTATTGGAATAACATTGGAGATGTCCGATGAGTACATAGGCAACTAATATTGGGTGATGTTGGCCCAATTTAAAAAATATAAATAAAACTTTTTGTTCTTTTGGAAACTATTCTCCTGATGGTAGAGATGTTATGTTGTTGTTTTGTTTGGTTTGGTTGGTTGCAGGTTCTTCAGGCAGGGACTAGTAAGACTAGGACAGGCAAGCCTGGGATGCAGTTTCTAATTTTCACAATTTTAGTAAGTGTATCTTTGTCATAAGAGTCAACTTAGTTATTTATTTTCAGACTGATGGCGGACTTGTACTTAGATAGATAGACTATTCTTTATGGAGTTTTGAGACATATAATAATATCATATGATTTGATATTTATATTTGTAAACCCCAAGTATTATGACCTAGATATTTAATTGAATAATTTATTTTACATTAAAAAAGAAAAAAAATTGTGACTTACTCTTTATGTGTTTTAAAAAGGCTTTTAAAAATCCAAGTTGTGACACTATACAAGCAAAACATGTTTATTAAAGGGTTTGAATTTTTCTTCACTTATACTTGCACAAAAATTAGCTGGTTTTTTCTAGCTATCAAAGCAGTGGTGTTGTGATTTGCCCATATTAACAACCGACTCTAGTTTTTTTATGAGAGGGAACATATTGCATTGTGCTGATTGTATCATTTTATTAAGAATCACCTGAAACGTCATATGTTCCTTAACATGAGAGAATCTTGCTCCAAACCTGTTTTCTAACAGAGGTCAGTTGTTCCTCTCTATGTCTTTTCATTTTTTTTGGCAGGAATATTCTTGCCTACTACTTGCCTTAGAGAACGAGCACATAACTCAGCAATATGTAACTTATAGTCGATAGTAAGAATTGCAAATATTTTTCTTACTCAAGCTTGACTTGCGGCACTGCTTGGGGGACAGTTAGTCCCCTCAGCGGGAACTTTGTTGAAGTAAATATAAGTAACTTGGATATGAGGTCAAATGTAGCAACTCACAACACACTATTTGGATCAAATTCTGAGGACACTATAATTTCCAAATGACATAGAAAAAGATTAGTTAGAAGACTAATTACAAGATGTGGAGAGAGAGAGACTAGAGGTTCACGCTTTATGCCTGTTTGGAATAAATCCTATGTCAAATTTATGTCATGCCATGATTTGTTTTTGTATATGTTAAAATAATCCCTTGGTATTGTCCCGATTGATTTATTCAGAACAAAAAGGGACATACAAGAACTGTGTAAAATGATAGAAAAATCTATGGAAAACATGAGGGTCTAACTGTTACTGTGGTTAATTTGAAGGGGTTATTCCCAATAAGGATAAACAGCGCAATTAATTTTCTAATAAGTCTACAGTAAAATTATACTATACACATCAATAGAATTTTACAATTGTCCGCTTGTGAGGACTTCTCTTGTGAAGTTAATTTTGACCAATAAGATAAACCAAGGACCTCCCAGAACCCCAGACCCATCATAAAGTAATTTTCTCTCTTAAAAAATATAAAAAAATTATGTACCAATATCCACCATAAAAGACCTAAGCTATAATAAATGAGAAGTTATACGAGTCAGTTTCTCACTAAGACCCATTGGTTATCCATATATAATTACTATTATTGCAAGTGGACAATAATAAAAGAGTCCCGTTTATATGAGCCCGGGCTCATATACGCCTACGTAAACCCGGGCTCTATGGGCCGTCGGATTTACATCTGGCGGCCCATAATATTCATGGGTTTATGGGCCGCTGGACGTAAATCTGACGGCCCATAGAGCCCAGGCTCACGTAGGTGTATATGAGCCCAAGCTCATATAAACTTTTTCCATAATAAAATTATATTATTATGTATAATATAATTTTATTGTAGACTTATTGGTAAATATGAATGACCTCTATGTCTTAACAAGAATTATCCTTAATTAATCAATTTGAATAACTTATTACTTTAGTAACTGTTTGAACTTTTGGGAGAAGTAGTTGACTAGCATGGTTCCATATAAAAAAGGACAGGGTTCTAGTCATGATGGATCGTGTGTGTCCTCTGTGTGTTTGTTTGTAATATTTTTTTATGCTTGCAAGTGGAGGAAGACACATTAAAAATGAACATGTAAACCTGACATTTGCATTGAGAATTAAGAGGAAATCAAACAAAATAGAAAAAGATCCGGCTTTTGGAGTCAGTTTATTTGAAAATCACCTAAACAGCCATGATAGGAAGAAGTTGCCTATACGTGAATTGTTGAAACACCAAATAACATTCTTCATATTGTTTTTTAACGCTGTTTTAGGGGTACTTAAACCTTAAATTGGAAGCTGAAAGTTTTAACTTCTGTATATGCTTACATATCATACTACTATCAAAAGCGAATACAGTGCTTGTCAAGTATGATAGATTTTGACATTATTCTAACATTACCCTCAAAAGTAAGACCATCAATGGCCATTCACATTCAAATTTGGTTTTGATAGAGATATGATAAGCAAATGAATCCGCATTTTTTGTGTGCCACTCATTGTGGATAGCCCTAAATTTGTGTGTTCATTTGTGAAGGAATTATTAATTGCAGATAAGTTGTTAGAAGTAGGTTTATATGGGTTAAGCCTATTTAGGTATTGAGAACTCAAGTCCACTTTAAAGTGAATGAAAATCACATATATAAATTGGTTGAAGGAGTGAATAATCTCATATCACCTAAAAAAAGGTGATGGTGTTGGTATATAAGGCATAAGTTTAGCCTTTAAAGTTAGGCTCTTAGGTCACCCCACTTTTGTGGGGGAGATACATGTTAGACCCATGCACTTAGATGGGCTAACCCACACATAAAGCCGGCCAGGTCGGGTTGGGTTGGGTCAACAAAATTATTATTTTTGGAACAAATTCATCCTAGAGTCGGTTTGGTTTTCTTTCCAACAAAATGTGTCCATTAATAAACGGACGCATCTGTTTGAACGGGATGGGTTATATTCAACAGGATTTCTTATAAAATATTGAAAATTATTTTTTGAATCATTCTTCACTAGATTTTCGTCTCCGTCTTCTGTAACGGAAATTCCATAACATTGGTTTGCTGCATGCACTGTTTGAATGTGCTTTTACAGCGTGTTGTTGATCGTCTTATCCTAAGAGGTAGACGCCTAAATGTATCTTTAGGACCAGTAGGGAGGGTAAATTTTGTCTTGAGAACATAGCGTTCTTGCCTGATTTGATCATCTTTTCTTAGTGAATTTTTTTCATCACAACATTTATGAAGGTAAAAAAAATATAAGTTTGATGAGCTTAAGCTGCATTTCTTTGAAGAGACAAAAGAGGAGGTGCTTTCCAAAAGAAGTTTGAGCCTTAGCCCTAACAGATGAGCGCACTGGAATATTATATGTTAGTTGAGTTGTCTTGCCCTTACACATGAGTTTAATTCTCTTTATCTATCATGTCTCATGCGAAATGCGATTTTAGAACATGATTTTACTTAGTTTTAGTGTGCACCTTCCTGTGGTGTGGAGAAATTACACTAGCCCTTGAATGCCTTACATGATATGATCCAGAACAAGATAAAACCAGGTGAGGATGCTTCAAAAACATTTTAGGGAGCTTGTGAAAATGAGGGAAAGTGGGCAGCGGCTACGCTCTCAACGTTTAAACATAGAGAGCATCTAGCATGACCAGTTTCTATGACCAAAGCCCCATGGCTAACCCTTATGTACCATGTTTGGAGCCCCATATGAGCTAGTCATGAAAAACATTTTTCTTTAAGAATACACTGAAATTACCAAACAAAGGAAGTGCACTTGCTTAATCATTTTCTTGAGAATGTTTTTGCACTATATCTATATGAATATGAGTCTTGCTAGCATCTGCTTTATTCATTGGGCAGGGCATGCATGGTTCGCCATCAAATCATTAAATTTATGGATATTATAAGACTTTGTAATGCACCAATACATGTGCGACCACTAGGGGTGTCAACGGGTAAGGTATAGGTCAGGTAAGGCTTGACCCACATCCATACCTGCTTCCAAATATTTTACATATGCCCTGCCTATTACCCTTGGGTAAATGGGCAGGTAACGGGTAAACGGTCAACCGATTAATAAATAAATAATAATAACAAATAATACAAAATAAATTATTATAAATAATATATATTTTTTAAAAGCCTATCCAATGTATCACGAGTTCAATACAATAAGTGTTGGTCCAAGGTATGGGCTCATGCCCATTTTGGTCCACGTTATTCATGGTTCTGGTGAGCCAGTACAGCCATGGGGTCCAAGGTTAGTGAGGGTGGTCACGCCGACCCCACATGAGCCATCATGACACTAATTCTAATGGGACCCGCATTCGTCACACACGCACACTAGGCATATGACTAGGATGTACATTAAAACGTTATGGGGCCCGACTCACGAATTAAGTGTCGATGGTCGTGGTTAGCAAGGGGTCGACCCTTTCGCAGGCTTAGCCATGTGCAAGGGGTGGAGTAGAGCCCGCTCCCATTGTGTCAGACCCTCTAAGAAAAGCCCAAAAATTTCAGCAGGAAGTCCATTTAACTAAACCCACTTATAAAGCACAATTAAGAGAGGGCTAAGAGGGGTATTTAAGGGAGATTAAGAGAGGAGAAGCCCTAAGCATTGCCCCCCCCACTTCTCCTCTCTCCCAATTCTCCCCCTTCCTCTCCCTAGGTTTTTTGTGCAAAAACCTGTTGGCCGCCCGCTCTCCTCTCCTCTCTTCCACACTTGGACATGGCAATTGAAGGAGATCTCTCTCCTTGTTGGTTGGGGCTTCAAAGACAAGGTGGAGGATGTCCTATTTGCTAAGATTTCACTCCAAGAAGAAGGGTTAAGAGGGATATACACATAAGAGGTAAAAACCACATCCCTTGCTTATTCAATTGTAATCGGACAATCGTGTGAAGGCTAGAGGACGTCCAAGGGGCTGATCAGCCCAAGGTCAGTGCGTTATTGCTCCATTATTTCAATTTGAATATATGCATGTTCTTGATTGAATGGATTATTGCTTATGTAAGTGTTTATCTATACTTTTTGTGTAGTTAACCAATTTAAAGAAGTAATTTTTATGCTCTGCACCTCCCCCTTTGCCCAAGAACCACCACGCTTCCGCTGGTCAGTCACTCTACAATAAGGACATGAACAATATTCTATTACACAAATCTCACTTTATGCAACAAGCGTAATGTGAGAAGACACAGAAGATGACCTCGTTCTCTTCTATTTTCTCTATCATAAGCTTGCATTATAAGTTTATATATATTTCTTAAAAGCCTATCTAATATTTCATAATGAAAATACAAAATATTTCAATGAAAGTATAAAATATTTCAAATTGTTCCATATGCAAGATATTCTCCTCGGGTAGTATATGTAATTGTGTCTTTATATATGATTCAAGTAACAGGTATAGATAAGGGGTTACCCATACCCTATTCGCATAATAAATGAGCGGGTAAAATTACCTACTTATTTTACCCGATACCTGTTTATCAATTACCCGCCCACGAATGTAGGATCGGGCGAGCTGGTAAGGTGGGTAAATGGTTACCTCTTAACAGCTCTAGCATCTACAGGGGCAAGGTGCACATTTGATTTCTCACTCATTATTGATATTGTGTGCCTTTGCATGCGTTGAGGTACCATGAGCCCTTGAAATTTGATTTAACGGCACATATTATTATTTTTTAATTAATTAAAAATATTTTAAAAACGATCATTATTACATCGCAATAGCATTTGCGGATATTTTTTAAGGAAATCCTGCGTGCTTCTAGACCTGAAAAGCCAAATTGACACAAGACTAGAAATATAAATGTCGTGACTTGTTATAAGTCAAACGCCAATATCCTAGGAGGCCAACCGTGTAAATTATTCCTTTCCTTGATTTCTTGTATACCTTCCTTAATCCTCACAATTACCTTCTCAATCAGTTGTAACAATACTCTATATATATGTACACGCATAATGCGATTGGGCACAAATTTCATAGTGGAAGGAGTAAAGCTCTGTTGGGCCCAACGATTTTTCGGATTATACGAAGTGAGCTTATGACGTTTTGCCCAATATCCATGTATCCTACCCATGGGCTACGACCCAATTAACAGTGTTCTTAGTAGTTGAAACCCCTGGCTGGGCCTATGCAGAAGCCAGCTCGGCCCATTAGTATGTGATCTCGTCATTTGTGAATCTCGTCCAACTCCAATTCGGCACGGATGGAAGATCCAAGCATGGTTCTTGCTTTCATTGAAAGCCAGAAATTAATGGCCAAAGCTTGTTTGCTCAGTTCGGAATTTTTTGTTTCTGGCATTGCATATCCTCTTTTGCTGGGAGAATTGGGGTTTTTATGTTCTGGTGAATGTGATCTTCGTGAACAGTCGAAATAGAATTTTTCATAGGAAAAAAAAAGAAAACTAGTGTTAAATATGACGAATTCAGTTGATTTTCTGATATGGGTTCTCATCAATTTGGTTGCTTAGCAGCTACTAGTGATTAATTTTGCAATGTGGTATGTAATTCTGGTGATTGGGATGATGACCTCTCTTGTTTAGCTTCATGCTAAGGTAGAACATTTTATGTGGGTTTAATTCTATTTTTTTCCCACTAGGAGGGTGGTTTTTACAATATTATACTCCTACGTCTCATATTAAGTATCACATTTAGTAGAAGTATTAATTTTATGTAAGGTGTAGACCACAAAAACACATTCATAAGCTTACTCATCATCTTTTCAGGGCACAAGAAGACAAAAAAATTTCTATAACTTAGAAACTTAGATCCTCATGCTCTTCTGATGATTGTAAGAAGCATAGTTGAAGCTTTCTAATTAGTAGGAAAATAAAAAAATAGGACAATCAATATGGGACAAGTATTTTTTTTTAAATGAGATACTTAATATAGGACAAAGGGAATATTACTTATTTAAGTAAATAGGTAGTTTTTATTTTATTATGAGATACTTAATATATGCTCTTCCTTGGATAGATGAGGTAGGTGTTTTGCACAAAGCACACTGTAGGCAAATGGAAAACTTTTTCTCAACAGATAAGGCACATCACGTGTGAGAGTCATTCTTGTGAGACAAATTCCCTTGCCTCTTTATTTTAGTGTCTTTCCACTTTTTTTTGGGTTTACAGGGGTGTTCCAAGTCCTTTGGAGCAAACTAGAAAAAGTACAGCAACCGCAATCAGCCTCTTAACTATTCATTATATGACAAAATTCATTCCTTAATGCCCCGTTGGGAAGCATCTTCTATGCTACCCACTTACCTTGAGCCCAGCGTAGGGAATGCCTAGGATCCATTCATCCATGAGATCGACGATGCATACGTAAAAGCACATTAGTGTCAATATTACTGAAAATACAAATTTGTTACTTTCTTCTATATTATGTGTGTGTGTGTGTGTTTTTTTAGGTAAGAACCTATTATAGATGTCAAATTTGAAAAATACTCTTATTCCTTGTCAACTACTATCTCCATCCCACATCAATAGCTCTATTTGGTTTTCAAAATAAATTAATTTAAGAAACCAAATAGAACTAATAATGTGGGAAGGAGGGAGTACTATTATTTGAGAAAATTACACATACTTTCACCATCATCAAAATATTTACATATAACTAGTTACCTTGAATTTTTGCTTTCACATAATTTTTATAACAATGTTACACCTTGAAGTAAGGTTGTCAAAACTTGACCCAATACCTGACCATGCACGACCTTACAACCTTACTAATACAAGTGTTAGCGTTAGGGTTTTGGAAAATGGACCTTAGTAATATGAGGGTCAGATTAAGTAATTACCCAACTTATCCACCTAAACTAGGAGTGTCCTTTCACCTTACGAGGATATGTTTTGGTCTTTTTTCAACTACTAAATTAAAATCCTAAGATCTCATATCCACAATCTATCTAGAGTTTACAACATGAAGAAAATATGTACAAGATACACTCAATGTTTATTGAAAATGTAAATCATAGGAGATTGTTAAAGTAAACTTATATTACCCGTATAGTTGTTCAAGCTTTTAAGGTTAAAGTTAAGGTCAAGGCTCACCCGACCCGATTTGACCTACCCGACCCCTTTGAGAGCCCTACCTTGACTCACTTATCTCCAACCTATTTTATCTAAATACCAAAATTACCACTCACTGTATATTATGCATTTTCCTTCTTTCTCCACCTCCTCCACCACACTATTCTCTGCTGCCACGCTTGTGCTCCGACCTCCACCACTAAAGCTCCCCATCATGGCCTCAATGTCTCCTCGCTGCTGGCTATGGCCATGGCCAGGTCGTGGCGGCTAGTATGTGTTTAAAATTTATCCAAACATGTGTCATTAAGTATTGTATTTGATGGTAAAATTTATTTGATCATTAATTTTCTGCCTGTATCTATAGTTGACCTTTTTTATTCAATATTCAAGCAAAGATAGGCACTCAAAAATGCTACAAATGCACTCAAACTGAACTTAACTGTTTCATGGAAAGGTGTAAAATAAGTCTCGCTACTCTTTGGAAGCTCGAAAGACTACGCATTCAGTGGGTTGCCATCTTTCCACTTAGATTCTGTTTGTTACATCTAAATCTTGTTCATTTGCTAATTTCTATATTATTTATATAAAGAGCATAAAGTTTGGATCTTACTTAGTTAAGGTGCTGCAAAGAGTTTGTTAACGGCCCTTACCCATTCAAAACAACTAGTGAAAAATATCTGACCACATCAATACAGTTAGAAAAAGCTAATTTAGATCATATTGTGCTGATTCAGACCCATTCAGACTCATTACATGGATTCACTTTTAGGAAGCAAGAAATAATATCTCCGTAAGCTGGTGGTGAAAATTGTTATGATGATTTCAAAACGGAAAAAGTTCATACGAGCCCCGCCATCATGGGCTGCCAGATCGAAATCCAACAACGCAGGCATAAACTAATCTGCCTCTGCCCCCTAAGTTTGTGTACACCGCCTGACCAAATTCCGATGGCATACGATACCCGGCATAAACTAATCTGTCCCCTAAGCTTTTGTACACCACCTGACCGAAATCCGATGGCATACGATACCCAAGTTCACGCAGTTACACGTGTACCCGGGCTCATAAACAAATGCCTTTTTTACAAGTCTTGGCCCGGCCATCATCTACCATCGGATCCAAATCAAAGGGTGGACATTACCCAGCCTGCCCCCTCTGCCATGGTCCAGGCTCATACAATTTTTTTCCTTTTTACAAACATTTATAATTTCAAACAGGATCTTTCTATCTCTTTGCAAGAAAACTCTATTACATCACAATTTGCATTACAAAGTGTTTGCTTCCTTGTATGCAGTATGCACTCAAATATGGAAAAGATTAAGACAAAAGAATTAATCAACTTAAATTACAAAATTTTTTGGGAACTCTACAGCTCCTCTTCTGTAGTAACTCACAGATCTGGTCGTGCAGCATAGAACTGATAGCTTTTAACTTTATTTTGGATGTGGATGCCATCGAAGATCAAACGCCACATTGCCTCTGGTACAACATCCCTCTCGGCTGGTCATGAACACTATAGGTGTCTCATCTACTTGTTTTGTGTCTCAGCCACTATAATATTAACGAGTCATGAATATCAAGGTTTGCCATGATGACTTATGCACCAGCCTTTTACAGTCATTTTATGACTACTACGCAAGAAAACTACTCTTGCATGGATGGCTTTTTCTGCAACAAGGATGCTAAAAATGTAGAACATAGTTTGGTGAGTGGGGGAAGAAGGTGTGAAGATCCACTGAATATTGTTTCCCACGGTCTATCAGGTGGGAAATATGTGGCAGAAGAAAGTTGACCTCTTTCAGAGTCCAATTTGGATAGGTCTCCATAAATTGATGCATACCCAAATTGCCCTGCAAGTAAATAATTCTATTTTAGAACATTTTAGAGGATCTAGAAAAATCTTCAAGAAAAGAAAACAATAATTCACTTGATTGAAGGTTTCAGATGCAAGCAATAAGTAATTCCTCATGGCACAGCAGAGATATACATGATAACAAATGATAACATCAGAATGAACTCAGACATTAGTTTGTGATGAGCGAGAGAAAGAAGTGAATTTCACCTTCTTTTTCAAGTGGGGTTGTATCCTTACGACTGGTGTAAGAGTGATCCAACTTTAAGTTACAGGGATCAAAGATAACATATTCATGATCCCCGTTTATGTAGACAAGTATATCTGAAGGTATCTTTCCCCCACCACCAGTATCGTCATGGAAATTTGGTTGTACAAAACCAAGCCCACCTCCCTTTGCCTGAAACAAGCAGCAATAAAAATTGGAAATCACAAAAACATAGAACATATAATTCAAACCGAACAGACAAGTTCTACCAAATCATGAAGTTTAAAGCTCAACATTATTCAAATGTACCTTTTGCACAGTCCAAGTGGCCATGGGGAATGGGTTTTCCACATCGAACAATAAAATTGCCCCATCTCTGCCATGCAGAGAACTATCTGTGGATTCAGGGTCAGAGGGTTTCTGAAAATGTGCCAGAACAGCAAAACGGGAACCGTCCATGCTACAAGCCACAGCTGAAAGAATATGCAATCTCTGCTTAGCTGTCATATAACAGAAGAAAAAGTGCACTTGAAGGATTATCACAAAATGAAAATAATTAGCCCATCCAGCATATGTTGCATGGGCTGGATCCTTCCCTGTCAAGGGAGAGGTCTGAGGGTCAAATCCCTAGTGTGTGAAGGGTGCAGAAGTTCTTACCTATCAAAAGAACAAAAACAAAATGATAATTAAGTAAAGAATCAGTTACCTTCTGCAAAAAGCTTGTAGGACCACAAGGCAGATAACTTTGACATGTCCCAAACAGAGAGCTGTGGTGTCGAGCCCCTTGATAAAGTCACAAGATATTTTGAATTCCCAATAAAACAAAGTGTTGTGATTGGCTGAAAAAAAAGACCTCTTATTAGTTACTTGTGTTAAATGACGTTGGCCATGAACTTAAAAAACCATTATGGGCTTATACAAACCGCAAGAGTCTCTCCAATAACAGAAATGAGAGAATGTGTGTCAGGATCCCACAAGGTAACTAGCGCTTCAGCAGCAACAGCAAGAACAGATCCATCCGCAGAAAAAGAAGCAGCTGTCATGGGTCTTTTCCTAAAATTTATATATAAAAAAAACATCTTAATTTAATTTAAAATAAAACTAATAAAACAAGGATTTTACTGTTTTGAACAAATATTTCATATGAGCAGTTAAGGATAGGATTACTTGTATGAACCAACAGATTGGCATCTCCAACCACTTTTCTGATTCTTTTGATCTTTCGAAAAATTACGAACCCAAATCTGATCAATGAGATGACCAAAGCAACTAGTGAGAGAGGGAAGGAGGCAGGGAGAGCACAGGAAATAAACGAAGCTAACTACCTTGAAATCACCAACGTAGGAAGAGCTGACAGCCATGTCCTTCAAAGGATGAAATGCAACAGAAGATATTCCAGATACACTAAAAATTCGGAAAGGAGAACAAAAATAATTCTAAATAAATGTATTTAACCTTATAAAGAACAAGTCTCTAAAATGTCAAATCTTTTAGGTTTAAACAATTTCAAGTGACTTTCAGTTAAAACCTGTGAGGTTCAAAAATGACAGTGGACAAGGTGTACTCTCCACTGCGGGATCCAACATCCCAAAACCGGAGAGCTACAAGACCCCCTATACCCTCTTCAGGGAGCTTAACTTCTACAGTACCCATCTTGGAACCATCTTCAGAAAGAGCTATCAGAGTGACAAACACCTGCAACATGCCATCAATAACAAATGTACGTAAATCTACAAAATAAAGAGAATAAAATTGGAAACACATAAATATAAAATAGTAAGATAACAATTCTTGTCATAAAAAATAAAAACAATTTATTGTTTCCCTTGTTAAGTTTCTAACATGAATCCATGCTTATCATCAAGTTCTTTGGAAGCCAATTGACAGTCAGCAATACCCACGAATGAATAATTATGGCCCTGCTAGAATGAGGGGAGGGTCCTGGACAGCCAGACTTGCTATTTCTAATACTATCACAAGATTTACAATGTAATAGAAAAATACAAAAGCTTTCAAATAGTGTATTTATCTGCATACCGTGACATCATCAACAGGCTGATAATTTCTTTCATAAACCTGAACCTGTAACAAGTAACAAGTTATCTTCAGATTCAAACCAGTACTTTCCCCATTACAAATATATATCCTAATGCTGGAGTAGATACAGTTTTCCAAATGAAAAGAGCAAAATATTTCAAGGTGAGATACCTGTGAAACCTCACGATTGTCAAACAAACTGTAAAATTGGATGCAATAGGTCTCGGTGCGAAGAGCAACTAAGCCAGCACGTCGATCAAACACAAATGCACCATTGAACCCTTTGTCTATCGGTGGCAATGCACAGGGAGGCTGAACAAATAATAAACATCTTCTAGTGCTAATAAAAAAGGACAGAACCTCATATATATAAATCACAATACTGTGGGTCAACATAACAGATCTCAGAGTACAAGCAAACCTTTATTCCAGAAATTGACTTCAAAATTTCCAAAGAAGGCATCCTTAGCAGGTGAATTCGATTATCCGTACAAGACACCTGAGATTAGCATCAATAACCAATAAATATATAAATTCCACGTGGATATTTCGGAAATTCATTAGTTTTTTACTGAACATTAGAATAGGCAGTCCTGTAATTGAAATGATCGAAAGTTTCATTTATGCCACTTTTCTTACAGAGGAAAGAGTAGGATCCGGAGATTCTACAAAATATAACAAGGGAGATCCGATATGCGGTAGGAATTTTTTCTTTCCTGTGTCCAGCTGCCAAACCACAAGAGTACCCTCTCTTCCACCTAGTAATTAAAAAAAAAACAGAAATGAAAGAGAATAAATAGCAAGGAACTTGCAATTATAAAATTATATTTTATAGCAAACACATAAGGAAAAGCATATGAATACTTGGAGATATGCACATAGAAGACCTACACGCACACGAGAATAAAATCTTTAGGCATACCTGAAAATAAATAAGAACCATCTGAGGAGAAAGAAAGACATTTCACTTCAGATGGGTGCCAATGCCAAGTGGAGCAGGAATCAGCATCATTGTCACCTCTCACCCCAGGTCTATCTTCTTGTATTTTTATTTTTTCACCACCTTCCGATTTTGAAAAATGAGCCTTCCCAAAACTTCTCCACACTAGAATCCTTCCTGTGGCATCACCTCCTGCTACAATCCTTTCAGTAGGATGGAATGCAAAAGTAGTGAAATTCTTTGTATGATGCAGTTTTATTTTCTTGACTTCATCATATTTATAACTTTTTCCAGGAACTTTCCAAATGTGCAGTTTCCGCTTGTTCAGAATGCCGAAAAATTCCCCACTCTTACTAACTGTCAAGATCTCTATTTTCCGAGTCTATAATGAAGAACAAACAAACATATACTTTGTTACAAGAAATTTTCAGACCAGTTATCAGAATGTTGCTTTGTTCACATATATTTCTAATCTAAAAGAATAAGTACAAAAAGAAAATGCATCAGATTTCACCTCTGCAAGTGGTCCTCCAACCAACCGGGACTTATTTAAGTCGACCATACAAATGCGCCCATGCAATTTACGCTCCTCACAAGATTTGTCCATGTTTCTTACTGATAAGAAGGCAAAATTATTTAATGGCATCCCGCAGGCCTCAAATCCTGGACTTGATAAGTACGGAATTACCTAGAACAAGGTTAAATATGATTAAAGAATTCGACTCTCATAGCTGAACAAAAGCCACAATGCACTTGATATACATAGATGTTATTTGACACCAATTCATTGTAATTGTTAAAAGTGAGAGGACTCAGTATAGAGCCACACTAAAAATTTCAAACCATGAATGCAAGGGGAAAAAATCTATATTAAAACAGCAATTCCTACCATGGAGAAGATAGGAAGTTTCACGTTGATCTTCTTCATCAACTCCAGAATAGAGAAATCCCAGTAACAAAGGGTCCCATCTAATGAAGATGTCCAACAATAGCTCAAAAATTTGCTTGCAGAGGAAGATGCTGGTACAACGATCACAGAAGTGACAAGGGCAGTGTGACCCTCCAATTCTGCAACCTATCAAAAGCAGAAGGTTCAAATATTTTCTTATATGAAGTTCATGACCTGTCTAAATGCCTAATTGACACATATATGTCCAGACAAATACTGAAATCTAAAGTACCTGCATGCCTGTGGACGTACTGAAAATTGACACAGTGTGTCCAGTACAAACAAGTATTTTCGTGGCATCATTTGAGAATGCCGGAGGGGAAGTGACAAAACTTTTACCACCACTAATCATGACTCCTGGTGTTTGAGCAAAACTGAACTGGGATAGTAAAGGTCATCATGAGCATTTAATTGCTTAGTTAATAATACTGGATCACTAAGATAATTAAAAGATATAGCTTGTAACTTTCTTCTCTTCTGAACAAAATGTAGCAAAAATTGCTAAACTGAACGTAATACGATGCGATTACATCCACCTAATATTGTCATTGCTTATCCACATAGATGTCTCATAAACGATAACAGTTACTGTCAAACTACATTCATCCCAGAAAGAAATGCACCTCAAGTAACCATACGACTAACATGTAGAATAATTCGAAATAATCGATAAGCATTGAACTCGTAATGTCCTGAAAACCTTGATACAAGAAACCACCATAAGAATGCAAAACCCCACACTTACCCATAACTAGTACTGCTGACAAGCAGCATGTCTTCAGTAATTCATTTTTTTGGGAACAGAGACTCAAAAACAAGCATCACTCCTTGAAGTAGTACTTAGAAGCATTACATGCACATATTACAGAAACGACATCCAAAGCTTAATCACACACCATGTACAACCACACAGTGGCACACCTTTGAACTTAAATCCAACGCTAACTTACAACAAAACGAAATGTAGCGCAGGAGGACCATCTTACAAAGTGTGGCAGGACTTTTGCTTCCTTGCAGCTGATGATTTCTAAATCTTGAAAACAAATAAATTGGTAAGAAAACAACCAGTAATAGCCATTCTCCACCCAGCTCTAGCAAAATTCGAAATTCATCTTCTCCCGAGAATTTCACGAGACACAAACCGAAGCCCACATGCATAAACTGCATAAACAGTGAGTTTAAATGATTCTGACAGCTCTAATCAACACAGAACACCCAAATCCCGTAAAAAAACGATTTTTTGTATCAACAAAATGGAGCTGCATCCGTTATACATAGTAACATAGGCGAGAGAGAAAGAAAGAGAGAGAGAGAGAGAGAGAGTGTGTGTGTGTGTACTTGAGAGGCAGGAAGCGGAGGAGGTGACGGCGGCGGGGGGCGGGGGCCGGTGGAGAGGGGAGGCGGGAAAGATGGAGGCGGAGGGTTTTTGGAAGGGTTAATGGCCCGCCCTTACGGAAGGATTCGGCATCTCCCGACTGATCGACGTGGGCCCCAATGGGCCAAGGTTAGGTGGGCCCACGAAGGAAGATCACGTGAATCTTAATTTAGTATATTAAGTTAAATGTATCACTTGAAACATCGACCGACCTTAGCTCAGTTGGTAGAGCGGAGGACTGTAGTAGTCTTGCAGATATCCTTAGGTCGCTGGTTCGAATCCGGCAGGTCGGATTTTTTTTTTTGTTTTTTAATAAAGGGCGTACAGCCTTTCTTATAAGGCCGAGCAATTTGATGTGTACAAACTCTTTTCTTTCTATTTTTAAAAAATAAATTTACTATATATTATAAATTTGATGACATTAAATTAACTTTTTTTTATTCTAAAAAAAATGCTCCTACGTTGCAAAGCTATTAAGGTCTTCATTGCCCATTTTATAGAAAAGTCTTGTATGGAATTTATTGATCAATCATATAGATCAATTAATATGTGACAAGTTATTTTTATCTTAACATCCTAAATTTTTCCCTTTGGGCAGGTTGGAGAGAGCATTGGGGATTAGGGATGCCGAGTATATGGTAAAACTTGACCCAACTCTAATGGGTCAAGTTTCAAAAAACTTGACCCAAATAGCTATTCGGGTTGGGTTTGGTTTTTAGGTTATCCAACCCGACCCGACCTGAATATAATTATAAATATAAAATTTTAATTTGTTATATGTTTACTATTATTATTATTAAAAAAATTAATTTTTTTATTTTATTTGAGTTAAATGGGTTGGGTTACACTCTTCTTAAGTGGTATTGGGTTTGAATTTGGTAAAACTCGACCCGGTGGCAACATTATTGGAGATAGAAAGTAAACTTGACTAATAGGAGTTTACTCGAGGCCCAAAGATCTTAACCAAGTAGGTTTGCTCTAATACCAAGATGCATTTTTATTCATTTTGTCTACAAAATTTGGAAGATGAATATGTTTGGCGATTAGGTGGCGATAGGATGGTGGTAGTAATGGTGACAACTATGGGTTAAAATTTTAAACAAATACTACAACAACAAAAGCCATATATACACCTTGATCAAATTTTATATACTTCAAGGTAACATAGCAACATCACAAATTGGTTTTGAATTCCCATATATTATATTTTTTTAAATATTAAAATTCAGTATCAATAACATTAAGGGTGTTGGATGTAAAATAACCCTGCTTCCCAAAAGCTCAAGATATCCTCTTTCTCAAAAGGGTCGATCCGTTAAGAAATATATATTTTTTTATATTATATTCTAAAACCCTCCGTACATACACGCATCTATCAAGTGTGACACAGAGGTAAGACATCCCAAAATAGAGTGCTTTGATGCCATACAAGATAACAATGTTTACCTTGATCTATTAAAAAATGGAAATTTTATATTCCTACACTAGACCAAGATGGGCACCAGTATTATTCTATAAGCTTAATAACTACTTGGATTTACAACCATAGATTAGTGTGGTGTATTTGATCTTCTCCTACTCTATAATTGTTGTCACATCCTTCTATTAAACGAGTCCAGCTTGAACTGGTCGCCCACTCGCCCCTTTTCCTCTTGCTGGCCACCAGCCACCGCCCCCTATGGACTTATTTGAAATCCTAAAACCACTTCTATGATGAGATGGATTCCTGCAGATTTGATAACCTTTTCAGTTGAACAAACTAGATTTCTGATGAATTTTCAAACTCTAAAAGGGCCATTTGTTAACTGTGTTGCTTGGAGCCGATGCAGGAACAATATGGAGGTTCATGAACAAGATTTGAACTACATAAATATTCAATATAAATTACATTTAAGGAATTTGATCTGTACTAGTTTCAAACTTATCTTGTTAATTATGTGAACCAATATCATTAGCATCATAAAGGCTAATCCTCGTATAAAAATATAAAAAAGTTAAATTCTTATGTTAAATGTTTGCTTTTTTTGTCACTCTTCACATAAAAATAACTAGTAATAGTATCTAGAGTAAAAACTTGCTACTAAGTTTTTTACATGAATTTTGTACCATCATTTTGGTTTTGATAAAAGTTTAGTACTCCCTCTGTTTCACATTAATTGCAACATCTAATTTTATAAAATAAATTAAAATTAATTTATTTTTAAAAATCAAATAAAGTTATTAATTTAGGACAGAGAAAATATGATATAGAATCCATGCTGTAATCCCAACGAGGGCAAACGATGATCATAAATAAATTGGTTCAGCAAATATAAAGCATAAAACAATTTTAATCACTGCCTCATAGAGTCATTTAAGCCTATTAGTGGGCCCCACATTGAAATCAAAGCCCCTGACGCCTAAAGTCTGAACAAGTGAACAATGCAAAAGTCTCAACTGCTAGAGGCACCACAGCCAACCACCAACATGTTAAAGTCCATGGCACATAAGCTATGGTGGCGTATAATCCTCTCCAGAGATGCCTAAGAGGGTGAACTAACCAGGCCACACAACAACCACCTCCCCAGACATGAAGCCAGACTCAGTCCCATCCCCCCTCATCCTATAAATTCCCAACCTCGTACAAGTTTCTTCATCACCCAGCCATTCATTCAATCTCTTCCAACTAGCACTAGAGCCTATAGTCATGGCTTCTAGCAGTGTCTCGCTCCTCTCCTTCTGCCTTCTCCTCTTTGCATTGGGCGACCGCACTTGCCTTGCGGCACGGCATTTGTTACAGGCCCCTCTCCCGCCGATGCCACCCCTACCGCCGATGCCTAAGCCGGGGACAATGCCCCCTTTGCCTCCAATGCCCAACCCTGGGACACCACTTCCAAAGCCTACATTGCCGCCCATGCCGGCCTTGCCCCAGCCAGTAGTGCCAACCCTCCCGAAGCCGACGATCCCACCGACGCCAATCATGCCCATTCCGACCATTCCTATTCCGACCATCACCTTTCCGACCATCCCCACACTCCCTAAGGTCATTTTGCCACCAATGCCTTCTATCACTATCCCTAAGTTACCATCCATCACCTTCCCCACAATTCCTCCTCCCCCTAAGCCATGATATGTAATGTTGCTTATGGAGTAGCATGTGTGGTTAGATGGATACCTACATTTGATGTAATAATTGTGATTTTATGTTCCATAGTCGACCTTGTACTGCTTTTATTTTTATCTGCATTTCTTTCTCATGTGTTGTGTGAATTAGTATATTTGTGATAAAAAAATGTCTTTCTCTCTTATTGCCTTATTATTAAGCGTCATTCCTATCTTCGTGTACACAAGACTACATTATCACCGACCACAGCATCTAAGCATTACTCAAATGCACAACAAAAAGAAAATCAGTGAAATCCTATGCTTTGGTGGCGCCACAAGACATCCAACTTGGCTGTAAATGCCTCAAACCAACACACAATAATACACAAGTAATAAAAAATTTAAAATAGAAAAAATAATAAATATTATCATGTGGTTCAGCAACGCCTACCTCCATGATCAGCAACAACAAATCTACTAAGTGAGAATAACCAGTTACAATTAGCTTTTCCCAGTTCTACTTTGAAAGCCCTAAAGGGAACCCACAAGCATAAGAGAATAATACAATTTTCCTTCCCTGCAACCCACAAATTTTCCCACGTCTAACTCCTCCCGTGACCCATATGTGTTGACGTTATAAGCGTTCAAGTTAATTCACTTGTTTGAGTCCCAATAAAATTCTAGATTCCACTGATCCAATCCCCATTCAAGTCATAATAAGAAAACACTTTTGACACGTTTTTGTCACCATAACAAATGGCAATGCTATTTTCAAAGGATTGACCAATGTGCCAATAAACTCCGTCTGCCCCACATTAATAATCTAATTTGGTTTTTGAAGATGATTTTAGTTCATCTTGAAAAACCGGACCATTAAAGTGAAACATCCCATGTATTACATGGAGACAGAATATCCCATGTCTAATACCAAATAAAGTAACAGTAGAGCACTACACCATGCATGATGCTTGGGTGCTTGCCCATTGTTGTTGTGGAGGAAGTTGATTTTCATGTTCCTCTGAAAAAATTTAGGGCACACCTATCCACCCAGCCGTTTGTAAAATAGTTGGGCATGAGCATTTTCTATGCTCCTTGTTGACAGTGAGCCTACCGCAAGGATAACATGGGAGGCATCTATCCAAAAATTCGATAGTACACACGTTATCACATGTTCAGCAATAGGCCAATGATGCAAATATGTGCTAGCTTGTATATCGTAGATTTTAAATATTAATGGCTCGCATGCATTCCTTATACTAGGCTTACTGTTAATATAGAACATAAAAAATATTTCCCTCATGTTGATGATCACTTTCACTAATTTTTTTTAGAGACCGCCTACCCTACTAGTTGTGTGTAAGCAAGGGGGCAAAACCCTTAGATGAAGATCATACGGCTCCCCCACCTCTCATCCCCCTCTTGCAGCCAAAACAAGAGATGGGTGGGCGTTCAACAATCGGGGTTGAGTCAAACTGGCCAGGCCAACTCATCCTCAGCTTCTATTTCCGTCATCTAGGCCAATTCAACCGTGTCTTCTATTTCCATCATGAAAAGTTTTTCGTCATCTAGGCCAACTTAACCCTGTCTTCTATTTCCATAAAGGGAAAACATTTTCATGCTCCTCAATAATAATAAGCCTCACATAAGCCACGCTTGGGAACCCTTAATATTTAAGATCAATAACGAATGAATAAAAATCATCGATCCATTAAAAAGCTCCATAACTCTTCTGTTTTTTCATCTGTTTTTTTTATGCCCGCAAGACAGTACATACAGCTAGTGCCTGCACGTTGTCCCAGAAACACAAGCACCTCTCTAAATTCTTGGTCATAATTTGTTTCCCAACGATTTCCATGTGTTCATTCATTTTTTAGAAATTCTTCTTCAAAATGGAGGAATTCACATGCCATTAAATTTTCTAGGCTTCTACCACTTAGGAATAACATGACAGACAATTCTCGCGGCTCTCAAAATTCAAATCAAACAATGAAAGAAGCACTTTGCAGAAGAGCATGAGGCACACAATCGGGTAGAGCAAGAGATCCTTCAGCACTGAACTTACTACATGTAAATTCGAAATCAGTAACTAAAAAAAATGGTCGCATTCAGGGGAATTTATTGGCAGATAGCAGTGAGCATTTAATTTACACATTAGTTTTGCTATGAGCCTCCAAGAGAGGATTGGCTAAGAATATACACAGGCAACAATGGGAGCATTAATGGTCACGAAATGTCCGATGGGCTGCCCTATGGTTTTTCCTTTCCTAATGGCAAATTTTCAGCACTTCGAATTTCCATTGCAATAGTGAACCACCCCGTTGCTGTGAGCATCCTTTCTCTTCAGATTTGGCCTATTTAATCCCCAAATACGAATTGTCCTATCGTCGCTAGCCGACGCCAACATGTGCGGATTCACAGGATTCCAACTGACAGCATTAACAGCCCCAGAGTGCCCAGGCAATACCTCTAGCAGCTCTCCTGTGCCCCTATGCCATATATAGACCTGCAAAAACGAAAAATCAACAATGAGCAATCTAGGGTAAAGGGAGTAAGGGACTCAGGAAAATAGCTCATCCATTTGCCTAAAGCTTTGTCCGGCAGACTTTTTTAGAACAAACGCCAGTGCAGTACATTCGTCTTCCAATATAAAAAAGCCCTGCATAGATGATATGACAATGAATACCAAAAGCAAAAATAAGCCACCCTTTCTTGTGCTGGTTGGAATCTCTTCCAGTTAGAGGAGAGGTTCCACGGTTGAATCCCTATGGGTATAGTGTGTGGGGGGGGCAAGGGATCCATAACAAGCCAAAAAATAAAAAGTTCAATTGATCCTGACCATGCAAATAAAAGATATTGTCACTATACCTTTCGGTTGATCTTTGCCAAACCATGAATTTATGACGAATGTAGCATGGGTTAATCACAAACCCCCTTTCTGACTGAATTTTCAAGGCTGATGGAAATATTCAGTCACACGGGAGAATGACCAATAGAGGCAACTGATTTGTGTGGAAAACAAATTTACTAGGCCCAGGAAGCACAATAGCGGGGATACAATTAATCAGTAAGGGACCGAAGATCATTATGTCTAGGAAAGGTATTCACTCATAAGATGTTAGAATAGAACAGAATGTAGCATAACCTTCTCAGCCAAGCACGCCAGATTAATATCATATATAATAGAACGAGGAAAAAAACCAGAGAAACCTACAATATGCATGGGCAACTAAGTATGACCCTACAAAGTCAATTTTTAAAGAAACATAATCTTACCTGTGAGTCTTCACTCCCACTAGCAATGAAAGCTTGCTCAAACCCTCCAAAGCAAGATCTTATAACAAACCTGCTTCGCTTGTGCCCTTTGTATTTTGCCACAAGTTTCAGATCTCCAACTATATTCCACATATGTATCTCTTGATTCACAAGATTGACAAGCACAAACTTATTATCTCTTGACAGTGAGAACGAAGTTATCGTCTGCTCTTCCTCTATCAGCCTCTCAACTTTCGCTTCCCGTTCAAGCAGCATAATTGCATTTTCTCGACACATTGTAATGATTTGCTTACCGTCTGAGGTAACTGCCATGTCTGAGATCCTCAGGGTCCGTTGCCCTTTCCAAGATTCAACCTCTTTTCCGTCCAAGTCCCACATACAAATGCTCTTATCAGTCAGACCAGTCAAAACCCGACTTCCATCGGGCAGCCAACCACAAGAAACTAATCCAAAAGTAGATTTCTCATAAATGTGGAGGCATGAGCCTGTGCTGACATCCCAGCGGCGAACTGACTCTTCCATTCCACATGTAAGTATCTGACAGTCATCAGGACTCCAAGCAACAGTTAGGATCGGTTTTGAATGACCAGTTAGGGTGTGTTGCAGTGTAGCAGTTCCATCCTCATTAACCTAACATGTCAAACATTGTATAGCGTAACTTTAGTTGCCTCCATAATCTATGTTCAACAAAAATGAAGAAACAGTTCAAGTATATGTCAGTGGAAAACAAAAGCATTAAATCTTTAATACACCAGCAAAGACTACAATATCACTGCTTAGCCATTTTGATTTATTTAATTCTTTATTTCAAATAATATATAAAGTATGACACATTTTAAAAAAATGAAGCTTCTTTCCTTTGCTGAGTTATGAGAACATCAAGATTGAATCAAGAGTATCAAAATTTTCTCCAAGATTCTATACAGAAAAATAGCCTAACCAGAGAAAACTTATCAAAATGAACTCCCAAGAACTCCCACTTCTACAGAAGTTAACTTGTTTCTTCCAATTATGACGATCACAATGCAGATAATAACAACATAACACTTGGAAATGGTCTTATTTCATCGTACTAAAAAAAAAATAGTGCTCTTTTATATTGACATGAATGCCATAAACTTTTGCAAGAATCCAATGGTATTTTGACAAAGGGGCAAAAGAAAAGTTAATTCATTATATCAACTTTTCATTCAATATAGTTGTGTTCTTGCCTGAGCCTACAATCACTTCACTGATATTATAACAGAGGTATCAAAAACAGACTATGGCAACACCTTCTTCAACTCACGTTTTTTCAGTTTCTTTTAGTCAACCAGAATAACACCCAACCAGGAAGCTGTCTAGTTCATTCTTAACTAAACCAACAAAGTTAACCCACAAAAGAGGTTGAATTGTCTTTTTCTCAAACTGCTAAAAAGTCTGGTCCTCGTAGATCCCAACTGACCAGCTAAAAAGGTCATTTGCTCAATTCATTAATAGATATTTAATTTTTAAGGATAGAAAAATATCCCAACAGGCAAAAAACTAGTGGCATCCATCCATAAATTGTGTCTGCATGCCAAAAAGAGGATTTATATTTACATCATCTACAAAATTTACTCTAATATCAGAAATATTCCCCTGTCCTTTTGCATTTGAAGAGACTACCATAATCTGTTTAGACAGTACAATTTACAGCTTTTCCATTTGAAAATAACAAAAGTTCCAGGTACAACTCCACAATATGTTTGATCAGAATTACAAATATACAAAATCTATAAGGCTAAATTATACTTACACCCTCGACCTTTGTCAAAAATACTCTTACACCCCCTGACGTTAATTTAGCCACTAATTAAAATACACAAATAACAAAAATGTCCCACTTAACTCCATAAACCGAAATTTCTCTTCTGCACTGTTCATTCCCATTCCAAGGACATCGCCAACTGCCACAACCCTCTTATCCCTGCTACAGCTCCATTGGCCTTCAATGACCACAACCCCCAATCAATGTCAGGGGTGGTAAGCAGTGTTTTAAAAACCGACCCAAACTGGCCAGTTGAAGCGGGTTCGACCAGACCCAGTAAGATTTCCAGGTCAGGTCATTTACCAATTAAATCCAGGTTTACCTGGTTGAACCGGAAAAGCCCAGACCCCAGCCACCAATCCGGATTGGTGGCCAGGTCAATTTTAAAAACACTAGGTGTAAGTGAAGAAGGTCAATGGCTCTGTGAACATTAGGGGTGTAATTTTGGAAACATGAGTGGGCGTAAGTGGAGTTTCGACAAAGGACAACATGTCGTAAGTGTAATTTACCCTATCTTTTGGTATATAAAAGATCATCATTTAGCTACAGATATCACATCAGATTCCAAGTCAAGGCAGTACCAATGGTATAATGAATTAATGCTTGCTTGCCCTGTGTAAGAAAAGGCTGAACATTCGCCCTGTTGAGAAATGATATGATGCTCGCAGTAGACAAATTCTCATTTTGTCCACATATATGCATTTGATGGTATATGAAATTTAACTAGGATATTATGAAAAAAATATGATAAGCTTACCAAAGTCTATATTTACAATTATGCATAGCCATTTTCATCGATTAAAACTTTCCATTTTCAGTTCCACTCAACTGTACCAAAACTTATTTATGGTATGACCTAATAAAGAAATGTGCCACCTTATTGTTCCGCTTGCTACAATCCACAGGCATTTCAATTTTCTGCAACATATGGATCATTTAATGACTTATCTTTGTCAACAGAATGAAGCAATTTTTTTCTTCCTCCAGTAAGTTATATTTCCAAAGGCATTACTGACCATTTTAAAATCTTTTGGCTCTGAAATCTAGTACTACACTACTACTCAAGAACATTTTTATTGTTTGGACTGAAAAAGGTCAAAATAAGACTATCAAATGCACAATAGGAGCAGAAATGCCCCACCTACTGCAGGTCGATACAGCAACAAACAGTCAAGTAAGATACTCCTTGCAATTCTCTCATATGGTAAGTACAGAAACAATGTAAATATTTCCCACAAAAATCATATTGTAAGTATTACCTCCCATATTATTGCAGATTGATCATGCGATGATGAAGCTAGATACTTTCCATTATTTGAGAACTGCAAGAACCAGACTTCATCGCAATGTGCCTGCAAAACCTGTTTTATATATCAACAATGTTAGACCATCCTGGCAGCAAGCCAGCAATTAAAACAATAGATATTAACTTTGATATTTGTGAAATGAATCTCTACCTAGGAAAGTATCAAATATGTCCTAAAATTTAACTCATTTCTTTGCACGCATTAAACATGGCCATTATCCTACCCCATCATTCCTCCTTATGATGACATTTAATGAACTTACATAAAGTTATAAGCTTTACTCCGTACAAACTTATAAGTATTAGTACCTTTTCGAGACAGAGGCAATAAATAGTTATGCGTAATAGAAAAAAGAAAATCAGTTTACAAATGCTGTCCTCGACAATAAAATTGAACGAGCTCAGTGGCTTCAAACCTGCACAGTATGAGAAGGAATTTGTTCTCGCCCACACTGGTGATCTGAATACAAGGACATTGAACTATCCAAAGAATTATGAAAGACACAAGCTTCCCTCTGAACATGTAAAGCCTGTTCCACCAACTGTTCCAGTCTCCGCTCCGGAATCATAATTGTGGGAGGAAGCAATTTTTGTAGTTCCTCCAACAACTTAAAACGCACATTTGGATCAAAGCTATCTTGATTTGTGGATTTTAACAATTCACGTTGAGAAGGGGCAACAACACAGCCACAAAGCTCATGGACTCGCTTTGTGTTAATGCCAAGTGGAGCAATTTCAGCCCTCAGTGTTGTTAAGGCATCCATGACTTTGTTCTTTTCAAGGAGCTCAAAAAACTTTCGCTCCAGTATAAGAAAAGAAGCAGACTTGAGAATCTTTTCATCTGACAAACCAATTCTTTGCAAAGTAGCAACACTTTCATCCCATTGCCCATCAAGTACTTGGCTTCGGAACAGGTTAACTACATAGGAGTGTAAAGGGATTCCTGATTCTTCTTCTAAAAGTTTACCACTTTTTTCATAGCCAAGAGAATAAAGCGCTTTTGTTATAATCCTGACAAATTCAACCCTTTTAATTACACCTTTAGAGCCAACCATTGCTTCATCGCTTGGGGAAGGTAGAGGTCTAGCCATAAAGTCTCCTACAGAGCCACTTGTGGGCCCAGTAAGAGACAAATTATTTGAAAGGCTCCTCAATTCTCCTGGGATCACTTTTACACGTTTTGAAGGTGGTTCATCTTCCTCTACACCTCCCATGAAATGCCCAATTCAGCCCATATATTAGACAACCCAGAAAGAAATAATTCAACTGTGAATGAGGGGACTTCTATGTTTTCAAGTATGGCTCAGTGTTCCAGAATTCCTGCATAGAGAAAAAAGAGGGGTATATTACGAAGGAGAACATATTCCATGACCTTGATCAACATATTTGCCCATACAGGCTTTTGTCCACAAACACAAATTTATGTAGAGATTTCAACTACTTAATTCAACAGCCCAAAGCACATTGAAGGAGAACACAGATAACAACTAGTTTCCATGGGGTCATCAACAATTTATCCAATTTGTATGGGGTCAGCGACCCGGATTCTGCTGTGTTATATGAAGAAGAAATCAGAGAGAGATACACATTATCATAAAACACAGAGCATTTCGCAACAAAATCTGTACTTTCTTTTCATTGCTAATAATCAACTCTGCCAGTTCATTTTAATCAAAAAGATTGAAAACGCGGCAAGAAAACTAGCTTCAAACTAAATATATTGAGTTCATCAGTTTTATACAAGAACAATATCAATTTGGATGATACTATATGTCATCCACTCAATACATGAAAAAATTGAGGGCAGGTGCAACAGAAATCATCTACGTTTTCAGCAAAAGATGAAAGTACATTACATGGTACTTCCAACTAAATTCTGGTAGATTTTCAGTAAAAATATTAGAAGCTTACGGCAAACTCATCAGAGGCAATGCCGAAGATATCTTTCCAGAAAGATACTGTTCAGTACAAATGTGTTTTCCAGGTAATGATAAAACGGCATTTCGTCATTGACTCAACATTTCAAACTGTATGCCGACACAACCTGATGATACATATTATCCATCCAATTTTGTTGTTTCAGTACAAACATCAGTATCAGTATCTTATCGACAGTATCGCAAACACATGACTGCCAATGAAGTTTGCTCGCACAATTACATATAAAATTTTACAATAAACTCGCTTACATAGACATAAGGCGAACATAAAACAACAAAGAGAGCGTGGGGATTCTAATTCCAATTGATGATTATAAGAAATTCAGAATCTCAATAGACCACACCAAGGAAACCGAGAAAGACGGCAAAACAAATTAAAAAAATATATAAACATCGTAACCCCGACCCACCGAAGATGATGCAAGAACATTAAGAAGCGAAAGAGTTTCTAACCTGAAAAACTACAACTGATTCTGAAGATTTTTCCGATCTAGACCCGCCAACCCCTAAATCCCACAACAATCACAGTACCCAGATTAGATAGAGCACAGATGACAGCATCCAGATGCTGATTACGCTCAAAGAACCGATTTTGGGTCCAAAGAAGGAAGACCCATGTAAGAAATCCACCTAAACAACACCAAAGACATAGCACAGAGAGATGCAGATAAGAAAAGAAGGCTAAATCCCTCACAAAAGACTGTTCTTTTCCCGTCCTCCTCCCTTATATATTTTTCCCAAGTGGGTCTGTTTTGCATCTGAAGTAAAAAACAAAAGATTTTGATACAAGAGGAGGGGAAGAAAGCAAATGGGCTATATGTGGTTCTTGTGATTGAGTCCACCCTTCAGCCTGTTCAGACCCATGTGAGGCAGGGGAATGGATTATTTTTAAGAGAAGGTCTTAAGGGGAGGAGAGGGGAGGGAGAGGGATATCTTGGCGTGAAGGAAACCACCTCTGAGTGTGAGAGAATCTGTGAAAGGAAGGTCCTTTATACTTAGGAAGGCCCTTTTTACATTTGGTACTGGGGACGGAAAGAGGGGGGACGTGGGCAAGATGAGCAGCAGGATGTGTCTCCAATGTGCTCGATGTGTGTGTCTGTTACACCACACTCTCCACAAATGGTGAATTGGGCAACTTGCCACCGTTTCCCATGTTAGGCTTGAAACCTTCTTTTGCCCTGTTCTTAGGGTGGAACCCACATCAGGGAGGGATATATACTTCCTAGAGTATATGCTAATAAAGGGGCCCAAGCTTCATGTACAAATTTGTGTTCAAACTCATTATAAAGTTGTTGGGATTAGTTGTTGTGTATAAAATTGGAGGTTAATGGAAATGGAATTACATGCCAAAGTTGGAGATTAGAGATAGGCTGAGGGTGGCCAAGAATTGGCCACTTGCACCTCATCAACCTAAAGATATAGAGCATCATGAACGGAGTATATCATATACTCCTATTATCTAATATACTCTTCTTTTGCTACAATTTAATATGCTTTACACGACAATTTGGGGTGACCCTTTTCTTTTTTATTCTTTTTGCAATTCGCTGATTGTCATTGTTGTTGCTTTCTATTTTTAATGAGGGGGGTGGAATAAATTACATTCGACCATCTACATTGTTCTCAAATCTAAAGCTGCGGCTGCTAGCTGAAAATAGCTGCTATTTGCTTAGGCATTTGCATGACTTTGATTGAGTCCAGACGCCGCTGCCTTACATGGATGGATTCAGAGGTAGTGAAAATTTAGAAAGAATAGGCTCTCGAAAAACAACAGGAGGCTTTTGCACGTTTTTTCACCAATGTAGGTCTCCTATTTTTTGTTTATTTTATTTACAATCATTGCATCAAATTATTGGACTCTCAAGGACCTAGACTTCTTACGACTCCTGGCTGTCTTATTGCCCATTCAAATGTGTAGGACAATTGAACTCGACCAATTGAAATGCTCTCAGCCTGGATGTCACGGTATTTGGGCAGGTAGATATGTACATTAATAAAAGTTAAACAGAATTCCAAGTTGTATAGCCGTTGAAGTCTTCACCATCCAGTCAAATTGCTGGTTTTAGACCGCTCATCGAAAGTATCACGTGTCCAGAATCTGAACCTAACTTCTGGTATTCGTGTTACCCCTTTAGACAAATCAACATTTTTCCATGAACAATCAATACTAGTCCCTGCAAGCTCCCCCAAATAGAACCACTTGACTAGTTTGGTTAACGCTTTCCAACCAATAGCAACCTTGATAGTGTCTGAATAACTGTCAGAAGAAGACAAATAAAATCAGTAACGACTGGACTGCTGTTTTTTCCTTTATTTAGGTAAAAGAGTGGATAGCTTAGTCCAAGAGGGACTTCAACACATTTTTTAAAATAAAAAACAGGGACTTGAGCAAACCAAAATGACATGGCACAAGCCAACCTACTTGGGACGGCATAACTTTTACACTACAGTTCGCAAATAGTCCTCAACTTCTGTAGCACCATTTTGTTACCAAACAAAAGAAGCATTGATCAAGGCAAAAAGCACTTTAAAAAGTTCAGTAGATGTAATTACCAGACAAGGTAAAGAAGCTTAATTATAATTCAAAAAACAAATTGGTATTCTACCTGTCCTCCATTCCTGACTGAAATAGTGCCTGAAGATAAACACAGCTTGACCACATCATAATTCTGTGGACATGCATGTCAGGAGTTGATAGATGGCAAACGGTGCAACTCCAAGGAATTCCTTCAGCTGACACCATTTTAATACAAAATATGGAGCTATGGCAATCATACGCAAAACAGAACACCAAAAATTATGGAAACACACAAGATGGAAGTCAAATATGAAAGGAACCTTAAGTTAAAACCATTTTAATACAAAATATGGAGCTACGAAAGAAGCCCATCTGGTCTAAGAGCAGCAACAAAGTCAAATCAGGGAATGGAAGTTCCCCACTTTGGTCTTTCATGCAGAAGTAAATCTAATAAACTTTGCAATTTGCACCATTTGCACGGATGCTTCAACTGCTTCAGAGGGACATCTTCCCATATAAATCCCACATAGAGAAATTCCAAAAGCTTCACTAAAGCATCATAATCAACACGAGAAGATAGGCAGACATCCAGCTGAAACTTGTTGCATAGATTTTCCATATCTATATCTTCTGAAGTAGCATGATTTGATCTTTTTACCTTAGGACATTGTACTTCAGGTGGAAGCAACGATGGGCATCTAGCCATAAGAATGACACTATGAACTCTAAGACAGCGCCCACTTGAAAGTATGAGTTGCAAGTCAGTGAGTTCCTCATCCCTTAGTGCTTTCTTAATCCTCTTCCCAAGCTTGTATGAAAACCCATAAAATCCAAAGAAGCTAAGGCAGGATGCTGCATACCACCTAACTCCTGGACTAAACTTACCAGAGGAGATATTCTTAAGAATTTGGACCAAATCCTCAAATTTAAGGTTCTCCTGTGTGGACTCTTGGTGGTTGCTTCCAGTAGTGGCTCTCAGCCGTTCAAATAGAGCCCAAAGGCTATAAAACAAAATGAGATCATCGCCTTCCCAATCTTCTGAAAGATTCCAGCAACATGTTCTGCCATTAAATGTACCTTGCAAATGAGGAGCAATACTAGACCTTCTCGCTTGAGCACCACTGTTTATGCACTTAATGATTAAAGCCCATAATGTTCTTATAGCTTCACTCGTAGGAAAGAAGCTCCAATACTGAGGTACACTTACATGATATAATATTCCAATTAAATTCATAACAGCGAGGGATTTGCTGTTGTACAACATAAAGTTATCACCTGCAGCTGCCGTTTTGAGGTATTCAAACAGGTACATCAAATATTTTTCACCATATGACAACAATTCTTTTGACACCAAGTGTTGCTCTTCGGATGCAATGTATTTGCAAGGGGAATAGACTAAAAACAGAACTGTCCTGAATGCGGCTTCCAGCTCAAATCCACAAGCTGAAGCATTTTGAGAAATCTTGGGCCATTCACGAATTGAATCCATGGCAGTGTGGCTACATTTTAATCGGACAAAGAAGAAAAAAAACATCAACATAACTTACTGAAAGTTGAAATGCATAAATTGGAAAGTTATTTAGAATATCTGAAGGAGAAATTACCAAGCACGGGCAATCAAAAGATTAAGTGTGTGCTCATCTCCATGAACTTTTGGATCAAAATCTACAGGGCTGTAGGTCGCAGGGCATCCAAGAATATCCCAGATGAAAGGTCTGATAATTAAGGGAGTAGCATAAAAGCTTTTAGGAGCTATATTAGTCAACTCATCTGATGAAGTAGATTTTGACTTATTGGAAGTATATGAAAGAAGATCAAGAAGTGCTTGAACAATTCCTAGCTTCCAAAAATGGAAGTGATGTTGTCCAGGCCAACGGGTAACTAATGCTGAACGACATGCCTCCACAACTAAACAAATTTGGTCCGAATTATTCCTAGAAGAGTGTGACTTCCAGCTATTCATTGAATTAAGAATGCGCTCAGAAATAGATTCAAAACAAACATCAGTCATTTTGGAACATCCTTCTGCAGATCTCTGTGAAAAGAACAAAAGGTTAATCTAAATTATTTGCACAATTTATAACAAAAAGATTTCACAAATATGATACTTTGACACATACAGATAAGTACTGGAAGAGTATAAGAGCTTCAATTCTGACATGGCTAGGCTGAGAGCTTCCCATGAAATGGATCACTAGCGGTAACATTGTATCTTCGTTTTCAAGAAGCTTCATCACTCCATTACCACATAGAGCTGACCAACCAAAGCAGGACATTTTTTTAACCATAGTAACGTGAACTAACATAATTGGAAGTATATTTTGGAGGAAGATATTTACCATAAGACATGGATACCTAGGGCAGAGTACAGTTGCAAAAAATTTGCTGCAGCAAATAAATCGAGTTCCACAGAGAGAGTCCTTAATCCAGCGATCAATCGAGCATCACTCCAAGCAGAATACCTAGAAGCAGGCCAGTGCCACAATATAGTCCTCAAAAGTGATGCCATCTCCAAAAAGTCATAAGATTTTTTCCACGAATGTAGAGCAGAAACGCATTGACTATGGAGCCAACTACATTGATCTCCTGTATAGCTTTCCATATCTCTTGATGACTCTCAGCCTCCAATTAGTCATTTTTAAAGAAATGAGATTTAAGGCATTCATAGCTGAATTGAAAATAGCTATCTGATCACTGCACAACAAGGCTGACAGAGGACCAATGATCTCTGAAACAGAATATTGGTGTACTGAGATGCCCAACAAATTAATTAGCTGGATTATCACTTCCAATGCAACAAGTAGCACCGCTTCATTTCTTAAGTGAAGGATACCTTCCAATGCCACGAGCATATCAATTATGGACTTCTTGGAAGCATTATACAGATACATGAAAGTCACTCATTTTTTGCCCTTTCTAGGTTTCTTCTTGTAAAAAACACACAAAATACAAGGCATTTTAACTTCTATATTGTATTCTAGGTATATTATCGGTCTATGTAAAAGACACCATATCTACATCACTCAACTTTCTAACAGAGTAATAATCTGACAGAGGGCATGAGTAAAGAGATAGAAAGCTGATCATAATTCACAAGGAGATTGTTGTTTAGAAGCAACAGAATGGTTGCTTAATATATTAGACAGCTGATGTCAAAACCGACCATTTCACAAAGTGCAATATTCTGCAGATAAGCTTCAGATTTTAAACATAGTTTAGATTGATTAGAACCATATACTCCCTTTGTCCCATATTAAGTGTCTGATTTGGAAAAAGTGTAAATTTTATGTAAAGTTCAAAGTATCTTAGACCACAAAAAGACCAAACTGTAATTAACTCAGCAGTCAGCACCTTTGGGGCATAAGAAAACAATTTTTTCATAGATTTTTCTGATTTAAGTCCCATGCTCCTCCTACTATGGGAAAGAGCATATTAGAAGCTTTCTAATTAACAAGAGAATGAAAAATAGGACAATTAATGTGGGAAAAGTGTCTATATGAAATGTGACCCTTAATAGAGGAGAATTTATGTGTGCCAGCCCACAGCTCAAGGGGTTCTGGACCTGGATACCCATGCCCACCCCACTAGCAGGCCGGCCAGGCTTGAACCTATGGCCATTGCCATCCCTAGTCCACGCTAAGGTTGTTTCTTTAAAAAATAAGCAATTTTCTACGCTTTAGCTGATTGTATCTAATCAACTAATCACCTGATTAATTAGGCTGATTATGAACGTGTAAAGCACCTACTCTGAGGAAAACCTTCCTTGGTGGACATGAATCAAGAAACTAAGAACAGAACAAATAACTTGGTTCTCTATCGGAAAAACAAACCTCAAAGCACAATGTCCAATTTCAACGTTTCTTTAAATTAACTGGTCTATGCTTATAGTTACACTTAGTTTCCGTTCAGTTGATAAATAGTTACATGACTAACTAATCTACTCTTCACAGGTTAATCACAACTTCCATAATATTAAAATACACTAACTACCCATGCTCATCAAGGTCACACATACCAACTACTATCAACATTAGACACAGTTGTCCCTTATGAAGCAGAAAACCTAGAAAATACCCTACTTTTATGAAAATAATCCTATTCTATGTTGCACAGCTAGTGACCCACATTAATAGCTCCATTTCATTTTTCAAAATGAGAGGTGTAAGTACTCACAACTTATTTTAGGAGATTAAAAAAAATATGCATTGAGAAGATATGACATTTAGAATTGGCTCTGAAAAAATCAATTAAATATACATTGGGAGGATAAAGTCTGCAAAGAGATCCTATATTAGGGTGACATTGTACCAACGGAATTTGGTTTCTTTAGAAGAATATTGATGGATCAAAATGGGGAAGCAATGATCTTTTGGTAGGGAGATGACGAGGTCCCCAGTTGAGCTCCTTCAATTTAATTGTGTCCACATAAACTTTCCAGATGCCAGCTTATCTCTTTCTTCTTTCACCATCGTTTGTACAAACAGTTCCCCTGCTCGGTAGGATGATCGAACCTGTCAAGTACCAGCACCATTAGAGTAATTGAACTACTAGAACGGCTTTCAGCGGAGCTGTTGGCTATGTATAAAGTTTAACTTGAACATGTGATTATGTTTGATGTTGAGAAGCCTCATTAACAAGGTAGCTTGAATTTTTATTCCCTTGCTTGAACAAGCAGACATTCTTCCAATAATCCTTCACAAAATTATGGTCTACATTTTTTTTACCATGGTCTTATGCTTACCAATGGGCCACTTGCAACGTAGCAAAAACCGATTGATTCCCCATAATCCTTCCAGAAGGAAAATTTCTCTGGTGTTACATACTCCTTTACTGTTAAATGCAATGGAGTAGGCTGCAATATACTAGTCATTTGTAAGTCTATGTCATTAATAAAGTTCAAAATATAAGGTTCACAATATTCTGACACAGTAATTTCACCTGCAAATACTGTCCTAAAGTGAGGATGTCAACACCTATTGCTCTTAGTTCTTCCATTGTTTCCTTCACCTCTTCCTCTGACTCTCCAAGACCAAGCATTATTGAGGACTCGGTTATCATTCCTTCCTTGCAAAGCTTCGCATGCTTCAGAACTAATAAACTCTGCTCATATCTGCAAGAAAAACTTATATAAGCAGTGGGTTATACGTGAAAACATCAGTGATGTTTTACACAAGGAGGTTCCTATTCTAAATATCTTTTACATAGACAGGATTTGTATGCGTATATAATACCCTGCTCTAGGATCTCTCACAATTTGCTGAAGCCTCCTCACAGTTTCAATATTGTGAGCAAAAACATCAAGTCCAGAATATACTAAAGTTGTTACAGCCTCCAGATCACCTCTGAAGTCAGAAGTTAAACACTCAACAAGAATCTCAGGCTTCAAACTCTGCAAAAAATGATAACTTTTATCAAAATATAGATTATGTAGATTATGTCGCTTATCTTCTGTGAAGAGTTACCGCAGAGAATAGATACATATAAACTGCAGAAGAAGGTAGTTCAATATGTTCAACCTTCATAGCTCTAACAGTACGAGTAAAATGGCCACTGCCACCATCTGGCAGGTCATCGCGGTCAACGCTCGTCAGCACAATATAGTCCACACTGCCGAAGTACAGAAGAAAGATAAAACAGAGAAGGGGAACTTAATAAGTCAAATTAGTCATGCCCATGAAAGGTATTATAAAAACTGCAGAAACCTTTCTGAAAAAATTAACGCTTTCATCAAGCATTCAGGTGCCTGCATATAAAGAGACTTGCCCGGTAACCATTTTACTGTAACATAGATTAGTGTCACATGCATCAGTAAACTACAAACAGATAACATCTCCAATTTGGCCGCAAGCAACTAAGCCCATCTTAGGAGGATTTGAATGATGGATGTCCTTCCCATCCCACGATGACTTAGCCAATTGGGATAGGCCCATAGTCCTTACTCAACTGGTCCCCTTCACCGTTGGGCATAAGGGAGGTATGGAATTGGAGGCCAAGAGCTGCTGGCAATGACGGCAGAAGTGATTGCACTGGCGATGTGGTTTATGAGCGTGATCCCGATGGCAGAGAAGAAGCTGGACAGCCTGGAGCTGGTGGAAAAGGTGTTCTGACCTCTTAGCAGGAGCTGTAGCAGATGCTGCTGGCTGCCAACAAACCTGGGGCATTGCAGCAGTGGGAAAAATGTGGCAAGGAGGGTGTGGTGCAGATTAAGGGAGCCGTGTAGATTGAACAAAATGCTGGTGGCTGTGTGGAGGCTAGTGTGATTTTATCTTATTATTCTTATTTGGTGGAATCAAACAGTGAGACCAATATATAAATGTCCCTTTAATAATTTCATCAGAAAAGCATACTGCAGTTGAAGATCAACTAAGAAACAATCAGTCTTCAGGAATGTAATGCAAATTTGAAAGATTTACCCCCAGCTCGCAATTGCCTTGGCAGTATTCTCAGGTTCCATTGGGTCTGGTGGGTCAGGATTCCTGCTGGTTTTCACAGCACAAAATCTACAACCACGGGTGCAAGTATCGCCTAGAAGCATTATGGTTGCAGTTGCAATTCCATCTGCTTCACCGCTTGCTCCTCCACCACCATTCCAACACTAAAACAGTACAAAAGAAAGAAAAATATTACAAGGCATTCAAATAGCAAACTCATACTTAAGATCAGTTAGTTGCTACACAGAAGACAAAGCTAATCACAATCGCAAAAGTTGAGAGGGAAATGAGAACAGAAGGATAGACGAGTGATGAAATTAGCAATTTCTTATAATGGTTTAACTCTCAAACACTCAAATCAAACTTGGAACCCATTTTGATCTACTTTGGAAAGGCGACAAAATTTTCCTCAAAAAGATGAGGATTTAAAATTCCATTCTCAATATTTTTTACAATAATAAACAAAACATAGGCAGACACATACACACATGGCAAAGAAGAAATTGTAACATAAAATTTGCCGCATGAGTACAGATTTCAATTTGATTTAATTTTTAATAAAATTTACATAGGGGTCGAAACAAGAGAACCGATTGCACATGCCATCAGTCAAAAATACAATCATGAAAGAAAATTTAACGCTTCTCAGTGGCCTATCTAACCCTAACAAAAAGTAAATTCATATTAAATATGGTTGTTTGACTACATCATATCAAAGATGGTTGCATTTTTACAATAACAGATGACAAATTGAAGAAAAACAGTAAAGTAGTCTGCAATTCTATGAACATAAATTTCAAAAACCACAATTGTTCTAGCTAGCATTACATCAACAAAGTGCGATTTTTAATCCAACTGTAAATATTTAGTAACAATCACGCACACACATACACATTACAAAAAAAGGGGAAGTGTAACATAAAATAATTACTACATGAATACAGATTTTAATTCAATTTAAGCATTAAGAAATTCTACAGAAGGGAAGAAACAAGAGAACCATAAGCATATTCAATTAGTCAAAAATATAATCATGAAAGATAATCAAAAGCTGCTCAGTAGCCAATCTAAATCAATAAAAAGCAAATTCATATTAACTTCTTGTTTTTCACATCACATTGGAGATAGTTGCACTAACGCAATAACATAAACCAAATTCAACAAAACAGTATAGTAGTCTGCAACTAAACAAACATAAAATTTCAAAAATTTAAATTGGTCTAGCTAGCAAGCAAATCAATGAGAAAGTAAAAAGAAGATAAAACTGGGAAAACTTCACACCTCGCCAATATTCGGACACTGAGCCTCTTCGCAGACAGTGTTAAGCTTCAGCTGCGACAACGACACCTTGACCTGTTGGAAACGCTCCCCCCTGCGGGGCCCGCTGCCGAAGCCAGTCGGGCTTTTTGACATTAGGGTCCCGGCCGTGTACAGCCCAAGTCCTCCGGGGTAGGAACCAGAGGCGGACAAGGAGGCGGACTCAAAGAGCTTGGACAACGGAGGAAGGGGGGCTTGTGGACCCAGTTTGGCGGCCATATTGGATGAATCGACTGCCTCGGAGCAGGTGATATGGCGAAAGGCAAAAATCCGGGATACAGGTCTTGTAGAGGGGAGAGGAATGGAGGGTAAAGAGGGGTTCGCGACGCATTGGTGCATCATTTTTGGCCGAATTTGATCGAGCAAGAGGAGGAGAGGAAGGAGAATTTTCAGATGGGGATGTGAAGGGGGGGAGGGGCACCTATGGACAAACAGTGTCGGAGTTGGTGGCGTGTTCAGGGACGGGGAGCTTGGGGGCGTCGTGGGCAGCCGGCTGGGCAGAGAGAGAGAGAGAGAGAGACTATAGGTTCACACCTGAAGTCTGTTTGGAGCTTTGAAGCATCGTGGGCAGCCGGCTGTGCGGAGAGAGAGAGGGACTAGAGGTTCACGCCTGAAGTTCATTTCAATCAAACAGATTGATAACGCGGCAAGAAAACTAGCTTCAAACTAAATATAGTGAGTTTATCAGTTTTATACAAGAATATCAATTTGGATGATACTATATGTCATCCACTCAATACCTGAGAAAATTGAGGGCAGGTGAAACAGAAATCATCTACGTTTTCAGCAAAAGATGAAAGTACATTACATGGTATTTCCACCTAAATTCTGGTAGATTTTCAGCAAATATATTAGAAGCTTACAACAAACTCATCAGAGGCAATGCTGGACATATCTTTGCAGAAAGCCTTGTAACAACTAAAATCAACATAAATCACTTCTAACTTCAGTGACAGCTAAAACAATCAACTCTTTTTGATGATCAACTGCCTTTCAGATTCCAATTTATACAGATTCCTTTTATCATATCCATGATCAGCACCCGTGATCATGATACATAAGCCCCTAACATGGTTAAAGGCTGTGTTCACCTTGAGTTTTCGAGTCACATGTAACACGGTCATGGATGTTGGTCATGAACCCAGTCAGGAAAACATTTTTGTATGTCAAATTAGGAATAGTGGGTCCACGAAAACAGACACATGCTATATCCCTTGTATGTGCAATTCAAGAAAGTTCACAAAAAATTCAAGTTTTCTATCAAAGCCAACAAGTCCAACCCACTAAAGATATTGGAATCACTAAATTTGCTAATAACAAATAAGCAGCCAAGCCTAGTACGTACTTCATGTGACGCTCATTGGAAAGATTCAAATCCTAAGAGAGTCTTGATCGAAATTCGTAATTAAAAGATATGTGCCTAGTATAATGCTCTGGAAATTGCAAATCAGCAACCTTTTAAGTGATAGTCAATCAGATTTGCAAAGCAGTCTTAAGCAGCAATATAGAGAAAACAAACATAACATTGCAAGAAAAGGTAGCAGCTATGTGCATGCTTCTTGGCAGCCAAATAATCATAACACAGCAGGTCATAACACAACAATTGATCACAATATCCAAATGCCTAACCATTCTTCTAACAAGAAAGAAGAAGAGATCGGGGTGCTTTTTATTCAACTTAAAATTAGAAATACAGACAAAAGATCCTAATAATATTCCATTACAATTTACTGAGTAAATGCATATAAATCTAGTATGCAAATCGTCCAGCTATAGCGGGATCATAGATCCTTTTTTGTAGCACTGTGAGTCTTTAATGGTGAAAATAACAGATAATTGGGTAAAGGTTCATCCCCTCTTTGTTTTGGTTTATTAATTTTCTATACTTTGACTTAAGTCAAAAAGAAAAAAGAGGTTAGACTACATTTTGAAAAGATGTGCACATAAAATGCGGGACTAAATCATGGTTGTGAGATAATTGTTTTTGTACATTAAAAGGACCATCCTTAACAAAATGAGAAGTTTCTAATGTCAGTTAGTTTCCCTACTACATGATTATCTAATATTGAATCATCATCATGCACATAAATCTATATTCTACATCTTTGAGTATGGATGAGAATGACATAGGCATAGTAATTATTATATGGACCAGCATGAAAATGAGGATGGAACTATTTGGCATTTGGAAAAACTATTATGACCTGTTGAATAAACCAGTTGCAAAATGTACCAAAATGTGTGGCAGGGGATTTAAATTTTTTGTTTATGGAACAAAAGAGGAAAAGAAAGGCAAAGGTTGTCCCGAAGTTAAGACCATAATTGCCAATTAATTGACACCTTTTTAACAGGAGATGTGAACCGAGCAACCAAGTGATCATACTGCTGCATAGGGTGCCCACCAATGGTCACATTTTTTTGCAAAAAGAATAAAGAATATATTCTTTTTTGTTAGAAAAAAAAAAAGAATAAATGATGAACTACAATAACCTCCGAAACCAAAGATATATGGGGTTCTAAACTTGCCAAGCGTATGTTCTTAAGTTCCTCACAAAATACCTATATAAGTCTATAAGCAAGTTTGACAAAACAAAATTTATATGACAAATGAAACAAATATTAACTGCTATGTACTCAAAAACAAAAAGATCGTTACTTATGCATTAAATATAAGTAGAAACAAACAAAAAAAAAACTTTCACCTCAGTGTGATTGGTTTGGTAAGGCGATTGAGGATGACAGGAGGAGAAGCTAGTGCTTTTACGGTCGTTCGTCCTAACTCCAACGATCTGAAGTGGGAGTTGTAGCCTTGTCGGCACTCGAGTCCGAAGAGGGGAGGTAAGAAAAGTTGACTGCTCAAGGAAGGAGAGGCTGGAATAGAAGACAGCTGCTCAAGGAAGGAGGGGGCCGATGTGCGACAGAGTTGGAGCGTCGACTGTTGAGGAGGCCTCCCCCCTCTCCCGCACAAGGAAACGAGCGGCAACCGTTAGCCCACCACAACCCGATCGACAAATCCGCCGGCTTTGCTCATGCAAACACCTATAAAAATCAGAGAGGGAGATCGAGAGAAGCTTGAGAGGGCGGATGGCCCGAGAGGGCGATCTCCTCTGGACCAAACCGGACGCTCGGAAAAAATGGTTTCCAGGGGGTCGGGAAACAAATCCCACTTTTCCACGCTCATTGCTGGGTCGGAAAATATAAAATTTTCTAAATTCCCCCGCGACGTGCAAAGTTGTTTTCTCGGAAAATTTATGAAGTTTTTGCTTTTTTAGGCGTTAATTACAAAAAATAAATTACTAATATAATATTAATTCTAAATTTTATATATACATAAAATACCCCCCTTATTGATGCGCATGCCCCGCTTTTCCCTCATCTACGTCTCCTTCCATCTTTGCCTCTAGGGCTAAAAAAGAGAGATTTTTTTTTTGTTGATGACCGCAAATGTGAGCTTGTTGGTGTGGATTCTGGGCAGGTACGAGAAGAACAATGAGGGTTGAGGGAGGCAAGAAGGTAATTGCACTCATCACCCGGGACTTCCTTGGCGACTAATTCAAGTTTGGCTAACAAGAGCTTGACTTTAATATCTAGGTCCCTTCTAGTTGGGAGAAGCACCTCGACATGATGATATGATTCAAACCACCACCCGCACGTTTCCTCTTATCACCTCCTATTTTTTCCCTCTATCTTCTCTTCAAATTCTTTATTTTCTTCTATAAAATAACATAGATTTGTTGGATTCAAAAATTGAAATTCCTTAAATTCGATCCTCCCTTCTACACCCTAAAAAGTTCATAATATCTATTTTATCTACGAGTCCTTGCTATTTTTTATCAGTAGAAACTGTAGATATTTACTCTCTTTGTATATAACAAAGAGAGTAAATATTTACTATTTTTGTAACACCCCTCATATTTTTTTCGATAATTTTTAAAAACATGACAAAATTTAATTACAATTGCTAAGGATCACTGTGTACCAAAAGAATAATTATAATATACTTTATATTATACAAAGATTTTTAAAATTGGGCATAACATGCCTTTATACATCAGTCAGTACAAAATTTACATAAAATATAAAAAAGAGTACAAAACTGTAATTTAAGAAAGCTCTTCATCGACTCCTTCAAATTCGAGTCACATACTTACAAAATCTGATGGTGGGTGAGTACATTCATACTCAGTAGGCTGAATTAAGTTATAAAAATATGCTTTGTGCACGTAAAAAATATTGTGTCATCTTTCTTTCAAAATCATTCAAATAAAACGATACAAGTCTGAAAACATCATCATAGAATGTTGCGATACTAGTTGACTTACACCCGCGCTCATGGGGCAACGGGAGACAGAAGGAAAGGGAATTTCCCATGATATCCTAGTCCTGTGCACGCCATATGCCAAATTTGGCAGTATCCAGAATCATCATAATAATCCTTAGTTTCAAAAAATGAAGAACTATCCAGAGGGTACGATTACCCAAAACTTGGAGCATTTTTTGAAAAGAGGAGAAGCTTTTAAAAATAGAGTTTCTTTTCAGAAAAATTTTTAGCAAAACTTTGGCGAGTCAGAATCTCAGCATACAATTAGAATTTAAAGCCACCTACCTAACACGTGTAGAATATCCAAAAATCCCCTTGTAGAATAAAGAGAGTTCCCCCTTAAGATATTGGCCTTCGAGCTAGAATTTTAACAGAATAACAGTTCCAACGCATAGAATACATGTGATTTAGTGGGGTTGGGCTTTTGAACGGAGTGAAAAGGATTTAAAACGGTCTAGAAACAGTAAAAAGAAGAAAAGGGAGGATTAGGGAAGGGGCATTTTTTTTCTAGGTTTTAGAGAGGTCACCTTGGGAAAATAGCCCTTCCGGTGCGTAGAGCACCCTCGATTTAGTAGGAAACTGGTCTTGGATCGCTTAATTCGGACTTAAAACGGGTCAGAAGCAGTGAAAACAGTGAAAAAGGTAGAAATTGGACTTAGGTAAAAATTCTAGCCGGAGGAGAGGATTTATAGGCGGAGGGAATAGTGGTGCACCGCCGGAAATGGCAGCATTGCCGTTCCTGTGGGTGCTGCTAAAAATGGCAGGCCCGCTTGATGAATGTGCGCTCATCACGCATGACGAACGCGCACTCATCACGCGTGACGCGCGCCGTGCGGCCAAGCCTCGTGTTGCGCCATGCCAAGCCGAGCCAGAAATTTTATTATATTTTTTAAAACATTCAAATAAATGTAACTTCCGATCCCGAACTATGTTTTGCGCGTTCTTGGTACCGTTGAGCTCGTATTGACAAGTCCTACAAGACTAGACTACTTAAGGACTGGTTTACTCATATTTTAGAAGTGGGCCCTGCCAGTTAGAGCATGCTTCATGAGGTCATAACTTTTGTTCCCGGCCTCTGATTTTCATATTTTTTTTACTTGTTACGCTCGTCTCAACGAGCTATAACCAAACTTAGGAAATTCTTAAATAATAAAATTTATAAAAATAATGTGTCAGAAAATTAGGGTCATTACAATTTTTATTAAGAGGGACAACGAGTTGCGAACGACAATCTTAGGGGCAGCGGAGCTCCAAATCTGGTTGAAGTTGGGGCTAACGGAGAGGGGTTAGAATTGGTTGTGGCAAGGGTAGTGAGGCCGTTATCGACAAAGCCCTAGGTGGCGATGGTGACAATAGGGTCATTGTCAGGGAGGAGGTGCTTGCCGAAGATAAGGGGGCGGCAGAGTTGGAGGTGAGTGGCTTGTGGTAGAGGGAGGAGGGCGCGATGGAGGAGGCACTGAAATTGCCATAGATGTAGAACAAGATGGAGGAGAAAGAGGCAGAGGTGGTGCCGGTGATGGAGATGATGGAGGAATGCTCAACAAAAGACTAGTAGAAGCAATCAATCTGGATGAAGGAAGAAAAATATGAGATGAAAGAAAGAGATCAGGAGATAAGGGAAAGAAAAAGATCGGGAAAAACAAGGAAAGAAGAAGGAAACAATAAGAGGATAAATTTGTCCAAAAAATTAACAAATTGGATTTTACGGGTAATTAAAAAATTGTCGTACCTTCCATCATAAAAAGTTTGCTCGTCAAATTAGACATGAGTTTTTTCAAATTTTATTCTTCCACTCGAGTGGAGGGGAGGGGAGGGAGAGAGATATCTTAGCGTGAAGGAAACCACCTCTGAGTGTGAGAGAATTTGTGAAAGGAAGGTCCTTTATACTTAAGAAGGCCCTTTTTACATTTGGTACTTGGGACGGAAAGAGGAGGGTTGTGGGCAAGATGAGCAGCAAGATGTGTCTCCAATGTGCTCGATGTGTGTCTGTTACTCCACACTTTCCATAGAGCGTGAATTGGGCAACTTGCTACTAGGGCTGCCAATAAAATGATACAATTATGGTATAATTTATTCTATTATTATAACTATTTCTCGAATCTTTATTCATAACTATTCTATCAAGTAAACGATATAGGTGGTTTTATAACCATTCCTTTCATTAATAATTGCGGGTTAATCGGATAACTATTATCTATTATATTTTTTAAAATATATTTATAAAGGCTAAAATAAATATTTTTTATTCATTTAATTAGATATTACTAAGGTAAAAAATTAACATCATTACTACTATTAGTTGTTGCAAATAAATTGTAATGATTAAATATTAAACGTAAATAGACACATATATTAGGTATATACCTAATAAAACTACTTATTTTCTGACAATTATTTTCTATCATATGCTTGTTTTAGAAGAATCTCAAATGTGAGAAAAATGACAGTTGTCTTCTCACAGCCAAGTGTTTTATAGGTAAGAATGAGACCACATGTAGTGATGCATCATTCATTAGTGTCTATTTGAAGCAATGTTATAAAATCTAGCCCGATCCCTAACTCAGATTAGTGGCTAGACTGGGTCAACCTAAGTTGATTATATGATGAACATCACCTAAAAACTTTAAAAGAGTCCTCCCATATTTTAGAAAAAAAATTACATAAACCTTTTCAAAATTTCACTTAAACCTGTTTAGTCACTCAAAACTTGTTGATTCCAACATATTTCAATAAGTAAATCATCATTCCAAAATTTGCAATCTCATATATAAACATGATTTGTAGCATAATCATGATTCTAATAAACATATGTCAAAATTCAAAATGAACCACCTACATCACTCATTTAAAGCTAAACCAGCTAACACTCAAAGTAAGCCAATTTTAGATAGGCCAAGAAAGAGTTTGGTTTTATTTGTCACATCTAGGGTTTTCTAAATAACATTTTCGGAGTAAATGTAGCAGAAAAATCTAATAACTTTTTTTTATCAAATCAAATCATGCAAAAACAATGACTAAAATAAACCCTAATATGTGACGGCCGTTTTCCAACATAATGATAATATCAAACTATGATTAACTATAATAGTTATTCAAATTCATCAAATAATGAATCAGGTCTCATCTATGTGCAAATCTAATAACCATATAAGAATAACAAATAAAGTATGAAATGACAACTCTCGTACCTTATTATAATCTAATAAAAATAAAACAAATCCTACTCTGAAGCAGTGAGTCTCAGCTCAACGAATCCAACTGCTCAGCTACTCCTCCGAGGTACATACATCACGGAGATGCCTGAGTATACATATGTATACTCAATAGGGTAACAAGACTAAGCTTTGGTTTTTAGTCATTATTTATAAGCCGCAATTAATTATTCCACCCTCACTTACTTTGTCACAACAAAACCCCTAATCCCATTTTGTAGTGCTAAAGGTTTTTAGACAATAAAATCTCAATATCAAATGCTAACACATAATTATAATTAAAACTGACTCAGAGATTAATCTCTATAAAATCCTTGAATGTTTGGCCACATTAAGGGAGGGATATGGACTTCCTAAAGTCTATGCAAATAAAGGGGGCCACGCTTCATGTACAAATTTGTTTTCAAACTCATTATAAATTTGTTGGGGTTAGTTGTTGTGTATAAAAATGGAGGTTAATGGAAATGGAATTACATGTCAATGTAGGAGATTAGAGATAGACTGAGGGGTGTCCAAGAATTGGCCACTTGCACCTCATCAGACTAAAGATATAGAGCATCATGAATGGAGTATATCATATGCTCCTATTATTTAATACAGTATACTCTTTTTTTGCTACAATTTAATATGCTATACATGACACTTTGGGGTGACCCTTTTCTTTTTCACTCAGTTTGCAATTTGCAGATTGTCATTGTTGTTGCTTTCTATCTTTAATGGGGGTTGACCATCTACATTGTTCTCAAATCTAAGCAGCGGCTGCTAGATGAAAAGAGCATGCGTTTGCTTAGGCATTTGCTCGACTTTGATTGAGTCCTGATGCCGCTGCCTTAACATGGATGGATTCAGGGGTTGGAATAGGCACTCAAAAAATCAGGAGGCTTTTGCACGTTTTTTTTACCAATGTGTGTCTCCTAGTTTTTGTTTATTTTATTTGCCATCATTGCATCAAATTATTGGACTCTCAAGGACATAGACTACTTAGGAATCCCGGACAATTATTCCCCTTCCAAATGTGATGGCCAATTGAACTCCACCAATTGAAATGGTCTTAGCCTGAATGTCATATGGCATTTGGGTTGGTAGATATGTATATTAATAAAAGTTAAAACAGCATGCCAAGATGTATAGCCGTTGAAGTCTTCTCCATCCAAGCACATTGTTGGTTTTAGACCGCTCATCGAAAATATCACGTCCAGAATCTGAACCTAACTTCTCGTATTCGTGTTGCCCCTTTAGTCAAACAATGAGCATACAGATGCTTGCCTTCCAACTTCCAAGGGTTATTTAAAAGCTTCAGAACCTATACATCTCATACAGAAACAATCAGTGACAAGGCCAGCCCTTGCCACCAATGTCGTTGTTTAAGGCTCGCAGCTCCATCTTTAGCCAACTGCAAGTGATAAGCATGCGGTTGCGAGTGTAGGTTACAGGAGGTAAAAAGAATTATGTGCTTCGCAGAAAATAGCTGACCAAATTACGATTCAATCGGTTCAAATTTTCTAGATTTGTGGTTGTTTCCACTCAAAAAGCATATGTTGCTCATCAGAGTCTTATTAAAACCCGAAATTACCACTTCTTTGAATGTTGTTCCTGAGAGAAGTTTACATATCTGGCTCGAAGCTTATTGCTAAGCTCTTCATCCATACTTTCAAGTTTGCCTTGATAGCGCAACTGGGGATACAAAGGAGCAATATGATTGAGAGCAGCATCAACCATCCTGATCTGATTAAGGTTCGCGGCAGTTTGCATAATTTCAAGAGACAACAGGGGATTACAAGTTAGGCATGATAAAACCCTGTTCAAGCTTTCTTCCCCAACATCATCCAAGAACCAAAACTCAGATAGCCAAGCAAGTTCGACATATGCCTCCACCTCATGTAATTGCTGTTCAATCTCAAGATTTTTCCATGAACAATCAATACTAGTCCCTGGAAGCTCCCCCAAATAGAACCACTTGACTAGTTTGGTTAACGCTTTCCAACCAATAGGAACCTTGATAGTGTCTGAATAACTGTCAGAAGAAGACAAATAAAATCAGTAACGACTGGACAGCTGTTTTTTCCTTTTTTTCGGTAAAAAGAGTGGACAGCTTAGTCCAAGAGGGACTTGAGCACATTTTTTAAAATAAAAAAACAGGGACTTGAGTGAGCCAAAATGACATGGCACAAGCCAACCTACTTGTGACCGCATAACTTTAACACTACAGTTTGCAAATAGTCCTCAACTTCTGTAGCACCATTTTGTTATAAAAAATAAGAAGCATTGATCATGGCAACAAGCACTTAAAAAATTTCAATAGATATAATTACCAGACAAGGCAAAGAAGCTTAATTATAATTCAAAAAACAAATTGGTATTCTACCTGTCCTCCATTCCTGACTGAAATAGTGCCTGCAGATAATCACAGCTCGACCACAACATAATTCTGTGGACATGCATGTGAGGAGTTGATAGATGGCAAACGGTGCAATTCCAGGGAATTCCTTCAGCTGACTTAGCTTCCAAGACAGAGTCCCTGCAACAAGCAGAAGCCTACATTAAGAATATGTAGTGAGAGCAATGGTCTGCATAGCAAAATACGATGGCAATCATACACAAAACAGCACTACACCTAAACTTACACACAAGATGGAAGTCAAATATGAAAGGAACCTTCAGTAAAAACCATTTTAATACAAAATATGGAGCTTACGAAAGATGCCCATCTGGTCTAAGAGCAGCAACAAAGTCAAATCTGGGAATGGAAGTTCCCCACTTTGGTCTTTCATGCAGAAGTAAATCTAATAAACTTTGCAATTTGCACCATTTACACAGATGCTTCAACTGCTTTAGAGGGACATCTTTCCATATAAATCCCACATAGAGAAATTCCAAAAGCTTCACTAAAGCATCATAATCAACACGAGAAGATAGACGGACATCCAGCTGAAACTTGTTGCATAGATTTTCCAGATCTATATCTTCTGCAGTAGCATGACTTGATCTTTTTACCTTAGGACACTGTACTTCAGGTGGAAGCAACAATGGGCATCTAGCCATAAGAATGACACTATGAACTCTAAGACAGCGCCCACTTGAAAGTATGAGTTGCAAGTCAGTGAGTTCATCATCCTTTAGTGCTTTCTTAATCCTCTTCCCAAGCTTGTATGAAAACCCATAAAATCCAAATAAGCTAAGGCAGGATGCTGCATACCACCTAACTCCTGGACTAAACTTACCAGAGGAGATATTCTTAAGAATTTGAAGCAAATCCTCACATTTCAGGTTCTCCTGTGTGGACTCTTGGTGGTTGATTCCAGTAGTGGTTCTCAGCAGTTCAAATAGAGCCCAAAGGCTATAAAACAAAATGAGATCATCGCCTTCCCAATCTTCTGTAGGAATCCAGCAACATGTTCTGCCATTAGATGTATCTTGCAAATGAGGAGCAATACTAGACCGTCTCGCTTGAGCACCACTGTTTATGCACTTGATGATTAAAGCCCATAATGTTCTTATAGCTTCATTATTAGGAAAGAGGCTCCAATAATGAGGTACAGTTACATGATATAATATTCCAATTAAATTCGTAACAGTGAGGGATTTGCTGTTGTACAACATAAAGTTATCACCTGCAGCTGCCGTTTTGAGGTATTTAAACAGGTACATCAAATATTTTTCACCATAGGACAATAATTCTTTTGACACCAAGTGTTGAGCCTCGGATGCAATGTATTTGCAAGGGGAATAGACTAAAAACAGAACTGTCCTGAATGCGGCTTCCAGCTCAAATCCACAAGCTGAAGCATTTTGAGATATCTTGGGCCATTCACGAATTGAATCCATGGCAGTCTGGCTACATTTTAATCGAACAAATAAAAAAAAATCAACATAACTTACTGAAAGTTGAAATGCATAAATTGAAAAGTTATAAAGAATATCTGAAGGAGAAATTACCAAGCATGGGCAATCAAAAGATTAAGTGTGTGCTCATCTCCATGAACTTTCGGATCAAAATCTACAGGGATGTAGGTCGCAAGACATCCAAGAATATCCCAGACGAAAGGTCTGATAATTAAGGGAGTAGCATAAAAGTTTTTAGGAGCTATATTAGTCAACTCATCTGATGAAGTAGATTTTGACTTATTTGAAGTATATGAAAGAAGATCAAGAAGTGCTTGGACAATTCCTAGCTTCCAAAAATGAAAGTGATGTTGTCCAGGGCAACAAGTAACTAATAATGAACGACATGCCTCCACAACCAAACGAATTTGGTCCGAATTATTCCTGGAAGTGTGTGATTTCCAGCTATTCATTGCATTAATAATGCGCTCAGAAATAGCTTCACAACAAACATCAGTCATTTTGGAACATCCTTCTGCAGATCTCTGTGAAAAGAACAAAAGGTTAAATCTAAATTATTCACACAATTTATAACAAAAGGATTTCACGAATATGATACTTTGGCACATACAGATAAATACTGGAAGAGTATAAGAGCTTCAATTCTGACATGGCTAGGCTGAGAGCTTCCCATGAAATGGATCACTAGCGGTAGCATTGTATCTTCATTTTCAAGAAGCTTCATCACTCCATTACTGCATAGAGCTGACCAACCAAAGCCGGACATTTTTTTAACCATAGTAAGTGAACTAACATAATTGGAAGTATATTTTGGAGGAAGATATTTACCATAAGACATGGATACCTAGGGCAGAGTATAGCTGCAAAATTTTTGCTGCAGCAAACAAATCGAGTTCCATAGAGAGAGTCCTCAACCCAGCTATCAATTGAGCATCACTCCAAACAGAATACCTAGAAGCAGGCCAGTGCCACAATATAGTCCTCAAAAGTGATGCCATCTCAACAAAGTCATAAGATTTTTTTCCACGAATGTAGAGCATAAATGCATTGACTATGGAGCCAACTACATTGGTCTCCTGTATAGCTTTCCATATCTCTTGATGCCGCTTAAGCCTCCAATTAGTCATTTTTAAAAGAATGAGATTTAGGGCATTCACAGCTGAATTGAAAATGGCCATTTGATCACTGGACAACAAGGCTGACAGAGGACCAATGATCTCTGAAACAGAATATTGGTGTATTGAGCTGCCCAACAAATTCATTAACTGGATTATCACTTCCAATGCAACAAGTAGCACCGCCTCATTTCTCAATTGAAGGATACCTTCCAATGCCACCAGCATATCAGTTATGGACTTCTGTGGAAGCATTATATAGATACATGAAAGTCACTCACTTTTTGCACTTTCTAGGTTTCTTCTTGTAAAACCACACACAAAATATATGGCATTTTAACTTCTATATTGTATTCTAGGTAAATTATCAGTCTATGTAGAAGACATTATATCTACATCACTCAACTTTCAAACAGAGTAATCATCTGACATAGTGGGTGATGAGATAGAAAGCTGATCATAATTCACAAGGAGATTGTTGTTTAGAGGCATCAGAATGGTTGCTTAATATATTAGAGGGGATGTCAAAACCAACCGTTTCACAAAGTGCAATACTCTGCAGATAAGCTTCAGATTTTCAACATAGTTTATATTGATTAGAACCATATACTCCATCTGTCCCATATCAAGTGTCTGATTTGGAAAAAGTGTAAATTATATGTAAATTGAGAAGTATCTTAGACCACAAAAAGACCATACTGTAATTAATTCAGCAGTCAGCACATTTGGGGCATAAGAAAACAATTTTCCATAGATTTTTCTGACTTAAGTCCCATGCTCCTCCCACTATGGGAAATAGCATATTAGAAGCTTTCTAATTAACAACAGAATGGAAAATAGGACAATTAATGTGGAACAAGTGTCTTTCTGAAATGAGACACTTAATATGGAACAGAGGGAGTTTAATATTAAAACACCTGAATGTAGTTCTCGAGACCATCTCAGAAGACTGCAAAACACATACCTTCACGAGTGGCACCTGGGACGAATTGCAAATCATGCTATCTACAAATGCTGACATTGCTCGAAGGGCATGCCCCTGAATCTCAGCATCTGAGCACTTCCATCTCTGCCCTCCAACACCATCATATCTGCCACAAACAGCACATCTTCACCCAACTGAACGTAAAAAATCATCGAGAAAATACAAGCACGACTCCAAACTTAAGATATTGCAAAATTCTGCCTAGAAGAACCAACAAACCACAGGATGAATTGCAGCGTAAGCTCTATATATACAAAATTCTTCAACTACCCATCATGGATAACCCAGTAAATTCAACAAGCAAGACAGCAACACATGGAGCCATATTGAAAGCCTTCAACTTTGTCGATCAAATCCGCGAAAAATCGCCAATTCATTCAAAGTCATATTGCAAAAACACCCGGTGAATCCATCTACACAACTTTCCAAGATCAAAACGAAAAAAAAAACTACATACTCAAATTTGCAGGCCTTCTCTACCAATCAAAAGAGGACAAAACCCATGTCAGAAAATGTTATGAGAATCACATACTTGAATCCCAGCTGGAGAGCTTGGTGAAGACGCTGCTGGAGGGTTAATACGCGAGCACTGAGGCGTTGGCTCTTTCCTCCGCCGGACTTGATCGACTTCTTCATCGCTCGTCGACGTCGTCACTGACGGCCCACGACGACTCCAGGGGTGGAAGTCATCGCGGAGGAGGGGCGATAGTCGATAAGGTTGTTTTCTTAAAAGTAAGCAATTTTCTAAGCTTTAGCTGGTTCTATCTAATCAACTGATCACCTGTTTAATTAGGCTGATTATGAACAGGTAAAGCACCCGCTCTGTGGGCAAACTTCGCTGGTGGACATAAATCAAGAAATTAAATTAAGGGGTTATTTGGGTACTGAATCGTGAGAAGGTTCAGTTGATTCAATATTAATTTAGCACTGAGTTTTTAAAATTCTGTTTATATATTAAATTAAGAATTTATTGCTGAAGTTAGATTTAAGCTCTTTCAAGCCTGAATCGGAATCACTGAATTACTTTATTTAGTCTCCTAATTATTATTTTAAAAATTATAAATTTTATATTTTTTAATAATTATTATTTATATCATTTGAGTCTTGACAAATATGCCATACAAATAGGGCGTACTTTAAAAATTCAAAATTATCTGCCTTTGTAGGATTTTGTTTTGATAGAGGTTGAATTTAAAAGCATAATAGTACGAAGAATTAATTTAAAATTTAAGAGTTCAAGAGAGAGTTATATTAATTTAAAATTTTAAAATTAGGTTTGAATTAATTTACAACGGTGAATTTTTTGAATTAATTTACTATTAAATTAATTCGCTACTGAATTAATTCAATACCCAAACGACCCCTAAGTACATAACAAATAACTTGGTTTTCTATCGAAAAACCAAACTTCAAAGCACAATGTCCAATTTCAACATAAAATCATCAACATTTCTCTAAATCCACCTATCTATGCTTATAGTTACAATTGGTTTCATTTGGTTGATAAATAGTTACATAAATAACACACCAATACTATAATTACTCTTCACACGTTATTCACAGGAATAGTTCTATTCAAACCCAATTTGTCCCCCAAAAAAGTAATGTTTTTCACTTCATCCCCCTGTATTTTCTCCCTCATTTAGCTTTTATTCTACTCCATTAAATTTCACCTCATTTAGCTTTTATTCCATTGCATTAAATTCCACCTCATTTTCTTTCGGTGATAGCTCCAACGACTTCGACTCCAACTCTAATGATAGTTCTAGCAATGAGATCTGGACACAAAGGCAAGATCTAGATTTGGCTTGTGATGGCCATATTCAGCATGTGCTAGTTTCGCGCCTGACTGATCTAGCACATGCTAGATCCAACCTACGCGCCAGATCTAGCCGCATAGGCCAGATCCAACATGCGTGTTGGACTGGCCACACATGCAAAATTCGACACATGCCATATCATATATTAGAACATCCCTAATTTTTTGTAATTTTATGCTATTTTTCTACTTGTAATTTCAATAAAGAAATTTGATGCTTTTATGTATCTATATTTTTAATTGATCTCAATATTCATGACTGTAAGAGTTGGGAGTGGTATTTAGTTGAGGTTATGGGCCTCGATGTATTACATAAATTTTTTGGGCTTAAAAACAGGAGAGAAAAGGGCATGACATGAAGAATATAAACGGAAAGAAAGAGAAGGAAAAAAAAAAGAAAAAAAAGTGGATCAATCGCGCCTGACCTGCGAAAGGAACATTGAATGGGTAGCCCCCCCTTCACTTCGTGAGGCTGAGGGTGGCATTGTGGCTGGCTGCCAGCTTTTGCCCGGTTGGCCTCGACCTGACAATGCCGCTGCTATTACCCCCAACCTGGCCTGGCCCCGCTAGCCACTGCTATCCCTCTCCTCCCTCTTTCCTATTTTTGCCCGATGACCCCCTTTTGATTTTGTTTTGTTTGATCCGCTGCCACCATCGGGCGATTGTCCTCTAGCCTGCTGCCATGACTCCGCCCCGGCCAAGACAACATTAGAGCACTGACTGTTAAAGAACTTGTACTCAGATAAGTATGAGATGTATGTGTTTTTAAAGACCATGGCTATGATAAGTTTTACTTTTATGTTTTTACTTCGAGTTATGTACTAGAATGTTGATTTTGTCGTGTGAGGAATTAATTTACAAAAATTATTTTTATATGTTTTGAATTTTGTTGTTTAATTTGATATATATCCGTATTTTGAAATATAATTTTAGTAAAATTTTAAAGTAAATATATGAAAAAACCTTGAACGTGACAAATCTGGCTTGTACGTGATAGGCCATATCCAATCATGGCCTACTTGGCTACCAATATCGTTAATACTAGTCGACACTGGTGCCAGTGACCATTGTCATAGAAGAAGGGGGAAGTGGGGTAAGAACTTTATTATATTTAAATATAGAGGATAAATGAGAGATTTTAATAAGGAGGTTGTGGCAAAGAAGAAATGGGGGACACTGGGAAAAAACTGGGGACTGAATAGCCACAATCTATTCACAAATTATATAATATTAAGATACACCAATGACCCATGTTCATCAAAGTCGCACACACCGACTACTAACAGCATTAAACACAGCTATCCCTGAAAAACACCCTACTTTTATGAAAATAATGCACATTAATAGCTCCATTTCATTTTGAAAGTACTCACAACTCTTTCTAGGAGAGTCGAAAAAATATGCATTGAGAGGATATGATATTTAGAATTGGCTCTGAAAAAATCAATTATACATTGGGAGGATAAAGTCTACAACGAGATCCTATATTAGGGTGACATTCTACCAACGGAATATGGTTTTCTATAGAAAAATATTGACTGATCAAAATGGGGAAGCAATGATCTTTTGGCAGGGAGATGGCGAGGTCCCCAGTTGAGCTCCTTCAATTTTATTGTGTCCGTTTAAACTTTCCTGATGCCAGCTTAGCTCTTTCTTCTTTCACCATTGTTTGTACAAATAGTTCCCCTGCTCGGTAGGATGATCGAACCTGTCAAGTACCAGCACCATTAGAGTAATTGAACCACTAGTCTGGTTTTCAGCAGAGCTGTTGGCTATGTATAAAGTCTAACTTGAACATGTAATTATGCTTGATGTTGAGAAGCCTCAATAACAAGGTAGCTTGAATTTTTATTCCCTTGCTTTAACAAGCAGACATTCTTTCAATAATCCTTCACAAAATTATGGTCTACTTTTTTTTTTACCATGGTCTTATGCTTGATGTTGAGAAGCCTCATTAACAAGGTAGCTTGAATTTTTATTCCCTTGCTTGAACAAGCAGACATTCTTTCAATAATCCTTCACAAAATTATGGTCTACTTTTTTTTTTACCATGGTCTTATGCTTACCAATGGGCCACTTGCAACGTAGCGAAAACCAATTGATTCCCCATAATCCTTCCAGAAGGAAAATTTCTCTGGTGTTACATACTCCTTTACTGTTAAATGCAATGGAGTAGGCTGCAATATACCAGTCATTTGTAAGTCTATGTCATTAATAAAGTTAAAATATAAGGTTCACAATATTCTGCTACAGTAATTTCACCTGCAAGTACTGTCCTAAAGTGAGGATGTCAACACCTATTGCTCTTAGATCTTCCATTGTTTCCTTCACCTCTTCCTCTGACTCTCCAAGACCAAGCATTATTGAGGACTTGGTTATCATTCCTTCCTTGCAAAGCTTCGCATGCTTCAGAACTAATAAACTCTGCTCATATCTGCAATAAAAACTTATATAAGCAGTGGGTTATACGTGAAAACATCAGTGATGTTTTACACAAGGAGGTTCCTATTCTAAATATCTTTAACATAGACAGGATTTGTATGTGTATATAATACCCTGCTCTAGGATCTCTCACAATTCGCTGAAGCCTATTGACAGTTTCAATATTGTGAGCAAAAACATCAAGCCCAGAACATACTATAGTTGTCACAGCCTCCAGATCACCTCTGAAGTCAGAAGTTAAACACTCAACAAGAATCTCAGGCTTCAAACTCTGCAAGAAATTAAAACTTTAATCAAAATGTAGCTTATGTCGCTTATCTTGTGTGAAGAGTTACCGCAGAAAATAGATACATATAAACTGCAGAAGAAGGAAGTTCAATATGTTCAACCTTCATAGCTCTAACAGTACGAGCAAAATGGCCACTTCCACCATCTAGCAGGTCATCGCGGTCAACGCTCGTCAGCACAATATAGTCCACACTGCCGAAGTATAGAAGAAAGATAAAACAGAGAAGGGGAACTTAATAAGTCAAATTAGCCATGTTCATGAAAGGTATTATAAAAACTGCAGAAACCTTTCTGAAGAAATTAACGCTTTCATCAAGCATTCAGGTGACTGCATATGAAGAGACTTGCCGGGTAACCATTTTACTGTAACATAGATTAGTGTCACATGCATCAGTAAACTACAAACAGATAACATCTCCGATTTGGCCGCAAGCAACTAAGCGCATCTTAGGAGGATTTGAATGATGGATGCCCTTCCCTAGCCAATTGGAATAGGCCCATAGTCTTTACTCAACTGGTCCCCTTTGCCGTTGGGCGTGAGGGAGGTATGGAAGCCAAGAGCCACTGGAAATGACAACAGAAGCGGCTGCACTGGCGATGTGGTTTATGAGTGTGATCCCGATGGCAGAGAAGAAGCTGGACAGCCTGGAGATGGTGGAAAAGGTGTCCAGGCCTCTTAGCAGGAGCTGTAGCAGATGCTGCTGGCTGCCAGCAAACCTGGGGCAGTGCAGCAGTCATGCGGGAAGAAATGTGGCAAGTTAAGGGAGCCGTGTAGATTGGACAAAAATGCTGGTGGCTGTGTGGAGTTTAGTGTGATTTTTCTTATTATTCTTATATTGGCGGAATCAAACAGTGAGACCAATATATAAATGTCCCTTTCATTATTCCATCAGAATAACATACCGCAGTTGAAGATCAACTAAGAAACAATCAGTCTTCAGGAATGTAAGGCAAATTTGAAAGATTTACCCCCAGCTTGCAATTGCCTTGGCAGTATTCTCAGGTTCCATTGTGTCTGGTGGGTCAGGATTTCTGCTGGTTTTCACAGCACAAAATCTACAACCACGGGTGCAAGTATCGCCTAGAAGCATTATGGTTGCAGTTGCAATTCCATCTGCTTCGCCACTTGCTCCTCCACCACCATTCCAACACTAAAATAGTACAAAAGAAAAAAAGATATTACTAGGCATTCAAATAGCAAACTCGTACTTAAGATCAGTAAGTTGCTAACACAAATGTGTATGACTGCTAGTTACACAGAAGACAAAGCTAATCACAATCACAAAAGTTGAGAGGGAAATGAGGACAGAAGGATAGACGAGTGATGAAATTAGCAATTTCTTCGAATGTTTTAATTCCCAAACACTCAAATCAAACTTGGAGCCCAATTTGATCTACTGTGGAAAGGCAACAAAATTTTCCTCAAAAAGAAGAGGATTCCCATTCTCAATATTTTTTACAATAATAAACAAAACATAGACAGACACATAGACACATAGCAAAGAAGAAATGGTAACATAAAAATTTACTGCATGAGTACAGGTTTCAATTTGATTTAATAAAATCTACATAGGGGTAGAAACAAGAGAACCGATCGCACATGCCATCAGTCAAACAGTCAAATATACAATCACGAAAGAAAATTTAACGCTGTTCACTGGCCTATCTAACCCTAACAAATAGTAAATTCATATCAAATATGGTTGTTTGACTCCGTCATATTGAAGATGATTGCACTTGAACAATAACAGATGACAAATTGAAGAAAAACAGTAAAGTAGTCTGCAATTCTATGAACATAAATTTCAAAAACCATAATTATTTTAGCTAGCATTACATCAACAAAGTGAGATTTTTAATCCCACTGTAAATATTTAGTATCAATCATGCATGCACATACACATTACAAAAAAGGGGAAGTGTAACATAAAATAATCACTGCATGAATACAGATTTGAATTCGATTTAAGTATTAAGAAATTCTACAGAAGGGATGAAACAAGAGAACTGTAAGCATATTCAATTAGTCAAATATATAATCACGAAAGATAATCAAAAGCTTCTCGGTGGCCAATTTAAATCAATAAAAAGCGAATTCATATTAACTTCTTGTTTTTCACATCACATTGGAGATAGTTGCACTAACACAATGACAAAAACCAAATTCAACAAAACGGTAAAGCAGTCTGCAACTCAACAAACTTAAAATTTCAAAAACTGAAATTGTTTTAGCTAGCAAGTAAATCAATGAAAAAGTTAAAAGAAGATAAAACGGGAAAAACTTCACACCTCGCCAATATTCGGACACTGAGCCTCTTCGCAGACAGTGTTAAGCTTCAGCTGCGACAACGACTCCTTGACCTGTTGGAACCGCTCCCCCTGCGGGGCCCGCTGCCGAAGCCAGTCGGGCTTTTTGACATTAGGGTCCCGGCCCGTGTACGGCCCAAGTCCTCCGGGGTAGGAACCGGAGGCAGACAAGGAGGCGGACTCAAAGAGCTTGGACGACGGAGGAAGGGGGGCTTGCGGACCCAGTTCGGCTGCCCTTTTGGATGAATCGACTGCCTCGGAGCAGGTTATATGGCGAAAGGCAAAAAACCGGTATACGGGTCTTGTAGAGGGGAGAGGAATGGAGGGGAAAGAGGGGTTCGCGACGTATTGGTGCATCATTTTTGGCCGAATTTGATCGAGCAAGAGGAGGAGAGGGAGGAAAATTTGATGTGAAGCGGGGGAGGGGCACCTTCGGACGAACGGTGTCGGAGTTGGTGGCGTGGTCGGGGACGGGGAGCTTGAGGGCGTCGTGGGCGGCCGGCTGGGCGTAGAAATTGCCGGCCTTGGTCGGCATCGAAGAATGGCGGACGACGAGACAAATAAATACTGAGCCGCAGAAGAGGCCCATCATTGGTTTATCCGCGGTTTGGAACGATCGAACACCTAACGGGTAACGGCTAACCAACCCCACCCCTGAGCCGGGAGGGAAGCGTTTTTTTGCTTACTAGCGCTCTACCGCACGTTAGTAATCTTAAATATCAATGTGCGGCTTAAACTCATCGTCAGTGGGAGTATAAAAAACGCTTCAAGCCCAAGGGAACAGGGGCTCACCTCTACTTTTGGCACACTGAAAATTCTAACGAGCGCTGTAATTCAAGGCAGGCTAGTGAGTTGGAGTTCCCTTTGCCATCAGTTTATGGCTCAATGAATAAGCCCCGGCCATGATCTGACTACTAGGGGCATTAGCTCACTAGCTTACAGCTTGCACGTCTACAACTAAATATACTTTCAAATTAAATATATTATATTTTATATTTTATAAAAATATTATATTTTGAAGAAGTCAACATGAACCCAGGTACATCTAGTCATGTGTGTGCCCAAGAGATTGAGTCATTAAATTATACAAGATTGTCAAATTTCGATCAAACTATACAAGATGCACATAAAACATGCCTTCCTTCTGCGACAGAGCTCTACCTCTTTTCCCTCTCTTCGACCCCGCCCTTGATGTCTTCGACAAAGCACCGAGGAGGCCAATACTATGAGGTGTGGCCAATGCTAATGGGGAAGGGTAACTAGAGAGTAGAAAATAAGGATTTGAATTAAATACTTTTATGTCGTTTAAATATCAAAAGTTATGTTTTTAGTTTCAATAGAAGTGAATGTTTAAATATAATTTACCTTAATATTAATTGATTTTGATTTAAACTCTTTTTAATAGCATATTCTAACTCATTAGTCATTAACATGAAATATATATCCTTATTTACTCTCTTAAGTCTGTCCACAATATGTGTTCAAATATTTCTTTCTTATGTTTTGTTATATATTTGTAAAAGTAAGGGCTTCACCCTGTTCCTTTTGTGGCTGATTTCGGCAGCTTTCTATAAGTTTTTATATTACTTGTAAACAAATAATAAAGCTTTTGGGTTAGCTAATAAATGACAGGGTCAAAAACTTCCATTTCGCACCCATACAAGTTTAGTTTGAGAAAACATTCAATTTGTTATTCTAACACTTGGCGAGATCAGTCATAAGACTCATAACTCATACTTGCAAAAAGAAGCCATAATGTCTAATTAAAATCAAAGACATAACAAATAACATAATATGGGATCGCCCTTCTACCATAAGATACTAAGCAAACAAACATTCACATTCTCTCTCCCCTCATCCACACCTAACTTAGATATATATATATATACACACACACACACTCATTTTCATTTCCATGTAAATTTTTTTTCATGTTTTTGAATAAATGCATTTATCATTGTATAATAAATTAATTTTTAATTATATACTAGTCTGATCATCACACTCTTGAGTTCAAAGCCCAACTCTATTGGCCACCACACGAGATTATGTCTTGATTTATTTATCTATTATATATGATGGGTGAGCATGTACATACCTGATAAGATAGTAAATAGAACTCTGGTACACTAAGAGGTCAATTGCTTGTATTTTTTATATGACTCACCTGTTATTAATAAGGAAAGTATTTTTTATGCTCCCACTATTAGTGAACCTAGCATAAAAAAATTAATATATATTAAACCTAGCATAAAAAAAATTAATATGTATTAATATATATACCATCGATCTTATGAATGCTCCCACTACCACTGAACCCAGCATAAAAAAAATTAATATGTACTAATATATATATCATTGATCTTATGATGAAGGGCCCTTATTTATTGTGCATTAACAATAAAAAGCATAAAAATACTTCTTACTTAGAAGGTGCCACAAGCCGATTGTCGATTTATTTATAAGAAAATTAAAGGTCAAAATCAGCTCCTAAAGATATTCGCTTTTTCACAGCTAAAAAAAAGGTATAGATTGTCCATTTCACCTGGTGGGCCCATCAAGCGAGACCATTTATTATTGCTCACAATTCATTCATGCATGTTGAACTCGGGCAGCAAGCCAAAGGAACACACACCAAATTCACACATTGCACCGCTTATTAACAGACCACAGCGGGCATCCGACACACGTAAGATGAAACCAGACTAGTCATGTACGGCCAAACTGCACCATACTACCGTGGACCAGACCAGTCCAAAACTACACTATCAGCAGATTAGCACCAAGACAGCTCTGAGTGAAACAACGAGGACCACCGAGGCCAGGACGGCCCGCTTGACCTTCTTGGCCACTGGGAGCCGCCACCCCCAGCAGCCGGGGGCATCAACGTGACCGCAAGCAGGCCGAGACCAGTTGCAAAGCTCGCGAAACAGGCAGCTGCATATGAGTACTCTGGCAGCCAATTGATCAGGGCTGGGGGATCAGCAGACAATTGCCCAGCAGGGAAATTCACAACCCCACCCCCACCAACTACTACTGCAGCCATCGCAGCCCTCCTCATGGCCTTCCGTTCTGGCTCTGGGTCCGATGCAGCTTGCGCTGGAGCATGAACGGGAAGCTCTGGGGACATGGAAGCCATCAGAGCAAAGGGAGAGAGGGAATGTAAATTATGATAAGCTATGATGTAGCTAGTTTTAAAGAGTGCGTGTTGGACTATGGTATGGGCTCGGGCCTGGTTTAGTCTAACGTGTCACGGTCTGAGTGAACCGGTATAGGTCACGTGGTCTAAGGGTGGTGGGGGCGGACGCGCCAACACCACTTGATTCCTCGTTATACACAATTTGTATGGGACCCACACATGTCACACACGTACATTAGACATATATCTAGGTGCGCATTTACATATTGTGGGGCCCAGTCGCGCGAATTAGGTGTTGGAGGGTAGGACACGTAGTAAGCGTGGGGTCGACCCTGTCGTGGGCTTGGCCGTGTACAGGGGGTCAGGCCTCCGCGGGCTTTGTGAGACAGAGCCCACACCCGTTGTATATGACCCTTTGTGTAAGCCAATGTTTTAGCGTCTAAGCCCATTGTCTTGAGCCTGTTCAGTGAGCCCATGAGAGGATGTCCATTTCTAGCACGTTGTCACGGCCCTAGCCATCCATAGGTGCCGTGCGGCGCTCGCAAGGCCAAATAGCCAAGCGAGTAAGCCTTTCTTCGTCAAGGTCATGGCCTTGTGCCATTCGACCAAGCGTCCAGCCCGCAAAGCCAAGCAGCGAACCCGTCCCAAGGCGGACGTGCGAACGTGCCGGACCATCTCCCAAGCGAGCTGGCCGGAGAGGGACACTTCCTTGCGATGCACGGATCCAATTTAGGCAACTCGGTCACCTGAACAATCCGTCTCAGCCATGTGCATGCAAGGGCCTTTGTTACCAACACGGCCATAAGGCCGGACGGCCGCCCGACGAGTCGGAGAGCCCCATCCCACCAGCGGATGGGCTCCTGGCATGATAGCTAGCAAGGCAACATGTTTCGTTGCCATCCGGATCAGCCTGTTGCAAGGCTAGGCATCATACCAACAGCTTGTCCATGAAGCTCACCATGTCCCTCCCTATATGGCATAAGAGATTTATGGTGTTTTTCCGGAGTGGCAGCCAAAGTGGCCGTACGGGCATGGTATTTCCGAATTACGCAAAACTACCCGAGAACACTCCCAAGGACCCTCAAACACTATATAGGTAGGTGGGGACATCTTTAGAATCGAAAACGGTGCTAGTTGGCTATGTGTCCCAACATAGCCAACTATGTGTGCGCATCGTTGCGGCATTTCTGCGCAACGTTGCGCACACATGTTGCGCAACGTTGCGGGCCTTCCCCGCAACGCCTGCACACATGATATGCAACACTAAGGGCAGTTCCCAAAATGAATGCACACCTCATATACAACACATTCCCACGTGTGTGCGCCCCAGCACGTGTCACGGGTAGTCCGCTCCGCTACCCCGTGACAACGTGCCATATATGGAAAGGAAGGAGATTTATGGAGAGGGAGAGATATTCTCCCTTATTCCCAAACTAAATGGGACGCCCCCCTCTTTGGTGGATCTAGAGAATTCATTTTTGAATTCATCCCCTCTTCCCTTCTCTCTCTCTCTCAAGGTCTCCTTTGTTGGGTTGTGGTTTTTTCTCTTGTACTAGAGTTGGCCGCCCCTTCTTCTTCCTCTAAAAGTTCCATTCCTTTTCCTACGGTGTGTAGTGCAAGGTTGAAAGAGGAGCTTACTGATTTGAGGCTTGAAAGAGAGGCTTTGCTGAAATTGACTCCAAGATCAAGGCTAAAAGGGATCAACACATAAATCGTTGAAGGTAATCCTTATTTCTCTTGCTTGTTTGAGTAGATCTATCATTTGGTGGATTAGATCTTCAAGAAGAGGGCGTGCTAGGGCTGGATCAAGCCCAAGGTTAGTACGTATTAATTCCATGTTAATTATATCTTCTTTTGATTAAATAATATATACATGGTTATTGCTAATTGTAATTAGAATTGCATGTATGTGTAGATCTTGTTTTAAAGATTCGATTTTTTGTGAGCCATCCTCTCCCACCACTGCTTCCACTGCTGGCCGGCCACTCTACAGTGCGTTATGTGTAAAAGGACAAGTAGAATCCGGCTTTCTAGTAATTGTTTATTCTTTCTTCCTTTTGCAAAGGCTTTGTCACCTTACAGGGTGCAAACTCGTATATTCCGAAAGTCTGCCAATCCAATGAAGCATCATGTGTGACCCTTCATCCCTCTTCAACTAAGGGAAACAAGTGCTCCCAAACCCACCACACAGCTTTATTCACATGAAAAACGTCGGAGTAGCCGAGAAGCCAATGTCTTTGGGTTGATCATCTCACAAATTATGTATGATATTGTGTGCTCGTATTTGACTGCACATAAATTAACCCAGCTGGGGTGGGGTGAGAGAAGGAGATGGCAACAGAAGATTATTGAGTCGCGATAACGTAAGTTAGGCAGCGATTCCATTGGCTAAATATCTAAGACACTGCAAATCTCATTTCTTCAAGTGGCTGGATACTCCCAAGGTGAATTTCCTCTTTCTTGGTTTGAAAGCATCCAGGAGGCATGGTCCCTTACTGCAACAATGCAAGAACCGCGGCCTTTCAGTTTTTTTCTTTTCTTGTTTTTTGGAATCTGCAAGTAGACCTCTTCTGTTATCTTATTGTTGTCATTATCTGATGCCTCATATATAATACAATACCACTTTCTTCATGACTCATTGTTTGATGATTGACTGCTCTAATGTAATTGATTTTTCTGTTGTTACATGTCCGGTTCATATATTCACTCCGTCCAATGTTAATAGTTACATTGGAAAAAATAATAATTTATATTAAATAATGATACCTATAAGATAACAAAAAATAAGTTTATAATATGTAGAATTTCGACAATGGTATCTATAATCTAAATATAATGTGAAAAAAAGAGAGCAAAATACGAGAATTTATATGGTTTGGCAAGGTGCTTTAATACACAGTTAGAGAGAGTCCTTCCACTATATTTGAGAAATAATTGGGTTATAAGCCTCTCAATACCATGAAAAAATAAACCTTTTCTCACCTTTCTCTCTCACAAAGATAAGAAAGAAATAAAATTGCCCCCTTTAAAAACAAAAAATGAATTTTGAGTCCGTGAAGAGGCAAAACCACGAAAAAGAATAAGTACAAATGAGTTATAAGATGAGAACACATCTCTCTGTAACAACCCATATGTGAGTTTGAGTTAAAGAGGACTTTGTGCCCTTATCTACTCAAAGTTATGTACAATAATCTCTACCTTGACTTAAGTTTGACAAGTCACCTAGGAGAATCATCGACACTTGCTATACATGCATGTCTCTGCGTCCTCTACCTTAAATGCAGCTCCTTTCACACCCTAGCTAGGTGCAATGTGATCCTAAACATCTTGTGAGATTAAGTAAGCTTAAACAATATTTGAAATTTTCTGTGGTCACCGGTTTTGTTAACATATCTGCAACATTGTCTTTTGTATCTACTTTTTAAAATTTAATCTCCCCATCTGACATATATTCCCTTATCTTATGATATTTTACTGCAATGTGCTTTGTCTTGATATAATAAACTTGATTTTTTGCTAAATGTATATCACTTTGGCTATCGCAAAGTACTTTAATATTCTATTGCTTCAATCCAAGTTCATTGACTAAGCCTTTCAATCATATAGCTTATTTATTGCTTCTACAACTGCCATGTATTTAGCCTCTGTTCTTGATAAAACAATCATTGCCTGAAGAATAGACCTCCAACCGATTGCACTACCTATAAAAGTGAACAAATATCTTCTGGTAGATTTACACTTCTCCAGATCACCTACAAAGTCTGCATCTACATATCCAGCTATATGCACTGATGTTTCATCATTCTCAAATAAAATGCCAATATTCTTTGTCTCATTCAGATATTTCAGAATCCACTTTACAACATCCCAATGTCTCATCCCTTGATTAGCCATGTACCTGCTAACAACACTTACTGCTTGGGTAATATTTGACCTGATGCACACTATAACATACATTAGACAACTAACTGCACTAGTATAGTACCGGTTTTATACTTGAAATATCATCCTTTGTGGTATGACATAACTTTGCACTCAACTTGAAATATGCAATAAGAGGTATACTAATTTGTTTGACATTATTCATGCGAAACCTATCCAACACCTACTCTATATACTCCCCTTGAGATAGCCATAGCTTCCCAAGTTTCTTGTCTCTCTAAATCTTCATACCAAAGATCATTTTTTGTAGCTCCAAGATCTTTCATATCAAACTCATTTCCCAACTTAAATTTTAACAAGTTAATATTCAACATATTCTTAATAGCAATTAACATGTCGTCAACATACAAGAACAACTAGATATAAGAACTATCAGGAAGGACATGAAAATAAATACAATGATCATACTCACAATGAGTGTATTTGCTTTTCAGCATAAAAGAGTGAAACCTCTTATTCCATTGTCTTGGTTGTTGGTTGAGGCCATATAGAGACTTTTTCAATATGCATATTAAGTCCTCATTCCCTAGTTCATTGAATCCCTCAGGCTACTACAGGTAAATTTACTCTTCTAGTTCCCTATGAAGAAACACTATATTCACATCAAGTTGTTTAAGTTCTAGATCATAGTAAGTAACCATAGCAATCAAAATTTGAATAGAAGTGTATTTTACTATTAGAGAGAAAATTTTATTAAAATTTACACATTCTTCTTGTGCATATCCTTTGGCCACTAACTTAGCCTTAAACCGTTCAAGTTCCCTATCTGATAAAACCTCTTTTTTCCTTAGTACCCATTTGTATCCAATAACATTTTCCCCTTTAGGTAGTTTAACCAACTCTCAAGTTTTATTCCGATGTAGAGATTTCATCTCCTCCATCATGGTCGTCATCCACTTGTCATTATTTTATATTTTATAACATCCCGAAAAAAAGATGGATCTCCATGATCAATGAATAAAGCAAAAAAAATCATATCTTTAAAGCCATACCTGTGACAACCAAGATTTTTGGGTACATTTTTTAAACACTAATAATAGAATTTTAATATATTGATAGAGTACTATTTTTGATTTTGTACCTAAAGAGTTGTTGTAAAACTCTTAAAGATGAACATAACGGTCTTTGAATAATTTAAATTGGACGTTAGGGATGTAGGTAATGACTGCGGGAAGCATACCTTATAGGCAGGGCTCATGGTAAAACTACGGTAAAACTTATTTTTGAGTAGTCTTGTTTCGAAGGGCTCGTCAATACGAGTCTATTGATACCAAGAATGCGTAATTCCGATGTATGGTTAGAAAGTTATGATATTTTGAAAATTTGAGAAAAGAAAAAAATATATAATAAAAAAATTAACGGCTGACGCAAGCATTGCTTTAGCCGCATGACGCCGGTGCGACACTAGGCCGAGTGGCGGGCCTGCATTGCGAAGGACCCGTGTAGTGAAACCTCTAGGTGCAGTTTTGCTTGCGCAGCACGCGGGCCCATGTGGCAAAACCGTGCAATGCGGTTTCATCCGCGCTCCACGCAGAGCCCGCGTGGCAGGCCGACCACATCCCAGCCCGTGATGTGTGTCACACATGCATCACGCACCAACTCAACCACATCGCCCCATTTCTCCTTTATAAACCCGACTTTCATTTTCATTTCTTATAATGAAACTTGTGTTCCTTCGTTCTGGGTCGTTTTAAGTCCAAATTAGGTCGTTTAAAAGGCGTTTCAGCTAAATCGACGGTGCTGGACATTGTGACAGGGCCAATTTTTCAATTTAAGCTCTCTATAACCATGAATTTTCTAGCACAAATCTAAGGTAGGGGGTGTTAAACTGTAGCTTATGCTCTGCTCGTATGCTTGACTTTTTATGCACTGTTTTCATTCTGTTATGCTTATTTGCTTAAGTTTTTTTTTAAAATGTTATACGCGTGTTATAATTTATATACCATGATTTGTGTCATGGTACTTGCATTTTCTGGATAATTCTGGGATCGAACCTAGAATTACAATATTTTATCTGGATACCTACTGAGAAAAATAATCGGTATGACGCACGCATGAGTGTAGAGCATCATGGGAAAGCTCCTCACTTATTGAGGTTCTCATTGCTCCATGAGCATCGGGAGGAACGCCATTTGGTATCACGGCTATGGATTTATCGTCATCGACAAACCGATGTTTTCTGAATTTGTATTTGTTCTCTGAAATAAACTCTATTCTAGCTGTCATGAGTTTTCTACTTGGCGTTAAATTAGATTAGAATTCCGCCTATTGAGTATAAACATACTCACCTAACCCCAAATTATGTAGGAATTACATCTAGAACGGAGATAGGAGACGAAAAGTTATCCAAACAATTTATGTGGTAGCTGCTTTAGACATAATTGTTGAAATTATGTTGTGACCATTATGTAAAGGTATGATATGCCTCATGTTGTATAACTATCTGCTCTGCGCACAGTGATCACAGGCATGTATATAAATAATTACTATGTTTCAAGAATTTAATATAATATTTTGGTTGTGTAATTACTCTGATGTTTAGTTTGAATATAGAATATATCCTAATTCGTGTGTTATATGCATCAACGACTGTCATGTTCAGTTACGTGGCTATAATTTACACGTGTCAGACAAAGCTATGTCATATGGTAGATCATTATAAAATGACGGTTGCCACAATACCTTACTGTTGCTTTAGTGTTTCTCTTTGCTCTTCCTTTTGTAATGATATAAGGCTCCTAATGCTGATCATCACCCATATGAGGATATTGTTACTTGTCTATATTATCCCCTTTGCCTCATTATCTACTTCCACCCGAACTTTCATTTGTTGCTTATTTTTCTGTTACACTAAGTCACCATCCTGTTTGTATAACATGTAAGCCTCATCAAATACCACATTCATGCTGAAGACTACTTTATCTGCCTTTTGATCTCAAAGTTTATATCCCTTCAATCCTTCCTCATACATGAGAAAAGTGCATTTTTTAGACTTAGAAACAAGTTTATTCCTTTGTATGCTTTGAATATATGGACATATGTAGGACATCTAAAAATTTTAAGAATGAAGTAATCTATAGGATTTTCAGTCCATACATCCTCAGTTACTTTTAAGTCAATATTTGTAGATGTTGACTTATTTATGATGTGACATATCATATTAATTGTTTTATCCCAAAACTCCTTAGAAATATTTGCATTCATCCTCATACTCATTGTCTTTTCCAAGAGCGTCCTATTCATCTTTTCTTCTACTCTATTTTGTTGTGAGGTTCTAGGATTAGTGAGGTTGCGTGTAATCACTTCATTCTTGCAATAATCAACAAATTCTTAAAATTTGTATTCAGCCCCATTGTTTGACCTGAGATATTTTAACTATTTTTCTGTCTGCTTGTCAACGTGGACCTTCCATTGCTTGAACTTTATGAACATATCTAATTTTTGTTTTATAAAATACACTCACGCCTTCCTTGAGTAGTCATCAATAAAAGCCACAAAGTATTCAATTTTACCTTTTGATGAAGTTAAAGTTGGCACCCAAATATCTGTGTGGACATACTCCAACACATCCTCACTTCTATGTTTCTCTGTGTGAAATCTTACCATCCACTATTTTCTATACAAACAACATTTATAGAAACCTAATTTTCAACTTTTGACACCTTTTAACAGTTTTCTTTTGTGAAGTTCTTATATAAGTCTTTCACTCATATGCCCAAACCTCATATGTCATAAGTATGTGTCATCACCATTGCCTTCTATAAGACTAGTCACACTGTAATTGTATGCCCTATTAATTTATATAGGTTTCAAACCTTTTGACCCTTTATCACCACCATCACCCCTTTTGTAAGTTTCAACACTACTCCACCTATTGCATTAAACTTGCAACCAACTACATATAGGGGCCCTTTGTGTATAGAATTTCTGTAAGATTCCATCGATTCCACCCCAATTTTGGCTTAAATTATTGAAATCATATTTGTGTGTAGAAGGTGGGAATAATTAAATATTTCACCCATAAGTTGATTCCAAGCCGTTTTGAGCCGGAATCGACTTGAATCACCTCATATTCTATTGATTTCGGCTCCCACCCCCCATTTCAAAATTATAGATTGTATTATTTTTCAACAGTTATCTCTCATATCGATTTGAACCTCGTGAAGTGTACCATATAAGTGGGGCCTACTTTAAAAGTTTAAAGTTACCTACCCTTGTGGGATCTTGTTTGATAGTGCTCAATTTAGGAGCGTAATGGTACCAAGAACATGCATATCCAAGTTTGGGAGAGAGAGTTATATTAATTTAAAGTTTAGAATTGGGTTTGACGCAACATCCAAATTTATTCTAAAAAATTTCACTACCAACCGTAAATCACATTCGACCCGAATTCTTGGAATTAATTCTAAAAAATCTAATACTAAAACATCCAATGATCCCAAATAGATAATATTCTTTGTCAAATAAGGAACATGTCTAACTTTAGTAAGTATTCAAACTGTGCTATCAGATATCTTAATTTTCACAATTCCTACTCCAATGGTTTTACATGTAGCATTATTCCACATTAGAATATATCCACTATTTGATAACTCATAAGTGTCAAACCAGTCACGATTAGGACAAATATAGAATCCATGAGTCATTAAAATAATTCATACTTGAAGTGACAAATAACACATCAGCCTAAAAAACATTGGGTTGATTCTCCACCAAGCTAGCCTGACGGGAAGAAGCCACATTTTCTTTCTTCTTCTCTTGGTCCTACTTGCGCTTTTGACAATCTTTTTTCATATGCCCTTCCTTCTTGTAATAATAACATTCAATTTTTTTCTTTCCCTTTGACTTGGAGCAAAACCTATTTTGTTAAACTCATTGGTCATGAATCTTCCTCTTCTCCAATTATTTCCTTGAGCCACAAGACCTTTAGCTTGCGAATCCTCACGATTAGGCCTCTTTCTCATCTCATTTGATAAGAGAGCAACCATGACATCTTTTAACTCTATTGTCTCCTTCCTATTCGACAGTATTGTTACTATATGTTCATATGAAGGTAGAAGAGATACTAGAAGTAGTAGTGCATTGTCCTCATTTTCAATCTTAACACCAATGCTAAGCAATTGAGAGGTCAATTTATTGAACTTGTTGAAGTGTTCCAACAAATTTACCTCTTCTGTCATCATGAGAGCATACAATTGTTCCTTGAGGAATAACTTGTTTGTAAAAGATTTTGTCATACAAACTTTCCTATTTTGTCCAGAGTTTTAGAGTTGACTCCTCATTAATAACATTATATAATAGCACATTAGCAAGACAAAGATGAATAATACGTACTGCCTTCATCTCCAACTCCTCTTATTTATCTTCACTCATATTTTTTGGCTTTTTTAATTTTCCATACAACACTTTTAATAAACCCTATTGTACTAGTAGATCCTTAACCCTTTTATGCCACAAACCGAAGTTAATTTTTCTATCAAATTTTTTAACTTTAAATTTGTTAAACCCCTTTGGTGCCATCATGAAAAGAACTCCTTTGAACTTGAGGCTCCAATACCACTTTGTAGAATTTCAATAATGGAACAATCCAAATATAAAGCAAGAAAAAAATAAAAAATAAATAGAGCAAAACACGAGAATTTACAAGGTTCAACAAGGTGCCTATGTCCATGGCCAGAGAGAGCCTTCCACTATATTTGAGAAATAATTTGGTTACAAATTTCTCAATACCATGGGAAAATAAAACCATTTCTCTTTTTCTCACCTCTCTCTCACAAAGATAAGAAAGAAATAAAATTGCTCCTCCTAATGACAAAAACTGAATTTGAGTCCGCGAAGAGGCAAAACCATGAAAAAGGATAAGTACAATTGAGTTATAAGATAAGAACATGCATATCTCTCCGTAACAACCCATACGTGAGTTTGAGTCAAAGAGGACTCTGTGTCCTTATCCACTTAAGTCACGTACAACATAATACTCTTTTTTAAGTAACCAATGACTTAAATAAAATAAAATAAAACTATTAATATAGAACAATTTTTTGTGTGAAATGGAGCTAATATATATGAGTAATAATATATATTCATTAAAAAGGCACTAGTGACTTGTTATGATACATGGTTAGGCGTCTGACATCCACTTTATGCCTATTTAGTCATTAGATTTGGGGTTTTATGTCATTGTAGGGAGTTAATAATATTTTTTTATTCATTAGGTATTATCTGTAATTATTTTGGTAGTTTAATTAGTTGGATATGAGCTAGTTATTTAGGCCCACTAAGCTCCCTATTTAAGTGTATCGCTTAGCCTGATTTCAGTGGTTAATAAAGACACAATTCCCTAATCTACATCTTCCCTCTTCCTTCTTTCCTTTGTCTATTGAGTTTTTTTCATATTACCTGGCTCGATATACAAATATTCCATATTCCCTGGATTTTAACACTTAATCCAATATGACCTGGTTTAGAACAAATATACCCTTAGGTCATAACTAAACCTATACACAAGTTCTTATATCATTATTGGTGAAAAATGACCGACGATGACACAAATTTATATGAGCAAAATCAAAACACTCAAGCTACATAAAATAAAGCACCCACTTAAAGATGATTGATAGAAAGTAAAAAATTTCTCCTTCTCATTCATGTGTTCCATAGAACAAACCAGAATAGAGCCACCTCCCAGTTTCAATCCAAAAACTGGTTCCTAGTTAAAAAAAAGACGAAAATAACAAAATTCAAAACGGGGAATCAAAGGAAGCCACTTTTTTACTTGCTAAATTGCAACAAACATAATGCTCCAGCAATCTAAAAACTGAGTTGCATTTAGAACGGATTGAATGACTTTGGCGACTTGCCGCAAATGGGGATTGAAGGCTATAAAAAGAAAAGATTTTTGGGAGTACAACGAATCCGAATGAAATCCGGTAGAATACATCCACTCTGCATGACTTGCGAGACTTCCGAGAATGTGAGAACGAGAGGATGACTCTCACAAAACGGACCAAAGATCTCACTCTCCACATGACCTATGTCCAACACTTAATCAATATTGCATATACGATAACTCGTTATGTCAATAACATATATTTTTGATAATACGATATGTATTCTTTGAGTCAACAACCCATAATATAATATTCTTTATATCGCATATACGATAACATGATATTGGTCATAGCGTGTTATCGATAACACGATATGCTAACAATGCATGCAATTAATAATACAATATGCTATGATATCCTCTATATCGCATATACGATAATACGATATTCGCCAAAATATGTTATCAATAACATGATATTTGCTATAACGTATTATCAATAATATGAGATTCACCATAGTGTGTTATTGATAACACGATATTGTGGCATAGCATGTTATCGATAACATGATATGCCAACAAGATGTGTAATTTATTTTTCTCTATGTCGCATATACTATAATACGATATTCGACATAGCATATTATCGATAACATGATATTTGCTATAGCGTGTTATCAATAACACAATATGCCAATAATGCATGTTATTGATAATACAATATGCTACGATATCCTCTATATTATATATACGATAATACGATATTTGTCAAATGTATTATCGATAATATGATATTTGCTATAACGTATTATTGATAATATGAGATTCGCCATAGCGTGTTATCGATAACACGATATTTTGGCATAGTGTGTTATCGATAACACGATATGTCAACAAGACGTGCTATTTGTTTTCCTCTATGTCTCATATACTATAATATGATATTCGTCATAACGTGTTATTGATGACAAAATATTCACCATAGCGTGTTATCGATAACACAATATGCCAACAATACATGTTATTGATAATACAATATGGTACGATATCTATATCGCATATACGATAATACAATATTCTCTAAAGCGTGTTATTGATAATACAATATTTAACATAGCGTATTATTGATAACACGATATGCCAATAAAACGTGTTAATGATAATACTTTATATTGCATATACTATAATAGGATGTTCGTCATAGCGTGTTATCAATAACATGATATTCGTCATAGCGTATTATTGATAATACGATATTCACCAATATTTGTTATTTATACAAAATTTCATAAAGTCAGGAATAAAAATCTCTGAGATCGTGTATATGCTTACATAAGAGTCCCTCTTTGTACAATAGGGTAGGAGGCTATCATAGCTATTCTACAATGTCCTTCCTTGGCATCTACATCCTTCTCCATTTTTATATAGCTATGTTCTCCCTGGATAGTCCCTCAAAATTTATTTTTAAGTTGCAGTATCATCTTGATCTCCTTTTGTAAGGATAAATAGTGTATGTGGTTAAATTTTTTTAAATAAAAATCAGAAAAGAGCAATTGCCGACGAAGTGAGGGAGGCCAACAATCGCCGAATAAAAATTAAAATTTGTTGTTGATGAAAATTACCCGGAAAAAATCACAAATCGTCACTGAGCTCCGATCTCCTCTTTGTTTATGCGTTGCCACAACTAGTTTACACGATTTTAAACCCTAACCTTGTTGAATAGGTATGGTCCCATTTTTTCTAAATATTGTGTAAACCCAGGTTCTATGAAATATTTTTTACAAAACCCGAGAATATGAAATATTTGTATCTACGGCCAGGTAATATGAAAAAAACTCTTGTCTATTATTCCCCCCTTTCACTATGATAAAGTCCTATTTTAATCTAACCTTCAGCTCCTTATTTCCACCTCCATTATCGTCTATTATCTTTTCTAGCCAGTCCGATCAGATTCAACCTGATTTGGGTCAGAAAATGGTCCTATTTGATCCGGTTAGGTTACACTAACCCGATCGGTCAAATCGGTTACCTGTCGAGTCAGCCGATCTGGTTCAAACAATGTTGGGTGAATTTTTTATTGTCAAGAGAGGGGGGAGGGTGGTTTGAACAGGCTACAACTTCTTTGAGTTGTATCTAGTAGCCAATTATGTATATATCATTAGATTTATTAGGATAGGCACAAAACAAATTCTTGATTCTCAATTTGAACCTTTCAAAGCCCAAAAATACATCAAATATTTTTACCAAATGTACTATCTCATTTTTTTTTGCTGTATTTGGCATTGTATATATAAATAATTAAAATTATGAAAGAGATTATTTATTTTAATCACTAATGTCATCAACGGGTTGAAAAAGCAAGTCAACTCAACCCGACAACAAATCTAAATTGATTGTCAGGCTGAGTTTGAAAACATTGGTTTTTCATATTGTTCTATATGATCAATAGTTCAGATCAGTTGAGTGGACATTCTCAACTGGTTCTGATCTGAATTCTATGGTCAACTTCATCCTTGGGTTGCTGCCATGGAAACCTTGCATGCCGATGGCTACGATGACCCACAAAGGTCTTTGTAGAATTCATTATATTGCATCTCATATGCGCATTTGACGAGTTCAATCAAGGTGAGATTTGACAGCCAGTTCTGACTTCCATGTGGCTCTGTCTTATTGCCATGAGCCACCTAGAAGTAGATCATCGTTGTCGACGTATTGCATTGGCCAATTGGCCTTAAGCTGAGACAATGTAACATACCACCATGATGACTTGGTTCCTGTCGTCATGGCAAGACTCGGTAAGAGGAAGACAGATTCTCTTGCGCCATCACGGGTGGAATGAAGAGCATTGTTCATTTGCTTTTTCTGCTACAGAAGTTCACAAAAGAGAAGATGCAGAAGCTATAGATTGAGAAATGGCCGGACATGTGGTGGATCATGTCCTAAAGCAACTAGCAGATGTGGTTGAGGAGGAGGCCGAGTTACTGGGCGGGCTGCGCCATGAAGTTGCCGAATTAGAAAGATGTCTAAAAATCATATGGGCCTTCTTGAAAGATGCAGATAGTCAAGGAAGACAACGGAGAAGCTGTGAAAGAATGGGTGAGACAAAGTGAGAGATGTGACGTATGATAGACGACTTCCTCCTCGGACGTAGGACAGAAGCTGCCCATCAGTCAGGGCTTGCGGGCTACGCTAATTTGCCCGCTTGACCAGGAAGTTGAGTACGGCATCGGGTAGCTACAGATATTAAAAGAAAAAACAGACTTTATCCATGGAAGGTCTGTTCACAAATTTACTCCCTTTCCTCCCGATCCATAGAAGAGAACCCCTTGTCGGCGCTCGCATAAATGCCCCCTAGCACCATCGAGACTGTTGCTCAACTCACAAATTTGTCCCTTTCCTCCGACCATCAAAGGGGCGTTCAGAGGTTAGCATTTCAGCTTTGCATTTTTCTTTTCTTAAAGTTGATAATGTGCTTCTGGTGGACTTCGTCTGCGAAGAGATTGTTATTTGTCTGGTGGTTGATTTATCATACAATTGTTTTTTATCATACAACTTCATAAATTACCTATTTAATCTATGTATATAAGTCTAATAATGATCATTAACAGCAATTAAGCATATTCTATGAATAATAATGGAGGTAGCAACTATAAAATGTTATTAATTATTGTTATTGATATAGCTAGTGCTGAAAGAGAAAGTTAGTTGACATTGGAGAGCAGACAGAGCAAGTTCCTTGAAATTGAGTCTTTATCTGACAACTTCAAATTAAGTCATCATATGCATTTCGTGTACGCATTTGAAGAGTTGACCATCTTTGTCATCCCCAGGTAGGCAAACACAAAGAGTTAATAGCCTAAGCAACCACCAATGCCAACCATCGGAAAATTGTTGTATTGACCAATTGGCCTTAAGCTGACTCAAAGCAACTTACGTGCACTCATGTCTTGGTCGCCATCGTCATGGAGAACAGAGGAAGATAGAAAGTATTGAACCGTGGGTGGAATTAAGAGCAACGCCCATTTACTTTCTGCTACAGAAGTTCAGCAGCAAGAGAAGACAGAAAATCTAAAGCTGAGACAAATGGCCATATCTGTGGACGTTGTGGTACAGTATTTGGCCGATGTGGCTAAGGAGGAGGCGGCGTTGCTGGGTGGGGTGCGCCGTGAAGTAGTCGAATTTGAAGAAAGTCTCAGAAGCATAGAGGCCTTCTTGGAAGATGCAGAGAGTATGGAAGACAATGGACAAGGTGTGAAAGAATGGGTGAGACAAGTGAGAGATGTGGCCTACGATATTGAAAATGTTGTGGACGAGTTCCTCCTCCGCATAGGACCCAAACAGCCCCATCAGCAGGGGCTTTCTGACTATTTTCGCAGAATTGCCCACTTCACCAGGCAGTTGAGAGCACGACATCAAATCGGTACACGCATAGAAGGGATCAAGAACCGGCTTCATAGAATTGAAGAGAGGAAAAATATGTTCGCGTCTGCACCTGTACCCTCTAAAGTCACACGCTCCCGTGATTCATACGACACTCTACGACTCTCTAAGCCTCAATTCATCGAGGATTCCAACATTGTAGGCATTGAGAAGCCCAAACAGGAGCTCATGAAGAAACTACTAGAAGAAGACTCAAATCTTGCAGTGATCTCAGTCTTTGGAATGGGGGGTCTTGGCAAGACAACTCTTGTTCGAAAAGTCTATGACAGTAAGACAGTGCAGAAAAAATTCAACTGTTTTGCATGGATTACTGTATCTCAATCAGTTTCCCCAATTGTCCTCTTGAGAAGAATATTCAATAGCTTCATGAGCCTAAAGAAGCAAAATTTCATAGGCTTCGGGGAGTATCATTCTCGTGAGGAGATCGAGAATATGGAGCACGTCCAGCTCGTGGCCGGCCTGAAGGCTTATATGCAAAAAAAGAGGTACCTTGTTATTTTAGATGATGTATGGACTACAAGTGCATGGGAGCATCTAAGTTACGTATTCCCTGAAAATGCACTAAAAAGTAGGATAGTGATAACTACTCGCAGGCATGACATTGCTTTGTTTTGTTCCGGGTCCAAAATACAAAATGTCCATAAAATGGAACCTCTGCCTGAAAAAGAGGCATGGACCTTATTTTGCAAAAAAGGTTTTGGGGGAAGTTGTCCTCCTGTATTAGAGAACCAATCAAAGATTATCCTCAAAATATGCGGAGGATTGCCACTAGCAATTGTGACAATGAGTGGTCTTTTATCATCTCCAAATAAATGGAATAGAGTGCTTATGAATCTCACTCTAACTCTAGAGAAAAATGAAACCGTCGATTTTATGAACCATGTGCTTTGGCTTAGTTATGATGATCTCCCCCACCATCTTAAGTGTTGCTTGTTGTATTTTGGGTCATATCCTGAAGACTTCGAAGTTGATGGACGTGCACTTGTTCGACAATGGATTTCCGAAGGTTTTGTAAAAGCAACGAATAAAGAGTTCCACGAAGACCTTGCCGAAGCCTACCTCCATGAACTTGTTGATCGGAGCTTAGTTGAGGTTGTGGACTATGCTTATGACGGAAGCATATTGTTTTGTAGGGTTCATGACTTGATGCATCGGCTAATCCTTGAAAAACTGAAGGAGGAAAATTTCTTTACTACCTCTGCAATGGAGGATGTACAACCGAATCAGGAAGTTCGTCGTTTATCCATAAACAGTGGCGAAAATGCTCCAAGGGGCAAAAATTTATCTCGGCTTCGTACGCTTTGCATGTTTGATGCTAGTGACATTCCTAAACTTTCTAGCTTCCCTATGTTGAGAGTATTGAATTTGAGTGGGTCGCAGATTCTTGTGTTTCCTCGTGAAATTGCAAAGCTATACCACCTAACGTACTTGAATTTAAGAAATACACAAATTAACAAGATTCCCAAGTCCATCAAGAACCTGCGCAAGCTGCAAACTCTAGATCTTACTCTTACAAATGTCACGGAGTTGCCCGATGCGATTCTTCATCTCCATGCTATTTGCCATTTGCAGATTTGGCCTATAAAATCTTCGAATGGTGTGAGGATGCCAACAAGACTAGGCCAATTAAAACACTTACATGAGATAGAGAACCTTGGGATAAATGGGGACACAGAGCAGGCTAGAGAGTTGGGGAAATTGACAGAATTGAGAAGGCTATGTATTACTGCAGTGAAAAGACAAGATTGGGATGCAATATGTGATTCCATCACCAACATGAGGCACCTCACTCAACTCCACATATCAACACATGAGGAAGAGCCAGTCAACATAGACTTCATGTCAATTCTTTCGCCTACTCTTTTGACCATAAGCTTTGCTGGGCGCTTAAAGATGCTGCCAAAATTGACCGGTCGATTTTTCAGTCTCGTGAATTTATCATTGATATTCTCTCGTCTAAGTGAGGATCCATTAAAAGCCTTGCAGCATCTGCCCATGTTACAAAATCTCACACTTTGCGACGCTTTCAATGGGGAAGAGATGTCATGTGGAGGAGATGGCTATCAGAGTCTCCAAAAATTCTTAATCATAGACTTCAGCCGATTGAGGTTTGTCCATATTGCTAATGGAGCCATGCTAAAACTGACTGTGATGGAAATAAAGGGGTGTTGTAGGCTAGAAGGTGTTCCACTTGGGGTGGAGAACCTCCAAGCAATGATGAAGCTCCATTTCATTAATATGCCAAGAGAATTTATTCATAAGGTTTGGGGGGATGAAGGTGAAAGGGCAAAAGTGGAGCATATTCCTCTTGTAAAACACTTCATTGAGGATGATTCCGGTACAAGGAGTGAGGTTGAATATCTTTTTTGATTAATTTCAACTTTAGATGCTGATGTGAATGAAATGTGGATACTCTAGAAAGATGAACCTAAAATCCTTGCTTGTAAATGGGGATCATGGTAGGATTTATGGAACTTCGCCTTGATTGATCGGAATCTTCTAGAGAAAGTGCTGTGCATAAAAAAACTCTCAGTTTCATTGTTTGGAGGAAGGCGATCAATTTGCAGATGATGATGATGATCAATCGCAGGAGTTCTTAATTTGGTTGTGTCTAAAAATCATGGCATTTGGGCATATCTCATGGAGGCTTTTCCATAATGGACTATGGACTGATGAGAAGGCCTTAGGAGTTTTTTCTTGGAATGCCTATAATAGGCCTTGTATATTGTGAGTTTAGTTTTTTGACCTTTTTAAGATAGAGAGTTAGCCTCTTGTGTGGCTTTGTGTTTGGGCTTGGGTTTCACTCGGTGGCCATGGGAAGAGCTTGGGATCAGTTCCTTGTATAAGCTTCGGGAAAGGATTTGGACAAGCTTCCTTGATCTTTGTGCGTATGGGTGATTACTTGTAACCAACACTTAGTATTCACTATTGTATAGTGGAATACACCTCTATATGGTGGAGTAGGTGACTATCGATCCACGTTAGATTGTTGTGCCTTATTGCTAGGTGATGCTCACTGTTTTTAGCTACTCTTCCTCTTGCCTGCAACTTCTTATAATTGGACGTATGATTTGAGCCCATGATCCGACGGCACATTTGCCAGAGGTGTAGTGAGGCTAGCCCTTCTCTTATATGATTGGTGCTTATTGTATTTGTCAACTTCTACATCAATGCTACTTGTTCTTGTGGGTGTCGTATGAGTGTACGTTTTGGTGGTAAGTTGATTGGCCTATACCCAGAAGATCATCCTCTCAGCCCCGCCGGGTTCTCCTATCTCATCTGAGGCGAACAGTTGGTGGCAGTCCTTAACTTGGGAACTGGTTAAGCCATGGCTCAGAATGTAGAATGTAAGATTCATCATACTCTTCGTTAAAAAAGATTCGTTATTCAAATTTTTTCCTGATTTAACATTAGGGTTGGGTTATATTCCGATAAATTTCTGAAGTGGGACTTTGGGTTTTTGATTAATAATTCTGGTTTTATGGTTTGATTGTTTATCCAGTTTCCGGTTGCTTCTCCCTGTTCATGGACTGCCCAAGTTCCAGAGCATCAGTTTCCTCGCCGAATCTAGCTTTCTTACTTTCTATCATGGTAAAGATCCTTTATTTCTTTTGTTGCCAACTTAGTAGTATATTTTTATTCTTTTTTTTTTGTTATTACTCTTATAGAAGTATTTTTTTTAAAAGATTTTTTACCTTTGTTGGTTGATTGCGCATGTCATAAATTGCTTTGCAATATTATGCTTCGTGTATTCATTTTATGATCACAAGAATGTATGCTCAGGTTGCATCATATCATCGCAAAAACTTTCTTTGCACGTGATCTTGATGGTTCGTGAATACTTGCAGTTCATTAGTTTAGCTATGCATACTAAGGTTAATCCAAATATTTATTTATAGGTGTGCCTTTCGTTGTAGCTTCCACTGCCTTCTTTACATAGGATCATCTAATTGCCTTCATTTAATAAAAAATAAAATTTCTTATTTAGATTGCCCTAGTACTTCACTGAAAGAGAGATGAATGCCAAGTTTCTAGTTAGTGACTGAAACATGACACTATAACTTTTAGCGAGGGTAGAAAAATATACCCGCTAAGGGTCTTGCAGGTTTTTCATTAGTGGGGGCTGGAAACTTAAGCTGCCGCGATCGTATCATTGAAAAGGGATTATGTCACGACGAGAGGGGCAATTTTGCTTTCAAGGTTTGGGATTCCGCCTGTACAAAAGTGGAAGAGGCCCCTACTAGATCTTGATTTCAGTTTGCCATGGGTGGAAGGGATTGAAGGTTCTGACACTACTTATCCTCCGCAGTCGTGATTTCGTTTGGCATCATGGGCAGGAGGGATTAAAAATTCCTATTTCCTACCGCAGGAAAAAAAATTTCATTTACTTGATCGATCAGCATTGATCAAAGGCTAATACAAAATTCTGGGTGATGGCTCTAGTGCGTTGTGAGGGTTAGATTCAAATGAACAAGGAGGCTAAGGGCAAATGGGCGAAGTAATTGTTTCAGCATTTCTCTCTACTTTACCAGTTTGTAGCACTCTTCCTCTTCAACTACTCTTTTTCCCAAACACAACCCTAATTCCCCTGCATTTTGTCTATTTCTAGTCCCTTTCATTCATACTTCTTCGCTTGAAGCTAATATTTCCTTGAAAGCCCTCTCGTTTGGCATACTAATTATGGTGTAAAGCTTAGGTTCACACCCATTGGTATTAAAGAAGTCTACCTTTTGCCTCAAACTTCATGTTACCAACTAAGAGAACACAACCAGATGACAAATCAGACAAGGCTGACAGCATCTAATGATGGATCAAGTGTTCTGACCTCAGTTCACCTATTGATCAAGAGCATGGCTAGGAAACCCTTCTGTGGTATGAAGAAACTATGATTTTACTATTTTCTTTTGATATTTTGTTATTACAATGATTATCTTAAAAAAATTGCACTATTAAGTTGGAAAAGTTGATTTTTAAGGAACAATATCAATGGCTGGTATGGTACTTTCGACAAGCTCACCAAATTATCGGACAATTGGATTTGATTTTCTGATTCCACCCTAATAATTAAAGTTTGAGTGAGGTTCATAATTACTCTAGTAGTTGCCAGTTCTTTTTACATTTTTTATAATTTTCATAATTTCCCCTTTTTTGTGTTCTCTGTTCCACTAGTTACCCAATTTCTTATATTGCACTTATTGGAAATAGGAACATAGTTTTTTGAAATCTGCAATGATTCTTTTTTTTACTCAATAAATTGGGTAAATATCAATGAAATAGAGAAGAAAAGAAGAATATAGATGAAATTTATAGAGGCACAAACGTGCATTTGTTACATCTTTCAAGCCCCTCCAGTAACCAAAAACTCATATTAGTTGGGTTTTTTCTGTTTAAAAGGAAAATTTGTATTGTTAAAGCTCTTTAATATAGAGGCAGTTAAAGATTTAAAAAATGATGCGGATTTATGCAAGTTAAATCCTTATAGAACTTGTTGTCACTATTGACTAATCCTAAGTGGTCCACAGTCTGTGAGACTTAGGAATGCAAGCCTTTTGCAATACTAGCTGGATCTCTGAATCTTTATAAATGCACAAAATATTTTAATGCTTATCTCAGGTTTGGTTTCTAAAAGTTCAGTTTGACACGATTAATTCCTGAACAGATTTTACTGTATCACATCCACACCTTTGGGCATTTGCATAATTGATGCCACATGCATCTGCTGGAGGAAGATTGTAGAAGTTTGACCATGAGGGGAAAGGACATAGAGATTTTAGAGTTGTACCTGCACCAGATGCGAATGCTGAATTACCTATGTCATTGCAGGTTGCTGAAATGTGAAATATTGAGCTTAAACTAATTTTTTATCTACTTTTACTTTCCCATAAGTTTCCTAGTTTGAACCTTCACATTGCTTGTTTCTTCTATTGGTTTGAGACTTTGCCTTACCAATATTATGTATAGATGTTGACAGCATTTTTTCTTTGCTCTGTCAGCTATTTCATTACAAAAAATGGATTTCATAAAAAGAAATGTATAACTTGCGCTTTCAAGTTTGTATAGAATGACTGCATTTTTTTTGTCTCTTCATAGTATAATTACGTGTGATTTCGAGAAGCATTAGATAAAGTGGGCTACAAAATGGGGCATGGTGACTGTGATGGCTTTGGCAATACCTAGACGTTTCTGTTTCACATGTTTTCAAGAAGGTGCCTGGGTGCTGCATGATGTAATTTGAAAAATATTTCTTAATCTGATTCCTCATTGTACTAATTTTCCTAGATAATCTAATGTTTATGACAGTTTTCTTAAATGGCAAGCTGGGGTCTATGGCTATGGAGATTAAGCAGCGGAAAACAACAACTTATAGGAGACGATCAAGAGTCACTGAGAGTGCTCATCCAAAGGAGGTATGTCATTTTTCTGAAATGAAGCATAAGGTTATTTAACTGAATGATCTTGATCAAATGACTTATTAGAGAATTAGAATCATGGGATTGAAATTGCTTATTAATAATGACATGTATACACACATTTTCTCAGCAATATCAATATTCTTCCTGATTTTTGTGCTGGGCAATGTTCTTTTATAGTATGTCTTTGCCATGCTATCCTTTCCAATTTGATGCATATGCTTTTCAATATGTTGTGATGCAAAACCTAAGGGACCAAATTAACCCAAGACCTAATATGCAACCCTAGAGAGCTTCTTATTCTGCATCATGATGTGGACAATAATAAGTCAAAACATCATCTATATCTCTTGTTTTGAAATGACTTCGTTTTTTGGATTGATGATGAATTTTAATGTTGTTATCAGGGATTCTTACCAAGTCATTTAATTGAACATTTTTAGTTTGCATGAAGATATTTTTATTATTCTTGTTTCTCAATTGACATTTTTCTCCTTGCCTGAAGGTTTGTGATATTAGCAAGGAGAAAACAGACACTGATAAGAACATGTGAACCATGCTTGACGTATTGAAAATGAAAAAGTGTGTTTGGCTTGAAAACTTGGCGCTGAATAGGGACTCCTTTGCCCAGATAGTCGAGAACGTATTTGCTCTTTCATTTCTGATTAAAGATGGTAGGGTTCAAATATCAGATAATTACGAAGGACATCACCTACTTTGTAAGTGTATTTTGCCTCATTTAGATTTGGTACATGTTTCATGTTTCTTGTCTCACTCATATTCTCTGCCAGCTACCAAGAATACTCCTTCAGCGGAAGTCACTTACAGTCGTTTTGTCTTTAGATATATGGAGTTAGTTATTGGAAGGTACTACAAAAACAGAGCTAAATTGGAGTTATTAAATGATTGCTTTTAGACTTAATCTTGTCACAAGCAGTCAATGAAAGACTTTATAGTGGCGTGGCTGGCGAGGAGCTGATGCCTAACAGGATTTTATTTTCGCACCTTATGGGAGTCGCAGAATCTGCAAGATGTATATAGGTGCTATTTATGTTATAAAAACTTGAATACAATGTTGTAGTGGCAACTGATGACATTTTGGATGGACATCTGCCAGCTGTATACAATTCTTGCACAGTATCTGAATAGTTTGTTTTCACGTAAACTTTGTTTAGGTGCAATATCCAAGTTTCAGCATGGAAATGTCAACGGGGAGTTTAGTTAATTGAGTTTTGGGTTGAGATGGGTTAAAAGATGATTTCAATCACTGCAATTGGTTGAATCAGATATCAAAAGCCATGTATAAACATCACTGCAATTGATTGTATCTTCTGTATTGGTTGAGAATGGAGTAGATGACCTCATGGCCATCAGATCAAATCTAAGCTCTGATGGCCATGAGAACCATTTTTTTGCTTGACAAGATTGGTTAGCGGCGGTTTTAATCGCCTATGACTGCGGCAAAAAACAATAGATCAGTTTTTGGTGACCTTTAGCAGCGGCCTCTAAACCGCCACTAAAGGTCCTACTCATTAGTGGTGGTTGTGTTTTCTGTCGCTAATTTCGCCGCTGACACCTATTGCAGGGCAAATTTTAGCGGTGATGCACAAACTGCCGCTAAATTTTTTTAGAGACAGTTTGTAAGCTTTTAGGGGTGGTTTTTGAGCCGTCGCTAAAAGTAATTAATTTTGTGTGAAGAATATCACATGATTAACAGAAGCTCCATAATTATAGCGTGTTGAATTAGCCTTGAATTTACATAATTTTTTCTCGATTTCCGATGGACGCACGATGTCATCGCACGGATGGAAGACAAGGGCAGTATCGTCTTGAGGGTAGTTATGTCAATCACTAACCTTGACGAGCATCGGATTTCCATCAACGACGCATGAAAGAGGGTAAAGACGTCAAATCTCCTCGACTATTAAATGTTTTAAGAATAATTGACCAAAGTAGACTCCTACTTTGGTCAAATAACCGAAATGTGAGCAAGTTTCTACTTTTTACCAAAGTAGACTTGCTCATGTGGGAACTTATAAGCATGTAAAGGAATTTTACTTAACTACCCTCTTCTTCATTATATGACAAGCCGACAGGGAAAATATGCCAAATCGGTTGCTCAGCCCAGGAAAAAGATGTCTTCTTCTTCTTCTTCTTCTTCTTCTCCTGTAAGACTTCATCTCACAGTGATTTTTCCTCCTCCTGGGTAGGTTCTTCCTCATATTTTTGTTTTTCCAGCTTGCTTCATCTTCTATGCTTCTTTTCTCCGGGTTTTCACATCTTCGAGCTGCTTCATCTTCTCTGCTTCTTTTCTCTAGGTCTTCAATTTTTCAGGATTTACGTTTTCTAGTTTTTTAGTTTTCCAGTTTGACAGTATGTCAGTTTTCCTGTTTTCCCTTTAACAAATGGATTATTCTAGCCGATGCTGACATATACATATATATATAGGATTCCTCCCATTTTTCTTCCTATGTTGTGAAGCTAATTTAGGCCTTTTTAGGGTTTTTGTTCATATATTGTTTCCAAAATTATCTAGTTTTTAATTATCTAGTTTTTCAGTTTTATAGTTATTCAATTTTATAGTTTTCTAGTTTTTTAGTTCTCTAGTTTTTTAGAAATGTTACATCTATAGGATATGAAACAAGAGTCATATGCTATCACAAAAAATAACCAATCTAACCACCAACCCTAATTCACAAAAACATCCACTAAGCCCAATGTGAGTACCCCACTAGAAACAAGCGAATATAAAATTCAATTCTCACATGGATAAGTTTAGTTAGGTAAATCTTTGAAACTTCCCTGCATTTTGGTTCTACGACCAAACTAGGAGTCTCGCAACATGAAGCAGTAAAATTTACTTTAGGTTTTAAAATTTGTAACTTACAAATGACCAGTTATTCAGTTTTATAGTTAACTAGTAAATTTACTCGCTTGGTTGAGGACCATACATTCCACTCAATTTATTTCTTGATAAGTCTTATTATTTTCATACAAAAAACTATGAACTGTCAACTGAATAACTATCAATAGGATAACTATGAAGTGGATAAGTGTTAATTGAATCTTGTGAAGCTGAGGTACATAGTAATGTGTTTGCAGATACTACTTGTGTATGACTGCAAGGATGCATTGGATTAATAAATTACATTTAAACATGAACATGGCAAGCTACCAGAGTTAGAGCAATGGGCAGCCCAGTTTGCTTCATCTTTTCTACTTCTTTTCTCTGGGTCTTCACATCTTCCAGCTCTAAAGACATATTGGTTTATTTCCCTTCTACCAAGTAGATTGGTTTAAGTTATTTCAGATGATGAAAAAGATGTTATCTGATGAAAATGTTATTTTTGGTTAGTTATATTTTGGACATTACGTAGTTTTTGCTAGTAAGATTTTCTGGGTAGCTCAAAAACTGGAAATTGGAACATTGTAACACTAGATCATTAAAATACTAGAAAAGTAGAAAACTAGATTACTGATATGATATGAGAAGAGTATGGAAAGGGACACAAAATGTTTGTTGTGTGTTTGGGATGTCCATTGGGATGAAAGTGGTAGGAAATATAATTTTGACAATGCGGAAACAAAATCAATTTAATCACCTTTCAAGTTTTTCATTTCAGTTTTTTAAGATTTACGTTTTCTAGTTTTTTAGTTTTCCAGTTTTCCAGTTTTTCGATTTTCCAATTTAACAGTATGTCAATTTTCCAGTTTGACAGTATGTCAGTTTTCCAATTTTCCCTTTAACACATGGATTATTCTAGTCGATGCAGGCATATATATAGGGTTCCTCCCATTTTCTTCTTATGTTGTGAACTATGATTTTTCCTCTCACCATTCCCGAAATTGCTCATTTATGCCAAAATATGAGATAATTCTTTTTTTAAAAAATAATAAATGTGTGAGTAAATAAGACAATAGTAATTTAACAATAATTCCCTGATTATCGTCGCTTAGGTTCCCTACTACATCTCTAGAATTTGCCAAATTTAGATCTATTGTCATCTCACTTCCTAATCAAACTGCATCATGCCCACCCTACATTAATCTTCAACACATGACATCCTTGATTTATTAGGCTCGCTTCTCCTGTTTCGGAAGGGCATTGTCATCCTCTGAAAAAAAAAGATTCAATAGCTCTATTAATTATGACTCCAATTAAGTGATATGAAAAGAAAACATATGATCAATGACTAAGTAATCCTATCATGCACAACACATAAATTCATACCATAAAAGTTTTTTTTATCAATAACTGGTAAGCTATTAATTCCTTAGCCAGCGCACGTCCTCACTTGTGAAGTCAATAGCATAGTGGTGTGACAAATACCACATGTATAAGCACCACAAACCCCACAGTCATCACAATTAAAATATGGCATTCCCATATATGGAACATAACCAAAATCCAATGATTATTGTTAATATGGAGTGGGAAGTGATGAGCTCAAAATTCTGAAAATGGTGTTTCATTCACACTCAACAAGCTCTTCAATGATTCTAGAACTGTTAGCTTGTCATGTTCATGTTTAAATGTAATCCATTTATCCAATGCATCCTTGCAGTCATGCACAAGTAGTATCTGCAAGCACATTACTATGTACCTAAGCTTCACAAGATTCAATTGACACTTATCCACTTCATAGTTATCCTATTGATAGTTATTCAGTTGACAGTTCATAGTTTTTTGTATGAAAAAAAAAGACTTATCAGGAAATAAATTGAGTGGAATGTATGGTTCTTAACCCAACAAGTAAATTTACTAGTTAACTATAAAATTGGATAACAAGTCATTTGCAAGTTACAAATTTTAAAACCTAAAATAAATTTTGCTGCTTCATGTTGCGAGACTCCTAGTTTGGTCATATAACCAAAATGTGGGGAAGTTTCAAAGATTTACCTAAATAAACTTATCCATGTGAGAATTAAATCTTATATTCGCTTGTTGATAGTGGGGTACTCACATTGGGCTTGGTGGATGTTTTTGTGAATTAGGATCGGTGATTAGATTAGTTATTTTTTGTGATAGCATATGGCTCTTCTTTCATATCCTATAGATGTAACATTTCTAAAAAACTAGAGAACTAAAAAATTGGAAAACTATAAAACTGAATAACTAAAAAACTGGATAATTGAAAACTAGATAATTTTGGAAACAACATATGAACAAAAACCCTAAAAAGGTCTAAATTAGCTTCACAACATAGGAAGAAAAATGGGAGGAACCCTATATATATATGCCTGCATCGGCTAGATAATCCATCTGTTAAAGGGAAAACAGGAAAACTGACATACTATCAAACTGGAAAACTAAAAAATTAGAAAACTAGAGAACGTAAATCCTAAAAAATTGAAGACCCAGAGAAAAGAAGCAGAGGAGATGAAGCAGCTCGAAGATGTGAAGACCCAAAGAAAAGAAGCAGAGAAGATAAAGCAGCTTGAAGATGTGAAGACCCGGAGAAAAGAAGCATAGAAGATGAAGCAAACTAGAAAAACGAAAATATGAGGAAGAAGAACCTACCTAGGAGGAGTAAAAATCACTGTGAGTTGAAGTTTTACAGGAGAAGAAGAAGAAGAAGAAATCTTTTTCCTGGGCTGAGCAACTGATCTGGCATAGTTTTCCCATCAGCTTGTCATATATTGAAGAAGAGGGTAGTTAAGTAAAATTCCTTTACATGCTTACAAGTTCCCACGTGAGCAAGTCTACTTTGGTAAAAAGTAGAAACTTGCTCACATTTCGGTTATTTGACCAAAGTAGGAGTCTACTTTGGTCAATTCCTCATGTTTTGATCGTCTTCTTCCTCCGGTCCTTCTGAGTTTAGATTATAACTGGACTAAAACGTGGATTAAAGACGGAGCTCTCATAGCAACTTAACCGTGGATTTCAGCTGATTTTTGAATGAACACGAATAGAATAAATAGATTTGGAGCTGTGTCTTTGTTTCTCTCTGGAAATAGGTGTCGGTTTAACATCTGAGGCCTCTCGAGGTGAGTTTGTTACTCAATAGAGGCCTGGATTGCTTGCAATTGTTGTTTGAGTTTGTGATTTGTACTTCGAAGCTTAATTGTACTTCAATTTCCCATTTGAAATACAAATTCCTTTGTGGAGAAATTTATCCACAATCAGAAGGAGATGGCAACAGAAGACAATTGAGTCGCGATAACATAAGTTAGGCAGTGATTCCATCGGCTAAATATCTAAGATACTGCAAATGTCATTTCTTCAAGTGGCTGGATACTCCCAAGGTGAATTTCCTCTTTCTTGATTTGTGAGCATCTAGGAGGCACGGTCCGTTACTGCAACAAGAACCGCGACCTTTCAGTATATATATATTTTTTTCTGTTTTTTGGGAATATGCAAGTAGACCTCTTCTGTTTACTTATTGTTGTCATTATCCGATGCCTCATATAATACAATACCACTTTCTTCATGACTCATTGTTTGATGGTTGACTGCTCTAATGTAACTAATTTTTTTGTTCTTGCCTGTCCAGTCTATATATATCACTACTACAAAATTGGTTATTAGCAACTCTTAAATAAGTGTCGCAATCATATACGTCGCTAAAAAATGATAATAATGACATATAAAAAAATACAAAAAAACCCATATTAGCGACGCATAACATTAAATGTCGCTAATGGCAGTCTAGTAGCGACATATAAATTTAAGCATCACTAATTCTTAAACTTTTAGCGACGCTTTTATTGATGCGTCGCTACTACTTACGTTATTAGCGATGCTTTATAAGCGTCACTAAAAGATATATATATATATATATATATATTATTTTTTTAAATTCAAAACTATTAATGACGCATTTTTACAAACTTCGCTAATAGTTTTAACAATAGCGACATTTGTCAATAAGCATAGCTAATAATTCTTAATTTTAAATAAAAAAATTAAAAATTAAGAACTAATAGTGACACATAGACTATGCATCGCTATTACCTTTAGTAGTAGCGATGCATAGTAATATACGTTGCTATTACCTTTCGTAGTAGTGAAGTATAATCACATGCGTTGCTACTACCTAATTTTTAAATAAAAAATTTAATGAGAGAGAGAGAGGGGGAAGGAGGGGAAGAGGGGGAGGAGAGAGAGAAAGGAGAGGGAGAGAGACAGAGGGGAGAGAGAGTGGAGAGGGAGAGAGACAGAGGGGAGAGAGAGGAGAGGGAGGAGAGAGGGGGGAGAGAGAGAGAGGAGAGGGAGGGGGAGAGAGAGATAGAGTGGAGAGAGGGGAGAGAGAGATAGAGGGGAGAGAGGGAGGGTACGTAGAGAGAGAGAGGGGGAGAGAGGGAGAGAGAGGGAGGGAGGGAGGAGAGAAATCGAAGGGAGAGGAGAGAGGGAGAGAGAGGGACAAAGAAATTCTACAAAAGGTGGCCATCAAACAAAGGGTGATGCTTCTGATTTGGATATTGGTGGTTTTGCTGCGATTTCTGGATGCTTAGATAAGCTAGGAGGCTCAGAGAGACAGGTAGTTTACTCTCCAATAGTCTTTGTTTTTTTTTAAATTTTTTGAAAATAATGTTTTTTTTTCTAATTTAACACTTATTTTCAGCTGGGTACTCCTTTAGAAGAGGATTTAGGAAGTTGGGGGGTACATGATCTTACTTCACAAGCTTCAGCCTCCCCGATTTATCTTCTCCCGCCAAAAGGCCCTGGAAATTTCATTCCAAGGCGCCAGCTCTTCGGCCATGGAGATTTGAGGAAGGCGAGCAGACCCAAATCCAGAGGCATGGAGTAAACCCTAGAATGAGGGAACAATATGCTCAGTCGAACGACGATGAAGGAGAAGAAGAAGAATAGGGAGTGGTTTCTTCTGAATCTCCAAGCAGCAATGATGAAGACGAAGTGTATGATGAAGACGATAGGGGGAGGTGAAAGATGCGGATTTTGTTACAGAATCACAATAGGGAGGAGATGAAAGATGCAGTATCATTTTGTGATTTTTGCATCTGATGGGCTATGAGAACACTTGAGTAATCAAGATGCACTGGACAGTGGTTAAGGAACTTCAACTTCAACTTTTGATTCTTGTACATAGAGGGAAATAAGCTTAGATTGAAGAACTGTATAAGAGATATGTGGCAATCTGTTCATTTCATTCGTACACTAACAAAAAGCCATTTTAGTGGTGTTGTTTCAACACATGGTGTATTAATTCCAATGTAACAAATATTGTTACCATGATATTGAAAGCAATACTTGTTAAAATAATTTCTTTCATTAAATTAAGTAAAAAATTTCATACTATTATCGGTCATGTGGGAGTAGTCGGTACATAGGTTTGAGGCCTAAGAAGAGGGGAATGGGCGAAATGTGCATTAGCTGGAGTTTTAGTATAAAATATAATTTATTAATACTTTTAATATTAAATTAAATTTAGAGATGCATTTATAATATCTCAATAAATATTTCAATAAGTAATTAATATTTATTTAATATTTTTTGTGACATATAATTAATATGTCGCTAAAACATACATATTAGCGACGTACATAACCATCCATCGCTACAATTACACCAAATAACGACGTATAGCTAAAATTAATAGAAATTAGGGATGTATAGTACTAAATATCGACGTATATATATGTCATTATTAAATGCATAATAGCAACGCATTCTAATACGTCGCTAAAATTAATAGGATATTTCACGTCGCAATATCCTATTAAAGACGTATAAAATATGTTGGTAATATTTAAGTATTACTGACTGTTTATAAAATGCCGAAAATGTTTAACTTTATAACGACGCTAATATATGTCTTTAGCGATGTATATTATATGTCACTATTACATGTATTTGCGACGAATAAATATTCGTCGCTATTAAAAGACCATTAGCGATAAATACATATATGCCGTAAATACATGTATTTACGACATATATATAGATGTCGCTAATGGTCTATTAATAGAGACACATAGATGGATATTAGCGACGAAAACTATGAGTCACTAATAATGATTAGTAGCGATAATATTTATTATGTGCCGCGATTTAGCAGTTGTGACTGTGGTTTTTTCGACGTTTGTAGCGACATATAGTATACATCACTAATACATATTAACAACATTTATGACATTATTAATAACGTATAAATATGTCGCTCTTAATCTAATTTGTTGTAGTATATGTCTATATGTGCTACCAGATGGGTCGGTTAGACGATGCTTTTGTGTTTTGATTAAATGCTATACCAAAATCAAGATGATTCTGATTCTCTTTTAGTTCAATTGTTCATTTGTCAGCAAGGTCTCTCCAGTTCAACAAGAAATGGCCGGGGGTTTGTCTGTTCTGTCATTAACCTCTCTTGCCTGTCAGTCTTAAATAAGACAAGACGAGCCAGTGGCTTCTTAGTCATATCGTACCATGTATGGTCCTTGGTGAGATACTGCTAGCAAAAAATTAAATAAAAATTAGTAGGGCAGTCGGCAAATACCTTGTTACTTATGTTGTCTATGTGCGTCCAGTATATGCCCTCTGTCTCACATAAATAGTTTTATTTAATTTTTTAAAATAAATTTAATATATTTTTAAAAAATAGAGCTATTAATATGGGACAAAGTAATTAATTAATGACGCATCATTTTATTTCCTCTTATTTAGCTTGACAATTTTAGTATCGTTAATAAAAAATTGGGGCATGGATTTGGCTGTTGTAATTAACTTGTACCATATATATATATATATATATATATATATATATATATATATATATATATATATATATATATATATATATATATATATATATATTGTTCTAACAATTAATTGTATCGAGCAAAATTGTTATTAATGTCATTGTATTGTGATAGTTAAAAAAATATAATGGAGTTAAAATATAATATAAATACTAGCTCACTAAGCATTAAGCATAGCTATATTTTTGGATAGGAGTTGAAGTTAAGGCTTTAATTTGCAATTGCAATATTCAATAAGAACACTTCATTTCAGAGACATGTTTCTTGGGGGAGGTCAAAAGTCCTTAGTTAACTAGTTTCATGTTTCCAATTTTGCAATCTTGCTTAAGTGCCTTCTCTTGCAACAATTAACTATGTTTTTATAAATACACAATATAAGTTGTAGTTTGTTCGGAAAATCACATCCAAAGTAGTTTGAATCCCTAAATTGTACTTCCTATGTCCCAAATTATTAGCTACATTTTGTTTTTCAAAATGAGCTAAAATTAATTTATTTTATAAAAAATAAATATAGATATTAATTAATGTGGGATGGAGGGAGTACAAAATTGGCTTGGCTATAAATAGATGAATCAAGAAGCCAAGCAATTAGTGTGCACTAAATTTGTTGTCCAGCCTTAGCGTCCAGTGGAGTCCTTGGAGTTAAACCAGAACTTTTAAAATCCTGGAGTTAAACTAGATCCTTTAAAGTTATGTTTAGAGATAGTCATTTATCATGCATGGTAGGAACTAGGCTTGAGGTAGGGTCTCAAGGAGACCAAATTCATCAATATTTCTATGTGAAATCACATTCCGATTTCACTCTTTGACAAGTCCTCTATTTTTGTGACAGAGGTAAGTAAAGGGTAGATAAATCGGGTAGTTAGTTCTATATTTCTCCAAGGAGGTTCAATTTAGTTTGAATGCATCGAAAGGTAATCGAAGATTAATTGGTGATTGATCCTCGGCTTGAATGTGTCCGGCAGCGTCCTCCAAAACTGGTGTCCAGTAATGTGCACCGGTACTCCGACACGGAGGTGGAAGCTTCCCTGGTTTGATAGATTGCTACGTGATGAAAGCTTCACTAATTATAAGTTACAAGTCAATAAATTAAATAAAATAATCTTCTTTATGGCTTTATCAATGATACCGGCAGGGGTCCTAGACAAGGAGGTTTGATTTAAAAAAAATTGAATGAATTTAGCACTAGTATGCACGCGTTTTATACATGAGTTTAGGGATACCAACATGTACAATATTATAAAGAGGCTATCTAGCCAGCATTGAAGCTATGGTTGTCAGTTCATGGCCTTGTTCATAATACGACGGCCAGAGGGCCAGCTAGCACTGAAGCAGCTGTAACGTTGGCTAGCTAAATTTTTCTTATTATAAAAGTTTACAATAACAAATATTATTATAATCCCAACATATTAATCTTATCGTTATTATACTAAAGAATCTCTAAATTTTCAGCTAAATGAAACTTTTTATTATTATTTTTTTGCTAATATAATTTGAACGGAACTTGTGAATCCTTGTCAAAAGAATGTCCATTCAATTCTCCAAGCTTAAAATCCCTGGCCAAACACAAAAATGGCAGCTAAAACAGTTCTTTATCGAAGCAGGGTCAGCATTAATTTGGAGTCAATTAAGGTAAAAATCATATATAGAAGTATAATAAGTGAAGATCATCCTATGCATTGTCACGTTTTTGTAATGATATATATACATTAGGCCAAATTAATTAGTACACCTAAAAAAGACCATTAATTTATTAACAGAACCCAGCTGGGCTTGAGCATGGTCACATAGTTTATGCACTTACAACATGGACTTGCACATGTCAACGGGACTACCAGACACAATATACAATACAAGAGCAGACGATGGCATACATACCATAGTTGCACCTGCCATAGACCAGACTGGACAGACTAAACCATGGCTGTACAATAGTATATACCATAGACAAGAACAGACGGACTACACCATGGTTGCACCATACTATCATAGACCAGACCGGCCAAGCTACAATGCAAGCAGGAGGGCAGCTCTCATGGTAACAACGAGGACCACCAAGGCCAAGACGAACCATTTCAGCTTCTTGACCACCGGGAGCCACCTCGCCCCGCCGGCAGTTGCCTGGGTTACCGACGGCGATACTCCGAGCAGGACTAGGCCAGTTACAAAACTGGCAAAACAGGCAGCTGTGTAGGGCTTCAGCAGCCATTTGAGGGCTGGGGGATCAGCAGGCAGCTGCCCAACTGGAAAGTTTACAATTCCGCCCCCACCTACAACTATTGCAGCTATTGCAATCTGCCTCATGGCTTTCTGCTCTGGATCTGGTCCCAGTGGAGCTGGGACTGGGGCCTGAATGGGAATCTCCGGGGTCATGGAAGCCATGATCGAAAGCAGGAAGTGGAGTAAAAGAATGCGTAGAATTGAGAGAATTTTTACTTGCTTTTTATAGGGAGATAACATGTACTTGACTCTGATTAAAAGGCCTATATAACGCAGGAAGAAGGTAGAAGCCGGCTTAATTTCTTCGCTCTTTTCTTCCATTGTATATTCCCTTCTTCCTCTTGCTGAATCTGATGGAAGACAAAATTTTGTCACTTTTCAGTGTGCAAAGTCATCCATGATAGTGAAGTGTTCCATCCCCGTTGGAGCAACAGGTCATGTGCCCCTTTCTTCCATTCTCCAATCATTAATCAAGGAAGTTGGTCCCTCCATACAGAATAGCTAACTTCCATCTGCGTCCAGACGAGCAGAGGCGAAATGGCCAAGGACGTTCTTTGGTTTCATCATAAAAATGAAAAATGCATGCGTGTTATTCTCCTTGAAACAGTAAACGCAGAAATCTAGCTAGCAACAGAGAGAAACGCGAAGTTTGGGAAACCTCCCCATTGGCTGAAGGCTGAAGGTGATAGTGCAAATGTCATTTTGCTCTAGAGTGGCTAAACATAAAAGAAAATTTTCTTACGTGTTTTTTTAGTAGCATCCAGGTGGAGAGGTCCCTCAACACAGCATTAATCAAAATCTGGCACTTTCTTATTCTTGTCCTAGATCGGTTCTGTTAACCGAAATAAACTTCTTGTGTTTGTCCGTGTTTCAAATGCCTCATATAATGCCAAGAAAGACTTCTCTTAGATCACTATCTCATTATTCGGCATTTGGAGTTTGCATGCCAGAGGCAACTAATTTGGGATTCCATCTTTGCGTGTTCATTCATTAACTTATCGTGATGGGTGGCAAGGTAATTGCTAGTAAATGAGTAGATGCCAATGCCGTGATTTGTTGATGCTCTTTTTAATTGACGGTATATATAAAAGATAGTGATATTTCTACACCATTTTCTTTACACCCGTAGGATTTACACTATTTATGATTTAATAAGAAAAAGTAAAATTTATGACTCACCTTCTTTATTTAATTAAATATGGTATAAGGCCTATAGTTTAAAAAAAATATATAAATATTAATTTTTAAATATTAAATAAGATCTTTTTGATAATATTTTATTTTTTATTCCTAGGTTCCATAGTGGGGGTAAGGGTGATTTCAAAGAAGATCGGTTAGGATGTTTGGAAAAGATTTAATTTTTAGTTGTGATAGCTATAAACCTTCGTGAGCATAGTAGATGGTGGGAAGAGTTTTTCATTTCTCCCTACTCATCATGAGCCTAGTGTATAGAATACCAAGGTATTATTTATTTTTAAGATTGATAGTGCACATGTTAATGCATATTAATGTCAAAGTACTAATATACGCATTGTCAATCTTATAGATAAATGGCCCTTAGCATGCCTTATGTTGGGCTCATAGTGAGTGAAAAATAATAAAAACTCTTCCAATTGGGTGAAAGTTTGCAATCACCCAAAATTGATGTTTTTTTTGTGTGAAGATCATACGCTAATACATGCGTTATCAATTTTCAATGATTAACGTCTGGCAAGCTTATTACAACTCTTTTTTATGACACTAAAAGCCCCCAATTAAGGACGCACTGTTGATAGCACAAGGCAAAGTTCAACCAATTACAGCAGCTTACATAATTTTAAATATAGAGAATGACGTTTTATCCAGTTGCATGAATAGTGATCAAGTGCAAAATTAGCTGATAGATCATCTGCAGTAGTAGTTTGCTTCGAATGGTGTGGACCAGGGCATGAATCCTCTAACGAACATACTGTTCCTTCATAATACAGCTAATGCATGAGCACTAGTGACTTGTTATGACTCACGGTAATGGTCCGACATCCGCCTAATGCCCATTTAGTCATTAGATTTGGGGTTTTATGTCATTGTAGGGAGTAAATAGTAAATTTTTATTCATTATTTTAATAATTTAATTAGTGGGATATAAGCTAGTTGTTTAAGCCCAGTAAGGTCCCCATTTAAGTGTATGGCTTAGCCTGATTTCAGTGGTTAAAAAAAGACACAATTCCCTAATCTACATCTTCCCTCTTCACATTGTCTATTATTTCCCCCTTTCACTATGATATTCTCCTATTTCAAACCCTTATTTCCACCACTATTATCGTCCATTCTACCTTCCACCCCGTGAGCTCTAATAGTTTAGAATATTGGTATCAAAGTAACTGATTCAAACAGTCCGGTCCTCAACCTCTACAACACCACATCTGCAATTATTTGGCCTACAGGACAACATTATTATAATAAATTTCTTCACATTACTAGTCTAGTTAATCGGACCAGATTCAACCCGACCTGAGTTAGAAAATGGACCAATTTGACCCAGTTGGGTCACACTAGCTGGTTGAACCAGTGACCTGTCGACTCAGGAGGGTCTGGTTCAAACACTGTTGGGTGGTGAACATCACAAAATTTTTACTTTGAAGAGAAAGGGAGGGAGATTCGAACATGCTACAACTTATTTGAGTTATATCTAGTAGTTAATTATGTATATATCATTAGATTTACTAGCTAATTATCTAGTAACTTAAGAAAATTGTTGAAATACCATTTGAAGAAACGTCATCTTGGTTCATATTTTGCAACCACTTTCAGCGAAGTCACCCTCCTTTCAACCGCAGGAACCGCTTCTCACACCCTCCAAAAATTCTTGTAAGGTCCGAGGGGTGTCTTTGCTGGCACGTTCGATGTATTTATTGGACACCTTCTTGAATTTGCTGGCAAAAATGAGCTACCCATTACTTGTTAAATGACCTGTTCCGATATTTTCATGGAAGTAGACCTGCATGTGGTCTCCGGGTTAATTCTTAATTTGCCCAAAATGAGATATTGAACTCGTAATCAAGATAAATCAGATTTTCTTGTTCAAAATGCATTTGACGTTCTATAGTGTTGAGAGTGGAATTCATTGAGTAGTGAGACATTTATTTAAAAAAAAAGTATAACTAAAAATAAATAAATATAAAAAATAAAATTATATTATTATAAAAAATATCATAAATTTGTATAAAGAATTGCCCTTTGAAAACTTGAGTATAAAGAATCTGAGAGCTTAAAAAAATTGAGTAAAAAAAGAGAAGACCCTCCTGATGATAAAGTAGATTCTTTCGTAAAATTTAACTTCACTAAGCAATTTTTCTTCAACAAAATAACATGGGCCCACAGACCATACACATCCAAAAGTGAAGCATTGCCTCATTGTCAAAGCTCGGGAGTGGGTTAAGCAAAGGGATTCAAATCAGCTTTAAAGGACTCACTCCCACCCATTGTGGTGGGAGTGCCCAATTTACTGATGCCATTTGTGAAAGCATGCCCGATTCTCAAACATTTTCCCAAGTGGCATATTTTAATTGGGCACTCCTATTAAATGTAGTGGGAGAGCTTCACAACTAATTTGTTCCAGGCGTTCATATCAGTGTCAATGTCAGACAATTTTTTCTTTTCGGGCATTTTTACCAACTGTGGTGAAACCAACGCGCTGAAGTCGTCGGCCCTTGTGTAATGTGCCCGTCTCGGAGTCCTCTCTTACACTTATACACAACAATTAGAAACTCAAATTAAAGTGACCAACGCTGAAGTGACCAGCGTGAAAGACTGCTATTGCTGCCAACCAAGCCACGCCGGAGGAAGCCCATAGTACTCTCCTTCGCTCCATCTCCTCGCACAGATGCCGATCGCTTGCTGTGTTAGCCGGCGCTTTGTCCTCCGCAGCACTCACCAGCCGGACTGACTCTTCTTCGTCGCCCGTCGCATCATTACTATTGTTGGTCGATTCCGCAACTCTCGCCGGACATATCGCCCCTTTTTCTCAGCCGGCAGTGTCCTTACCGCCACCGGGTGTTTCCTCACTGTTGCCGACCAATTTTGGACCACCCGGCCACTCAAATCCGGGATCTGCCCACCATTTCACCCCAGAACTCACCAACACTCCCGTTTCTTTCGGTCCCCTTTTCCCTTTTGCTGACACTTCGCCGGCAAGCCAAGTCTCCACATTTTCGCGGCATCTTCCACCAGAACTGTCCCCGGCCTTGGCCACCTTCCAACCATCAGTTGAGACGCCGTCCACTATTCCTCTGGCCGCCACTATTCCGATGGGTGTCTCTGCCGAGAACAAGGACGACTTCCCCGCCCTTCGCCGTCCACCCATGTGGTTGGCCCTCCGCCAGCTTCTTTCTGGCCGGTCCAGCTCCGACCGCCTCCAGATAGGCTGCCTTGCGGCCGAATCCACCGGCCCTTGCATCCCCTTCGGCCGCTCTGGCGTCTGCCCTCCTGTCTATGGATCCGGCCACTGCCTCGACCCTTGGCCACTCAGGTGCTCCGCCCCTTCTGCCATCCGCCTCTGGGGCTTCATCCACTGCACCGTCGCCGCTGATCCACTTGAGTCTGGCCTTCGTTGTTCTGGTCGGTGTCTCTGCCCAGATCTCGACCGGCTCCATCATCCAATCGATGTTCGCCCTTGCTGTCGGCCAGGCCAGTTCATAACGAGTACATCCCTTATGGTCCGGACGCGAATCTGCCGGGGAGGGTATTTCGCTCAGCACCTATTGGCCACCTATGGGTGCCTTCGACGTCACAAGGACCAGCATCAGCACAGAGACGTTTAAATTAATGGATGACATTTGGGTCACGGCGACACAGAATCAGGATTTGGGTTAAGTTCACGGAATTGGGAACCTAATTTTCTAACAAAGATGAAATTAGACTAGAGAAAACCTGCCTCTCATATAGAAGACACGAATCAGAACAAGTTTAAAAAAACTTAGGACTTGTTTTCCGCCTCTCATATTTCCTCCTTATCAACTGTCATCACCAAAATTGTCCACCGTAGTGCCTCTCATTTGATCGATCATGAACAAGAGCCGTCAGAACTGAACTTATCACAGATCGGAGCCCAGCAAGATACGCATTCATCTGTTTTCGGCACCTATTGCACTCTACTGCAATGTGAGTCATCCTTTGGTTGTCCACCTCTTCTTTGTTCTTGAAGCTCTTGGTTCGTCTTCTCTTTGTCCCATTTTTTGATGTTTTGTACAAAAGAAGAAGGTGAAGAGTCCCAATTACCATGAAGGCCATCTAGCCCACCACTCAACTACTTGTTCTAGTCAAAGGAGTCACCCATCTCACATTCAGCTTTCACGACTCCCTTTTCCTCTTCTGCTTTTTCTTGTACCCAAAAATCGTAGCTCAGGATGCTGGACAAGGAGTAAAAATCCTTTCAGAAAAACAACACCTTCTGGTGTTATCTCCTAATTGACCGCCCTCTTACTCTTCATTTCCCGCCTCTCACAGCTAGGCGCAATACAATCAGGGAGAAAGGGAGATAGAGTCCAGATGAAATGAGGAGAGGAGGGACGACGCACTTCGATTAAAAAAATGCTCCTAGTGGCTGCAAAAATCTGTTGTAGTTGAAGACGAAAATTCAGTGACTACGAGGGCTATTGCAATCATAGATATGATTATGTAGCTCTTTTATGCTGTTGTTGAGGAAGATAATTCAGGGGTTGTGCTACATATTGCAACATATCAACTCTACCACTTTTGAACTGCAGTTAGTGGTAAAGGTAAACACTTTGACTATGTTTATAATCTTATGTAGTCTGTGTTTTTTTATAATAAAGCTTGTAACTTACTATGTTCATACCTCCCTTTTTTTAGAATAGTTAATACGGATAAGATTGAGGAGATTTGATCTATGCAGGTATATGTTGCTTTGTTATTGTTTGATAAATTGTATGAATTTTGTTGTTCAAACAAATTCTTAAGTGTGTCAATCAAAATGTCCCATTGCAGAACAATTAGTGTTAATGTTTAGGAGTGTTGGGGGTAGTGGGCTATCAACAAGAGTTATATATTACTATATGTTCGGCTTGTTAATGTTTGTTCTTCTTTTTGGACACTATAGCACAATGATTGACATGTTCAAAATTTTTAAAGGTTTTTCTTTGAATTCTGAAATACAAATATAAAATTACTTTGTACTTGGTGTCTATTACATGAGATTTCTTGCTAATTCACATGTTCTTATATTTTTTTTTTATTTATCAAGTGTTTTTCTTTGTATACTGAATTACTAGTCTAAAACTACGTTGTACTGGTGTTAATTCTATGAGATTTATTAACATGAACTTTTTCTATTAAAAAAAGTGAAGTTATATCTTTCATATTTTATACTTTCTCTAATAAAAAAAGTGAAGATAAATACTCTTGGTTTTATTGAGTAGGCTCCTCTTTGTGTTGTTCAGGATTGAGACAAGACTAAAGAAAGGCAAGTTGGGGAGGTATCCTCCCTTAGCACCGTTTGGATGCAACTTAATCACAACCTTCAAAGAGATGGAGAAGTGTCTGAAAAGCTCATTACCACGCCGTGTCTGGATCATCTGATGCTGGTGAGATAGGGTTACACGTGGGTCCTGCCGGCCATTGAGTGATTGGGCAAGGTAAATTATTTTTGGTTGCACATTTTGATTTATCTTTTACCCGTCGCAATGTGATTAAAAAAAAAGTAGGTGGTTACAATGCATTGGGGAGAAAAAGAAGAATTTAGGGTTTCAACATGAGATAACATGCTGAATTTCTTATCACTTGAGTGCAATCGATTTTGTGTAGTATGATATTGAGCTGAATCGTTGGTGCCCATGAGTTTAAAACATGTATTGGCCCTTGTAGCATATAAAATGGAGTGAAGACTTATGAGTATTTGGTTAAAAGATTTTGTTTCATGATTGGTTTTTGGCTTCCCTTATTCCTTGTGAGAAGTAATACTTATGAAATGGTATGTGATTCATTCTTATTTAATTGTGTAGGCTTCAATTGGAAGAATTAGAAGTGAACCTCAGTAAATCAAGTGATCCTACTGTGACGACCCGACCCGAGCCGGGCCCACAAAATCGCCAATAGGAAATTTTTTTTTTCTTGAGCCAGGAATCATCGTCTGAGTGCGAGAGGTACAACGTTCGTCTACGCACTACGGAGCTTTAAGGCTTCCTCGTACGTAGGCTTAGGTTGTAACGAACATATACACACGACGAAGCTTCATAGTTCGTCGCGTGTAAAATAAAACATATTATTATAATGATTTGGATCGGGCCAACGTTGCCTTGCCGTTGGTTGCCTACGTACGTATTGGATATTATCCCAATACGATCGGATCCGAACGTAGTTCTGCCTAATGGCTACTACATACTACAAACATCACAAAATCATACGTATAAAATACATATCTCCGAATATTTAATCGGAGTATACAAACACTCATCATATATCGGAGTCGAGCGGAAGTTAATAAATTAACGGAATCGTACATCTCGCTCTACCATAGAGCGGGATCGGAATCTCATACACGTATCTCGCTCTATCACTGAGCCGAGACCGAGAACACAAATTACATGTCTCGCTCTACCCTAGAGCGAGACCACACACGTCATATAAGTATATATTATGGCATCTAGGTATATAGGCACATAGCATAGTATATAGGCACCTAGCATGGCATATAGGCACCTAGCATGGCATATAGGCACCTAGCATGGCATATAGGTACATAGCATAGTATATAGGCGCATAGCATGGTATATAGGCACATAGCATAGTATATAGGCACATAGCATGGCATATAGGCACCTAGCATGGCATATAGGTACATGGCATAGTATATAGGTACATGACATAGTATATAGGCACATAGCATAGTATATAGGCACATAGCATAGTATATAGGCACATAGTATGGCATATAGGCACCTAGCATGACATATAGATATATAGCATATAGGTATAGTAGCGGGATACGTAGTTGCTTCTTGCCCTTATGTCTCGTATAGTAGAGGTACACGGAGTTGCTCGCACAAGCATCCTTCCCTTCAGATCCAAAGATATTAGACGGAGCTTCCTCTAGCCTTCATATGTTCCTCGTCCTGTACACAAAGACTACGTATAAATGTTCTCCTTACCGGAGACTCTTCTCATTTCCTGTGCCCGTGAGTGGTGGACAGAACCTCCGCTAGTCTAGATTACTTCTCTTGATGTAGCTTGGCAACTTCGGACAAAATCCCGTCTTGCTCCGGGCCCATATTTCTTGTTCGTTGCTCGAGGATGACGGGTGGAGCCTCTCCTTGTCTCGGGGCATTTCCTCCTTATACGGTTGCCGAATCAAAGAACGGACCTCTCCATTGCGTAGAACATACTTGATTTAGTCAAGAACGCCTCTTGGACTGACTAAATCGGAGTTGGGATGACCAGAAACAGAGAAAACGAAGTTCGTCGGTGCATGAAGATAACGGGCAGGACCTCCTCTTGTCTTGGGACGTTTCCTCATCATACGGTCTTCAACTCAAAGAACGGACAGCTCCATTGCGTAGAGCATACTCGATTTAGTAGGAAACGGGTCTTGAACGGCCTTAATCGGCCTCAGAACGGTCAAGAACGGAGGAAATGAAAATCTGCGTGAAGAATGGAGAGAAATGGGGGTTTAAATAGCCCCCGAGCCGCCGAAACCGCGGCGCCGCTGTTTCGGCGGCGGCGCCCGCCGAAAATGCGCGCGGGTCGCGCCCGCGGGTTACGCGGGTCGCGACCGCGGGCGAACCCGCGGCCCGCGCGGAACCGCGGCGCCCGCGGTAACGCGGGCGCGCGTCGCGCCGCGCCGCACTGGCTCGCGCTGCGGCGCGCGCCAGCCGCGCGCCGGCTAACCCAATTTCCATTTTTCTTTTTTATTTTTATACTTAAAATTACAAACGCGCGCATCTTTCTACCCCGGAATCGGATTCGCGCGTTCTAGGTACCGTTGGACTCGTATCGACGAGCCCTTCGATACCAACCCACTTAAAGTAGAAAAACACACTATTTCCAAGTGGGTCCCACTTATATTGCACGTTTCTCAAATATCGTAATTTCCGGTCCCAACCTCTGTTTCGCGCGTTCTTTGAATCATTACGCTCATTATGCCAAGCTCTACCTGGCTACGGGTATTTCATCTAATGAAAACCCTTAACATTAATCTCAAATTACCGAATTACCCTTAACCCTCCCGGGTTAAGCGTAACCGAAAAACGGGTCGTTACACCTACAGAAGAAAAAACAAGGGAGATATGAGAGCCAGAAGTTGGTATGAGATTTTCTTCCGAGGAAGAAGCATATGAGTTTTACAATAAGTATGCCCAAAATGTTGGATTTATCATTCGTTGAGCCTGCTCCCGTACAAATGTGAAAGGTCAAAGGTGTTATAGAAGATTTTGTTGCTCCAAAGAAGGTCATAGACTATTTGATAAGAGATGGGAAAATCCAAAGAATCCTCGACCAGAAACAAGAGTTGGATGTGAAGCCCAATTGGTCATCAATTTGCAACAAGATGGTGCACGACATATTTGGACTTTTGAAGAAAAGCATAATCATGAGGTCACAAACCAAGTCTATGTTAATAGGCTAAGGTGACAAAGGAGAATGAGTATTGTTCAAGTTGTTGCTGCTGACATAGCAGATGGTTCAGGGATACGCCCAAGAGAAGCAGTTGAATTTATGGCTAAGCAAGTAGGGGGGTTTGAGAACCTTGGCTTTATTCAGGAGGACTATAATAATTACTTACGTACGAAGCGCCAAAAAATAATTGACCAAGGAGATGCTTTTGCCATAATCAAGTATTTGAAAGAGAGGCGTACTCAAAATTCCTCATTTGAGTATAACATGCAATATGATGAGGATTATAAAATAACAAACTTCTTTTGGGCAGATCCGGTTTCGATTATGGATTATCATCATTTTGGAGATGTTGTTTGCTTTGATACCACATATAGGACCAACAAATATTGTCGTCCATTTGGTCTATTTGTGGGTTTAAATCATAATAAGATGACCATTATTTTTGGAGCAATTTTATTATATGATGAAACAATCTAAAGTTTTGAGTGGTTGTTCAAGACATTCACAAATACAATGGGTAGTCATCCGAAGACAATTTTAACTGATCAGGATAAGGCAATGGCTAGTGCAATAGCTTCGGTTTTACCTAAAACCCATCATCGTATTTGTGTGTGGCATATGTATAGGAATGCCTGTAAGCATTTTAACCACTCATTTAATTTAGTTATTGATGACAAGAAGCTATTTTCCCATGACTTCAGGAAATGCATTTATGATTACGAGGATGAAGAAGAATTTTACACAACATGGGATAATATGCTTGAGAAGTACGAACTTCATGGAAATAAATGGCTAGAAGGGCTATTCAAAGAAAGAAAGAAATGGGCAATGGTTTATGGGCGACATATGTTCACAGATGATATGAAATCAACACAGAGGAGTGAAAGCATGAACGGTATTCTAAGAGGATACTTGAAATCTGAGCATAATTTATGCAGGTTTTTTGATTATTATGAGAGGCTATTGGTTGATAGACTTTGTAAAGAAGGGAATGTTGAATTTAAGATGAAACATAGCGTGCCAATTGTGACTGTTCATTCTCGGATCATGAAGCATGCTTCAAGTGTTTACACACCAGTAATATTCAAGATGATCGAAAAAGAATATTTAGGTTATCTAAACTGTGTTGTCATAGAGGTTGTTGAGCATGGTGTGAGGAAGGAGTGTAAACACATTGTCAATTATGACCCATCAACCAATGTAGTTGATTGTAGTTGTAAGAAGTTTAATTTTGTGGGTATCTTATGCTGTCATGCATTTAAGATACTTGATCACTTCAAGATACTTGAGTTGCCTCCATATTATGTTATGAAAAGATGGACCAAAGAAGCAAAATCTGGTAATGTTATTAATTGTCATGGTTCTAGAATTGAAGCAGATCCGAATGTTGCTCTCATGAGGAGGAATAATGATTTATGTCTAGCTTTTAGAAATTTGACAACAGAAGCAACACTAACTGAGGATGCAACTTTAATTGCCCTAAACTATGTGGATACAATTTTGAAGGAAGTGCAAGAGTGTAATAATTGTGTAATTTCACAACAACCCGATGCCATCTCACATGGTAGGGTTTGTGATAGCCAGCATGATTTTTTTGGAGTGGACATAACTTGTAGTGGAAGTGGCAAAGCACAAGTTGACACTGTTAATAATAGTGCAACTTCCCCACTAGTTAAGGGCTTCAAAGTAAAACAAGGAGGAAAGCGAGGTGGTCCTAGGATCAAAAGTTGTCTTGAGAGGACTAAGAAGAATAAAACACTACCTAAAAAGAAGGCCACTTGATTAAATATGGACATTTGTTGTATCGAGGTATTATGTTTTTGTTTTTAGTAATTGACTTGTACACTAACCTTAGCTAAATGTATATATTTGAAATACTCTTATCTATGGTGTAGGAATTAACCAATGGACTTCCAAGTGATTACATGCAAACTCAACTTAGTCAAATAAATTTCCAACCGGAGTCTGCTTTGCACAGCCAATTGCACGCAATGATCACTTACCAACATGGTTGCAGCATGATGAATTATTATTTGTAAACTCCTAATCTTTTCCTTTTGGTTATCATCATTAATATACATTTGTATAACTTCAAATCTTAGTAGCTGAATATGTTTACAGATGCAAGATGTTTCTATACCTATGTAAGGGGATTTGATCACTAGCAACATAGATACCATCGGAAGTAGGCATCACTACTTAGACCAAAGTAGCTCTCAACAACTTAACTAGGTTGGACATTGTATTTGAAAGCTGCATATTATAGGTTTATCAAAACTTAATCCTTAGATTGATCATACTATAGTTTTGTTCATGCAGGTGGAAGCTTGTTTTTGTTAGGGGATGGAGTTGTCAAGACTGTTATCTTCATTATGCGTACATTGAAGTTTCGACTACTTATTGTGCAGAATGCTTGAATATATGATACTTGTGAAGAATTTTTTGGGGAGGATAAGGGATTTTTTTGTGATAGTCATGTATTTAGCAACTAATCAATTTTTTTGTAAACACTGCACATATGCAAGTAGAAACTTGGTAGTTTTTTGTGCAAAAAGGATACAGATTAATAATCAGATATTGCTCGTACTTTCCATTTTTGTATTATTGTTTGGTACTTCGCAACAGTTAACGCTTGATAATATATTCTATTATTTTCCTATATCAAGCAGCACTTAACTTACTCTCCCAATAGTGATCACAGAAGACTAATTTGCTCATTAATTTCTTAATCTTTTTAGTGTTATATCTTGCACCTTGCCTTCACCTACTCTGAAACTCCATAGCCGTTACCTTAGGCCCTTTTTCTTTATCTTCTTTTCTTTTCTAGTAAATGAGGTTCAGTAGATGCTTATTGTGATATTCCATCAATTGATTTAGTGTGTTGTATTATAGTATCTAACTTGCAATCTATGTATAAGTTTGGAACTCCCATGGTCTCAAAGAGGGTTGATTTGGAATATGTGATGTAATGACGTGATGAGGGGTTTAAATAAAACCATTTCAAGAGATGGCTTGGAAAGTTCTTTTAATGAAGAGAAATGATGTCTTATTGCTTCTAAGAACCTTTCTCCAGGTAATTCTTTATGTGTTTGTTGTCTTTTGATATGTCATGTTTATGTTTTTTATATGTTGCACTGATGTTTTTCTCTGTTTGACTATGTTATGTGCAGCCATCAATTGCATGATGGGATGTTATTCGTAAACGATAAGAAGGTACTGGATATACCAGTGCAATATTTTTTTTTTTGCAATATAAATACTATCATGGTTTATCCAAATGACTTGTTCATGGCCCTTTTTTTACTTTTCCTTTTGTGATTACTTGAATTAAACTATTCTTGTTTCAGGAACAATTGCTGTTGGAACAGTTTGAAAAATCATAGTTAAAGGTACTGGATGCCATTTTGTTGGTTATTTCATTTCAACATCCTATCATTTGGCTGCAATATTTGTTTAAATAGAACACCTTATGTTGGATTTGTAGTTCATGAAAAAACAGGCTTTGTTATCTACATTCTCACGAACACCATGCCAAAATGTTTTTTTCCATCATTGTAACGACCTATTTTCCGGTTACGCTTAACCCGGGTGGGTTAAGGGTAATTTAGTAAAATTAGTGTTAGGGGGTTTCATTAGGTAAAATCCCCGTATCCGGGTAGAGCTCAGAGTAACGAGTGTAACGAATCGAAGAACACACGAAACGGAGGTCGGGAGCGAAAGCTACGGCCTCGGGAAGTGTGCCATATGGGCGGGGCCTGCTCGAAAAGTGTGGGATAACCTACCCATGTGTGGTCTAGTTTCAAAGGGCTTGTCGATACGAGTCTATCGGTACTAAGAATGCACGATTTCGACCTCGGGAAAAAATGTCATATGGGCGGGACCCACTTTGAAAGTGCGGGATGACCTACCCATGTTTTGGTCTTATTTCGAAGGGCTCGTTGACACGAGTCCATCGGTATCAAAAGCGTGCAATTCCAACATCAAGGTTGGAAGTTATCGCGTTTTGAAGTTAAGATATTATTTGAATAAAATAATATCTTTCTGGATAAGATCAACGACGCAGTGGATAGGACTGCTGACAAAGTAGATAGGATTGATAGTGGATAGGCTTGCTGACAAAGCAGATAGGATTAATAGTGGATAGGATTGCTGACAAAGCGGATATGATTGATTGTGGATAGGATTGCTGACAAAGCGGATAGGATTGTTGACAAAGTGGATAGGGTTGACATGTGTCAACCTCACATCTATCCAATTCTTCTATAAATAGCATCCTTGACATCCAGAAAAAAAAAAAAGAGAAATCTCTCCCACGTTTTCCTATTTCTCTCCCACGTTCAGAAACTTCTATTCTTCGTTTCTCACTCATTTTAAGTCCGATTCGAGTCATTCTTGAGGCGTTCCTAGCTAATTCGAGGGTGATCTACGCAATGGCATAGTCCATCCCTCAAGTTGGCACTCCTAGAAGAGAGGAACGAACCGGGGCAAGAGGAGGCTATGTCCGCTGTCTCCGGAAGGGGAGGACGCCCAGAAAGGAGCATCCCGAATACCGCTACCTCGTGAGACATCAGGGGAGTAAGAGTTTCTTACCTTCTATTTAATTATGGAATGACATGTGTTAGTTGTGGTGTGTGCCGTCTCACTCTGGATTAGAGAGAGACGGGTTGTGCGTGTGTTATATTATGATATGTGTTGCTTATATGCATGATGTGTGCCGTCTCGCTCTGGGTTAGAGCGAGACGGGTTGTGTGTGTGTTCGTTCTCGGCTCAGTGATGGAGCGAGACGTGTGAATGTGATGTATCCGCTCTGGAATAGAGCGAGGCATGTTGTGGTGGTCGTGTGGTGCTCGTCTCTATGAAAGAGCGAGATGTGTGTTGCCGGTGTTTTATCAGGTTTTTGTATAACTCCGATTAAATATTCGGAGATACGTATTTTCTACGTATGTGTTTTTGGTATGCCAGTTGTATGTAGTAGCCAATAGGCAGAACTACGTCCGGATCCGATCGTATCGGAGTAACATCGTGGATGTTATCCGATATGTACGTAGGCAACCAACGGCAAGGCAACGTTGGCCCGGTCCGAATTAGTTATATAATTAGGCCAGTTCTTGCCTACGCGCAATAGAGCGCTAAAGTTCTGTAGCACGTAGAGAAACGAAAAGACTCTCGCACTCAGAGCGTGCCGCTCTTGGTTCTGGGTTTGGTTTTCATTGGTTTTCATCGATTTCAGACCCCCGGCCCGGGTCGGTTCTCGGGTCGGTGCGCCACAATCATGTTTTGATCAAGCTCCTAAAATAGGAGATGAAGCTGAATTTCAGAATCAGGAAGATTCAACCATGACTTTGCACTTGGGATACTTATCCCTTTTAAACTATTTTATATTTCCACTCATCTTTCATTATCTCTAGTTCGTCATCTTTGCAATTAGAAGTCTACAATCACCAGATGTAGGTAAATAGTTTTGGCCATTTCTCATGGAAAAGAATAAATGAATTATCGAATCATAGCTGTTAAAATAAACATAGAATAATGATTGTCCTCAACTTTCATGAACCCACATAGGTACTTTTCAACTTCATCCCTTTCACCCGCTAGAACTCGGTCCTCAAAGAATTTCATGTTGAAGTAGAAACCAGATTCTTGTTCCAATCTAAAATTGAATGAAACCGCATCAGAAAACTTGAGCAACAAATAAACCATCCATTGAAAACCTAAACAAGATGAGCTAAAAACTAGAGGTAGGTAAAGAAGTTACCTGTACACTATTTCCTTTAACTTCTCCTCGTCCAAAAATTGTAAGATTAGAAATACCAGCTCCTCGTCGAAAAATTTAGTTTTCTTGCACTGATATTGAAACAATGCTTTATTATATAGTAATATCAAAAGAGAGTATAACAAAAAAACGTTCATATCTAAACAAGATTAACCTATATGAGTCACAATTTTAACTAATATGGTCCATTGGAAGAGAGATGAAACCTATCAAAATAATGCTAAAATGTACCATCAATATAGTTTTTATCAGAAATATATAAACTTTAAGGTTCTCACCATCATGTAGAGGTTCCTACTCATTCAACATAGCCTCTCAAGATCTCTGCAGCCATTACAAGTCTCAAGCGCTGAGAGATATCTTCCTAAAATAGTTGAAACAATTAATATTGCATCCCCTCACTTTGAATGAAGGTTAAAAGAAGAAACTAAAATAAATATCTACAATTGGGCCATATACCTGAGTAAAATCAACCGGCAGTCCAGAACTAATGCAATAGACTGTACGCATGAGGAAGAACCCACAATCAACCCCGTTGCCTTGATATGGTCCCTTCTGACTATTGATCTTCCACTTCTTAGCATTAGAATCCTTAAGGTGCTCCTCAAGTAATACTCTTATGTTTGCCATCTAGACATATTAGCTGAATTAGTTTAAAAGCCATCACTAAAAAAAGATATTTTCACTTAATCATACAATTACTCACCAATTTCCTAACATTCGGCAGCCTTTTCTTATGGCCATACCTTGGCATTAAATCAAACTATTTCACTTCACCCTCGGTCACATCTACCACCAACAAGTGGAAATTGTGCATTGTCACATAGTGGTAAGAAGATAAAGTCAGGGCAATCTTTATTAGCTCCAAAACAAGTGGTTGCCAGGTCATCCATTATGTCTTTTGCTACATCCTTCTGTTGCAATTGGTGTGGATTTGACTTAGTCCATATCCTAACTTAATCCAATAAATAGACATTATACTATTGACCATACCTGGGTGAAATAATATTGCAAGGAAAAGCTCCCAAAGTGGCATTTGGGAAAGCATTTCCAGTTGATCTAGAGGCCCTCTGCTCTAGCATATACATATATGCATCTATAACCTACATGCATCGAAACATACATTTAATATATAAGCAATATTGACTAATTAAGATTTAAAAGGGAGAAATTGTAGTCTTATATTAGAGGATATGTACTCCGCCTTCAACATATCTACCAAGTCTTTGTCAGCAACACCAACCCCCACCACGGAGTGGCTCCCGTATTTAATGAATTTTTCAATAGTAACTTGGTCCCACTTAGTCAAATTAGAGAGGGGACTGCATAAATTTATCTTCAATGGCTGGCGAAGGATGGTAGGGACTGTTTGCTTGGTTGAGGCCTAGGAAGAAACTACAAGTGTTGCAAGCTCCACATCTTCAGTCAATGCCTTATTCTCCCTCTTTGTTCTCTTCGTCTCTTGTGTAAATGGAGTCCCATACTTCTTGGTTTTATATTTCATTCGTACAGGCCTCTTCGATGGACATTCCACATTATCAACACCCCTATTCTTATATCCATCTCCCTCCTCATCCTTCTTTCTCTCCTCCCCATCTGGCCCCTCCTCTCTCTTACCCACCTCTTGCTCCTCTCCCCCCTCCTCTCCTCCAACCTCTCCCGCCTCCTCTCCTTCCTCCTCTCCCCCCTCCTCTGCCCCATCCTCTCCTTCCTTCTCTCCCCCTCCTCGCCCCCATCCTCTCCTCCATCCTCTCCTTCCTCCTCTCCCCCATCTTCTCCCCCATCCTTTCCCCCCTCCTCTTTGTCCTCTGCTTCCTCTCCCCCCTCTTCCTCATCTCCTTCCTCTTCCTCCTCCTCACCCTCACCTCCCACATCATCACTCTCCTCTCTATCATCTTCATCAGCTGCTTCACCACCTTCCTCCTTGTTCCCAGCTCTAGGGGGAGGCATGCCTCATCTTCTTTAGTGGCCTCTTCACCAAATGATTGGCCATGCTTTTAAATTTTGAAAAGTTTTCTGAAATGGCGTCAATTACACCATGTAGCTGGCCTATATGGTAACCCTCCTCATGCAATATATACATGGCACTCTACACAACTCCAAGTGCAGAGGACATATTTTCTATGGAGGACTTCAAGACCAATAGTCCTCCCCCACTATCCTTCCCCTGCTCCAGAGCCTCGACTCCTACCTTCCTTTTCTTTGAAGTTTTTCTTGCCCCTTGAAATAGATATGCCTCATTTGCAGCAGGAACCAACACAGATAAAACTTGCAGTAAACATATACACAATTATTTAACAACCAACTTTCAATAAAATTAAGAGTTGAACAACTCTAAAAAACTTTCAAATAATTCATTATATATATTATCGTGTTGCAATTACCTCTTGTGGTCTCACATATTTGAACAATTGCGCATATCTACCCACCGACCTGCGGTGTGTTCCCTCTTTTTCACCCTTTACAAGGCCACAATTTGGCCATTTGCAAAATCGGGGTAGCTTCTCCGGCATAGGGGGTATGAACATCTGAAAATGCTTAAACACCCACACCTATGACATATAATAGATATACATTAATATCTTGTAGCTCCCACATAAAAAATATAATTATGTACAAAGTATAAAATACCTGTAGGACAAATGCGGCTCCAATCAATGATCTGTATCCCTCAAATTTGCCTTCCTCCTTCAACACAAGCTTCCTATGGAGGGCTAAGGCTGAGCTTACTAAAAAATCATAAATAGCTTGTGGCCAGTCATACTGATGGAGGTTGCCCATGTCTTCCACCAGGTCAACTAACTCGTTCTTGACCACATGGTTGGTCTGAGGAAATAGAAGGCATACAAAAATGTGCAAGACGATCAATCTTGCACAATCCTCCATTGATTTAGAATCAGTCTTGCCCTGTAACAGGTCCAATTTCCTTTCAATTTCAGACCTTGTAACCTTCTTCCCAAAATGGCGCTTACAAAAATCACCCCTCTCTCGTTTCTAGCCGAATACCACCCGATCGCCCCCTATTTTTAGGCCAGTGATGAGGGCCACATCCTCCACAGTAAAGTCTACTATGTGTCCCCTGAATGTGATCCCAAGTTGAGCCTCAGACCAATAACCCAAAATAACTTCAAACAGTGATGCTTGACAAATAATGGTTATGGCATCAAGCAATCTAATGAATGGGGTCTGGACAACCAAGTTCTTCACCTGCGGGATGGTAGAGAGAATGTTGATTGACTTTGCTAGTCCCATGGGGGTGCAAGGGACTTTTAGTGACTCACGCCTAATATTTTTTGACCCTACTGCAAGGTCTGGGCTCCTTTTCTTCATTTCAAAAACTTCTGCATAGATATCCATGGATGAATACGAAGGTATATAGATGTTTAACAAAAGTGTTCAGTATACCCCATGAATAACATAGCCATATAATTCAATATCTTATGAGTAGATATCTCAATGCAAGAATCATTTTTACTTATGAATCTTTTAAAATGAAAAAGAAAATTAAAATAGTTGGTGAAACATACGTCAAGAAGCTTGTTGAAACGTTGTAACAATAAAGCCAAATCATTATACAAATCATGTTATAAAGTCTTAGCAATTATACGATAACAATTTACTAACAATGCTAACATGGTTTTAGCAATAATGCTTGGAAAATGTGGCACATACTTAATTTATTGATAATAGGATTATCATCTACAATAATGCTAAAGCATCAACAACAATGCTAAATCATTAGCAATAATCATAATACATCAGCAATACTCTTACAAGTTCAACAATATTGCTAACACTAGTTAACCATAGGGATTAAAGAAAACATACTTGATTTATTCTTCATGATATAGGGATTTGATATATGGAAGCCTCCTGTGGAGAAGACACTAAATGTTCAATGACAACTCCTGAAACATCATAAAGTGCATACGTAAAGTTAGAATGTTGTGAAGAGAATTTAGCATTTCAATTTTAGAATAAGCCAATCACATAACATAAAACTAGAGACATATAACATATTAATAGTACACACGAAATCAATATCAGCCAATTTCCTCTGCGTGATAAAAAATAAGCGGAACTCCTCTAGGTTTCATAAAAATATAAGAGCAGTCAAGCTTAAGTAAAAGTCATAGAGAAAGACAAAACACAGGGGTAAACAACACCAAAAGGAGTTAAGACCAAGCTAAACAATAATCATGAATGTAAGCGAAATTCACAAACAAATGCACAAATGAGATGCCTGTATGTAGTTTGTAGCATTAAGCAAATTTCTTTAAAAGTGACGTGAATGGAGATCAAAATATGAACAATTTGACCATATGAGGGATTTCAAAGTCTCACATCCTAAGAAAGAGATATAAATGACAAAATATCTCACAACATAGACCAACAATTGAGCATCGAAAGATCATTTTTTAGAAGACATTAAGAGATTTTTTTTTGAGAAATTGAGCGTGGCAAATTGAAAAAGAAAGAAATTTATAGAAGAACGAAGTGACTATTATTCAACAGACAAAAATAACCAAAAATTTGGATAGACCCAGATCAGAAAAATTTAAAACAAATGATTATGGCAGCATGGAGCAGGTCCCAGATGAACAAAAGAAAACAACATCCAAATGAAAGCACATAACTGCTCAACTAGACACAAATGCAATGAACCAATTGGGAGATCGGATAGACCCAGGTCGGGATACAGAGATAAACATGACAGGATGACAGAAATCGAACCCAGACCAAAAATTTGTTATAGGGGAGTTTCCAGAACGGGTGAGGACGAGACCCAAGAAGGCAAACCAGAGAAAATGGCTCAAAATTGGGCAACGCCAACAGAAGGCAGAGGAGAAACAGAGCACGAAATGCAAGCGACCCCCACACCATGCTTCACCAACATATACAGAATAAGCAGGGACTAGACAAAGAAAATTAATGCAAAAACACAATGATATAAGAGATAGATGAAGAGATATTTGGCATTACTCTTTGGGAGCTGCTACGACTTCCTCGGTTTTGGTAGTGATAGCCAATCAGGAGGGAGGAGGTGTGAGAGGCAGGAAAAAGGGAGGCTTTTCCGGCAACTAAGTGGTCGTGGTCAATCAAGACAGTGGCGCTCTGACCTCCTCGGTTCCGATGGTGATGGTTGATTGGGATGGAGGAGGTGTGAGAGGCAAGAAAAATAGAGGCTTTTTTCGGCGGCAGTTTTGCCACTGGCAATCAAGAGGGAGGTGCTCCGACTTCCTTCGTTCCAGCAGCGACGGTCGATTAGGAGGGAGGAGGTATGACATGCGGGAATTACCATGATATTTTTATTAAGGAAACAAATTATATTGAGGAAACGAATTACCATGATATGTAGGTAGCCCAATGATTGTGGTTGCATCGAATACCTTTACGGTGGTGCTTTTTTAGACCTAAACCTTATTATTTAGGCTTCCTTGATTTGTGTCACCTTTTTGGTATTCAAAGGGATAACTCAAATGAATGGATTGTTTGGGCAAAGTGTTTCTTTTATTTTTATTGTACTCCGGTTCACAAATAGTGCAAACTAGCCTCTTTTTATATGGAGGGTCATACTATGCATTGGGTTGACTAGTTTCTTACTCACCCAGACACTATTTGGCCCAAGTTCGTGCATACTCTTCTCCTCTATTTCGGCCAAACTCATTAAATTTTTAATAGTTTGTGCCCCATGAGTATAAGTGTGTCTTATTTTCAGTAATTGTAATGAGCTTCAGTTGTTGATAATATGTAGACGACTGTATGAGTATATAAATTTCTGAGTAAGTGTAAGATTCTGATTAAGACTGTAAGAGTATGTTCCGAGTAAGAGTGTAAGCGTATGTTTCTGAGCAAAACGTAAGCATATATTTCTGAGCAAAACTATAAGCGTATGTTTTTGAGCAAGACTATAAGGGTATACTTTTTAGCAAGACTGTACGAATAAGACTATAAGAATGTTTTTGAGTAAGACTGTAAGTGTAATGATTATACGAATAAGATAGTAAATGTAAGAGATGTAAGATGGTGTGTTTGTACATGATTGTTATATTATGTGACTCTGTTGTGCTTTGTGCTTCGTGGTTGAGTGCATGAAAGCATCTATGTATGAAATTACATAGTTCATTGTTTAAAACTCTCTTATTGAATATTTTTCTACTAAGTATGAAAATACTTATTTTTCCTATTTTTTAGCCCCGATGTTCAGGAGGCTTTTACAAGTTTGTGTCGGAGAGCTCGTAAAGATGGACACTTGATCCTATAGGTGGATAGATTTCCATTGGCTCATGTATACCCTTTACTCATTACGAGTCTTTATTATTTATGTCATGATCTGATGTATTGGGTAAGATGAGAATTAAAGTGTTTATACTTTATGGACTTGTAATTTGGATTAGACTGTGGACTATTTATGAGACCTGTACTCAGAGATGCCTAGGAGAAATTTGTATTTAAAGTCCATAATCATAGTAATTTCTCTTGTACGTTTGTTCTTAAGTAGCACCTGAGAACTTTTGGTCATACAATGTTTGATTGAAAAGAAAATTTTGTATGAGAAAAATTGATGTGTGATTTTTATATAATAAAACTACTTTCTCATGTTTCGTATTTTGTCATTTTTCCCGATTTACAATCGTTATGTTGAAAAAAGTTCCGTGAATTTTTAAGAAATATGTTGAAAATCCTTGGGCATTACAACATGTTACAGATCGTGTTATCAACAACACGCCCACCCGGTAGGTTTTGTCACCGATAACACGAAGTCAAGTTAGTTGTGTAATTGTGTGTTACATATCATGTTATCAACAACATGCCCAGGTGGTAGGTTGTGTCACCGATACATGAAGTCATGTTAGGTTGTATAATTGTGTTTTAAATATAGTATTATCAACTACGATGGCCACCAGGTAGGTCGTGTCATCGATAACACAAAGTTAAGTTAGGTCGTATAATTACATGTTACAGATCATGTTATCAACAACACGCCCATGTGGTAGGTCGTGTAATTGCGTGCTATAGATCATGTTATCAACAACACCCACTGGGTAGGTCGTGCCATTGATAACACGAAGTCAAGTTAAGTCATGTAATTGCGTGTTATAGATCTTGTTATCAACAACATGCCTAGGTGGTAGGTCGTGTCATTGATAATACAAAGTCAAGTTTAAGTCATATAATTGCGTGTTATAGATTGTGTTATCAATAACATGCCCACCGGGTATGTTGTGTCACCGATAACACAAAGTAAAGTGAAGTTGTGTAATTGCATGTTACATATCGTGCTATCAACAACACTGCTAGATAGTAGGTCGTGTCACCGATAACACAAAGCATGGACAGCCATCGCCGGACATGTAAAGTGAAGTTTTCTTAATGCTCCCTACTAAATAGTGACGGACTACTATTTAGTGGAGTTTCAATTGTTTCGTCAGATATTTCATCGTGATTGCTTGAGCATGGACAGCCATCGCCGGCCTATATCAGACCTTGACAGGAGCTCATAGTATTTGACGAAGAAGACATCTGCAGTAAGCTCTTCCTGGGTGTTCAGCTTATAGGCAACTTAGAAGGAGAAGTTTCATTCCTTCATGGGCAACACTAAATGATTTATTCATTTAGCCATGACTGCATCTTCAGACTGTAGAAAGTGAGGTCCAAATATAATTGTATTGATCAGGGATTATGTAGGGAGCATTAAGAAAACTTTTCACCAAGTTTATGCAAGCATTTCTTCGCAAGGATACATTAAAAGGATTATCCACTAACATACGTAAATATGCAATGAAGTGCCAAAAAAAAGCTAAGCAATCAGGAATCCTGTATGTAAACTATTGTGGTCCGTCTATCTCTGGCCTCCCAAGGCCATAGCAAGCATATCAATCATCCATATCCAACTGTGGTAATCTCATTAAGAAAAGTGAAAAAGAACTCAAATTGGTTTTGTCAAACAGGCTATTAAAATAGGAAGGAGGGAGTAGTATTCAACAGATGCATTTATGTATACGTCTATACCAATGAATAACATGAAACTTTTAAGAAAAATCATGTGGAGTTATACATACAACTAAAAGAATGACTAAGTTACAGTCAATGAAAAAATTGATACACACGGCCTAATATCTGATCTCATGAATGACATGTACGATTAACCAGCACAATTCCAACTGGGAACAATGGCGATACTAAGACAAGAACCATCACTGCCATGTCCATTGAAATCATCATGCACGTCGCAAAGGCTAGAGCATAGGCAACTGTACCCAAGGCAGCCCACATGAAGAAACTGGCAAGACCGATTGTTGGTTGAATGCAGGCCCGAAAGAAGTACAGCGCAAGCACAGTTAGAGAAGAGATGACCGAGGCATAGACACAAAATGTGTATGCCTTGAACAGAGCCTTGTGGGTAAGAGAAGCGTTCTCAAAAAGGCCAGCTAAGTCGCTGATGATGCCTCCAGCAGAGATTGGGGCAACCAAGCATGCTACTTTAAACTGAGTCTTTATATCGACAACTTGATCATTAGTCTTGATTGGTACTTCTGATTGGCTAAACTGAGTTTGATTCATATTTGCAGCAATTCTAGAATCACTTTCCTGCTCCTGCTTGTGAAAAAAAAACGAACATGAATTATGAATGCAATCTACATATGATGTATGTATATCAATAAACCGAAAAAAGAATACCTCAGTAGGAGTCAACTGGGGGGTGTCAAATTGCATATTGTGTAGTAGGGAAACTATGTCCAGCTTCTCTTCAATGACCATATTATAGCTTGTATGAATAGGATCCTGAAAAATAATTTATTTCAAATAAATCTTTTGGTTTATTTTGGTTCAATAGTGTAAATCAGAATTACAGCCATTTGCCATTCTTTAATCATTAATGAGAATATTCAGAAGACAATCATCACAAATACAATAAATCAGAATTGGAGTTATTTTCCGTTCTTTAATCATTACTCAGAAAATTAGGAAGGAACTCACCTCAGCATGCAACTTTGCATGGCGCACATTCAAAGATATTGCCGTTGCAAAGGACTGACCTTCTGATGGGCATGCTACTGGACTAGAGCCGTGGGTACCATCCAATTGGACTGGTTCTACAACAATAGCAATCTGCTGTCCATTTGTAGTAGTTGTAGCATGTAATTCTGCCTATTGTCCAGACACAACATAGAAATTTTGTTACGTTAATTATTAAATCGATTATGTAGCTAATGAAAAGCTTCTTTATCATGTTTTTAATTACAGAAGCTCTGCAGTCGGATTCTCATTCTTCATCACCTCCGAGGGAACCTTCAAAGGGATATTGGGTGGAGTTTCTATCTCTAGTTGTTTGCCTCTCTCAATATCAGCCATTTCATTTCCTCCCTGTTCAACAAATCATCATTACCAGTTAATGCAATTATTAAGAAGACAAAGGAGGTGGTTCAAATGAAGGCATGCCGTCTACCACTGGAAGATGACACCAAATAGAAACATTTTGTTTTTAATTGAGCGGAAGTCAAACAGGGGAAAACAACGACCCCAGAACATAACAGGGCAAAAACGACTCCCCACACAATTTGAAGTTTGGACCTTGACTCTGATACCATATCAATTAACCATTGTTAGTTTTCCCATAGCTTAAGCTGTTAAGAAACAGGCTATTATTAAGGTTAGTTTATATCTCAACCGTATCTATGTAGTGAAGGAAATTAAAATACAAAAATTGTGTTATCATACGAATTTAGGCAGGTTTTCGACATCTCACTAAGGCAGGGGAAGGTACCTTGGCTTCCTCATTTTTCTGATGACGGAAAGAAAGAGAGAGGACTGAGAGAACAGTGAAAACAAGCATGGGGGGCAGCACAGTGAGGGCATCCATGGTATTATGTAGTCTACGATTTTCACTGCATGATCAACCAAAATGTAATGTGGCAATTTTAATTATATACCAGCAGACTATACATCTCAACCATAAAGTTGCATACGAATATAAGAAACTAGACATATAAGTTAAACATTTTGGATTTTCAAATAGAGGATAAAGAACCAAATAGGCATAACTAGGGCTGCATCTTGGTTCGGTTCCGACAGTTTCGTGTAGGAACCGAATTCAAGAACTGAAATATAAGAACTGAACCGAACCGAAATATAAAACCGAAAAATAAAAATCGAACTGAACTGACATAGGAATCGAAACTAAACTAAAATTGAATAAAAATTAAATATTTTAATTAAATTACTTTAATAAATCAAAATCAGGTAGATATAATACAAAATTACACATTTTTATATAAAAATTCGATTTTATTTTCCTTAAAACCGAACCGAACCGAAATTACTTTAATTAAACTAATTTGGTTTCAGTTCAGTTCCAGTTTCGGTTTTTTTCTTTAAAACTGAACCGAACCGAAATTCATTCGGTTTTTTTTATATATGAACCGAATTGAAATCGAATCAGGAACAAATCCGAACCGAACTAAACCACTAAATTTCGGTTCAGTTTCACCTGATTTAATTCGGTTCCGATTTTCTGGTGCAGCCCTAGACATAACATAGCAATATGAAGTGCTTATTTTACCTCCGAAGCTGACAAGTTCAGAATGAGTAAAGGGTGTCAATCAACCATTTGATGGAAAAATTGAAAATGAACAAGACCCATCAGTTGCCGGATTGTGATCAAGTGGCAACGGCAGCTCCATCTACTCTTCCCCCTCCTTTCTTTCTCCTCTTCTTCCTTCTTCACAGCTGACGGCATAGCTAAAAGGGCCGACGGGCTGGAAACTAGTCCACATCCTCGACTAGGATGATCGATTTAGGCATGTTCTGGACCATGGCCGACTTCAGGTCTGAGTTGTCTTGGACCCGGGCCAATCCCACGTCGAACAGGTCGTAGCAAAGGAACTTGGCCATGCCGATACCGGTCAGGCCATGGAGGAGTTAGCCATGCTTCTAGACCATGGAGGAGGTAAGGGACATAAATTGAGTTATGCATGTTGTTTGATTAAAATTTGATGACACCTCAGGCTCACATAGTCATGCATAAGTCCAAGATAAATTAAACGAGACTTTAAAATGTTTTTTATTTTTTTATTTTTGACCGGTACCTTATTATTACAGGGAGAGTTACTTTATTATTACATGGAGAAATAATATACTCTTCTTAACTTATATTTAAGGGAAGTATTTTTCATAGCTAAATTAAGTTACATACAGGAGTCCTTTGTTTATGAGATCCACGATGCATATACTAGTGTATATTAGTATAAGTAATATTGATGCTAATGTAGTAGATGTTAAATATCAATCTCTATTCGCAGCTTACGCTAGGCTCATTGTAAGTGCAAAATATAAAAAATACTTTTCATGTTGAAGAACTAAATAAAACTATTAACTAGAGACAAAAAAATACTAGTTTAAACGTATAGAGGCGGACCACACACACTTCGGTTGATAGCAATACAAAACAAGATTCTTAGAAAGGAACAGCAAAACATTTATTTTTTTAATTTTTTTTAAAAACAAACAAAATATCATATTTTGGACCGGTGGCATTAATTGGAGACTCGATTCACTCGCAAACAGATAGACAAATAACACCGTTATTAGTCATTAATTTGAGGAGTACTAGTTTTAAACTAATAGAGATGGATGACACTCAGTTCGGTTGATAGCAGCAAACAAGGATTCTAGAAAGGAACAACAAAACATATATATATTTCCAGTTCTTTTTGAAAACAAACAAAACATCTTATTTTGCATTGGAGGCATCAATTGTAGGCCCGAATCACTCACAAACAGATAGATTAAAAAATAACTCATGTACATGAAATCCGATAAGCTGAATACTGAATAAGCAGTTCCAGACAACAGAAGCCCTTCAAATAACAAAGCTGATTTTTTATCCGAAGCAAAGCTGGGTTTTGATCTCCATACCTGGTTCTTGTCTTGACTTCTGTGAGTCAACGTCCCAGTGGAATGAGCTGAAGCACAAGACCAAGGAGAAATAGCAGTAAGCTCGAAAAAACAGCAAGAAGTTGATCACAGATCCAGGCAACCAGTCTTTCGGTCTGAATGGAAGGGAAGCAGAAAATGGCAACTGACAAGGCTATTTAACACGCATTTGTTTTTTTCGTTTTGGACGTAGATCGATAATGGCAAATTTCGTAGAAAGACACAAAAGTAGCCTGAATTGAGGATGATTAAGGCAGGGAATCATAGACGTCATTCCTGATGATGTATGTGCATGCACAGTAAAAGGCCTGCCGACGTGGGAGAAGCTTCGAAGGGGTGGCATTTAATATCAGACCCTTTTGACCGCTTATATCGAAGGGTACACGCTAGCGTTGTTGATGTAAGGTTAGAGTATATGTTATCGATCTTATGGATGAAGGCTTAACTTCAATTGGCCAAGTTGAGGCAGCGGACTTTGGTGTTTGGGGACAATCCAGCTTTTCAAAGTAAAAGCACAGGTACATACATATGAATAATGTCCTTGATGTATGTATATAATTAATGTTCTTGATGAAGTAGAGTGTCTTGTAACTGAAGATGTGAATTAATATATAGGCGATTTAGGGTCGAAAGACCCGAGGGGCAACTAATCTACCTCTTATCAACTAATATACTTATATGAATAATGTTTAGATATGTATATGTAAAGAAATGGTGGCCCTTCCTAGTAGACACCATGTAACCACTTCTCACACACTTCACTTCACTTAAAATACCGATCAATAAAATTTTATTGGAGTAATCCTTAATTATAAAAATGTGAAATTTAAGGGGGAAAAGTTTAGTTTGCTTTTTTAGGATTACAAGAGAAAGTTTTGCTTGGTTATGCCGGACAAATTAATGACAACCATAAACAAAGATTACTTCAACCTGTTATTAAGGAGTAAAACCAAGGGCATTTACGTCAGATGGAAAATATGGCTGGAATGGACTTTCATGAGCTCGTACGCTATCAAGTGCCAAGTGCCCAAGTAGAGGCCACACCTAATTGACTTTCGAAAAGGGCTTTTGTTGCTCCAACTTTTACCGCGGGAATAAAGAAATATTTCAATTTTGCCACTCACGGGTGTCGAAATTGAACACGATCCTTCCTTATTTACGTTCAGCTACTTAGTTAATTGTTTGGAAAGAGAGCAGTGTGTCTCAGACTTGTACTTAAGTTCTTTAGACTTGCTGGGAAAGGTTACCTTGGATAACTACAGCTTGCAAGTCCATTTTCCATAAGCATTTTCTATGCTCTCTACCAACAACCAGCCTATGTAACACATGGAATTAAGCCCTTCATTCATGATCGACGGTACACACGCTATCATATATTAGCATTAGCTTATCATGTATTTCTTAAGTTGGGAGCATTGTAGTATAGAGAATGTTTCCCCCACATGATGCTTTTTTCTATGAAATATAAGAAAAAAACCATGTTCATAATAACCATTCACAGGAGAGACATTACTGGTGTTTTACGTTTTGCAACGTTTGTTTTGTTCAGCAGATTTCACATAGCGCTTGCTTGGCTATAGAAGCTTCTCTTCATAGTTGGTTTTATAATTCAATACGTGACCTCATCTTTTGGTCAATATCCAGAAACTTGCGAGCTGACTTTCAGCTATTTATCTAGTCTTTTATAGAATTCAGCTGCATACTTCTATTATGCAACAAAAAGTATGCTGTGTTGTGTTCTTATTGCTTAGCCTTGGTAGTCAGTGAAGTCTCTCTATCTTTAAAATTTTAATTGCCTTGTACACATATAGGATTTGGGATATGTTGTTCTTGAAGCATGTTGGATTCATAGTAGTGTGGGTTCATTTAAGCATTGCATTATGCCTGATACAGCTGGTGGAGTGACTGTTTTACTAGTTCATGTTATGCTGATCGCTATGTGTTTAATGTTTCTTGGGTGTTGGAAGTTTATGTTGTATACTCGTCTATGTCAGATAGGTATATTCATGGAAAACGGAAAAGCCTAAAAGCAGAGGGCAAAGCGACGACCTTTCCAGAGCGTGTCAGGTCTGGTGGGGCACCACCTCGGCCTACACCTTGTGGATGAGGAGATTGTCGAACAAATGATCAGGTGGAGATACATTTTCTTGTTACACAAGTTAAGTTATGAAGATCATAAGGAATTTAGAATTGTCTGTGAGATATTGCCGTCAATCTGTCTTTAGCTTCTCAAGGCCTCAGTCAGCAAATGTTGAGCTAAGACGCCTTTTCGCTCTGATAAGAGCCAAGAGCCACAATCTCCCCTTTTCTTTAGTGCCAGGGAGCAATGGTAAAACAGACGATATTCGCTCTTTGATATGAAATGAGCTCACACTGCAGCGGGGAGGAAGGTGCATCTGCTCCTAGTGGTCGAAGATGATCTCCCATGACCAACGGCCGGTGAAAGCTGGTTGCGTACTTGTCGAGAAAGTTACGGAATTTTAATCCAGTTTTGCCTCTGTTCTCCATAGTTCTTAACATGAAGCTTCACCTCATCGACCCACACGGCATTAGGGAGCAACGTGATATCCAGGTGTGTGCGCTTCTAAGAAGTTTGATATTGCTGTCAATCTGTCTTTAGCTTCTCAAGGCCTCAGTCAGCAAATGTTGAGCTAAGACGCCTTTTCGTTCTGATAAGAGCCAAGAGCCACGATCTCCCCTTTTCTTAGTGCCAGATAGCAATGGTAAAACAGCCGATATTCGCTCTCTGATATGAAATGAGCTCCCACTGCAGCGGGGAGGAAGGTGCATCTGCTCCTAGTGGTCGAAGCTGATCTCCCATGACCAACGGCCGGTGAAAGCTGTTTGCGTACTTGTCGAGAAAGTTACGGAATTTTAATCCAGTTTTGCCTCTGTTCTCCGTAGTTCTTAACATGAAGCTTCACCTCATCGACCCACACGACATTAGGGAGCAACGTGATATCCAGGTGTGTGTGCTTCTACGAAGTTTGAACACGTTCATGCTTTTGAGATGGTTCCATGAACTCGGTTAGCTTGATTATTTTATTTCATGTTATCTACTTCATAGTAATTATTGGGCCACAAAAAAGGTTGGTGGATGGAGTTAAAAGGTTGATGAATGACTTTCTTAAATATTACTCTTTGTCCTATAAATAGTTCTATTGGGAAAAAATATTCTATATTAATTGCTCTTTTGGCTTAATTTAAGCGGCTGGGTACTAAAAAAATATATGAGTGGCTATTTCCATTCTCTTAGGTGTGGGTTCCACCATTAAATAAAAATCACTATTTTTCCATATGAGTCTATTAATATGAGATTGAATGAGTATATTTTGCTAAATATAGACGATTAATATGGGACGAACCAAGTATAATATATGCAATCCCCAACAACGGTTAATGATCCCTTGTTCCATATTGATTGTCCTATTTTATGTTATCTCCCTCCTAGTAATTAGTGGTTACTAGATAGAGTAACAAGGTTGCAGGATTGGCCTCTTTAAATATTATAATTTTAGATATACGCAAATAATGCAGGCTTGAGATAGTATAATATATGTATCCTAAGCAATGGAGAAATTATTGAGTACTCTAGAAGGTTAATCCAAAAATTACTCCTATTTTATATAGGCTGTCGATTCTCAAGTTTGACGATGCACATACTAGTGAATATTAGAGCAATTGTCCTACTTGCACTAACGTGTGCTAATATATGCACCATCAATCATCACATGTAAATTGGGAATAAATCTCACGTGGTACTCTGAGAATGCCCAATAATTTTTTCTAACAATGTTTGAATGATCTTTGGAAATTCACAAGCATGTGAGAAGTGGCCCCCCTCATAAAATTCCTAAACTCTAACCGATTTATTTTATTTGGTTGTTATTGTGTGGTTTAATGTTAATTTGGTTAGTTTTGACTTATATTCAAAATTAAGGTGGTTAATAATAGTTTTAATCAAATTTTCTTCACTTTGATGAATTTTATGTTAAAATAAGTCAACACAATATTTTTTGGAAATTTTGACTATTTTTCCCAAAAGTTAAGGGGCAGAACCCTTCATAGGCCCTACGTTCGTAAATTTGGATGATAGTCCCAAATGACCCTAAAAATATCTTATGACAGTAATTAAATATTTTAAAATTTTTAAACATCAATTAGGGCTTAAAATAAACAAGTTTTTTATTTTTAGTTAAATTTTATTTATACCCCACTTATTTGTTATATCTACCTTAAAACCAACCATAAATAGAAAGGCATAACCACTTTTCCAATTGGGAAGGACTGGAATCTTGAGCCTAGGAGGCTTTAATCCCTATTTCTAAAGAAGGAAATGTGATGAAGGTAAAGATTAACTTGATTTTCTATAAATTACCTAGAGTTTCTCTTAAATTTTCTAAATCTCTTCTTTTACTAAGGATTAATCTTGATTTTTATCCATATAATTTCTGATTTTAACCTCTATTTTAAACCTCTATGGATGAAATTTTATTTTTGAACTCAATAAACCCTAGATCTACAAGTTTTCAAGTGATTTAGGCATTTTAAGCGGATTTATGCAAGTATTAACAAAACCCTATTGTGGGTAGGATTTTGAAGGAGTTGGAGCATCAATTTCAAGTCTAGGAAGCTATTGAAGTTAAGGGATTTCATCCTAAATGGGTATGTGATTTCAGATTTAAAGTGCGGTTGAGTTTGTATGGGTTTGCATAGAGTTGAGCTTTAATGGTGAATTTAGAAAAACTTAATCTTTCTTGATATTTCTTTGTTAAATGGCTAGATTTATTGTTTCCTAAGCTTAGATTTCATTATAATGATGTTTGTGAATGAGATTTGAAGGTTTAAGATGTATATGTGCATTTCAGTTTTAGGTTTGAAATGAAGAAGACGAACAAGAACATATGTTCTAGCGATCGAATGATCGGGGCCCTGCAGGGCGTTTGAATGCCAACATAGTAGTTTGGCCATTTTTGTGATTGTGCTTATTTTTGTGTTTGTGCTCATTTTCATGTTTTTTCTTTTAAGTACTATTTTCTATGTTTATGATGAGTAATTTATGCTAGGAAGAGCTACTGGAGGGGCATGAATCTAATGTTGGAAGCTATGAGGAATATTTAAGTATTATGTGAATTACATGTTATTCGGTTAAGCATGTTATGATTTCTTATCTTGAATCCATGTTAAGTGATTCCTTATATTTTAAGTATGATTCCAGTACGTTTACAACATGATAGTGGATTGTATGCTTTTACATATTATGATTAAATTATGGGTGATGAATGGCGTCATGTCTAGCTTTAAGTGTAGTGGTGAATATGCTTATTTAAGACTAGCATGAGATTGCATTTGATTTGAATTGTGTTTTTCGTTGGTTTTCACTCATGATTTCAGTAAGGAGAAGCCATGATTTATATGATGAGAGCATGTGTATAGTATGTTGATGAAATGTTCATAATGCATATGTATGCCTAGAGTTGAATACTATTATCATGTACACACACATGTGGGGGTTTATTTATGGTGATTGTTTAATACATATGATTAGAAATGATGCATGTATGGTTAATGAGGAGCAAGTTTTATAAATTAGAATTCATGTAGTCATTGCTCACGTATGTACTATGTTGCATGCATCATACAAGGGATTTACAAATAAGATTTTATCGAGATTAGCCGTATTGATCGATTGGATGCAATTGTGTGATATTGCTAGTCGTGTTAATCGATCATAGGCTTATCAATTCGCTTTTATGTCCTAAAGGACGGGGTTCTATGTCCCTCGAGGATGGGTTTCCTACTCGGGTTGAGAAGAGTGGCAATGCTATAAGGAGATTAAAACTATTGAGACCATATGGACTATGAGAATCCAGGTTAGTGTAGCCGAGTGCACCGCCTTACTAGGGGGTAGTCTTCCCTGTTAGGGAATTTACCCAAACTGCGTAATTCTTTTAGACTTTCCAATCGAGGATTGTTTGGAGTGAGCATGGACTACTTAAGCTTAAACTGATTAAACAATGTTGATTTATCGATATGCATGGTTGTGATAGTGTGTTAGAGACACTTTGCATGCAGGATAAATGTTTATGGATATACATAATGTGATTGTGTATTAGAGACACTTCTCATGTAGGTTGAATGCTATGAATATGCATGATATGATTGTGTGTTAGAGACATTTCTCATGCAGGATGATTGTGTATGGAAATGCATGGACATGTATAGTATGTTTGAGACACTTGTCATATGCAAGATGAATGCTTATGAAGGAGAATGGATATGCATGAATATGTATGATGTTGTAGAGACACTCTTCATGCAGGATGAATGTTTATGTTATAATGTGATTACTAATGCTACAAATAGTACGTTTGAGATACTTACATGCGGGATAATTACTTATGTGTAAGTATGGTTATGGTAAGGAAAGTAATCAAGAATGAGATATTGTATGATATTTAGATTTGATAGACCATGTTGATGTGCCATGATTGTTTGTTGATTTACCGTTTCCTTTTTCAAAACCTTACTGAGTTTATACTCACCCCACTTTCTTGTGTCTTGTTTTGGGGCTAGATTGTGCGACATGCAGTCGATCAGGATCCTCTGTACAAGGAACGGTTGGCGAGTGCTTTAGAGTAAGTGTGGATGCCTCGAAACTCTGCTATGTTTTCTGATTTATTTTGCTATATTGTTAGAACATTATGTTTGGTAATCTTGTTTCGGACTCTTGTAGCCATTGTGGTTTTAGACCTGTTTTGAGCCATGTTTATCGGCTTACTGTTCTAAGTTGTGGGTTGAGACTTGAGGACTATTTCAGAGTTAAAGTCCTATATACTTTACTTATTTCTCTTGCACAAAGATTAAATGGTGCGTAACTCCGTATGTGTAATTTACCCACTAGAGGGATCAAGTCTTCCACAATTTTAAATGCAATGTCACCCCCATGCGCTTCGATCGTCCTTTGGACTGGGTTCGACTTGGGTCGGGCGGGTGCTGGGGTGTGATACGCCTACTACCCACCTAAGGTGTGGGATAATGTTAGCTTTTAATGTGGCATGGACCTTCCTCCCTCGTATTCTTTTTTTTTAAAAAAAAAATCCCACTCACATTGTCTTTGAAGAAGAAAATCAAATGTCTTGAGCCTTGGTGGAAGCGCATTGTTCATTTTCCTTTTCTTCTAGAGAATTTTACAAAAAGAGCATAAGCTAGCTGAGAAATGACTTGTCTAAGGTGTATCACAACAAAAGTTATATCTATATCATTTTGTATTATTTGTAAGGAAAAAATTAGTATGGGCCCAACCTCACATGCACTAGCGTGAGCCGAAGCATCCCGAGTCATCAATCTCAGTCAAACGGCAAAGAGGGAAGTGGTGATTCAAACTTGTCTTCTCCCCTAAGTTATATGCACCGTTGAATTATGATCCATCTTAGTCTACCCTAAGTTGTGCCAGGCACTCGGTGATATTTTGCTAGCCTAGACGGAAAGTGAGGAGTTGTGTTAGCTGCTGCCCTGCTTGACACCTGGTCTTTGCTCGCCCCTCGAAAAGGCTTCATCCCCTATAGCGGCTCGACATCTGGCAGGGTCAAAATCTCATCATGGTTTCCTGATTAGCTTGGCGATGGAGGAGACGAGCTGTAAAAGATGCTGCCTTACCATTCCGCCTATTCTGTTGCATCACCAAGGCTTGGCATAAGCCCACCTCAAAATCCAAGGCACCTAACCGCTTGGTCCTTCTCATCTACACTCTAGACTCTTACACTCCTTAGAAATCAAAGAAGGTATGCTTGACAAATCTATTTTTTACATTACTAGAATACAAGTGTATCTATTCCATTACTACTAGACTACCAAAGTTAACTAGCAAACTACTTTATGAGAAACAAAATTTGATCGCATTTTCTAAACACTATGTTGTCATTTGCACAGTTAAAATGGCCAAGGGAAAGGATGCTTTTGGGGCTTCTTTTCACCTGTAGGCCAAGGCTTCTTACCACTTCTTAGAGATTATGCAAGAGTATTATTCAGTCAATCCCAATCAAAAGAAGTTGTTTGAGCAGAGCTGCTTCGAGAAGCCCCTCCAATTGGACATTATAGGGACAATGTTTCCTACTCAAGTATTGAAGCATTTGATTTAAAGACAAAAGGGGGATTTTCTTTTCCAAGTCACACAAAACTACACAATGAAGATGTCTCCAAAAGAGTTCTACATGGTGATTGGGTTGAGGGTCTCTAAAACTCTCTCGTCTATCCCTATTGTGCCCCCCACACTTAAGAGGGATTCTCTACTGATTGGGGTGTTTGGGGAGGGGGAGGGGGAGGGGGAGATAACCAAGGAAGCCATGCTAGAAAAGGTTAAAGAATGCAAGGAGGATGAAGATGCAGTCAAGCTAGCTCTTGTCCTAATTCTTGAGAGCTATTTTATTGGAAGGAGTTGGGAGCATGGGATTAATAGGAGGTTCTCGGTCTTGGTGGATGATTGGGAGGCCTTCAATCAAAATCCATGGGGGATCACATGTTGTTGGGATATATAAACGTAAATTATCCTACTTTGTTTTATTTTACTTGGAAATGAAATCATGCTAATAATGCATCTTCAGGAGAAGTGTTTGTCATAAAATCAAAGATCCCACACTTTCAACATTGAAAGATGTAGATTTCATATAATTCATGTATGATGTATTGCCTTTGTTTGTGGTGTACGGACATGAATGCGTACTTGTTGTGACTCATGTTAATATGTAAGGATATCTATTTAGTAGTTGTTGATTTCTTTTTAGTTATATTGCATCTCATAGAAAATGGACCTCTTTTTCAGGAGGAGCTCGGCCACTTTCTTGTGCTATAAGAATCAAAGTTGCAATTGGTGCTGCACGAGAACTCACATACTTGCACGATTCAGAATGTCAAATGATATATTGCAATGTTAAAGCCTCAAACATTGTCCTTGATGCAGTATGTCTAAAGATGCACATATTACATGATCCCAAGTAGAATGTGTTGACCTCATTCTTATTGTTTGGAAGGGTAGGGCTTGCCTAAGATAGGACTGCCAGTGTTTCTTAGTTGTGCACAATATTGCATACTCTGTTTTCCTTTGTCACAATATTGCATACTCTGAGAATCTCTCTACGGCCAACAAGCTTGGAGAGGGTGGATGTGGACATGTTTATATGGTATTTCCCTACTTCATTGTAGGGATTTTAAGAACCTAACTCTACAGAAACATAAGAAAAGAAATTAGTTGATCTTTTGTAGGGCTGGTGCACCTGCAAAGAATAAAAATTACTGATCTATGAGTTCATGTCCAACGAAAGTGTAGATAAATTTTTGTTTGGTTCGTTCTTAATCATTTTATTACTTGATAGGTTTGTTAGAGGGAATGAATCTGAAGAAAATACTAAAAGAGTAGTGGGCACCTAGTAAGTTTCATATGCATTAATATATTAAGCATGCTCATTAAAGCCCTAACGAACTCTGGATTTGAAATTTAATTTAAAATTTCCATTAGTAAATTATCACTTGGAAACACTTAATATGAAATAAATTTATAGTGAAGAACATCAATGTTCATCCAATATTGTTCTAAACTTGCCGCAATATCGCTCCAACAGTAGCAATATTGCTCCAACATTGGAGTGATATTGCTCAAATGTCGGAGCGATATTGCTCCAACAGTAGTGCGATATTGCTCCAACATTGGAGCGATATTGCTTCAACAGTAGCAATGATGGATCCATATTGTTCCAACATTGGAGCGATATTGCTCCAACATTGGAGTGATATTGCTCCAATGTTGGAGCGATATTGCTCCAACAGTAGCGTGATATCGCTCCAACATTGGAGCGATATTGCTCCAACAGTAGCAATGATGGATCGATATTGCTCCAACATTGGAGCGATATTGCTCCAATGTTGGAGCGATATTATTGGAGCAATATTGCTCCAACAATTGCGCTGATGGATCGATATTGCTCCAACATTGGAGTGATATGGCTCCAATGTTGGAGCGATATTGCTCCAACAGTAGCGTGATATCGCTCCAACATTAGAGTGATATTGCTCCAACAGTAGCAATGATGGATTGATATTGCTCCAACTTTGGAGCGATATTGCGGCAATGTTTGAGCAATATCGCTCCAACATTGGATTGATATTACACCTATGTTGGAGCAATATTGCTCCAATGATGGAGCGATATTGCGACAATGTTCGTGCAATATCGCTCCAACATTGGATCGATATTGCTCCTATGTTGGAGCAATATTGCTCCAACATTGGAGCGATATTGCTCCAACAAGAGCAATGTAGGTCCAAAATTGGAGCGATATTGCTCCAACAAATGTGACATGAATCTGATGTCGCACGATTCAGCCACCCCAATGAGGGATATTGAACGTGAAATAAGCTACCTATTGCTTAACGGTGCGTGACACTAGAAATCTGGCTTACCCAGTTACCTTCCAACCTTTTTAATGGATAACCGGGGCGTGTCTATCTATGCATTAAGGGGGTCGTTATGGGCTGATTTTTTATTTGCGCATTTCAAAATCTAATCAGCATGATGGACTAGCTCTAGTTCAATTGAGCAAATCAAAAGATGATCATCCCACAAGATGGGGCTGAAAGCATTTTTTGTCATACCAATTAGGAGCTATCAATCATTTATGTTAAAGTGCGCTAACACATACACATTGTCGATTTCTTATGATCCACAATTCAAAAGATGATCATCCCTCAATGGAAAGATTTGATGGAGATAGGACTTATATCTATTACGATAACCATTTTCTAGATTTTTACCCATATAACAGTCCCATTACCGAGATGGTATGGATTATTTTACATCCTTGTTCACCATTTCTTGGTCAGTTACCCATTACCCTTTTATAAGGGTTCATAATTCACTATATTCTCCTATTTTTTAAACACCCCTAAACCTAAAAATCAAACTAGGCAACAAAAAAAGTGAGAGCCACTTAGTGTCTACCAATGATCAAAGCTAGGCAGAAAGAAGGTATGAGATATAGTATATTTACACATGCCACATATGGATAACAGATGATATGGAACAACTTTTTCATAACCATTCTATTTAGAAAAATGTTGTATATTAGTATCATCGTAGTTATTTACCCATCAAATAAATTTGATTGTACTATTTAACTTTTTAAATATACAACTGCATAACAAATGCCATATGGCCAAGTTTCATCAAGATCAAATGGCCTGTTTGTAGCAGCGAGTACAAGTATGCGTTCCCCAGGTTTGGTCATCAGGCCATCGCAATGCGTCATAAACTCATTCTTAATCTTTCGCATCGCCTCATGTTCCCCAACCCTAGTTCGTTGGCCCAACATGCTGTCCACTTCATACACAAATATAATTGTTGGAGAAACTTTGGCTGTTAATGTGAATAATGCTCTCACATTTTTCTTGTCCTCCCCAAACCACTTAGAGGTGATAGTGGACATTGAAATGTTAATAAAAGTTGCCCCAGATTCCTTGGCAATACCCTTGGCCATCATTGTCTTGCCTGTACCAGGTGGCCCAAAAAGAAGAATTCCTCAGCAAGGCTTCAACAGATCACCATTGAAAATATTAGGCCTTCGGAGTGGAAGCATAACCAGTTCCTGAAGTGACTCTTTTACATCATTTAGAGCACCTATGTCTGCAAATGTCACATTAATTTCACTTGCTGGGATGACCTCAGACCTAATGCGCTTATCCTCCTCGTTGTTAGGAACTTCCTATTGACAGAGGAACTTGGTTGGTGCATGGAGGTAGGATACATATATTAACAATCAAGGAAGAGAAAGACAACAGGTCGTAAGAGAAGCCCCATACTAAATTAAATTCTCCATCTTGCTAAACAACATCTAATCAGTGTCGGAACACAGCCAAGACAAGTAGTTTAATGAGAGCAAAGATAACGAAATTCAAGCAGCCTTTGCAAAAGTCAATGTACTTGCAGGCACTTTTGTTGGAGCAGCAGAATCACCGCCTTTCTTGGACACAGTAACAGGTTTCTCTGTTTCACTTTTATTATCAGGCATTGGAGCTTCACTCTTTCCATTAGTGCTCGCACTGGTAATAGCATTCTCTGCAACTTCCAATTACCAGTGAAAAAAAAGGTGATAAAATCAAGTTGTAACTTCATTTCCAACATTTCAGTAATATTTATAGAAAAACAGACCTTTCCAACTTCCACATTAGCTTCCAACTGCCTAGTATCTTTTGAATCAAATTTACTTTGCTGAAATATACTCAATCCACGAGACAAACTGTTCAATACAGACATAGGTAGGATAGACTTATAACTACGAGACAAAAAAGATGTATATCACTATAAATTATAAGCAATTGACCTTTTTTGACGAAATGACAAGCTTCTGATTTCGGTATTCAGGATCTTTTGTATTCATCAAATGATAAGAAATTGCAGACACTACAATCTCTTCAATGTAATTGATGAAAACTGTTGCATCAGTGAGATAGATTGAACCCAAGTCAACACAGTCCAGATCATTTGCTGCAAGTACTTCCATTATGTCGTTTATGTTATCCTGAGACTGAATCAGTTTCATGTCTTCTTCTATTTGGGACTTCCAATTGACAAGGTGGGTCTCATCTTCAGGTGGCTTGATCTCAATGTTATAAGGTAATAGAAGAGTGAGTTTCTCATCTATCTCCCTATAATCAGTACCTGGATCCAACGACCTGGAACCAAGGACCAGTACAGGTCCTAGTTTTTTCAACATTTTTTGAAATAGAGTGTACATTCTTTGTGATCTTGAGAGAAGTTTGTCAACATTCCTAACATAGAGAACAATGGTCGGTTCTTGACACTGAAGTCAGAACCTGCCAGATCAATTAAAAAGCGACAACATGTTAGGCATACAGATTACTGATAGATAAATTAAATTTGTCCACTTACTGTAATCATTATCTACCTTGTAAAGATATTGTACAAAGAGTTTCTCATCAAAGGACCAACTGTTGCCATGCTTGAGAGGAGCTGCAAATAAATGGATCAAACAGTAAGACAAAAAAAATAATGTTCAATAAATTATCTAAAATTGAAACAGGCAATATTGAATAGATGAAGCCAAGTCTATGAGGGAAAAAATCCAACATTGTTTTCCATGGTGCATCTATTATTAAATGTAGCACATCTAGTCATAAACCATTTTTTACAGTCTCAACCACATTCATACGACAACAGAATTAATTACCAAAATGCTAAAATAACCACATCTCCAAAAATAATTTTGCTCAGCTAGAAGGCCACAAAGTGGCAGCTTAAAGATTCGTTCACCAAGCTGATAAAAGGCTGAACCTGGATTTGGGGCACATTGTGCCATGATAGTACTAATATCAGTTGCAGAAGAAGCATTTCTACGGAGCTTTGCAGGATTACGAAGACTTTCAGATTCGCTGTAATAATAAAAAGGGACAGTTTAATCAAGCATTAGAGTACCAGGTAAGATCTGAATTCTCCATAGGCCAAATATAAACTTTTCAAGGATAGTGTACCTACAACTTAGTTCCATTCCACTGCTTTGCCTCCTTAATATACCTGAGATAGAAGAATTTGAGTTTTGATAAAAGATATAAAAAACTTTTTTTAACAACCCAAATGTTCAATGTTCAAAAACATTTTACATGAACTAGAGATGATTTTTTATATACCATTTAAGGTTCTCACCATCACCATAAAGACTCATACTCAATCAATAGAGCCTCTTAGGATCTCTGCAGCCATTCCAAGTCTCAATCGTTGAGAGATATCTTCCTAAAAAAAGTTGAAACAAATAAATTTGTTAGTATCCCATTTTGACTGAAGGAATAAAAAAAAATGCAATTGACCCATATATCTTATTAACCCCATTATACCTAAGTATAATCAATCGGCAAAGCAGAACTAATGCAATATACAGTACGTATGAGGAAGAACCCACAATCAACCCCATTGGATTGGTATGGTCCCTTCTTACTAACGATCTTCAACTTTTTAGCTTGAGGTACCTTAAGGTGCTCCTTAAGAAATATTCCAATGCTTTCCATCTATCATTCACATATTTGCTGAATTAGTTTCAAATCAATTGTTTAAATATAAAAGTTTCTCTTAATCATACAATTACTCACTAGTTTTCTCACATTAGGATGCCGTTTCTTATGGCCATACCCAGGCATGGAATCATACCATTTCACTTCAGTCTTGTAAACATCTACGACCAACAAGTGAAAATGTGCATTGTCACACATTGGTATAAAGATGAAGTCAGGACATTCTTTTTCCGCTCCAAAACAAGAGGTTGTTAGCTCCTCCATTGCGTCCTCTGCCATAACCTTCAATTACAATGGGCATGGATGTGACTTAGTCCATATACTAACTTAATCCAATACATAAATCACTACAACAAAACTGGGTATTAGCGACGCTTATATAAGCGTCGCAATACTATGCGTCGCTAATATATCCTAATAACGACATATAAAACACCGTCGCAAAAAATACAACTATTAACAACACATAATATTTAGCGTCGCTAATAATAGTCTATTAGCGACGCACAACTCCAAATGTCGCTAATACGTAATATTTTAGCGACGCTTAAATTTATGCGTCGCTAATACTTACGTTATTAGCGACGCTTATAAAAGCGTCGCTAATAGATATATATTTAATTTTTTTTAAAATAAATTTTAACACTATTAACGATGTATACTTACAAACGTCGCTAATAGTTTCAACAATAGCGACATTTAAATATGAGCGTCGCTAATAATTCTAATTTTTTTTTAAAAATAAAAAATAAGAACTAATAGCGACGTATATGCATATACGTCGCTACTACTACCTATTTTTATTAAAATTTTATTTTAATTTTTTTAAAATTTTATTATTTTTTTATTTTTAAAAATAAAAAAAATTAATTTAAAATACTAATAGCGACGTATATAGTTATATGTCGCTATTAGTATTTTAAATTAATTTTTTTTATTTTTAAAATTAATTTTAAAAAAATATTAAAAATTTAAAATTAGAGGAAAGGTAGTGTGTAGGTAGATAGGAGAGGAGGAGAGGGTGGAGAGAGAGAGAGGAGAGAGAAAGGGTGGAGAGAGAGGGGAGGGAAGAGAGAGAGAGGGGAGGAAAGAGAGAGAGGAGAAGGAAGAGGGAGAGAGGGAGAGGGTGGAGAGAGAGAGGAGAGAGAAAGGGTGGAGAGAGAGAGGGTGGAGAGAGAAAGGGTGGAGAGAGAGAGAGGAGAGAGAAAGGGTGGAGAGAGAAAGAGGAGAGAGAAAGGGTGGAGAGAGAGAGGGGGAGGGAAGAGAGAGAGGGGAGGAAAGAGAGAGAGGATAGGGAAGAGGGAGAGGGTGGAGAGAGAGAGAGAGGAGAGAGAAAGGGTGGAGAGAGAGGGGGGAGGGAAGAGAGAGAGAGGGGAGGGAGAGAGAGACAGAGTAGAGGAGAGGGGAGGGAAGAGAGAGAGAGAGGGAGGGGGAAAGAGAGGAGAGAGGGAGAGAGAGGGAGGAGAGAGGGGAGGGGGAAAGAGAGGAGAGGGAGAGAGACAAAGAGGGGAGGGAGGAGAGAGGAGGGACAAGGAGAGGAGAGGAGGGAGAGAGAGTGATTTTATATTGTTGGTTTTTAAAAAAAATTTAAATTTTTTATTTAAAAAATAAAAAAATTAATTTAAAACAAAATACTAATCGCGACGTATAGGAATATACGTCGCTATTTCACGTACTACTAGCAATGTATATTAATATACGTCGCTAATACACGTACTACTAGCGACGTATACAAATATACGTCGCTATTAGTATTTTAAATTAATTTTTTTATGTTTAAAATTAATTTTAAAAAATAAAAAAATCTCAAAAAATTTAAAAAAATTGAAGAGAGGGGGGAGGAGAGAGAGAGACAGGAGAGAGAAATGCTGGAGAGAGAGGGGTTAGAGAGAGAGGAGATAGAGGGCATAGAGAGAGAGGTTAGAGAGGGGGTAGAGAGAGAGGTTAGAGAGAGGGATTAGAGAGAGAGAGGAGAGAGAAGGCAGAGTGAGAGAGGTTAGAGAGAGGGGGAAGAGAGAGAAATTTGTTTTAGCGACGGATTTGAGTAAACGTCGCTAAAAGTATATATTTAGCGACATACGGTCCTAGTGACCATCGCTAATAATTAAAGTTTTTTAAAAAAACCCAAAAAATACCTGCACTAGGAAATTTCGCGCTCGGGCAAAATTTCCCCGCGCCATATAAACCCCCCCAGCCTCGTCCTTCACATTTCACCCTTTGCCCATCTCCCGCTGACCACTGCCGCGCAGCCCTTGTTGCACGGCCACATCACTGCGCTGCTGCGCGGTCGCCTTCGCCACACTGTCGTGTCGTCGCCTTCCCCCCCTCAGCATTTGCCCACCATCCTCCGCCTCTGTCTCCCTACCAGTCGCCCTTCTTCTGGCCCCTCCTCCCCCCTCCGCAAGTACTACCCCGTCGGCCTCCGCCGCTGCATAGCCACTCCGCCCTGCCGCCTTCCGCTACGTCGCTATTAGTATAGGGGAGGGAAGAGAGAGGGGATAGGGGAGGGAAGAGAGGGAGGGTGAGAGGAAATTTATTTTAATATTTAAAAATTTTTTATTCATTTTTTTAATTTTTAAAAAAATAAAAAAAAAATAAAATAAAATACTAATAGCTGTACTAATAACTGTACAGCTATTAGCGACGTATAAGTATATACATTGCTAATAACTGTACTAATAGCGACGTATATTACTATACGTCGCTATTAGTATTTACTTTTTTTATTTTTTTATTTTCAAAATTAATTTTTAAAAATAAAAAAATTATAAAAAATTGAAATTAGAGGAGAGAGGGGATAAAGAGGGAGGGAGGGAAAGAGAGGAGAGGGAGAGAGAAAGGAGAGAGAGGAGAGAGGGAGGGAGGAGAGAGAGAGGAGAGAGAGAGAGAGAGAGAGAGGAGAGGGGAGGGAGGAGAGAGAGAGGAGATACGGAGAGACAGTGGGAGAGAGAAAGAAGGGTTAGGGAGAGAGAGAGGGGGAGAGAGAAAGAGGGGGAGAGAGAACGAGGGAGGAGAGATAGGGAGGAGAGAGAGAGGAGAGGGGAGAGAGAGAGAGGAGGGAAGATGAGAGGGGGAGAAGAGTTGTATTTTTTATTTTTTAAAATTTTTTATTAATATTTTTAAAATAAAAAATTATAAAAAATCAAAATTAGAGGAGAGAGGAGAGCGGGGGGAGAGAGAGCGAGGGAGGGAAAGAGAGGTGAGGGAGAGAGAGGGAGAGGGAGGAGAGAGACAAGAGAGGGAGGAGAGAGAGAGGAGAGGGGAGAGAGAGGGGGAGAGAGGAGATACGGAGAGATAGTGGAAGAGAGAGGGGGAGAGAGAGAGAGAGGGGTCGGAGAGAGAGAGGGGGGAGATGAAGAGTAATTACGTCGCTAATATATATATTATTTATTTTTAAATAAAAAAATATAAAATATAGAGAGGAGATGGAGAGAGTGAGGAGAGGGAGGAGAGTGAGAGGGAGAGGGAAAGAGTGGAGAGGGAGAGGGAGAGAGAGGAGAGGGGAGAGAGAGGGGAGAGAGAGAGGAGAGGAGAGGGCAGAGAGGGGATAGGGGAAGGAAGAGAGAGAGAGAGAGGGGATAGGGGACGGAAGAGAGAGAGGGGGGACAGGGGAAGGAAGAGAGGATTTTTTTTTTGATTTTTTAAAATTATTTATTTATTTTAAAAAAATAATTAAAATAAAATACTAATAGCTACGTATAGGATTATATATCGCTAATACGAGTACTAATAGCGACGTATATGTCTATACGTCGCTATTTGTATTTACTATTTTTTTAATTTTTTATTTTTAAAATTAATTTTTAAAAATAAAAAATTATAACAAATTGAACTTAGTGGAGAGAGGAGAGCAGGGGGAGAGAGAGAGGGAGGGAAAGAGAGGAGAGAGAAGAGAGAGGAGAGAATAGTGAAGAGAGAGAGAGAGGAGAGAGGGAGAGATATCGAGGAGAGAGAGGGAGGAGAGGGGAGAGAGAGATCGTGAGATAGAGAGGGGGAGAGAGAGGAGAGGGAAGAGAGAGGAGAGAGGAGAGGGAAGAGAGAGAGAGAAGAGAGAATAGTGAAGAGAGAGAGGAGAGAGGGAGAGATATCGAGGAGAGAGAGGGAGGAGAGGGGAGAGAGAGATCGTGAGATAGAGAGGAGAGGGAAAAGAGAGAGATCGTGAGATAGAGAGGGGAGAGAGAGGAGAGGGAAGAGAGAGAGAGGAGAGGGAAGAGAGAGAGGAGAGAGGGAGAAAGATCGAGGAGAGAGAGGGAGGAGAGGGGAGAGAGAGAGGGAGGAGAGAGAGGGGATAGAGAGAAGAGAGAGAGAGAGGGAGAGGAGAGAGAGGGTGGGGAGAGAGAAAAATAGAGTAATAAATATTTTAATTTATAAAAATTATTTGCAACGTTTGGGATATACGTTGCAAATATTATATTATTTGTGACGTATATTCTTAAATGTCGTAAATAGTTCTGACAGTTGTGACGTTTAATTATGAACGTCGTAAGAAATATTATTTTAACGACGTTTCATGAAGCGTCGCTAACGATTGTCCAAGGGCCGGTAAATTTTCTGCAAGCGCGCGAAAATTTTTTATGCCAGCGTGGGCGAAATTTCGCCCTCGCGCAGTATATATTTCGTCTTCCCCCCCCCCCCCCCCATATCCATTTTCACTCCACCAGCCCATTGCCGCACCGGCCGCCTCCTTGCCTCCATACCATCTCCGCCGGGCCAGCCACCTTCGTCCCAACTCCCCCTCGGCCCCTGCCCCTCCTCCCCGTTCCGCCTTCACAGACGCTGCTCTGCCTCCGCCATTCCCCCATCCCGTCTCCGCCGGGCCGGCCGCCGTCCTAGCTCCCCTTCCGCCCCTGCCCCTCCTCCTTCCGCCTTCACAGAAGCTGCTCCGCCTCCCCCGCTCTCCCATCCCGTCTCTGCCTGGCCAGCCGCCTCCGTCCCAGCTCCGTTTCCGCCCCTGCTTCACCCTCCGCCCCTACTCCGCCTCCGCCACCGTCGTCCCCGCTCCGCATCTGCCCTCCGCACTCCTCCCTTCCCCCCGCCCCCGCCCCCGCCCCCATCCCTGTTCCCCCTTCCCTTCCCCTCCTCTTGCCCTCCTCCCTTCCTCGAGCCCTACCCCCGCCGCCGCCATCGGTTCTCTTCCACCGCCGTGACGGCTCCACCTGTGCCCTCCTCCCTTCCCCTCCTCCATGCCCCCTCCTACCCAGTGCCCCTTCCCCTCCACTCGTCCCCCTCTCCCGGTTCCCCTGCCCTCCTCCCTCCCCTTTCCAAAGGAGGGGCTGCCGGAATCCGGTTTCCCTCTCCCGGATTCCGGCACCCCACCCTCGTCTCCCTTCATCTCCTCCCCCTCTCCCCCCATCTCCCTTCATCACCCCCTTCCATCTACATTTCTCCCTTACCCCCTCCCCCTTTCACTTTGCCCTTGCCGGAGGAGGGGGTTTGGACCCGTTTCCCGCTCCCCCTCTCGTCCCCCACCTCTCCGGACGCCCCCCTCTTACCCCTTCTCCCTTCCCCCTCTCCCGTTCCCTGTTCTACCACCCCCTCTCCTCCGGTTGGCCGACTAGATTCCGATCCCCGTCGGCGGCTTTATGCCGCCGGCGGGTTTTTTTTATTAATTTATTAAGTCATTAGCGACGCTTAAAAAAGCGTCGCTAATGGCTTTTTTATTTTTATTTCATAATAGCGACCCTTACAAAAGCATCACTAATATAAAAATAAATTTTTTATTTTGTTTTTTAGAAATTTTTTTTATCATTAGCGACGCTTTTTTAAGCGTCGCTAATAGAAAAATAGTTTTTTTATTTTGTTTTTTAGAAATTTATTTTTATTATTTTATTTATTTTTTAAACATTTTTTTATAATTAGCGACGTATATTAAGCGTCGCTATAAATAATTATTAGCGACGCAAGTTATAAGCGTCGCTAATAGTATCGTATTAGCGACGCTTAATATGCGTCGCTAATAATGACTATTAGCGACGCTTATAACTAAGCGTCGCTAATAATGACTATTAGCGACGCTTATAACTAAGCGTCGCTAATAGGCAGTAACGACTGTACTTTCATCGACGTATTTAACGACGTTATTTATGCATCGCTAATACGTATTAGCGACGCTTATGGTACTATTAGCCACGCTTATTTGCGTCGCTAATACTGCAATTTGTTGTAGTGAATATTAGACTTTGGACCATACCTTGGCAAAATAAAATTGCAATGCAAAGCTCCCAAAGTGGCATTTGGGGAAGGCATTTCCAGTTGATTTGGAGGCCCTTTGTTGTAGCATATACATGTAAGCATCTATTACCTACATACAACGAAGCATACAATTAATATAAAATTAGTATTTAATACTTAAGATTTAAATAGATAGAAAGTATAGTCTTACGTTAGAAGAGATGTACTATGCCTTCAACATATCCACTAAGTCATTGTCAACAACACCGAGACTCACCACAAAATGACTCCTATCTGTAATGAATTTTTTAATAGTTTCTTGATCTCGATTACACAAATTGGATAGAGGACTACATAAGATAATCTTCAATGGCCGGTGAGGGATGATAAGGGATGCTTGATTGGCTGAGACCTGGGAAGAAGAAACTAAAATGGTTGTGGCCTCCTTGTTTGCAGTGATTTCCTTCTTCTCCCTCCTCGTCCTCTTAGTCTTTTGTGTAAAAGGGGTCCCATACTTCTTGCTTTTATATTTTAACCTGAGAGGTCTTTTCAAAGTGAGACCCTCTTTATCTCCCTCCCCCTTTCCCTCCTCGTCATTCGTTCTCTCCTCCCCACCTGGTCCCTCCTCTCTCTTATCATCCCCTTGCTCCTCTCCCCCCTTTTCCTTATTCGCTCTCCCCTCCTCTCCTGCCTCTCCCCCCTCTGCCTCCTCTCCTCCTTTCCCTCCTCTCTCTTATCCTCCCCTTGCTCCTCTCCACACTTTCCCTCATCCACTCTCCCCTCCTCTCCTGCCTCTCCCCCTCTGCCTCCTCTCCTCCTCCCTCCTCTCTCTTATCCTCTCCTTGCTCCTCTCCCCCTTTCCCTCGGTCGCTCTCCCCTCCTCTCCTACCTCTCCCCCTTTGCCTCCTCTCCTCCTTCTCCCTCCTCTACCTCCTTCTCCCCCCTCTTCCACATCTCCTTGCTCTTCCTCCGCCTCTTCCCCCTCTTCCCCTCCCTCCTCCTCACCATCACATCTATTATCATCATTATTATCTCCATTGTCATCATCAACTGCTTTAGCAACTACTTCACCAACTTCCTCCTCATCCGCTGCTGCAGGGGAGGCATGCCTCATCTTCTTTGTTGGCCTCTTAACCAGCTGATTGGCCATGTTTTTAAATGTCAAATTTTTTCTGAAATGGTGTCCATGACACCATGTAGATGGGCAGTACATTAGCCCTCCTCCTCCAATATATGCATGGCAGTATGCACAACTCCAAGTGCAGAGGCCATATTATCTAGTGCTGACTTTGGGACCAACATTCCTCCACCAATTGCCTTCACTGGCGACCCAACTCCCATTCCTACCTTCCTTTTTTTCAAGGCCTTTCCTGCCCCTTCAATGAGATATACCTCATTCGCAGTAGGAACCAACACAGATAGAACCTGTGGTCAACATATGCACAATTATTTAACATGCAAAGTTCAATAAACTAAAAAGTTGAACATATTTTAAAAACTCAAACATTTCAATATAAAAAATAGTGTCCCAATTACCTCTTCTGGTCTCAGAAATTTAAACATTTGTGCATATTTGCCCACCAAGCTTAGCCTCTTTTTCCCCCTTTACCATGCCATAATTTGGCCACTTGGCAAATTGGGGCAGCTTCTACGACACAGGGGATATGAACATCTTAAAATGCTCAAACACCCAAACCTATAACATATAAAAGATAAAAATTAGCTTTTTGTAATTCCTATGTAATCATGTAAATCCAATTATGTAGCAAGTATAACATACCTGTAGGACAAATGCTGCTCTAATCAATGATCCATAGCCCTCAGACTTGCCTGCCTCCTTTGACACAATCTTCCTATGGAGGGTTGAGGCTGAGACCACTAAAAATTCATAAATAGCTTGAGGCTAGTCATATCGATGGAGGCTGCCCATGTCTTCCACCAGGTCAATTAACCTGTTCTTGACCACGGTGTGGGTCTGAGGAAATAGGAGGCATGAGAAGATGTGCAAGATGATCATTCTTGCACAATCCTCCATCAATGTAGGGTCGGTCGTGGCAGTTAAAACGTCCATGGTCTTCTCAATTTCAGATCTTGTAACCTGCTTCTTCCCAAAACGATGCTTACAAAACGCACCCCTCTCCTCCCTTTCTTGGGCGAAGACCACCCGATCGCCCCCCTTCTTTAGGCCAGTAATGAGGGCCACATCCTCCACAGTGAAGTTCACTCTGCATCCTTTGAATGTGACCCCAGGTTGGGCCTCAGTCCAATAACCCAAAATTACTTCAAAGAGTGATGCTTGACAAACGATGTTACTGGCGTCTAACAATTGGATGAAGGGGGTTTGGCTAACAAGAGTCTTCACCTCTGGGAAGGTAGACAATATGTTCACTGACTTTGCTAGTCCCGAGGGGAAACAAGGGACTTTCAATGACTCTCACCTATTTCTTCCTGATCCTCCTCCAAGGTTTGAGCCCCTCTTCTTCAATTCAAGATCTTCTGCATCAATACATATCTAAGTATTAGTAAGAAGGTACATATACGTATAATAAAAGTGTTGAATATAACCCTGTAAATAACATATCAATATTTAAAATATACATTAGCATCAAATTCAAGATAGTATGAGTATAGCTGAAATAATGCTACAACATTTTTAGCTATTGTGCTATAAAATTACCAATAATGCAGAAATGGTGTAGCAATAATGTCTTTAAAATGTTGCATATAATTCAATTATTGATAATAGGATTAATATTTAAAATATTGTTATAACAAGAGCAATAATCTTAATGCATAAGCATTAATATTAGTACATCAACAACATCCACAATCATTTTAAACTTAGGGATTAAAAAAAACCTACTTGATTTATTTGCCATGATAGGTATTCAACAAAAGGAAGCCTGACTATAGTGAAGACACTGTTCCTGAAACATCAAAAAGCACATTGAAAAAGTTATAATGTTGTCAAGAATTATTAGCATTTATAATTTACAATTTTAGCAATATTGCTCAATCCCTGCATCAATATTGTAGCAAGGGAACAATATTCCTACGGTGTCGCAATATTGCTCCAATGTTGATGCAATATTGCTCCAACCCTACAACAATATTGCTCCAAGATTTATATAAATTAAATGCATCAAAATCATCAAACATTTCAGGTTGGAGCAATATTGCTCTGACGGTGTAGCAATATTGCATTTCATGTTGGAGCAATATTGCTCCGACGTTGTAGCAATATTGCTCCCAGGTTGGAGTAATATTGCTCCAATGTTAATGTAATATTGCTCCGACCCTACAGCAATATTGCTCCTAGACTTATATAAATTAAAGGCATCAAAATCAATGAATATTTTAGGTTGGAGCAATATTGCTTCAACGGTGTAGCAATATTGCTCCAAGGTTAGAGCAATATTGCTCCAACCCTATAGCAATATTGCTCCAAGGCTTATATAAATTAAAGACATTAAAATCATCGAATAGTTTAAGACATCAAAATCATTGGACATTTAAAGGTATCAAAATCATCGAACATTTGGGGTTGAAATGATATTATATGGTAAGCATTTAGTTGATACAAAGAGAAGACAAATGGGACTTTGCAATGTTCCAAGGTTAGAGCAATATTGCTCCAAGACTTATATAAATTAAAGACATCAAAATCATCAAACATTTCAGGTTGGAGCAATATTGCTCGGTTGGAGCAATAATACTCCAACAGTGGAGCAATATTGCTCCAAGGTTGATGCAATATTGTTCTAATGTTGGAGCAATATTGCTCCAACCATACAACAATATTACTCTAAGGTTGATGCAATATTGCTCCAACCCTACATCAATATTGCTCCAATGTTGATGCAATATTGCTCTAAGTTGGAACAATATTGCTCCAACCCTACAACAATATTTCTCCAAGGCTTATATAAATTGAAGGCATCAAAATCATCGGTAAGCATTTAGTTGATATAAAGAGAAGACAAAGTGGACACTCTGAAATGCTTTTATGCGTGGCAGGTTTCGTGAACATGAGAAATGAAAGCATTAGGTGTTCACAATCATTAGTAGATAGGCAACAAAAAATTCCAAGTGGAAAAGACACTATTTTTCCTGAAAAAATCAAAACAGAGAAGAGGCTTTGGACAACATAATTTTGATTTGTAGGAGACGAAAAGGCCTCACTTTGGTGATCTAGGACTTCAAATTAAAAAATAAAAATAAACACAGAGCATATGCAGTTTCTTCTCTCCGACATATAGAAGCGTGGTAAGCTGAAAGAAAGCTGATCAAAAAATGCGAACAAATGAAATGCAGGTGGAGAGAAATGTGGTAAAAAGCAAAAAATTGAGTTTTCTATTCTTTAAAGAATTTGGGATGCAGTTGTTTACCGAAGCTTGCAGTAAACACAATGCGGAAAAATCAAAACCCAGAAATTGTCTGTGAAAGAAAATGGAACATAAAGAATCTAGGATGGAGCAGTCACTTTGGCACTCAGTAAACACAATGTGGAACAATGAAAACCTAGAAGTTGTCCGTGAAAGAAAATGGAACAGAAAAACAATCAAAGTTCCTTTTTTTCCACTGGAATGATGGATAGAGACAAAATAAAAAATACATACTCACATCTGCAAATGAAGTTCGTTTGTTGTACCTCAATGATATGAAGTTTTGACCGTCGAACGGGAATTAGAAATCAGGAACGAGCACCAACAGAAAGACGGTGGTCGTGCCTCTTTGCCTGAGAACTCTTCTCTGGCGCCGATCGCCATTTCTCTGGTCACCGGGTAGGAGCGGGAGCACCGGGCTGGGCGAGTTGCACACCGGCTCCTCCAATTGCCTCATCTCTAGTTAGTGGGTGAGAGCGGGAGTTCTGAGTACGTACGTCGTGCCTCTGAGAATATTACTGCCTTAGAACTCTTCTCCGGCGTCAATCGCCACTTCTCTGGTCACCGGGTGGGAGCGGGAGCACTGGGTTGGGTGACTCGCATGAGTGCTCCTCCGATCACCTCTTCTCTGGTCAGTGGGTGAGAGCGGGAATTCTGAGCGAACAGGTTCTGTGAAGAGCACTTATCTCAGCCCAATAGGCAATCACACAAATCCCGCTCTTCCCTAGTGTCACCAAGTAACCGATGCTTCAACCCGCTCAGTGACGTATATTTCTCCGATTGGGCACTCCCACCAACCCCGGTGGGAGTGTGGCACAGCCGATCCAAAGCGCTTCGAGCCGGTGGACATTCAACCTGGTGGGCATTCAACTTAGGGTTCATTTATTTGGGCTAATTTAGACCTAAAACTGAATAAGCTATCAAAAAGTCACTTAAATGTCGGTTTTTCAGTGCATTTGTTTAGCTCTAATTCAATAACTGAATCAGTCTTCAAATCAGATTTACGTTCATAAAATAAAGCGGACTGTCAGATGCGTTTGCAGGTGCAGCCTTTGCTCACTTCTCTGACCTTGCCTCTCCTTCCCGTCAGCTTCCACTCCTCCCATTCACTTTCCCTCTCTTCAAAATCTGAGCTCTTGGCGAAGCATGAAGCAGATGCGTGATGCAGTAGACAGGGGATTTTACCATTTTTTCGAGTATGTCCAGCCCAGTGGGGTCGACCTCTTCCACTGTATTGCAGAGCATGGCGTCTGTGTCAAGAGCAAGAGGAATCTGCTTCGGAGGAAGGTAGACCAGGGGTCTGACCCGTCAGCATCACAGAGGTAAATGGAGAGCTGGGACCGGCTGATCCGGACTGAGTTGGGGAAGCCCGGGATATGAAACTTGTCCGTGACAGTCCGGGCGTGGGAGAGGTTGAGCCAAAGGGAGCAGTAAGCCGCGTTGCCGTACCCACTGCAGGTAGTGAAAGTAGTGTGACGGGCGTCGTGGGCACGGACGATTTTTTGGTGATGTTGGATGCTGGTTTTGCTTTGTTATGTGGGTTTGCATTTAAATCTCTGTTTACGTGTGGTAGATGCTGATTGGAGTACTCTTGTTTTGTGCTATTTTTCGTTTTTAATTGCTGCAAAATGGTTCATTTATTCTTTGCATCTTTTATTCATTTTCGAAAGAATTTTTTTTGTTTTCCATCATTGATTTGGTCATATTTGTTTATTTTCGTGTTTTTCCCCTGTTTACTTGTGCATAATCTGCCTCCCTATGTGAGCAGGGAACTCTATCTTGTTACCCTTGAACTGATGCTAATTATCTTGTCCTCAAAGATTAACTTTTCTTGTATATAGTAGTTACTCATCTTGAATCTGACACTAGATAAACAAAAACAGTAAGATGTTTAGATAGTCAATATGAGTAATTAGTTAAGATCTTCTATATGTTCTAACTTTTTAGATCCTCATTGTAACTACTTTTTCATTTAGCTTTACAAAATGTGTCACTGCTTTTATTTTTGTTTTTGTTTTTTATAAAGGCATCAACTCGTCATATTTTATTTTCTTAGAATCTTTGGAACTTCTAACAACTCATTGTTTGACATAGTAAAAAATTTCCCCATCGTTGGTTGACAACTGAAAAAAGAAAAATAAAATTGTAAAATAATACTGTCATTACGGATCAAACACAAAAGCGGAGGAACATCTGATTTGTTTGTATAGTTAGCAGAGTTGGGGGCGCGGGAGGAACTGAATAGAAGAGAAATAAGGAAGTTTGAAAGAATAAATATTGTACAATTGTTAGTTTATGGCTTGCTCTTTCGAATTGCAGCACAATTAGGATGAGGAGTATGTTTGGAAGTTATGTTGGCATTTTTTTTCCTATACAGGAGGAAGTGCATTCTCCTTATTTAGGATAGGCTGCTGGTTAATATAGTTTTTCATATGTTACATTTCTTGTAATATATTTTTTAGTTCTTCTGATCAGAAGTTGGTATATTCGTTCGAAATAAAATTAAGCATGTTTTTGTTGTTGCAAGTTCTTTTTTCGGATATCAGTGCATGCGAGGTGAGTGGGTCTGGCTTTTCTGTTTTCTCTCCTGTACATTTTATGGGACCTGAATAATGTTGGTAATTTTTTTCCAGAATGGGAAGATATCTCATATTTGATTGGTCTACTTGAAAATGTTTGTGCAAGGTTATATCTAACATGAGGTGATGGATTTGTTATACAAGTCAGTTCTCGGTTGATGATGTCTAATAACTTTTGCACAATATAAAGATATTGAACCAGGAAACATGATCTGCATATTTATGTTATGTCAGTGTTCAAGTGTGATGCCATCCTGCGTAAAGAAAGAATCCTTGGAGCAGAGTAGATGTATGCCTTATAGTTGTAGAAGGGGCATCTTATGGCATCTTGTCCTAAATTTCTTAAGTATTTCAAGGCAGATCTATCTGAACGTATTATGCTGGTACATAAATATTTCTACATTTTAATGCAGGTTGATTCGGGAACAGACACAAGGCACTGCTGCTGCCGTGCTGGTGATCTGCTAGCAGTAGTTGAGTAGTTGCTGTGCCTCGCAATCGATAAAGAAGAAGTGGACAAGGCTTCAGTGCAAAGTAGAGAGTAGCTGTTGCTCAACAATTTTCATCGCTACGATAGCTTCTTCTTTGAATCATCAGTTCCTGTTCTCATTTGAATTGTAAGCTAAACTTTGTGAAGTCTATAGCTTTCTTTCTCAGCCTGTTAAGCGGTAGCAAGTAGCAATTTATAAGATTTGGTTGGAAAATAGTTTGGCAGGAAGGTTACTTGGGTACTAGTGCGAGCAAATTATGGCCATGTTTGGCAACACTTTAAAAATACAAAGGAAAGGCCCTTCTTAACAACCTTTATATGAGGATAATTGTTTTTAAAAGTAACTTTCCCTGTTTGTAAACGTGGCCTATGTAGGTTGTGTCGTAAATTAATCATGTCTTGTCGCGGGCTTGGGTAAATTTTGATATTTTTATGAAAAGAAATTTTATATGCATTCAAAATCCCAGGGTGCAACAGTTGGTATAAGAGCAATTTGGGAGGTAAGAAATAATGTTGAGTCTAGATTATTTTTTGATAAGTCATGGGGTGTAACACATAAATTAATAAGTATAGTTTTGTTGGTGGCATATCTTGTAAGGTTGTAAAATTGCTAAGGAAAAATCTATCAAACGCTTGTGGTATGGGACATACGGTGTTAGTGGATAGCTCAAAGGTTTGTTGCGCTTATTTAATGAAAGTTATTTTTGAGGCATTGCAGAATACTCGTGGTCCTTTTTTGGACCTTTTGCCATATAATACCCCATAAAAAGCTTTAAATTGTGTTGGATAGTTTAGATTATTTAAATAGTAACTAAATATTTAATAAAATAAATAAAATAATAATTTTTATTTGGTTTGAGTGTCAATTGTGAACACTTTATGTATATGATATTTATCGCAATAAAGCTTTTTAGTCTAAATTAAAAAATTATTAAATTTAGCCCCGAAGAATTATGTTTATGTGTTGAAGGTGGGTGGAATTAAAAATTTAGCTCTGAAGTTAATTTTAAGCCGTTTGTATCGGAATCACCGAATTTCCTCATGAGGTTATTTTATTGATTCTAGCTCCCAATCCTTGTTTTGGAAATTACAGATTTTGTTATTTTTTAACATTATCTTTTATATCAATTTGAGCCTCGTGAAACATATCATATATATATATATATATATATATATATATATATATATATATAGGGTTTATAAAAGTTAAAAATTACCCACCCTTGCAGGATCTTATTTGATAGAGCTTGATTTTAGGATCGTAATAGTACTAAAAACGTATGTATCTAAATTCGGAAAAAAAAGTTATATTAGTTTTAAATTTTAAAATTGGGTTTGACGTGACATCTAAATTTATTTTAAAATTTTTTATTACTAATTGTAATTTATATTCGATGGTAAAGTTTTAGAATTAGTTCTAAAAAATTTTAATTCCTAAAAAAATTTAACACCCAAACAGCCCAATAATTATATTGATAGGGATTATACAGGGAGCATTAAGAAAAATTTCCACCAAGTTTATGCAAGCATATCTACGCAAAGATACATTAAAAGGATAATCCAATAACATACGTAAATATGCAATTAAGTGCCAAAGCAATTAGGCATCCTGCATGTAAAATATTGTTGTCCATCTATCTCCGGCCTCTCAAGGCCATAACAAGCATATCAATCATGCATATCCAGCTGTAGTAGTCTCATTAAGAAAAGTAAAATTGAACTAAAGTTGGCTTTGTCAAACAGACTATTAAAATCGGAAGGAGGGAGTAGTATTTAACATGTGCATTTATGTACAAGTCTATACCAATGAATAACATGAAACTTTATACAAAATAATGTGGAGTATACCACTATAAAAGAATGACTAGTCACTGTCAATGAAAATTTTGATACACACATGGCCTAATATCTGATCTCATAAATTACCTATACGAATAACCAGCACAATTCCAACTGGGAAGAATGGGGATACTAAGACAAGAACCATCACTGCCAAGCCCATTTGAATCATTATACATGTTGCAAAGGCTAGAGCATAGGCAACTGTTCCCAAGGCAGCCCACATGAAAAAACTGGCGAGACAGACTTTTGGTTGAATCCAGGCCTGAAAGAAGTATAGACCAAGCACTGATAGAGAAGAGATGCTCGAGGCATATACACAAAATGTGTATGCCTTGAACATGACTTTGTGTGTTATAGAAGACTTCTCATTTTCAAAAAGGCCCGCTAAGACACTCATGATGCCTCCAGCAGAGATTGGGACAACCCAGCATGCTACCTTAAATTGAGTCTTTATATCGACAACTTGATCATTAGTCTCGATTGGTGCTTCTGATTGGCGAAGCTGAGTTTGATTCATATTTGTAGCATTTCCAGAATCACTTTCCTGCTCCTGCATGGGAAAAAAAAATTACAGTTGTGTAAAAAACGAAAATAAATTATGAATTCAATATACATATGAAATATCTATGTCAATAAACTGAAAAGGCAATACCTCAGTAAGATTCATATTTCCTTTCATCAATTGGGGAGTGTCAGATTGCATATTGGGCAGCAGGGAAACTATGTCCAGCTCCGCCTCAATGCACATATTATAGCTAGCATGAATAGCATCCTGAAAAATAATTTATTTTATAACATAAATCTTTTGTTTTATTTTGGTTAAATAGTGTAAATCAGAATTAGAGTCATTTTCCATTCATTAATCATTAATGAGAATATTCAGAAGGCAATCATCTCAAATGCTAAAAAGCAGAATTGGAGTATTTGCCGTTCTTTAATCACTACTCAGAAAATTAGGAAGGTAATCACCTCAGCATGCGACTTTGCATGGAGCTCATTCAAAGATATTGCCGTTGCAAAGGACTGACCCTCTGATGATGGGCATGCTACTGAACTAGAGCCGTGGGTGCCATCTAATTGGACTGGTTCTACAACAATAGCAATCTGATGTCCATTTGTAGTAGTTGTAGCATGTAATTCTGCCTATTGTCGAGACACAACATAGAAATTTTGTTATGCTAATTATTAAATCGATTATGTAGCTAATGAAACGCTTCGTTATCATGTTTTTAATTACAGAAACTCTGCAGTCGGATTCTCATTCTTCCTCACCACCGAGGGAACCTTCGAAGGGATATTGGGTGAAATTTATAGACTTTCTTCCTTGCATAATTTTTTCAGAAGAAAAATTACTTGTCCCGCAACATAAACGATATGTATTTGTCAAATGACTGTTGTTTCCCAATTGCTTAAGCTGTTAGGAAACGCAGTCATTACTAAATTGCTTAAGCTCTGTATCAATGGAATCTCATCCACTAAGCTTAGCACGTGGACATAATTGAGGGGACATCAAACAGGGGAAAACAACACCCCGGAACATAAGAAACAGAGAGGACTAGGGCAGGGGAAGGTACCTTGGTTTCCTCATTTTTCTGATGACGGAAAGAAACAGAGAGGACTAAGAGAACAGTGAAAACAAGCATGGAGGGCAGCACAGTGAGAGCATCCATAATATTATGTAGTGTATGGTTTTCACTGCATGATCAACCAAAATGTAACGAGGCAATTTTAATTATATACAAGCAGACTATATTCAATTGTTTACATCTCAAAACATAAAATTGCTTACGAATATAACAAACTAGGTATATAAGTTAAGCATTTGGGATTTTCGAATAGAGGATAAAAAACCAAATGGGCATAACAGAGCAATATGAAGTGCTCGTTTTATCTCCAAAGCTGGCAAGTTCAGAATGAGTAAAGTGTGCACGAGAAATGGAGTAACTTATTCAATCAACCATTTGATGGAAAAATAGAAAACGAACAAAAGATATACAGATATATTGTCCACGATCTGTCTTATCTACAAAAGCATACTCCCTCTGTCCTCTGTCATGTATTAATAGCTCCATTTAGTTTTTTAAAATAAACTAATTTTAGCCCATCAAATAAAAATGAACTACAATTATTTCATTTTGAAAAACTAAATGAATTTATTAATTTGGGACGAAGGAGTACTAGTTTAAACGTATAGAGACGGATCGCACTAAATTTGGTTGATAGTAGTACCAAACAAGGATTCTAGAAAGGAACTACAAAACATGTATTTTCAGTTCTCTTTAAAACAAACAAAACATCTTATTTTTGCACTGGTGGTATCAATTGAAGACCCAATTCACTCCCAAACAGAAGGACAAAAACCAACTCATGTACATGAAATCGGATAAGCTGAATGCCCAATTGCAGTTCCAGATAACAGAGGCACTTCAAATAACAAATCTGGTTTTGATCTCCATACCTGGTTCTTGACTTCAGTAAGTCAACGTCCGAATGGAATGAGCTGAATCACAAGACGAAGGAGCAATAGCAATAAGCTCGAAAGAACAGCAAGAAGTTGATCACAGATCCAGCCAACCAATCTTCCGGTCTGATTGGAAGAGAAGCAGAAAATGGAAACTGACAAGCGTAGACAATGGCAACTTAACACACAGAAGTAGCCTCAACCGAGGATGATTAGAGCAGGAAACCAGACATCTATCATTTGCAGTCCTGACGTATGTGACATGCAAAGTAAGGACTGCCGAGTGCCGACGTGGGACTTGGGAGAAGCTTCGAAGGGGTTTCTTCGTCAACTCGAGACAGCATACTCTGTTTGGGAATAATACGTATATGAATAATGTTCAAAGGACCCCGTTAATATGAGCCCGGTGCGCCAAGCGCATATGGGCCGCGCGATATTAACACTTTCCATGTTAAAATATGTATATGTATAATGTTCAAAGGACCCCGTTAACACTTTCCATGTTCAAATATGTATGAATAATGTAACCGAAGGTGAATTAATGTAAAGTGGGGGAGTTAGGGTTGAAAGACCTGGGGGACCAACTATATACCTCTATCTTATTTATTGCCTAATCCAAGGCACATGCATTATTAGGTGCATAAAAGAAGCTCTCAACAGCATGATGACCATGATCCCCAACTGTCCTAACGTAGTTTTGCCCTTGCCTTTATATTTCTTGAGTGAAAGATTGTTGATACCATGTAAGTTTTTGTTTCTCACTAATATGAAAATAAAGTCGAGAACAAATAACCGGACAAAAAAATCGAGAACATATATATTAAAAAAAGAATTGTTTTAAAACTAAAGTGACCACACAAGAGAGTGAAGGGTCCACCTGTTTGATTGTCCGACTGTCCAATTGTTTGGTTGTCCTATTGTCCACGTGTTCGATTAATATCCGTTTGACTGACCGCTCGACCATATTCTAGTTATTGATTGTTTGTTCAATTGGATTCATAGATTCAACCCATGATTTTATATTTATAATAACATAATTTTCTCATAAAATTTATTTAATTTATTTGATATCTGATTGTGGAAGGGGCATGCAACCTACTTGCCCCTGAGTTATGTTCATCGTCTCATCAAAATATAACAGCCTACAAAGTCGGGGCTGACACTGACGCACGTGGGCCGAGTCTCGCATAAACGAGACTTAAGAAATTAATTTAACTTTTTTTTGTAATTATATATCATATATTTCTATATCTTATAATATACATATATATATATTATGTAATTTAAAGAATATATATCAAATATAAATTAATATTTAAAATAACATTATTTGTAACATTTATTTATAAATGTCACAAATAGTCTAATCTAACTAGTTGCGATGCATGGTAAAAAAATGCTGCCAATAGTATAGTATATTTGTGACGTTTATTTATGAACGTCGCAAATTAGTGTACTCTATTTGCAACATTTGCAATAAGTGTCATAAATAGTCTAGGCTATTAGCAACATTTACTTACAAACATTACAAATAATAATAAAATAAAATTCCGTTTAAATTTTATTTTGTTTAAAAGAATAGTATTTATGATGTTTTTATATAAATATCGTAAATAGTATTAAGTATTTGAGACGTTTGTATATAAACGTAAAAAATATACCCCATTTATTAATATAAAAAATAGGTGATTTTATAGTAACGTTTTTTTAAGCGTTGGAAAAAGTAACTTTTTCGTTGTACTCTTTAGTGCAAAGTTAATAAAAACATCACAATAAGATTTTTTTTTATTATTGTAGTGCATGTTAAGTCCATTGGAATTAGTATGCATATGGCGAAGGCTAGAATCTTGAAGATTAAAAGTCCACCAAAAGCACATGTAGACAAGAGATTAACGAAGCAAATAGACAGAATGACCCCGCCGATAAGAGGCCTTTCGGTCCTGATAGGAAGCTACTCATTGTAGAACAGACGACACTCGCTCTCTAGTACGAAATGAGTTCACACTGCAGTGGGGAGGAAGGTGCATCTGCTCCTACAGCACCTAGTGGTCGAAGCTGATCTCCCATGACCAATGCCCGGTGAATGCTGTTACGTACACACATACAAAGAGGCGTGTAGTTGACGACAAAGTTCCGAATGCAATATTTTAATCCAATGCCTCATTATTTCACAGTTCTTTACATGAAACTTCTACATCTTCTTCCATGAAGCTTCCCTCATGGACCCACACAGCATTAGCAGCAACGTAGGCTATATATATAAATGTGTACTGTGGTGTGGTTCCAAGTTTGAACTTCATTTGGACACGCTAATGCTTTGGAGATGGTTGACTTGTATGTACCCCCATATATATATTCCCTCCATCTCGTTTTAATAGTTTTATTTCAGGAAAAAAAATGTCCCATATGCTTATTAATTGTCCTATTTTTTGGTATTCCCTTCCTAGTAATTAGTGGATGACAAAAAAAGGTTTGTCGATGGAATTAAAAGGTTGGTGGATTGATTTTCTTAAATATTATTTTTTAAATATAGACAATCAATATGGGACGAAGTGAGTATAATCTATGTAATCCCTAGCAATGGCTGATTGGATCTCGTGTACCATATTGAATGTCCTATTTCATGTTATCTCATATGAAAAGGTTAGTGGATAGAGTAAAAAGGCTGGTGGATTGGCTTCTTTAAATATTATTTTCTTAGATATACACAATGAATATGGGATGGAAGAATTACAATCTATGTAATCCCTAGTAATGGAGAGTTTCTTGAGTACGACGCAGATCACATTGAGGGGGAGCACACATGATACCCGTAAAGGAAGTATTTTTTTAAAATTACGGCTGCTATTAATTAGTTGCTAATTACTAGTTGTCCTGGTGTTTTGATCATTTTAATTGGACACCGGTGTCATCAGCCACCTGAGCATGGGCGGCCATTTACTGCATGCATATGTACTTGGACAGTTAGACCTTGACAGGAAGCTCTGTGGGTCAATTAAGATGATGTCTGGGGTAGGCTCTACATGGGCGTTCAGCTTATAGGCAACTTAATTAATCAGAATCGTTGTTAAACAAATGGTTTATTCATTTAAACTGTGACTCTCTTAAGACCACGTACAAATAGGGCTGCAACCGGTCCGGTCTGATCCGTTCGGGCCGGAGGCCCGGAGCTCGACCTTGGCCTTATTTCATCATATTATTTCTAAGCCTTGGTCTAGCCTTAACCATATGCAAGTCTTAAAAAGTTTGGCTTTAACCCGATCCTAAGTTGGCTCGTGTCGGAAATTTTTTTATATTTTTTATTATATAAATAAAATTTTAATAAAAAATTATAATTTCTAAGTTGAGTCCCACTAATTAACCATTAGACTTTACAATTTCTAACTATAATAACTTAAGCTTGTAATTTCTTAAATTTTCATAAAATATACTTTATTTTCGCTTTCTCTTTTTATTTAGGTAGGGTCTTAGGGCCTTTTTGTAAACCCATGTTTAATTGGTTTTGGCCTGAACCCGGTCCGAACTCAGACCCGACGGGATTTTCTTTCTGGGAGCGTCGGGGAAGAGGTCTCTTCCCCCCAGCCCTCACTGCACCAGGGAGAGGATAAGTTCTCCTCTACCAGTGACTCTCCCTCTTTCTCCCTGTGTTTCTCCCATTCAAATCACGCTACACGTCTCTCCCCTTCACCTCTATATATGTCCCATGTTTGTTCTCCCTCTCACCCACCAGTCCCATTGCTCCCTGGTTCGACGAGGAATAGAGTTGGGTACGACGACAACAACAAGGGTAAGATTTGGGCAGCGAGAGGACTGGGCTGCTGAGGGGAAGGCATAAAGGTAAGGTCTTTTGGGCGTGTTTCATATTTCCTCTTGGTTTTGGCCAGATTTCTCTTTTCTTCTTCCCAGAATCACTGTTCACAGTGTGTTGGAATCGTCCAAAATTTCCAAATTGTTGCATCTTCTTTCCCTTGTGTTAACTACATGTCTCCTTCTATTAATTAGAGTTTGGTTGTGGTTTTCTTTAGAATTTTGTGAGGAGCAGTGATATTTTGGGATGATTTGTGCATCAAATTAGGCTAAGGTGAGGTTCCTCAATTAGACCATGGATTGTCTTCTCAGCATGATTCAATCTGAGATTTTTATTATAGTGGATGAATTTCTAATAGAGTGTTTACATTCAAATTTTAATCTTATGAGTATGATATGCCTTGATTAAGTGTATGTCTTTCAATGTTGAGATGTTATACTCTGATTCAATTTCTGCTCAATATTATTATGTTTCTAGCATGACTGATATGGTTAAAGTATAGATGAGATATATGAGTTAAATCCCTAATTCTAGATTTAGTGATGCACATCTATCATATGAATAGATTGGGTTAAAGTTAATTTCACGTACTATGCACATAGTTGTAAGACTGTATAAGGATATACAGATATTTGTTTTATGCAGTACTTGAATTATGTTTGTAGATCTGATTTTTATATTGCGCCAATGATGAAAAATTATATCAGCCACGTATTGGTTAAAGTAAAGTAGCTTGGGCAGTCCATATAAGTTATTTTAGCATGATTTTAGATTGATTCAATATACTGTTGTTTCAAATATTTAATTAGGACTGTTGAGTTAATTTTAAATGTTCAAACAAGGTATTCCCTGAGTTATTACATGCACCATACTATTCAATAGTTGAATGTTAATTATGGATTGTGAATTAATTAGTAAATTGTTACTAATTATATGTTGGTGTAGACTACTAGTTTGGGTATGTATGCAACGTAAAGTTTTGAGAAACTTATGCATGGTAATGATTATAGTCTGGAAAGAATTGAAATTATACGTTGTTTTGTAGCAGGAACATGTAATTATATATTTTAATATGTTAATGTATTCAAGCTTCTGCATTGTTGAATTTGAGTCACATATATGTCATTCTCCAACTTGGATTAATTCTTTGTTTTAAGTTTTGAAATGCTGAACCATGTATTAAACTGATGTAGGTTATATGTAGGGTGTAAATTTACTTACATCTAATATTTGTGAGTCATAGGAGATGGATGGTGTTCTGCAATTCATATTATATTATATTATGATTTGATTGAACTATATGCAAGCATGACTATATTATTGAGTAAATTATGATTTTGGTTTTACTTTTAAATCGCTTATGGAATATGATTAATTTTCTCTCTTATGGGTATGTGAGAGGAATGCATTGCATAATTGGTAGATTAGGTATTAAGAACCTGCCTAAGAGTGATGGATTGACAAGGGTAGTTAAGATTTGGGTTGGGTGACTCAATTTCAGAATTCAAGATAATAAGACTACCCAGGTGCCACGTAGGGATGAGGGTGGACCCCAGCCTTTGGTAGTTTCCTCCCGGTTTCACGGGTCATTACGAGTGCATGCATATGACCACCCATGGCGCATTTGCACTGGCGCAAATCACGGATCACATAGCTAATTCTCTGGGTGTTATAGAGAATGAGCTGTGCAGATTATGAGTTATGAAATACGATACATATGGTGATTATGTATGATGATTGGTTAAGTTTTAATGAGATGCATGCATATGAATATATCCAACAATTATGTTTAAATATATTATTGTAGGAATTGATCTATTGTTGTTGTGGTGTGAACGATGATTGCTAAGATTACAATGTATATTTTATTTGAGACCCACTGAGCTTTTAGCTCACTTTTGGAATGTCCGTTCTATCGGACGCATTTTTGCATGTAGGTTTATTTGATTTAGATGCGTAGGAACGATAAGAAATGATAGAATTAACGGTCACAGGGTTAACGAAGGGAATTAGGATTAGTTTGATTTCTTTTAAATATTAGTAAATTTATTATAGTTTCAGATGAACACCCCTTGGGTGAAACATATTTTATTTGATTCAATAAAAGTTAGTGATAAAGTTGTCCATGTTTCATATTAAATTCTTTATCCCTTGCAAAACATGTTATTATCTTGTCACAGCTCAAGCTATATACACTCCGATGATGTTGACGGTCTTTGTATCCTTCTCAAGGCTTGGGTCGTAACACTTTTACCCCCCTTACCTTAGCCCTGCCCTTTAAGATGCACCTAAAATATTTACTCGGCTCTAAGACCGGGCTTAAAAATTTCGCCCGCAGGCAGAAATAATGGGTTACAAGACATCGGTGTTTTGCAGGAGTGTCTAGAGAGCGGTTGTCTTCGACCAAGTCTTATACAACCCTTCGGCACGTATTCTCAACTTTGACAGCATCCATTAATATGCACTTCTTCCAGATCGTATGCATTTCGTGTACGCATTTGACGAGTTCAAACGGGGTGAGAGCCAGTTCCTTGTGGCTCTCTTCCATCACCATGAGCCATCTCTACAACCCAAGTGCCCAAGCAGCCACCAACGTCAACGCTCAGAAAAACAAAACACAAATAAGTAGAGCATCTTTGAAGATGTGGATGCCTCAACTAACTTTATCAGATAACAATTGCATCGGCCAGGGGCTTTAAGCTGATTCAACATAACATACATGCAATGACTTGGTCACTGTCGTCATTGGCAAGACTTGGTAAGAGGAAGACAATATCTCTTGAGCCGTGGGTGGAATTGAGGGCATTGCTCATTTTCTTTTTCTGCCGGAGAAGTTCAGCAAAAAGAAAGACAAGAGAGCTAGAGCCTCAACAAATGGCCAAATCTGTGGTGAGTCTCGTGGTGAAGTACTTAGCCGATGTGACCAAGGAAGAAGCGGAGCTGTTGGGTGGGGTGCGCCGTGAAGTAGTCGAATTAGAAAGAAGTCTAAGAATCATAGAGGCTTTCTTGGAAGATGCAGAGAGTATGGAAGACAACAAAAGTGTGAAAGAATGGGTAAGACAAGTGAGAAATGTGGCATACGATATTGAGAATGTGGTGGATGAGTTCCTCCTTCGAGTTGGACCAAAACAACTCAATCGGTCGGGGCTTGCTGGCTATCCCTACAGATTTGCCTGCTTCATCAGGCAGCTGAGAGCACGGCATCGGATTGGTACACAAATTAAAAGGATCAAGAGCCAGCTTCATGGAATTGGAGAGAGGAAAACTATGTTCTCTTCAACATTGGTCCGTAGAGTCACCAGCCCCCGTGTTTCATATGATACTCGACGACTAATTGAGCCTCAGTTTGCCGAGGATTCCAACATCATAGGCATTGAGAAGCCCAAGCAGGAGCTGGTGAACAAACTGCTCGACCAAGAATCGAGTCTTGCAATGATCTCCGTGTTCGGGATGGGTGGTCTTGGCAAGACAACCCTTGTTTCGAAAGTCTACCAAGATGAAGGAGTGCAAAGAAGATTCGACTGCTTTGCATGGATAACTGTGTCTCAGTCATTTTCACCAACTGTCCTCTTGAGAAGAATGTTCACTAGCTTCATGAGCCTAAGGAGGCTGAATTACATAGGCTCCGAGGACAGCCATTCTCCTAGAGAAATTGAACGCATGGACCACGCCCAGCTGGTTGATGGGTTGAAGGCTTATATGCAGAAAAGGCGCTACCTGGTTGTTTTAGACGATGTATGGACTACTAATGCATGGGAGGATGTAAGGTATGTATTCCCTGAAAATGGACTAAAAAGTAGAATAATGATAACGACTCGTAGGCATGATGTCGCATTGTTTTGCTCCGGACCTAAAAGAGAACATCTCTACAAAATGGAACCTCTGCCTGAAAAAGAGGCATGGACCCTATTTTGCAGAAAGGTTTTTGGTGGAGATTGTCTTCCTGAATTAGAAATCCAATCAAAGAATATCCTCAAAATATGCAAAGGATTGCCACTAGCAGTTGTGACTATGAGTGGCCTTTTATCAACAAGGACACCAAGTCCAGATGAATGGAGCAGAGTACTTAATAGTCTCACTTTGACTCTAGAGACAAATGAAACCACTAATTTTATGAACCATGTGCTTTGGCTTAGCTACAATGATCTCCCCCACCATCTTAAATGTTGCTTGTTATATTTTGGGTCATATCCTGAGGATTTCGAGGTTGATGGACGTGTACTTATTCAACAGTGGATTTGCGAAGGTTTTGTAAAGACAATTGTTCAGAAATCCTTGGAAGACCAAGCAGACAACTACCTCTATGAACTTGTTGATCGAAGCTTAGTTGAGGTTGTGGAATATGCTTATGATGGAAGTATTTTGACTTGTAAGGTTCATGACTTAATGCACCAACTTATCCTTCAAAAAATGAGGGAGGAAAATTTCTTTACGTTAGCAACAGAGGACATACAGCCCAATGAGGAAGTATGTCGTCTCTCCATCACCAGTGGCGATAATGTTCCAAGAGGCGAAAAATTCTCTCATCTTCGTAGCTTGTACATGGTTAATGCAAGAGCAATTCCTGAGTGGTCTCGCTTCCAAATGTTGAGAGTATTGAATTTGAGTGGAGCACACATCGAAGTGTTTCCTAGTGAAATTGTAAAATTATACCACCTAACGTACTTAAATTTGAGTAATACACAAATTTACAGGATTCCTGAGTCCATCAAGAATCTGCGCAAGTTGCAAACTCTAGACCTAATTTTCACGAATGTCACAGAATTGCCAGCTGAGATCCTTCATTTGCATGCTATTCGTCACTTGCAGATTTGGCCGGTAAACTTTTCGAATGGTGTAAGAATGCCAACAAAGCTGGGCCAATTAAAATGTTTGCATGAGTTATTGGACCTTGGCATAAATGGGAACACAGAACAGGCAAGAGAGTTGGGGAAACTGACAGAAATGAGAAGGCTATCCATCAAAGTGCAAAGACAAGATTGGGATACCATACGTGCTTCCATCAAGAATATGAGCCACCTCAAGCACCTCCATATAAAGACAAATTATGGTGAGGAAGAGCCATTCGACATAGACTTCATGTCAACCCTTTCGCCTACTTTGTTGACCATAGGCTTCAATGGGCGCCTAAAGATGTTGCCAACATTGTCTGGGCAATTTTTAAGACTTGTAAATTTGGCATTGACATCCTCACATCTAAGCGAGGACCCTCTCAAAGCCTTTCAGCATCTGCCTGCATTACGAAATTTGACACTGTCTGACACTTTTAAAGGGGAAAAGATGTGTTGTGGAGCAAGCAGCTACATGAGGCTAAAAAAACTCTTAATCATAAAGTTTGATCGATTGAGATTTGTGATTATTGGGAACGGAGCCATGCCCAAACTCCGTGTGATGGAAATTGATGGGTGTTGCTGTCTAGATGGGGTTCCTCATGGGGTGGAAAACCTCATGGAAATGACAACGCTCTATTTCGTTAATATGCGAAGAGAATTTATTCAGAAGGTACGCGAGAATGAAGCTGAAATACGACCAAAACTTGAGCACATTCCTCTTGTGCAACACTATATTGAGGACGATGACGGTACAAGAAGTGAGATTGAATATCTTTTCTGATGGATTTCAACATTGGACTTTGTTGTAACTAAAATTCGAACGCCACATGAAGGTTGACCTACAGTCAGCCTCGGACTGTTCTATCTCATCTGAGAGGTTGTCAGTTAGCAGCGGCCTTTGGGATCCGATCGAGATTGATCCACAATCATGGTTTCTTCCTTATTTCAGCCCTTCACATGAAAACTGGTTGAGCTACTGTTTCAGAAGGTAAATTTCATTAAGCCTCACTATTAGTTTGCCTTTTAATTATTACTCTCTTTGCCCATATTAAATGTCTTAATTATTTTTCAAAGTAAATTTATTTCTATCTGTCTTTTCAAAATGTACTAAATTTAGTTTCTTTGAAAAAATTAAATATGACACTTTTAATATGAGACCTGGGGAGTATAACTTTGGTGGATGTTATGACTAAATATCTTAAGAATGAATTTGGATATTTGGAAATAAAATTTTCTGGTTATAGGACTTGAAAGTTTATTCTTCTTACTTTTCATTACGCTAAAGGTCTTTTATTTCTTTAAATGCCGAAATAGTAGTAGAACTCTATTTTCCTTTTTGTTATGTTTCTTGTAGATGTCCTTTTTTAGTCTTTTGATACCCTCTGTTAGTCTACTGTGCATATAATGTTTTGCAGTTTTGTGGTTGGTGTACTTATATTATTTTCTAAAGAATGTATGCTCAATATTGTTCTTTGCATTTGATGTTGATTCTTCTTCATTTCTTGCAGTTCAGTAATTTAGCCATGGTTCATCCAAATTTTTGCTTATAGCTATAGGTATGCCTGTATTGTAGCTTCTACCACCACCTTTACATAGCATCATGTATTTTTCAGTGGATTGCCTTCATGCATATAATAAGTGTTAGAATATATAATAAATATATAAGATTATGTTTCTTAGTGACTCAAGTTTTTGGGAAACATAGTTATTCTAAGTGGTATCAAAGCTCCAAGTTCTAAGATGTCCTGGGCTTAATTTTTCATTGGAGGCATTTATACCGTACTTGTGTTCCACGTGGTGGCCTGAGCTTTTGGGAAATGTACCCTAGAGGAAGTGATTTCTTACTTAGACTCACTTCATACTTCACAGAAAGTGGTGTGCATATCAAGTTTCTGGATTGTAACCAAAACATGAGTCTTCATAGTATCCAAAACATGAGCGAAACAAAAGTTTTTGCTTACAAAAATTTTCTAGACTTTTAACTTACTTTGCCTTCATAGCCAGTGAAGTTCCTATTTTTTAAATTTTAATTGCCAAGTACATCCAGATGTGCTCTTCTAGCTGTACAGCTTATTGGTGCTACTTCTTTAAAGCTTAGGATTTGGGATTTTAATTGAGTCCTTATGTCGATAACTCATCATCACTCAGAATTGGTGGTGGTATTTGTCTGGTTTCTGTAGTAGACCAATTTGTAGACGTAGCACGGAGTTGATCATGCATTTTCTATTAACAAAATGACAACGTGCTTATTGCTGCTGATGCTACTGAATCGGAAGTCTTATTTTATATGCTAACTATTAAAAAGTACTTTTATCACTTTAGTCCAGATTTGCAGCATCTCCATAATCACTTTCTTGCACCTATATGTGAAAAAGAACGTAATTCGGTCATGCAAAAATCAACATACATCAAGAATTTGATTTACATATGGAGTTTGCATGTCAATAAACTATAATAGCAGTACTTTAGTAAGAGTTACACCTTTGTTGTCAATTGAGGAGTGTAATTGTAAGAGAAATCTTATTAACCTATTTATATATACGCTAACAGCCTCCCTCATGTGTAAGTGCCCATCAAGCACAGCACACATGGAATGAGGTGTAAATGCCTCTAACATGACTTAAACCATGACATTCTAAAACTAGGAGCTCTGATCCTAAAAGCTCATGCCATTAGGAAAGAGAAATTTCATTTATTTATATTACTCCATCCTATATTAATAATTATATTAGAAAAATAATGGTTTTTATTGGATGGTGAAACCCGCTTCTTAGAGTAAGAAAAATAAGTTTATAATATTTTTTTCAGTATCTAATCACTTGAATTTAACAAAATAAAGCCAATTATATGTAACAAACTAACTTTTTTTCTGAATGAAATTATTAACTTAAGATGAAAGGAGTATATTCTGACATAACATTGCATAATGAGTAGTAGGCAAATTATGTCAAACTTTGTCTCATTGTCCATTCCATAACTAGAAGGAATCGCATGAAGAAAAATAATTTATCTTTTCAAAGAAATCTTTATTTTAGTTTGGTTCAATAATATAAAGCAGAATTTGAGTTATTTGCCATCTATTAATCGCTATTGAGAAAAGTAAGAATGCCATCACCTCTGCGTGCAACCTTATATATATATGAAGCTCATTCAAAGGTTTTGTCGTTGCAAAGGATATCTTGTGATGGGCACTTCACTAGCCAAGAGCAACACTAGCAGTTCAGTGTCAATTTGCAGCAGTAGCATGCAATTCTACCTATTATCTAGTTATAGAAAAACATATATATTACTTCAATTATTAGATCACTTATGTGTTGGGATCGATTCGAAGCGTCTAGAAAATCCCCGACTAATAGCTAATTCAATGCAAAGTTCAATTACTAGCACAATCCCTCCTTAAGCTAATGATGAATAACACATTCTAATAGAGATATAACCAAACGAATAATCAAGAATAAATTAGAGAAGACAAAGGGGCTGATTGGATAAAGATTCATCATAAAATTCTTCTAAGATTAAACAAAAATCTTGTGGATTACGTTTAGATGTAAATGTATTAGATTCACGATGAATTGTTGCAAAATTTTATATTAATTTTTGCTTTCTTAAATAATCTCATTCTAAGGAGATTTCGTGACCAATCATTGGCCATAATCTATTTTAACTTTTTTTGACAACTATACCCTTGACAAGGACGAGGATGGTGACATGGTCCCTTTAATTAAGAAGAATCGAGATGGCAATTGGGGTGTGACTTCTGATCCCCTCACCTACTAGCCACCGGCTTCTGAGGAGGTGCTATATCGATTTGGCAGATTTCCTAGGTATCTGTGTTTGTGTAAACTCTCTCTCTCTCTCTCCCTATATATAATAATAATAATAATAATAATAATAATAATAATAATAATAATCTAGTTCATTATCTATTTATAAAACATCTTATACCAATCGTATATTTATGAACATCTATAATTGCAAAAGATAGAAGTGCAAGATGTTATTATCTAAATATCAATGGATCAGCAAAGGCAATTTTATCTTTATTCAGATGGGAAGGTCATCCTTTTTTCCTGTCAAATCATCATGAAGTCTACAGTTTTATATGTCTGCATAAATGCAACCACTACCCATTTTAAGTAGTATTCTTTGCACTTCCTTTGTACTACCTGTTTTAGTTAACATAATTATCCAACTATTCATTTTTTATTCTTACATTATCTTCCCATGGTCTTGAAGAAAGTGGATCCTGAAACTGAAGTGCTAGATAAGTTTTTCGTGAACTTGAGACCCTAAAAGAGAGTTGTTGTGAACCCATAAGTTACACTACCAAATTTGTGCCTCGTATATGTTTTCTGCCTCCATACATGAATCACATTATTTTCTGCCACATATATGTTCATTAGATGAATCATTTGTTCAATTGTTACACATGTGCTCATTTTTTAATTTGAGCATCAATTTATGAATATGGATAAATGAACATGTGGTTAGAATATGGATGAATGAAAATGATTCCTTCTATCTCTTATTATGTCTTTCTTGTACAATATAAACGGATTACCTCCTAGATAGTGCTCTATTTATTTTTATGATATTAATGAATTTTATGTAGTCTCATGACATTGTTTGCTTTTATATGTCCAATAGGATACCTGAAATGTCTTACTGTTAGGGAATGATATTGGATATTGGATCTACTTCTCAAGTAGAAAAAAAATATTCTAAAAAGGTGGTTTGGGAAGCCATTGCACTTCTCAAGTATATATGGCCCATGCAATAAAGGGCATAGGAGAGGGAGCTCTTTGGACCTTGAGGTTGGCATTAATGATTGACCTCTTTAAGAAGGAGAATGATGCTGAAGTTGATAAGACTGGGTTAAAAATCACTATGACAACTCTAGGAGATTTTACTATGGATGGAATGAGCTAAGAAGCATGACTGGAGTTGGTTGGAATCCGATAGCGCATACATTCATTTTCTCTAATGATGCATGGAACAACTTCTTGAAGGTAATAATTGGTATATTTTATTTTCTAGGTGTATGTTCTTAAAAGTTAAAGTTCTAACATTTATATTTCTTTTTTGGTGCAGAGACATAAGTACTCCTACCGGCTAAAACTATGAGGGTATGATGAGGAGTCAGAAGCCAACCTACAAATTGTATTAAGCAACAAACATGCCACATGGAAGAATAGGCTTTATTGTAATTCTGGTAATTCCCCTCCAATTGAAATGCTTGAGGAGGATAATGTCAAGGATGGTGGGGACACATCTACATGTTTTCCTAGTCTAGATGATCCTTATTTTAGAGATGGGGTTGAAGAAGGAACAAGGATGAATGTGAATGATACATTTGGGACTACTAGGCAGGTCCCGTTGGCATGTCTACCTACCCGTGCCCCTAATCTAACACAAAGTGCATCACAAGGTCCTATTGGAAACACAAAACCAATCCATCCCCCTAGTTCAAACACAAAGCGCAAAGGAAAATATCTTGATGAGGTTTCATATGTGGGATAGTCTATTGTCAAGGCCTTGTCATGGAGGAATGAGATTGCATATGAGAGCCCCAACTCATCCAAAGAGATGTTTGAAATATAACAATTCAAGAGAGCCGTTGAGCTATTAAAGGCCCTCCCTAGATATAGTGTGTTTCACCCTAAGTATGTTGATGCTCTTTCTTTCTTTCTTGAGCCTAGGGTGTGACAACTTTGGTTAGCATTAGAAGTTGATTTGGAGCTGAAAGTAGACTGGCTGCATGGCTACTAGAATGCTCAGAACTGAGAGTGTCAATGTATTATTAAATGGTTGGCATTATAAGTTGATTTGGAGTTGAGACATGTAGCAATATTTCTAATAGTTGGCAATGCTTGTATGTTGCATGTTTCTTACAATATAATGGCAATGTTTGTGGTAATGCTTGTATGACATTCTTCCAATTGTTCATCTTCTATTAGTATTTCTGTGATTTTAGTTTGCTCTAGTCACATGTTATTGATACTAGTGATAATCTTCACAAGTTTCATACAAAGTAAGCATAAGATTTTTGTTTGATGCTTGTGTGTAGCATATTTCTTACCGCCAATTCAATGTAGAACAAATATGAGAATGGATTTCTAGAAAATAAGGAAATTCTCAATGTAATGACTTGTTTGGTTAAAAGTTATATGTGCGTATATTGACTCTATGTTAGTATGATGATATTTCTACGAACTGTTAGGTTATTAACAATTATTAATATTGAATGCATTTTTCTGTCACATGAGTGTGTGTGGTTAATATTATGCGTGTATATTCTATACAGATATTCTATGGCTTTTACTTCAAATGAGCTACTATTTGACCCTGAAGAAGAAGAGAGTGTGATGTTTTATCTAATTGAAGAAAGTACTATTCTCACTCCACATCCAAAAAGGAATGTTGTTCACATGTACTTAGAGAGAGGAAGACAAATATTGAACGACATGCTAACTTGGCCTGACACAATTTGTCATGGCATTTGTCGTATGAATAAGAAGACATTCATGAGGTCATGTTTCAAAATAAGAAAGAAAGGACTTAATGACACATGAAATGTTGTAGTGGAGGAGCAATTGTGGTACTTTTTAGAAGTCATTAGACACAAGCAAGGGTAGCATGTACTTGGACATCATATGTCCCACTCTATTGAAACAATAAATAGACACTTCAATGAAAAATTGCAAGCATTGTATAGGTGGTTAGAAAACAAGATTAAGCCTCTTATGGATCTGAACCTAACACTAGCTTACATTAGGACCAAGGGTAAATACTATCCTTTAGTTTAAAAACTACATTGGAGTTCTTGATGGAACACATGTAAATGCTCGTGTTTGTCTAGAAGAGGAACAAACATTTAGGAGTAAAACTAGAAAGGTTACAAAGAATATTTTGTCTAGTATATTAAAATATTCACAGGACCTACAAGTTCATCATTGTTTCTTAATAATATCTAAACCAATGAAAGCCAAATGACACACTCACTTGCCTAGTCAAATGTAGTTAAAGAATCTCTATAAATGCATAATAGAATTTCACTACAGCTACGACCTTCACATTACCTTCGAAGCTCGACTTGAATAACTACACCACAAAGAATGCTGAGTATACAAAAATACTTAGTGGGATAGCAATTTTAAAGAATCACAAAGATTTAATCAACATACCATGAAATTCTTGTTGGAAAAACTAATTGATTCATCACATTTAAAAGAGAACATAACTTTCATGTTAAACATTTTATTCATAAGCCAAACCCTTTCCAAATATTCTCTAGACAAGATGACCTTATCTAGGAGCTCCACTCTATTAGATATTGGGTCATCACATTATGACCTCAGTACTATGAAGTCTACCTCTCCCCATCCATGTTATGAAGTAAAGGCTTTATGGACCCTCGTGTTGAAATTTTAACTTTTCATAATTATTAAAACCTCTTGTATGTGCTACGCAGGACCAGCCATCTTTTAATACTTTAGTCCATTCAAGCACAACTCCTAGCCCAGGGAAGGAGTTTTACATAACTATCGTCCTTAGTGAGTTGTACGTCCTTGGTCTTTTTTATATTATACCCTTCTATCTACATGGTTGATGACCTACTTTTGGTGTCAAGGCACCAAGGGTTCTTATGTAAGATCTCTAAACTCAAACTAGTTTATTTTATTTTACTTAGTGATTATTGTGTGATTTAATGTTAACTTTGATCAGTTTTGACTTATTTTCAAATTTAAGGTGGTTAACAAAGGTTTTTAATCAAGTTGTTTTCACTTTGATGGTTTTTATATTAATATAAGTCAATAAATTTTTTTTGGAATTTTTAAAATTTTTGACTATTTTCCAAAAAGTTAGGGGGCGGGACCCACCATGGGCCCCACATGTAAAATCAAGATTATGGGTCCCAAATGACCCTAAGAACTTCTTAAGATAGTAATTAATTATTTTAAAATTTTTAGACATCAATTTGAGCTTAAAATAAGTAAAATTTTCATTTTTAGTGTAAAACTCTATTTATACCCCACAAACCTATTAGGTTTACCCCAAAGCCTTCTATAAATAGAAAGGCTCAGCCACTTTCCCAATTGGGAATGAATGAAAATCTGGAGCTTAGAGATCTAATCTCTATTTCCAAAGAAGGAAATGTGATTAAGGTAAAGATTAGCCTAATCTTCTACTAATTTTTTAGGGTTTTTCCTAAACTTTTCAAATCCCTTATTTTAACAAGGGTTAATCTCAATTTCTACCTAAGAAGATACTTATTTGAACCTTTATTTCAAACCCTTATGAAAGAAATTTTATTTTTGAACTCACTAAACTGTAGATCTATGATTTTTCAAGAGATTTAGGTGTTTTAAATCAGATTTATGAAGGTATTAACAAAAACCCTATGTTGGGTAGGATTTGAAGGTGTTGGAGGAGTAATTTTAAGTTAAGAAGCTTATTAAAGGTAATTATTTTTGTGTTAAATGTGTCTGTAATTTCAGATTTGAGCTTTGATGGAGTTTGAAGTAGGTTTCATGAATTTGAGCTTTAATGACATATTTGGTAAAGCATAATCTTTCTTATGATTTCCTTGTGTTTTAGTTGATAAATGACTAAATCTATCATATTTTAGACTTATGTAATGATTATATAAAGTTTCATGAAGTTTTAGTAATTTTTAGTGATTTTTTAGAAGAATTTCAGTCTAATTTTGTGAGGTTGAAGACGACTTTCAGGATAGATTTATCCAGACTGTTAGATCGTTGATCTGACGGCCAGATCTCTACCAGATCATTCAAATAGCCCAAACAGCTCTCTGTTTTGGATTCATAACTACGTTTTAGATACTTCTACTTTGAGATTTTCTCTAACAGGGGGTTAGTCAATCAAAATTTGAAATACTGGATTTAAAATATGACATTTTAGAATATAAACCAAATTCTTAGATTTGAACTGCCAAATTTTAAAATATTTGAATACCCAAATCTTGTATTACTAGAATCCCAGAATTTGAGCTGTTGATTTCAAAATAATTAACTCCTAATATTTTTTTTTATCTATAATTTTAAAATTTGACTAATCTATAATTTGAAAAAATCCGAGAGGTGGCCATGAGCGGAGTAGGCAATAGGGTATGCAGAGGAAAAAAAATCAAAATAGAGAATGATAGAAAAAGGCATTTGGAGGGTGAGAGGAGACGTTACCTGGCCACGATGGTTTCTCCGACAAGGATGGTGGCCTCTGCCAAGCTCCAGTCACCGCATGAAAATGACAGCCTCCTAAAGCCATGGAAGGTAGTATCGATCATGGAAGGTCGTATCGGCCGATACGGGTGTGTATCATCTGATACGTACTCGTATCGGCCGATATCGGTATGGTATAGGGGGCGATACGCCCCCCACTGTAATTATCAATACGTAACAGCCATATTGATATGGCCGATACATATCAATACTATATTTTAAAAATATTTTTTATTTAAAAATTTATTTTTTAAATTAAAAAATTTAATTTTTTTTATAGTCATCAATATTCTCATCCATATCAATACAACCTTCCATGGTATCGATATGGATGATAGTATCGACAATCATGGATACGGGTACACGTCGATGATATGCTTGGCATGAGCCAAAATGGTCATAAATCCTTTGATATACATAAAAAAATATTATAACTAATAATATATAATACTTCATTTTAGAAGGTCGTATAAACTAATACAAGTGCTCTAAAATTATTTTATTTTAGAACCATACACTTTACTCCATCTGTCCTCTACAAACTATTATTCCCTCCGCCCCATATTAAGTGTTCTAAAATTAATTTATTTTAAAATCAAATAAGATATTTAGTGAGTCATATGAATATTTTTGAGAAACTCATATGGTAGATGTTTAAGTAAATGCATAATTGTGGAGCAATATATTTTAAAAAAAATTTATGTAAACTATATAGATTCACTTATATTGATATCATATAATTTTTAAAAAAATATTTTTAATATAATAAAAACATAGTCATTAGAAGAGGTTGAATTGGAATTATATTTTTGTTTTTAAGAAAAGAATATTAAAAAATATTTTTTAAAATAAAAAATATTAAAATATTAGAGTACATATCGATGATACATGTGGGGGGCGTATCGCCCCCTGTACCGTATTGGGATCAATCTCTAGTGCGTGCCGGCCTTCATTTTCTAGTGCTTCTGTCATTTTACAATACCACCTCTAGAGGTGGTGTTGTAAAATCTCACTTTTATGTTATAAGTTTCCAGCAAAATCTTCTCAAATCACAATCCTAAGATTTTTAACTAACGCTGTATTTCAAATACAAGAATCAATTGTTTAACCACTAACGCGGTATTTTAAATATTGTATTTTAAATCTTAATATAATAACACTGGATTGTAAATATGTCATAGACAATCCTAAATGACTAACCGGAAATTTTATAATACTAGCATTTTATTTTCAAATCTTAATTGACTAACCCCCTGTAAAAGTTTTTCTGAGAATATATTAACATGTCTAGATTATATTATTAATTATTCATAATTTATTTTGAATAATATGTTTTTATTATTGTTTTTGGAATTCATACTATTTAGTAAAATAGCTCATTGTTTTCATATTTAGAAGCATATTTAAAACATATGATTTTTGGTTCCTTCTTTTTATTATAGATTGGTATACATGTTATGAGTATTCTGTAAAAATTTCTAGTTGTTTAAAACACGATAAATCAATGGAAAAATTATAAATTTGAAGATCAAAGATTTCTGACAGAACTATGTAGACTTAGTAATTAAATTGCGAAAACTATTTTTCGTATTATTTCAATATGATAGTTTTTTTGTATGTTAATTAAGCCTATGATATAGGTCCTTACATATTTTCACATGGATTGGTGGTTATGTGCTATTTTTCCAAAAAATGTATAAGTTATATGTTATGATTATGCTAAAACATCTACTTATGTTAGTATGGGATAAATGAGTATAGGTGCAATTTTAAGTGAGATTTTGATGATTTCTTCATAATTACTCCACCATTCCAATAGGTTTGACCATGATGATGCAAATATATCTTTCACATGTTATATTAATTTTAGGTGAATTATGTTTCTAATGTTTTAGCATAAGTATGACTATGTTTATGCTTACCTAAGTATAGCATGAAGTTATAATTGACTAAGACTTGTGTTTTTTGATGGTTTTCACCCATGATTTCAATAAGAAGGATCCATGTTTAAAATTATGATACCATGTGTGTGATATGTTAATGGGTTGATCATAATGTATGCTCCTATATTTAGGATTGAAGGCTACTACCATGTACACTGATGGGGGGGGGGGTAAATATGATGATTATTTGATATATATGATTAGAATGATGCATGTATGGCTGAGGAGAGCACGTTTCATGAATTAAGATTCATGTAGTTATTGCTCACGGATGTACCATGTTGCATGACATCATGAGATGGATTTACGAATGAGATTTTATCGAGATTAGCCATGTTGATCGATTGGATGCAATTATGTGTTATTGCTTGCTAGGTTAATCAATCAAAGGCTTATCGATTTGGTTTTATGTCCGAAAGGACAAGGTTTTCCATCCAAAAGCATGGGGTTTTACGTCCCTCAAGGACAAGTTTTCCTCCCTGGGTTGAGAAGAGCAACAATGTTATAAGGAGATTAAGTTATTAAGATTATCTAGACCTTGAGAATCTAGCTCGTTTGTCCAAGTGCACCTATTTACCATGTATTGTTGCTTGGGATTTTTGTCTTGACAATAGGGCTGCTCGGAAGTTTACGCTTGATGAGCAGTGGTTGCTCAAAGGCTTTGGCCTTGAGGAGAAATTTTATTCTCCTTGTTTTATGAAACATTCACAATTGTTGATTGTGGTTGGTGCGTTAAGAGGCACATCTCATGTAGGGTGAATGCTTATGAATAGGAGCAATCATGCATGATGTGATTGTGTGTTAGAGACACTTCTCATGCAGGCTATATGTGATGATTATGCATGATGTGATTGTGTGTTAGAGACACTTCTCATACAGGCTATATGTGATGATTATGCATGATGTGATTGTATGTTAGAGACACTTTTCATGCAAGCTATAAGTGACAATTATACATGATGTAATTGTGTATTAGAGACACTTCTCATACATGTTATATGTAATGATTAAGCATGATGGGATTGTGTGTTGGAGACACTTCTCATGGTTATATGTGATGACTATTCATGAAAGGAATAGTATGTTTGAAATACTTGCAAGCAGGGTAATTGCTTATATTTAAATATGGTTATGGTAAAGGAAGTAATCAGAAATAGGATATTATGTGGTATGTAGATCTAGTAAACCATGTTTGACATGCAGTGGATGTTTTTCTGATTTACTTTTTTCGTATCTAAAACCTTACTGAGTTTTACTCACCTCTCTTTTTGTGTTTTATTTTGGGGCTGCATGTGTGACATGCAGTTAACCAGGATCCTATGTATAAGGACAATCAAGGAGAGCTTGGGAGGAGGCATTGATGCCTCTGGACTTTGCTTTGTTTTTTTATTACTCTGTTATGATAATAGAACATCATGTCATAGGCTGCAGGCCTCGATGCATGCTTCCAGCGCAAAAAGGAGAGAGAAAATAAGAGATAGGATTAGAGAGAGTAAGTGGAAAAAAAGAAAAAAAAATATAAGAAAAGGGCTCGGGATCGGCCGAGCTTGATTTAGAACCGTTTGGAAGAGACCCCCCCAGCCTTGGGCTTCTCTGTCCTTAGCAGCCGCCTACCGCCGATGGGCCGTAGGGCCACTGCCGCTAGCTTTGCCTTAGCAGTGCGATGGCAGGGGGCCATAGCCCGGCTCCCACAGCTACTCCGCCTTCCTCCTCAGTTTGCTCTCTCTCCTCTCTATTTTGATTGTACCGCCGCCGTGGGTCGGCATGGGTTGACTAGCTGGCCGTGGCTCCGCCTTGAGCATGCGACGGCAAAAGGCTATCCTGCCTTTTTTGCCTAAGCTCGGTTTTGGATCATTTGGTGGCCGCCGGCGGCGAGCCACGGCTGGCGGACCTCCATCCGGGTCCGCCCCGGCTTAGGCTCGCTGACCCTAGCACAACCCCACTCGTCTCCTCCATTTGCTCCCCTATTTTCTGCCTGATACGCCCTTCTCTATTTTGATTAAATCGTGGTTGTCAGCGATGAGCCGTGGCCGACCCGACCTCTGTCCAACTTCACTCCAGTCCTGTGACGACGATAGGCAATCGCTTCCAGTCTGGCATCACCTCCTCCACCTTGGATGAGCTCCACCGTCCACTAGCCCTTCTACCTTGTTTAAAAAATTGTATTTTTCCTCGGTTCTCGGTTGATTCAGGCAAGCCACGGTTGGAAACTGGTTGATAGCCTGTAGTAAATTTATGGTCGGTCAGTCTCAGCCTAATGTAGTGGGTACAGCCGCTCCGGCCCATTCCGGCTCCACTTTTTCCCCTTTTCAGTCCTTTGTCCCTCTATTTTGGATTTTGATGCTGCCGGCGTTGGCTAATAGTGGCCGAACGACCACTGTGGATTCCACCCCAGCATAGCAATGACTAGGGATGGCCCCACCTAGGCCGGTTTGACCTTGTATGACCCCAACTCCTCCTTGTGTCCACCAGCCCTCTATGTTTTTTGCATGTTTTGTTGTTTGGGGCCATCGTATCACCGTTGGACATCAGACGACTTTTGGATCACCTCTGTCCAGCCAGTTTTAGAGTGGAGATGGCTGGCCGCCCTAGCTCAGCCCGCCCCTCTTCTTTCGGCATGAGCCAGGCTCCACTCTGTAAATTATGTGTTTGATCGCGCTATAGAGAGCACCACATTTTGCCCTTTTACCGACCTACCTCAAGGGGATGCCAATTGGCCTCTAGTTGGCCTACCTCGACAAAACAATGGCAAAGCCCGTCTTTGTTGGTCACCACCCTTGGGCATGGCCCTACTGCCCCTTTTGACCTTGGGCCGACATCAACCAGCCCTCTTTCCCTCGTCTTTGGCCACATGTGAAAGTAGCCGCACATGTAATTTAAGGTTTAGGTACTGCTTTGGCACCGCCTAACCGTCGGATGGCTCCACCATCATCTAGATTTGACCACCAGAGTCCTCCACCTTCCTCTGTCCTTGAGCGTCGCCCCATGCCCTTATGTGGGCCCTTGTAAACGCGAAATTGACATTGTTGGGTGTTGTCCATGGCCAATTTCAACGTCTTGTGGCTCACCAAGTAATTCTCATCCACCGGCTAGTCTTTAGTGAGTGCACCCTTGACTTCCAGTCATACCCGTCACTTATGTTAGCATGATCTTTCTCCCAGCTGCCCCTAGTGTGCTGCTATGGATCGCGAATTTTCCCCATTGACTTCTAATGGCCCGTTTGGCCGTGAGTGCTTCTGGCATTTCCTAAACCCTTGGGATAGCAACTTTCTCAACTTGGAAATGCTTTTGGCCGCCAACTCTGCCACCGTCGTGTGCTCTCAATCAATCGTCATGATTACGAGGTAGGGGAGCTTTGAACTCGTAATTTCATGATAGCATGCTTTGAATGAGTAGCAGAATGCTAGGATTGTATGATTTAATGTTTTGGATATTAAATCATGATTTGTTTGCATGACGTAAGATGATAAATTATGCCATGTAGAATGCATATGAGATGTATGTGAGTTGTAAATATGTTGTATGCATGTGAAATATGTATGTACTAGTGATGGCTAGCGAATATGTTAGCATTCTATATATGTGTATTATGTATGTGCTAGTGATGGCTAGCGAGTATGCCAATAAGTTACATATGTGGACTATATGTGTGGGCAGAAGTTTGGGCAATGATGGTAAGAAAGGTGACAAAGGGTAGTATGGAGTTAAATGTGGTTGTGTAAGCGTATGATAAAAGACAGCAGACATAAGTTTGGCAAGCGAGGATTGGAGCGGAATGGATTTGGTTTGGATTGGAGTGTATGTTGGGGGTTTATTAGACAGTAAGAGCATGCATAATTGTACAAGCATAACGTACAAATTATGAAGTGAAAAGTAAGCATAATAAGTGAGGTATTAAGTAAGAGGGGGATAACGGGGATATGATGTGAGGAGTTCAGTTTGATGATGTCAAGTAAGATGTTTTAACCGTAAGGTGGATGACAGAGATTGTATGAATACATAAGGATTTGTGTACGGTGAGCTATGTTGTGACTTGGACGGGTTAAGTTGTAACACCTTGCTTTTCAATTACATATAACCAAGGGGGTTAGAGGTAATTAGTAATTTTTCTAATAAATTATAAATGGTTTTAACCGTAAAAATCTCCTTATTTGAGTAGAGCTCAAAGAAATGAGTGTAACGAATCAAAGAACGGGCGAAACGGAGGTCGGGACCGGAAGTTATGATATTTGAGAAACGTGCAATATCGGTGGGACCTAGTTAGAAAGAGCACGATTTATTGCTTTAAGTGGGTTCGGATCGAAGGGCTCATCGATACAAGTCCAAGGGTACTAAGAACGCGTTTGAAGATTTGTTTTCATTTAAAAAAATAAAAATAAAAAAGAAATGGCGTGCGGCGCGCGACTGGTGCGGTTCAGTGCGCACCCGCGAAACCGCGCGCACCCGCGGTAACGAAGGCGTGGCGTTTCTGCGGCGCGACCCGCGTAATGCATGGGCGTGAGCCACGCGTTACCGCGGGCACCGCCGTCCGAAACCAGCGGCGTAGCGGCGGTTTCGGCACGGCTCGGGGGCTTTAAAAACCCCCCATTTCGTTCCATTCTTCACGCAAAACTTCTCCTCCCCCGTTTTTGACTGTTCTAAGGCCGATTAGGGCCATTCAAGACCTGTTTCCTACTAAATCGAGCGTGCTCTACGCAATGGACCAGTCCTTTCTTCGAGTTGGAGTCCGTATAAGGAGGAAAACGTCCAAGACAAGGAGATGTTCTGCCCTTTACCTTTGAGCATCGACCAACTTCGTTTTCTCTGTTTCTGGCCGTCGTAACTCTGATTTAGTTGATTCAAGAGGCTACTACATCCGTTTTCTAAGTTGGTGATCGTATAAAGAGGAAACACCCCAAGACAAGGAGAGGTTCTGTCCGTACCAACCAACTTATTTCTCTATTTCTGGCCATCCTAACTCTGATTTAGTCGATTCAAGAGGCGTTTTTGACTAAATCAAAGGTGTTCTACCGATGGTGGGTTCCATTTTCTGAGCTGATGATCTTATAAGGAGGAAATACCCCGAGACTAAGGGAGGCCCTGCCCGAACACTAGAACAAGAAAAAGAGACCCGGAGCAAGGTGGGGTTCTGTCCGTAGATACCGATACCGTACGAGTTATGATGGAAGTAAGCATTTTTGATCTTCCGTTGTAATTATAGAACAGCATGTGCTAAGTTATGATGTGTGTTATGCTACGATTTATATGTTTGTTGTGCTATGTACCTATATGCCATGTTGTGTGCCTATATGCCATGATGTGTGCTTTATATGCCATTATGTATGCTTATATGACGTGTGCGGTCTTGCTCTAGGGTAGAGCGAGACGTGTAATTTGTGTTTTCAGTCTCGGGTCAGTGATAGAGTGAGACGCGTATATGTGATTATGATCCCGCTCGGTGGTAGAGCGAGATGTACGTTTTTGGCTTATTAACTTCTGCTTGACTCCGATATATGACGAATTTTTGTAAGTATCAGTATATATGTATTTTAACGTATATGATTTTGTGATGATTGTTGTATGTAGTAGCCATTAGGCAGAACTACGTTCGGATCCGTTCGTGTTGGAATAATATCCAATACGTACGTAGGCAACCAATGGCAAGGCAACGTTGGCCCGATCCAATTTAATTATAAATATATGTTTTATTTTGTTTTACACACGAAAAACTGTGAAGCTCCGTTGTGTGTATGTGTTCGCTATAATTTGAGTCTACGTACAGGGAAGCCTTAAAGCTCCGTAGTGCGTAGATGAATGTTGTACCTCTCGCACACAGATGTTGATTCCTGGCATAAGGAAAGAGAAAATTTTCTATTAGTGATTTTGTGGGCCCGGCTCGGGTCGGGTCGTTACATAAGTGAAGTTTGTTGCCCTGACAAACTAGGGTTTCGATCGGTCTCAGCTTTGGTTTGATCGGTCGAGCACTAAGAGTTTTTGGTGGCATAATTGCACCTCATAATTTATTTAATTCAAACTTGAATTATAAGCAAAGCTAATGATAGCATTGTGAGTTGAGACTTGAAGGTTCGACGGATTAAGTTCCGTGTTTGAGCTAGTCAATAATAAGTCAATTGGGCATTTTTTGTGTCTTGCCATGGTGTTTATCCTGCGAGATGTTGTTTGTGTTGTTTAGAGCACTAGACTTCTGATGCTCTGTTGAGAGCGACACATATTTTCGATTCGGTCTGTGTGCTGTATTAAGCCTAAACGTTTGATGCTCTATTGAGAACTCTGTATGATTCCTGCCCAAAGTGGCACTATATAATTCTGCCCAAGAGTGGCACTATATGATTCTGCCCAAGAGTGGCACTATATGATTTCTACCCAATAGTGACACTGGCACTATTAGACCTCTAGATCGTGGGCAATTGTATGACCCCTTATGTGTGAGTGTTTATTTTTTGCACAGTCAGGTAAGTAGTATCATGGACCTACTCTTACCTATCTGATTATATGCCCCATGAGCATTGGTGTGCCTTGCCTTCGGAAAAGTCCATGGCGTCTAGTCTCTCCCCGGAGGTTGAGGTGATGCCCCAGTGGCATTCTTTTCCATTTCGACGCTGGAGCTTATTAGTTGTAATGAGCTTTAGTGGTCGATAGTATGTGTACGATTGTATAAGCGAGTATGTATGTTTTTGAGTAAGCATATGTTTGTGAGCACGACTATAAGAATATGAGTATGAGCACGACTGTAGGAGTAGGAGTATGAGTATGAGCACGATTGTAAGAGTTTGATTTTGAGCACGCTTGTAAGGGTATGAGTATGAGTATGGTTGTAAGAGTACGAGCATGAGCACGACTGAAAGAGAGTATGAATATGAGCACGACTATAAGAGTATGATTCTGAGAACGACCATAAGAGTATGATTCTGAGAACGACCATAAGAGTATGATTCTAAGAACGACTGTAAGAGTATGATTCTGAGAACGACCGTAAGAGTATGATTATGAGAAAGACAATACGAGTAAGGTCGTATGAGTAAGTGTAAGATTGTAGGAGTAAGGTTGTATAAGTATGTGTTAAGTTATATGAGTAAGTGTATGATTGTATGAGTAAGTTCGTAAGACCTTGCATATGTGCGTAATTATGATATATTTTCCTGCTTCACGTTTGAGTTGCATGAACGCATCAATTTATGGACTTAGTGAGTTCACTGCTTAGAACTCTCCTACTGGGTATTTTCCTACTGAGTATGAAAGTACTCATTATCCTATTTTTTAGCCCTGTTGTTCGGGAGGCTTTGCAGGTTTGTGATGGAGTGCTCCTGGAGATGGATGCTCGTTTCTACGATGGATTGTATCCCTTTGACTTATGTATATTTTTGATTCACTATGAGTATAATTTGTGCCACGATTTGATGTATTGGGTGAGATGAGTTTTAAGGTGTTTATACCTTCTGGACTTTTAATTTTGATTAGACAGTGGACTGTTTATGGGACTTGCGCTCAGGGATGTCTGGGATAAATTTGTATTTAAAATCCATGATTATGGTAATTTATTCGTACGTTTATTTTTTAGTAGCGCCTAAGGATGTTTGGTTTGGCTATATGATGTTTGATCGAATGAGAAAATTTTAGATGGAAAAATGAATGTGTGATGTTTTGAATTATAAACTATTTTCACAGGTTTTGTATTTCATCATTTTCTCCCAATTTATAGTCGTTATATTGCAAAAAGTTTCCTTAAATTTCAAGAAAATATGATGAAAAATCTCGGGCATTACCCCGTATGTAAAATTCACCCAATTAAGGGGTTAAAGTCTTCCGCTATATTAAACGAACCAACCTTGTATACCCTAGTTATATTCACAATGTAATATACAAATAGTGATGCCGCCGGGTCGGGTTTTGCCAAACCCGAACCCGATATCACATAACAAAACTGTGACCTGAACCGAACCCGACCTGTTTGACCCGAATAGAATAAAAAAATATTTTTTAATAATTTTTTTCAATTTTTTTAAAATAATATTAAAAAATATATAAAAATATAAATTTTATATTTATATTTATATTTATATTCGGGTTGGGTCGGGTTGGATCACCTAAAACCCGAACCCGACCCGAATAAGCTATTTGGGTTATTTTTAAAAACCAAACCCAACCCATTAGGGTCGGGTTTGGTTTACCATTTACCCGACCCGAGTGGCATCCCTATCTACAAAACACATGTTTCATCAGCAGCCTTGCCAACATGTTGGTTACCCTATTGATGACCATTGGTGGAATCATCGACACGTTGAACCCTACCAACAATGACCATGAGGTCCATCAATAACCTCATGGATAGGTCGATGTCCTCACTGATGACCATATGTGAGTTCATCTACTTGTTAAACCTTACAGACAAAATCTATTGGTGATCTCTCAGATCGGTTGACACCCTTACCAATGACCATCACCAACACACTGACTCTTATCGACAAAGATATTAGCCCCTATTGGTAACTTCACATATAGGTCAGCACCTTCATCGCTAACCATCGGTGTGTTTACTGAGATGTCAAATCCTACCGACAATGGAATGACACTATTTTATCATTCCCACCGATGCGTTGTTCACATTGCTGATGACAAAAGAAAATGCTTGATACTCATGCATGTATGAGCACTACTCATCTTCTTCTTTTCACTAGGCAACTACTAACATATCGACAACTCCACCAATGATAAAAAAACATGCACAAATGCTGTCATTCATTTCAAAAAAACATATTTTATCTTGAAAATCTTTCCCAAAAGAGGAAATAATTGACGAAACCATGATCTTACTTCCTAGTGCAGTAAAAACTATGAATTTGACTCTAAAGACTGTAAAACTCAAGTATTTTACTTCAATTAAGTATATATATATATATATATATATATATATATATATATATATATATATATATATATATATATATATATATATATATATATATATATCCAGCATAGATCATGAAGAACATGAAGGCAATTGAAAACTACACCAAATCAATAAAATTTCAAGTTTCAAAATTGATCCGACTTTGAAACGAAAGTGTCACTCAATTTCTAGAGTTCGCTTCACTCTCGATCAACTGCTGATCTCTTCTCCTACCGTAGGTCTTTCTTTGAGCACCGTGCTAGGCAGTGATGCAGGCCTCTGATGCACACCAGGTGTGGCAGCCACACCATGCTGCTCCTAGAGTGTATCCGGCTCCCCCACCCACTATAAAGGGATGGGGGGGTCTCCCATTTGAGAGGCACACATTCCCACTTCATTTTGATGCTCCCTCCCCTATTCCTCTCTAATTTTGCCTGTCTTTGGACCTTCTCTCCTTCATTTCTTACATATTTTTAAGCCATTCAAAAGGTGAACCTAGCTAAATCGTGAAGGTGCTCTATGTCATGGAGGGTTAGTTTCAAGAGATAACTTTTCTATAGAGGAGAATGTCTCGGGTGAGGGGAGGATTTGTCTGCGGTCTTCAAGCTGGAATGCAAGAAATGTTCCAAGCTAATGGGCAGAGCCGTTCGATCACAATAAGAGAAATGTTCTCAGGTAAGGCGAGGCTCTTTCCATGGCCTTGGGACTGCAATGAGTGAAATGGTCCCATGGAAGGGGAGGCTTTGTATCACAAATCGGATTTTTAAAACCCTTTTCAATAAAGGACACACGATAAATCATGAGGAATTTTTTTTCTTTCATAAATACACAACAAATCCTCCAATTAAATATCTCGAACATGATAAATGGGGTTCACAAATACAAATATTATCATTATACGTCTCAAAAATAAAAAAAGAATAGCCTATCCATCTAAGTACAAGTCCACCGTCCATTTGAAAATAAATAACTAAGTTGACTCTCACGCCAAAGATATACTTACATTCCAAAATTGCAGAAATGAGGAACTACATCCTGTGCTCGTCAATCTTAGTCTCACTTGTTATCGCCTGGAGAACGTGCAACCAACCAAGCCAATTAACTAAACAACAACAACAACAGAACCTCTCTACCTTCAGGAGAAGAGTTTCCTAAGGAATAAAAGATTTTATTAATATTTTTCAGATCGGGCCAACATCACCCGATATTAGTTGCCTATGTACTTATCTGACAACATCTCCAATATTTTTAACAAGATTAGATCTAGACATAGTTTTGCCTAAACACTATAGTATCTTAACAAGCACAACATCCAACATGTAATGTTTATTTTTAATCAACCCATATTTTATGCAAGTTATTTAATCGTTCCACTTATTCTAATTAAACAAGCAATAACAAATAATATTATTAATTATCTCTTGAACCATTATTCGATAATTAATATCCTCTTCTAATATTAAAGACAGGCAAACTCATCAAATATCAACTTAAGTGACAAATGATATAACCACCATAGACCTTTCTCCAAAGGGAACAATCCATAGTGTGACCAGGTAATCCACCAGGAAGCACTATCACCTAACCTAGCCCATAAGAACCTAAATGGAGTAGAAGGGCATGACCCATAACTGCACCTGAACAAGAGTGGCGAGAGAAGCCAACCAAGCAGGATGCCAGTTAATCCAAATGCATGTACACTAAACAATCCTCAATAGATCATGCAGAGCTCCCTCCAATGGGGTGGTTCAACTACACGGTCAAGTCAATAGCTCCTCAATATAGCAAAGACTCAGAAAAACCATTCTAAACCCTATCTTGTTTGTCAATAAGAAAAGATTTTGATTGACTATTCTAAACCCTATCAGTCCCATCTAGACTAGGGTCAAAACTCAAAACTGCCATAAATTCATTAACCAAGCAAATCATTAGGTAAAAGTCCTTGTTTACTCTATGAACTAGTCCTAGACCCCTCTAAGGGTATTTTAGTCTTAATCAAAATTAGGTGTTCTCACCTAATCTAAAGCTGTCTAAACCCACCATTAATTATTCTTTCAATAATGTTAAGATAGTGATAAATTACTATCACAATATCTATAGCAAAAATTAAAACAACAAATAACATAAATAATACAAATCCTCACAGGTCCAAGTAGATTGTAATATCAAGAATCAAACTCAATAATGATATTAAAAATGTTCGCGCTCTTATGCCCTAACCCTCTTTAGGTTAGTTGATTAAACTTCTATTAAAATGGGTCATCATACACCTAAGTCATTAAGGTAATTATCCTATATTGGACATGGTCCTCTTTGTTCTGGGTAAGTCTTTGACCTCTCAAAAGGTTCCAATCTCAAATTAGCCTGTTAATTCTATTCATGTGATTACGGGCTGGTATGCTCATAGGGGTATTTTTATTATTTTGTTTAGGACTTCCTTCCAAAACTAATCTCAGGCATACTCCTTAACTTTATGGACCTAAGGCAATTTTCTTTCCGTTTAATGGGGCCATAAACCCATTGAACCGACCCTTGTTCACTTAACGGTTTACCCTTAATCCTAGGGGTAAAATGATCAATTATTCACTCACTGGGATTTTTCTTTACTATGAGGTTTGGTCTATATTTAGGGTATGCATTAAACTTTCACTAGAAAATTTCCCAAATTTGAAGTTCACTCAGGCCCCTGAACCAGAGCTCCTAAGTCGGGTAAGTGAATATTACACAATAATTTAATTTCTAAAGTAAAAGGGTCATTTTATAAGCATTGAGTTTTTTCCTTGCTCTGAAACTAGGTCAGGACACTCCCACCCCTCTCTAGATACATTAGTAATTTCTAGAATTTTTTGGGCACTTATACCCATCGGAACAGTTTCATTTCCCTTTTTTTTTGTATTAAACCCTGGTGGGGTTTGCAGTTCCCACCAGGAATCAGGCCAGACCCATAGACCTGCTTGCAGGTCATCTTCCTAGTGGAGAAGCCTGCACGGTTGCTAGTGGTCGCTTACGGATTGAATCCAACCATTGCTGGCTTGGCCCTTTAGCCATCTATGGAAGAATTCTAGTAGGGGAAAACAACCGGATCCGATGCCATTGACTGGTGCGACGCCCATCTGTAGATTCTAAAAATCACCCATGAGATGGCCAAAATTTCCTACCGCTGGTAAGCACAATGTCTGCCACGACTACACGTAAGACCAAATCTGGTTGGATCTCCTCCAAACAGCAAACTTGAAGGACCCAACCTCCCTTCTGTCCAATGTTTGCTGACCAATGTTAAGGCCACAGGTAGTCTTGCTCATCTTCGCCCGCGAGTAGAACTGTCAGCAAGTGTAGTGGCCGCCATGGCCAGGATTGGGATAGGGCATATCCGATTCATTGTCGTCAATAGATGACTGTCCTGCTTCCCTCCCGAGCCCCAAACCTCTATTTTTCCATTTTTGCACTATCACAATTTGCACTATACCTAACCAAACAGCCTTTGTAGTAGCCTCCTGGGGCCTGGCCCTCCACTCCCCCAGATAGAAAGTGGTTGCAGTAGAAGAACTCTGGGCCTCCGGTGATGCCGCTGTGCCGAGTAATCACCTTGGTTGATTGATGTATAATGTCCTTGTTGCCAGCAAAATAATGCCCGTTCAAAACATTGGGCAAATATTTTTTCGTTACATGCTCACTTACATACGATTATAAAAATATTTTAAGATATTGTGCAACTTAGCTCGTCAAACTTTGAACTTCATGCACATTCTTCCTTGGCTCCATTGCCGTTTTGACATGCCAAAAATGCTCCACCATTGATGGCTCCATCTTTCCCTTCTAGGCCAAAAAGTCCTCCTCACAATAAGCCCTAAATATCTATTTATAAGCATGGGGATTAGGGTTCCTAATCCCCTTAGAAGTTGGGTTAAAACCTCCTCACTTGGCAACCTAATTGGGCCCCTCAAAAATAATTTCTATCACTTTAGTTAATCGAACCCGTATAGGGATTTAAACAAACAATTTATGAGTAATTTAGGTAAACATGCTATGCGCGTTTTGCTCAACTTTGAATGGTTATATCTTCTTCATTTGAACTCCGATTCATGCATTCTTAGTGGCATTTTGATCTTTTTTTGTTTAATTTTCATCCGTATAGGTCTCAGCCACCAATTCCAACTATTGAGTAAGTTATTCTCATGAGAGGGTTAAAGGGTCAAATACCTAAATGTTTACATGGTTAACTTTAGAAATTTAGAAAATTCTCAGATGTTACATTGTCTGCACCCTTTTAGTTGCAATAAGATAAATATTCCCGAGTAAGGGAAGGCTTTGTTCGTGGACTTTAGGTTGTAATAAAAGAAATGTTACCGGGTAAGAGGAGGCTCTATTTGCATCCTTTAGTCCACAATGAGGAAAATGTTCCTGGGTAAGGGGAGGCTATGTCCGCGGCTTTCGAACCTCATTGAAAGAAATATTCCCGGGTAAGGGGAGGTTCTGCTCGTAGCCTTCGGGCTGTAATGGGAGAAATGCTCTTGAGTGAGGAGAGGCTCTATCTACGGTCTTTGGGCCACAATGAGAGAAAATTTCCTAGGTAAGGGGAAGCTTTGTTCGTGGCCTTCGGGTCGCAATAAGAGAAATGTTCCCGGGTAAGATGAGGCTTTATCTGCGACCTTTGGCTCGAAATGAAGGAAATAATCCCAAGAAAGGGGTGGTTATGTCTGTCACCTTTGGGTCACAACGAAAGAATCATTCAAGGGTGGATGCCTTTAAGGAAGGATGACTCCGACTACTGCTAACTTTGAAAATCTCAGGGGAGTAAGTAGTTGCAACTTTATTATTCTAATGCATGTTTGTGAATGCATATATTTATAGCTGACTTAACGTATGCTATGCTGAATGATATAATTGATTGATGAATTCCCTATCAATTTTGGGTCTGAGACCCATGTATTTTGGATTTTGAATTATTGGATTTAAAGGCTGGTTATTTGGTATAAAACCTAAAAGCTATCAAGTCTGGATACCTATTAAGAAAAATAATTGGTTCTAACATATATAAGTGTGGAGCATCATGGGAAAACTTAATTTCTTGTGGCATCCATGGTCCTATGATTGCGGGGGTAAGCTGTTAGGTATCACGGATTTAAATAAGGATACCCATCGAGATAAATAATCGGTTCTGGTGTAGGCAAGTGTGGAGTGTTATAAGAAAGCTCTTATCCTTTTGGCTTATGTGGCGAGGATAAGACATTAGGTATCATGGCTCTCTGAATAAATAATTTATTCCATTTAGTGATTTATTCATCAGATTTCATGAAAGAATGATTTATTTGATTTGTCGGCACTTTTAATTTCTATGTCGAGTATGATATATGATTGCATATGGAAAATACTTAATCATAATATATGTATAATGCTATGCTTGTTAAAAGGATTTAGTTTTAGGCAAAATTACGTCTGGATCTGATCTTATTAGAATAAAAATAGTGATGGTATTCAGTAAGTATGTAGGCAACTAATAGTATGACAATGTTGGTCTGATCTGAAAAAATAGTAGTAATTAATTTTATTATTCTTTTTGAAATTGGTGCTCGATGGTAACTTTAGCTCTTGCACATGAATGAGGATCTTGGTGTTATGTAAAAGAATTTTTATTTTGGTATTTTTTGAACCCTGGGCCTGGTTTAACATCAAATTTAGAGCCCCCGCAGGGCTGGGGCATGACAACATGTATGCAGTTGCCATCGATGACTTCATGGACACATCAATAAGTCCATTGAGAAATTTTTTTTGAGTTCCATCAGTAATTCCATCAACATGTCAATGATTATCATTGGTCTAAAATATAAAATAATTATAATATTTTCTTTAGAAAATATGGGGTGTTACACAGGGTGAATTGAACGAAGTCCATCTGACCCTAGTCGACTAGCCACAGTGGTGGTGGAAGAAGAGAACAAAGAAGGTGAGGGGGGGCTTATAAATCACCGGGACAGAGAAGAGGAGCTCTTCCATCAATCTTCAAATGCATTTGCATTTATGTTTTGGTATTTTGTATTTAGTATGGGTATTATATTGAACAAAGGTATCCTATACATGATATAGTTACAATGTATGCTTTTAGGATCATAATGAATTGTACACACACATAATTATAAGTTTTGTCCTAACCTAAATACACTTGTAATAGGCAATTGAGAGTCCAAATCTCTTAGGCTAAATACTAGGTCATAGAACATAAAAGAGAATAATGTTGAAGGACTTTGTGCCACATAGCACACTATTCATAGTTAGGACTAGTTTAACAATTATTTGATAGAGCTCGTCAGGTGTTTTCAGTGGCATAAAAAAATGCACAAATATGAACATGTGTAATATTGCAAGAATGCAAAAAAGAATTATAAAAAGTTCATAATCATGTGAGATCTCATTTGAGAATTATTGTAATATTGCATGATACCCACAAAAAAGTTTGAGAAAATATAATCATGTGAGATCTCATTTGATAGAGTTTAAACTTTCTAAGAATACTAAAAACATATGAATTCGAGTTCAAGAGTGCAAAATATAACTTTATAGAATTAAAATTAACATAAAATAAAAAGTATGACCCATGCCCTATCCACAACAAGTATTTGGTTGACATATGACAACCATCTAAAATAATCTAATTAAATAACTTTATTAAAATATCCTCAAATCACATTATGATTCAAACATGATTTAAAAGACATGTGAATATATAAAATATGGATAAAATAAGAATTAACGGTAAAAAACATGTGTACAATGGTCTAAAAATAAAAGTTCTATTATCATTTAATTTATTTTATATAGTAATATAATTAAGGCTGCTATTAGTTAGTTACTTATTACTGCCATCTTTTGTTTTCATCATTTTCATTAGACACTTCGGTGTGATCAGCCACCGCAGCATGGGCTGCCATTTCCTGCATGCATATGTTAGACCTTGACAGGAATCCCTGTTAAGACGTCTGGGGTGGCCTCTACATGAGTGTTCAGTTCTCTGTGACTCTTTGCGATCACCATGAGCCATCTTTGCAACCTAAATTCCTAAAAGCAATCACCAACATCAACGCTCAGAAAAAAAATAAAACAAATAAGTAGACCATCATTGTCGATGTGGATACCTCAACTAACCATACCTGCTTCAGTGATGCCAGGCTTATTGCATTGGCCAATTGGCTTTAAGCTGAATCAACATATCATACCTGCAATGACTTAGTCAATGTGGTCAAGGAAGAAGTGGAGCTATATGGTGGGGTGCACCGTGAAATAGCCGAATTTGAAAGAAGTCTAAGAAGCATAGAGGCCTTCTTGGAAGATACAGAGATGATGGAAGTCAACAAAAGTGTGAAAGAATGGGTAAGACAAGTGAGAGATGTGGCATACGATATTGAGAATGTGGTAGATATATAAGTTCCTCCTTCGAGTAGGACCAAAACAACTCCATCAGTCGGGGCCTGCCGGCTATACCTACAGATTTGCCAGCTTCATCAGGCAGTTGAGAGCACGGGATCGGATTGGTACACAAATTAAAAGGATCTAAGAGCGAGCTTCATGGAATTGAAGAGAGGAAACTGTGTTCTCTTCGACATCATTGGTCCGTAGAGTCACCAGCCCCCGTGGTTCATATGATACTCGACGACTAATTGGGCCCCAATTTACCGAGGATTCCAACATCATAGGCATTAAGAAGCCCAATCAGGAGCTGATGAACAAAGTGCAAAGAAGATTCGACTGCTTTGCATGGATAACTGTGTCTCAGTCATTTTCACCAACTGTCTTCTTGAGAAGAATGTTCACTAGCTTCATGAGCCTAAGGAGGCTGAATTACGTAGGCTCCGAGGACAGCCATTCTCCTAGAGAAATTGAATACATGGACCACGCCCAGCTGGTTGATGGACTGAATGTTTATATGCCAAAAAAAGCGCTACCTGGTTGTTTTAGACGATGTATGGACTACAAAGTGCTTGGGAGGACTTATGCATGATGTCAAATTGTTTTGCTCGGGACCTAAAAGGGAAAATCTCGCCCGAAAAGATGGAGGCACGGACTTTATTTTGCAAAAAGGCCTTTGGTGGAGATTGATACCAATTGTAATGTTTGATATTTTTTTATTATATTTTTTAAAATTTTATAAAAATTTTTGTATCATAACAACTATAAATTGAGAAAAATAATAAAATACAAAACCTATGAAAATAGTTTATAATTAAAATATTACACATTAATATTTTTCATATAAAATTTTGCTTACTCGATCAAATATCATAGACCAAATTAAACATCCTCAGACACTATTTAAAAATAACGTATGAAATAAATTGTTACGATTATAGATTTTAAATACAAATTTCTCACTTAGTATAAGTTCAATAATAATCTACAATTTATACAAAATTACAAAACCAGAAAGCGTAAACATTTTAATTCTTATCTCACCTAATACATCAAATTATGGTATAAAATAATACTTATAACGAGTAAAAGACATACTTGAGTTAAAGAAAATAAATCAACTACAAAAATGAGCATCCATCTTTTGGAGCTCTCTAACATAAACATGTAAAAGTCTCTTGAAAATTGGGGCTAAAAAAGGGTAAATGAGTATTTTCTACTACATAATAGAAACCAAAACAGGATCCCTGACAAAATGAAAAAGCAAAGCTGAGGCAAAACACAGAAGGAGAAAAGATTAGGAAGTCGGTCTATCTACCAACATGGCTAGAGATAGAAATTCTAGAACCTCCCCCCTCCAAATTCACCTTTCCTGAACAAACTGGACATGCCTCGCCAAACTATGAGCTACTTTGTCTCCCCCCAATGTGAAGTTGGATGAAAGAGCACTCCTCTAGAGCATCCAGGCAGGCCATAACATCAGAAATAGCGGGACTAAGATCTGCATAGTCCACCCTTTGTTATGAATAGTGATGCCATAGGGTTGGGTTTTAACAAACCCGAACCTGATACCACTTAAAAAAAATGTAACCCGAACCCAACCCATTTGACCCGAATAGAATAAAAAATATTTTTAAAAATATTTTTTAATTTTTTTTAAAAATAATATTTAAAAAATATATAAAAAATTTAAATTTTATATTTATAATTATATTTGGTTTGGGTCGGGTCGGGTGGATCACCTAAAATCTTATCCCGAGCCGAATAGCTATTTGAGTCAATTTTTAAAAACCAAACCCGACCCATTAGGGTCGGGTTTTACCATTTACCCGACCCCAGTGACACCCCTTGTTATGAAAAGCTATTCCCCACCTCCAAAACAGTCCCCTTCGAACACCACCTTGCAACCTACTTCAATAACAAAATGAATAGCATGGAAGGCCGCCTGGGTCTCCACCATCTAACCCAAAACTGAAGCACATGCAAGAACACCAAAGAAGGCGTTGCAGATTCAAATGCCCGCACTAGATTTCAGAGGTTTACAGAAGGAAGCACCATCAAAGTTGCACTTTAGGAAACCAACCTGCAGGGCAGACCAGAATGACATACCAAGGGGTCGGGGATTGAACTGCACTGTTTTATTGCCTGACAAGAAAGCCTCCAGGATAGTGATGCCGCCGGGTTGGGTTCAGGTCGAGGTTTGCCAAACCCAAACCCGATACCATATAACAAAACTATGACCCGAACCCGACCCGTTTGACCCGAATAGAATAAAAAAATATTATTTTAATATATATTTTTTTAATTTTTTTAAAAAATAATATTAAAAAATATAAAAATTTTATTTATATTTATATTCAGGTCGGGTTGGATCACCTAAAACCCGAACCTAACCCGAATAAGCTATTTGGGTTTTTTTTTTAAACCAAACCTGACCCATTAGGGTCGGGTCGGGTTTACCATTTACTCAACCCGAGTAGCATCCCTACTCTAGGAAGTCCTCAGCCCGTTTTAATCAAAGGTCATTCCTTAGCTGAGGAGAGGTCCTAAATGGTGCCCATTGCATCCGCAGGCCTAATTTTAGGCAAAGCTATTAGATGTTGGTGCCAGGGATAATTGATCCACACACTTTCCACCAATGTGCAGGTCCAAATAGCATGCACCACAGTCTCCCTGGCGGAACCGCAATCAGCACAGCTAGTCTCTTGCCCCACACCACATTTGGCCAAATTGAGCTTTGTGGGAAGGATGTCCCGGCACACCCTCCAGGCGAATAATTTGATTTTTGCTGGGAGGGGAGCTCCCCAAATTTGTTTATAGTAGGAATTGACAAGAATTGAGGAAGAGGACTCGACACAGACGAGTGGCCAGATGGTATGCGCTTTACAGTCATAAGCGCCCATTGCTAGTATCATGCCATATGATGGAGTCAAGCAGCATATCATGTCTCGCTCATGGGGCAAGAAAAAGGAGTCGAGGAGATCCACCCAGTTCTGATCCTCTGGTGGTGAAGCTTCACGAGCCAAGTTTACCACGTGATATCATGCCTTATTGCTAAGTGTTACAAAATCAATCAGTATAGAATATTTTCTTTGCTAAGTAAAATCCCCTAATATATAAAAATATAAAAAAGTGTAAATTTTGATCCATTGAGATTTGTGATTATTAGGAACGGAGCCATGCCCAAACTGGGGTATGATGGAAATTGATACGTGTTGCAGCCTGGATGGGGTTCCTCACGTGGTTAAAACTCTAAAGGAAATGACAAAGCATAGTTGTGGGACATAAGGCAGCAAACGGTAAATGGCGAAATACACGGCCAGCACGGTGTGGGATGCACACTAAAAAATTTCTCCCATTTCATTAATATGCGAAAGGGAATATATTCAGAAGTTACGAGAGAATGAAGGTGAAATACGACCAAAACTTGAGCACATCCTTCTTGCAACACTATATCGAGGACGATGACGGTACAAAAGAAGTGAGGGAATATCCCTTCTTATGGATTTCAACATTGGATTTTGTTGTAACTGAAATTAAGACGCCACATGAAGGTTGACCTGAAAATTAATAGCCTGGGACTGTTCTGTCTCATCTGAGAGGCTGTTAGTTGGCAGCGGCCTTTGAGATCCGATCGAGATTGACCCATTATCATGTGTCTTCCTTGTTTAAGTCCTTCACATGGGATCTGGTTGAGCTACTGTTTCAGGAGGTTAATTTCATTAAGCCTCACTATTAGTTAGCCTTTTAATTTGTATTCTCTTTGTCGAATATTAAATGTCTTAATTATTTTTTTTACTGTTTTCAAAATAAACTAACTTTAGTATATTTGAAAAACTAAATATGACACTTTCAATATGGGACACAGGGAGTTTAACTTCGGTTGATGTTATGACTAATATTTAAGTATGAATTTGGATATTTGGAAATAAAATTTCCTTATTATAGGACTTTGGAAGTTTATTGTTCTTGCTTTTCATTGCGCTAAGGGTCTTTTATTTCTTTGGATACTGAAATAGTAGTAGAACTTTATTTTCCTTTTGTTATGTTTCTTGTAGATGTCCTTTTTTAGACTTTTGATACCCTTTGTTAGTCTACTTTGTATATAATGAACTGTTTTGCAATTTTGTGCTTCGTGTACTTATACTCCTTTTGTCCCATATTATTAGCTACATTTGAAAAAATAATAATTTTTATTAAATAGTAAAACCCACATATAAGAGAAGGAAAAATAATCTTATAATACATTTTTTTAATTACTCAATCACTTAAATTGAATAAAATAGAGCTATTAATATGAAACACTCTTTTGTTAAATAGATATATTAATTTTGGATGGAGGGAGTATTATTTTCTAAAGAATGTATGCTCAATATTGTTCTTTGCATGTGATGTTGATTCTACATCATTGCTTGCAGTTCAGTAGTTTAATTTAGGCATGGTTCATCCAAATTTCTGCTTATAGGTATGCCTGTATTGTAACTTCCACTACCACCTTTACATAGCGTCATGTATTTTTCAATAGATTGCCTTCATGCATGTAATAAGTGTTAGAATATAAAATAAAAAAATAAAATTTCATTTCTTATTGACTCAAGCCTTTTGGGACATGTTATCAGAGCTCCAAGTTCTTAGATGTCCTTTGTGTTCCATGACTTGAGCTTTTGAGAAAAGTACTCTAGGGATAAGAAGTAATTTCTTACTTAGTCTCACTTGTCACTTATTACCAAGTAATTTCTGGATAGTAACCAAATTACATGAGGTTTCTGGATAGTAACCAAAACATGAGGGCAACATAAGCTTTTGCTTACAGAAATTTTTTATAGACTGATGGTTTCATTGCTTATTTATAGCCTAAGATGTTAAAACTTGCTTGTGTTGCCCACTTCAGTGTGACGTATATTTCCAGAAAATTGATTGAACACTTCTAAGATTTCTTTTTTTTTTCCTTAAAATTTTCATAGAGAAGGGAAACTACTGTATCTATCTTAAGTTAATAGCTCCATTTAGTAAAAAAGTTAATTCCAAACTAACAGTGCCATTTTGTTCAATTTAAGCGATTGGGTACTAAAAATAATATTATAAGCTTATTTCCCCTTTTCTTAGATGTGGGTTTTATCATCCTATAAAATACTATTTTTTTACATGTATCTATTAAAATAGGATGAAAGAAGGATTTCATTAATTGTTTGAAAAAGAGTGAAGTGCCTCTTATACTTCCAATTTCATTTTTTCACACTTTTTTCATTAAAAAAAGTTTCTCTCAAACTTTCTAGTGGAAGATATTTTGCATATATTTTTCTCTTAGTTAAGCATCAATTCCTTCGGTTTTACCTCATTTATGGGATTACTCACCTAATCTTTTTCCTGTAAATATGAGAAGGGAACAAGATCTTCCAATGGATTGAAGGAGGGAGGGACCGAGGGAAGAAGGTACAAACCGAGAAAATTTTACCATTTCTAAGATCAAGATTCAAGGTATGCTAAAAGAGATAAGAAAATCACATAGTGCATTTGCAAGAAACATGTTGAAATGTTCCTAATTAGATCACTATCCTAATTAGATTACTTATTTTACATTCATAGATTAGTCTATTTTCTAATTTCACTAGGATTAGTCTTGTTTACCTTATTTTAGTAGGAATACTTATTTTCTATAAATTGTAGTGCTTAGCCTATTCTGAAGTAGATAATAAAAATGAGATTATTTTAATTATTTTTCTACCCTAATCCTTTTCTTCTCTCCCCTTTTCCTATAATTATTCCTGCATCCTTGGTCTACACTATTGGTAGTTGACGGACATTTCTTCTCCCTAGTCCCGCCCACCCTCCTTCAGCCATGAGTTAGCCACACCAAAAAAGTCCACTCCCTAGCTCTAAGCCACCCCCGCAGCAATGGCTTCTTCTAACCTTCGAGACGTGCTTGTCTAAGAATCCTCCCCTACTCGCCTTCACACCCGCACGCAATTGTTAGAAAATCAACTACAAACCATGGTTTCAGAGCTTACCAAATTGAAAACCCTTGTAACCACGTGAAGTAGGGATGGCTGCAGCCACCATTTCGACGAGATTGGCTGCCATTTTGATGAGGCAATCACCGATTCGATGCAATCTTGCATTCTTTGGTCTCTCATACGTTTGGCCATCCTCCGCCACCATGCTCATTCAATTCCACTGGCGTCACTTTGACGGCTCCTGCAACTCTGCCTTTGGTGGTGCCCTCTTCTAATTAGCAGGTCGTTGTGCCGTTGGAAGTTGTTGTTGGACTGTCTGGTACCCGGGCCCTTCTGCCAGCAGCAAAGCCCCCAGATCAGCACCTTTTGCCTCCTTCTCTTACGTTGATGACGTCCTCCTCCCAATCTGCCCCTAGATCGATTCTCCACCATCGATTCAGCTGCCCTTGCCTCTCCAAACTGCCTCCGCCATTAATTCAGCCCAGATCCACACTTTTGCCTACACCTCAATGTCATTAGTAGCTCATTCCATCCTTGATCAAGTTGTCGGGCAATCGTTCCTGGTTGAATATGCCCTGCTGCCTTTACCCTTTCATATCTTCTGTTAGAGCCATCCACAATTCTAACTGCATCTAGATCGTCCTTTGTGTAGCTGTTTCAACTGCCTTTGGCCTCTTTCACCCTTGTCGGTGCATCTGCACAACTCCGGGATCGTCTCCCCAGCCCGTAGTTGCCCACCTTGGTTGTCAGCCCGACAGTCAGTCATCTTCTTCAGGCAGGCACGGCCTTGTTGGCCATTGATCAGGCCACCGCACAGCCCCCCTCCTTCCTCTCCCTTTCAGTGCATCAGTCCTCTCATATGTGTTTTTCCCCTCGGATAAATTGTTTCTAGGAGAAGGTTTTATTTCAAGGCGAGTTCGACATTGGTTTGGTACTTTCACAGGAACCCTTCACTCACACCTACTGTTTGCTTATGTGGCCCCACCCATGCCTCATCTCGTGCAGTCGGATCAACTACCATGTCATGTTGCACACTCTCGTAGTCCCTATAATTATGCACCAGCCCCTTATATCAAAACCCAACTATTCAAGCTTGCTAATTAGCCTTTTCTTAAGGAGGGTCGTGCTGTGCATTGGGTCGACTTGTTCCTTGCACAGTACTTGGATGGTATTTGGCCAGAGTTCAAGCATGCACTTCTCCTCTGTTTCAGCTAGACTCTCTACCAAAATTTTAACAGTTTGTTGCATTAGATTCGACAACGAGGTTTTGTCTAAGATTATTATGATGAGTTTGAGCGCTTGGTGAACCGCATGCAAGGATAACCTGAGTATGCCCTTATCTATGTCTTTGAAGACAGTTTTAAACCTCATATTAAGGCCAAATTGCATACTTTGCCGCGCATCTCTTTGACAGAAATGACGTGTATGGCTCATGTATATGAGGAAAAGTTAACCCAGCTCAGCCATTATACTTTCTCTAGCCATCGGCCCTGCCCTACTTCATCTTTTGATCAACCATGAGGTGGCCATCCTACAGGTACTTCTTCATCCACTTCTCCTTCTACTTGTCTTACTCCTTAAATGACCCACATTGATCCAAGGGTTTATATTATAATTGTAACACCCCTCATATTCATAATGATTTTTTAAAACATAACGGATTTTAAATACAATTACTAAGGATCACCGTGTACCAAAAGAGTAATTACAACATACTTTGTATTATATAAAGATTTCCAAAATTAGGCATAACATGCCTTTATACATCAGTCAATACAAAATTTACAAAAAAAATACAAGAGAAGTACAAAAACTGTAATTTTACAAAGAAAAGCTCTTCGTCAACTTCTTCGTATTCAAATCACACACCTGCAGAATCTGAGGGTGGGTGAGTAAATTTATACTCAGTAGGCTGAGTTAAGTTCTAAAAATATGCACGTAGAAATATCGTGCCATCTTTCTTTCAAAACCTGAAAACATCGCCATAGAATGTCACGATACCAGACGACTTACACCTGCACTCATGAGGCAACAAGAGACAGAATGAAAGAGAATTTTCCATGATATCCCAGTCTTGTGCGCACTGGAAGCCAAATTTGGTGGTATCCAGAATCATAATAATCCTTAGTTTCGGGAAACGAAGGACTATCCAGAGGGTACGATTACCCAAAACACGGAGAATTTTTTGAAAGGAGGAGAAGTTTTTAAAGACAGAATTTTCATTTAGAAAAATATTTAGTAAAGCTTTGGCGAATAAAAATCTCGGCATACGATTATAATTTAAAGCTGCCTACCTATAACACGTGTGGAGTATAAGAAATCCCCTCGCAGAGTATAAAGAAGATCCTTCCTTTGAGCGAAAAATTCAACAGAATAATGGTCCCAACGCGTAGAGCACCCTCGATTTAGTAGGGTACGGCATTTGAACGGGCTGAAAAGGTTTTGAAATGGTCCAGAAATAGTAAAAAGGAGAAAATGAAGGATTAGGGACGTGGTAGGGTTTTTTGGATTTTAGAGAGGTCACCTCGGGAAAATAACACTTTCGGTGCATAGAACACCCTCGAATTAGTAGGAAACGGGTCTTGGTTCGTAAAATTCGGACTTAAAATGGGTTGGGAATGATGAAAATAGTGAGAGGGGTTGAAAATCGGATGTGGGTGAAGAATGGCCGGAGAATGAGAATTTATAGGGGAGGAGGAGGAGTTTTCTGACGGACGCCACCACCGGAACAGGTGGGCGTCGCTGAAATTAGTGGCACAGCCGCAGAAACCACCGGTGCGCATTCATCACGTGTGTGATGCATGCGTTCGTGCGCCGCACACCGCGCCACAACACACTGCGCTGCGCCAAGCCACCGAGCCTAATTTATTTTTTTATTTTTTATTTTTTTCAAATAATCGTAACATTCTATCTCGAACTCTGTTTTGCATGTTCTTGGTACCGTTGAGCTCATATTCATGAACCCTACAAGACTAGACCACTTATGGACTAGTTTACCCCTATTTAAGAAGTAGGTCCCGCCAGTTAGAGCACATTTCCCGAGGCTGTAACTTTTGTTCCCAATCTCAAATTTCTATATTTTTTACTTATAATCAGACTTAGAAAAATAATAAAATTTATAAAATATCAGAAAAATAGGGTTATTACAATAATTGTGATAAGAAATACACCCTTGGACATCGTTGCATGACTTGGAAATTGTTTATGATCGATAAATGTTTTGATGAGGACTTAGTAAAGGATACTTGTGATGATTCTGAGGAGATTGCCTTTGATACTATCAAGGCCTATGATATAGAGATTACCCTACAAGCATTTGTGGGTATTTATACTCCACACACTATGCATATTAAGGGCTTGATTAAGAAATAACAAATTTTTGTTCTGATTGATAGTGGGAGTACTCATAATTTTGTTAATAATCGAGTTGTTCTTCACCTTGGATAGCTTGTTAAAGAGTCTGAGACCTTTGATGTGATGATTGGCTATGGAAACTATCTCAGGAGTCGCGTTGTTTGCTCAAAGGTCAAATTATTATTGCAAGGTCAAACATACACTATGGATTTATTTTTGCTTCCTACTAAGGGGGCTAATATTGTTCTTGGTGTTCAAAGCCTTGATGACTTAAGCCCTATTTCTTAGGACTTTCATCGTATGACTATGGATTTCACTTATGGGGGCAAGCCAGTACATATCACTACTCATCCACCAGGTCACCTCTAATCTATCAAGTCATTGGAGACTCTTTCTCATTATCATTGTTATGACTTCTTGCTACAACACTGCCTTTCAGTTGAGGTTTCCCAGATTGACGTTCTTTCCCCAACTTTGGCTACTCTCTTAGATTAGCATCAGTCCATCTTTGAGGAGCCAAAAGGATTACCATCGGTCCATTCTTATGACCATTGGATTCCTATTCAACCTAGTGTTCTTCTAGCTAATGTCTACTCATACTGCTATAAGTATATCTAGAAGACAGAGATTGAACGTTTGGTTTGCGAGATGATTTCCTCTGGCATTATATGCCCTAGCCAGTCTTCTTACTCCTCTCATGTCCTCCTTGTCCGTAAGAAGGATGGTGCATGACACTTTTGTGTAGATTATAGGGCTCTTAACCTTATTACTTTAAAAGATAAGTACCCTATCCCAGTTATCGAGGAATTTCTTGACAAGTTATTGGGTTCAATTCTTTTCGAAGTTGGACCTCTATTCAGATTATCATCAGATTCATATGCATCCCAATGATATTTCCAAGACATCTTTTATTACTCATAATGAGTATTATACATTCTTAGTCATGTCGTTTGGCCTTACTAATGCCCTTGCCATCTTCCAATGCCTGATGAATGATGTATTCTAGAGCTATCTAGGTTGATTTGTCTTGATTTTCTTTGATGATTTTCTTATTTACAGTCTTACTTGAGAGGACAACTTACAACACCTACAATCTATTTTTACACTCCTCCATGAGCACCGACTCCTTGAAGTGGTCCAAGTGCTCTTTTGGTTGTCAACAAGTCGAGTATTTGAGACATATTATTTATCTCAAGGCATTGCTATTGACCTAAGCAAGATTTCTGCCGTTTGGGATTAGCCTCGCCCTTCCATGTACTACACATACACTATGTGGCTTCTTGGCCTTGTAGGTCATTATATACGTCTAATCGCTTTCTATGGTATTATTGTTGCACCTTTCATGACTTTGTCGAAGAATGGTGCCTTCATATGGTCTGACTTAGCCGAACATGCTTTTGATGCACTCAAAGCGGCCCTCATTTCCGCCCTTGTTCTTACTCTCCCGAACTTTGCAAAAGACTTATTGTTAAAAGTGATGCTTCTGATGTTGGTCTTGGCGCAGTCCTTATGCAAGATGAACACCCCATCACATTTTATAACAAGGCTTTGTTTGGTTGTTCTCTTCTATTACCTGCTTATGAGTGTTAGATGTTAGCTATTGTCCATGCTATGACTAAATGGCAGCCCTACCTCTTAGGTCGTCACTTTATCATTCAGACAGATCATTAGTCTTTCAAATACTTTATGGATCAACATGAGACAACTCCCTCTCAGCAACGTTAGGTTTCTAAGTTATTGGGATACAATTATGAATTGGTATATAATTATGACCTTGACAATGGCACCATTGATGTTTTATCCTAAAAGTATGAGGATGCCACATTCCAGTCCATTTCTGCTCTAGTCTTTCCTTTTCTAAAGGACTTACAAGTAGTGTATGAAACTAACGATGCAACTTATGCTATTTTTACACTCTTATGAGCATAACCTTGTTCCTCACTGGATTTTGTTTTGCATGATGAATTTCTATTATGGGATCATCGTAGGTGCCCAATTCCGAGGAGTTGTGTTGGGATATTCTTCATCTTTGTCAATTTATGTCTGTTCCGGACAAGAGGGGATATTTCAAACATATAAAAAGGTCTCTCAATGCTTTGCCTGACATGGTCTTAAATGAACAATCTACCAATTTGTGGCCCAATGTGACATGTGCCAACGAGATAAGGGTGATTCTACCACTCCATCTGGTCTTCTTCAACCACTTCCAATTCTAGAGCGAATCTGGGAGGATATTAACATGGATTTCATTGAAGGATTACCTAAGGCTCAGGGCAAATCCGTTATCTTTGTCGTGGTGGATAGGCTCTCCAAGTATGCACATTTTTTGGCACTCTCTCACTCTTAGACTACCACAACTATTGCCGAGGTTTTCATGACTGATATTGCTTGTCTTCATGGAAAGTGTAAGATTATTGTTTTCTATCATGATAAGGTATTTTTATTTGCATTTTAGCAGGAGTTTTTTTGCTCTCCAAGGCACATCTTTTCGTATGAGTTCCACCTATCATCCTCAAATGGATGACCAATTTGAAGTGGCAAACTATTGACTTGAGCAATATTTACAATGTTTTTTCAAGTGATCGGCCCCATACATGGCTATCATTCCTTCCTTGGGTGGAATGGTCTTGTAACACCATTTTTCATACTACCACAGGTTATACTCCCTTTTATCTTGTTTATGGTCTTCCATCTCCTACATTGCTCCATTATGTGCTACTTTGTGCTTCTATTGATGTCGTTGATACTACTCTTCAAACTCATGATAAGGTTTTGCGTCCGTTTTGTCGAAACCTAGAAATTTCACATAACTGTATGCACTATGTTTATGATAAGCATCATGTAGATTACGAGTTTGAAATAAGTGATCTTGTTTATCTTCGTTAGCAGCCTTATCGATAGACTTCAATTCATAAACCATCTAATGAGAAACTGGCCCATCGCTTTTATGGTCCCTATCCGATTCTTGATCGTATTGGCAAGGCTTCTTTTCATCTCCAGTTGCCCCCGGATGTGCAAATTCACCTAGTGTTTCATGTTTCTCGTCTTTGAAAATTTGTTGGTGATCCTTCCTCTATTCCCCCGTCAATTAAGCCACCAATTTCTTCTAATCTAGCCCATTTGGTGTAAGGAAGCCACCGGGTCGGGTTTTTCCAAACTTGAACCCGATACTATTTTGTAATGACCCATTTTTCGGTTTTGCCTAACCCGGGTGGGTTAAGGGTAATTTAGTAATTTAAAATTAGTAAATTAAATTAGGGGGTAACTGGAGGTTCCCGTCTTTTCATCTCCAGTTGCCCCCGTATTAGGGGGTTTCATTAGGTGAAATCTCTGTATCCGGGTAGAGCTTGGAGTAACGAGTGTAACAAATCGAAGAACACACAAAACGGAGGTCGGGAACGAAAGTTATGACCTCGAGAAGCATGCCACATGGGCGGGGCCTGCTCGAAAAGTGCGGGATAACCTACCCATGTGTGGTCTAGTTTCAAAGGGCTCGTCGATACGAGTCTATCGGTACTAAGAACGCACGATTCCGACCTCGGGAAAAAATGTCATATGGGCGGGACCCACTTTGAAAGTGCAGGATGACCTACCCATGTTTTTGTCTTATTTCGAAGGGCTCGTCGACACGAGTCCATCGGTATCAAGGGCGTGCGATTCCAACGTCAAGGTTGAAAGTTATCGCGTTTTGAGGTTAAGATATTATTTAAATAAAATAATATCTTTCCGGATAGGATTGATAGTGGATAGGATTGCTGACAAAGCGGATAGAATCGATAGTGGATAGGATTGCTCACAAAGCAGATTGGATTGATAGTGGATAGGATTGCTGACAAAGCGGATAAGATTGATAGTGGATAGGATTGCTGACAAAGCGGATAGGATTGCTGACAAAGCGGATAGGGTTGACACGTGTCAACCTCACATCTATCCAATTCTTCTATAAATAGCATCCTTGACATCCAGAAAGAAAGAGAAATCTCTCCCACGTTTTCCCATTTCTCGCCCACGTTCATAAACTTCTGTTCTTCGTTTCTCACTAATTTTAAGTCCTATTCGAGTGGTTCTTGAGGCATTCCTAGCTAATTCGAGGGTGATCTACGCAATGGCATAGTCCATCCCTCAAGTTGGCGCTCTTAGAAGAGAGGAACGAACCGGGGCAAGAGGAGGCTATGTCCGTTGTCTCCGGAAGGGGAGGACGCCCAGAAATGAGCAGCCCGAATACCGCTACCTCGTGAGACATCAGGGGAGTAAGAGTTTCTTACCTCCTATTTTAATTATTTAACGACATGTGCTAGTTATGACGTGTTATGATATGATCCATATGTTTGCTATGCTTATATGATATGATGTGTGCTTTTATGTCATGCTGTGTGTTGTCTCGCTCTACGGGAAAGCGAGACGTGTGGTGTGTATTCGTTCTCGGCTCAGTGATGGAGCGAGACGTGTGAATGTGATGCATCCGCTCTGGAATAGAGCGAGGCATGTTGTGGTGGTCGTGTGGTGCTCGTCTCTATGATAGAGCGAGATGTGTGTTGCCGGTGTTTTATCGGGTTTTTGTATAACTCCGATTAAATATTCGGAGATACGTATTTTATACGTATGTGTTTTTGGTATGCCGGTTGTATGTAGTAGCCAATAGGTAGAACTACGTCCGGATCCGATCGTATCGGAGTAACATCATGGATGTTATCCGATATGTACGTAGGCAACCAACAGCAATGCAACGTTGGCCCGGTCCGAATTAGTTATATAATTAGGCCTACACGCAATAGAGCGCTAAAGTTCTGTAGCGCGTAGAGGAACGAAAAGACTCTCGCACTCAGAGTGTGCTGCTCTTGGTTCTGGGTTTGGTTTTCATCGATTTCGGGACCCCCGGCCTGGGTCGGTTCTCGGGTCGGGGCGTCACATATTTAAAAAATGGTAAACCCAAATCTAACCGGAATATCTATTCAAGTTGAATTTGAAAATCCAAACCCCACCCATTAGGGTTGGGTTGGGTTGGTTTTACCATATACCTGACCCGAGTGGCATCCCTAGTCTGGTGCCTCATTCTATTTTGGAATGACCATGTGTTTGCCATGAAGGTTATGTTATTCCATAGGTTCTTATTGCTTGGATACATCATTCTTTAAAGGATGTTACTTAGATGTAGGAAGATGAGTTCTTTCACCAATATCCCAATTGGTCACCTTGAGGACGAGGTGATGCGGAATGTTATGAAATGATATGTTTTTAATGAAATTACTATTCTGATTAGATTACTTCTTTTACTTTCCTATATTAGTCTATTTTCTAATTTTACTAGGATTAGTCTTGCTTACCTTATTTTAGTCTAAATACTTTTTTACTTTTCTATAAATTGTAGTACTCTGTCTATTTTAAGACATGCAATAGAAATAAACTTACTTTTATTTAATTTCCTCCCATGATCATTCTCCCCTCTTTCCCTTTAATTATTCATGGGTAGACCCCTTGATCTACACCACATGTTTTCAACAGGCATTAATTAAAGTAGAAACATTATTTATGTTTTTTTGGTTTTACAATGTGTGACCATCAAAATTCACATGAGCATTCGTTTGAGAAAAGATACGCTTTTAATTGCTTGAAGATATGCCTTTATCTTTAGGTCACTGTCCAGAAACTTGCAAGTGATTTCCAGCCATTTATTGAGTCTTACAAATTGCAACTTCAATATTAGTAATATGCAAAAAATTGATGTGTTGTGCTATTATTTGCTTTGTCTTCATAGTCAGTGAAGTTTATAATTTTAAAATTTTAATTGCTAAGCACATCCAGGATTTGGTATGTGCTCTTCCGTAAAGCTTGTTGGCGCTACTTCTGTAAAGCTTAGGATTTGGGATTTTAAATTGAGTCTTTATGTCGAGAACTTATCATCACTCAAGAGTTGGTGGTGTTGTTTGTCTCATTTTTACAGCAGACCAATTTGTGGACATATCACCACACTATTTTCTATTCACAAAATGACACCGATCACTTATTGCAGCTGATGCTACTGAATCAGCCTTACATTTTATATTCTCTTCGTATTTAAATTAATAGTTTTATTTAGTTTTTTAAAATAAATTAAAATAAATTTATTTTAAAAAACTAAATAAAACTATTAATTTAATACATAGAAAATATTTGGTTTTTTAAAATAAATTAAAATTAATTTATTTTAAAAAATTAAATAAAGCTATTAATTTAATACATAGAGAATATTTGGCTTTGAGGCCTAGAGATAGGTTTGCACTAAACGGACACCAACATGGGCAGAGAAAACCACGATCTGCTTCCGCTAACAGCCCAAGTTGCAACTCAGATTACGTTGTTTTTTTACTTTTTGTTAAGTAAGAAAGATTACCAACTTGATGTTTGCAGTAATTTAGATCAAGTAGGTAGATTTGATACTGAGCCGGACTGGACCGGTTCCAAAAATCCAGCCGAGTAAGGGTGTGACTGGGTGAGTGGATGGTTCCCGGTTCGTTGTTCTGTTCAGAGACCAGACCACTATGTGTCCACGTTTTGACTTGATTATAATAAGACAAAAAATGCTGTCATTTTGATACTTTAATGATTAGTGAAAAAGTTTGTTATACGTACTTTTGGAATTGGTCTGTCATTCTGATTCATAAGATCCATTTCATATGACTCCCTTTTAACGTCGCAGGTTGTCGCCTTCTGTCAACGAGTCCCCTTCTGGGAAGCAGTCAGACTCAGACAACACGGCTGCATCCCGACAGCCAATCAATTAATTCAACGTAAACGCGGCTGACCTATCATGATGATTATTAAATGCGCCTCTGTTACAGCGGGCACGTGTAGCTATTAAAACTGGTTATAGCCAGTTGTTACTGGCAGTCTGGCACCTGCGTTTGGCTTCATTGGGAAAAAAAATAGTTAGATGAATAATTCCTGTGCTTTTCTTATACTTAGCTTACCGGCTTAATGTGAGTGGGGAATGTAATTGCAAGTGACTAGGCGCACCTGGATACCTTCTCTATCAATATAAATTTTCATTACATCATAATTGAGATTTTAATTAGCCTCTAGTTAATTTCTCATCAAAATTTAAAGAAATTAATTAACTTTGTTATCAGTAAATTAATTAACTTTACTACTATAGTGATTATAGTAACTACACACGGGTCACCTAAGTTTGTTTTTTTTCATTTTACAAACAAAAAATCAGTTGGGCGTATTGGTGTTGTTGCCCCTTGATGTGATTATTAGCAATCTTATTATTGTAGATGGATCATAAGTTTAGAAATATTTAGCTTTTGACTTATCAGGTGGGAGTATTGGTGTTGTCGCCCCTTGACATGACTATTAGCAAGCATATTGTAGATGGATCATAAGTTTAGAAATAATTGAGAAATATGTGGCTTTTGACTTACTGTCTCTCATCAATCCTAAAGTAGAATTGAGAACAAAATATATATTTATAGAGAGACTCATTTAAGTATTTGCTCGGGCTCACGTGCCAACGGGAGCTAACATGAACCTAGGCCTCGTGATTTAAGGGCAAATATGTTTGAATCACTCCCTTTCTCCTTTTTATGAATGCGCACAATCAAATTAAAATATGAAGGGCCATGATACTTGGCCTCACAATAGCACGTCTAAACCCAGGCTTATAATTATTTTTTTATTATATATATAAGAAAATAAGCCCTCCAATGGATGTAGGGTTATGAGGTGAACCACATTAGGGATATCTTTTGTTTGTGTTTCACATAATACTTATTTTTGTCAATTCTATTTTTATGTGCCACTCGTATTTTGACTTGGAAAAATTCCATGTAGTTTCTTTGAAATTCTCAGGGGTACATATCTAATCTAAGAATCTCTGTCTAAATTAACCTTTTGGCATGTGTCACGGGGACAAACTAGCGTACACTGATTCACCCACGTGATAGCCTGAATGTGCCGCGCAACCAGCAGCCACTCTCCTTCCTTCTCACTCGTATGCGAAAGTAAAACAAAAACAAACAACACAAACATAGAACAAGTCCATCCTGGTACAAGGGACTCCGCCCAAGCTATATTTTTGTCTGTCGAAATTCAATGGTAGGGAGAGGGCAAAGGCTGATCCACCAGATTGAAAGCTCCCTGGTTCACTATGCATGAACAAATCAGTCACCCCAATCAGCCATGGCCGCTCTTGCTCTCCCTTGCATGAACAAATCAGTCACCCCAATCAACCATGGCCGCTCTTGCTCTCCCCCTTAAATAGACTCAGCCTGAACTGGCCAGTCCTTATGTTACTAGGAGTACAAAACCCACCTAAATAAGAGTTCTCACCCTGCTCAGCCCAACAAGCAGTTCGCCCCTAGCCCAAATCAGGAAACCTGCAAGGGGGTCCATCTTCCACTAGAAGTCCAATGTCATGCTGCCTCCAAGAGTCCTATCCGTCTAGGGAACTCGCTGCCTCGACTCCTACTCATGCTAGGAGTGTAGCAATCCTGCATAAGTGAATTATGTCCACCTTAGGAATCCATCCCTATGTCCAAGTAGCTCCCAGCTTCACTGCTAGAGCCCTGCCCGTGCAAAGACTCCTACTCATCCTGCTCCGCAAGGCAAGTAGCTCGTCTGGAACACCTCTTGCGCTGCTCCAGCATCCGTCCATGCCCAAGGGGCTGCTTAGGCTGTCCGTCGCCCAAGCAATTTAGTTGTCCATTGCCAAGTAAGGGGGTAGCCGCCCACTTTTCCCATCTAATAAGTTAAAGGTCTAACAACATGTGTAATTAAAAGTGTACACAGACAGGAATATCCATTAATTTTCCACTGTGTAGATAAGCATTCCCCTCTAATTTAGATCGGCATGAGGAATATTGGTTTATGCAAGATATTGCCGTCCATATCTCTGGACTCTCAACCATAGGCAGCTAGTATATTGATCATGCTAGCATGGATTCCTTCTCTACTAGATTATGGTATTTAACAGATGAATTAAGTCCACTTCTATGCGAAGGCATAACATAAAATTTTTAAGCAGGATATTATGGAGTTGTGAATACAACTAAATGTACAAGAGAATTAAGTATCACTCTGATAGGCCAATGCCAATAGCAAAACTGATTAAGACAACATATTATTTCTTATATAAAAAATACAAATAATGCCAATAGCATTACGGTTTTATTTGATCTCATTTATCATTAATACAAATAATATTTCTTTCATGTATCTTTTCTTATTCTCAAGAAATGGGAGAGTAAGACGAGAGCCATCCTTGTCACTTGAGGCCTATGAACGAGCATCCATGCTGCAAGGGCTGCAACGATGACAAGAAAAACCCCGGCAGCCATCATGAGACAATTGAGAGTCTGGTCGTTGGTTGGATATAGGATGGCTGAATGTGGAACAACCCAAATAGACAACAAAGAAACGAGGCAAATGCACATAGGAATTATGTATATATGGTGGAGGGCAATGTTATCGTTTGGAATAAAGGTGCCGAAGCCACTAGCCATGCCTCCATACTCCACTGGGGCAATCCAGGTGTGGCTCCACCGAGTTTGATCCACATTTGCATCATTTTTAGAACCACTTTACGTTATGACCTGTCCTAGGGGTCGGGTCCTACCTTTATAGTCTATTAACATTAAGATTTAATTATTGTTAGTAAGAATAAGTTATCAAAATTAGGATTTTATTTTTATTAGGCTTAGGCTAATATTAGACGCTCCTTCAAATTAGAAATTCAATTAGTAATAGGATTAGGATTCTAAATTACCTATAAATATGTAGGGGTTTTGTCCTATTTCATAATTCAAAAATCAATTCAGAATTAATTTATTTTAATTTTATCTTTCAGTTATTTTTTTATCTTTTTACCTCTAATTTATCTTGCGTAGTCATTGGTCTACAACATTGGTATCGAAGCATTCAATTTTGTGCCTCCCTACCCTCCCACTTGTTAAAGATGTATAATTGTAATTAGTCAGTGTGTTGTTTTAGTATATTGTAGTTAACTGAAAGTCAACGTGGTTTGACTAGTCTTGGTTGTCTTATACAATATAAATACTATTGTACTCTTTAGATCAATTAATGAATTGAAAATCACAATTACTTTTTCATCATGGTATCAAGAGCCAAAAAGGGGTGCTAGGGCACTTTCCCTTTCCTTTTTTTTTTTCGGACCTGCTTTCCGCCATCTACCATTACCAAACCTTCAATAAAGGAGTTTTGACAAGTTCTTCTCCACGCTTTCCTCTCTGGTTGATATCTTTCTCACTCTATTACAAATAATCAAATTGATTTCTTCATCTGTACTTTTGGTTTCTTCGTCCCAAAGTTTTCGGTTCTGATCCAACTTTTTCGGTGTTGATTTTCACCATTAATCAAACTTCTACTCGATCATGGTGAATTAACCACCATTGATCAAGTTCTTGGTCTCAAATTTGTCGTCTCTTGTGACTGTCAAATTGGATTCTACTAATTTCTTAGTCTGGCGTGATCAATTGCACACTGTTCTTTCTGCATATGAGTTGATTGGATATATTGATGGATCGATTCCATGCCCTGAAGCTCACATTTATGATGATTATGGAAAAATGGTTTTGAACTCACTGGCAATCTCATAATGTCCATCTTGTTACATGTCTTAAATCAACTATGTCTGCTTCTCTTCTTCCACATGTTCTTGGTATGAAGTCTGCTCGTGATATCTGGCTTGCATTGGAAAGTCGGTTTACCTCTTTATCACGTTCTCATATTCTCAATATCAGACTGCAAATTCAAAAGTCAACTTGGTAGTTCTATGACTACATATCTGGATCAATTAAAGGATTTAGCTGATCAGTGACGCTCCTTTACATGATGATGAGCTAGTTCTTCATACATTGACTGGGATATCATCTACTTATGAGGCGTTCACCACTTCTATTTGTACAAGGGATACACCCATAACCGTTTATGAATTATGGACTTTGCTTTTGGCAGAAGAAGCTACAATTGCTTTTAAGACGGCTACAAAATCTTCAAATATTTCTCAGCCATCAGCTATGATTACTAGTCGCACCTCTTATAATCAGCATCAATTTGCTTTTGGTCGTGGCCAAGCAAATTCATATAGTGGTCGAGGTCGAGGCAGTTTTCAGAATTCTCAGTTTCATATTGGTTAGAGCTCTCACCAAATTGCTAATAGGGGAAATTTTCAAGTTCAGAATACTGGTAGTTCTCAACGTAGTAATGCTCAAGCTGCTCGAGTTCCATGTCAGATATGTGGTTTAACAAATCCTCTTGCATTTAAGTGTTATCATCGATATGATCCTTCATACAATGGTTATCGACCCATTGCCTCTAATACTTCTAGTCAGCCACGGGTTGCACATTCCACATTTACCTCTGGACAATTAGATCCAACCTGGTTACTTGATTCTGGTGCAACAGATCACATTACCAAGGATATGACTCATTTGAATATTCCTTCTTCTTCAATTGGATGTGAGTCAGTTTATGTTGGCCATGGACAATCCTTACCGGTTCATCATACGGGTAGTTCTATTTTATCACTTTGAGATAATTCTTCTTTTCTACATCTCAAAAATATTCTACATGTTCCATCTATTTCCAGAAATTTAGTTTCAGTTCATAAGTTGGCCACTAACAATAACTGCTCTCTCATTTTTAATTCTTCTGGTGTGATCATCCAGGACAATCAGTCCAAGAAGATCATATATCAAGGTTCCAGTAAGCAGGGACTCTATCCTTTACCTTTGACTTGTACATCACCACCTACTACATCAGCGTTTACTACTACAACTGCATCCAGTTATGTGTGGCATTGTCGGTTAGGTCACCCGTCAAGTGTTATTTTCGGTTCTATAGTGTCTACTTGTTCTCTGCCTATATCTACTAAACATACTACTGACTGTACTAGCTGTCACATGAGCAAGTCTCATTGTTTGCCTTTTACGAGTTCTACGTCTTGTACCTCTCGTCCTCTTGAATTGGCCCATTTTGATGTCTGGGGTCCTGCACCCGTTTTATCCTTTTTGGGATTTCAATTTTATGTCATCTTTGTGGATGATTACTCTCATTTTACATGGCTTTATCCAATTAAACACAAAGGTGATGTATATGAGTGTTTTGTTAATTTCAAAGCCATGGTTGAAAAACTTTTGAATTTTCCTATTGTTTGTTTTTGATCAGATAATGGAGGGGAATTTGTTAATTCCAAATTTTGTCAATTTTTTGTTTCAAATGGTATAACTCATCAGTTTTCATGTCCATATACACAGGAGTAGAATGGTATAGCTGAAAGAAAACATCAGCATATCATTGAAACTACAATTTCACTGTTAGTAACAGCTCATATGCCATTAAAGTTTTGGTCTGAGGTAGTTTGTACATCTATTTTTTTTGATTAATCGTTTACTCACGTCATATCTTCAAAATCAGTCTCCATTTCAAATTTTATTTCATATTCAACCTGATTACTCTATTCTTCAAGTATTTGGTTGTCAATGCTTTCCATGGTTGATGCCTTATAACACTAATAAATTGGAGCCTAGATCCAAAGTTTGTGTATTTTTAGGTAACTCATCATCCTCTAAAGGGTATCGATGTCTTGAGCCAACTTCTAATCAAGTTTTTATTTCACGCCATGTTAGATTTTGTGAGACTGTCTTTCCATTTGCAGTCAATTCTAAATCTTCTCCATTGTCTGAGCGCTCACATATCTTGTCTGCTGGATGTTCTCTACCTACTCCCACTCTTTCTCTATCACCATTATGTTTGCTTCATACTATTTGTACTTCCAGTAGTTCTGATTCTACTCCTCCTTATTCTTCTAGTCCTTCACACACAGTTTCCTCTAATACTTCTTCTGAGTCTACACTTTCCTGTAATCCCTTACCATCCACGTCTTCAAATCCTTCTCCTCATTCTACTCATCCAATGACTACCTGAAGTAAATCAGGGATTGTCAAACCACAAGTTCCTTTTCTTTATATACAATTTCCGATCCTACTCAAATAGAACCTGCTACATATGCTTCAGCCGTTAAATTTCCTCAGTGGTGTGTAGCTATGCAATCTGAATTTGATGCTTTGCAGCGTAATAAAACTTGGATTTTGGTTCCACCACCCTCACAAGGTAATATTGTTGGGTGTCATTGGATTTTTAGAATTAAAAGAAACTCTGATGGTACTGTTGCTTGATATAAAGCACGTTCAGTCAAGTTGTCAAGCAGTCTACTATTCAGATTGTTCTTACTCTAGCTATCTCCAAACAGTGGAGTATAAAGCAGTTAGATGTCTCTAATGCTTTCTTACATGGGGATCTTAAAGAGAACATCTATATGACTCAGCCACAAGGCTTTGAGAATAAGCAGTTTCCCAACTATGTTTGTAAGCTACAAAAATCTCTGTATGGTCTCAAACAAGCTCCGCATGCCTGGTATGATAAATTGTCATCGTTTATTCTTTCCAAAGGTTTTAAAATGTACCATGCAGGCACATCTCTCTTTGTACAGAAAACTGGTTCTCATACTACAGTCCTATTAGTATATGTTGATGATATTCTACTCACAGGAAGTGATAGTAAGTATATTCAACAATTAATTACTGATCTTGGGACAACTTTTGCCATTAAGGATCTTGGAACAGTGCATCAGTTTTTAGGTATGCAAGTTACTCATACTTCAAAGGGATTATTTCTATCTTAATCTCAGTATGCAACTGAAATATTAGCTAGAGCATCCATGAGCTCTTGTACTCCAGCTCCAACTCCCTCTCATTCAAAAGAAAAGCTTCAAATATCTACCACAGATTTATTTTCTGATCCAGCTCATTATAGGAACATTGTGGGGGCATTACAATATCTAACAAATACTCGACCAGACCTTGCCTACTCTGTGAATACTGTTTGTCAGTTCATGCACTAACCCTCTAATAAACATTTTTCTGCTGTTAAAAGAATTCTTAGATACATCAGAGGTACTCTTCATCAAGGAATCTTACTTCAACCTGGAAATTTTCAGCTCACAGCCTCTGCAGATGTTGACTGGGCAGGAGATCCTATTGATAGAAGGTCGATAACAGGTTATTGCATTTACATGGGACATAGTCCAATTGTATGGAAGGCCAAGAAATGAGAAACAGTTGCTCAATCATCCACTGAGGCTGAATATTGCTCATTAGCCTATGCTGCTACTGATCTAACTTGGGTGAATATGATTTTTAGATCTTTGTTTATACAACCTCCTAGTATAGCTACTCTTTGGTGTGATAATAAGTCAGCCATAGCTTTGTCAGCAAATCCAGTGTTTCATGCTAGAACAAAACATATTGAGATAGACTTCCATTATATTCGTGAACAAGTATTGGCTGGGACTCTTAAGGTTCACTATGTTTCTACTATTCAACAAATTGCATATATCTTTACCAAGTCTTTGTCCACAGCCAGATGTCAGCAATTAAAAACCAATCTCATGGTTGGTGACCCACCTTGAGATTGAAGGGGACTGTTAAAGATGTATAATTGTAATTAGACAGTGTGTTGTTTTAGTATATTGTAGTTAACTGAAAGTCAATGTGGTTTAACTAGTCTTGGTTGTCTTATACAGTATAAATATTGTTGTACTCTTTAGATTCAATTAATGAATTGAAAATCACAGTTACTTTTTCATCACCACCCTCTCCCACTCATATTCACTCATGCATGATGCAATTGGAGACACTAATGAATTCAATATATACGGTGTTAATATAGTTGAAGATAATCATGGCTGCCAATCTTTTTGAGCTCCACAACCATTTCGATGAGCTTAGAGATGAGACAAACTGCTGTTTCGACGAGGTCGTGGATATCATAGTGTCGCTTAATCTGGTCATCCGCTAGTTGTGGCTCCATTCGCCAAGCCTTTCGCCGCCTCTTCCTCGGATGCTACTTCCGACAAGAGACATTTGTCTACAATGGAAACATGTATGATGGTTAGTGCATTATCTATACTATATACAATTATTAAAGTGACTATATACAATTAATAAAATGAGAATATGGTTTAGATTTTTATCGAATTAAAGAGACCTAAATTATGTTATGACCCTAAATCAAATTTAGGGGTTGTTTGGGTATTAAATTTTTTAGAAACGAAAGCAGAATTTTTGGAACAAATTCCAATAATTTATCATCGAACAATAATTATGGTTGGTAATATAATTTTTTAGAATGAATTTGAAAGTCGTATTAAACTCATTTTTTAAACATTAAATTAATATAACTCTCTCTCCCAAACTAGGATATTTACGTTTTGGTACCATTGCACTCCTTAAATTTGAGCCCTATCAAACAAGATCCCACATGGGTAGGTAATTTTAAACTTTTAAAGTGGGCCCCACCTATAGGCACGTTTCTCAATGCTAAAATCAATATTATAGGTAACAATTAAAAAACAACAGAATCTTTTATTCAGAAATGGTGGGCTGGGAGCTGGAATTGATAAAATCACCTCGCGAGGTAATTCCGTGATTTAGGTCAATTTCAGCTAGAAAGGCTTGAGATTAACTTTCGGGCAATTTTTTTATTTCCGCCCACTTTCTTCACCCAACCACAATGCTGATCATTCCTGATGGAATTAGGATGGAATCTTTAGAATCTTACACAAATTCCATACCCAAACATCCCCTTAAATTCCTACTTTAGTTTTGATTCTTAAATTAATTAATAGTTAGACTTCTTATTTAGTTAGAATTAGATTAAAGATAGTTTCCCTATACCATCTATATAATTATTAAAGTGAGAAGGGGGGCAAAGATTTTTACCACACTATGCTAATATTGCCTTTTGATTAAGACTTTCAATTAATTTAGAATTCAAGATACCTAAATTATGTTACGAGCCTAAATTAGATTTAGATTCCTGCTATCACATCCTCACATATAAAAGCATTCATATGTTCGAAAATAAATACTTGAACTGTGGTGGCCCATAAATTTCATTTAGCTAAAATTAACATATAAGAGATAAGATAATAAGCGTCAACGATTACTATGCATAGAGCTTATAATTTGTACAGAGTTTTATCTCCAAGCAGTCATGCCTTTATACATAAGTTAACATAAGTAATTACAAGCGGGTAGAGATTTTTACCATGCTATGCCTATAGTGCCTTTCGATGAAACTTTTAATTAATTTAGAATTCAAAAGACCTAAATCCCTGAATTAGATTGAGATTCTTAATGTCATATCCCTCACATATAAAATAATTCATACGTTTGAAAATAAATACTTGAACTGTGGTGGCCCATAAATTTCATTTAGATAAAATTAACATATAAAAGATAAGATAATAAGCGTCAACGATTACTATGCATAGAGCTTATAATTTGTAAAGAGTTTTATCTCCAAGTAGTCATGCCTTTATACATCAGTTAACATAAGTAATTACAAGGGGGAAGAGATTTTTACCATGCTATGCCTATAGTGCCTTTCAATGAAACTTTTAATTAATTTATTCAAAAGACCTAAATCCCTGAATTAGATTGAGATTCCTAATGTCATATCCCTCACATATAAAATAATTCATACGTTCGAAAATAAATACTTGAACTTTGACGACCCATAAATTTTATTTAGATAAAATTAAGCGATAAGATAATAAGTGCCAAGGACTACCGTGCATAGAGATGATAATTTATACAGAATTTTATCTCCAACTATCTCATGCCTTTATACATTAGTCAACATGAGTAATGTCAAGACTTTAAATGCGACAGACACATATAATTCATTCAAAAAAAAAATTTCACCTTTGCCTTTGCTATAACACCTGCATAATTTAGTAGATTGTTCTAAATTCTATAAACATGCTATTCAAGAACCTTTATAAATACTTGTAATCTTAGCATATAGTTATTCATGAAATAAATCAATCGACAGAAAATAAATCAATATCAGAGCAATTTAAATCTTTTCACAAAATCTATCAAAAAATAAATCATCCGACAACAAATCCATCCAGAATTCGTGAAACCTAATAGCATGTATCTTATTCTTATTCAAAACCAACCTTGCCACTACATCTGACATGCTCAACTTATGTCAAATTGCCTCTTCAATAACTTGAATCAGACATAAAATGAATTAGAAATATAGAAATGAAATTTTAGGAGTGTAGGGGAGCGGAAAAACTAAAAAAATCACCCCCATGCCCTATTTATAGGCTTAGCATGTCATTGTTGTGTCAGCAAGCACGTCGCACAGCCTGGTGTTTCCAATTGTTGCATGCGGCTTTTTTAATATTTTTCTTTTTCTTTTTAAAATCACAAAATTTCAAAACAACGTAAGTTTTCACCCTGAAGTCTGATTTGTGCATTATTGGTACCATTGATGGGTAGGCTATCTTTTACTTTTTAAGTGGGTTTGGCCCATATGACATACAATTCAAGACTTATTATGCTCATTTTTTGGAGCTCTATCATAACCCCAAGAAAGCTCGCTAAGTAAAATCTTTAAAATAAATAAAATTCACTAAAAACTTTTTATTAAATCGAGGAAATCTTACAAAAATTTCAAGGTCATTACACCTATTTTAGTACCGATTCTTAAATTGATTAATAGATAGACTTCTTATTTTGTTAGAATTGGATTAAGGATAGTTTCCTTATCTTATTATAATTAATCAGTTAGATTTATGAATCAAAACCAAAGTAGGAATATGAATCTAATTTAGGGTCATAACAAATTATTACAAAAATATCTCCAATAAGTATAACCTTTTAGCCGCATTTCGATTTCCTAGCTCTAATTGGTTTAGAATTTTATAAAGTTAAAAGCGGGCTGAAAGTTTTGCCATTATACCAAAAATATTATATGTCTACTCTTATTTATGGATTTGGTAAGATAATTAAATTTAAAACTTAATTTGCATATGGTAATATAGGACTCTACATCTATAAGTGCAATACATACATTATGCACAGACACTTCTACTAGTTCCTATAAAAGGGTATCTCTTCTCATCGCATTTGCTGTGGAGGCATCAATAGATGAGTTATGCCTAGGCCTCATCTGGTTCCTATTCTTCCAACTATTGTTGCCACTTGTCCTTCTTCCCTGCCGTTTTCAATTCACCATCTCTTTTTTGGTGAGTACAACTCACACATCTTATGTTTGCTTCATCTCTTTCTTTCAATATTTTTATAGATTAGTTTCAGGATGCATTCCATCACAGAGAACCACCATCATTCTTCCCTTCAATATTTTTATTGATTATCGTGTAAGTCCAGGTTCTGTAACATTTTTTTCACTAAACTAGGTAATATGGAATTTTGGCATCTACGGCTAGGTAATATAGAAAAATCTCTTAGGCAAAAAGCTAGCATTCAAAGTTCAATTACCCAACATTCATAGATTTGGGTTAAAAGGTTAGTGGATTGGTTTCTTAACTACTACTTTTTTTTCAAATATAGACAATTCATATAAGGATGAAGGGAGTGACTTATATGTAATCCCTAACAATGGTTGAAGGATCTTATGTCCCTTATTGATTGTCCTATTCATGTTTTCTTCTTCCTAGTAATTAGTGGACATGAAAAAAGGTTAGTGGATGGAGTAAAATTTCTAGATGATTGGCTTCTTTAAATATCACATTTTTTAGATATAGATAATTAATATGGGATGGCTGAAGTTCAATATATATTTGAGAACTACAGCTCAATTAGCTCGCAGTCAGATCATGGTCAGACACCGTGAAGCTGGCAAGGTAGTTGCCTACCTTCTTCCTAATCCATAGCAATGGAGAAATTATTGACTACAAGGCCATTCACGTTGAGGGAGAGCACATATGATACCCATAAAGAAATCATTTTTCTTAAAATTAAGGTTGCTATTAATTAGTTACTAATTACTAAATGTGATTGATTTCAGGCAATGGCAGATCCATGATTTTCAAACTGGGTGGTCAAAAATAAATGAGCTTAAAATATTTTTTATGCAACTATAAAATGATATAATTAGGTGTTAATGAGCTAAGTCGAGTATGAGTATTGGGCTGGCTAAGCTTAAACTTGAATAACTCAAGCTAGGCTCAAACAAGCTCAAAGTTTTTAGCTTAAGCTCGGCTTGAATTGGAAATCGAGAGCTCAACTCGAGATCGAGCTTAAAGTGTAAAAAGTGAATCATGAGCCTAGGCTTGAACTAAAAAAATTATATCTAAACCTATAATATATGGAGTATTACACATAGTAAGATGCTTTCAATATTAAATAATAATAAATACACTTCAACAAGTATTATGACTGCACCTTCAACAACTGATTATTGTTACTAGGAAAGAAGAAAACTATGACAAATGAATTTTAGTTATAGGCACTCCAAAAAGGCAGCATTACCATTTCCTCTCTTTTTGTGCATATAATTATTAAAAAAACTAGAGAAAATAGAAACCCACTTAGGCATTACTATTTACTTCCTTGTATCATCTTTTCTTTACATACTTATAAATCACTCATAAAAGAATTATTCAGCCTTAATATGCCTCTAAAAAATGTCACTTGTAAAAAGAGAAACAATTTGTAAACAGAGGCTGATCCTCAATATTATGTTTCAACTTTTAAAAGAATATTCTAATTATTCTTTTGTATACTAAGGTTGGTCCTTATAGTGTTATGCTTCTTTTAGAATAGTTCTTAGGTATCTTAATGTGATATCACGTTGACCCTCCGTCCTATTTTAATAACTCTATTTAGTTTTCAATGAAACTAATTTTAGTTCATCTTGAAAAACTAAATGGAGCTATCAATTTGGGAATGAAGGAGTATATTAGTGTTTGTGTTTTTAAATTTTTTTAAATAAAAACATATCATACATAGAAATTATACATTCATTACAATTTAATAAGGATATATATCATAGAAAATTATTATATGAGTTTAGGCTCACACGCGTCAGCTTAAACCTAGACATCTTTTAACGCCTGAGAATTTTTAAAATATTTTTTTAGAATATGATGATTTTTTTGCAATATAACGGCTATAAATAGGGGGAAATGATGAAATATAAAACATATGAAAATAGTTCTATAAATTTAAACATCACACATCAATTTTTCCCATCGAAAATTATTATATGAGTTTAGGCTCACACACGTCAGCGTAAACCTAGACATCTTTTAACGCCTAAGAATTTTTAAAATATTTTTTTAGAATATGATGATTTTTTTGCAATATAACGGTTATAAATAGGGGGAAATGATGAAATATAAAACCTATGAAAATAGTTCTATAAATTTAAACATCACACATCAATTTTTCCCATACAAAAAATTTCTTTTCAGCCAAACATTGTATTGCCAAACCAAACATTCTTAGGCGCTACTCAAAACTAAATGTACAAAATAAATTTATTGTGGTCATGGGCTTTAAATACAAATCTATCTTAGGTATCTCTAAGTATAAGTCCCATGAACAGTCCATAGTATGATCTAAAATACAAGTCTAGAAAGTATAAACAACTTAATTCTCATCTACCCAATATATCAGATCATGGCGAAAATAAAGACTCGCAATGAGTAAGAGTCAATAGAATTCAATCCACCCACAGAACAAGTGTCCATCTCCAAAGCTCTCCCTCACAAACCTATAAAAGCTTCTCGAACGTTGGGGCTAAATAATAGGAAAAATAAGTATTTTCATACTTAGTAGGGGAGTTCTAAACAGTAAACTCTGTAAATCTATATATAGATGCATTCATGCACTCAAATATGAAGCATAAAAACATACCAACACATCAGAGACACATAATATAACAATCATACACGTACATATACCATCTTACCATTCTTACACTTATAGCCATACATGTACCATCCTTACACTTAGAGTCTTACTCAAAAGATTTTTACAGTCTTCCTCAAACCATCTTACTTAAATTCTTACTCTTAGAAACTTACTCCTAGAGTCGTACTCGGAATCTTATACATACAGTCTTATAATCTTACAAACTTACTCAGAAACTTATTTAGCCATACATTCGTACTCATAATATAGACCATTAAAACTCATTACAATTAATAATCTCTAGTGTCGAAATGGAAAGGAATGTCACTAGAGCATCACCTTAACATCTAGGGAGTAACTAAACATCATAGACTTTTCTAAAGGCAAGACACACCTATGATCATGGGGCACAAAATCAAATAGGTAAGAGCAGTTCTATGATACTACTTACCTAAGCGTGCAAACGCCCATACTCTAGGGGTCATATAGAGCTAACTAAGGGCCATACAGTGCCAACAAAGGGAAAGATCATACAGTGTCACTCTTAGGCCATAATCTTACGGTGCTACTCTTGGGTAGAATTATACAGTGCCAACTAAGGGAAAAAATATACTTCACTCTCAATAAAGCATCAAACGTCTAGGCTTAATACAATACACAGACAAAATAAAAAATATGCATTGCTCTCAGCAAATCATCATACATCTAGGCTTAAATACAACATATAGATAACATCCCACATGATAAATATTATGACAAGACATGAGAAATGTTCAGTTGACTCAATATCAGCTCAAACACGGAACTTAAATTCATTGAAACATTTAGGACTCAAACTCATAATTCTATCATATTAACTTTACTTTTAAGTAATTTATGTAGGTATAATTATGTCATAAAAACTCTCAATCTTATAGTATACCACTAATCAAACCAAAGCTGAGCTTGTTCTGAAACCTAGTTCATTAGGGCAACATACTTTACTTAACCTGTCCATTTATAATCATAACTCACCACAAAATATATCGTTACATATTCAGTCTTTGTCATTCACCTTAAGGCCAAATCATCTTACTCGAAAATCATCAAACTAAGCTCCTCAGAGCCAACCTCAATTATCATCCTCTTACTTATACCTCACTTATCGTTCTAACTTTCCACTTTATAATATGTACATTATACATGTACAATTATGTTGTGTACTCTTGATATCTAACAATTACCCATAAAGCACCAAACCTTAAAGCCGCTTACTTGTTGAACCCCCAAAGTACGCTCCAATCCAAACAAATTCACTCTATCTACTACCATATGGTTACACATCCACAACAAATCCATACCAAATCCTCTATCACCTCTTACCATCCATTACCCATACATTTTCCCCACACATACATATCCATCGCATAGGTGTATAGCCATCATACATATGTATGTCCATCACATATAAGTATAACTAATATACACATAATTCTATACATAGCTTGCCAACATATTCACTAGCCATCACTAACATACACATGGTTCACATATATTAAACGTACTTTTAGCTCGCATGCACGTCATATGCATTTCAAACATACCGATTTTTATCATCTTTCACTCTTACATCATGCAATTAGAAAATCACATAATACCCAAAGCATTAAAGCATACAATCCTATCATGCTGCTACACATTCAAAGCATGTTATCATGAAATTACAAGTTCAAAGCTCCCCTACCTTGTAATCCATTAAGTTTGATAGCGAGTACACAACTGTGGAGGCACCAATAGAGGAGTTGGCAGCTAAAAGCATCACCTAGTCGAGAGAACTGCTATCCCTAGGTTTAGGAAGCATTGACAACAATAGCGGCAAAATGAGAGTGATACAAATCAATGCGGCAAAATTCGTGATCCATGGCAGCAAAATAGGGGTAGCCGGGAGAAAGGTCATGCCAAAGAAATGATAAGTGCGATCGGGAACCAAGGTGGATTAGCTGAAGGTTGGCTAGTGGCTAAGACATACTCTTCCAGCAACAAGATGTCAAAATCAGCAACTGATAGCATTGATTTTGTGTCTACAAGTGCCCACAAAAGGGACGAGATGGGTTGGATGTGTAATGTCCCTGATTTTTCTATGATTTTTCTATGATTGTTTTGCTATTTTTCTGATCATTTTTGCCAGGAAAATGTAATGCTTTGGCGTATTTGGCCTCGATATTTGTACATGTAGAGTCGGGTGTGGGGTCAGTCATAGGCCGCAAGTCTCGATGCGTGCTTACTGCTCAAAAAAGAGAATGAATGAGAGAGCAGAGGATAAGGGAGAAATATAAAAAGGAGGAAAGATCGGATCGGGCTTGACCAAACCAGATCCAAAAAATTTTAGAAGAAAGAATAACTGCCCCTTCTACATCTCCTCTCCTGTGACCGCTGGCCACAACCCCGGCCCCCATGGCCATACTGCCCCGTCTATTCCGATTAGCCTTCCCTTTCTCTATTTTGTGTTGTTCCACTGCGGCCGTGGGTCAGCAAGGGCCGGCTGGCTGGCCATAGCTCCGCCTTGAGTCGGCGACAACAAGATGCCATCCCTCTCGACCTCCTATGCCTCTCCTTCATTGCCATGTTCTTCTCTCCCCTCTGCCCCTATTTTTCTGCCCCCCCCTGGTCCTTGATTTTGCCACCGCTGCCAGTGGCTGGATGTAGTCGGTCGGACTTCGTTTGGCTCCGCCTTAGTTTGGCAAAGTTAGGGGGCCACCCCACCTAGCCTGGTTCCTCCTCCACCTTTGTCTCTCCTTTGCTTAGGTTGGACGCCTCTTCTCTATTTTGTCTCACTGTATTTTGGAGTTAGAACAGCCGTCGCTAACTGATGAGAGTCGTAGGCCACTCTGGGCTCCACTATAGCCTGGCGACAGCAAGGATCAACACACCTGGTCTGGCTCCACCCCTCTGGCCTCCCTTGCTCTATTCTGGTCCGCTCTCCTCTATTATGGTTTTAAATTCCCTCGGTTTTTCTATAGATGTGTGTTTTGGATTGCCAAAGAGCTATCACTGTCACTAGCGTTTGTCATTGTTCTCTATCAGACCCAACTCCACCCGGCTACTAGGGCCCTGGCAGAGCCGGATAGAGCCACCAGTAACCCCCTGCTCCTCCCCGTATTCCTTGGATTTTTTGCCTATGTTGGGCCACAGTTGTACTGTTGGGTGTAGACGCCTGTGGGTGCATCTCGGGTCGCAGGCACCGGTGAGCCACAGACCATTTGACCATTGTTGACTCTGCCCAGGCCTGGCAACAGTAAGGGCCATCCTCACTTGGCATGATTATGCCTCCCCTGCATTTCCTGCACTCCCCTGCTTGACCAAGAACCCGGGAGGAAAAAGCCCCCCATTTTCGGACCTTATGGGGTAAAGTAGTTATTATGGCTACTAGCCTCTAGCTAGTCTCAGGTCGGCGATGGTAGGGCCACCTCGCACATAATCCGCCACTTCACCAAACTGTATAGGGTGATGCAAACACCACTTCACCCTATATTGTGTGAGATGCACAACTGCCTGCACCATTGGTTTTTGGTTGTGGGCAGCACTCGGCGATGTCACCGCTTTTATTAGCCACCACTAGGGCCTTAGCCCTATCACCCTTTTGTGGGCCTTGGGTCACCTCTGTCCAACCCTCACCCCCGCCCCTTTGGGCCACGTGTACATGTAGTTGCTCTATGGTTTAGGGGCCGCGTTCGCACCACCTGACCATCGTATGGCTCTGTCACCAAATAGATTTGACACCAGAGCCCTCCTCCACCTCTCCTCCATCCTCGAGCATCGCCCCACACCCTCCGCCCTTTTGTGGGCCTCAATGATGTGAAATCAAAGCCATTAGGTGTTGTTCATGGCCAATTTTGATGTCTTGCGGCCGACCGAGTACTTCTCAGCCACCGGCCGACCTTAAGGAGTATACCTCGACTTTCGGTGCTTCCTAAACCCTCGGGACAACAACTCTCTCTAATTGGTAATGGTTTTGGCCGCCAACTCCTATGCCGATGCTGCCACCATCATGTGCTCGCCATCAAACATCATGGATTATGAAGTAGGGGAGCTTTAAACTCTTAATTTCATGATAGCATGCTTTGAATGTATAGTAGCATGTTAGGATTGCATGATGTGCATGTAAGCATGATTATATGGTATGTTGAAATGCATATCATATGCATGTGAGTTGTAAGTATGTTTTATGTATGTGAAATATGCATGTGCTAGTGATGCTAGCGAATATGTTTTTATGCTACGTATGTGTATTATGTATGTGCTAGTGATGGCTAAAGAGTATGTTGGTAAGTTACGTATGTGGACTATGTGTGTGAGCAGAAGTTTGGGCAATGAATGGTGAGTGGTGACAGAGGGTTTGGTATGAAGTTGGATGTAGATGGGGATGTGTAAGCGTATGACAGAAGATGGCAAACATAAGTTTGACAGGCGAGGTTTGGAGTGGATTGGTTTGGTTTGTATCAAAGCATATATTGGGGGATGGCCAGACAGTAAGAGTGTTGCATAATCGTACAAGCATAATGTACAAATTATGAAATAAAAAGTAAGCATAATTAGTGAGGTATAAGTAAGAAGGTGATAACGGGGATCTACTATGAGGAACTTAGTTTGATGATGCCGAGTAAGATGTTTTGGTCATAAGGTGGATGACGGAGACTGTATATGTAAGACTTTGGTGTATGGTGAGTAATGTTGTGAGTTGATCTGGTTAAGTGAAGTCTGTTGCCATGGCAAACTAGGGTTTTGGATTAGGCTCAACTTCGGGTTGATGAGTGGAGCACTGTGAATTTTTATGGCATAATTGTACCACATAACTTAATTTAAGCTTGAATTATAAGCAAAGTTAATGATAACGTTGTGAGTTTGAGACATGAGAGTTCGTTGGATTAAGTTTCATGTTTGAGCTAGCCGATATCGAGTCGGCTGAGCATTTCTCATGTCTTGTCAGAGTGTTTATGTTATGGGATGTTGTCTTTGTGTTGTATTGTACCCTAGACATCTGATGCTCTGTTGAGAGCGCTGTATGTTTTTTATTTGGTTTGTGTGCTGAATTAGGCCTAGATGTTTGATGCTCTATTGAGAGCATTGTTTAATTCCTACGCAAGAGTGGTACTGTATGATTTTGCCCAAGAGCGACACTCGCACTATAAGACCCCTAGAGTGTAGGCAATTATATGGCCCCTTATGTGTGGGCATTTATGTTTACACACTCAAGTAAGTAGTATCATGGAATTGCTCTTACCTATTTGATTTTGTGCCCTGTGAGCATTGGTGTGTCTTGCCTTCGGAAAAGTCCATGGCGTCTAGTCACTCCCCAGAGGTTAAGGTGATGCCCTAGTGACATTCTTTTCCATTTTGACATTGGAGCTTATTAATGGTAATGAGCTTCAGTGGTCGATAGTATGTGTACAATTGTATGAGTGAGTACGTATATTTTTGAGTAAGTGCAAATTTCAAAGCACAACTGTAAGAGTATGATTCTAAACCAGACTATAAAAGTATGATCCTAAGCATGATTGTAAGAGTATGATTCTGAATAAAACTATAAGAATATGATTCTGAGCAAGACTATAAGTGTAAGAATGTATGAGTAAGGTCGTTCGAGTATGTATAAATTATATGAATATGCATACGATTGTACGAGTAAGTTTGTAAGACTCTGATTAAGAGTGTTTGTGTAAGATTGGTTTGATGGTGTGTTTGGCATGATTGTATGCATATATATATGTAAGATTATTATATGCCTTCCTGCTTCATGTTTGAGTTGCATAAACATATCTATTTATGGACTTCCTGAGTTCACTATTTAGAACTCTCCTTTTGGGTATTTTCGTACTGAGTATGAAAATACTTATTACCCTATTTTTTTAGCCCCGTTGTTCGGGAGGCTTTTGCAGGTTTGTAACGGAGAGCTCCTGGAGATAGATGCTTGTTTCCATGGTAGATTGTTTCCTTTTGACTCAGGTATATCTTTGACTCACTGCGAGTATCTTTTTGTGCTACGATCTAATGTATTGGGTGAGATGAGATTTAAGGTGTTTATGTTTCTCGACTTGTAATTTGGATTAAACAGTGGACTATTTATGGGTCTTGCACTCAGGGATGCCTGAGATAGATTTGTATTTAAAATTCATGATTATGGTAATTTATTTGTACGTTTGTTTTCAAGTAGCACCTAAGGATGTTTAGTTTGGCTATATAATGTTTCATTGAAAGAACAAAATTTTAAATGGGAAAATTGATGTATAATATTTTAAATTATAAACTATTTTTATAGGTTTTGCATTTTGTTAATTTTCCCTGATTTAGAGTTGTTATATTGCATACATTTTTTGTGAAATTTAAGAAAATATAATGAAAAATCTTGGGCGTTACAGGATGGTGTCGGTAGTTTAAAACCTAAAAGGCTAACTAGGAGGTGGTGGCTAACTAAGGCAGCAACATCGTCGATCGCTACACACAATGAAAATAATTGGTGTAGGCAACTGTCTAACCAAAGGTAGTGTAAGGGCTATTGTGTAGAGAAGTAGGGTGTAGAAATATCATTTTTCTTTCTTCATTGGTGCATTTTGCTGTTAATGGAAAAGTTTATGAAGCCAATTCAATATTTCTATGATTAATTGGCTAAAAAATAAGTATATATATGAGTTGTATAAGCCTTATACTACCTTTAATTGGATAGGGAAGGTGGACCCCACCTAACCAGCATGAAAATCACTTTTTCCTATCCAATTATAATGGTATAAGCCCTATGGTGTAGAGAAATAGGGTGTAAGGATCTCACTATCCATGAAGAAACTAGTTAAGAACGTTTGTGTATGATGCATTTTGAGAGGTAAGTTCAGACCCTAATCATCTCATAAGAGTTTTTTATGCTCCTTGATTCAATGAGCTAAATATGAGCCACAAATTAGGAAGCACCACGTCACAATGGGTAAGAGCACTGCAACAGAGATGGAAGAACCGGGTTATCATTAACTTCGTGTTTCCTCCTATCCACTTACACATTCCCTCCTCTATGTGAAAATCTCTTGCATTCCTTGTCCCTGTTTACCCATTCTCTCCTCTATTGTCGGGAATATCTGTTCCCTCTTCCGTCACCAGGAAGATAAAAAAAAAAAATTGAATGAAGAGTAGCAGAGGTGGGCAACTAAGGTGGAGGAGCTAAGGAAAAAATGTTTTTGGCAAGCTCTTTGTAGAGTCCACCATCTTTTCCAGTGAAGTGAGCTTGGGCTCTCTCTAGCATGCCTTCTCCTCTTCAAGGAAAATGTACCCTCCCCCTCCTTTTGTTTCTCTCCCACTAACCCACCTCTTTTCTGCTCTATGTTTTTCTAGCTTTATTCGACTATGCTCATGGTCGTATATCTGCTTCCATCCGTCACTCCAGTATGCCTCTCTGAATTTTATTAGGCACCAGAGTGGTTCGGGTGCCTAGAAGCCTCACCCTAAAACAACGCTTGGATCGGCACTTGAAAGCAGTAATGACCTTGAAGATGGTACTGCAATTTTTTCTCTTTAAGCTTTTCTATGCATTTCGGATCAATGTTGGTGTTGAGAGATTTTGTCTGAGGTTCCATAGTGACTTATATAAGAAGATAGTTTATAGTTCTAATTCAGTTAATAATTTAATCTTTACTCTATTATATTGCGAGTTCACTTCAGTGTATCTTTGTAGGACATGATATTATGTGTTTCAGTGAGAACTCACTTTGTAATCTTTTGGAAGTGGAAGATATCTCAAACTTGGAGTGAGTGTCCTGTTTATCTTTTAAAAAGTTTTACATTAAGAATATTATGTTCATTCTTTAATTTGATATGCACTTATATTTGGCCTATGAATCTTGTAATAGTAAAATAAGCTAGACTAGAGGACCAATTGAGCAGACTTTTCTTGTTGTGCTGACTTGAAACTCCAGAGTAGCTACTTTTACTATGTTCTAAGATAGGCTTTATATGATCTCATATAAAAGTAGCTTCTGATCATGCCTTAAACACCAATGCAGCCTAAAGCATAAGGCAGGTGATATATTGCTATATCAGTTTTAGTACTAGTGTTCTTAAAATTTAGTGATATAAATTAGAGGACTTAGAGCAATGGCTATAAGGACATGCATATTGAATGGGCGAATTTATGGGTGCCTTATTTCAAAATTTAATAAGAATATGGGAGAGAACGTGAAGGGGCTAGGTACCTAAGGGCATGCCTTTCTTGGATAGAAAGCATTGGCTCTAGTATCTAACCCAATTGCTTTGATCAACCCAACCTTTTTTATTTTATTTGGGTGCTTATTCACTTTCTGTTCTTGTTTGAATAGATTAATTGATAGCAGACAAGTTCGAGCTCGCAGAAGGAGCAACCCAATACAGTGCAGTATCGTGCTTTTGCTTTATAGTGAACTTACTCAACAAGACAGAAGCTTCAAGTTTAATTTCCTAGAGGAAGCCCAGAACAACATCGTGCTGGACACCATATTGGAGGATCAGGGGAAGGATAATACAGTAGCCTTGGTAGGTTTTTAGCTTTTTTTTTAATATCTTCTGGTATGGGTTTTCTTATTCTCTCTCTTTCTCTCTCATGTTTAAACATAAAAGCCAATTAATAATTTTTGTGGCGTGATTAGATGGAATAAAAAAAATGGATCTTGCTCTTAAATCGCATACGCCCAAACTGATTTGAATGTTATTTGAAAAATTAAGGTTTTGTGGGCTTTTCTCAGCTGGAGGTCTACTTGATCAGCTGAACCTCGTATCTGCTGAAATTGATCCATTGTTATCTGCAAGCTTAAGTACCAAAATAATTATGAAATGAAACACATCTACGTAGAAACCCAAAGAAACTGTGTGGTGTTCTTCTGTGTAAACATTCTTGCTAGTAGTGAATTATCAAACCGTTGTCAAAATCCAAACGATACTCAGATGACATGGTGTTTATTAGGATTTGTGGGTGTGACTCTTTCAACTTTTACTACTTTAATGCCTCGCTCACTCTTTGAGGGTCAGGTCATGCACTTGGACCACCTTTCTTGGTTACAGGTATAGTTTTCAACTTACAGAAAATGCTTTGAGAAGTAAACTATTTTGATGTTGAAACTTATCAAAAGAAAAAAGATTCTGACGTTGAATGACGTTGAAAGGTAGGAGAATCTAGGCGAAGCTACGGTTTGTAGAATTAAATTGATTTTCTTTCATTGAGTGTACCTTGTCAAGATTTGATCAAAATATCTCTGACCATTTCCACTGGCATTTTTAGTTGACCAAAATATCTAGTACTCTCTGTTTTCTTTATTTTATTTTAGATAAAAATTCCTTAAGAGTTTTCAGAGTAAAAGATGGCTCTGACTTACATAATCCTGTTGGAAATCTGTCATTTTCGTTTTTGGCAAGCACATAGTGTCCATGAGAGCATTGAGCCTGAACTTTATCTGTTTCCGATGCTCAGCCTATACTTGAGACAAAGTAGATGACCTAAACAACATCATGTCCTATTATTTTTGTTGCCTAGTAGTGTTATCCACATGTAGTATATAACTTAAGTCTGTCTATTTGTTTTAGTGTATCACCTTTGTCTTGTCAACTTTAATTGTTGTTTGCCTGCCCCTAAGAAGTAGTTGCAATTTGGCCAGGTTGGCCACTGTCAAATAGCTGGGTATTGCCTGGTAGAAACTGTCAGCCACATGTAAAGACCATATGTAAGTTGTGCATCAAATATTTAAATCTTTGTACTAGTTCTGTTTTTAGGTAAATTTGTATGACATCCAGAATCCTTCATGTTACTAAGCACTTCAAAATTTTCAATGTGTTATTATCATGCGCTAATTTTTCTTCAATCTATTTTGTTACAATTTTTGGTTGAGAATCATTATACTTATACGCAGATTGGCCCATTTGTTGCATACAGTATTATTTTATCTTATGTGGGTATTTGTTGTATGTAGTATTTTTTTCATAATTCATATTGCTTGCGGTGGAATCCTAGGCCCATTTGTATTGGTTTGACTGATGCGTAGGAAATTTTATGAGATGTTTAGCAAAGGAATTTGTGTTTCGTAAATTGCTGGTAAAGGAAAGAGTTAGTAATTGAATATTTACACCAAAGGCAAGATATGTGTTTGTTTTTATCCATTTTAGCGTACAAGTGAGAGAATTGGGGGTTGTAGTTTTTATTTGGACAGCTCTGTAGATTTATTTTCTTACACTGGGGGCTGAATAGCCTGAAATTACGTGTGGTTCTTAATTTTTGGAAAATGATATTTTTACTCCTGATTCCTACACCTGCTGATGTGGCACCCAGCTAAAAGTTTTGGGCCTTCAAAAAAGCCTGCCCTCCCTCCTTCCCTCTTGAGGGCTCCCATCTCCTTCTTTGGAACCCATAGCTCATTGTTAGTTCTAACTCCCCCTACATTCGAGGAGCCCTTTGCTTGCCGAAAGCCCTCCAACTGCTGTTGCAACTGCTTTGGAGGCACCCTTTGCCTGCCCCTCCCTCCTGTTCAAGGCAAGTCTTCATCACCTCCCCCTTCCCCGACTCTCCTCCGACTACAAAAACCAGGGACCCGCCCTCCTCTCCTTCTTCCCCTTTCCGATTTGGCCCGGCTCTCCTTTGGCTGCATAAACCATCCCACTAGCCCTTATTTCCTTCCCTCCTTTCCGATTTGGAATCCACACGCCCGCCCTACTCTGGTAGGTGAATTCTACCTCCATCCACCGCCCTTCTCTCTCTCTCTCCCCCCCTTCCTTCCTATAAGATTCACAATCCACATGCCTGACCTCTGACCTAAAAACTGCCACACACCTACCTGCTCCTCCCCTTTCAAAATCCCCCCACCCCCTCTCTCACAATCCCTCCTCCCCTCTCTCAATCCCTTATCTCCCTTAAAAATTTCCCCGCCTCGCCTCTCTCATAGTCCCTCCTCCCCCTTCGGAATATTCCCCTATAAGATCCTTAAATCCTAAACCGATCTATTTATTTAATTTGATTATTATTATGTGATTTAGTGTTAAATTTAGGTCTGTTTGACTTGTTTTCAAATTTAAGGAGGTTAATAATGATTTTATTCGAAAAAAATTTCACTTTGATGGTTTTTATATTAAATTAAGTCAATTTAATTTTTTTTAAATTTTTTTGAATGTTTGGCTATTTTTCAAAAAAGTTAGGGTGTAGGTCTCGCCGTGAGCCCCACTTTCGTTAATTGGGATGTTAAGTCCCATAAGACCCTAAGACCATCTTATTCAGTAATTAAGTATTTTAAAAATTTTAAACTTCATTTTGGATACAAAATAAATAAATTACCCATTTTTAGTAGTAAATTTTATTCGTAGCCCAATTTTCTAATAGGTATACCCTATGACTTACTATAAATAAAAAGACATAATCTCATTCCTATTTGGTAAGGGCTGGAATCTGGAGGCTAAGAGACCCTAATCCTCATTCCAAACGAGGAAATGTTAATTAAGGTAAGGATTAGTCTTAAATTTCCATTAGTCACCTTGGGTGGGTTTTGCCTAAACTTTCTTAATCCCATATCTTTTAAAGTTAAATCTTGATTTTCATAACTAAAGTTTTTGATTTTAATCTCTATTTCAAACCTCTAATGAGGGATTTTCATCTTGGACCAAACAAGCCCTAGATCTACAAGTTTTTAAGTAATTTAAATTTTAATAATCAAGTTTATCAATGTATTAACAAAAACCTAAATGTCAGTAGGGATTTGAAGTTATTGCAGCTTCAAATTTGAACCAAGAACTCATTAAAAGTAAGGTTTTTCTTCCAAAATAGGTATGTGTTTTTGGATTTGAAGTTCATGATGGTTTATGTGGGTTTTGCATAAAATTGACCTTTAATGGTGGGTTTTGCAAAGCTTAATCTTTATAGTGATTTCTAAGTGTTTTAGTTGATAAATGACTAGATTTACCATTTTCTAAGCTTAGATTTCATTATAATGATATTAGTGAGATTTGAAGGTTTAAGTTTGAATTGTGTATTTTTGGTTTTGGGTTCAAGAGGAAGAAGACGAACCAAAACTATAGTTCTTGGGCCGTTTGAACGCCTATATTGCAGTTTAGTCATTTTACCTAATTTACTCATTTTAATGTTCTTCTTCTTAAATATCATCATTTATGAATATTATAAGTAATTTTTACTTGAAAATGCTACTGTGAGGACATGATTATGATCTTGAAAGTTACGATGATGTTCAAGTGTGAAGTGGATTACATGTTATTTGGTTTAGCATGTTATGATTTCTTATACTAAATTCATGTTGAGTGATTCTTCATGTCTTACTTAAGCTTTCAGCAAATTTATAGCGTGACTATGGACTTGTATGCTTTCACATGTTATGATTAAATTATGGGTGAATGATAGTTCCATAACTAGCTTAAGCATCCTAATAAGTATGTTTACCTAAGATTAGCATGGAGTGGTATTGGACTTTGATTTGTATTTTCGATGGTTTTCACCCATGATTTCAGTAAGGATGAACCATAATTAAATTATGATAGCATGTGCATGGTATATCAAATGGGTTGTTCATGATGTATATACCTATACTTAGAATTGAATGCTACTACCATGTACACACATGTGGGCAATAATTATGGTGATTGTTGATACATATGATTAGAAATGATGATATATATATGGCTGATGGGGAGCATGCTTTATAAATTGAGTTTCATGTAGCATTGCTCACGTATGTATCATGTTGGTATGCATCTTGCCATGGATTTACGAATGAGATTTATCGAGATTAGTCATGGTTGATCAAATGGATGTAATTAAGTGATATTGCTTACTAGATTATCGATCGATGACTTATTGGAATTGGTTGGTTTGAAAGGACATGATTTCAATTTGAGTTCCTATTTGGAACATGGATCCTCTTCGGGTTGAGTTGAGTTGATTTGAATGCATTGATAGAGTCATCTGGACCCTGAGGATCCAAAGTGGTATGTTTTTGTGCACCGGCTACCACGTGTTCTAAGGTTCCTTTGCGGAAATCCAACTCTCTCTGTCGCAAGAGCGGTCTAGGGTGAACACACTGCTCTTGGTCTTCGTGAGGAGAGCACACGTTCCCGGCTAGGACTGTTCAGGGCGAGCAGACTGCTCTAGGTTTCAGTAAGAAAATCAAATATTTCTTTGTGGATTGTCTAGGGTGAGTAGAGGGGCTGACTACCCCCAACACCCTAGGTTTCCCTTTAGGAAATCCGATTATGTCCAGAGTGGGCCAATGCCCTAGGTTTTCATTTAGGAAATCAAACAATATCCAAAGCGGGTGGTTTTCTTGTATTTCTCTCCATGATGGAGATATTCACCATTGTTGATGATGCATGTGCATGAGATAATATTATACTGAGTCGCACAAGTTATGTAGGGATAATTGAGATTATGTGATACATGTGAATATGGTTAATTATGCATGGTTATGTATAGTGTGTTTGAAACACTTGACATGCATGGTGAATTTTATGAATGAAAAATGAATATGCATGAATATGTATAGTGTGTTTGAGACACTTGCCATGCAGGATGAATGTTTATGAATGAGACTGAATATGCATGAATATGGATAGTGTGTTTAGACTCATGTCAAGTAGCATAAATGTTTATAAATGGGAATGAATATGCATGATCATGTATGGTGTGTTTGAGACACTTTTTATGCAGGATGAATATTTGTGATTTAGTATGGTTATTCATGCTATGGATATTTAAGTTTCGAAATACTCTTATGCAGGATGGTTATTTGTGATTGAGTATGGTTAAACATTAAGCATGTGATCATAAATGAGTTAATATGATATGTTTGATGCCATGTTGTTTTTAGATTTATTGTCTCGCAGTTCAAAACCTTGATGAGTTTTATACTCGCCCTATGTTCTCTGTGTTTTTTGTTTTGGGGCTGTATGGTGCGACATGTAGACGATCAGGTCCCTCTTTATGAGAAGCATGTGGATGATGGGCGGGAATATGCATGGGAGCCTAAAGATCTTATTATCTTTACTTGTTTATGCTACTGGTGTGTTAGAATTTCATGTTTGGTTGACTTTGTCTCATACTTTATTAGCCATTGTGGCTTTAGACCTATTTTAGATGTTATGACTTTAGCCATGTTCAATGGCTTAGTGATTGTAAGATTGTGGGTTTGAGGACTATTTCAGATTTAATGTCCTTTATATTTTTCCTTATTTTTCTTGCACAAAGATAAAGTGGTGTATTACTCTATGTGTGTTATACTCGTAAAGGGGTCAAGTCTTCCAATATTCAACACTTCATCGCCCTTGTGTGCTTTGACTGTCCCTTGGACTAGGTTCGGCTCGGGTCGGACAGGTGCCAGGGCCTGACGTCCCCCTCCCCCATCCTCTTTTTGAAGTGGAATTTGATTAAGAACTTCACTATTGGTGATGTGCCCATCAACTTCAATCAGCCGCCCACAGAGTCACAAGCACAGGACTCCATCTACTGCCTTGTGCAAGTACTAAAATAGGTACCATTTGTAACCATTTTTTGTGATTTGTGTCATTTTCAAGTTCAATAGTCATAGATGATCCTATAAAATGATTCATCGATCAGGGCAGTGAAGATAGTCTATTGCCCTCAAGATAGCCTTTGTATCTTTGTATCATATTTTGATAGGTAGAGTTCTTGTTGGAAAGGAGATATGAGAGTGAAGATAGTCATTTCACTGTAGTGAATCAAATAGAGTTGGAAGCTTTTTGGTGTTGATTTTTTTAGTATTTTTTATTCCCAATGGAATTTTAAATTTTGAAACAAATATTAGGAAGGTGTCCAAAGTGCAACATGGCCCATGGAGGTTTTGTGGGAGATGAGCAAGCCTCAGAATTTTTGGGGCTCGATTCCTGCAAATAGTTGCTAGACTAAATTATATATTCTATTTCATTATGAAGTTACTAACTAAAAATCTCATTTTGTTGCCAAAAACTGTTTGGCCTTGAAGACGATCAAACATAGTTCAATTTTGCATTATTACATAAAAAAGATTTACTCATTCTTGTGATGGTTGTTTAAATTTGAACCCTATAGATTTTAGCCTAGAGTAAATAAACCATGCATTTGAGTTTGTTTGACGTAAAACAAAGTTTGAATGTTGAAGACTTGGAATATAATTCCTATTAGAAACCCTAATTAATTCAAAATGGTGATGATGATTGTAGCAGCAGTGGTCAGCCATGGTTGTTTATTTTAAACGTGGTATCAATGCATACCACATCACCAAAATAACATAATCATATATTGATCTTGAATTAGCTCAAAAGATGTTTGTAATTTTGCAATCATCATCATATTAGAAGTCATAATAAAATATCAGGTCTTTCAACTTCTTATTCTTCAAATAGTCAAGTACAATAATTGCATGCCCTTTGTGTACATATTATATGTGCTTTGAATGGATGTGATTTAGATGATCTTCTAGAAGGAACCCAAGGCATTGTGCTCCCCTTGTTTATCTACTCATAAACTTATAAGCAACCTTAGGTTTCATTCAAGATTGTTCCTCCAAATCAATAATGGACTCCCATGTACACCCCATTTTTCGGTGTGACCTCAATATATATGCTTGATGTGGAGGTAGGAGTGTGTGGTTATACTCTACTTTAAAGTGTTTCACCTTCTACATGGATGTTTCAATCAATTCTATTCCAACCATGGCCATGCATCCTATTCTTGTCTCCAACTGTGGATTCTTAACATCTTGATCTTGTGTTTTCATCTTCACTCCTTCATTTGAACAACAAATACTTTTGTAGAATTTTGTCCCATTTTTGCATAGTGCCCTAATACTGAACCCCTTTTTAAAAGCATAATCATTGTAAAAAGCATATGTTACATCTTCATATTGGAAGCGCATCCCGGGGATTGCTATCTCAATCTCCTCAATCAAAATCTTTGATAATGCTTCACATTTGTCATCGTTATCACATGTCTCAATGACATCCTCATGCATGCATTCTGGATCACCTTCACCCACATTCATATAGGGTTCTTTGTCTCTCAAGGATTTATCATCATCCGATAACCTATAACATGTAAAAAGGAAAATATGTGAAATGCTTAAGAGCACTTTTAAACTTTAAATTAGTAAAAAGAAACTTATACCCATCTAATGTCGAAATTTTCTTGTTGTATCAGGCCAACTACTTTGGGAAAACATCCCATATCTACATGTATAATTGTCATAAGATGTTTGCCTTATGGCTACGAATTCCTTGTTCTAACAAACTTGTCTACATCATTAATTTGACGACATGAGGCCACTAAGGTAAGCAACCATAAGAACTAATTTATAGAAGAGAGTATTATATTATGCAATTCAAATAACTAATATACAAATCAGGCACTTAGGTAGGGGTGTTAATGAACCGAGCTGTATTAGGCTTTTATAGCTCGAGCTCGAACTGCTAAAGCTCGGCTTGAAGCTTGAAATTTTCAGCTCGATCTCGGTTCAAATTGAAAATCCAAAGCTTAGCTTGAACTCGAACTGAAATAAGTGAATCATGAGCTTAGGCTTGAACTGAGCTCGAACTAAAAGAATTATATATATATATATATATATATATATATATATATATATATACATATATTAATAAATATGAAGTACATGAAGTATTATCACACATACTAATATACTTTTAGTATTAAATATTAATAAATATATTTTAACAAGTATTAAGACTACACCTTGAATATTTGACTATAGTCACTAGGAAAGAAGAAAACTATGACAAATGAGTTTTAGTTACATATGCTAAAAAAATGCAGCATTACCATTTCCTTCTCTTTATGTACATATAATCACTAAAAAAGATATAAAAAATAAAAACTCACTTAGGCAACATTACCATCTACTTCTTCGTATTTTCTTTTTTTTACATGCTTATAAATCACTTATAAAAGAACTACTTTTTAGCTTTAGTATGCCTTTAAAAAATTCCAAAGTGCATGTAAAAAGAGATATATTTTGTTAGGTGAGGATGGTCCTAGTGTCATGCTTCATCTTTTAAAAGAATATCTAATCATTATGTTGTAAACAAAGGTTGGTCCCCCTAATGTCATACTTCTTTTAGAAGTAAAAAGAGTATATTAGTGATATCATGTTGACCCTCCGTCATATACTTATAATTCCATTTATTTTTTCAATTGAACTAATTTTAGTTTATTTTTAAAAATTAAATGGAGCTATTAATTTGGGACAAAATAAGTATATTAATGTTTGTCTCCAATATTTTTATTTTAAAAAAATATATATCATATATAAAAATTATATATTCATTACAATTTAACTAGGATATATATCATGAAAAAAAATGAGTTTGGGCTCACGTACATCAGCGTGAGCTAAGGCATCGTGTGCCATAAGATAGATTTCCGAGGGTGCAAAAAGACATAAACCAATATGCTTCCTGAGTTATGTGTGTTGTTAGATCATAATATGATGCACAACATCAAGGCTCACACAATCATGAGTAAGCTTTGGCTGATATAAACGAGTTTCATATATCATATATGATACATGGTATTGGTACATACATGTGATTATATGTTGTTTTATAGACTCCATCCATCCAAGATTAAAAGCTCTATTTGATTTTTCAAAATGAACTAATTAAATTGAGTTATTAATCTAGAAGGGAGGGAGCATGTCATAAATATATATTTAAATCAATAATTATGTTTATATAAAATATGCATATACATGTATTATTTATTATATATATTATTTATATATAATTTTAAAATTATATTCGAGTTCGAGCCAAGTACAGTCGAGTTCGAGTTTTATTTGAGTCAAGCAGGGGTTTGCTCGAACTCGGCTCGAGCCTATTCAAGCTCAAATTGTGCTCAACTATCCAGCTCGGCTCGTTAACAGCCCTACACTTAGGGATACAATATGACTGTAGGAGCCTCCTATTGCTAGCCCAAAACTATCATCACTTTTAATAATTTAGCCAGTGTTACTAATTTGCACTTCATGATACAACATTATTTGCCAATATAAATGTGTTATACATATCCACCTTCCTAACAAGTGAGTATACCCCATTATTTAACAACTAAACTACATTGATACACCTTGCTAAAATTACTACATTGACATTGACACACCTTGTAAAAAATACTACCTTGCAAAAGAGACATAGAAGGGATGATGGATGGACGTGGAGTGGTGGCCTAATCTTCCTACTCACGGGTGGCAGCCGCCGGTGCCGGAGTCAATTTGCAGCAATCAATGATTGGAAAAAAGCGGGAGATTTTTGGTAATGGAGACATAGGAGGGAATGGGTAAGTGGTGGGATGGGCATTAAAGTCCCTCTACATTTTTTCATAGTCAGTGTACCCAATTACTTCCTGAGCACTACATTTTTTCATAGTCAGTGTACCCAATTACTTCCTGAGCACTATATACATAAACAAACATATATTTATATATACGTATTATCGTTTTCTTTTGTGCAATGTAAAAAGGATTAGATTCAATCTTATAGTTTAGTTTTTTATTAGAAGCCTTCTTTTTGTTTACACTAGTACATGTGCACTTGCAGAATGCACGTGCTACACTCCAAAATATGGAAATTGAGCTTCAAGTTCAATATTTTATTGAAAACAACTCTATTTAGTTATATATGCTTAAACAAAATAATTGAAAAGGATTTGTCAGCAAAGTGGTGTGTTCTTGATTTGGTTCAACCCTTTTCAATTTGGATTGTTGGTTTTAAGCATAAACATAACTTTCACCATTATCCATATTTTCCTTTTGTGAAGATATATAATCATAGTTGACGTATATAACTAACAAATTTAAAAATCAATTATAATATATTAAGATGTTCAAGTAAACATTGCAGTATATATATCCTACAAAAATCCTATCCCAAATCGTATAAAAACATTTCATTTGTATCAGTCTTACTATTATCAATTGTAAATTGTTGCTATGCGGACATAAACTTAGTAAATGAGTTGATAGTTCTTGGAAGTTATAATTGATAGAGTTGAAATATGGAAAAATTTTAGGCAGTGCACAAGTAGCAAGCCAACCCATGCTCAAAGCATATGACGCATTTCACTTGAGAACAATTCTAGTACATATGCTAATATACTTTAACTCCTTAAATTCTAGAATTCTATTGCGCATCATTCTATGTTCCAACAACTATAAACATGCAGATATCATGAATTTAGTTCATTATTCCTCTATATGTGAAGCATCCTTCTATCACAAATCCTAGCTAGTTATAACGTTCAATCAACAATAATTTTTACTCGTTATCTAATATAAAAGTTTCTACATCACAAGGGTAGAGTGCAAATGCAAAAAAAAATTACCGTATAAAAGATTAAGCTAATAAGAGTTTTTTCCATATTGTCAGGCCAAAGAATGAAAAATTTCATATTCCCTGGATTTTAAATGAAAATGTCATAAAACCTAGAATAACACGATATAAGGTAAATTTAGGACTAAAATACCTCTGACCAGAGGTAGGGTTTTATATCATGTAAAACCCTCACAAAGTCGCATTCATTGGTATACGACTTCAGATGCTGGCGATTCCTCTGATTGAAAACCCTGTTCCGATTCAAAACTCCATTCCGATTACAAAGTACTCTTGTGGAGCACCATTCATACGGCGTGGGAGAAGATTTTGCGACCTATCCGACCAGACATGGAAGATTAGGGTTTTTTTGTTCTGGAACTAGTTTGACAAGAACAAGTTTGCGAAGTTGAGTTTTGAAACTATACACCCTAAAGGTGGTTCTTCTTTGTAGCACGGGTTTGGGTTTGTGGTGATTCGGGTAAAGGAATAAACTTTATAGAAAAGCACCGACCGAATGAGTGGTTAATCTAGCTCGAAGAATAGCAACGGCGGTTTTGTGGTAAGACATTTCGGATATTTGTATGCACAATTTTTGATTTAGCGTGTATGAGATCACACGATATAGGCAATCGAAGCAGACTATCGTTCGGTCAGAAAGATGATGAATCATATATCATGTGTTCAATAAGACACTAGACACACGATGTTCAACCATTATGATATCGTGTATACGACTTCCTCTTAGCATATGTTCGAGCACACGATAAATATACTTATCGTATAAATACAAGTTAGTTAGATAATGTGAATCAACGCGGCTATTGATTATGTTCACGACCTATTGACGGAAAGTCATGCTTACACTTGCCCCAGCAGCTCGCCGAAGCTCACCGATGGATGAATGTTCATCAACCATGCCATTCTACCAATATACACGTTGTCATTACCTACCTCTCCATTATAATGGATGCAAATACCGATCCTATCAATGATAGATGTGAAAGAAGGATCATTTATGTGAAATACAGCCTTTGGAGCACTCACACAGCGTCTGCAGTGCCAAAAAAACTTTTTCTTGTTCATCGACACTCGTCGGTGAGTCACCGCCGCTCAGCTCCCGCCAGCGAGTTCCATTCGCTGCCAATGACTACCAGCACATTGGAACGGCACAACATTGTTCCGGTGTTCATTTATTACTTTCTACATTAAAACTTGATATAGTAGAAACCTAAGGGCATTTTGGTCCACAAACAGGTAATATGGCATTTCCATTTAAAATCTAGGGAATATGAAAATTTTCATTCTTTGGCTAGGCAATATGGAAAAAACTTAGCAAATAAACATTAGTATGTACAGAGAGCATGATCTCCAATCATTATTTTACCAAGTTTTAAATCTGAATAGATCTATCAACTAAGATGATTATTATCTAGTACAAGAGACTACCGCAAATTGTGTATTATTAACAAATTTAAAGTAGCCAACTTCACTCATCATGGATAATAAATCAATTATAAAATCATATATTCATTACATAAGAGGAAGAGCAGTAAGACTAGAAACTAGCAAGTCAACTAGAAGGCAATGCTTGTTAAGGATGCATTATAATAAATCATGATCAAACCTAATGAAATTCCACCCAGCAATGCAGACCAACAAATAGAGAGATAATTGCTAGAATCAAAATAGGAAGTTGTAGATTAATCCAATTAAATATAGACACACTGAATGTACTTCTCTGCCAAATATGGTTCAGGTTTTTCATTTATTTATGTGAGTAATCTCATGGAAGTTGCTAAAACACATACAAGCTACAGCTGATGACAACTTACCAATTTGTGAAAAGAAAATTTTGAGGCCATTAGAGGATACACAATACTTTCAAATGGAGGACATTACAATTTTGAAAGGGATTGTTCTTTTATAAGCTTCAAAGAACGGAGAAATGTTGTATAAACTAAAAATTTTAACACTCAAAATATGTGCTTTAACGCCTGATCTCAAATAGACACAAATCTTAGAAAGACAAACATTATCTAAACGAAAATTAGAGAAGGCAAATGTATGAAGGTGGCAAATGATATAAAAAATAGTATTTTTTTCCAATCTGGCATCACGGTGATTCGAGGGCAAAGGTCAGTGGGAGGAGGCAGGTTGTGGTCTAGTAGAGTGGGGAGTAGGATTCAATGATCGACGCCACCAAACTATCTCCCACAACATCCTGTGAATGTGAGTGAGACATAGAGAAGAAGAGGGGGGGAAATAGAGATAAGAAAGGAGAAGGAAATAGCATAGATGAGGGAGTAGACTATAATAAAGTTTAAAAGCAGACAACAAAAGAAAGGTGGGTCAAAGGGAGAAACGAGGTAGAGGGCGGGTTTACTCGAAAGAGGAAAAGGCGTGCTTGAGAGAACCCCATCTCACTTCACTAGGAAAGATGGCGAACTCCTCCAAGAGCTCATACAAAAATGCTTTTGCCCTAGCTCTTCCATCATAGTTGCATTTCTTTCAAAATGTTCTCAATGACAAATGGATCTTCTCAGAAAGATATGGTGCCAGAGGAGGGATATGTATACAAGGAATGGAAAGGCGGGAGATTTTCATATAGACTACGCTATTTGTGTACTAAATTTATTTAAGATTATGCCTTAATTCCAGCTTGAATTATCAAAATCATGTTTTTGTGTTGAAGGTGGGTGGAATTAAAAATTTAACCCCAAAGTTGATTCTAAACCGTTTTAAGCTAGAATCGACTAATTACCTATTGAGGTGATTTCGTTGTTTTCGACTCTTAATGCCCATTTTAAAAATTACAAATTTCGTTATTTTTTAAAGATTACCTCTCATCTCGATTTAAGCCTCAATAAATGTGTTGTACATATAGGGCCCATTTTAAAAGTTTAAAATTACTTATCTTTATGAGACTTTATTTGTTAGAGCTTGAATTTAGGTGCGTAATAGTAACAAAAACTTGAATATCCGAATTCGGGAAAGAAAGTTATATTTGTTTAAAGTTTTAAACTGATTTTGATACAATATCCAAATTTATTCTAAGAAATTTTATTATAAGCCGTAATTCACATTTGATAGTAAATATTTAGAATTAATTCTAAAAACTGATACTTTTATTTTTTAAAAAGCTAAAACCCAAAAAGTCAACGTTCTCAACTTCCACTTTTGTTTCCGAAAAACCTAACACCCAACTAGCCAACGGAGGATATATAAATTAACGCTAACCTGGTTACTCTCTCCGTCTAGGTGCAATTTCCCCTTGCGAAGTAGCCTGCTCATTGACCCACTTTTGAAAGGTAAATTCAGACCTGATCCGAATCATGCATGTCCCTATCAATAGAGTCAGTGGGGGCCGCTTCCGCCCCAACCCCGGGATTAGATCATGAAAAGTCTCCCCCTGGATACAATCTCCAGACACAAGTGCATGAGACACAAGTGCTGAATCATTTGCTATGGAGTAGATGTGAAAGTCTCCTCGGCCTGGGTGGATACATACCTGGTCAAAACTCAAAACCACACACCAGTCACCAGCCTTCTAGACGCCGACGAGAGGTACGGTTCTTTTATTTTAGGAAACTGATATTCTAATACCCTGACTGATTCTCACGCGTGTAATTTAGATAGCCAATGAGCGCTTGTGTCTGATGCATTTTGATTGCGAGGTAAGTTCAGGCCCTATAAATGTAAAGTTTGGACCTATTATCTTAAAATTGGCCCCACTTTTTGAAATGAAGTGCCTCTTCATCTAACAATAGCATTGCTCGCTCCAAAAAGGGCTATATATATATATATATATATATATATTAGCTCGCGTTCCCAACTGTGGTATCCGATTCATCTTCTTTCTCCTAAGTTTTCTGTCGAGTGTAACTGAGGTATATATCTTCTGTGTGCTTCGTCACTTGCTTTCAATACTTCTACCGATGAGTTTCAGAATACCGTCCTTCACAGAGAATCACCATCACTCTTCCCTTCGAATCTTCATCTTGTCATGCAACATTATTTGAACGCCACTAAACTTATTCTCTCTCCTCTCCTCGCCATTCCTAGGCCAGCTCTGTTCCAATTCTTCCCAGTTATCAACTGAAACAGGGAATCCATTTCCAACTTTGGCTATCATGCCAAATGGAACTATTAATTTAGGACGGAGAGAATATGTTGTTTTCATTTCGCTATGTTTGTTTCCATAATTTGTCCCACCGCACGCAGCAAGTGGGCAGATTTAGGTAGTCCCACAAATTAATTTTGTGGCCTAATCCTTAGACTATTTATGCTCACTAGCTCATGTAATCATGTTCACCAAAATATTTAGATTCTTGCTCGTTCATGCAGCAAATCAAGAATAGAAATCCACAAGGAAGATGCGGAATCTTGATGAATTCTTTGTTCCCGCGTTTGTTACTCACTTCCTATTTAATACGCTGCCTAAAACGGAGGCTGGGAAGGTAAAGTTGAATTCAATTGACTTATGCATCTACGGTGAAAACTTGGGACCATGACTTAGCTAGCTTGGTTTGCAACTCTAGCATCCCATGCAGGAACACGGAGAAAGACATGAGGGTGACGCTGAGGCCGGTTTGCGAGAGGGCCATACTAGTCCCAAAGCTAAGGTGACACCACCTCAAACCCTGCAGGCTAGTATCACTAAACAAAGTCTCTAGGCCTGACCAGGCTCCTTGACCACCATCTCACATAGGGCTACGAACATGGTTTATAAAGAGTAACTCCATCTATGTACAACTACATCCTATGTACCATGTTTGGAGTCCTATGTGGGCTGATCACAGGGTTCTAGTCATAGAGTTGCTCAGGAAAAAAATTTCAATCACAAAATTTTTATCATTGTAATTTTTGTAGAAAAAATTGTTTGTTGTCACCTCGTTGGTTCGAATACTGTAAAATTTACTTTTAAAAGTACAACCTATAACTTATGTGTCATCTGATCGATCGGCCTTTATGGAATAATATAGGGTAGATCGTGTTTGTAATTTTTGTGTACTATTTTTTTTTTATTTGATGAGAAGTATGCATGTAATATTACTTTCAGGGGGTAGAACAACGAATTGCCCGACAAGCATCCCCACCAATTGTTCAACCAGTTGCATCAACAACACTGCTTGATTTGGGAACTAGTGTTCACGCTGCAGTTTTAGAGTTTGGAACAAAGATTGGATCTTTGGCAACTACAATTTCTGTGGGTGCTATGTTTGCTATGTTAAGTAGTCTCAATCGTGCCCAAAGCACAGGTCTAGGCGATACGCTTCTCATAACAGCTTGTGTACTGTCAATGATCGCCTCTTTTGTTTCTGGGGGAACCCTGCTGCTCTTCCCACTCTTCTCTATCCAAGTTTTCCAGCCAGATGACCCAGAATCAAACAAGAAAAACAAAATGATCCGAGGCATTGCAATAAGTGCAATAGGGTCCCTCAGTTTGGTCGTTATCTTCGCTGCAGTCATCATTGTCCGGAAAGCTTATTAGTACTGTAGAAATGGTTTCTGAATTTCCTTATGCTCACTTCGGTAGGAGCTTTATGTGTGTAATAAAAGCAAGGGAAATGTGTGGTGGAGGAAGGGGACTACTATATAATATGCGTCTAATAAAAGCTAGGAAAATGTGTGGAGGAAGGGGTCTACTATATATACTATGTGTGTAAGAAAAGCAAGCATCACTTTGGTTGTTGTCTTCGCTATATTTGTTTCCAATGCATGATTTCCATATTTTGAACTTAAAACTTGGTTTCACTAACCTCTGATGCATTCACATCCCGTTTTCCTCCAAAAGATTGTTAAAAAGATCAATCTTAGAAGAAGAAAAAGAGCTCAGCCCCCGTACAAGGAGAGAAATTGTCCGTGTTCACGCATTAACGCTACCTAACGGAGCCTCCATCTGGCTTCACCCATTCCAAACCTGCCCCTTAGACCGGACTCCTCTTGACCGCATTCTCCTTTGATGTCTGCGAATCTCTCCCCTCCCTTCCTCAGTCGCCCTCATTGACTGTCACAGGTAACGCTGAAGCTGGTGATGCTGGGTTGCATACCTCGTTCAAGTCGTTCTCCTCCAAGCGTCTCACCGTCTCTGGGCTCGTCGCAACCCATGACGATCGATGAGGGTGGGTCTGCCCTCATCGAGGGGATCCAGAGGGCGACGTTGAGATGAATCCCTCGTTCAAGGTGTCCTCCTCCAAGCGTCTCACTGTCTCTGGGTGGGTCTGCCCTCATCGAAGGGATCCCAGAGACATCCACCCCAAAGCCCACCCGCGAACCCACCTCCCCTGTCACCTCTCTGAACTGGGTCTGCCCCCACTTGTGGTTGTCCTCGCTTCCATTTCTGCTTCCTCATCAACCGCAGGAAACGGGAGCCTATTTACAAGCCCTCTATCTGCCCGCTTGTGGTCATGGCTGCTTTTGACCTTCCTATTGTCTAAGATCAGTTCTTCCTGCAATCCTGCCCCCCTTAAGATCAGTTCGTCTCCCTTTGAATCACTGCATTGCTTTCCCTCTTGGTCAGGTTTGCATCTCTGTGTTGAAAGCAAATCTCCCCCCCTCAACCAGGTTTGCATCTCCTTCCAGCGCCTTCGTCTATTACTTCTATTGCGTCATTATTTTACCACCTTATATATCCCAATTATATGGTCTTCATTGCATTTCTATGTTTTGATTTATGATATAAATACAATTCCTCTTTTACATGACAAAAATTATGTTTTGTTTTTCCTTGTTTGGGTTGGTGAGTCCTACTGATTTTTGTTAAGTAGAAAGGAGGCGATGCTAGCTTGTAGTTGTTTTCTGCTCATGTTTTGTACTTGCTTTAAAGTCATTGGATTCTTCTAATTGTTGTAACAGATAGTTCTCTCTCATATCTAATGAGAGATAGAGGGCAAGTTTTTCTCATTTTTATTATTTTTACTATTTCTAACTTATGAGGATGTGCAACTTATTTTTGTTTTTATATTTTCTTCACAGATAGATGTTCTCAAGTGTCAGTTTAAATTAGATTTGAGTGTGCTCATCATCAAGTTGCTCCTCAAAGTGTATTTAGTCAATTTAGCCATGCTTGATTATCCTTTTTTAATATTTTTCTTAAATAATTTTTTCTAGGTAAATATTGATTCTTTAGTTGATGTTAACATTTATTTTACTACTACGCAGGGAGAAACAAGCATTTTCAACACAACTCATTCTTATTACGATACTTAATTTTTCTACCATGCTAAATATTTTACTGTTAGTTTATCTCTACTAATGAAATACAAAATGCTACCATGCTAAAATTATAATTTATGTGGTCTATGTTAATATAAGATATCTCTAGCTACTGCTTCTTATAAGATACTAGGCGTCATAATGTCTATTTGCAAATGCACAATATTAAGATCCATTTTTGGCTTAATTTAATTTTGAGCCTATGCGTTCATGATTTATCATTTGTCTCTCTATTCTTGGTAATTATGAATTATAGCATGTGGTTTAGATAAAAATATTTTTTTATTATACTCTCTTTTGATACTATTATATAATATGCCAGGATTTACCCAGTGCATTGCTAGGTCATTAGTGGTTGGACATGCATGAAGGGCATGCATCTTTAAAGCGCTTCCTTGTCGGTATTCTTTTCGAGATTGTTATGTTGGTTACTGTGAGGTGATTTTTGTGCTCACTTTTGTCTGATGAAGCCATAGATATGAGTCATAATCATAAAAATAATTAAGTAGATTTGAGTATTATATATTTTTAAATGAGGGCAATCGATTGTTTTTTGACACTGCAGTTTTAAATTTTGCTGCTAACACTTAACACTTCTTAAGACAACCGTGTGGGTTTTCGATGTTATTTTCAACGAGGGGCTTTGGGATGCAGGTTTGGCTCAGCCCAGTTAGCTAGATGGGCTAGCCTAGCCTAGCCTGCCCCGCATGCTAGACCATCGATTTCGGGTTACAGCCGGCGTGGCTTGCTCCCTTCAAGGCTCGGGCTGGCTCAGCCCACAGGCTAGCCCAACGGGACCACCATGACCACCTAGCCGCGGCTAGGAGAGTTTGGCTACGACGAGGAGAGCCTAGCTGCCAACCACACTATCTCTTGGTTGGGATGGCCATGGCCACGACCAGGTGCTCTTAGCCACTACGACCATTTTAAAAAAAAATTGGGGTGGGCATCAGAGCCAATCCACTGGAGCAGGCTAGCCTGCTCTAATTGTGAACCATAACAAGCCCAAACTAGCTTGTTGCTACTCCTATTGATAGATCATTGCTTAGAACTTAAGGAAACCAAGCTGCTAGCTTACTAGTGCGTCTTATATGCTTAATTTAATATCTTCAGATTTGGTAATTTGCATATTCTTTTAGTAAAGTATTTGTTCGTTAGAATCATGACTCCAGGGACTATTTGGGTGTAGAATTTGGGTAAGATTCTATGAATTTCACCCCAATTTTATCTGAAATAACCAAAATCTTAGTTAGGTGCAAAAGGTGGGTAGAATTAAAAATTTTGCTCAAAAATTGATTTGTTGCCATTTTCAACTAGAATAAGTTAAAATTACAAAATCACCTTGCAAGGTGATTTAGTCGATTCAGGCTCCCAACCCCCTATTTCAGAATTAAAGATTCTCTTATTTTTTTAATTATTACCCCTCATATCGATTTGAGCTTCAAAAATATGTCGTATAGGTGAGACTCATTTTAAAATTTAAAATTACCTACCGATGTAAGATGTCATTTGATAGGCCTCATCAATACAAGTGTAATAGTACCAAGAACTTGCATATTCAAGTTTGAAAGAGAAAGTTATATTAATCTAAAATTTTAAAAATGAGTTTAATGCGATATCCAAATTTATTTTAAATAAATTTTATTACCAACCTTAATTCTCATTCGATAGTGAATCAATAAAAATTATTCTAAAAATTCTACTTCCGTTTCCATTTCTAAAAAAATTGTTATTCTAATTCCCTGCCTCATTAATGGGACTACTCCAGCTTCATGTTCGTTTGGTAAATATGAGAGGAAAACGAGATCTTACCATGGATGGAAGGAGGAAGTGAGGGAAAAAGAAAACAAACTGAGATTGTCGAACAAATGAGGTGCAAATGCATTATTTTGCATTTAGAAATTGGCCCTAGCCACATAAAAAATTAGGGGTGGTAATGGATAATCAAACAGTGTTGATTTGTCGGATATATCCAGTTTATTTGATCGATTGACCAACTGACCAAACCACGTCCGAGTGACCAATTGTATGTTTAAAAGACTTTACCGTCTGCGACTTCCACTGCAAATTGTAACTCAATACAAAGCCATGAAGATAAGCAATTAAAAAATCTTACCACTTAAGGCCATATACAACAAGTACATTAGGCCTGCTACATAGATGTAAGGTTTCAGTTTTTATCTTTGCCACAATCTAGTATTCAAAAGATTTACTTATGTATAATTCCACACCAATGCTTAACATAACATTTTAGGCAATACATTTGTGGGGTGACAAATACAACAAACGTAAAAGAGAACTAAGATGACTCTGACCAGGCTAATGTAAATGAGGAAATTAATAAACTTTAAATATATTGGTCCCATAGAATAGAAAGGGACAGTTTAGTATCAGAGAATTTCTGGAACCTCCCACCTCTTCACGGTAATTCTTATTTATATACTCCCTCTATCCTATATCAATAGCTCTATCTAGGCAGAGAGATACAGATTCAATGAGCTGCAGTTCCTTAGTCGTTAGATCAAGATGATGGATAACTAAGGAGCTACAACTTTGGCTAGACATCTTCTTTTTTAAAACTAGTTCATTTTAAAAAACCAAATAAAGTTATTAATTTAAGACAAGAAATATATTTCTTCTCAACGATTACGAATACGGATAACTAGCACAATCCCAACAGGAATGAAGATGGAAATTAAGATAGCAACCATCCCTGTTAAGCCCATTGGAATCATCATGCATGAAGTAAAGGTGAGAGCATAGGCTATTGTTCCAAGGACAGCACACATGAAAAGGTTGATGATGCAGATTGTTGGTTGAACATAGGTGCGAAGGAAGTATATTATAACCACAGATGGACAAGAGATAGGCGTGTATACACTGTGTATGCCTTGAACATGACCTTGTGTCTGAGAGATACATTCTCATTCCCAAAAGGGCTGGCTAAGACACTGATGATGCCTACCCAACATGTTACTTTAAGTTGATTCTTTATCTTGACAACTTGATCATGACTATGAATTGGTTCTGCTGTTTGGCTAACCTGAGTTTGATCCATATTTGCATCATTTCGAGAATCACTTTCCTGCATCTTCAGTTTAATTACATTGAAGGATGCTGATGCAGGCAGTACAAATTGAAACAAGCTTTCAGAACAGATCTTCAATCTTCACTAAACCAAAACGAAATTATAGAAAGAAAATGAAGAACAAGATGAGATTTAACCTCCCGTTAAATCAGCTGCTTCAGCTAAGAAACATAGCACAAGGAAAACCCTCATTTGGAATAACCAAATACAAATGAACAATCATCAACTGACTCTCAGTTATCTCTAATTACATTCCCAAATCTATTTATGCTAGCATACACGCTTTGTAATGAAATCGTGATGGAAATGTAGATTGAATTTGACACCGTGAATCTCAGCTGCATCTTGTTGCTGTTGAAATGGCTGAAGAAAGACGACGAGTAACGAATTTAACAGTTCCTTTGTTTAAACACAAATGTCTTAATTTCCCTTCACTCATTCCAAGAAATTACCTTCTTTACCAACATGCATCCATTGGGTTCGTTAGTAAATACCGGAACTACTCCTACATATTATAACTCCATTCACAAGTGTTTGATGAAATGCCAAAGCTATACTTCTTCCATTCAAATCCGATTACAGTTCCAGCTTAGCTCCTGCATCAATCCCTCCTACCCAACAAAAGCTCAACCTCAAGCTGAAAATCAAGAGTCGAGAATCACCACATCATTTTCATAATCTATCACCCCATCTCGAGCTTAAAAGCAGATAAAGATCTTTAATTGGAACTGAAGGAATAAAACTGAATTGGTGGAGGTTCTTCAAACCAAAGTATAATACTTAGATGAACTAAAAACTGTAATTCTTTGTAAGACTAAGTAGGTTTGTTAACTAGAAATACTTCTGAAACAAAAACCCAAAGAAAAATTCTCATTTGCAAAGCATCAATGAACCGGTTTCCTTTCTAGACTCTAAATTTTAGAGTCATGAGAACTGCTTTGAGTAAATCCCAATAATGTTTATGTGAGAACCAAATAATATCCAAGATAAGAGTGATTTGGTTCACTGTGATCAAAGAGCATTTGTTACAGTCAAAAAATTCATCAATCTCGAAATGTTTTCCAAGCATGTTCGAAGTACTATTATACTGAAATTCCAGCTCTACTTCCATAATGTTTGCAGCCAATTTCATATGAAATAGAACATACTTGATGAACCATGAAATCAGATTTCTCTATAACATTTAGAATTGCTTCTATTTACCAATTTGGACAAAAACTAGAACAACCATACTAGATTTTGATTGCATACTATTTGCAACAAATTCAGTATGTAGGAAAACAAACTTACTGGAACAAGTAAGTAAAGTTTCCTGTACCACCCAGAATGATTTCTATTTACCACCTTTAGCAAAATCTTTACTATCAAGTAGTAATATATGAGAATTACACTTGACCATTTGCATTTTCAATTCCTTCAAAGAGATTGAAATGACTGCCTTCAATCCAAAATTTTGTCCAGAAATTTTCAAAATAACTTTTATGCTTTTCTTGTCCATTTTGGAATTTGTTAACATATTTTGAACTGAACAGCTACCAGAGTTAATCCTGGTTTTAACTAAATGCGCTACTGGCCCAACTGATATAAATATAATACTTTTCACAAGCACAATGTAGTTCTTTTGTTCTTTCAAATTTTCCACATCTTTCAAATTGTTCACATCAGTCATTCTAAGTTTACTTTGTAAGGAAGAGAGTTTTTGTGAAAACTGGATTTCCTTCAACTAAGTTATGTATGCATTTACTTTCTCAAGGATTTCCTTCAACCCAGTAGGTGATATCCTTGCCACCATAGCATTAGTTACCTGCAAAATCTCTATTAATTTTTTCACTAAAGGTTTAACTTGTTGTGAAGTTTCTTTCTGCATTTCTGCTTCTATTTCCTATTTTTGTAAATTTTCTAACATACAAAGCACCAAGAATTGCTTCTCTTCTCTCTCCAATTTGCTTATCAATATCATTTATATTACAAAGTCTTATAAGTTTGATGATTGCAAACTCACTGTTCTGACTCAGGAAATATTTGTATCCATCAAGAAGTATAAGTCCATACTTAAAACTAATAGGTATTTCACCAGATTTCTCCAAGTTTAACATAGATGTAACAAGCTCTACTACATGAATATGTTGTGCCACAGATTTAATAAACTTGGACTCAAGAACCACAAATATTAAACCAAATCCAATGTTGTTCAAAACCAATGTCCATGGTTTCAAATAAAACTCAACGCATAATCTAGAGCAGTAAACAGATAATTCTGGCTATAATACTCCTCCTTTCCATTTCTAAACTAATGCATTATCTTTACAGAATCTCAGCATGTATAAGTATTTGAAAATACTCAATGACCATGCTTTCATCTTCATACTCCACAAATTTTGAAACGCTCCATGTTTCTTTAGCTTTCAAGGTTCAAATGTCAACTCAAGTTACACATTCAACTCAAGAACTGAGTTATTACCATAAACTGAGTGATATGCCATTAACTCTGAAAAATTAAAATATATTTCATCAACACTTTGAGCTACAAAATATATTTTTATTTCCTCCACTCTCGAATGAGTTAACAAATTTTGGATCTCTTTGGCAAACTGTCGAACACCTTGAATGTAATGATTAAAATTCAGAATTTGTTGCACCAAAAAATTTGCTAAGATATATTTTCCCTTCAAAAGAGTTTCAGTTTGGACCAAATGAAAATAAACTATTTACTGCCTTTCATTTGCATCGCTTGTATATATTTATACCATGCAAAAATTCTTTCATTTTCCAAACAAACAACTGATTCTACTATCATATTTTCTACAAACAAATGGCATATATAACACATACCTCTATGCAAATTTAACCATGGTGGTTTTGGTGGAATTTGTATTATAATTGTCCAAAGCATAGTTCAAAGTTCATCAACTCAAAAATGTAAATTGGAGATAAAAATACCTTGATGAGGCATAGACATTATAGGATAGAATATCACTTGCCAAACATCCTAACTATGATTGAGCAACAAAATTAAATCATCCAGGTCAACTTTTATAGTTTTGTCATTGTCAACATTAATAGAAAATGAAGGATTTTCTTCCACTAGTTTTCTTGGTTTAATGGATTTTTAGCTGAATTTTCACTATCCAATTTGAAAGTGTCAGTTGGATTGTATTCATCAACAGTTTTCAAGTTGTCAGTTGCTGAAAAATCTTCTACTAACTGACATACTAACAAATCTGAAGTTTTAGACATTTCTTTGTCAGCTTCATATTTCTAAGTTTCATTTTCTTGCTCTGCTACTTCTTCCTTTATTTCACTTCCTGAATTTGAATATGTAATATGTGGAGAAAGTTGTAAGTCTTTTATTTCTAACACAACTTTGGGATTACTAAACTCTAATGAAGAATTCAATGTTTTAGCTTGGACAGATTTCCCTGTAATCCACTTTATTCTTTGAAATTCAGTCTCTTACAACTCAATACAAGCAGATAGACTATGAAACTCTTCCACAGATTCAGAAACGGTATTAAAATTCTGTTGGCAACTTTGATATTGTCTAAAAATAGACTATTCATAATCAACATGTGGAAGCTTATTTTTCAATAGTTTCTTCATGCGTGACCAAGACTGAATGAGATGTTTACCATTGTTAATTCTGTCTTACTAAATTCAAGTCCACCAACTTGATGCCCTTTTTTTCAATTTACTAGCCACAATCTTACACTTCATATCATTTGGAACCTCCATATAGTAGAAATAATGATCTACTTCATCTAACCAGTCTAGAAATTGTTCCATACACATGTTCATTCTCACCACTGGAATATATATCAGATCCTTGTTGCGGTGTTGGAGCTCTTTGAAATCGAGTTTAAGGTCGTCCTGCTTTCTCGGATCTAAAACCTCATTCCTCATAGTAAACTGATTTGAGTTCACAGAAGTATTTAGAAACATACTCAGGTTTTGATTCATCATTTCCATCTGATTCGCCATGAGTTGAAATGTCTCTTGAAACTGTTGCTGCAGATTCTTCATGTCAACCATGGAAGGAGCACTCGACACTTCATTCCAATCGTTTGCTGCCATCGAAGCCAGCAAGATTAGCTCTGATATCAAATTTGATGCAGGCGGCTCAAATTGAAACAAGCTTTCAAAACATATCTTCAATCTTCACTAAACCAAAATAAAATCACAGAAAGAAAACAAAGAACAAGATGAGATTTAACTTCCCGTTAAATCAGCAGCTTTAGCTCAGAAACAAAGCACAGGGAAAACCCTCATTTGGAACAACCAAATACACATGAACAACCATCAATCAACTCTCAACTATCTCTAATTGCATTCCCAATTCTATTTATACTAGCATACACGCTTTGTAATGAAATCATAACGGAAATTAAATTTGAATTTGACGCCGTGAATCTCAGCTGCATCTTGTTACTATTGAAATGGCTGAAGGAAGACGATGAGTAACGAAAGTAACGGTTCCTTTGTTTAAACACAAATGTCTTAATTGCCCTTCACTCATTCCAGGAAATTACCCGCTTTACCAACATGCATCCATCGGGTTTGTTAGTGAATACCAGAACTACCCCTGCATATTATAACTATATTCACAAGTGTTTGATGAAATGCCAAAGCTATATGTCTTCCATTCAAATCCGATTACAGTTCCAGCTCAGCTCTTGCATCAGATGCACACCAACCAACTTAAGAAACAGTACCTCAAAAGTAGACACGTCTCTGTTCATCAACTGGGAGGTTTCACATTGAATCTTATGTAGTAGGGAAACCAAGTCCAGCTTTGTATCATTGTCCACTCTATATCTAGTAGGACTAGAAGAATCTTGAAAGAAGAAATTTGAGTTACTTTCCATTCATTATCGCTACTGAGAAAGTAGGACGACAATCACCTCAGCAAGGGAAGCATTTTCTATGCTCCCTAAAAAGCATGAGCCGAGCGTAAGGAATGTCTAGGAGTTATCGATTTTTAAAATGGACGGCGCATACGATAGTACACGATAACGCAAGTAATGCATGCAGTACCACATGCGCTGTCAATTTTGAAAATCAATGACTCCCAAGCGTTCCTTACACTCGGTTCATGCCCGGCGTAAAATATAAAAAACGCTTCCCTCAACAAGCACATTCAAAGATCTTGCCATTATAAAAGACTGACTTTCTTGTAAATTGTGACGAGCATAGTGGACTAGCGCCGTGGGAGATATCTAATCGGCACTTTTCTACGACAATAGCAGTTTGCTGTCTATTTGTAGTAGTAGCATCTGATCGTACCTACTCTCCAGACAAAAAAAAATTACTTTAATGATCAGATTGATTATGTAGCTAATCAAACGCTTCATGTTCATGTTTCAAAATATAGAAAACCTCTGCAGTGAGATTCTCATTGATCACTTCCAAGGGAACCTTTGGAGGGACGACGAGTGTAGTTCCCATCTCAAGTTGTTTGCTTCTTGCAGCATCAGCCGTTCCATCATTACCCTGTTCAATAATCATTACCCAATTACTAAGAAAACATAGAAGAATCCCATGAGTAATCCGTGGTATTCCTGTTCTGCTTCTGCATTTTGTCCACATCGAAAAGAAACGTCGAGGATTAAGAGAACACTGAAAACAAGCATGGACGCGTGGACTGAGAGAGCATCCATGGTATTCCTGTTCTGTTTCTTGTTTTCAATCAAATCATTATGTGGTATGGCAATATCAGTTTTATACAACCAGCTATAATATAAGGATACAAAGTAGCTCGTGGAAGACCAAGTAAAGCAGGCCGTTAGCTCCACAATGCAGGAATAAGTTGACCACAGAGTCAGCCTAGGAACAGAGCAGATCTCTCTGTCTTCTTCGACTGGAAGATGAAGCGGAGGTCGTTTTAAGCAGAAAATATTCGCTCCAATTGTACTTACAGTTGTTTTTTAACAGCCAATGTTATTCTGGCTAAACTGGAAGGACCTCTTACATGAAGTTGTAGTCTGAATTGAGCATGATTGTGTGACTTTGTTTTTGCCTTACGCTTTTGTGACAGGCAGATGCAATATACCTTATCCAATGAAAATTGATCTTCTCGCAAAAGCAAGCATCCATATACAAAAGCTCTCGGTAACAAACTTACAAAAACCTCCCGAACATTAGGGCTAAAAAGAGAAAAAATAAATATTTTCATACTTAGTAGAAAATACTTAAAGGAGTTCGAAATAATGAATTTTGTAAGTCCATATATAGATGCGTTCATACAACTCAAACATTAAATATAAAGCATTCAAAACACAATAGAGTCGCATAATATAAAATCATGTGCAACTATATACTATCATATTATTCTCTTTACACTTATAGTCTAACTCGCATAATACTTACACTTATAGTGTTACATAGAATATTCTTACAATCTTACTTGTACCATCTTATTCAAATTCTTATTCTTACAGTATTACTCAGAAACATACACTTGGAGTCTTGTTCTGAAACTTACTTTTATAGTCTTACTCGGAATCTTATACTTATAGTCTTGCTTAGAATCTTACGAACTTACTAACTCGTACATATTATTGACCACTGAAGCTCATTATAATTAATAAACTCTAACGTTAAAATGGAAAGGAATGTTATTGGGGCATCACCTTAACCTCTGAAGAGTGACTAGACATCATAGACTTTTTCTGAAGGTAAGACACACTTATACTTATGGGGCACAAGATTAAACGGGTAAGAGTAGATCAATGATACTACTTACCTAAACATGTAAACGCCCACACTTTAGCAGCTATACAGTGTCAACTAAGGGCGCAAATCATACAATTCCACTCTTATGCCAAAATCTTATAGTGTCAACTAAAGGCAAAAACATATTAACACTCTCAATAAAATATCAAACATCTTGGTTGAATATAACACTAAGACAAAATTGAAAACATACATCACTCTCAATAGAGCATCAAACTTCTCAGCTTAGATATAGCACACATACAATGTCTCGCAAGATATACATCTTGACAAGATATGAGAAAAGTTCAACCAACATTATCGGGTAGCTCAAAGACGAAACTTAATTAGTCAAAACCCTTAGGTCTCAAATTCACAATACTATAATATTAACTTTCCTTACAATTCAAGTTTGAATTAAGCAATTTATGCGGGTACAATTATGCCATAAAGTTATATAGTCTTACTAACCAAATCTTAGCTAAGCCCATTCTAAAACCCCAGTTCGTTAGGGCAACATACTTCATATAACACATTTATCTCATAATCATAACTCATTACACAATAAATCCTTGTGTATTATTACATTCTTCGCCATACACCATATAGCCAACTTATCTTACTAAAAAATTCCCAAACTATGCCCCTCAAATTTTATTTTGTTATGAACATCTTACTAGTACCTTACTTATTGTTCTTACTTTCTATAATGCCTAAAATTTTTTATCACATTTTCTTAAATTTTACAGAAAAATTTTGCAGCATAACAACTATAAATCAGAAAAAATGACGACATACAAAACCTGTGAAAATAGTTTTCTAATTTAAAACATCAAATATCAATTTTCTCCATACAAATATTTCTTTTAATCAAACATCCTTAGGCTCTACTCAAAAATAAAATACGAATAAATTATCATGATCATGGGTTTTAAATACAAATATATCTCAAGCATCCCTAAGTGCAAGTCACATAAACAATCTAATCCAAATTACAAGTCTTACAAGTCCAAAAAGTATAAATATCTCAAATTTCATCTCACCCAATATATTAGATCGTGGCATAAGTAATAAAGACTCACAATGAGTCAAGGATATACCTAAGCCGAAGGGAATCAATCCACTCAAAGGAACAATTGTTCATCTTTAGGAGCTCTTCATCACAAACCTGTAAAAACCTCCCGAATATCGAGGCTAAAAAAATAGAGTAAATGAGTATTTTCATACTAAGTAGGAAAATACCCAGTAAGGGAGTTCTAAAGAGTGAACTCAATAAGTCCATATATAGATGTGTTCATGCAACTCAAACATGAAGCAAACAGACATATAATAATCATGCACATACACATACAATCATTTCAAATACCCTTACATTTACTCTTAATCAGAGTCTTACCAACTTACTCATATAATAATATGCTTACTCATATAACTTACATATACTCGTATAATCTTACTTGTATGACCTTACTCATACAATCTTACTCGTACAAAAGAGAACTATGATCTTACTTGAACTGATTTTATGAGGAGTTAATGGTGACGTTTGTATATAAAATTTGCTAAAAATTAAAAAAAATAAGAGAGAAAGAGAGAGGAAAGAGAGAGAGGAGAGAAAGAGAGGTAAGAGAAAGGGGAGAGAGAGTGTGAAGAGAGAGAGAGAGGGTAAGGAAAGGGTAGAGAGAGGAGAGAGAACAAAGAGATTAAAAAAATAGCCTATTTGTGACACTTAGTAAAGAGCATCGCAAATATGTATAATAGTTGCGATGCCTATGATGAAGTGTCGCAACTATTATACTTATTTGCGATGCTCTTTGTTGAGCATCGAAGATGCAACGCTCTTTACTAAGCATCGTAAATAGGCTTAATTTTTTAAAATCTTTGTCTTCTCTCTCTCCTCTCTCTCTACCTCTCTCTCTTTTCACTCTCTCTCCCTCTCCCTCTCTCCTCTTCTTTCTACCCTCCCTCTCTCCTCTCTCTATCTCTTCACTCTCTCTCCTTTCTCTTCTCTCTCTCCTTTCTCATCCTCTCATCTCTTCTCTCTCTCACCTCTTTGTCTCTCCCCTCATCTCTCTTTCTCTATCTACTTTCACTCTCACTCCTCTCTCTTCTCTAGATCTCTCTGAACTCTCTTTTTCGTCTTTCTCTTCTCACTTAGTAATTTCTCTCTCATCTTTCTCTTCTCCCTTCACTCCTCTCTCTCTTACGCACGTGAACGTGAGCCCTAGAGGAGTAGGGATAAATTAGGAAAATTTTATTTGCTTTTTCTTTTTTTATTTATTATATATAAAAGTAATAAATATTAAATAAAATATATTATATTTGAGAACTTTTTTTAAAAAAAATTAATTTTTTATATTTATCAATTTAAAATATTTATTTATTTTAAATAAACTAAAATAGTAAAACTATTAGCGACATTTTTATAAAATCGTCGCTAATAGTAATAATATTAGCGACATTTTTAAAAACAAGTCGCTAGTATTAATTTTTTTTAAAAAAATTACTTTATTTTATTTGTGATGTATTTTTTAAAGTGTCTCTAATAGTACAACTATTAGGGACACTTTGATAAAAATGTCACCATTATTAATACTATTTGCGACTCTTTTAAAAATACATAGTAAATAAAATAAAGTAATTATTTTTTAAAAATTAAGACTAGCGACTCTTTTTTAAAAGCGTTGCTAATAGTGGTAATATTAACAACGTTTTTAGAAAAAATGTCCCTAATAGTTGTACTATTAATGATGCTTTATGAAAAGTGTCGCTAATAGTTATAAATTTTGTGACACTTCTATATGCGTCACAAATAGTAGTTTTTAGTGGCACTTTGTATTGTGTCGCTAATAGTACTTTTTGTTGTAATATGCATGTACAATTATGCAATGAAATCCTTCAATGTTACACTCTTCAGTTAACCAATCTGAAGCTAAACCCATTTTGAACTCTAGTCCATCAAAGACACCCATTTTGAAACTCTAGTCCATCAAAGAGAACATACTTTGCTTAATCCATCCATCTCATAACTACAACTCACCATATATTTCAATATATGGATTCAACATACCCTTACATAGTCATACATTGCATGTCATTCACCTTGTGGCTAAATCATCTTACTCAAAACTCATCAAACTAAGCCTCTCTAACCTAACTCCAATGATCATCAAACTCTTACGAATACCTTACTTATTGTTTTTACTTCTTAATTTATAATGCATACATTACGCTTGTATAATTATGTTGTCCAATCCATAAAATGCTTCAAACCCTAAGTTTGTTTACTTATTGAATCCCCAACATACTATCTAATCCAGACTAATCTAATTCAATTCTCACCCATCAAACTTACACCCTTTGACATTTGACATACTGATATAGATCTATCTCAAAATCGATATAAAGCCCATCCATCACAACTTATGGTTTATCACACATGCATCTGTCCCACGCACATACACATATTCATCATACATACACATCACATACTCGTAATTCATCAAATAGATACCCACATATTTCTTAGTCACCATAATAGCATATATACAATCCACATACATAACACATACTTAGAGCTTACATGCATGTCATCTGCATAAGCAAGCATACCATATTTCATTATTTTTCCTTCTTACATCATGTACTTGGATCATTCATTAACATCTAAGGCATTAAATCACATAATCGTAGCATGCTATCATGAAATTATGAGTTCAAAGTTCCCTACCTCGTAATCCATGCAAGTTTGATGGCACACACATAATGGTGATGGTGTCAGAAGTGGAGTTGGCATCCAAAGACATCACCTCATTGAAAGAACTGTTATTCCTAGGGTTTAGAAAATGCCAAAGGTAATCTCGGAAAGATGGGGGTTCAACTGCACTCTAGGCAAAGCATTTGAGGATCATAGCAACACACAAGGGTTGTTGAAAGTAGGGTCGTGCCAAAAGAAATGGCAAGTGCGATTGAAAATCAAGGTGTGCTAAATGGAGGTCGATTGGTGGTTGAGAAGCACTCGGCGGTGCAAGATGCCAAAAGCAGCCACAGACAACATCTAACGGCTAGAATTTCAAGTCGACAAAGGCTAACAAGAGGGGCAGAAGGCATGGGTATGTGCACAAGGACTGAGGAGAGGTGGAGGTGGGCCATCAAAATTGGCTAGTGGTGGTGCCAGTCAATTTCATATGGCACAAAAGTGGTGTCTTTACTCTAAAATGCATGTGTGGCCACATGCACACATGGCCAAAGGGGCAACCAAGGGGGAGGAGGAAGCATATCATGGGTGGGGGCGATAGTCCTCGTCGTTGCCAAGCCAAGATCAGTTGAGCAAATACCTGAAAAAGGTCAATCGATGGTTGGTTGCGACAAGACGAGAAAAGGGCAGAGGTGGGGAACATATGCGAATAGGAGTATAACATGATTGAATAGGGGATGGCCCATTGTGCCAAGGCCACTTAGCCAGAAATGACCCATGGCGACAATGAAACTGTCATTCAGTGATCGGTTTTGCAGTAATCTAAAAACAGAGGAGAGTTTTTCGCTGATGGGGTCAGAGGAGGGCAGAAGGAGGCTGGAAAAAAGTGGAGTGGGGACAGAAGCAATAGCTTCTCACTGTCGACTGGCCAGGGTGTCACACTCCTAGTTTCCACATATATATCTTTTAGTAAAATACACATTTTCCTTCCTTTTTAAAAGAAGATATCAAAAATCTCCATCCCTTCTTGCCATTGCAGCTATAAAACATATGAAGTAAATAATTGAAATGAACAATTAGGGGTATGAGTATTACAACTTTCACAATCATTTGATGTGATAATAAATAAGAATCTATGTAGCTATTATATTAAAATATTCACATGATTCACAAGTTCATCGTTGTTTGTTAACAATACCTAAACTAATGAAAGAAAAATGGCACATCACGTGCCCAGTCAATCATAGCTAGAGAATCTCTATAAATGCAGAGTAGAACTTCACTACAACTATGACTTTCACATTACCTTCAAATCTTGACCCGAACACCTACACCACAAAGGATACTAAGTATATAGGAATACTTAGTGGGATAGTAATCTTAAATAAACAAAAGATTTGATCAACATGCCATTGAATTCTTGCTAGAAAAATAAGTTGATGCATCACATTTAAAAGAGTACATACCTTTAATGCTAAACATTTCATTCATAAGCAAAACCCTTCCAAAAGGTTCTTTACACACGATGACCCTATCTAGGAGCTCTAGTCTACTAGATATTGGGCCATTACATTACAACCTCAATGTTATAAAGTCTACATCTCCCCATCTAGGCTATAAAGTAAAGGCTCACTAGGGATCACGGACCCTAGTGTTGAGATTCTGACTTTTCATGATCATAAAAACCTCATATATTGTGTTGAATGGGACTAGTCATCTTTTAATGATTTAGTTCATTCTAACATGACTTTTGGCCTAAGGAAGCAATTCTACACAACAACCATCCTTAGAGAGTCTAAAGACCACGGTCATTGTTCATACCAAACCCTTATGTCTACGTGGATAATGACTCACTTTTGAAACTAATGCACTAAGGGTTCTTGGACCTTGTATGCCATATACATAGTCTTTTGGATACCCATTCATCACAATCAATAGTCTCATACATATGTATTGGGCTTTACTACTCTAAGTACTACGTGCATAATTGATAATTCATCCACATCACATAACACACCAAAAGCCATGAAATATCAATTATAATTGTTATACTATACCCTAGTTATATTCACAATGAAATCCACAAAACACATATTTCATCGGCAACCTTGCCAATATGTCGATTACCCCACCGATGACCATTGGTGAAATCATCGATACGTCAAACCCTACCAACAGTACCTATGAGGTCCATTGGTAACCTCATGGATAGGTCGGTGTCCTGGACGATAATTATCAATAAGTTCACCATGTTGAACCTTACCGGCAAAATCTATCGATGACCTTACAGATGGGTCGGCACCCTCACCAATGACCATTAGTAAGTTTACCAACATGTTGAATTCTACCGACAGTGGATATATTTGATGATGGGGTCAACAAATTTTAGAATCATTTAAATATGTGAGGCACATTTATTTAACTCCATTAAATTTTAACAGTTAATTTGGAGCTAAAACTATGAGTGGCTTTAATGAATGAGTCCCACTCATCAATATGGCCCCCCAAATTTTACATGGACTATGCTTCCATGATTTTCCCACTCATCCCCCGATCTCATGGTTCCCTTTGATAGTAACTTGAAACAAATGGGTCTCTAAAAATTCCACAAGAGAAACATAATCCCATGTCAACCGAAACTGTTTGGGATTTAATGATTGTACGACCCACTCATTTAACCTTTTCAACTTTCAGTCATTGATTTGGGGTTAAAATTTTGACCATCCCTGATGAGTGGGCTCCACTTAATGAAATGAGCCCAAATTTTACATGGTGCCAGCCACCATAATTTTCCACACAACCCCCTAGGTCTCATGTCCTTTTTAAATGGTAGTCCTACAAAAATGGTCTTACAAGAATCAGCCTTACATACTTGCATGAGTTTGATCGTAGGAATTGCAGCCATTTGATGGTGCATGTTACTTAGAGGGAAAGCGTCCCTTGAGTAACGGGTACCATCGAATATGATGCTCCAGCTCAAGCAATAACGTGTGAGCGTGAGCTCATGTTATGTTAATTTTTTCTTATATATATACTACAAAAAAAGGACTATTAGCAACGCTTTACAAAGCATTACTAAAAACTACTATTTGCGACGCATAACAAAGTGTCACAAAATTTATAACTATTAGCGACGCATAACAAAGTGTCACAAAATTTATAACTATTAGCGACGCTTTTTGCAAAGCATCACAAATAGTACCCCTATTGGCGATGCCTTTTAAAAAGTTACGCTAATATTAATAATTTTTTTAAAAATAAAATATTTAGAACTAATCGCTATGCTTTTATAAAAGCATTGCAAATATTATTACTAATCGTGACGATTTTACTAAAACATTGCTAATATTTATACTATTAGGGACATTAAAAAAATTTGTTGCAAATAAAATAAAATTATTTTAAAAAAAATATTTAACACTATCAGTGATGCTTTTTTAAAAGCATCGCCAATAATTCTACTATTTGTGACACATTTCAAAAACATCTCTAATTGCTTTATTATTTTATTTTAAAAAACATCTCAAATATAATATATTTTATTTAATATTTATTATTATATATATACTAAATAAATAAAATTCCCCTATTTTATCCCCACTCCTCCTCAAAGCTGGAGAGAGGAGAGAGAAAGAAATCAACGAGAGAGGAGAGGGGGAGAGAGAGGAGGGAGAGGGAGGGAGAGAGAAGAGAGGAGAGAGAAGAGAGAGAGAGGAGAGAGAGAGGGAGGAGAGGGAGGGAGGGAGGGAGGGAGGGAGAGAGATAGGAGAAGAGTGAGAAGAGCGGAGAAAAGGGAGAAGAGAGAGAAGAGAGGAGAAGAGAGAGAGAAGAGAGGAGAGGAGAGAGAGGGAGGTAGAGAGAAGAGAGAGAGAGGAGAGATAAAGGGAGAATTTAATTTAGATTTTTTAAAAATTATTTAATATATATTATATTTTTAAATTAATAAATAAAATTAAAAAAATAATATTAGCATTGCATAGCAAATTTATGTGTCGCTACTACCTAGCGTAGTAGTGACGCATATATATGCGTATGTGCCCCCACTACGCAATGTAGTCGCAACACATTTTGTTATGCATCGCTAATATATTTATTATTAGTTTTTAAATATAATATATAATAAAAGAGAGGGGGGAAGAGAGAAAGAGAGAGAAGGGGAAGAGAGATGTATAGAGGGGAGAGAGGGAGAAAGAGGAGATGAGAGAGGGTACAGAGAGAGATGCTTTTATTATATATTATATTTTAAAATTAACAAAAAAATAAAAAATAGTAGCAACGCATTAATTAGCTATGTGTCGCAAATATTTTTAAATTTTTTTTTATAAATTTTAAAAGATAATATATAATAAAATAGAGAGGAGGAGTGAGAGAAAGGGAAAAGAGAGGTAGAGGGGGACAGAGGGGACAAAGGAGAGAAAGAGAAGGGGAAGAGAGACGGAGAGAGAGAAAGGGAGAGAAGGAGAAGGGGAAGGGAGGGAGAGAGAGAGGATGAGAGAGAGAAGAGGAGAGAGAGGGAGGCAGAGAGGAGAGGAGATAAAGGAGAAGAGAGAGGGAGGGAGAAAGGAGAGAGAGATATAGAGGGGGATAATTTAATTTAATTTTTTTTGGAAATTTTTTATTATATAATAAAATTAATAAATAAAATTTTCAAAAATAATATTAGTGACACATTACAAATTGCGTCACTACTACCTAGCGTAGTAGTGATGTGTATGCTTATGTGTTGCCACTACTTAATATAGTAGCAACACAATTTGCTATGCTTCTCAAATTCATTTTAAAAGAAAAAATTATTAGTTTTCAAATATAATATTTAATAAAAGAGAGAGGGGGAGAGAGAGAAAGGAGAGAAAGGGAAGAGAGAGAGAAGGGGTAGAGAGGAAGACAGAGAGAAAGAGAGAAGGGAGAGAGAGGAGAGAGGGGGAGGGAGAGAGAGAGAGGGAAGGGGAGGAGAGAGAATGGGAGATTTTAATTTAAATTTTTTGGGATTTTTTTATTATACATTATTTTTTAAATAAATAAATAATATTAGCAATGCATTGCTACTACCTAACATATAATGTAGTAGTGATGCATTTTGCCATGCGTCGCTAATTCATTTTTTTAAATTTTTTATCAATTTTCAAATATAATATGTAATAAAAGAGAGGGGGAGAGAGAAAGAGATAGAAGGGGAAGAGAGGGGGGAAGAGAGAGAAAGAGAGTGAGGGGTAAGAGGGAGAGAGAAGAGTGAGAAAGAAGGAAGAGAAAGGGGGAGAGGATAGAGAGAGATGGGGAAGAGAGAGGTTGAGAGAGAAGGGAAGGGAGAGGTAGAGAGAGATGGGAAGAGAGAGGGGAGAGAGGAGAAAGAGAGAGAAGGGGAAGAGAGAGGGTGAGAGAGAGTGAGAGATAAAGAGAGAGGGGAGATACAGAGAGAGAAGTGGAAGAGAGAGGTGAGAGGGAGAGGGGAGAGAGGAGAGAGAGTGAGAGGGAGGTGTTACATAGAAGGAAGAGAGGGGAGAGAAGAGAGAGAGGGAAGAGAGAAGACAAAGAGGGGAGAGAGAAGAGGAAGAGAGAGGGTAGAGAGAGGATTTAATTGCCAAAGGCAAGGGAGAGGGAGGGGGCAGAGGAGGGGTGGAGGGGGGAGAGGGGCTCCGACCGGGAGTCCCCCCTCCTCTTCTTCTCCCCCTTGCACCCCTCTCTACCCCCGCCCTCTCCCTTGCCTCTGGGCCACCAACCAGAGGTGCTGTCCAAAGGAAGGGGTCCAGCCATGCCCCTCCACCCTCTCTACCCGAACTCTCTCCCCTGCCTTTGGCCCACTAGCCAGACGTGAGGCTTTGGCCGGAGCCCTTTTCCATTCTTCTTCCCCCCCCCCCCCCCACCCTAAACCCTTGGGGCTCCAGCAGGGGCGGCCGGAGCCCCTCCCCAAAATCATACCGGAGTTAGGATTTCATTTTTAAAATTTTGTTCTATCAGCGACGCTTTTTAAAGCATCACTAACAATTCTTTTTGTTGTATATATATAGAGAGAGAGAGAGAGAAAGAAATAGCCATTTACAAGAGCCTAGGCTCACACACAATTATGTGAGCCTAGGCATCTTTGGCCATCGGATCAAGATTTGACAACAAGTGTTACTCAGGGGGGTAGTTAAGCCTTGAGTAACATGAGCCGTCGGATCTAGCTACATTGCCTGGGTTCACATGGTCACACATGAGCCTAGGCTCTTGTAAATTTGCTTATCTATCTATCTATACATGTGTGTGTGTGTGTAGACACACACACCCCATTTTATTATCTTCCTAATATATGAAAGTAGTTATAGTTTTATTACTACATGTAGCTCATAAAAGTACGTTGTATTCTACTTCTGCACCACATCCAGATATGTTTAAATTGGAGCTGCGCTAAACTAACGACCATTTGCTCAGAGGGAGTAAGCTAAGAGACCCCTCAGAACTATAGATTTATGGGGCCCACTTTTTCAAAGTACATATGATGCCTATAAAGAAATCATTTTGTTTAACTACCAAAAACTCATATGCACTACACGTGTAAATACGGATTAGATAAATAAAATAAAATAAAAATAAAATATATATTGAATAAATATATCCTTTACATGATATAGTTAAATACATGTGTTTAGGAACATAATGATCATAAATTATACACACACATAATTATAAGTGTTGTACTTATAACCTAAATACACCTGTAGTAGGCAATTGAGACCAAATCTGCTAGGCTAAATATTAGGCCATAGATCACCAAAGGTAATGATGTCAAAGGACTTTGTGCCGTGGAGCACATTATTCATACTCAAGACTAGTTAGACAACGTGTCTTATTTGATAGAGTGTATTTTTAAATGGCATAAAAAATACGCAAATATGAACATGTGTAATATAGCAAAAATACAAAAAAGAATTATCGAGAAATATGTCATATGCATGATACCCTTAAAAAAGTTTGAAAAAACATAATCAGTGGGATCTCTTTAATAGAGTTTGAACTTTCTAACGATACTAAGAATATGTGAATTCAAGTTTGAGATTGCAAAATATAACCTTACAAAGTTAAAATCAACATAACGTAAAAAGTATACCCATGTCATATCCACAACAAGTATTTGGTTGAAATATGAGAGTTATCTAAAATAATCTAATTAAATAATTTTACTAAATTATTCTCAAATCACATACTAATTCAAACATGATTTCAAAGGCATGAGAATATATAAAATATGCATAAAATAAAAATTAAGGGTAAAAAGCATGGGTAAAACAGTCTAAAACTAAAAGTTTTATTATCACTCAATTTATTTTATTAGTAATATGATTAAGGCTGCTATTAATTAGTGACTTATTACTAGCTGTCTTTGTGTTTTCATCATTTTTATTAGCCACTTCGGTGTGATCAGCCACCGCAGCATGGGCAGCCATTTCCTGCATGCATATGTTAGACCTTGACAGGAATCCCTGTTAAGAAGATGTCTGGGGTACTCTACATGCGTGTTCAGTTCTCTGTGGCTCTCTGCGATCACTATGAGCCATTTTTGCAACCTAAGTTCCTAAAAGCAATAACCAATGTCAACGCTCAGAAAAAATGCACAAATAAGTAAACCATCATTGTCGATGTGGATGCCTCAACTAATTACCATACCTGCTTCAGTGATGCCAGGTTTCAAGATGACGATTGCATCGGCCAGTTGGCTTTAAGCTAAGTCAACATAGCATAACTGCAATGACTTGGTCCCTGTGCAAGACTTGGTAAGAGGAGACAATATCTCTTGAGCCCTGGGTGGATTCGAGGGCATTGCTCATTTGCTTTTCCTGCTAGAGAAGTTCAGCAAAAAGAGAGAGAACAAGAGAGCTAGAGCCTCCACAAATGGCCAAATCTATGGTGAGTCTGGTGGTGAAGTACTTAGCCGATGTGACCTAAGGAAGAAGCGGAGCTGTTGGGTGGGGTGCGCCGTGAAGTAGCCGAATTAGAAAGAAGTCTAAGAATTATAGAGGCTTTCTTGGAAGATGCAGAGAGTATGGAAGACAACAAAAGTGTGAAAGAATGGGTAAGACAAGTGAGAGATGTGGCATACGATATTGAGAATGTGGTAGATGAGTTCCTCCTTTGAGTAGGACCAAAACAACTCCATCAGTCGGGACCGATTTGCCTGCTTCATCAGGCAGCTGAGAGCACGGCATCGGATTGGTACACAAATTAAAAGGATCAAGAGCGAGCTTCATGGAATTGAAGAGAGGAAAACTATGTTCTCTTCTACATCATTGGTCCGTAGACTCAACCAGCCCCCGTGTTTCATATGATACTCGACGACTAATTGAGCCTCAGTCTACCGAGGATTCCAACATCATAGGCAATTAGGCATTGAGAAGCCCAAGCAGGAGCTGGTGAACAAACTGCTCGACCAAGAATCGAGTTTTGCAATGATCTCCGTGTTCGGGATGGGTGGTCTTGGCAAGACAACCCTTGTTTCAAAAGTCTACCAAGATGAAGGAGTGCAAAGAAGATTCGACTGCTTTGCATGGATAACTGTGTCTCAGTCATTTTCACCAACTGTCCTCTTGAGAAGAATGTTCACTAGCTTCATGAGCCTAAGGAGGCTGAATTACATAGGCTCCGAGGACAGCCATTCTCCTAAAGAAATTGAATGCATGGACCACGCCCAGCTGGTTGATGGGTTTTAGACGATGTATGGACTACTAATGCATGGGAGGATTTAAGGTATGTATTCCTTGAAAATGGACTAAAAAGTAGAATAATGATAACGACTCGTAGGCATGATGTCGCATTGTTTTGCCCCGGACCTAAAAGAGAACATCTCTACAAAATCGAACCTCTGCCTGAAAAAGAGGCATGGACCCTATTTTGCAGAAAGGTTTTTGGTGGGGATTGTCTTCCTGAATTAGAAATCCAATCAAAGAATATCCTCAAAATATGCAAAGGATTGCCACTAGCAGTTGTGACTATGAGTGGCCTTTTATCAACAAGGACACCAAGTCCAGATGAATGGAGTAGAGTACTTAATAGTCTCACTTTGACTCTAGAGACAAATGAAACCACTAATTTTATGAACCATGTGCTTTGGCTTAGCTACAATGATCTCCCCCACCATCTTAAATGTTGCTTGTTATATTTTGGGTCATATCCTGAGGATTTCGAGGTTGATGGACGTGTACTTATTCAACAGTGGATTTGCGAAGGTTTTGTAAAGACAATTGTTCAGAAATCCTTCGAAGACCAAGCAGACAACTACCTCTATGAACATGTTGATCGAAGCTTAGTTGAGGTTGTGGAATTTGCTTATGATGGAAGTATTTTGACTTGTAAGGTTCATGATTTAATGCACCAACTTATCCTTCAAAAAATGAGCGAGGAAAATTTCTTTACATTAGCAACAGAGGACATACAGCCCAATGAGGAAGTACGTCGTCTCTCCATCACCAGTGGCGACAATGTTCCAAGAGGCGAAAAATTCTCTCATCTTCGTAGCTTGTACATGGTTAATGCAAGAGCAATTCCTGAGTGGTCTCTTTTCCAAATGTTGGGAGTATTGAATTTGAGTGGAGCACACATCGAAGTGTTTCCTAGTAAAATTGTAAAATTATACCACCTAACGTACTTAAATTTGAGTAATACACAAATTTACAGGATTCCTGAGTCCATCAAGAATCTGCGCAAGTTGCAAACTCTAGACCTAATTTTCACGAATGTCACAGAATTGCCAGCTGAGATCCTTCATTTGCATGCTATTCGTCACTTGCAGATTTGGCCCGTAAACTTTTCGAATGGTGTAAGAATGCCAACAAAGCTGGGCCAATTAAAATGTTTGCATGAGTTATTGGACCTTGGCATAAATGGGAACACAGAACAGGCAAGAGAGTTGGGGAAACTGACAGAAATGAGAAGGCTATCCATCAAAGTGCAAAGCCAAGATTGGGATACCATACGTGCTTCCATCAAGAATATGAGCCACCTCAAGCACCTCCATATAAAGACAAATTATGGTGAGGAAGAGCCATTCGACATAGATTTCATGTCAACCCTTTCGCCTACTTTGTTGACCATAGGCTTCAATGGGCGCCTAAAGATGTTGCAAACATTGTCTGGGCAATTTTTAAGACTTGTAAATTTGGCATTGACATCCTCACATCTAAGCGAGGACCCTCTCAAAGCCTTTCAGCATCTGCCTGCATTACGAAATTTGACACTGTCTGACACTTTTAAAGGGGAAAAGATGTGTTGTGGAGCAAGCAGCTACATGAGGCTAAAAAAACTCTTAATCATAAAGTTTGATCGATTGAGATTTGTGATTTTGGGAACGGAGCCATGCCCAAACTCCGTGTGATGGAAATTGATGGGTGTTGCTGTCTAGATGGGGTTCCTCATGGGGTGGAAAACCTCAAGGAAATGACAACGCTCTATTTCGTTAATATGCGAAGAGAATTTATTCAGAAGGTACGCGAGAATGAAGCTGAAATACGACCAAAACTTGAGCACATTCCTCTTGTGCAACACTATATTGAGGACGATGACGGTACAAGAAGTGAGATTGAATATCTTTTCTGATGGATTTCAACATTGGACTTTGTTGTAACTAAAATTCGAACGCCACATGAAGGTTGACCTACAGTCAGCCTCGGACTGTTCTATCTCATCTGAGAGGTTGTCAGTTAGCAGCGGCCTTTGGGATCCGATCGAGATTGATCCACAATCATGGTTTCTTCCTTATTTCAGCCCTTCACATGAAAACTGGTTGAGCTACTGTTTCAGAAGGTAAATTTCATTAAGCCTCACTATTAGTTTGCCTTTTAATTATTACTCTCTTTGCCCATATTAAATGTCTTAATTATTTTTCAAAGTAAATTTATTTCTATCTGTCTTTTCAAAATGTACTAAATTTAGTTTCTTTGAAAAATTAAATATGACACTTTTAATATGAGACCTGGGGAGTATAACTTTGGTGGATGTTATGACTAAATATCTTAAGAATGAATTTGGATATTCGGAAATAAAATTTTCTGGTTATAGGACTTGAAAGTTTATTCTTCTTACTTTTCATTACGCTAAAGGTCTTTTATTTCTTTAAATGCCGAAATAGTAGTAGAACTCTATTTTCCTTTTTGTTATGTTTCTTGTAGATGTCCTTTTTTAGTCTTTTGATACCCTCTGTTAGTCTACTGTGCATATAATGTTTTGCAGTTTTGTGGTTGGTGTACTTATATTATTTTCTAAAGAATGTATGCTCAATATTGTTCTTTGCATTTGATGTTGATTCTTCTTCATTTCTTGCAGTTCAGTAATTTAGCCATGGTTCGTCCAAATTTTTGCTTATAGCTATAGGTATGCCTGTATTGTAGCTTCTACCACCACCTTTACATAGCATCATGTATTTTTCAGTGGATTGCCTTCATGCATATAATAAGTGTTAGAATATATAATAAATATATAAGATTATGTTTCTTAGTGACTCAAGTTTTTGGGAAACATAGTTATTCTAAGTGGTATCAAAGCTCCAAGTTCTAAGATGTCCTGGGTTTAATTTTTCATTGGAGGCATTTATACCGTACTTGTGTTCCACGTGGTGGCCTGAGCTTTTGGGAAATGTACCCTAGAGGAAGTGATTTCTTACTTAGACTCACTTCATACTTCACAGAAAGTGGTGTGCATATCAAGTTTCTGGATTGTAACCAAAACATGAGTCTTGATAGTATCCAAAACATGAGCGAAACAAAAGTTTTTGCTTACAAAAATTTTCTAGACTTTTAACTTACTTTGCCTTCATAGCCAGTGAAGTTCCTATTTTTTAAATTTTAATTGCCAAGTACATCCAGGTGTGCTCTTCTAGCTGTACAGCTTATTGGTGCTACTTCTTTAAAGCTTAGGATTTGGGATTTTAATTGAGTCCTTGTGTCGATAACTCATCATCACTCAGAATTGGTGGTGGTATTTGTCTGGTTTCTGTAGTAGACCAATTTGTAGACGTACCACGGAGTTGATCATGCATTTTCTAATAACAAAATGACAACGTGCTTATTGCTGCTGATGCTACTGAATCGGAAGTCTTATTTTATATGCTAACTATTAAAAAGTACATTTATCACTTTAGTCCAGATTTGCAGCATCTCCATAATCACTTTCTTGCACCTATATGTGAAAAAGAACGTAATTCGGTCATGCAAAAATCAACATACATCATGAATTTGATTTACATATGGAGTTTGCATGTCAATAAACTATAATAGCAGTACTTTAGTAAGAGTCACACCTTTGTTGTCAATTGAGGAGTGTAATTGTAAGAGAAATCTTATTAACCTATTTATATATACGCTAACAGCCTCCCTCATGTGTAAGTGCCCATCAAGCACAGCACACATGGAATGAGGTGTAAATGCCTCTAACATGACTTAAACCATGACATTCTAAAACCAGGAGCTCTGATCCTAAAAGCTCATGCCATTAGGAAAGAGAAATTTTATTTATTTATATTACTCCATCCCATATTAATAACTATATTAGAAAAATAATGGTTTTTATTGGATGGTGAAACCCACTTCTTAGAGTATGAAAAATAAGTTTATAATACTTTTTTTCAGTATCTAATCACTTGAATTTAACAAAATAAAGCTAATTATATGTAACAAACTAACTTTTTTTCTGAATGAAATTATTAACTTAAGATGAAAGGAGTATATTCTGACATAACATTGCATAATGAGTAGTAGGCAAATTATGTCAAACTTTGTCTCATTGTCCATTCCATAACTAGAAAGAATCGCATGCAGAAAAACAATTTATCTTTTCAAAGAAATCTTTATTTTAGTTTGGTTCAATAATATAAAGCAGAATTCGAGTTATTTGCCATCTATTAATCGCTATTGAGAAAAGTAAGAATGCCATCACCTCTGCGTGCAACCTTATATATATATATATGAAGCTCATTCAAAGGTTTTGTCGTTGCAAAGGATATCTTGTGATGGGCACTTTACTAGCCAAGAGCAACACTAGCAGTTCAGTGTCAATTTGCAGCAGTCGCATGCAATTCTACCTATTATCTAGTTATAGAAAAACATATATATTACTTCAATTATTAGATCACTTATGTGTTGGGATCGATTCGAAGCGTCTAGAAAATCCCCGACTAATAGCTAATTCAATACAAAGTTCAATTACTAGCACAAGCCCTCCTTAAGCTAATGATGAATAACACATGCTAATAGATATATAACCAAACGAATAATCAAGAATAAATCAGAGAAGACAAAGGGGCTGATTGGATAAAGATTCATCATAAAATTCTTCTAAGATTAAACAAAAATCCTGTGGATTATGTTTAGATGTAAATGTATTAGATTCACGATGAATTGTTTCAAAATTTTATATTAATTTTTGCTTTCTTAAATAATCTCATTCTAAGGAGATTTCGTGACCAATCATTGGCCGTAATCTATTTTAACTTTTTTTCACAACTATACCCTTGACAAGGACGAGGATGGTGACATGGTCCATTTAATTAAGAAGAATCGAGATGGCAATTGGGGTGTGACTTCTGATCCCCTCACCTACTAGCCACCGGCTTCTGAGGAGGCGCTATATCGATTTGGTAGATTTCCTAGGTATCTGTGTTTGTGTAAACTCTCTCTCTCTCTCTCTCTCTCTCTCTCTCCCTATATATAATATTAATAATAATAATCTAGTTCATTATCTATTTATAAAACATCTTATACCAATCATATATTTATGAACATCTATAATTGCAAAAGATAGAAGTGCAAGATGTTATTATCTAAATATCAATGGATCAGCAAAGGCAATTTTATCTTTATTCAGATGGGAAGGTCATCCCTTTTTCTTGTCAAATCATCATGAAGTCTACAGTTTTATATGTCTGCATAAATGCAACCACTACCCATTTTAAGTAGTATTCTTTGCACTTCCTTTGTACTACCTGTTTTAGTTAACATAATTATCCAACTATTCATTTTTTATTCTTACATTAACTTCCCATGGTCTTGAAGAAAGTGGATCCTGAAACTGAAGTGCTAGATAAGTTTTTCGTGAACTTGAGACCCTAAAAGAGAGTTGTTGTGAACCCATAAATTACACTACCAAATTTGTGCCTCGTATATGTTTTCTGCCTCCATACATGAATCACATTATTTTCTGCCACATATATGTTCATTAGATGAATCATTTGTTCAATTGTTACACATGTGCTCATTTTTTAATTTGAGCATCAATTTATGAATATGGATAAATGAACATGTGGTTAGAATATAGATGAATGAAAATGATTCCTTCTATTTCTTATTATGTCTTTCTTGTACAATATAAACGGATTACCTCCTAGATAGTGCTCTATTTATTTTTATGATATTAATGGATTTTATGTAGTCTCATGACATTGTTTACTTTTATATGTCCAATGGGATACCTGAAATGTCTTACTGTTAGGGAATGATATTTGATATTGGATCTACTTCTCGAGTAGAAAAAAAAGTATTCTAAAAAGGTGGTTTGGGAAGCCATTGCACTTCTCAAGTATATATGGCCCATGCAATAAAGGGTATAGGAGAGGGAGCTCTTTGGACCTTGAGGTTGGCATTAATGATTGACCTCTTTAAGAAGGAGAATGATGCTGAAGTTGATAAGACTTGGTTAAAAATCACTATGACAACTCTAGGAGATTTTACTATGGATGGAATGAGCTAAGAAGCATGACTGGAGTTGGTTGGAATCCGATAGCGCACACATTCATTTTCTCTAATGATGCATGGAACAACTTCTTGAAGGTAATAATTGGTATATTTTATTTTCTAGGTGTATGTTCTTAAAAGTTAAAGTTCTAACATTTATATTTCTTTTTTGGTGCAGAGACATAAGTACTCCTACCGGCTAAAACTATGGGGGTATGATGAGGAGTCAGAAGCCAACCTACAAATTGTATTAAGCAACAAACATGCCACATGGAAGAATAGGCTTTATTGTAATTCTGGTAATTCCCCTCCAATTGAAATGCTTGAGGAGGATAATGTCGAGGATGGTGGGGACATATCTACATGTTTTCCTAGTCTAGATGATCCTTATTTTAGAGATGGGGTTGAAGAAGGAACAAGGATGAATGTGAATGATACATTTGGGACTACTAGGCAGGTCCCGTTGGCATGTCTACCTACCCGTGCCCCTAATCTAACACAAAGTGCATCACAAGGTCCTATTGGAAACACAAAACCAATCCATCCCCCTAGTTCAAACACAAAGCGCAAAGGAAAATATCTTGACGAGGTTTCATATGTGGGATAGTCTATTGCCAAGGCCTTGTCATGGAGGAATGAGATTGTATATGAGAGCCCCAACTCATCCAAAGAGATGTTTGAAATATAACAATTCAAGAGAGCCGTTGAGCTATTAAAGGCCCTCCCTAGATATAGTGTGTTTCACCCTAAGTATGTTGATGCTCTTTCTTTCTTTCTTGAGCCTAGGGTGTGACAACTTTGGTTAGCATTAGAAGTTGATTTGGAGCTGAGAGTAGACTGGCTGCATGACTACTAGAATGCTCAGAACTGAGAGAGTAAATGTATTATTAAATGGTTGGCATTATAAGTTGATTTGGAGTTGAGACATGTAGCAATATTTCTAATAGTTGGCAATGCTTGTATGTTGCATGTTTCTTACAATATAATGACAATGTTTGTGGTAATGCTTGTATGACATTCTTCCAATTGTTCATCTTCTATTAGTATTTCTGTGATTTTAGTTTGCTCTAGTCACATGTTATTGATACTAGTGATAATCTTCACAAGTTTCATACAAAGTAAGCATAAGATTTTTGTTTGATGCTTGTGTGTAGCATATTTCTTACCGCCAATTCAATGTAGAACAAATATGAGAACGGATTTCTAGGAAAAAGGGAAATTCTCAATGTAATGACTTGTTTGGTTAAAAGTTATATGTGCATATATTGACTCTATGTTAGTATGATGATATTTCTACGAACTGTTAGGTTATTAACAATTATTAATATTGAATGCATTTTTCTGTCACATGAGTGTGTGTGGTTAATATTATGCGTGTATATTCTATACAGATATTCTATGACTTTTACTTCAAATGAGCTACTATTTGACCCTGAAGAAGAAGAGAGTGTGATGTTTTATCTAATTGAAGAAAGTACTATTCTCACTCCACGTCCAGAAAGGAATGTTGTTCACATGTACTTAGAGAGAGGAAGACAAATATTGAACGACATGCTAACTTGGCCTGACACAATTTGTCATGGCATTTGTCGTATGAATAAGAAGACATTCATGAGGTCATGTTTCAAAATAAGAAAGAAAGGACTTAATGACACATGAAATGTTGTAGTGGAGGAGCAACTGTGGTACTTTTTAGAAGTCATTAGACACAAGCAAGGGTAGCATGTACTTGGACATCATATGTCCCACTCTATTGAAACAATAAATAGACACTTCAATGAAAAATTGCAAGCATTGTATAGGTGGTTAAAAAACAAGATTAAGCCTCTTATGGATCTGAACCTAACACTAGCTTACATTAGGACCAAGGGTAAATACTATCCTTAGTTTAAAAACTACATTGGAGTTCTTGATGGAACACATGTAAATGCTCGTGTTTGTCTGGAAGAGGAACAAACATTTAGGAGTAAAACTAGAAAGGTTACAAAGAATATTTTGTCTAGTATATTAAAATATTCACAGGACCTACAAGTTCATCATTATTTCTTAATAATATCTAAACCAATGAAAGCCAAATGACACACTCACTTGCCTAGTCAAATGTAGTTAAAGAATCTCTATAAATGCATAATAGAATTTTACTACAGCTACGACCTTCACATTACCTTCGAAGCTCGACCTGAATAACTACACCACAAAGAATGCTGAGTATACAAAAATACTTAGTGGGATAGCAATTTTAAAGAATCACAAAGATTTAATCAACATACCATGAAATTCTTGTTGGAAAAACTAATTGATTCATCACATTTAAAAGAGAACATAACTTTCATGTTAAACATTTCATTCATAAGCCAAACCCTTTCCAAATATTCTCTATACAAGATGACCTTATCTAGGAGCTTCACTCTACTAGATATTGGGTCATCACATTATGACCTCAATACTATGAAGTCTGCCTCTCCCCATCCATGTTATGAAGTAAAGGCTTTATGGACCCTCGTGTTGAAATTTTGACTTTTCATAATTATTAAAACCTCTTGTATGTGCTACGCAAGACCAGCCATCTTTTAATACTTTAGTCTATTCAAGCACAATTCCTAGCCCAGGGAAGGAGTTTTACATAACTATCGTCCTTAGTGAGTTGTACGTCCTTGGTCTTTTTTATATTATACCCTTCTATCTACATGGTTGATGACCCACTTTTGGTGTCAAGGCACCAAGGGTTCTTATGTAAGATCTCTAAACTCAAACTAGTTTATTTTATTTTACTTAGTGATTATTGTGTGATTTAATGTTAACTTTGATTAGTTTTGACTTTTTTTCAAATTTAAGGTGGTTAACAAAGGTTTTTAATCAAGTTGTCTTCACTTTGATGGTTTTTATATTAATATAAGTCAATAAATTTTTTTTGGAATTTTTAAAATTTTTGACTATTTCCCAAAAAGTTAGGGGGCGGGACCCACCATGGGCCCCACATGTAAAATCAAGATTATGGGTCCCAAATGACCCTAAGAACTTCTTAAGATAGTAATTAATTATTTTTAAAATTTTTAGACATCAATTTGAGCTTAAAATAAGTAAAATTTTCATTTTTAGTGTAAAACTCTATTTATACCCCACAAACCTATTCGGTTTACCCCAAAGCCTTCTATAAATAGAAAGGCTCAGCCACTTTCCCAATTGGGAATGAATAAAAATTTGGAGCTTAGAGATCTAATCTCTATTTTCAAAGAAGGAAATATGATTAAGGTAAAGATTAGCCTAATCTTCTACTAATTTTTTAGGGTTTTTCCTAAGTTTTTCAAATCCCTTATTTTAACAAGGGTTAATCTCAATTTCTACCTAAGAAGCTACTTATTTGAACCTTTATTTTAAACCCTTATGAAAGGAATTTTATTTTTGAACTCACTAAACCGTAGATCTATGATTTTTCAAGAGATTTAGGTGTTTTAAATCAGATTTATGAATGTATAAACAAAAACCCTATGTTGGGTAGGATTTGAAGGTGTTGGAAGAGTAATTTTAAGATAAGAAGCTTTTGAAGGTAATTATTTTTGTGTTAAATGTGTTTGTAATTTCAGATTTGAGCTTTGATGGAGTTTGAAGTAGGTTTCATGGATTTGAGCTTTAATGACATATTTGGTAAAGCTTAATCTTTCTTATGATTTCCTTGTGCTTTAGTTGATAAATGACTAAATCTATCATATTTTAGACTTATGTAATGATTATATAAAGTTTCATGAAGTTTTAGTAATTTTTGGTGATTTTTTAGAAGAATTTCAGTCTAATTTTGTGAGGTTGAAGACGACTTTCAGGGTAGATTTATCCAGACCGTTAGATCATTGATCTGACGTCTAGATCTCTACCAGATCATTCAAATAGACCAAACTGCTCTCTGTTTTGGATTCATGACTACGTTTTAGATACTTCTACTTTGAGATTTTCTGAGAATATATTAACATGTCTAGATTATATTATTAATTATTCATAATTTATTTTGAATAATATGTTTTTATTATAGTTTTTGGAATTCATACTATTTTCATATTTAGAAGCATGTTTAAAACATAAGATTTTTGGTTCCTTCTTTTTATTATAGATTGGTATACATGTTATGAGTATTTTGTAAAAATTTCTAGTTGTTTAAAACACGATAAATCAATGGAAAAATTATAAATTTGAAGATCGAAGATTTCTGACAGAACTATGTAGACTTAGTAATTAAATTGCGAAAACTATTTTTCGTATTATTTCAATATGATAGTTTTTTTGTATGTTAATTAAGCCTATGATATAGGTCCTTACATATTTTCACATGGATTGGTGGTTATGTGCTATTTTTCAAAAAAATGTATAAGTTACATGTTATGATTATGCTAAAACATCTACTTATGTTAGTATGGGATAAATGAGTATAGGTGCAATTTTAAGTGAGATTTTGATGATTTCTTCATAATTACTCCACCATTCCAATAGGTTTGACCATGATGATGCAAATATATCTTTCACATGTTATATTAATTTTAGGTGAATTATGTTTCTAATGTCTTAGCTTAAGTATGACTATGTTTATGCTTACCTAAGTATATCATGAAGTTATAATTGACTAAGACTTGTATTTTTTGATGGTTTTCACCCATGATTTCAATAAGAAGGATCCATGTTTAAAATTATGATACCTTGTGTGTGATATGTTAATGGGTTGATCATAATGTATGCTCCTATGTTTAGGATTGAAGGCTACTACCATGTACACTGATGGGGGGGGTAAATATGATGATTATTTGATATATATGATTAGAATGATGCATGTATGGCTGAGGAGAGCACGTTTCATGAATTAAGATTCATGTAGTTATTGCTCACAGATGTACCATGTTGTATGACATCATGAGATGGATTTACGAATGAGATTTTATCGAGATTAGCCATATTGATCGATTGGATGCACTTATGTGTTATTGCTTGCTAGGTTAATCAATCGAAGGCTTATCGATTTGGTTTTACGTCCGAAAGGACAAGGTTTTACGTCCAAAAGTATGGGGTTTTACGTCCCCCAAGGACAAGTTTTCCTCCCTGGGTTGAGAAGAGAAACAATGCTATAATGAGATTAAGTTATTAAGATTATCTAGACCTTGAGAATCTAGCTCATTTGTCTGAATGCACCTATATACCATGTATTGTTGCTTGGGATTTTTGTCTTGACAATAGGGCTGCTCGGAAGTTTACGCTTGATGAGTAGTGGTTGCTCAAAGGATTTGGCCTTGAGGAGAAATTTTATTCTCCTTGTTTTATGAAACATTCACCATTGTTGATTGTGGTTGGTGCGTTAAGAGGCACATCTCATGTAGGGTGAATGCTTATGAATAGGAGCAATCATGCATGATGTAATTGTGTGTTAGAGACACTTCTCATGCATGCTATATGTGATGATTATGCATGATGTGATTGTGTGTTAGAGATACTTCTCATACAGGCTATATGTGATGATATGCATGATGTGATTGTATGTTAGAGACACTTCTCATGCAAGCTATAAGTGACAATTATACATGATGTAATTGTGTATTAGAGACACTTCTCATACATGTTATATATAATGATTAAGCATGATGGGATTGTGTGCTAGAGACACTTCTCATGGTTATATGTGATGACTATTCATGATAGGAATAGTATGTTTGAAATACTTGCAAGCAGGGTAATTGCTTATATTTAAATATGGTTATGGTAAAGGAAGTAATTAGAAATAGGATATTATGTGGTATGTAGATCTAGTAGACCATGTTTGACATGCAGTGGATGTTTTTCTGATTTACTTTTTCCGTATCTAAAACCTTACTGAGTTTTACTCACCTCCCTTTTTGTGTTTTATTTTGGGGCTGCATGTGTGACATGCAGTTAACCAGGATCCTATGTATGAGGACAATCAAGGAGAGCTTGGGAGGAGGCATTGATGCCTCTGGACTTTGCTTTGTTTTTTTATTACTCTGTTATGATAATAGAACATCATGTCATAGGCTGCAGGCCTCGATGCATGCTTCCAGCGCAAAAAAGAGAGAGAAAATAAGAGATAGGATTAGAGAGAGTAAGTGGAAAAAAGAAAAAAAATATAAGAAAAGGGCTCGGGATCGGCCGAGCTTGATTTAGAACCGTCTGGAAGAGACCCGCCCAGCCTTGGGCTTCTCTGTCCTTAGCTGCCGCCTACCGCCGATGGGCCGTAGGGCCACAGCCGCTAGCTTTGCCTTAGCAGTGCGATGGCAGGGGGCCATAGCCCCGGCTCCCACGGCTACTCCGCCTTCCTCCTCAGTTTGCCCTCTCTCCTCTCTATTTTGATTGTACCGCCGTAGTGGGTCGGCATGGGTTGACTAGTTGGCCGTGGCTCCGCCTTGAGCTTGCGGCGGCGAGCCATAGCTGGCGGACCTCCATCCGGGTCCGCCCCGGCTTAGGCTCGCCGACCCTAGCACAACCCCACTCGTCTCCTCCATTTGCTCCCCTATTTTCTGCCTGATACGCCCTTCTCTATTTTGATTAAATCGTGGTTGTCGGTGATGAGCTGTGGCCGACCCGACCTCTGTCCAACTTCACTCCAGTCCTGTGACGATGATAGGCAATCGCTTCCAGTCTGGCATCACCTCCTCGACCTTGGATGAGCTCCACCGTCCACTAGCCATTATGCCTTGTTTAAAAAATTGTATTTTTCCTCGGTTCTCGGTTGATTCAGGCAAGCCACGGTTGGAAACTGGTTGATAGCCTGTAGTAAATTTATGGTCGGCCAGTCTCAGCCTAATGTAGTGGGTATAGCCGCTCCGGCCCATTTCGGCTCCACTTTTTCCCCTTGTCAGTCCTTTGTCCCTCTATTTTGGATATTGATGCCGCCGGCGTTGGCTGACAGTGGCCGAACGACCACTGTGGATTCCACCCCAACATAGCAATGACTAGGGATGGCCCCACCTAGGCCGGTTTGACCTCGTATGACCCCAACTCCTCCTTGTGTCCAACAACCCTCTATGTTTTCTGCATGTTTTGTTGTTTGGGGCCATCGTATCACAGTTGGACATCAGACGACTTTTGGATCACCTCTGTCCGGCCAGTTTTAGCATGGAGATGGCTGGCCGCCCTAGCTCGGCCCGCCCCTCTTCTTTCGGCATGAGCCAGGCTCCACTATGCCAATTATGTGTTCGATCGCGCTATAGAGAGCACCACATTTTGCCCTTTTACCGACCTACCTCAAGGGGATGCCAATTGGCCTCTAGTTGGCCTACCTCGACACAACAACGGCAAAGCCCGTCTTTGTTGGTCACCACCCTTGGGCATGGCCCTACTACCCCTTTTGACCTTGGGCCGACATCTACCAGCCCTCTTTCCCTCGTCTTTGGCCACATGTGCAAGTAGCCGCACATATAATTTAAGGTTTAGGTGCTGCGTTGGCACCACCTAACCGTCTGATGGCTCCACCATCATCTAGATTTGACCACTAGAGTCCTCCACCTTCCTCCGCCCTTGAGCGTCGCCCCATGCCCTTATGTGGGCCCTTGTAAACGCGAAATTGACACTGTTGGGTGTTGTCCATGGCCAATTTCAACGTCTTGTGGCTCACCAAGTAATTCTCATCCACCGGCTAGTCTTTAGTGAGTGCACCCTTGACTTCCAGTCATACCCGTCACTTATGTTAGCACGATCTTTCTCCCAGCTGCCCCTAGTGTACTGCTATGGATCATGAATTTTCCCCATTGACTTCTGATGCCCCGTTTGGCCGTGAGTGCTTCTAGCATTTCCTAAACCCTTGGGCTAGCAACTTTCTCAACTTGGAAATGCTTTTGGCCGCCAACTCTGCCACCGTCGTGTGCTCTCAATCAATCGTCATGATTACGAGGTAGGGGAGCTTTGAACTAGTAATTTCATGATAGCACGCTTTGAATGAGTAGCAGAATGCTAGGATTGTATGATTTAATGTTTTGGATATTAAATCATGATTCGTTTGCATGATGTAAGATGATAAATTATGCCATGTAGAATGCATATGAGATGTATGTGAGTTGTAAGTATGTTGTATGCATGTGAAATACGTATGTACTAGTGATGGCTAGCGAATATGTTAGCATTCTATATATGTGTATTATGTATGTGCTAGTGATGGCTAGCGAGTATGCCAATAAGTTACATATGTGGACTATATGTGTGGGCAGAAGTTTGGGCGATGATGGTAAGAAAGGTGACAAAGGGTAGTATGGAGTTAAATGTGGTTGTGTAAGCGTATGATAAAAGACAGCAGACATAAGTTTGGCAAGCGAGGATTGGAGTGGAATGGATTTGGTTTGGATTGGAGTGTATGTTGGGGGTTTATTAGACAGTAAAAGCATGCATAAGGAGGAAAACGTTCTAAGGCCGATTAAGGCCGTTCAAGACCCGTTTCCTACTAAATCAAGCGTGCTCTACGCAATGGAGCGATCCTTTCTTCGAGTTGGAGTCCGTATAAGGAGGAAAACGTCCAAGACAAGGAGATGTTATGCCCGTTACCTTCGAGCATCGACCAACTTCGTTTTCTCTGTTTCTGGCCATCGTAACTCTGATTTAGTTGATTCAAGAGGCTACTACATCCGTTTTCTAAGTTGGTGATCGTATAAAGAGGAAACACCCCAAGACAAGGAGAAGTTCTATCTGTACCAACCAACTTCATTTCTCTATTTCTGGCCATCCTAACTCTGATTTAGTCGATTCAAGAGGCATTTTTGACTAAATTAAAGGTGTTCTACGCGATGGTGGGTTCCATTTTCTGAGCTGATGATCTTATAAGGAGGAAATACCCCGAGACTAAGGGAGGCCCTGCCCGAACACTAGAACAAGAAAAAGAGACCCAGAGCAAGATGGGGTTCTGTCCATAGATACCGATACCGTACGAGTTATGATGGAAGTAAGCATTTTTGATCTTCCGTTGCAATTATAGAACAGCATGTGCTAAGTTATGATGTGTGTTATGCTACGATTTATATGTTTGTTGTGCTATGTACCTATATGCCATGTTGTGTGCCTATATGCCATGATGTGTGCTTTATATGCCATTATGTATGCTTATATGACGTGTGTGGTCTCGCTCTAGGGTAGAGCGAGACGTGTAATTTGTGTTTTCAGTCTCGGGTCAGTGATAGAGTGAGACGCGTATATGTGATTATGATCCCGCTCGGTGGTAGAGCGAGATGTACGTTTTTGGCTTATTAACTTCTACTTGACTCCGATATATGACGAATTTTTGTAAGTATCAGTATATATGTATTTTAGCATATATGATTTTTGACTATTGTTATATGTAGTAGCCATTAGGCAGAACTACATTCGGATCCGATTGTGTTGGAATAATATCCAATACGTACGTAGGCAACCAATGGCAAGGCAAAGTTGGCCCGATCCAATTTAATTATAAATATATGTTTTATTTTGTTTTACACACGACAAACTGTGAAGCTCCGTTGTGTGTATGTGTTTGTTATAATTTGAGTCTACGTACAGGGAAGCCTTAAAGCACCGTAGTGCGTAGACGAATGTTGTACCTCTTGCACACAGATGTTGATTCCTGGCATAAGGAAACAGAAAATTTTTTATTAGTGATTTTGTGGGCCCGGCTCAGGTTGGGTTGTTACATAAGTGAAGTTTGTTGCCCTGACGAACTAGGGTTTCGATCGGTCTCAGCTTTGGTTTGATCGGTCGAGCACTAAGAGTTTTTGGTGGCATAATTGCACCGCATAATTTATTTAATTCAAACTTGAATTATAAGCAAAGCTAATGATAACATTGTGAGTTGAGACCTGAAGGTTAGGCGGATTAAGTTCCACGTTTGAGCTAGTCAATAATAAGTCGATTGGGCATTTTTTGTGTCTTGCCATGGTGTTTATCTTGCGAGATGTTGTTTGTGTTGTTTAGAGCACTAGACTTCTGATGCTCTGTTGAGAGCGACGCATATTTTCGATTCGGTTTGTGTGCTATATTAAGCCTAAACGTTTGATGCTCTATTGAGAGCTCTGTATGATTCCTGCCCAAGAGTGGCACTATATAATTCTGCGCAAGAGTGGCACTATATGATTCTGCCCAAGAGTGGCACTATATGATTTCTACCCAATAGTGACACTGGCACTATTAGACCTCTAGATCGTGGGCAATTGTATGACCCCTTATGTGTGAGTGTTTATTTTTTGCACAGTCAGGTAAGTAGTATCATGGACCTACTCTTACCTGTTTGATTATGTGCCCCATGAGCATTGGTGTGCCTTGCCTTTGGAAAAGTCCATGGCGTCTAGTCTCTACCCGGAGGTTGAGGTGATGCCCCAGTGGCATTCTTTTCCATTTCGACGCTGGAGCTTATTAGTTGTAATGAGCTTTAGTGGTCGATAGTATGTGCACGACTGTATAAGCGAGTATGTATATTTTTGAGTAAGCGTATGTTTGTGAGCACGACTATAAGAATATGAGTATGAGCACGATTGTAGGAGTAGGAGTAGGAGTATGAGTATGAGCATGATTGTAAGGGTTTGATTTTGAGCACGCTTGTAAGGGTATGAGTATGAGTACGGTTGTAAGAGTACGAGCATGAGCACGACTGAAAGAGAGTATGAATATGAGCACGACTACAAGAGTATGATTCTGAGAACGACCGTAAGAGTATGATTATGAGAAAGACAATACGAGTAAGGTCGTATGAGTAAGTGTAAGATTGTTGGAGTAAGGTTGTATAAGTATGTGTTAAGTTATATGAGTAAGTGTATGATTATATGAGTAAGTTCGTAAGACCTTGCATATGTGTGTAATTATGATATATTTTCCTGCTTCACGTTTGAGTTGCATGAACGCATCAATTTTATGGACTTAGTGAGTTCACTGCTGAGAACTCTCCTACTGGGTATTTTCCTACTGAGTATGAAAGTACTCATTATCCTATTTTTTAGCCCTGTTGTTCGGGAGGCTTTTGCAGGTTTGTGATGGAGTGCTCCTGGAGATGGATGCTCGTTTCTACGATGGATTGTATCCCTTTGACTTATGTATATTTTTGATTCACTATGAGTATAATTGTTGCACAGGGATGTTTGGGATAAATTTGTATTTAAAATCCTAGTTTTATGGTGTTTATACCTTCTGGACTTTTAATTTTGATTAGACAGTGGACTGTTTATGGGACTTGCGCTCAGGGATGTTTGGGATAAATTTGTATTTAAAATCTATGATTATGGTAATTTATTCGTATGTTTATTTTTGAGTAGCGCCTAAGGATGTTTGGTTTGGCCATATGATGTTTGATCAAATGAGAAAATTTTAGATGGAAAAATGAATGTGTGATGTTTTGAATTATAAACTGTTTTCACAGGTTTTGTATTTCATCATTTTCTCCCGATTTATAGTCATTATATTGCAAAAAGTTTCCTTAAATTTCAAGAAAATATGATGAAAAATCTTGGGCATTACATCGTATGTAAAATTCACCCAATTAAGGGGTTAAAGTCTTCCGCTATGTTAAACGAACCAACCTTGTATACCCTAGTTATATTCACAATGTAATCTACAAATAGTGATGCCACCGGGTTGGGTTTTGCCAAACCCAAACCCAATATCACATAACAAAACTGTGACCCGAACTGAACCCGACCTGTTTGACCCGAATAGAATAAAAAAATATTTTTTTAATAATTTTTTTCAATTTTTTTTAAAAATAATATTAAAAAATATATAAATATATAAATTTTATATTTATATTTATATTCGGGTTGGGTCGGGTTGGATCACCTAAAACCCGAACCCGACCAGAATAAGCTATTCGGGTTATTTTTAAAAACCAAACCCGACCCATTAGGGTCGGGTTTGGTTTACCATTTACCCGACCCAAGTGGCATCCCTATCTACAAAACACATGTTTCATCAGCAGCCTTGCCAACATGTTGGTTACCCTATTGATGACTATTGGTGGAATCATCGACACGTTGAACCCTACCAACAATGACCATGAGGTCCATCAATAACCTCATGGACAGGTCGATGTCCTCACTGATGACCATATGTGAGTTCATCTACTTGTTAAACCTTACAGACAAAATCTATTAGTGATCTTACAGATCGGTTGACACCCTTACCAATGACCATCACCAACACACTGACTCTTATCGACAGAGATATTAGCCCCTATTGGTAACTTCACATATAGGTCGGCACCTTCATCGCTGACCATCGGTGTGTTTACTGAGATGTCAAATCCTACCGACAGTGGAATGACACTATTTTATCATTCCTACTGATGCGTTGTTCACATTGCTAATGACAAAAGAAAATGCTTGATACTCATGCATGTATGAGAACTACTCATGTTTTTCTTTTCACTAGGCAACTACTGACATATCGACAACTCCACCAATGATAAAAAACATGCACAAATGCTCTCATTCATTTCAAAAAACATATTTTATCTTGAAAATCTTTCCCAAAAGAGGAAATAATTGACGAAACCATGATCTTACTTCCTAGTGCAGTAAAAACTATGAATTTGACTCTAAAGACTGTAAAACTCAAGTATTTTACTTTAATTAAATATATATATATATATATGTAGGCAACTAATAGTACGACAATGTTGGTCTGATCTGAAAAAATAGTAGTAATTAATTTTGTTATTCTTTTTGAAATTGGTGCTCGATGGTCACTTTAGCTCTTGCACATGAATGAGGATCTTGGTGTTATGTAAAAGAATTTTTATTTTGGTATTTTTTGAACCCTGGGTCTGGTTTAACATCAAATTTAGAGCCCCCGCAGGGCTGGGGCATGACAACATGTATGCAGTTGCCATCGATGACTTCATGGACACATCAATAAGTCCATTGAGAAATTTTTTTTGAGTTCCATCAGTAATTCCATCAACATGTCAATGATTATCATTGGTCTAAAATATAAAATAATTATAATATTTTCTTTAGAAAATATGGAGTGTTACACAGGGTGAATTGAACGAACTCCATCTGACCCTAGTCAACTAGCCATGGTGGTGGTGGAAGAAGAGAACAAAGAAGGTGAGGGGGGGCTCATAAATCATCGGGATAGAGAAGAGGAGCTCTTCCATCAATCTTCAAATGCATTTGCATTTATGTTTTGGTATTTAGTATTTAGTATGGGTATTATATTGAGCAAAGGTATCCTATACATGATATAGTTACAATGTATGCTTTTAGGATCATAATGAATTGTACACACACATAATTATAAGTTTTCTCCTAACCTAAATACACTTGTAATAGGCAATTGAGAGTCCAAATCTCTTAGGCTAAATACTAGGTCATAGAACATAAAAGGGAATAATATTGAAGGACTTTGTGCCACAGAGCACACTATTCATAGTTAGGACTAGTTTAACAATTATTTGATAGAGCTCGTCAGGTGTTTTCAGTGGCATAAAAAAATGCACAAATATGAACATGTGTAATATTGCAAGAATGCAAAAAAGAATTATAGAAAGTTCATAATCATGTGAGATCTCATTTGAGAATTATTGTAATATTGCATGATACCCACAAAAAAGTTTGAGAAAACATAATCATGTGAGATCTCATTTGATAGAGTTCAAACTTTCTAAGAATACTAAAAACATATGAATTCGAGTTCAAGAGTGCAAAATATAACTTTATAGAATTAAAATTAACATAAAATAAAAAGTATGACCCATGCCCTATCCACAACAAGTATTTGGTTGACATATGACAACCATCTAAAATAATCTAATTAAATAACTTTATTAAAATATCCTCAAATCACATTATGATTCAAACATGATTTAAAAGACATGTGAATATATAAAATATGGATAAAATAAGAATTAAGGGTAAAAAACATGTGTAAAATGGTCTAAAAATAAAAGTTCTATTATCATTTAATGTATTTTATATAGTAATATAATTAAGGCTGCTATTAGTTAGTTACTTATTACTAGCCATCTTTTGTTTTCATCATTTTCATTAGACACTTCGGTGTGATCAGCCACCGCAGCATGGGTTGCCATTTCCTGCATGCATATGTTAGACCTTGACAGGAATCCCTGTTAAGACGTCTGGGGTGGCCTCTACATGAGTGTTCAGTTCTCTGTGACTCTTTGCGATCACCATGAGCCATCTTTGCAACCTAAATTCCTAAAAGCAATCACCAACATCAACGCTCAGAAAAAAAATAAAACAAATAAGTAGACCATCATTGTCGATGTGGATACCTCAACTAACCATACCTGCTTCAGTGATGCCAGGCTTATTGCATTGGCCAATTGGCTTTAAGCTGAATCAACATATCATACCTGCAATGACTGAGTCAATGTGGTCAAGGAAGAAGTGGAGCTATATGGTGGGGTGCACCGTGAAATAGCCGAATTTGAAAGAAGTCTAAGAAGCATAGAGGCCTTCTTGGAAGATACAGAGATGATGGAAGTCAACAAAAGTGTGAAAGAATGGGTAAGACAAGTAAGAGATGTGGCATACGATATTGAGAATGTGGTAGATATATAAGTTCCTCCTTCGAGTAGGACCAAAACAACTCCATCAGTCGGGGCCTGCCGGCTATACCTACAGATTTGCCAGCTTCATCAGGCAGTTGAGAGCACGGGATCGGATTGGTACACAAATTAAAAGGATCTTAGAGCGAGCTTCATGGAATTGAAGAGAGGAAACTATGTTCTCTTCGACATCATTGGTCCGTAGAGTCACCAGCCCCCGTGGTTCATATGATACTCGACGACTAATTGGGCCCCAATTTACCGAGGATTCCAACATCATAGGCATTAAGAAGCCCAATCAGGAGCTGATGAACAAAGTGCAAAGAAGATTCGACTGCTTTGCATGGATAACTGTGTCTCAGTCATTTTCACCAACTGTCCTCTTGAGAAGAATGTTCACTAGTTGCATGAGCCTAAAGAGGCTGAATTACATAGGCTCCGAGGACAGCCATTCTCCTAGAGAAATTGAATGCATGGACCACGCCCAGCTGGTTGATGGACTGAATGTTTATATGCCAAAAAAAGCGCTACCTGGTTGTTTTAGACGATGTATGGACTACAAACTGCTTGGGAGGACTTATGCATGATGTCAAATTGTTTTGCTCGGGACCTAAAAGGGAAAATCTCGCCCGAAAAAGATGGAGGCACGGACTTTATTTTGCAAAAAGGCCTTTGGTGGAGATTGATGCCAATTGTAATGTTTGATATTTTTTTATTATATTTTTTAAGATTTTATAAAAAAATTTGTATCATAACAACTGTAAATTGAGAAAAATGATAAAATACAAAACCTGTGAAAACAGTTTATAATTAAAATATTACACATTAATGTTTTTCATATAAAATTTTGCTTATTTGATCAAATATCATAGACCAAATTAAACATCCTTAAATACTATTTAAAAATAACGTATGAAATAAATTGTTCTAATCATAGACTTTAAAAACAAATCTCTCATTGAGTATAAGTTCTATAATAGTTTACAATCTAATCAAAATTACAAAACCAGAAAGCATAAATATTTTAATTCTTATCTCACTCAACACATCAGATTATGATATAAAATAATACTTGTAAAGAGTAAAAGTTATATTTTAGTCAAAGAAAATAAATCAACTACAAAAACGAGCATCTATCTTTTGGAGCTCTCCGATACATACCTGCAAAAGTCTCCCAAAAATCGGGGCTAAAAAAGGGTAAATGAGTATTTTTTCTACTACATAATAGAAACCAAAACAGGATCCCTGACAAAATAAAAAAACAAAGCCGAGGCAAAACAAAGAGGGAGAAAAGATTAGGAAGTCGGTCTATCTACCAAAATGGCTAGAGATAGAAATTCTAGAACCTCCCCCCTCCAAATTCACCTTTCTTGAACAAAATGGAAATGCCTTGCCAAACTACGAGCTACTTTGTCCCTCCCCCCTCCCCGCCCCAATGCAAAGATGGACGAAAGAGCACTCCTCTAGAGCGTCCAAACAGGCCATAACATAAAAAATAGCGGGACTAAGATTTGCATAGTTCACCCTTTGTTATGAATAGTGATGCCATCGGGTCGGGTTTTAACAAACTTGAACCTGATACTACTTAAGAAACTGTAACCCGAACCCGACCCATTTGACCCGAATAGAATAAATTTTTTTTCAATTTTTCAATTTTTTAAAATAATATTTAAAATATATATAATTTAAAATTTATATTTATAATTATATTTGGGTTGGGTTGGGTCAGGTTGGATCACCTAAAATCCTAACCCAATCCAAATAGTTATTCGGGTCAATTTTTAAAAACCAAACCCGACCTATTAAGGACGGGTTTTACCATTTACCGAACCCTAGTGGCATCCCTAGTTATGAAAAGTTATTCCCCACTTCCAAAGAGTCCCCTTCGAACACCACCTTGCAACCTAGTTCAATGACAAAATGAATAGCATGGAAGGCCGCCTGGGTCTCCACCTCTAACGCAGAAACGAGACTAGGGCCCAGAACGGAAGCACATGCAAGAACACCAAAGAAGGCGTTGCGGATTCAAATGCCCGCACTAGATTTCAGAGGTTTACCGAAGGAAGCACCATCAAAGTTGCACTTTAGGAAACCAACCTGCGGGGCAGACCAGAATGACATACCAAGGGGCGGGGGATTGAACTGCATTGTTTTATTGCCTAACAAGAAAGCCTCCAGGAAGTCCTCAGCCCGGTTTGGAATGCCTTGGACGTCCAAACGGTTGGAGTTCACATACCCCTCGTTTCTTCTATACCATAAAAAACAAGCAGAAATAATGATCAAAGGCCTTTCCTTAGCTGAGGAGAGGTCCCGAATGGTGCCCATTGTATCCGCGGGCCTAATGTTAGGTAAAGCTATTAGATGTTGGTGCCAGGGATAATGGATCCACAAACTTTCCACCAAGCTGAGTAGGAATTGACAAGAATTGAGGAAGAGGACTCGACACAGACGAGTGGCCAGATGGTATGCGCTTTACACTCATAAGCGCCCATTGCTAATATCATGCCATATGATGGAGTCAAGCAGCATATCATGTCGCTCTCTCTCTCTCCCCTCCTCTCTCTACTCTCTCTTTTCCTCTCTCTCTCCCCTCTCTCTACTCTCTCCCCTCCTCCCTCTCTCTCTCCCCTCTCTCTACTCTCTATTTTCCTCTCTCTCTCTCCCCTCAATCTCTCTCCCCCTCTCTCTCTAGCCATCCCTCTCTCTCCCTCCCTCCCTCCCTCCTTTCTCTCTCCTCTCACTATCTCTCTTTTATTATAAATTATATATTAAAATTGATACAAAAAAATTAAAATAAAATATATTATATTTAAGTAGAGAAACTTTAATCTATTATTAACATTACCTTTTATTAAAATTTTGATATTTATTTATTATTTATACAAATAGTTAATATTAAAGAAAATATATTATATTTAAAAATTTTATTTTAAATGTTTTTAATATTTATTAGTTAAATTAATGAATAAAGATATTAGTGACGCTTGTCTACAAGCATCCTTATTATCAATACTATTAGCGACATTTGCTTACAAACGTCGCTATTAGTTCTAAATTTTAAATTCATAATTTTTAGCAATGTTTTTCTATAAGTGTCGCTATTGTCAAAACTGTTAACGATGCTTAAGAAAAAACGTCGCTAATAGTTTTGAAATTTTAAAAAAAAAATTTAATGTATATATCTTTTAGTGATGCTTGTTCAAAGCGTCGCTAATAACGTAACTATTAGTGACACATAATACAAAGCGTCGTTAATAGTGATTTTTTTGTGACGTTTATTTATGCATCGTTAATAAAAGCATCGGTAATAATACATTTTGTTGTAGTAGTACTTATACTCCCTTTGTCCCATATTATTAACTACATTTGAAAAAATAATAATTTTTATTAAATGGTAAAACCTACATATAAGAGAAGAAAAAATAAGCTTATAATATATTTTTTTAAGTACTCAATCACTTAAATTGAACAAAATGGAGCTATTAATATGGAACAAACTCTTTTGTCACTCCACGTGTTGGCTTGAGTTTTTGAGCAAAGTACTCTAGGGATAAGAAGTAATTTCTTACTTAGACTCACTTATCACTTCATGCTTCACATAAAGTGATGTGCTTACCAAGTTTCTGGATAGTAACCAAATTACATGAGGTTTCTGGATAGTATCCAAAACATGAGGGCAACATAAGCTTCTGCTCACAGAAATTTTCTATAGACTTGATGGTTTCATTGCTTATTTATAGCCTAAGATGTTAAAACTTAATTGTGTGTTGCCCACTTCAGTGTGACGTTTATTTCCAGAAAATAGATTGAACACTTTTAAGATTTCTTCTTTTTTTTGTCCTTGAAATTTTTATAGAGAAGGGAAACTACTGTATCTATCTTATGTTAATAGCTCTATTTGGTAAAAAAGGTTGTTCCAAACTAATAGTGTAATTTTGTTCAATTTAAGTGATTGGGTACTAAAAAAATATTATAAGCTTATTTTCCCTTCTCTTAGATGTGAGTTTCATCGTTCAATAAAATACTATTTTTTTTTTAAATGTATCTATTAATATAGGATGAAAGAAGTATTTCATTAATTGTTTGAAAAAAAGTGAAGTGCCTCTTATACTTCTAATTTCATTTTTTCACACTTTTTTCATTAAAAAAAGTTTCTCTCAGAGACTTTCTGGTGGAAGATATTTTGCATATATTTTTCTTTTAGTAAAGCATCAATTCCTTCAGTTTTACCTCATTTATGGGATTACTCACCTAGTATTTTCCCCGTAAATACAAGAGGGGAACAAGACCTTCCAGTGATTGAAGGAGGGAGGGGAGGGACAGAGGGAAGAAGGTACAAATTGAGAAAATTTTACCATTACTGAGATCAAGATTCAAGGTATGCTAAAAGAGATAAGAAAATCACATAGTGCATTTGCAAGAAACATGTTGATATGTTCCTAATTAGATCACTATCCTAATTAGATTACTTTTTTTGCTTTCCTAGATTAGCCTATTTCCTAATTTCACTAGGATTAGTCTTGTTTACCTTATTTATTTCAGTAGCAATATTTCTTTTCTATAAATTGTAGTACTTAGCCCATTCTGAAGCAAATAATAGAAATTAGCTTACTTTTATTTATTTTCTTGCCCTAATCATTTTCTTATCTCCCATTTTCCTTTAGTTATTCCTGCATCTTTGGTCTACACTATTGGTAGTTGACGGACATTTCTGCTCCCTATTCCCGTCCACCCTCCTTCAACCATGAGTTAGCCATGCCGACAAAGTCCACCGCCTAGCTCAAAGCCACCCCTATAGTATTGGATTCTTCCGACCTTCGAGACGTGCCCATCTAAGAATCCTCCCCTACTCGCCTTCACACCCACATGTAATAGTTAGAAAATAAACTACAAACCACAGTTTCAGAGCTTACCGAATTGAAAACCCTTGTAGCCACACAAGCAAAGATGGCTCATCAGCATGTTGCGAGCAGTGATGACTTTGACCACCGTTTCGATGCAATCACACATTCTTTGTCCTCTTTAACACTTGGTCATCCTCCACCGCCATGCTTATTTGATTCCTCTGGTGTTGCTTCGATGGCTCTTGCAACTTTGCCTTTGGTGGTGCCCTCTTTTGATTAGAAGGTTGTTGTACCCTTGGAAGTTGTTATTGAACCATCTGGTACCTAGGCCCTCCTTCTGGCCGCAAAGCTCTCAGATCAGCACCTTCTACCTCCTTCTCTTACGTTGATGACAGCCTCCTCCTAGTCTGCCTCTAGATTGGTTCTCCACCATCGATGCGGCCACCCTTGCCTCTCCAGACTGCCACCGCCATTAATTCAGCCCAGAGCCGCACTTTTGCCTCTGCCCCAATGTCATCCGCAGATCCCGGATCAAGTTGTTGAACAATCGTTCCCAGCCGAATCTGCCCAAGCAGCCGCCTTTACCCTTTCATATCTTCTGTCAGAGTTGTCCACAGTTCTGGCTGCATCTAGATCGTACATCGCGTCACAATTTCAGCTGCCTTTGGCCTCTTCCGCCCCTATTGGTGCATCTGCACAACTCCAAGATCGCCTCCCCGGCCCGCAGTCACCCACCTCAACTGTCAGCCCAACAGTCGGCCATCTTCTTTAGGCAGGCATGGACTTGTTGGCCATCAATTAGGCCACCACACAGCCCCCCTCCTTCCTCTCCCTTTCAGTGCATCACTTCTCTCATATGTGTTTTCCCCTCCTGATGAATTTTTTATGGGAGAAGGTTTTATTTTAGGACGAGTTCGACATTGCGTTGGTACTTTCATAGGAACCCTTCACTCACACCTACTGTTTGCTTATGTGGCCCCATTTGCTCCTCATCTCGCGCAGTTGGATCAACTACCATGTCGTGTTGCACATGCTCGTAGTCCCCATAATTTTGCACCAGCCCCTTATCAAAGACCAACTTGATGCTAACGACGCTTTTATTGAGGAGACAGACTATTGTGAATGCATCAATCATACTCTCAACTATGGTCATGGCCGTGCTAACTACCCTTATGTTGGCGCACTTTCATGTTAGAACCCAGCTATTCAAGCTTGCCAGATTTGCATCACTTTCCCTGTCTTCCAAGGGGATGAACGAGATAAATGGAGGTGAAACAGTTCTTCCACTTTCATCGCACTCCAGCTCACAAATAGTGCAAATTAGCCTCTTTTCTTAAGGAGGGTTGTGCTATGCATTGGGTCGACTTGTTCCTTGCTAAGTACTCGGATGCTATTTGGCCAGAGTTTGAGCATGCTTTTCTCCTCTGTTTTGGCCAAACTCCCTACCAAAATTTTAACAGTTTGTTGCATCAGATTCGACAACGAGGTTTTGTCTAAGATTATTGTGATGAGTTTGAGCGCTTGGTGAACTGCGTGCAAGGATAACACAAGCATGCCCTTATCTATGTCTTTGAAGACAATCTTAAACCTCATATTAAGGCCAAATTGCATACCTTCCTATACATCTCTTTGATAGAAATAATGTGTATGGCTCGTGTATATGAGAAGTTAACCCAACTCAGCCATTATACTTTCTCTCGCCCATCGGCCTCTTCCCTTCTGTTCTGTCCTGCTTCATCTTCTGATCAACCATAAGGTGGCCATCCTACAAGTACTTCTTCATCCACTTCTCCTTTTACTCGTCTTACTCCTTCTCAAATGGCCAATTGTTGATCCAAGGGTTTATGTTATAATTGTCATGAGAATACACCTTTGGACATCGCTGCACGACTTGGAAATTAATTGTTTATGATCAACAAAAGTTTTGATGAAAACTTAGTAAAGGATACTTGTGCTAATTCTGAGGAGTTGCCTCTACACTGTCAAGGCCTATGATATAGAGATTACCCTCCAAGAATTTGTGGGCACTTATACTCCACACACTATGCGTATTAAGGGCTTGATTAAGAAATAACAAGTTTTTGTTCTAATAGATAGTGGGAGTACTCATAATTTTGTTAATAATCGAATTGCTCTTTGCCTTGGATATCTTGTCAAAGAGTCTGAGACCTTTGATGTGTTGATTGACTATGGAAACTATCTCAAGAGTCACGGTGTTTGCTCCAAGGCCAAATTATTATTGCAAGGTCAAACATACACTATGGATTTATTTTTTCTTCCTACTAAGGCGACTAATATTGCTCTTGGTATTCAATGGCTTGATGACTTAAGCTCTATTTCTTAGGACTTTCATCGTATGATTATGAATTTCATTTATGGGGGCAAGCCGGTGCATATCACTACTTATCCACTGGGCCGCCTCCAAGCTTTCAAGTCATTGGAAACTTTTTCTCATTATCATTGTCATGACTTCTTGCTACAACACCGCCCTTCAATTGAGGTTCCCCAAATTGACGTTCTTTCCCCAACTTTGGCTACTCTCTTGGATGAGCATCAGTTCATCTTTGAGGAGCCAAAGGGAATACCATCGGTCCGTTCTTATGACCATTGGATTCCTATTCAGCCTGATGTTCTTCTAGCTAATATCCACTCATACTACTATATGTATATCCAGAAGACAGAGATTGAACGTGTGGTTCGCAAGATGAATTCCCCTAGCATTATATGCCCTAGCCAGTCTTCTTACTCCTCTCATGTCCTCCTTGTCCGCAAGGACGGTGCATGGCACTTTTGTGTGGATTATAAGGCTCTTAACCTTATTACTTTAAAAGATATGTACCCTATCCCAGTTATCGAGGAGTTTCTTGACGAGTTATTGGGGAGCCAATTCTTTTCGAAGTTGGACCTCCGTTTACGTTATTATCAAATCCATATGCATCCCAATGATATTTCCAAGACATCTTTTAGTACTCATAATGAGCATTATAAGTTCTTAGTCATGTTGTTTGGCCTTACTAATGCCCTTGCCATCTTCTAGTGCCTGATGAATGATGTCTTCTAGAGTTATCTACGCTGATTTGTCTTAATTTTCTTTGATAATATTCTTATTTATAGCCCTACTTGAGAGGACCACTTACAACACCTGCATTCTATTTTTACACTCCTCCATGAGCACCGACTCTTCTTGAAGTGGTCCAAGTGCTCTTTTGGTTGTCAACAAGTCAAGTATTTGAAACATATTATCTTAGCCCAAGTCATTGCTACTGACCTAAGCAAGATTTCTACCATTCAGGATTAGCCTCGCCCTTCTATATACTACACATACACTACGCGGGTTTCTTTGCCTTACAAGTTATTATATACGTCTAATCGCTTTCTATGGTATTATTGTTGCACCTTTGACAACTTTGTTGAAGAATGGTGCCTTTTATATGGTCTAGTTTAGCCAAACATGCTTTTGATGCACTCCAAGCAGCCCTCATTTCGTCCTTGTTCTTACTCTCTCGGACTTTGTGAAGTCTTATTGTTAAAAGTGAAGCTTCTGATGTTAGTCTTGGTACAATCCTTATGTAAGATGAACACCCCATCGCCTTTTATAGCAAGGCTTTGTCTGGCCATTCTCTTCTATTACCCGCATATATATAGTATTAGATGCTGGCTATTGTCCATGCCATGACCAAATGGCGGCCCTACCTATTAGGTCGTCACTTTATCATTCAGATAGATCATTCGTCTCTCAAATACTTTATGGATCAACATGTGACAACTCCCTCTCAGCAAAATTGTGTTTCTAAGTAATTGGGATACAATTACGAATTGGTATATAAGTATGACCTCAAGAATCGCACCATTTATGCTTTATCCCAAAAGTATGAGGATGCCATATTCTAGGCCATTTCCGCTCTAGTCTTTCCTTTTCTAAAGGACTTACAAGTAGTGTATGAAACTAACGATACTACTTGTTTTGTTGTTACACTCTTTTAAGCAGATCCTTGTTCCTAACTATATTTTGTTTTGCATGATGAATTTATGTTATGGCATCGTCGTCTTTGGGTGCCTAATTCTAAGGAGTTGTGCTGGGATATTCTTCATCTTTGTCCCTTTACGTCTACTCCAGACAAGAAGAGATATTTCAAACATATAAAAGAGTCTCTCAATGTTTTGCCTGGCATGGTCTTAAACGAACACTCTACCAATTTGTGGCACACTGTGACATTTGCCAACAAGTTAAGGGTGATTCTACCACTCCATCTGGTCTTCTTCAACCACTTCCAATTCTAAAGCGAATTTGGGAGGATATTAGCATGAATTTCATTGAAGGATTACCCAAGGCTCAGGGCAATTCCGTTATCTTCGTCGTGGTGGATAGGCTCTCCAATTATGCATATTTTTTTGCACTCTTTCACTCTTAGACTGCCACGACTATTGTTGAGGTTTTCATGCACAACATTGCTTGTCTCCATGGGAAGTCTAAGATTATTGTTTGCGATCGTGATAAGGTATTCTTATTCGCATTTTGGCATGAGTTTTTTCGCCTCCAAGGCACCTCTTTTCGCATGAGTTCCACCTATCATCCTCAATTGGATGACCAGTTTGAAGTGGTAAACCATTGTCTCAAGCAATATTTACAATGTTTTTCAAGTGATTGGCCCCAACTATGGCTATCATTCCTTCCTTGGGTGGAATGGTCTTATAACACCGCTTTCCATACCACCACGGGTTTTACTCCCTTTCAGCTTGTCTATGGTTTCCCACCTCCGACGTTGCTCCATTATGTGTCATTTCATGCTTCTATTGATATCATGGATACTACTCTTCAAACTCATGATAAGGTTTTGCACCAGCTTTGTCGAAACCTAGCAAATTCACATAACCGTATGCACCAAGTTTATGATAAACGTCATGTAGATTGCGAGTTTGAAATCAATGATCTTGTTTATCTTCTTTAGTAAACTTATTGATAGACTTCAATTCTTAAACCATCAAATGAGAAACTTGTTCAACACTTTTATGGTCCCTATCCGATTCTCGATCGTATTGGCAAGGTTTCTTATCGTCTCCAGTTGCCCCCAAATATGCAAATTCACCCGGTGTTTCATGTTTCTCGTCTTTGAAAGTTTGTTGGTGATCCTTCCTCTATTCCTCCATCAATTAAGCCACCAATTTCTTATAATTTGGCCTGTTTGGTGTAAGGATGCCATGGGGTCGGGTTCGGATTGGGTTTTGTCAAACCCGAACCCAATACCATTTAAGAAATGGTAAACCCAAATCTAACCCAAATAGCTATTTGGGTTAAATTTGGAAACCCAAACCCGATCTATTAAGGTCGGGTTGGGTCAGGTTTTATCAAAATACAAAAAGAAAATATTTTTATAACCTTAATATAGGTTTTTCCAAACTCAAACTCGATACTATTTAAAAAATGGTATAGCCAAATCTAACTTAAATAGCTATTTGGGTTGAATTTGAAAAATCCAAACCTGACCCATTAGGGTTGGGTCGGGTTTTACCATATACCTAGTCTGGTGGCTCATTCTATTATAAAATGACCACATGTTTGCCGTGAAGGCCATGTTGTTTCAGAGGTTCTTATCACTTAGATACACTGTTCTTTAGAGGATACTACTTGGATGTAGAAGGATGAGTTCTTTCAGCAATATCCCAATTGGTTGCCTTGAGGACAAGGTGATACGGAGCGTTATGAAATGATATGTTTTTAATGAAATTACTATCTTAATTAAATTGCTTCTTTTACTTTCCTATATTAGTCTATTTTTTAAATTTACTAGGATTAGTCTTGCTTACCTTATTTCAGTAAGAATACTTTTTTACTTTTCTATAAATTGTAGTACTCAGCCTATTTTAAGGTGGGCAATAAAAATTAAATTACTTTTATTTAATTTCCTTGCATGATCCTTCTCTCCTCTTTCCCTATAATTATTCCTATGTAGACCCCACATGTTTTTAATAGGCATTAATTAAAGTAGGAACATTTTTTATGTTTTTGGTTTTACAATGTGTGACCATCAAATTCACATGAGCATTTGTTTGAGAAAAGATACAATTGGCTTTTAATTGCTTGAAGATATGCCTTTGTCTTTAGGTCACTGTCCAGAAACTTGCAAGCTGATTTCCAGCCATTTATTGAGTCTTTTACAAATTGCAGCTTCAATATTAGTAATATGCAAAAAATTGTTGTGTTGTGTTATTATTTGCTTTGTCTTCATAGTCAGTGAGGTTCATAATTATAAAATTTTAATAGTTAAGTACGTCTGGGATTTGGTATGTGCTCTTCCATAGAGCTTGTTGGTGCTACTTCTGTAAAGCTTAGGATTTGGGGTTTTAAATTGAATCCTTATGTGGAGAACTTATCATCACTCAAAAGTTGGTGGTGTTGTTTGTCTCGTTTTTATAGTGGACCAATTTGTAGACATACCACCGCGCCATTTTCAATTCACATAATGACACCGATCGCTTATTGCAGCTGATGCTACTGAATCAGCCTTACGTTTTATATTTTTTTCGTACTTAAATTAATAGTTCTATTCGGTTTTTCAAAATAAATTAAAATTAATTTATTTTAAAAAACTAAATAAAGCTATTAATTGAATACAAAATGAGTACTAACAATTAAAAGGTACTTTCATCACTTTGATCCAGATTTGCAGCATTTCTAGAATCACTTTCTTGCACCTACATGTGAAAAAGGATCATAATTTTGTCATGTAAAAATGAACATGCACCATTAACTTGATTTACATGTGGAATCTCATCATTGTTCATCAATTGGGAAGTGTAACTTTGCATATTGTCTCAAACCTTGTCTCATTGTCCATTCCTTAACTAGTATGATTTATTAAAAATGCCTCATCCCTTGCCACAATGGCAATCCTGGACTCCCCTCTCCTTGTAATCACCACCATCCACTTGTCACTACATCTTCTCCCTATGGAAATATATGATTGTATCTTCTGTGTATTCCCTAATGGGAAATACATACCTGTATCTATAAACAGTTGTATTCTGAAATAAAATACCATATTTTGCCTATTTTTAGGAATAGCATCTAAAAAAAAAATCTTTTTAAAGAAATCATTGTTTTAGTTTGGTTTAATACTATAAACCAGAATTTGAGAAAAGTAAGAAGGCAATCACCTCTATGTGCAACCTAATATGAAGCTCATTCAAAGATCTTGTAGTTGCATAGGATATCTTGTGATTAGCACTCTACTATAGCCTAGAGCAACACTAACAGTTCGGTGTCAATTTGCTGTAAGTAACATGTAATTCTACTTAATATATCTAGTCACAAAAAAAATACTCTCTCCATCATAAATTAATAGCTTCACTTAACTTTTAAAAATAAAATAATTTTAGTTCATTTGAAAAACTAAATAAAGCTATTAATATAAAGACAGAAGGAGTATTACTTCAATAATTAGATCACTTATGTGTTGGGATTCAAAGGGTTTACAAAATCTCTAACCCAACTAGTAGCTCACTCAATGCAAAGCTCAATTACTAGCACAAACCCTCCTTAAGCTAACAAGGAATAACACATACCAATGGAGAATTAACTAACGAATAATCAAGAGTAAATCAGAGAAGACAAAGAGTTCACAGTGGTCTGGCACTACAAACAGCAATTCATTTATATATTGATCAATATGAGCGCAACAAAAAATCTACTTTTTGTTGATAGTAGTACCAAACAAGATTTTGAGTAAGGAACAACAAAAAGTTTTCTTTTTAGTTATAAAAAAGTGGTTGAACAAGGAGTCGATGAAGCTGGGCTTGGAAGATGGAAGGCTTTCTTTTCTTCATTTAAGAGGCCCGGTTGATCCTCCAATATTTTTCGTATGAAGTTTTATTACTTTAGCCTCAGCAGTCTGCATAGTATAAAAAATGCTATTTGCATGAGCTATTATCTACACAATAACGACGGGCTTTGGATCTAGTTAATCATAACCGCTTATTGAAAATGTGGACCTCACCAATTAATGATCATCAAAGAGCCCGGAGGCTAATCCCTTGGTTGTTTTAATGTAAGGGTAGGATCAATCCTAATAAATGTGTATGCTATGTAGTACTCCCTTTGTCTCGCATTAATAACACTATTTAATTTTTTAAAATAAATTAATTTTAATTTATTTTAAAAAACTAAATAAAACTATTAATTTAAGACAGAGAATATTTGGCTTTGCGGCCTAGGTTTGCACTAAATGGACACTGACATGGGCAGAGATCAACCACAATCTGCTTCCGCTAACAGCCCAAGTTGCAACTCAGATTACAAGTTGTCTTTTACTTTTTGTTAAGTAAGAAAGATTACCAACTTGATGTTTGCAGTAATTTAGATCAAGTAGGTAGATTTGATACTGAACCGGACTGGACCGGTTCCAAAAATCCAGCCGAGTAAGGTGACTGGGTGAGTGGATGGTTCCCGGTTCGTTGTTCTGTTCAGAGACCAGACCACTATGTTTCCATGTTTTGACTTGATTATAATAAGACAAAAAATGCTGTCATTTTGATACTTGAATGATTAGCAAAAAAGTTGGATTTGAAATTGGCCTGTCATTCTGATCCATTTCATGCGACTGCCTTTTAAGGTCGCAGGTTGTCGCGAACTGTCAACGAGTCCCCTTCTGGGAAGCAGTCAGACAACACGGCTTCATCCCGACAGCCAATCAATTAATTCAACGTAAACCCGGCTGGAGTGGCCTATCATGATGATTATTAAATGCGCCTCTGTTACAGCGGGCACGTGTAGCTATTAAAACTGGTTATAGCCAGTTGTTACTGGTAGTCTGGTACCTGCGTTTGGCTTCATTGTAAGGGAAAAAAATAGTTGGATGAATAATTCCTATGCTTTTCTTATACTTAGCTTACTGGCTTAATGTGAGTGGGGAATGCAATTGCAAGTAACTAGGCGCACCTGATTACCTTCTCTATCAATATAAGTTTTCATTACATCATAATTGAGATTTTAATTAGGCTCTAGTTAATTCCTCATCAAAATTTAAAGAGATTAATTAACTTTGTTATGAATAAATTAATTAACTTTACTACTACAGTGATTATAGTAACTACACACGGGTCACCTAAGTTTTTTTTTTCATTTTACAAACAAAAAATCAGTTGGGCGTATTGGTGTTGTTGCCCCTTGATGTGACTATTAGCAATCATATTATTGTAGATGGATCATAAGTTTAGAAATATTTAGCTTTTGACTTATCAGGTGGGAGTATTCGTGTTGTCGCCCCTTGACATGACTATTAGTAAGCATATTGTAGATGGATCATAAGTTTAGAAATAATTGAGAAATATGTCTTTTGACTAACTGTCTCTCATCAATCCCAAAGTAGAATTGAGAACAAAATATATATTTATAGAGAGACTCATTTAAGTATTTACTCGGGCTCACGTGCCAACGGGAGCTAACATGAACCTAGGCCTCATGATTTAAGGGCAGATATGTTTGAATCACTCCCTTTCTCCTTTTTATTAATGCGCATAATCAAATTAAAATATGCCGGGCCATGAAACTTGGCCTCACAATAGCACGTGTAAACCCAGGTTCATAATAATTTTTTTATTATATATATATATATATATATATATATATATATATATATATATATATATATATATATATATATATATATATATATATATATATATATATATATATATATATATATATATATATATATATATATATATATATATAAAGCCTCCAATGGATGTAGGGTTATCAGCTGAACCACATTAGGGATACCTTTTGTTTGTGTTTCACATCATACTTATTTTTGTCAATTCTATTTTTATGTGCCACTCGTATTATGACTTGGAAAAATTCCATGTAGTTTCTTTGAAATTCTCAGGGGTACATATCTAATCTAAGGATCTCTGTCTAAATTAACCTGTTGGCATGTGTCATGGGGACAAACTAGCATACACTTATTTGCCCACGTGATGGCCTAGCTGCACCACGTAATTAGCAGCCACTTTTTTTCCTTCTCACTCATATGTGAAGGAAAGCAAAAACAAACAACACAAACATAACACAAGTCCATCGTCGTGCAAGGGTCTCCGCCCCAAGCTATATTTTTGTCTGTCAAAATTCAATGGCAAGGAGATGGCAAAGGCTAATCCACCAGATTGAAAGCTCCCTGATTCGTTATGCATGAACAAATCAAACACCCCAATCAACCATGGCCGCCTTTACTCTCCCCCTTAAATAGACTCAACCTAAACTAGCCGATCCTTATATTACTAGGAAACAAAACCCACCCATATAAGAGTTTTCACCCTGCTCAGCCCAATAAGCAGTTCACCCTTAGCCTAAATCAGGAAACCTGCAAGAGTGTCCATCTTCCGCTAGAAGTCCAATGTTATGCTGCCTCCAAGAGTCCTATCTGTCCAGGGAACTTGCTGCCTCGACTCCTACTCGTGCTAGGAGTGTAGCAATCCTGCATAAGTGAATTATGTCTACCTTAGGAATCCATCCCTATGTCCAAGTAGCTCCCAGATTCACTACTAGAGTCCCACCCGCGTAAGGACTCCTATTCAACCTGCTCCGCAAGGCGAGTAGCTCATACGAAACACCTCCCACACTGCTCCAGCATTCGTATGTGCCTAAGGGGCTGCCTTGGCTATCCGTTGCCCAAGCAATTCAGTTATTTGCTGCCAAGTAGGGGGGTAGTCGCCCCCTTTTCCCATCCGATAAGTTAGAGGTCTAACAACATGTGTAATTAAAAGTGTACACAGACAGGAATATCCATTGATTTTCCACTGTGCAGATAAGCATTCCCCTCTATTTTAGATCAGCAATGAGGAATATTGGTTTCTGCAAGATATTGTTGTCCATATCTCTCAACTCTCAACCATAGGCAGCTAGTATATTGATCATGCTAGCATGGATTCCTTCTCTACTAGATTATGGTATTTAACAGATGCAATTAAGTCTACTTCTATGCCAAGGCATAACATAAAATTTTTAAGCAGGATATTATGGAGTTGTGAATACAACTAAATGTACAAGAGAATTAAGTATCACTCTGATAGGCCAATGCCAATAGCAAAACTGATAAAGACAACAAGTTATTTCTTATATAAAAAATTCAAATAATGCCAATAGCATTATGGTTTTATTTGATCTCATTTATCATTAATACAAATAATATTTCTTTCATGTATCTTTTCTTATTCTCAAGAAATGGGAGAGTAAAATGAGAGCCATCCCTGTCACTTGAGGCCTATGAGCGAGCATCCATGTTGCAAGGGCTGCAAAGATGACAAGAAATACCCTGGCAGCCATCATGAGACAATTGACAATCTGGTTCGTTGGTTGGATATAGGATGGCTGAATGTGGAACAGCCCATATAGACAACAGAGAAACGAGGCAAATGCACATAGGAATTATGTACATATGACAGAGGACAATGTTATTGTTTGGAATAAAGGTGCCGAAGCCACTAGCCATGCCTCCATACTCCACTGGGGCAATCCAAGAGTGGCTCCACCGAGTTTGATCCACATTTGCATCATTTTCAGGACCACTTTTCGTTATGACCTACCCTAGGGTTAGTTTATTAACATTAAGATTTAATTATTATTAGTAAGAATAAGTTATCAAAATTAGGATTTTATTTTTATTAGGCTTAGGCTAATATTAGACGCTCCTTCAAATTAGAAATTCAATTAGTAATAGGGTTAGGATTCCAAATTTCCTATAAATATGTAGGGGTTTTGTCCTATTTCATAATTCAAAAATCAATTCAAAATTAATTTATTTTAATTATTTTTTTTTTATCTTTTTACCTCTAATTTATCTTGCGTAGTCATTGGTCTACAATATTGGTATCAAAACATTCGTTTTTGTGCCTCCCTACCCTCCCACCCTCTCCCACTCATATTCGCTCATGCACGACGCAATTGGAGACACTGATTAATTCAATATACACGGTGTTAATATAGTTGAAGATAATCATGGCCGCCAATCTTTTTGAGCTCCACAACCATTTTGATTAGCTTAGAGATGAGACTAACTGCTGTTTCAACGAGGTTGTGGATATCATAGTGTCGCTTAATCTTGTCATCCACTAGTTGTGGCTCCATTCGCCAAGCCTTTTTCCGCCTCTTCCTCGGATGCTACCCCCGACAAGAGACATTTGTCTACAACGGAAACATTTATGATGGTTAGTGCACTATCTATACTATATACAATTATTAAAGTGACTATATACAATTATTAAAGTGAGAATAGGGTTCAGATTTTTATTGAATTAAAGAGACCTAAATTATGTTATGACCCTAAATCAGATTTAGGGATTATTTGGGTATTAAATTTTTTAGAAACGAAAACAGAATTTTTGGAACAAATTCTAAAAATTTATTGCCGAACAAGAATTATAGTTGGTAATAGAATTTTTTAGAATAAATCTAAAAGTCGTATTAAACTCATTTTTTAAACTTTAAATTAATATAACTCTCTCTCCCAAACTAGGATATGTACGTTTTGGTACCGTTGCGCTCCTTAAATTTGAGCCCTATTAAACAAGTTCCCAAATGGGTAGGTAATTTTAAACTTTTAAAGTGGGCCCCACCTATAGGCACACTTCTCGATGCTAAAATCGATATTAGAGGTAGCAATTAAAAAATAACAGAATCTTTTATTTAGAAATGGCGGGCTGGGAGCTGGAATTGATAAAATCACCTTGCGAGGTAATCCCGTGATTTAGGTCAATTTCAGCTAGAAAGGCTTGAGGTTAACTTTCGGGCAAAATTTTTAATTCCACCCACTTTCTTCACCCAACCACAATGCTTATCATTCCTGATGGAATGAGGATGGAATCTTTAGAATCTTACAGAAATTCCATACCCAAACATCCCCTTAGATTCCTAGTTTAGTTCTAATTCTTAAATTCATTAATAGTTAGACTTCTTATTTAGTTAGAATTTGATTAAAGATAGTTTCCATATACCATCTATATAATTATTAAAGTGAGAAGGGGGGCAAAGATTTTTACCATGTTATGCTTATATTGTCTTTCGATTAAGACTTTCAATTAATTTAAAACTCAAGATACCTAAATTATGTTATGAGCCTAAATTAAATTTAGATTCCTACTATCACATCCTCACATATAAAAGCATTCATATGTTTGAAAATAAATACTTGAACTATGGTGGCCATAAATTTCATTTAGATAAAATTAACATATAAGAGATAAGATAATAAGCATCAACTATTACTATGCATAGAGCTTATAATTTGTACAGAGTTTTATCTCCAAGCATCTCATGCCATTATACACCAGTTAACATAAGTAATTACAAGGGGGTAGAGATTTTTACCATGCTATGCCTATAGTGCCTTTCGATGAAACTTTTAATTAATTTAGAATTCAAAAGACCTAAATTATGTTATGACCCTGAATTAGATTGAGATTCCTAACGTCATATCCCTCACATATAAAATAATTCATACGTTTGAAAATAAATAATTAAACTTTGACGACCCATAAATTTTATTTAGATAAAATTAAGCGATAAGATAATAAGTGCCAAGGACTACTGTGCATAGAGATGATAATTTATACAGAATTTTATCTCCAACTATCTCATGCCTTTATACATCAGTCAACAAGACTTTAAATGCGACAGACACATAATACATTCATAAATTATTTATTTTTTCACCTCCGCCTCTGCTATAACACCTGCATAATTTAGTAGATTGTTCTAAATTCTATAAACATGCTATTCAAGAACCTTTATAAATACTTGTAATCTTATCATATATTCATGAAATAAATAAACCGACAGAAAATAAATCAATCTTAGAGCAATTTAAATCTTTTCAGAAAATCTATCAAAAAATAAATCATTCGACAACAAATCCATCCAGAATTCGTGAAACCTAATAACATGTATCTTATTCTTATGCAAAACCAACCTTGCCACTACATCTGACATGCTCAACTTATGTCAAATTGCCTCTTGAATAACTCGAATCAGACATAAAACAAATTAGAAATAGAGAAATAAAATTTTAGGAGTGTAGGGGAGCGGAAAAACTAAAAAATCACCTCCCATGCCCTATTTATAGGCTTGGCATGTCATTGCTATGTCAGCAAGCATGTCGCACGGCCTAGTGTTGCCAATTGTTGCATGCGGTTTTTTTAATATTTTTCTTTTTCTTTTTAAAATCATAAAATTTTAAAACAACGTAACTTTTCACCCTGAAGTCTGATTTGTGCATTCTTGGTACCATTGAGCTTGTATCGACAAGCCCTATAAAAATAGAAATACATGAGTAGGCTATCTTTCACATTTTAAGTAGGTTTGGCCCATATGACATGCGATTCAAGACCTATTATGCTCATTTTTTGGAGCTCTATCATAACCCTAAGAAAGCTCACTAAGTAAAATCTTTGAAATAAATAAAATTCACTAAAAACTTTTTATCAAATTGAGGAAATCTTACAAAAAATTCAAGGTCATTACACCTATTTTAGTACCAATTCTTAAATTGATTAATAGTTAGACTTCTTATTTTGTTAGAATTGGATTAAGGATAGTTTCCTTATCTCATTATAATTAATCAGTTAGATTTATGAATCAAAACCAAAGTAGGAATATGAATCTAATTTAGGGTCATAACAAATTATTACAAAAATTTCTTTGGTAAGTATAACCTTTTAGCCGCATTTGGATTTCCTAGCTCTAATTGGTTTAGAATTTTATAAAGTTAAAAGCAAGCTGAAAATTTTGTCATAAAATTCCTAAATTATCCCCATTATACCAAAAATATTATATGTGAACTCTTATTTATGGATTCGGTAAGATAATTAAATTTGAAACTTAATTCGCATATGGTAATATAAGACTACATCTATAAGTGCAATACATACATTATGCACAGACACTTCTACTAGTTCCTATAAAAGGGTATCTCTTCTCATCGCATTTGCCGTGGAGGCATCAATAGATGAGTTATTCCTTGGCCTCATCTAGTTCCTATTCTTCCAACTATTGTTGCCACTTGTCCTTCTTCCCTGCCATTTTCAATTCACCATCTCTTTTTTGGCAAGTACAATTCACACATCTTATGTTTGCTTCATCTCTTTCTTTCAATATTTTTATAGATTAGTTTCAGGATACATTCCATCACAGAGAACCACCATCATTCTTCCCTTCAATATTTTTATTGATTATCATGTAAGTCCGGGTTCTGTAACATTTCTTTCACTAAATTAGGTAATATGGAATTTTGGCATCTTAGGCTAGGTAATATGGAAAAATCTCATAGGTAAAAAACTAGCATTCAAAGTTCAATTACCCAACATTCATAGATCTGGCTAAAAAGGTTAGTGGATTGGTTTCTTAACTATTACTTTTTTTCAAATATAGCCAATTCATATAAGGATGAAGGGAGTAACCTATATGTAATCCCTAACAATGGTTGAAGGATCTTATGTCCCTTATTGATTGTCCTATTTCATGTTTTCTTCTTCCTAGTAATTAGTGGACATGAAAAAAGGATAGTGGATGGAGTAAAACGTCTAGATGATTGGCTTCTTTAAATATCACATGTTTTAGATATAGATAATTAATATGGGATGGCCGAAGTTCAATATATATTTGAGAACTACGGCTCAAGCTAGCTCGTAGTCAGATCATGGTCAGACACCAAGAATTTCTGCAGACGGATTCTCATTCATCACCTCTCTGGGAAACATCAGCAGAAAGGTAGGTAACCTTTCTATCTCTCTTCTTGAAACATTTCCCTGTTCAATAAAACCATCAGCACCAATATTCAGGTGACATAGATCAATCCAACAAATTATTGTTGACATCAGTTTTATTCTTCATCAGTTCTAATAATCAAGTGATTTTTTTTTTTATTTCAATTGAAAGTCGCAGGGTATTTGACATAATCACTTTCCTGATCCTTGCATTTGAAAAAAGAATGTAAAGCACTTGTCTTGATTAAACATAAAACATAAATTCAGTTCACATATGAAGTATTTAGAATGCAGTACCTCAATAAGAGTCGCATTTCTGTTCATCAGTTGGGTAGTTCCACGCTCCATGCTCTGTACTCGGAGACCCATGGGCAGCTCTGACTCGATTATTCCATGTCGAATGTGAATAGCCTGCGACAAATTTGTTTATTACTGATAGATGATATAAATTAAATGAACTATATTATTTGTCTCCTGCAACAAAATTCTTCCTCATTTTATGACATCATTTCTATTCATCGTTAGTATAAGTAATCATATGGGATTAGGTTTACCGATCCAAAAAATAATATCATGTGGAATTAGCATAACCACTTTCTTGCTTCTTGCGAAAGAAAAAAGAATGTGAATTCAATTTACATATGAAGAAAGTACGTCAATCAACTGAGAAAGCAGTACATCAAAAGAAGTCCAACGTGTGTTCATCAATCGAGTAGTTCTAAGTTGCACATTGTATGATGTAGGAGCCATGCCCACTGTCTCCATCCTCGCGTATCGAGTACGAATAGCATCCTGAAAAATAATTTATTTTTTTCTAAGAAACCATTGTCTTAATTTGAAATTTTAAGTTATTTTAAATCATTAATCGCCAACTAAAAAATTAAGAAGGCAATCACCTCAGCATAAGGTTCATTCAAAGATCCTGTCGCACTTTCTTGTGATGAGGATGTGGCTCGACTAGAATATCGTGTGATATCTAATTGGCCGTCTCCTGTGACAATAGCAATTTGCTCTCTATTTGTAGTAGTAGCGTTTAATTCTTCCTATAATCCAGTAGTTGTGTTATTTAAAAATCAGATTGATTATGTAGCTAATCAAATGTTTCATTTCATTTATATAGCGAACCTCATTAATGGGATTCTCATTAATAACATTTGAAGGGACGTTGGGTAGGGTTCCTATGTCAACATCAGCTGGTCCATTTTCCACCTGTTCAACCATAAATAACTAATTACTAAAAGACACAAAAAATTAATCCAGTGACTAATTGTACTTTTCCTTGATAATAATTTCAGTCCTCATTGACATTACGTTGTTCCATTGAAAGCATGCCACCTCGGACTCAAAGATGAAACCAAATGAACGGACATATTTTTCTAAAAAATGACTTTTCTTTCTAAGATTATTCGTTTTATTTTGGTTCAAAACTGCCAATCAAAATTTGAGTTACTGTTGTTCATTAATAGCAAATGAGAAAATTAAGAAGGCAATCACCTGAGCATAAGATTCATTTAAAGATACCGCCCTTACCGACAAGTCACCTTCTACAAGAATTGAAATCTGCTCCCCATTTGCATTAATAGCATGTAATTCTTCCTATTGTCCAAGCACAAAAAGTTGTGTTACTTCAATAAAAGATTGATTATGTAGCTAGAAGATTGAAATGGCATTCTCATTGATAATCTCCGAGGGAACCTTTGGAGGGGCGTTTCCCATCTCAAAATCAGCTGCTCCATTTTCTTCCTGTCCAACCATAATTAAACTAATGAATAATTGTCCTTTTTACTTGACGACAGCTCCTTTGTTTGTTGACATAACGTGGTATAAATGAGCTTTTCCTGCCCCACTAACTTACACAAGTATTTATTTATGTACGAAAGGAAATTAAGATTATAACATTGTTTTATATGCAATTCTAGGTGGGTTTTAAACCATTAAAGATAGGAAGATACCAGTGGTGCTGAATATTCTCCCCAACAGAAAGGTGGGACAAAGAGAACACTGACAACAAGCAAGAAGAGCAGCAGAGCACCCATGGCAGTATGCTCCAGTTGCAGTTTTCCACTACGAGATCAACCAAAATATGGTGAGGCAAACCTATCTCTGTGCAGGCGCCAGGCAGCTATAGTTCAATCGTTTACATGTTAATTACGGTTTAAGGCAGTTAATTGGGTTTTAATGTAAAAAATTGTTACTAGAGTCACGCATGCTACATATACCTTCTGGCCCAGACTACGGGGGGGAATTTATAGTCCTGCCATCCTCCATGAGCAGGGGCCGCGATAACCAGATTGATGATGCACAAGCCAGCACACAAGCTTTTACCTCAATCCCAAGCAAAAGAGGTGGGGAGGAGGCAGTGGCTTTCTGCCCCTGGCTCCCTTGCAACAATAAAGGTGCCAACCAGGCCCTGCACAATAACCAAAAACGAAAAAAACATGCCTTGAAGGAATCTGAATCAAGTTTGAACATCGAAACTCACAAACATTTGTATATATCTATAAACATTTCAGGGAAATAAAATAAAATAAAAAAGCCATGTTAAGGAAGCCAACAATGGGATCTGCAGGAAGCAGGATCATGTATGGCCATCATTTGTCTCTAGACTCAATACAAAGACTTCCATTGCACCAAATGAGCTAAATAAGGGAGCAAAAAAAAGGAGATCAAAAGTAAAATCACCTTCGACTGAGCGGCCGGAAGACACTGATGATGCCTCCAGCTGAGACTTGAGTGCGGGGGTGGATCGATGATTAGTCCTGAGAATCCCCAAAAAAGGCGTGTTACTTTCCCCGTTCGTTCCTCCTTGCGGCTGGTAAAATAACGTTCATTTCTAATCAGTGGGACCACGTTGACTTAGAGTTGATCCCAGTTTTCCAAAGTACTCCCCTTAGACGCGTAAGCAAAACGCGTTTGCTCAGGTGTTGGCTGCCACAGCCGATGTGAACCCTGTGATAACTAATGTGTCGGCAAGACTGAAGTCTCCTACCGTCTCTTTCTTACATGTAAAACAAAAATAAATGATAAGCTGATTAGGAAGGACTTTTTCGTTAAGTGTAGATTTTCATATCCTAAAGAAATTTCTTTAAGGATTAAAAAGGAGAAGGACATTTTATTTCCTTTTAGATGATCTCGTCTTAAGACCGATCTCTACCTATGGGAAAGAGACAAATACTTAAGTTTTTTATTTATTAAAATTTTTTTTGGTAAGGTAATGATATGACCCGCCTTAGTGATCAGGTCTTGCCTTTATACTCTATTAAAATTAAAATTTAACTATTTTTAATAAAAATAGTATAGTATAATTAAAATTTTATATTTATCAGGATAATTATAGCAACTCTAATCTTTCGGTAAGTTTTTTAAGCTAAAACTAGGGTTTTTAATAAATTTTTATTAATTAAATATTATTTTAAATGATATTTTTAAAGGTTTATTATATAACTCTAAAAGACAAGCGTAACATAATTTAAATCACTTGGACAGGCCGCAAGTTATAATTTCAAAAATTGTGCCACAAGTAAGACCATTGAAAATATACAAAATAACCAACGCACGCATAGGGCTGCTTCGAAAACCGGACCCAAACCGATCCGGATAGAACTAATTTGAAATTGACCCAGGTCGGGTCGGGTCCTATCTCGGGTCGGGTTCAAGAAAAAAACTCAAATAAATCTCTGGTTAAGTTGGGTCCGGTATGTAAAAACCCAAGAACTTACCCGAACCGACCTAAGTTCCTAATTGACTTATAAAATTATATTTAATCTTAGTTATATAAATTTTTATAATTTTTTATAGATAAAATCAATTTATTATATGGTAAATTAGATTAAAATATTAGAACCAACCCAACCCAAGATACAATCTCGGTTCTTAGATTTTTTAGGTCTTATTTCGGGTCAGGTCGGGTTTAAAAATTTTCGCTTCTTATCTCGGGTCGGATTTAAAGAACTTAGTTTCTATCTTGGGTCGGGTTGAGTCTTGTAAAACCCAACCTGACCCTACCCGACCCAAGAAGCAGCCCTACGCACGCACGAGTGACATGCTCATGCGTGGCCTTGAAAAAAGGCCACCCATGAATGTTCCTTTTCGGCGGCCGGCAACTTACGTTCATTTGTAATCATATGCCGAGTACGTCGTATTGCACATGCCTTAGCGGACATGTGATAACTAATAAATGCAAGACTCAGAAGTCTCCCACCCTTCCTTTCTTACATGTAAAACAAATATAAATGATGAGCGGATTTGGAAGCTATTTTAATAAGAATTAAGTTTTTTTCGTTAAGTGGAAAATGTCATATCCCAAAGATTTTTTTTTTTAAGGTTAAAAAGGAAAAAGGCATTTTATTTCCCTTTCAAATGACCTCCCAAACAGGTCTTAAGACTGATCTCCACCTATGTGACATAGAACTAAGTTTTTCATGCATTAAACCTTTCTTTTTGGTTAGTTAATGCCTCCAAAGAGGATACAAATTTATTAATGGAAAAGCAATAAAGTTAAGAGTCCATCTCATAGTTACAAAGTCGACATTTCGTTCGTTTAGGTGACAGGTCATTTTAGATTTAGTTTATTTTATTTCAAAAAAAAAGAGAAAGTTTCAAGTGAGGAAGAACACTAAGAAGGAAGAAAGGAGACCTAAAAATGAATGTCTTTAATATAAAAACTTAAAAATATCTTGGCCAAACCATAAAAATTATAATTATCTTGCCTAAATCTTAAGAAACAAAAAATTTTACCGGCTTAAAATGTAAAAATCCAAAATTAACTTGCTAAAAATATAAATTATAAAAAATTCGACAAAAAATTGACAAAATGAACAAAATTGTGAAATAATAAAAAATCGACGAAATGAACGAAATTTTGTTTTAGGCCCATTTTGGTGAAATTAATAAAATTTGGTAAATTTTTTAAGAAATATGTTACTATTGTCGGTCTAGGTACGTCATTGCTTAGTACTTAAAGGAAACCAAGCTGCCAGCGCAGATTTGTGCGTCACTTGTGCATCCTATATGCCTAAGTAATTTGCATATTCTTTTAGTAAAGCATTTGTGATCCTTTGCATCAGGACACCAGCTTGATACTCATGGGACTACTCCATCTTCATGTTCCACTACAAAATTCAGACTTATAATGGGGCTTAAAACCTCTGCAAAAGCTTCAAAAACCCCGCCTAAACTTTTAGCAGGGGTTCTCACTTCGCCTCTAAAAGCCCCATCACAAAAGGTTTTAGGCGGAGGTTATGGCGGGGGTTTAAAGCCCCCACTAAAAATTTGAAGTTCTTACAGAGGTTTAAAGCCCCCGCTATAAGAAGTATTTCATATGTCAATTAATAATTTTTTGCATAGGTTTAAAACCCCCGCAAAAAAGCAAATATGAGTTAATAGTTTTTGCTGAGGTTTAAAACCCCTGCAAAAAGTACAAGAGGCAAGGGCACTTTAGATAAATTATCAAAAATAATTTTATTGTAAATCAATATTTTTCATCTTCCCTGTATAACTTTTATGAGAATTTTATGGAAAAAATAATTATTTTCAACATATAAAAAACTTAATTTTATTACTTTTAAAAACTGCACAAGTTTTTAACACACAAATTTATAAACCATGACCCTCTAAATCATTGTTCTTGTTCAAAATATCAATAACATAATAAAATAAATTAATTAATATAAGCTAACAATAGAAAGTCAACTACAATGTAAAGATAATAGCAATAACCTAATTGAAATAACATAAGTCGACATTAGTCCCCAACTTTAACAAAACTCTACGAACATTCTTCAAATTTGAAACGTAGTTTATGCCAAACGCCACTGATTAGGTTCTACCCACCTACACAAAACAGTGAAATAAAATAACTAATTAACCAAACAATAAAGTACAAAATTCATATGACTAATTATTTTATCTAGTAAAAACAAGTCACATACTTGACCCATGTGAGAAGCCAATAATCTCCTCATCTCTTCTAGTTGTGTTTTTAATTCATTCTCCTCAAATCGAAGTTGTTCTACTTCTTCCTTGCGTTGTTCTTCAAGTTCTACAATTTTGTCCTTCATTTCATTGTATTCATGGCTTGAGCTTTTAACATGACTAGATGTTTTTCCCCACAATCGAGTCGGAGTCACTCCATGACCACATCCCCGAACTCGTCCTAGCATTTCAGGCCCCATAGCCTTAGCAAATACATCGTTAGGGGAAGGAAAAAGGGTGTCTTGGACACCCTTTTCAATAAAGCCTTTCATTAGTTCCTGCAACATATATTGAAATCTATATTATTTGAAGATGCAATTCAAGGCAATGAGACCATGCATGTCTAATAATATTTACTTGATGGTCAAGAGAAGTAAATAGAAATATAACTTTAAAAATAACAAACAAGAAGAAACATATCAAAGAGGCCATGAGCATTTTAACATACATGAACTCATCAAGCAAGAGTCAAGACCTCACACCCTTTTATCTTATAAAATAGCTACAATACCTCATTAATTAAGAAACCCATTTTATGTACATCCACCAAGCATTGAATTTCAAACAAGTTTTTTTTTTCTTATTACATATCAAAAAAATTTCTTGCATCGTCTAAAGCTTAACATTTAACATATATGCTAAATAGCAAACTTTTAGAAAAAATATATGAATCTAGGCCTAGTTTTATTAAAAAGTAATGAACTACACATCCCAAATCCTAATATAGTGAAGCTGAACCAATTATAATAATGAGAATACTTCCCAAAGTTTATCATACTTTTTAATTATGTAAAGTTAAGGCTACAAAAATTAAACTAATAAAATTTATCAACTACTAAGAAAATAAGATAGAGGCTAAAAAACTTACAATTTTTTCATTTGCATCGTCATTGACAATTTCTCCATTTTTTTTGTATGTGTTATTTTGAACATTTCAAACCGACCAAGTGGTTCATTTGTTCCCCTTTTAACTTGCTACATTATTTGACATTGAATAATATCAATTTCTTTAGAAAAATCAAAGTACATACATGCAAAATTGAAAAAAAAATTAGTTGACTTCTTCTAAAATATATACCTCTTCATATTGTATTTGTTGAAAGCTTTTACTCCCAGCCGTATGCACTATAGATTATTTTTCATGGTTACCTTTGTTTGTTGTACTGCGAATCTATACAAAATTATTATATTAATGGATAGAATAAAATAACATTTACAAAATATTAGCTTACAAAACTATCCATAAAAGGTAGGTGTTAAAAAAATGGCAATTATAGGCAATAACATAAACATAATTAGATTATTAAGAAATTAATAATATCTTGGAATATATCAGCAAAAATGATATAACCTTTCATCTTGAAATTCATGTTGTCTAACACGTGCCAAAAATATATAATTCAAATAGACTTCTTGTGTTACAGATAAATGCTAAAAGACTGCCAAGAGTAATGAATTAGTATAGCACCAACGTAGCTAGAGCAGACGCTAGTCGTAGGACCAGCACTATAAAAAGAATCATAAGCTACTAAAATTACATTCAAATATGTAGCTACAAGAGAAGCAAATGCTTCCAAATGTTATGAAAGAGGATAAATTGCAACATACCTTCCCTTCTTCAGATTCCCAATAACCAATAAGTGCACTCCATTGATCCGGATCAACAGATTTAGGACATTCTAGGTTAGCACGATCTTCCTTAGTAAGACATTTATCAAAATGTTTGTGTTTCAATCTACTTTTGTAGTTAGACCATTTCTTGCCAAGTGACTTCATTGTCCACTTCTTGGCAGCCTCATCAATGTCAAACTTCCTCTGCACAAATTGTACAACTAAATGAAAAATGAAACAAAAAAATCTCTAATTTAGAAAGAGTAATGAACTATTAATTAACTTATCACTATCTTTGCCCAAGCATCCTCTTTGTTTAAGGGTGACACTTTATGCCATGAGGGCTCAGCAATAAAAAATGTTAATCTGTCTCTAGCCAACATGCCTAAAATTCTTGTAAATGATCCCACGTTCTCTCCATAAGGTTGATTGCCATCCCAATCAACATGCAACTTTTGATTTCCTGGAGGCAAAAAATACCCAACAGTTGGGCCACTTCCTTTCTTTTTTTGTGAAGGTTCAGTCACGTCTGGATTTGCTTGGTTTTTCATCTACAAATTATTAAGAACTTATAGTCAATAGTCACTATAAAATAATAAAATAAATTCAATATTAATTGTGTAATTCATGTTGAACATACCTACTTTGACGAAGATTATTTAAATGTAAGAAAGCCACAACAAGTTATGGAACAACATAATTAATAAAAATCAAACAAATATTATGCTACTATAACTGTGGATGACTTATATGATGATAGTATATGTAATATTACTACGAAGGAAAAAAAACATCAAATTATTTTTAAACTTAATAGTTGATATAAGAAGACAATGATTGATTTAAAATAAAATGGTCTAATCTAATTCATCTTCCTCCTCAGTAGTCGTAGCTAGGTGAGATGTTTGCCCAACAAACTCTTCCACATTCGCAATCATAGTTGCTCCCTCCCCATTTGGTCTGAACCAGGCAACACCAATATCCTCTGCATCAACATCATTACGTGGTTGTTGTCTACACAACTCATCTAAAGGCGATTCTAATTCAAGCTCATCTGTTACATTATGCATGTCTTTAGGTTTTACTTTGACAACAATGCACCACTCTGCGTCGATGGGGTCATCAACATAGAAAACTTGTTTTGCTTGTGAGGCTAAGATATAAGGTTCATCTATCCCTCCTTGACCTGAAAACAATGTTCGTGAAAAATTAACAAGTGTGAACTCATGTTCATCGGCCTTGATTCCTCTATTTTGTGCTCGTATATCAACCCAATCACACTTAAAAGGTACAAATTTGAGAACTTCAGAATATATCAGATCAACTATGTCTGTAACACGACCAGAATATGTTAGTTGTCCAGAAACTGGTGATTTGTCTCTTGAGCTTGCATAACTTGTAGTTTCTACAACAACTGCAATGCCACTATTTTGTGTCTGGGCTCTCCTATCCTTATCGAATATTCTAAATGTATATCCATTTGTTGTGTAGGAAGTGAATCTATTTGCTATACAGTCAGGGCCTTGTGAAAGCATGTCAACTCCTCCTTCAATGTTACTATTAGCCTTGATCTCACGTCTAACCTGATGGAATAGACAACCAAATGATTAGAGATTAGGTTCCTTTCATGATAAGTAAGATAGGTTTTTATTAAAAAAATACCTCATTCTTAAACCAATCAATGAACTATTCATTATGTTTTTTTTGGAGTTCTCGTGGTCCCTCACGAGGAAGTCGTAGGCGAAGTATATCTTGGTGTTGCCTATGGAACACATATTTTATGAGTTAGAAAATAATAGTGAAAAAGAATAAAAAAGTTAAAGTATAAAGTTAACCTTATGTACGGTCCAACAAGTTGTTCATTATTGAACAACACATAACAGTGTGCTTGCTCTAATTCAATTTCTGTCAAAAGGAATTGTGTACGACCCTTTGCTTCAAATTCACCTTGAGTCCTTGAAGGTCGGTTTAATCTTGATTCAACATTGCTAAAATAACGAGAACAAAATGCAAGACATTCTTCTGCAATGTATCCTTCAGCAATAGACGCTTCCAGTTGAGCTCTATTTTGAACATATGATTTTAAAGTATACAAGTACCTATATCATGTCAAATTATACATATGACATCAATGACATAATGCATACGATAATTAATAACATTGTTTTTATTATAGCATACCTTTCAATAGGATACATCCATTGATACTGAATAGGTCCTCCAAGTAGAGCCTCTGAAGCTAAATGTATGGGCAAATGCTCGATCACATCAAAAAATGTAGGAGGAAAAATCCTTTCTAAATGGCATAGAATTTTTGCAATGCTCCCATCAAGACGTTTAAACTCTTCCATTCGCCATTCTTTGGAGCATAATTCATGGAAAAAATTGTTAAATTTTAGCAACACAGATTTCACATTTTTAGGCAATGTCCGTCGTATGGCCAGAGGTAATAATTGTTGCATTATAATATGAGAATCATGACTTTTAAGCCTAAAAATCTTGTGATCTTCAACATTCACACACCTTGATATATTCGATGAGTAACCACTCGGAGGCTTCAAATTTTTTAATACACGACAAAACATCATTTTCTCATTTTTAGTCATAGTATATGATGCAGGTGGTAGATATGCAACTCTACCATTTGATCACCACTGTGGGTGAAGCTCTTTTTTTATCTTCATGTCTACCAAATCAAGACATGCATTTAAATTATCCTTTGTTTTATTCTTGTCATTTAATAAAGTCATAATTATGTTGTCACATACATTTTTTTCAATATGCATTACATCCAAACTGTGTCTCAATAAATTATGCTCCCAATAAGGCAAGTCAAAAAATATACTTTTCTTCGTCCAACCAGTTTTATTAGCATTTGTGCTTCTTGCCCTCTTTCGTTGTCCAAGTTGTTTAAATGTATATGAAATACTTGTTAACTTATCCAAAATATTTGATCCAGAGAACATAATAGGAGCTTGTCTTTTTTCTATTGTTCTATCAAAATAGTGTTTCTGCCTTCGGAATATATGATCTATGGGTAAAAATCTACGATGGCCCATATAACACACCTTCCTGCTATGACACAAATATTTAGAGCATGTGTCCTCAATACATACAAGACAGACTAGCTTCCCTTTTGTGCTCTACCCTGATAACATGGCATACCCTGAAAAATCACTAATAGTCCAAAGCAAAGCTGCATGCAACTGAAATGTCTCTTTCCTGGAGGCGTCATATGTTTCAACTCCAAATTCCCATAATTCTTGCAACTCTTCTATCAAAGGTTGCAAGTATGTATCAATTTTATCCCTAGGGCCCTTCTTCCCTAGAATGAGCAATGTCAATATCAAGCTTGGTTGTTTCATACATAACCATGGTGGCAAGTTGTATGGAGCCAAAATTATAGTCCATGTGCTGTGTCCAAGTGTCATTGTCCTAAATGGATTAAACCCATTACTAGCTAACCCAAGTCTCGGATTGCGTGGATCTGAAGCAAATGTTGGGTATACACTATCTAAATGTTTCCATGCCTGGGAATCAGCAAGATGTCTTATAATAACATCTCTCTTACGTTCCTCATCATGCCATCTCATGTCTGTTGCACTTTTAGACGACATGAATAACCATTGCAATCTTAGATTTAGAGGAAAATGACGAAGAATCTTTGCCGGTATCTTCTTTTTGTCATCCACTATCTTACCATTTCTAGTCTTATATCTTAAAGTATGACAATAATCACATGACTGTTTGTTGATATCATTTTTCCAGTACAACATACAACCTTTTGGGCACACATCAATCTTTGTGTAATCAAGCCCTAACTCAGATATAATTTTCTTAGATTGAGAAAATGTCCTAAGTAATGTGTGACTCTGAGGAAGTAACTCACATAACATATCAAGTAGAAGAGTGAATGACTTATTGCTCCATCTACTAAGACATTTAATATGCCACAACTTAAGGATGCAAGATAACTTTGTATATGTTGTACATCTTAGATAAATCTCTTTCTTAGCATCTTCAACCAATTTAAAGAACCTAGTAGCATGTTCTCTAGATATATCATTTGTCCCTTGTCTTGAACTATCATCAGGTAATGGATATTGAACTCCAAATACATCATGCACCATAGCCTGCATATTGTTGCCTACATCATCCATATTGGCCCCTATGTCTACCAAATTTACTCTGCTTGAACTATCTATTTGACTTGTAGTAGGCTCCCCATGATGAAACCATTCTATGTAGTCTTTTATAATCCCATCGCATACCGAATGTTCAAAGGTTGTTTCCTTATCTTGATATAGAACATTGTTGCATTTAATACATGCACACTTCAACATTCCATTAATAATTGCCCCACGCTCTACTGCTAACTCAATGAACCTTTTTGCACCGTCAATGTACTCATTAGAAACCCTAGACTTCTTCATCCAACTCTTATCCATCATGAGAAGTATCCTATCTAGTTGCAAGCTAATCAGTCAATTACAACTACTATATACAAACACATAAAGACAACAATATTTAAATAAATAAAACATCAGCAACATATACCATTATACAATTTTATAACTCACATAAATTTAAATCACTAAGTAAGTCAAACATCAGTAAGACCCAAGATGTATGAGATCATGATTTCAAAAATTAAATCATATAGCAGATAAACAACTTCACAATTTGGAGATGAACATTAAAAGAGTAATAGAAAATTATGTTTTTTTTTATCTCCAACCTCTTAGACTAATAAAAGAAAATTTGTTATAGTTAATAGAACAATAGATGATTAAGTGTATACCTCAACCAATAGTGCTCTTAATCCTTGTTTGGGAGAAAGTAACAAGTGTGCAAGATTAACCTGAAAAAAAATCAAATTGAAAGAAAGCTTAGAATTCACAAAACAAATTATATAACATTAGCTAATATTCTAGTAGTGTATAGTATAAATGCAATAATCATTCAATATACTCAGTACTCATTTCAATAATATATTTTAAAAATTTAATGAACCCACAAGCAGCCAACATGTTTCCCAAGCAACTTAATTCTCTACCCAAACAACTTAATTGCCACAGGTATCCTCTTTTTACTCTTACTGGCCAAAGTAGTAATTAAAATGGAAAATCAGGCAATTGGGTTGTTGGTGTTCTAGTTAGTTTTGCAGAAGTAATAGGATTTTGTGTAACTACAGAGGTTGTGTCGTTGTCCTTTCAGTGTTGTGGACATGGGACCAGTGGTTTTCATATTGCTAGATTAAGCCTGTGGTGATTAAGAGTGGGGAGCTCCTAGAAGCAACAACCACCTAATAAGCAATGCCAGTTCCTTTAGCCCCCTTCTGGCACCATATGCACCTTTTACGCCACCAAATGGCAAGTCCGGTCAATTTTAGTAGAGTTTGTTCTTACCACTTTATTATATATCAACGAATGCTAGAACAGAATAGCTTTTCTTTGGAATTGGCTAAGCAATATGAAATATCTAGATTATTTGTCAGACGTATGCACAAACCTTGTCAAGTAAACGCTTGTTCCAAGCAAATTTTCACTTGATTGCAACTCATGTTCAGAAAAGAAAATTCTTTGAATATCAAATTCTGAATCTAGATGTAGTTCAGCATATAACAGTTGTTAGATTGCTATAAGCCTAACTATTTTGCATGTTCCTAAGTTTGTAAAAGCAGTGTACATTTTCTTCCTTTTTTTAGCTAAGGTATTTTCGAAAGCTGACTCGGAATATATATGTTCATTCAGGTGTACAAAGCCAACTTGTGTGTTCAGGATGACAAAACCTCCTCCTCTATCTACTGGGAGCAACTTCTGTATGCTGTTCACTCAGCAATGTAGTGAATAGCGTCCCACCTCCAGGTGTGTTTCTCTGTTTTTGCACTAGTTCTTCTACCTGCTAGCATCTTATCTTGCATTTGCTGCCTCTCTGATGTCCCTCTTTTTGTGTATAGCCAGCTTCATTTTGGTCCCTAGGGGATTGATACACTATGAAGCTCCTTTAATGATCTCCTCTAGATTTTGAATCAATTAAGTTCCTGTAATTGCTATTTTTATAAGGTTACTGATGAGGAAAGTTGCATATTTGTGGTTGCATCTTAGGCCTATATGTGAATTTCATGTAAATAAAGAAACATCCTAGCAGTTAATATTAACTATGAAGATCACATGGTTGGAAGAAATTATGATTTACCAATAACAGTCATCAATTTATAGAAGGAACAGAAATGGCTCAATTAAGCCTTAAATAGTATATGTGAATGCAAACAATCATCATGCATTACAAATAAAAAAATAACATAATTTTTATATTATTCTGGGAGCATATTATTCTTTTAACAATCATCATGCATTACAAATAAAAAGCAATCATCCTTGGAGCATTGTATCTACGGTGAATCAAATTATGTTTGCTCACCAAGTAACATAATCTATTACTGGTTTTTATATTATTCTGGTACATTCTCTCATGCCTTTCAAAGCAAGAACCAGGATTGTGTAGACAAATCTACTACAGAAGTGGAATGCTGAGACATGTCACAAATCATTTCTGAAATAGTTTGGCTTAGTTGGCAATTGGGAGATCTTGGAGTGGATTGTTCAGGATCCACTCCTATGTTCTGTATTAATTTTACTGTCATTTTGACTGCAAAGAACCATGACTTTCACAAGTGTAACAAGCATATAGAATTTGGCTGTGACTACATTTGTTAGAAGTTTCTTTGTGGGATATTTTTTCCTCCATATTTGTCATCTTCATACGAACTTACAGATTTCTCTACGAAGTATCATCCTACATCTTGGCTTCACTCCCTCCTCTCTGAACTCTCAGTTCCTTTGGTTAGGGTATATAAGACTTTGGTGTGGGCTCTGTTTTTCTTTTCATGCCCTTGCAAATTCTAACTGTTCATATTTAGAGTTTGAAGGGAAGTGTGAATTTTTATCTGGTTTTTCTTTCTTCTTTTATTGTGTTTAATTTCATTGGTAGGGACATTTATGACTTTTCCCAAATTTTGTAAGCCTAGATTTTTTAAAGTTTGTTTTTGTTAGCTTTGCAATTCTGGAATATACACCAACACAATAGTAGAGGTTCTCTTCTTCACAACACCCTGGACCAAGATTGGACCTGAGAGAGTACAAGAGCAAAGGATAAATCAAATCTGGACCTGGTCCAGGAGTATTAGGAAATGAACTGAAATTTCAGAAGGAATCTAATTCTGATCTATCCCAACAACTCCAGAAAACTCAAGAGTCCAATCTAGAGCTTGTTTCTATTCTTCAAGAAATGGAAGAGACCATCGAGAAACAAAAAAGGGAAATTGAAAATCAATCGTCAGAATTGCAGAAGGCAGAATTTTCCAAGTCGGAGTCATTGGATGCCCTTATTGAGTCCCTTATGAAAAAATTAGATGAGAAGAACCAAGAATTTGAGCATGAAATAGCTCTAAGAGACCAGACCATTGATGATATTGAGGGACAGTGGGCAAGTAGGGTATCTGAGAAGGATGAAGAGATTGCTCGCTTACAGGAGAGGATGGCCGGTTCATTTAATAAGAATAGTTCAGAACTGATTAAAGAAATTCAATCCCTAACAGCTAAACTTCAGGAGCTGGAAAGGGACTGTAATTACAGAAGAAAATCTGGAACTTATATATAAGATGAATCAATCAGGAAAGGAACCAGGAACAACTGAAATGACTCTAAAATCTTTTTTGAGTTCGAATGATATACAAATGAAAATTGATGAGTTAGAGAAACAGTTGAAAGAAAAGGAAATGGTTGAGGCTCAGTTGACATCCTTTAAAAACAAGTGTTCAGACCTTGAACATAAACTTCGATGCAGTAAGGAGCAATCTTTTGACCATCATCAAGAAATCATTAAAAATCAATTTGAACAGAAAAGCTTTGAAGAGGAGGATTTGGAAATTTATCAGCACATAGACACGGAACAAGAAAAAATACATGGTGTTGTCACTCAAGGAAGTGAAAATTTTGAATTATGTGGACATGTAGAAATAATGAATATGCTCTACAAATTGAAGGATCAGCTTCAATTGGCTCTAAAAAATATGAAAGTTACTAAAACCAGAGATTGCTAAATTTGCCATTGTCCTCACATTAAAAAATTTAAGGGAACAGTGACATCTATAAGTAGTTTTGCATAACTTTTTCCAGAAATGAGCACTTTATTGGCAGCCCAACTTGAGATTCTCCAATACTAATGCATTACTCAAATCCCTCTTATGATATATCAATGAATTCTAGAACAGAATAGCTTTTGTTTGGAATTGGCTAAGCAATACAAAATATCTAGATTATTTGTCAGTCGTATGCACAAACCTTGTCAAGTAAACGCTTATTCCAAGCAAATTTTCAGTTGATTGCAACTCATGTTCAGAAAAGAAAATTCTTTGAATATCAAATTCTGAATGTAGATGTAGTTCAGCATATAACAGTTGTTAGATTGCTATAAGCCTAACTATTTTAGTTGTAGAATTTGGATTTCGTTTTCCAAAAAATCTTATGTCAAAACAGCACTGAAACAAATTAGTGTTTCTTTGGGCTTTGTTTCCCCATAAAACAAACCCATAAAACATCACGTGTGCTCTGAAACAAACCCAGAAAACTATAAGTTCGAAGTGAAATTTTATCTTGCCCGCTCTTTAGATGAGAGCACAACCGACATAGCTCTGAAACACCTAGAAAATAAAGCCCGAAGTAAACCAGATAAAAGGGGAAAAAATTATGTTTTGTACCTGCTATCCTTCTACCCAATATGGCTTTCCACTGCGTTTGTGTAGATAGCGATGTCTACACTTTCTCCACTATGATTCTCAACCCACAACAGAGAAGATGAATTGGCGATTTCGTTGAAGTTTGCACTTTCTCCACTATGATTCTCAACCCACAACAAAGAAGATGAATTGGCGATTTCGTTGAAGAGGGAAGAAGAGGGCGGGGTGGCAATTTCTTTGAAGAGGGAAGAACAGGGCGGGGTGGTTTTGTTGATGGTGCGTAGTGGGAGATAATCGCGGGAACGAGATTCGACCGGATCTTTTGGAGGTAGGGGTGTAAACGGCGTCCGTTTGTCCGGTGTCCATCCGCGTCCGCGTCCGCGTCCGCGTCCGTCCGCACTAAAATGGACAACATTAATTTTTGTCCATCTTAAATACGGACGGACATGGACAAGGGTTAGCCGTGTCCGTAGTCGGCCGTGTCCGCCAATTATATATTTTATTATTTTTATTTTTATTTTATACTAAATTACTAACCTATGTCACATAGTTAATCTTCACAATAAGATTGTAAAAAATATATATTATACTCTCACATGTCTTTTATAACATTATTATTTATTTATTTTTTAGATTAGACTATTTTATTATTATTATAACTTATTTTTTAATTAATTTTTTACTAACCACCCTTAATTTAAGAACAAAAGACTTTCACCTTTATTTCGTCCGTGTCCGTCCGTTTTTGTCCGTGTCCGTCATGGACAAATACGGACGGACAAGCACTTGGTCCGTATAAAAACGGACGGCTGTGGACATGCCTTGTCCGCGTCCACGTCCGTCCGTTTACACCCCTATTTGGAGGGGGATTTTACGAATCGCCTCTAACGGTCGGATCCATAAGTTAAAATGGCAGAGACCCGTGTAAAACCCCGGAGGTTTACAAATACCCCCACCATACAAGTCCCGCTATAGGTCTAATTTTTGTAGTGTTCGTCCATAAATATGAGAGGAGAAGGAGATCTTACGGTGGTTGGAAGGAGGCAGTGAGGGAAAAAGAAAGCATAACTGAGATTGTCGAACAAATAAGGTGCAAATGCATTATCTTGCATTTAGAAATTGGCCCTAGTCACACGAAAATTTATGGGTGTCAATGGAAATCAAACTGTGCTAATTTGTCAAATATGCCCAGTTTAATTGACCGTATGACCGATTGACCAGCTGACCAACCACGTCCCAGTGACCAATTATATGTTTAACAGACTCGACCGACTGCGACTTCCACTCCAACTAGTAACACAATACAAAGCCATGAAGATAAGCAGTTGAAAAATCTTACCTCTTAAGGCCATATTCAGGAAGTACATTAGTCCTGCTAACAAAGATGTAAGGTTTCACTTTTTATCTTTGCCACACTCTAGTATTCAAAAGATATAGTTATGTATAATTCCACACCAATGCCTAACATAACATTTTAGGCAAGACATTTGTGGAGTGATAAATACAACAAGAGTAAAAGAGAACTAAGATCACTCAGACCAGGCTAATGTAAATGAAGAAACTGATAGAAACTTGTCCTAAATCTAATACTTAAAAGTATATTGGTCCCATAGAATAGAAAAGGGACAGTTTAGTAACAGATTTTCTAGAACCACCCACCTCCTTCACAACAATTCTTATTTATATACTCATTTCATCTTATATTAATAACTCTATTTGATTCTTTAAAAAATAAATTTAGTCAAAGCTAAAACTTCAGTGAGTTAGCTCCTTAACAGTTCGATTAAGATCATAGCCTTCACCATGATCTCACGACTAAGGAGCTTCAGCTTTGGCTAGACGTCTTCTTTTTCAAAATAAATTAAAATTAATTCATTTTGAAATACCAAATAAAGTTATTAATTTAAGATTGAGGAAATATATTTCTTCTCATCGATTAATTATATGGATAATTAGCACAATCCCAACTGGAATAAAGGGGGAAAGTAAGACGACAACCTTCCCTGTTAAGCCCATTGGAATCATCACGCATGTTGCAAAGGCGAGAGCATAGGCAATTGTTCCCAGGGCAGCCCACATGAAAAGGTTGACGATACAGATTGTTGGTTTAACATAGGCGCGAAGGAAGTATATTAGAACCACAGATAGGCAAGAGATAGACAAGGCATATATACACATTGTGTATGCCTTGAATAGGACCTTGTGTCTGAGAGATGCCTTCTCATTCCCAAAAAGGCCGGCTATGACACTGATGATGCCTCCAGCTGAGACTGGGAGAACCCAACATGTTACTTTAAGTTGAGTCTTCATCTTGACAACTTGATCATGACTATGAATTGGTGTTGCTGTTTGGCTAACCTGAGTTTGATCCATATATGCAACATTTCCAGAATCACTTTCCTGCATCTGCAGATAAAAAACGAAGTTGTGTATTCAGTTTAATCACATGAGATATTTTCATATTACTTGACCGAAGAAGCCAATATTTCATATTCTATGATTTTTAAACAAAAATATCACATTACTTCAGGATAAAATTGCTTAGTTTTTTTAAATAAACCCAATACCCATACATATTGTAATAAATAAACATCGGAACGGTGCCATTTCGGTGGGGAGGATTGATCCGCGGCAGTCAAAATTCGCCGACGAGAGGTGACCTGCGGTGACTTACCGACAAGTTGCTGGAGACAGTAAAAAGCCGATTCTTTACATAACAAAAGCTATTCTGGGTGAAAAAGGTGGATCCGATCATTCTTTAACTTCATAATAGATAGGATTAATATTTGCATACATTACAACGAAGAGGCAGGTAATGATGATGTATATATAGGTGGAAAGGTGTTTTTGATAAACATTGATCCGTCTGTGAGGTTCGGCGAGATGCTGCTTCAAATCAAAGAATGACTTGCTATAAATGGTAATGTGACTTTGAAATATTTAATTTCATCTTTGCAATTATCCATTATATATGAATTAGAAGACAATGAGGACATGCAATTAGTGTTTTCTATTCACAAGAAGGTAAATAAAGAGGTGCTATCATTGTATACAAAGATGAAAGAGCCTGACAATGGTGATATATCACCATCAATAGAAAGGAACTAGACATTTAATATAGCTAAATCACCAGTGGTATCAGCTCACTCTAGCTCTAACTTTGGATTGTTGCCGAGAGTCAATGATACAGAATTCACTTTTGAAACTATCATGTAACAATGAATTTTAGATTATATGATAGTGTACTTTATCATGTACTTGATCACATGATATATAACCTATCATGTTTAGTATAAAGAATATCGTGTTAAGTAAAAAATACAATATTTATAATATCACATAACTAATGATGCGAAATACAAAGGCGATATAACACTAATTCTTTTTAGCGTAGATTGAATAACATGATTTGTATAAATATTGCGTTAGCGATAACAAGATAGAATTTGTAAGCGTGTAACCGAATACACGATATCGAGTTGCATAGCATATTGATTAACGCGTTAATATCCATTGCAGATTAAGAGAACCGGGAAATTTCAACTCAACAAATCCATGCCATACTTCATACAACAACTCAATGCTTATAGAACATGTGAAAGAAGTCAATCAGACTAGATTAGAAGAAATGTCGCCAACAATGGGTGCGATAAGGACTTCATTTGACAACAATGACTCATACAACCCCAGCAATTACGATGACTAAGAATTTGAAGAAGTGTAGGGTGATGATCAATGGAATGAGAATGATATAATTGACATAGAAAGTATGTCTAACCAAAAAGAATTCGGACACAATGAGGTACCTAGTAATTTTGACGTTGAGGCCGAGGCATAGTGGGAGACAATCTATGATTTCAACCTATTAGAACCAAATATTGGTGAAGGTGAGCAAATGATTAGAAGTTTGCAAGCAAAGGACTACCAGAATCTACTCTAAATGGGGGCACATTTCCTAAGCCTAGTACATTTCAAGAGGGTTGTGATCGACCTTTTAATAAAGGCAAATTTCACATATCGTATTATGGATGAGAATAAGAATATGTACGCCATAAAGTGCTATGACCAGTCTCGTAATTGGAACATAAGGGCTTCAAACATAGGAGATCATAAGACTGTGACGAGGTTAGTGCTCGACCATTCATGTAGAATGCAAAGGAAGTCAACTAACCATCTTATAGCATCACACCTTTGGACTACAAGAAAATGTTATGGGTTGTTTAAAGATTCAATACACATTGCATCAAAAAGCATAACAAGATATATTTTGAAGCACTGGGGTATAACTGTGAACTACAAGAAATGATAGTGTACGGGTAAAGCAAACTTATGATATTCCTTGAATCTTGTTTTAAAAAATACAACATTTGAATATGGCGTATTATTGGTCACACGAGGCTGTTACAATCGCATATTTTTACAACACAACCTACTAACCTATTGTGTTAACATGTACCCGATGATTACATAGTTCAAGTTTATGAAAACACGACTAGTAATCTTGTCATGTTCTTGGGTATACAACCTATTAACTTGTAATTTAATCTATATTAAAATGTTAACTACTTAAAATCTAGTCATACAGGTAAAGCACTGACTGATTTAATAGATGGGGACCTAGAAAAATCCTATTGCATACTTCCTACATACGAAATTCATATAGAAATGATTAATCTAGGTATTGTAGTAGTTCTAATAAGATCATGTGATATTCTCGGACCTATAGGGGGATACTATTTTAAAAGAGTCTTTTGGATGTTTGGGCTAGTCGCAAGAGCCTTTAGAACAACATGAGGTCATTGTCAATGGTTGATGCAACTTTCTTGAAAGGAAAGTATCCTAGTTAGCTATTTATAGAAACTACACTAGACGAGAACAATAATATGTTATGTGTTGCATTTGCAGTGGTTGAGAATGAGTGTGAGAAAACATGGAGATGGTTTCTTTAATTCTTAGAAATAATCTATATTCTGATCCTCCAGTCAAGTTGGATATAATTGTTTTTGATAGAATGAAGGGCTTGTAAATACTGTTAAGTAGTATTTTCCCTTTGCACACCACGGATATTACATCTATCACATGGCAGCAAATATGTTGGACAAATTTAAAGACAATTACCTAAAGAACCAGCTCCATGTGGTAACTGAAACTTTTAGATATAATGTGTAAGATGAAACAATGAACACCATTAAAGAACATAATCTTAAAACATTTGATTGGCTAAATAAGATAGGTGCAGAGCACTAGGCCAATGTTGCATTTTTAGGCAAAAGACATGAAACATAGCTCAAACAAGTCTGAAAGTGCGAATGTAATGTTCAAAAAAGCTAGGTTGATTCCTATTACTCGATAAATTGAGCATATAAGGGAGCACACAACTGCACTCTTTGAGAAATGTCGGACAAATGGACAAAATATGACTAAGGATGTAACCCCATTTGCTCATAAACACATCGAAAGCATAAGAGAAGAAGCAAAAATTGTGCATGTATTGCCAGTATCAATGTATGAATTCCAGGTTAACTCGCTATATCACCAAGTAAAATGTAATTAATGTCATGTATATGTTCATATGTTATCAATAATCTCGTGTATGATTATATGTTAAAATAACACGATAGTTGTGAGAGTAAGGCTTGTGTTGATGGGTCGTACTTTCAATAACACTATAATATCACTTATCGTGTTCTCATTCACACGATATTCATTCAACAGGATGTAGTGAATCTGGCCGAATGTAGTTGCACATGCAGAAAGTTTCAGCATATGGGGCTACCATGTAAACATGCAATTGTAGCAATTGACCAGAGACACTTCTATGTGTTTAATTACTGCAAAAAATGGTTCTCTACAGAATCATATAAAATGACATATCGGGAACATTAAACCCAACAACAAATAGGCATTAGTGGGCACCGACTAGAGTTTTGCGTACATTCAACTCACCTATCCTACTCAAGCAGTAGGGGTGTCCATGGAAAAACCAAATAGAGTCACAACCCAAGGTCAAAGCCCCACACAAATATGGAACATTAGGGTAGTTGGGTCACAACCGCAAATGCTGCACCAGCACACAAGAGGACCCTCCGAATGTGGCTACTGGTCCAAGTACAAGCCAAAGGATGATGAATAAAAGAGTAGGAAAATGATCTAAGGAAGGGGAATATCGATCAAGGTTGCCTTTTGCCACCCATTTTCTTTAGCTGATTGGATGAACTGTCATTGTATAGTCGTGTTCTTAGAAGCATGATTTTTCAAAAATGTTGTGTTACATTATACGATTTTATATATACATCATGTTATCAATAACACGACCTTGTTAAAGATCGTGATGTCGATAACACGATATTTTGATCTTTGGTTTGCTAACATTATATATTGTATACATACCATGTAATTAGAAACACAATCAAAGGGTTTACGTGTTACCAATTACACGATAAAAAAAGACTTACAATGAATAGAAAATGTCGTGTTATCAAAGATATACTTATACAAAATGAAATCCTCTTCAATAGATTGAGGAAAATATTGTCTTTGCTCTTTATGAGCAGAATGATGAACAACTTCATTTGATTTAGAAGCTCAAGCCTTGACCCTAACCGACTGCTGCATGACATTTCTCTAGTTGAGGGGGTTTGTGCGGCTGCTTGGTCTCCTATTCAGCTAGGGCTGCATCTATTCGTTAAGCCTGTGACCACCTCGAGAGCGTATTTAACTCTCTGGAGAGCAACTTGCACACTATCGGTGCTCCAACCCTTCTCCCAATACAAAATAATCTTCTCCAATATGATGTCAACAATGCCAGTCATAACATCTACTAGCATGACAAAGCTCTCAATGACGTCTTTGACAGATTGAGATTGCCTTGACGTCTGGTCATGATGTGCTTGACCAGGAACAATTTTCCTCTGTATCGTAGTATGCGTGGCTGTCTTCTTTTCCTTTGGGGCTAACCTTTGGCCATCAATCAAGTGGGCCTCTTCGGCAATTATAGTTATTTACATATCCACTTCTGAATCTACCTTGAGCCACACGAATATCTCCTCGTACCACTTCTTCAACCAGTGATGAGCCAACAATTTCTTCCTCTATTTGTCATTGGCCGAGTCAAGTTTAGCGGCCTTCTCCACATCAGTCAGTAATTGGGTAAACCCAGGCCACCTCTTACACCTCAGGCTATATGGAGGATAACTTGGAGCCCACATAAAAGTATGTTAAAAAAATCACACCTATATGGGCAAAACAATCCCATTAATAATGATCTTATGTTATGTACGTTGTGTCATGGATAACACATTTATTAAACTAATCGTGTCATTGATTACACGAAATACTCACATTGTGTAATTGAAGATACATGATATAGTACTTTATCATCTTAATGATAGCAGAATATCCTAACTAGAGTGTGATCAATAACATGAAAATCAAAATAGTGTGTTATCTAAAACATGAAATCCTAACTAGCGTGTTATTAATAAGATGATATACCTAAAATGTTAATATGCTATCTTGTTATCAACTCTACACTCATTTAAGTAATCGTGTTATTGACAATAGGAAATTTACCTGTAGGGCAAATGAAACCCCAATGTGAATTCCGGCTATATCGGAGCGCTCATCTTCTCTGCTCCTGATGTTTTGGTGGGCTGATGATATGCCTTGAAGCAACATGTCATACACTACTTCAGCCCAGTTGTACCTCTCCACAACAGTTAGGTCATCTATGAAGTCACACAGAGTTGAGGAGACAGATTTGTTGCTATGTTTGAATAAAATGAGGACCCCCATGAATCGTGCTAAGTCCTCATCAGAGACAACACGCCTGTTGTCTGCCACTTCCTCCAAAATTTCTTCAATTAGATTCTTCTCTGGTTGCTTCCTTGCGAAGAACCTTTTGAAGAATTTCCTTTTGCCTTGGGCAACCATCCCGTCTCCATTATCCAACTTCAACGGGTTTACTTTCACACTCAAATTCGTGATCAGTGCAACTTCTTCTACCATAAGGAGTAATATTTTGCCCTGAATGTTGAACACCTCTTATAAGTCGTCCCAACACTCACCTATTAGAACGTCCACGTGTGGCCTGAAGATAATGATTGACTCGCAATCTTATACTGGGTAGAACCCAGTCTCCTCCAAGATTGCCTTGCATCCTAGCCTCGATTCAACGAAGTCTTCTAATAGTCGAAGTCCAGCAGGGAAACTGTTAGTTCCCAGACCTGGTCTCCTTCCATAAATTTTCTTCTTCTTCTCTTCTGAGGCCTTCGTTGATTCCGCCATTTTACTATATTCTTATAGCCTTTATTTGTAAAAGATGTTATACATATGTATATCAACAATGGGTCATGAACAAAATCAAAGAGTCGCGTTGATTCATATCATGTAACCAACGTACAAATACATGCTAAGTTCATATATTATGTTATATTATGCAATAGCACAATAGTTGAATGTTGTCTGTCACATATCGTGTTATTACTAACACATTATGTATGCTACACATACACGATAAGATGACTTCTCAATATCATATTATCTATAACAGTCAATATCATATTGAATGAAAGTATTAACTGTTGTGTGTTTCATAACACAATATATGAACAATCGTGTATACGAATATACGATTTTGAGCTAGAAAAGGCCATGTCCACGTAAGTCGATGTCTGGTTGATGCCGATGATTCGAGCTGGATAAACCTCACAATAGGCCACCAATCTTCGCTAGAGATTACTTCTTTATCGAGAGCGCGTGAGTATACACTTACACTGAACCTCACTTCATGGTCAGAACTCGCTTCGTGGCAAATTTTTTTAAAATTGCCTATCGGAAACAACAAAAACTGGAACTCCCATAGCGTTTTTGCGTCTCACTTATCGGTTTTTGGAAATCGCCGGTTTGATGGGTCAAAAATCAGACCTTCCACTGCGTATTCGTTTCTCACTAATTGGACTTCAAAAATTGCTGGTCGGATGGGTCGTTTGTGGGTAAATGTGATGGTTTGACGGGTTTACACAATATAAAACCCTAAACCCGAAAATAGGGGTATTTTGGTCTAGTTTTTTTATAATATTATGTAAGTCTGAGTTCAGTGAATTTTTATTTAAAAACTAAGAAATATAGAATATTGGCTTCTTCGCACAGGTAATATGGAAAAATCTCTAATTACATTGAAGGATGCACACCAACCACTTAGGTAACGGTACCTCAAAAGTAGACACGTCTCCGTTCATCAACTGGGGAGTTTCACATTGAATATTGTGTAGTAGGGAAACCATTGTCCACTCTATATCTAGTAGGACTAGAATCCTGAAAGAAGAAATTTGAGTTACTTTCTATTCATTATCGCTACTGAAAAACTAGGACGACAATCACCTCAAAAAGCACATTCAAAGATCTTACTACTGCAAATGACTGATTTTCTTGTAATGAGTATGCTGGACTAGCGCTGTGGGAGATATCTAATCGGCCTTCTTCTGCGATAATAGCAATTTGATGTCCATCTGTAGTAGTAGCATCTGATCCTACCTACTCTCCAGACAATTTTTTTTTTTAGTTTAATGATCAAATTGATTAAGTAGCTAATCAAATAATTCATGTTCATGTTTGTAATTATAGAGAACCTCTGCAATGGCATTCTCATTGATCACTTCCAAGGGATCCTTTGGAGGGACGACGAGTGTAGTTCCCATCTCAAGTTGTTTGCTTCTAGCAGAATCTGCCGTTCCATCTCTACCCTGTTCAATCATCATCACCCAATTACTAATAAAGCATAGGAGAATCCCATGAGTAATCAGTAACAATTTCTTTCCTCATTTATAGCAGCATATTTATTCTTAAGACAAACATTTTTTTATTCTAATCTTTATCTTTCTCGCAAACTGTTTTTCCTAGTTACCTTTCCCACAACATAAGCAGATGTGTATCCATGTAGTGAAGGAAATTAAGATGAATCCAGTTAGTATGAACCCATTTCGCGAGCACGGAATGAATCAGGGCAGCGTGATGCACAGAGCCCGCTACTCACAGGGCAGGCGGGTTTAGATCCACCTTTCCCCCCGTTCATTCGATGCTCCATTCCATGGTGGGCAAGGACTGGGCACATATTTTTCAAATATTGGCCCGGCGAATTCTAACTTTTTCCAATTAAGATACAAACACTGTGTGATATGCAAATCTAGGTGGAATTTCAACATCTCATAAAGATAAGGGAAGATAACCTCTTCTTCTGCATTTTTTCCCCAAGGAAAAGAAACGTCGAGGATTTAGAGAACACTGAAAAAAAGCATGGACGCCAGGACTGAGAGGGCATCCATGGTATTCCTGTTCTGTTTCGAGTTTTCTGCTGCATGATCAATCGATATGTGGTAAGGCAATATTAGTTACATACAACCAGCTATAATTCAATGATACATTTATACATTAACATGGTAAACTGGGAATATATTTTAAGAATCTTGGACTTATAGCCCAAATGAGAGTGTGATGAAATTCATTTCAATAGAAGATAAAGAGCCAAATGGGCATAACAGAGCCATAGGAAGTGCCCATTTTACATCCTGCAAGCCATGTGAGATGGAGTAGCCCATTCAAACAACCACTTCATGGAAAAATGGGAAAGATCATCTGTCTTCTTCACAAAAAATGTTGTAGTTTAAACGTATGAAAGACAGATCAAACTCAATTTATTTGATAGTAATACCAAACATGACATATAGAAAGGAACAACAAAATATTTACCTTACACTGAACCCATGAATGAAGACCCAACGCAACAAAAACAAATAGACAAAAACCAACTAAAATACCTGAAATCCAAAAGATGAATCCCCACTTCCTCTTCTCCCCAAACTGGGTGCCTGACTATTCAATTAGTAGTTTCAGATAACAAAAGCCATTCAATTAAAAAATCTGGTTTTGATCTCTATATCAGAGCGCTTGACTTCTGCAAGTCTCCTTCCCCATGTAATTAGCTGAAGCACATGGAAGAAATGCAAGACCAAGTAGCGCAGGTAGTAAGCTCCACAAAGAAGGAAGAAGTTGATCACAGAGTCAGCCTAGGGACAGAGCAGCACCTATCTCACTGTCTTCTTCGACTGGAAGAGGAAGCAGAGGTGTTCTATGCAGAAAATGGATGCTCCTACACTTGTTTTTTAACAGCCAATGTTATTCTGGCTAAACTGGAAAGACATAAAAAGACACAAAATCAGCCGCTTGTACAAGAAGTTGATTAGGCAACGGTCAACGGACATTTTTGTCTAATTGCGTGACATTGTTTTTGCTATTTGCTAACGTGACATAAAGGAAGCACGGATATTAATATGGGACAAGGCATACAAGACGGGTACGGTGATATAGTAATTTTTAAAAATTAAAATATAATATGAGGTAAATGTATTAAATTATTATTTTTTATATATTTTTAGGTATTTTAATTTAGCTCTTGTAGAAAGTGTAGCTATATCATATATGTCTGAAATGTAATTCTAAATACCTTATTTTTATTGAAAAAGATAGATCTTTTTAGTGTAAAACACATAATTATAAGTCATACAGTATATGTTTAAGGTTTACCTTACTTAAAAAGGATTTGATAAAATAATTTATAGTTAATGTGTGATATCAAAGGTAAAATATGCAGACAGACTTATTTATGTATATGGATATACAATCTGTTTTGAAGATTCCGTGCTTTCACGCGGAACTGAGAGGAATGAGGGAGAATCTTCAAAGATGTTTCTAAGCTTTTACGTTGACAACTACTCCCTATTTCCAGTGGGCGAGAACTCCGTCCATTGCGTGGACAGGGTCACAGAGAGAGTAGTTTCGAACACGATTTCGTTAAGTGTTCTTCAACGAAGTTTCGTGATGGACCCACATGGTGGCGACCATGGAATGCTTTATGGAGATATATCGGCTAGAGCAAGTAAGGCCACAAGAAACCAAGTTTTCGCTCAGAATTCACTTCCCGCTCACATATATCGTGAACAGAATCAAGCTCCTGATTTTCTGCCAAATTTCGCTTTTGGTTTTATAGACCTACCCTACAACTTCTTCACATTTTACGATAGGATATCTCTGGCTGCTTCTCCATATTTTAGCTTGTTTAGTTTTCTCTTTTTTGTTAGATGAGGAATGTGTCACCCTCTAATTTACCCAGCTCACCCTACTTATACACAGATAATATATACTTATAAACTATGTTAAAACCAAATAGGGGGTGGGAGACTTCTCATCTTTTTTCGTTTTACATTCCATACAACTATGTGGCAAATAAATTACAAGGTTATAACAGGGACTCCAATTTTTGGCATAGAAATAAAATATGACAGATTATTACAAGGAGTCTTTCTCTCTCTCTCCTTGTCCAAACCCTTCCCTTTTCTTCCGCTCTGATTGGCCCTACCCCTTCACCCTTGTGGCCACCCTAGCCTTGGCCTTCCCTTATTTGGGCCATGACCAAGTTCCCCTCCTCCCTTCTCTATACCCTGCTTCAATTCCCTTCTCGCCAAGCCAATGAACACCTCCCCCACTTCCTCCTTCTATGCTCCCACCACCAATAATAAGCCCTTTCCATCAACTATGACCAGCCTTGCCATGCCCCTCCTCCCTCTTCTTTCCCCCCTTTTCTCCCTCATCCTTACTGCACTTGGACACCACCCATGCTACGCCATCACCACCTCCCCCTCATCCTCCTCTTCTCTTTCTGCCATCTCCAACCATCAGCCCTTTGTCCTCCACCCACACCCACCCCAACCTGACTTCCTTCTTTCCATCGCCATCTTGACTTCCTTCTTTCCTGTTGGGTGGTAGTAGTGAAAGCTTAGTTGTAAAACCCATCTAATAGAGCCACCAAAGATGGATTTTTTCTTTCAAACTTGTATTTGACAAAATATGAATCACCACTAGCCTTTATGCATGAACTGGGGAGTGATGAGCGATGAATAGTCCTTGCAATGTGCACATGCATGCCATTGCTTGTTGAGTCCTCCAAGCCACATGTAACCCTACCAGGCCAGTGGCATAGATCCTGATGTGAGAGAGAAGAGTGTCACCTTGATGTGGTAGAAGTTATAAGTTTGAGCTTGATTATCCCTAAACTCAATGTGAGTTTTTTCTATTTTGACTTGCATCCCCATGATCATGTGGTTGAATGAGAATAGATAAGAGGCTCATGCGATTGATGTGAGAGAGTAGGGATGACTATATTGCTAGGAGCGAACTCCAGGCTAATATGAAGCACATGGATACAACTTATTCCTTGGAATGAAAAAAAATTATTAATGTGCTTTATCACTTATGACCAAGTTTCCTCTTTTGGTAAGTAAGATTACAAGTTGCTTTTGCATTAATTTGAATTAAGTAGATTTGATAGTTGAGCCGGACCTGATCGAGGTCCAAAAATCCAATTGAGGAAGCATGTGAGTGGATGGTTCCCCGACTTGTTGGTTTTGTCCATTCGATTTCCATGTTGTGACTTGTGCATCAGTTCATGTCCCTCAGCTACAAAAGTTTCCTAAAGCGGAAGCTTTATAATAGGACAAAAGATGTTGTCATTTTTATACTTGAATGATTAAAGGATTTGGATTACATCTAACACGTTGTCACTAGGGTTAGGCAATGGATTGGGTCTAGTGATATTAGGTCAGGTCAGCCTTGATCCGTACTTAAATCAGGTTAGGTCATAACTAAGCTTATTTATTAAACTAGTAGAAAATGTAAACCTTAACCTTACTTGGGTGATTGGGTTGAGTCGGGTATTTGGATAACCGTATTGTTTTCTCAATTAAGTTTTTTTATTAACTTGGTATTTTATGTCTGATCTTTGCATGGCCAAACATAAAAAGAAGAGCAATTTACCAAAATAGCCCTAGAAGATGACCTTCTCCTCTTCCTCCTCCCTTCCTCTCTGTAAGATCTCGAACTTTAAACTAGTTTAATTTTGATTTAATTTTGTCATTTTAACTTAATTTTGGGTTTAAGGGTTGGTAATGATAGTTTTAATAAGGTTTAATTTTATTTTTAGGATTTTAATATCAAACTTAATTTATCCTATTTTTAGGAATTTTATAGGATTTTATGAGAATTTTTCATAAATTAAGGATGTGGACCTCACCATGGGGCTCACGTCCACGTTTGGACGGTGAGTGTCCCACATGGCCCTAAACCTCAATTATTTCATTTTAATGAGTTTAAGAATTTTTGAACTTATTTTTAGCTTTAAAAGGAGCCTAATTAGCCACTTAGGGCATTATAATTGTATTTATAGCCCAACAATTTATATTTATACCCTAATAACTTACTCTATAAGGAAAACCCTAGCTCATTTTTCAATAGGGAAAAGGGATGTGTTAAGAGGCAAGGTCATGCGCTAATCCCCATTGCCAAATAGTGAAATTCAATTTAAGTATGTTTTAATCCCTAATCTTAACTAATCTTCGGAATTTTCTCTTAAATCTCTCTTATTCCCACTTCCCCCAAATGGATTCTTGATTTATTTTATTAAAAATATTATTTTTAATTTTGATTTCAACCCTAAAAGGGCGAGTTTTGTTTTTAATTAATGGAAATCATAGATCTACTTGTTTTCAAGGTTATTTAAGCTTAATAGTCGAATTTGATCAAGTATTAATCAAAACCCTAATTTTGGGTTGAGATTCTTGAAGAGTAGAGCTTCAATTTCGACCCAATAACTTCTTAAAGGTAAGGGGTTTTCATCTCATGTGGTTTTAAGCTTTGGATTTCATGTTTGAATGGTTAAAGTTTCTTGCTTATTTATGTGTTTTAATGATGGATTATTAAAACCATGTCATTTATGTTGATTTTCTTGTGATTAAACCTAAGAATGGTTAGATCTACTATATTTTAGGTTTGTATTTTGATATCATGAAGTTTTGGAGTGATTTGAGAATGTTTTTAGCATTTTTGGGTATTTTTGGTTTGATGTTCGTGAGGTGAAGATGAACCAGATTTAGGCATAAAGTGAGCTGTTAAGGGCCTACGAATGGCCTAATAGGGGTTTGAAGTAGGGCTGCACCAAAAAACCAGAACGAAACTGAACTGGGTAAAACTGAACCAAAATTTAACGGTTTGGTTTGGTTCCTTATTCGGTTTTGGTTCGGTTCTTAGAAAAAAAAAACCGAGTGAGTTTCAGTTCGGTTCGGTTTTAAGAGAAAAAAAACCAAAACCGAACCAAACTGACATATCTACCCATATAAAAACACACTTCCCCTTTCCCAACCCTAATTTCTCATTCCGCCATCTCCCCTAGCAGCGATTTTTGGGATCCCTGTTGGCTCCGTCGCCGCCGCACTCTGGGAACTGGCCGAGGCCCGCTGACTGGTGGCGCTGATGGGAATGGGCCATGAGTCCACCTGCAGAACCCGTTGCCTCCTCCTGCAACTCGGTCCCTCCTCGTCCTCTTACCCCCTCGTGGAGTCTCTGGTGCGATGCCTGTGCGATATCGAGCTCGCAGCTCCTGGTCGATACCTTGGCCATTGTACGGTGAAAATGACTGAGCCTCTCTCTCACTCACTGTGTGCGTGTGTTCTCTCTGTGAGCTTCTCTCCCAAGATTACCCTGCATTCGATAAGTTGATATCTTCTTGGACTCTTTCTTGTTGGAATAGGGGCATGGTAACCATCTAGCGGGTAGAGCTTGAGAAGCTATCTTTTTTCTTGCTTTAAGCCTAGATGAACTCAAAAGCCACAGGCCAGTCACTCCCCATGTTGCATGATCCCGTAATAGCATAAACACCCAACTACTTTGGTTGGATTGCATCTGTCGATAAGGTCTTATATCCACATAGTCTCTAAATCTGCAATTTTTCCACACACCAACTGATTTTTTGATTGCCCTGCTAGGTCCTTGTCACCTTGGATGTGGGGGCAGAGAAGAGAAGCAAAGATATTTGGTGTTGCAGGTCATATGTTTGATGGAAACCCCCATAGAGCATTTGTGCTTATGCTGTATTTCTCATTAATATCAGTAGCAAACTAGAGTGGGAATCGTTTGTGTCTGTCTAAGTTTTAAAATTTATGCAGTATGTTAATTTTTGTTTTGCTATGTCTAATTCAGTGTTGGTTTTGAAATGTAGACTTGGGGAGTGAGGACAAAGCTCCAATGACTTTTAAAGCTTAAGGCGAAGGGAAAACTGTTAATTATGTATAAATGTGTAACCTTCGTAATTTTGTACATCTGATTTTGATTAATTAAAATGTTCAGTTTCTATTCGGGTTTCGGTTCGGTTTCGGTTCTTACGTCGGTTCGGTTCGGTTCTCATATTTCGGTTTTGAAATTCGGTTCGATTCTATTATCTCGGTTCTTTATTTCAGTTCGGTTTGGTTCCAGTAGGAACCGCCAGAACCGAACCGAGATGCAGCCCTAGTTTGAACGGCCTATCAGCCTAGCGATCGAAAGGCCCAACTAGGCCTTTGAATGACCTAATGACTTTTTTTGCCTTTCTTGTATATTTTTGTCATTTGTTATTCTCTTTCCATAAATCTAATTTCTTATGATTAGAATGAGTTATTATTACCTATAAATGTTGTTGGGATTGTATGAAGATCATCTTGGAATTTATGACTTAGTTCAAGCATAATTTAGAATATGTTTGGTTAATTTTAGCATGATATTCTATTTGTCATAAGTTCATGTTTGATGACTACTTTATGATTTATTGATGTTGTCAGTAGGTTTGACCATGAGGATGTGCATGTATGCTTACACATGTTATGCTAATTATTAGTGAATCATGTTTCCATGCTTTACCTAAGTATAGTGATGTTTATTTTGCCTAAGTTTATCATGATGTTATACGTGTCTTAGACTCATATTTTAATGTTTTCAACGTACTTGTATCATGATTTTAGTAAGGAATGACAATGATAAAATCATGGATGCAAGTATATTGTAAGGACTGTCATTTTTCAACCAGTTTATTTTAATGTTATTTATCGGTTAAGGTGTGGTTTAAGCGTTTTTTAATCTAAATTCTGAGGTTTTCAAAAATAAATAGGGTTTCTAACGTTTTTAAGAAAAACTAACTTTACATTTATGAGTTTTAAGTAGTTTTTAGTCAATTTTGAATTTTTGGAATTTTTTTAATTTTTTTTCACTAATTTTCCAAAAATTAGGGTTTGGCGGGACCCCCTGTGGGCCCCACCGACGAAATTAAGATTTTTGGACCAAAATGCCCTAGACATCAACTTAAGCTCATATAAAAAATTTTAGAATTTTTTCAGATTTAATTAGTGTTCAAATTTATAAAATACTCATTTTTAGCCTAAAATTTTACTTACACCCCATTAGTTTATTAAGTGCACCCCAAACCCTACTATAAAAGGGAAAAGGTTGAGCCATTTCTAGTTTGGGAATAGGCCGAGAGGAGGTGATTAAGGCCTAGTTCCCTAATTAGGCCCAGATTAGAGGAGATTAAGGTATGTTCTTCCTTAATTAAGCTTAAACCCTAGATTTTCTTCTAATCCTTTCTTAATCCAACATTTCCCCTTTGATTTGATTCGATTTCAAGTATCAAAGTCACTGATTTACTCCCTTACTTCAAACCCTACTTATCAAAATTTACTTTTTATGCTTAACAAACCCTAGATCTAAGATTTCTTCAAGGTTTTCAATGTTAAATCTGTTGGGCTTTGTTTTGTAATAAAACATACAGTGGCCCAACTGTCTCAATTGACACTGTTTTGGGCTTTTATAAAACTGTTTGGGTAATGGGCCTGAGTCAGAATACCCATTAAGCTGTGGTTTTAAGTGGCAAATCTGAACTGTTGGATGACCTATGGATGGACGGTCTTGATTCTAGGGTTCTTAACAGTGGTGTCCTGGTTTAGTTATAAATATACCATTAGCCATCCTAATTTGGTGTCTCAAGTGAGATTGCTCTTAGCCAAGTTCTAAACCAGAAATACTATTGTGTGATTCTGAAGAGGATTTGCAAAAGATCAAGCTCAGTTGATTCTAATGGCTACAGGTATGCCTAATTTCTTAAGTTTAAGTTCTATCAATCAGTATCGAGGCAGGCTGATTAATTGCATGTTCAAAAAATTTAAAGCTTATGTTTACTGTTGTAAAATTTTTTGTCTCCGTCGTTGCAATTTTTCTATTTACTGTTACTGGGCCGCTGCCAGGTAATCTCCGAACTATCGACCGGAATAGTCACGCCGGCTAGAGCTGCCGCCGTCAAGAGTTGGGCTCTAACTGGTGGCGCCACTGCGCCAGGCGTCCTGCATCGATTGCACAGTCCAACAATGGATTCAAAATTAAATTTTTTACTATGAGCGCATCAGCTTCATTTTTTCCCGCCGCCATAGGTCTCTGGCCGTCGCCCTGCTTCCGATCCTGCAAGGCGCTAGCCACCGCCACCTCCTTACCGTGTTTGGACGCTAGCCGGCGCCGCCGCTGTGCACAGAGCCATTGTTCCTATGGTTTTCGCCTTCGTTTTCAAGTGAGAAAGCCTGCCGCCGGCCATTGCTGTTTGTAACAGGAGCCGGATCTGGAACCTCCGCCATCGGGCAGAACTTTTTTCGGCCCCTTGGGCTGTTGGCGGGTGTCGCGCACAACCGCCAAATCTGTTTTTTCTTTCACTTTGCATTTTTCCGATCTACCCCTTACAGACCGCCGCATTCTATTTTCTGGCTGGATCTGGCATCGCCGCCGTCGGGCAGTGTGTTTTTCGGTCTTTCGGATGGCGGAGGGGCTTCGTCGGACGGCGGCGGGACTCGTGATGGTGGCTGGTTGCTCGTCTTCAACCTCTTTGTCGTGAGGTTGAAGACGACCCGCAGAAGTGGGGCGCCTCGACCCGCTTCTGCAGGTCATTGCTGACCCGCGCTGGGCAGGTTTTACACTGACCTATGTCGCGGGTTTCCAGACCTGGTTTGGTCTATTCTGGGTCATTTTTTATTATTATTAAAAAAATTATGGAATTTTTTTTTACAATGATGATTGCATGTGGTATTATGGATGTGTTTTTTAATTATCATGATTAAGGCTTTATTAATGTTATGGGCCGGCTAGGGGATTATATTGCAATCGTATGCTTATCAATTTTTTTTAAAATTGTTGAGTGCACCACTTATGTATTTTTGAGAGAAAGTGTACATTATACTCATTGTAAGCGACACCAGAATTCAAGGACCCTGTCTGGAGGCCCCTGCAGTCATGAAGAATTAATGCGCATTTTTTTTTCTATTTTAGGGGCTTATAGCTTCCAACTTGTACAATTTTTTTAAAAGGACTGTATAAGGACTTTGGACTATATATATATATTATTGTGGTGTGTGGTGATGGAACCCCTGGCCGAGTCCCGAAAGCCTGATGACAAAATTGACGTTAATGCCCTAGTCAATTTTGTATATGGATATTTTCATGCTTGTTTGATAATTAATTGCATTCATTTTGTTATTTGAAATGGTGAATAACACAAATTCAGTTCCCACGTCCGTTGAGATAATTTAGGATTGGCCAAAGCATCCTAAGTTATTTGTCAACATGTGAATCATATAGAATGTTACCATGAGGTACATAGATTCACATACATAAAAATATTGTGCTATCATCAAATTCTGATTATGTAACAAAGACTGTCATCCAGCCCCAAAGGGAGGTGGTAGTTAGCGTTACATAATTAGGATAGGGTGGAGGGATATATATTTTAACATTGGTGAATCCCTATGCCCAAAGGTGTGGGATTTTCCTATCATGTTTTATGTATAACCCACTAGCCTTATCATGAGACAAAATCAACATTTGTTTCTATATATTTTAGTAAATTTGATGCAGATTGCAACCTTTGCGCAAAGGGAGGTTTACAATTTTACTATATGATTTTAGCATTGGCTATTTCATACTTATGTTCTTGTTTCTTGCCCTCTTTAATATTTGCATGTATTTATTCTTTTATTGCAGCTTATCCGTCTTTTATTTCTGACCCTAATCAGCACCTTCTATTATTGTCTGGGGACAATTTTACGGATTGGAAGAAAAAAGTTCTTTTACTGTTACGGTGCATGGACTTGGACTTGGCGTTTAGTATGGATGCACCCACCACTCCTACGGAAAAAAGTACGCCAAGTGAGGTAGCATCTTTTGAAAAGTGGGAGTGGTCTAACCGCTTAAACATGATGCTCATGAGGTCTCATATCAATAAAAGTATTAGGGGATCAATCCCAGAATGCGCTACAGTCCAAGAACTTTTGAAAGCTATTGAAGCTCAAATTAAGAGTTCTAATAAATCCTTGGCCAACACCTTAATGTCTAAATTGTCATCCATGAGGCTAACAGATGACAAAGGGGTCAGAGAGCATATCATGCAAATGCGTGATATTGCTAATCAGTTAAACAACATGAAAATAAAGATTGATGATACTTTTTTGGTCCACTTTATTTTGAACTCCCTGCCTGCACAATATGGGCCATTCAAGATCTCTTATAACACACATAATACTCAGTGGTCAGTTAATGACCTTCTGAGTATGTGTGTGCAGGAAGAGGGGAGACTTAAGCAAGAGAAGCTAGAGAGTGCCCATCTAGTTTCTCATAAAGGACAAAAGAAGGGTAATCATGGTGCTTCAAAGAAAAAAGCTGGTAAAGGTGTGCCATGAAGTCTACTGGTGTCACCAAGGAAACCAAATATTTTTTCTGCAAGAAGAAAGGACACATGAAGAAAGATTTCCCTAAGTATCAGAAGTGGCTTGCCAAGAAAAGAGGTAATTTCATGTCTTTAGTGTGTTATGAATCTAATTATGTTGATTCTCATCATAATAATACATGGTGGATTGATTCTGGTTCTACAATCCATGTTTCCACTGTCATGTAGGGGTTTCTCAATATAAGGAAACCAAATGATGGGGAGCACAACATCTATTCTGGAAATAAGATGTGTTCGAAGGTTGAAGGTGTGGGGACATATAGACTTGTTCTCCATATAGGATACACCTTAGATTTAGAGAGAGCTTTCTATATTCCAAGTTTTTCTAAAAACTTAGTTTCTATATCAAGACTGGTGCCTCATGGCTTTAATTTTTAGTTTATGAATTCTTCATTTCTAATTATTAAAGATTCAGTCACAATTGGTTCTGGTTCTTTGATTGATGGATTATATTGTCTCTCTTTGCATGTTTCCTTTGAACAATCTATGATGTCTTTGCAAGGAAGTGTTATTAAAAAGAACTCCTCTATGTTATGGCACAGGCGGTTGGGGCATATCTCCATTACCCGCTTAAAGAGATTAGTAAGGGAAGGAGTTTTAAAAACTCTTAACTTTACTGATTTAGAGACATGTATAGACTGCATAAAGGGAAAGCAGACTAACAAGTCTTCTAAGGGTGCTAAGAGGCATGATGAGAAATTAGACACCATACACATTGATATCTGTGGACCGTTTAGTACTCCCTGTCTGAATGGTGAAAGGTATTTCATTACCTTTATAGATGATCATACCCGATACATGTATCTTTATCTCTTAAATGAAAAGTCTGAAGCATTTAATGTTTTCAAGACTTATAAGGCAGAGGTAGAGAAACAATCTAGATTGAGTATCAAAATTGTTAGATTAGACAGAGGAGGGGAATACTATGGCAGGTACACAGAGAGTGGACAAAAACCTGGACCATTTGCACAGTTCCTGAAGGAAAATGGTATTGTTGCACAATACACAGTACCAGGCACACCACAACAAAATGGTGGTGCTGAAAGGAGGAACCGCAGTTTGATGGATATGGTGAGGAGTATGATCAGTAACTCCTCTCTTCCTCTCAATATGTGGAGTGAAGCCTTAAAGACAGCCGTGTACATTTTAAATCGAGTTCCATCTAAAGCCGTTCCTAAAAGACCCTTTGAGCTATGGAATGGATGGAAACCTAGTTTAGATCATGTACACATCTGGGGTTGTCCAGTTGAGGTTAGGGTGTACAATCCACTTGAGAAGAAGCTTGACCCTAAGACTGTCAGTGGATTTTTTATTGGCTATGCAGAAAGGTCTAAGGGTTATAGGTTTTATTATCCATCTCACACCCCTACAGTAGTCGAAGCACGGAATGCACGTTTTCTTGAGCAAGGTAACTTCAGTGGGAGTATTTCCCCTAAACACATTGTGTTTGAGGAAATACGGGTTCCAGTTGTTATACCCACATCCGGTGGAGGAACACAGGCTGCATCACCAATGGTGATTCCAGAGCAGCCTCTCCTTCCTTCACCATCCCCTCAGGAACAAGTTGCTGAAGTTCCTATTGCACAGGCACCTCCGCCCGTTGCTGACATAGGACTTCAAAGGTCCTCAAGAGTAAGGAAACTTGCACTCCCTTCTGACTATGTTGTATACCTCCAGGAGTTTGACGAGAATGTTGGACTCATTCAAGATCCTATTACATATTCACAGGCCATGTCTCGAGATAACTCTAGTAAATGGTATGATACCATGCAGGATGAGATAAAATCTATGGCTGACAATCAAGTCTGGGATCTCGTAGTGTTACTGTAGGGCGCCAGGACTCTTGGCTGCAAATGGGTCTATAAGACTAAATTAGATCCATCTGGTAACATTAGCAGATATAAGGCCCGACTTGTAGCCAAAGGTTTTCTTCAGAAAGATGGTGTTGACTATAATGAATCCTTCTTTCCAGTTTCTACGAAGGATTGAGAGTTATTTTGGCCATTGTAGCTCATTTTGACTTGGAGTTACATCAAATGGATGTCAAGACGGCATTCTTGAATGGGGATCTTGAGGAGGAGGTGTATATGATTCAGCCTGAAGGATTCACCTCAGATAAAGGAAGTCATTTGGTTTGTAGACTCAAGAAGTCAATATACGGACTGAAACAAGCCTCCCGACAATTGTATTTGAAGTTCAACGATGTTATTACTTCATTTTGTTTTAAGGAGAACATTGCTGATCAATGCATATACCTTAAGGTTAGTGGGAGTCGCTACACTTTTCTGGTCTTGTATGTTGATGACATTCTACTCGCAAGCAGTGACTTAGGGATGTTGCACAAGACTAATCAGTTTCTTTCTCAGAACTTTGACATGAAAGATTTAGGAGAGGCGTCTTGTGTCATAGGGATTGAGATATATCGTGATAGATCCAGAAGGATCCTTGGGTTGTCTCAACAGGCCTATATCAATAAAGTTCTGAAACGGTTTAACATGGAAAACTGCTCACCTAGTGCAGCTCCTATTGTGAAGGGTGACAAATTTGGCTTGTTCCAGTGTCCAAAGAATTCTTTGGAGTTGGACAACATGAAGGACATTCCTTATGCATCGGCAATTGGTAGTATGATGTACTTGGAGGTTTGTACAAGACCTGATATTGCCTTTGCTATGGGAATGTTGGGTAGATACCAGAAAAATCCAGGGATGGATCATTGGAGAGCTGCAAAGAAGGTTATGAGGTACCTGCAAGGAACGAAGGATTACATGCTTACATACAGACATTCTGATTATTTGGAACTGGTTGGATACACACATGTAGACTTTGCTGGTTGTGTTGACTCCAAAAAGTCGACATTGGGTTATCTTTTCCTTTTGGCAGGCGGTCCTGTCTATTGGAAAAGTATTAAGCAAACCCTTACAGCGTCGTCAACTATGGAGGCAGAGTTTGTAGCTTGTTATGAGAGCACGTCACATAATACTTGGCTGATGAACTTTGTCACAGGACTTACTATTATGGATTCCATATCTAGGCCATTAAAGATGTTCTATGATAATAGTGCTGCTGTGTTTTTCACGAAGAACAACAAGAGTGCAAGTCGAAGTAAGCACATCAGCATCAAGTATCTTGTTGTTCGGGATCGTGTTAAAGAAGGGACAGTTGTTATTGAGCATATAGGTGTAAGGTCCCTAATTTTTCTACGATTTTCTGGGATTTTCCTGCCATTTTTCTGGTCATTTTCTGCAAGAAAATGTGACGTTTCAGCGTATGTGTATTTGTGTATTTTTCCTGTATTTATACCCGTAGAGTCGGGTGTGGGGCTTAGTCGCGGGCCTCGCTGCACGCTTTCGGCGCGAATTTTATACTCACAACGTGTAACCATGTGGTATGCGTGTGTGAGGACATTTTGGGAAAAAACAAAAAAAGAAGGAAATACATATCGGGCTTGGTCGAGCCCGATCTGGAAGCCGCCAGAAGGAACAGTGCGCCTCCCCCCTTTTGCGTCTGTTCCCTGTGCCCGGCCGCCGCTGGCCTCCAGCAGGCCACCGGACGCCGGCACAGGCTCCGCCCCGGCGGTGCGACACTGAGGGGCCACCGCCCCGGCCGCCTACGGCCGCGCCGCCTTCTCCCGGTTTGCCATCTCTCCCCATTGTCTCTTTTGTTTCCGCTGCAGCTGAGGGCCGGCCGGCTGCCCACGGCTCCGCCATGGGCCAGCGACGGCGGGAGGACACCCCTACCGGCCCTAGACGGCCTCTGCTCCGCCGTCGCGCTCCATTTCTCCCCACTGCCCCTGTTTTCCACCCCCTCTGTATCATGCCGTTCCGCCGCCGCCACAGGCCAGCACGGCCCAACCGGCCGGCCACGGCTCCGCCCTGGGCCGGCGATAGTGGGAGGCCATCCCTCCTGGCCCGGTGGGCCTCTGCACCGCCGCCCCATCCTATTTCCCCCTCTCTACCTTGTTCCGCCGATGCACTATTTTGGGTAAACAGTGGCCGCCGGCGGCAATTCGTGGCCGATTCGACCTTCCTCTAGCCTCGCCTTGCTCCGGCGAAGGCAGTGGACTACACCTCCATGCCCGGTTCCGCCTCCGCCCTCCCTCTTTTCTCCGGCCAGTACGTTTTATCATACGGTTTTTCGGTGGGTTATTGCCATTACCGTTGGCTTGTGAGGGCACCCCGGCTGCTGTGGGCTCCGCCCCAGCTTGGCGATGGCCCAAGGATGGCCCCACCCACCTGCACCGATTCAGCCTCCGTCCCCATGGCTGCTCCGCCCTTATGGGTTTTCCCCGGTCAGCCCCTCTGTGTTTGGCTTTTGACGCCATCGGCATTGGCCGAATGGCCACCGAGGGTTCCGCCTCAGTCTAGTAACGACTAGAGACAGTCCACCTCTCACGATTTGATTGCCTCTGACCTGTGTGCCTTTCCTTGTGGCCCGTAGCCGCAACTAGTTCTATCTTACCGGCACATTTGCCCGTTGACCCTTCTTGCCAATTTTATGTCGTCGGTACCGGATGGCCTCTGGCAAGAGTTTGTATGACATACCTGGACTAAAGGTGGATGAGTTCACCTGCACAGGCCTTGGCTAGTGACAGCCTCGTAGCCTTTGCTCGACCCTGAACCCTCCCCTTGCCCTATATCGTGCGAGATGCACAGCCGCCCGCACCATGGGTATTGGTTATGGGTAGCGATCGGCGATGTCGCCGCTTAGAGTGGCCACAACTAGGGCCTTAGCCCTGTTGGCTTTTATGGGCCTTGGTTCGCCTCATGTCAGCCCTCTCCCCCGCCCCTTTGGGTCACATGCGCATGTGGCCACGCGCGTGCTTTGGGTTAAGGCGCCGCATTCGCGCCGCCTGACCATCGGTTGGCTTTGCCACCGATTGGAGTTGACATAGAGCCATCCTCCACCTCTCCTTTGTTCTCAACCGTTGCCCCATGCTCTCCGCCCGTATGCGGGCCTTTGTCGACCAAAATCGTCGCCGTTGGGTGCTGTCCACGGCCGATTTTGACATCTTGTGGACGGCTATGCACGTTTTAGCCACCGGCCGATCTTCAGTGAGTACACCCTCGACATTTGGTTGCACCGCCACATATGTTGGCTTGACTTTTCTCCCGGCCGCCCTAGTGTGCCGCCGTGGATTGCGGGTTTTACCGCATTGATTTCTGACATCCCGTTTGGCCGTGACTAGTTCTGGCGCTTCCTAAATCCTCGGGATAGCGGCTCTCTCATCCAGGCAACGTTTTGGCCGCCAACTCCGCCACCGTCGTGTGCTCTCCATCGAACGTCATGATTACGAGGTAGGGGAGCTTTGAACTTATAATTTCATGAAGCATGCTTTGAATGAGTAGCAACATGCTAGGATTGTATGATTCCAGATGTTAAGTAACGATCTGATTGCATGATGTACGTGTAATCATGATTGTATGGTATGATTGATATGCATGAGATGTATGCACGTTTTATGGATGAGGATTAGGTATGAGCTAGCGATGACTAGCAAATATGTCAGTATGCTACGTATGTGTTATGCATGTGCTAGTGATGGCTAGCGTGCATGTTTGAAGTATGTATGAATGTGTGTGCATGTGCTAGTGATGGCTAGCGTGTATGTTTGACGTGTGTATGCATGTGCTAGTGATGGCTAGCGTGCATGTTTGTAAGTTACGTATGTATGACAGTATGTGTATGTTATACGTATGTGTGAGACATACGTATGTATGATGGCCATTTGCCTATGATATGGTTATGTGTAAGTGTATGTGGGCAGATGTATGGGCGATGGACAGTAAGAGGTGACAGAGACTTTGTCTGAATTTGGATACGGTTGTGTAAGCGTATGACAGAGGATATGAGTATGACAGGCAAGGATTAGAATGGATCAGTTTGGGGTGGATTGTATGTTGGGCGATTGTCAGACAGTAAGAGTGTTCATAATTGTACAAGCATAACGTATAGATTATGAAGTGAAAAAGTAAAAGGGCGACAACTGGGTTGGCTCTGAGGAGCGTTATTTGAGGATGTCAGTGTAAGATGTTTTGGCCATAAGATGGATGGCGAAGTATGTAAGACTGTAAGGGTTTGATGTACGATGAGTTTTGTCCATGATGTGGACGGGTAAGTGAAGTCTGCTGCCTTGACGAACTGGGGTTTCGATCGGGCTCAGCTTCGGTTTGATTAGTCGAGGACTGTGAGGTTGTGTGGCATAATTGTACCGCATAATGTACTTAATTCAAACTTGAATTATAAGCACATCTAATGATAGAGTTGTGAGTTTCAGACCTGAGGGTTCGACGGATTAAGTTCCGTGTTTGTGCTAGCCGATAATGAGTCGGCTGAGCTTTTCTCATGTCTTGCCATGGTGTTTATCCTGCAGGATGTTGTCTGTGTGCTGTATAGAGCACCAGACATCTGATGCTCTACTGAGAGTGACGTTGTTTCTAATTTGGTCTGCGTACTATATCAGCCCAGACGTTTGATGCTCTGTTGAGAGCGATGTACGTTTCTGACTTTGTCTGTGTGCTGTATGAAGCCCAGACGTCTGATGCTCTGTTGAGAGTGTTGTATGATTCCGCCCAAGAGTGGCACTGTATGTTTCTACCCAAGAGTGGCAATGGCACTATAAGACCCATTATGGTGGGCAATTCTCTAGCATTATAAGACCCATTATGGTGGGCAATTCTCTAGCACTATAAGACCCATTATGGTGGGCGATTCTGTGGCACTATAAGACCCATTATGGTGGGCAACTGTATGACCCCTTATGTGTGGGTGTTTATGTTTGCGCTCTTAGGTAAGTAGTATCATGGATCTACTCTTACCTGTTTGATCTAGTGCCCCATGAGCATTGGTGTGCCTTACCTTCGGAAAAGTCCCTAGTCACTCCCCGGAGGTTAAGGTGTTGCCCCAGTGGCATTCTTTTCCATTGCGACGCTGGAGCTTATTAGTTGTAATGAGCTTCAGTGGTCGTTGATATATGTACGATTATGAGTACGACTGTATGTGTATGAGCAGGACTGTAAGAGTATGTGTACGAGTATGATTGTACGAGTAAGGTCGTACATGTATGTGTAAGCTGTATGAGTAAGCATATGATTGTATGAGTAAGGTCGTACAAGTATGTGTAAGTCGTATGAGTAACCGTACGATGGTACGAGTAAGTTTGTAAGACCCTGGATAAGGGTGCTTGTGTAAGTTTAATTTGATGGCATGATTTTGGCACGATGGTGCCTTTGGTATGATGTTAGCACGATAGTGCATTTGGTATGATTTTGGCACGATGGTGCATTTGGTATGACTTTGGCACGATGGTGCATTTGGTATGATTGTATGCGTTTGAGCATGATTGTGATATGCCTGTTGTTCATCTTTGCGTTGCTTGAATGCATGTATTTATGAACTTATTAAGTTCACCATTTGGGATTTCCCCTACTGGGTACTTTCCTACTGAGTATGAAAATACTCATCACCCTACTTTTTAGCCCCGTTGTACGGGAGGTTTTGCAAGTGGTGCGGAGAGCTCCTGGAGATGGGCGCTCGTTTTCAGCGGTGGATTGATTCCCGTTGACTCAGGTATATGCTTCACTCACTACGAGTTTATTTGTGCCACGATCTCCTATATTGAGTGAGATGAGAAGTTAGATGTTTATTCTGGACTTTCATTTGGATCAGTCAGTGGACTGTTATGGGACTTGCACTCAGGGATGCCTGGGAGGGATTTGTATTTAAAGTCTATGATCATAGCAATTTATTCGTACGTGTGTTTTCGAGTAGCGCCTGATGATATTTGCTTTGGCCGTATGATGTTTGACAGTATGATGATGGAAAATGGATGTTTACTGTTTTGAATTATAAACTGTTTTATCAGGTTTTGATTTCATCATTTTTCCTCCGATTTACAGACGTTATATTGCAAAAAATTTTCGTGAATTTTAAGGAAAATGTGTGAAAAATCTCGGGCGTTACAATAGGTATTGAGCTTATGGTTGTTGATCCAATGAGTAAGGGCTTACCCCCTTCTCTGTTTAAGAGTCATGTGGATCGTATGGGTCTTCTTAGCTCATTGTGCATTTGATTTTGCTTATGTACTTCTGGACTTTACTCATTTATCATAGCAGTTACAATTTCTTTTCTCGTTGTCTCATTTTTCAGTGCACTTAAGTATGAGACAATATTTGCAAAATGAGTGGGAGCATGCCTTCACTCATAAATATATTTTGCCACATATAGCACTCCAACAGAATGAATTAGTTGCATTGTGATACATGGAGGGGAATGTTCTCCTCTAAGGACATAACCGCCTTGATTCATGCGATTATGACATTTTGTAAGAGTATACAGTTACCACATACAGTTCAAAGGGTATTATTTTTTTCAAAAATTGTATGCGCATACGAAAGTCATTTTAAAGTTTCCCATTACCCACTTAGTAATTTTTTTAACTAAAATGTTTTTTTCTCAAATTTAGTTTAATTGAGCCAAGTGGGAGATTTTATTTTTTCTATGGCGCAATTGAGAAGTTGTGCCAAGTGGGAGAATGTTGGGCTTTGTTTTGTAATAAAACATACAGTGGCCCAACTGTCTCAATTGGCACTGTTTTGGGCTTTTATAAAACTGTCTAGGTAATGGGCCTGAGTTAGAATACCCATTAAGCTGTGGTTTTAAGTGGCAAATCTGAACCGTTGGATGACCTATGGATGGACAGTCATGATTCTAGGGTTCTTAACAGTGGTGTCCTAGTTTAGTTATAAATACACCGTTAGCCATCCTAATTCGGTGTCTCAAGTGAGATTGCTCTAAGCCAAGTTCTAAACCAGAAATACTATTGTGTGATTCTGAAGAGGATTTGTAGAAGATCAAGCTCTATTGATTCTAATGGCTATAGGTATGCCTAATTTCCTTAGTTTAAGTTCTATCAAAATCGATTTTTAATGGAGTTTAACTTAGACACTATGTTTTTGGAAGGTTTCTAAGAAGGGTGAAGGTCAAATCCGAATCTAAACAAGGGACAAGGTAATGGGTCTTCAAATCTCAGTTTTCTTATGGTAAAATCTCAATTTTTATGGTTTACTTGGAATGGATTTGTTTGATTTAGTGCTTTAATGGTGGGATTAGTAAATGTTAATTTCTTGTTTCGATTTCTTAGGGCTTTGTTTTAGAATGGTATAGATTAGTGTTCTGGAAGGTTTCATGAGTTTTTGATAATGTTTGGTACCATGGATGAAGATTTGAAGGTGTTTTCATGGTGTTTCGGTTTTGAAATTCGAAATGAAGAAGGTCAAAACTGCTGTGTTGGCGTTAGAATGGCCTGCCAGGGCATTAGAACGACAACACTACATTTTTGACTAATTTGTAGTATAGCCGATTGAACGTCTACACAACCTTTTTTGCTATTTTTGAAACTTATGCATATTTCAATGTTTTACTCCATTTGATGATTCTAATGGTTATGAGAGGCATTCTATGATGATATTAGGCTACTGGAGGTGTAGAATTGATGATGGAAAATTTATGGAATGTGTTTAAGTATAGTCTTGTGGTATGATATTAGGTTGATAATTATGTATATTGATATTGAAGTACCTTGAACTTTTGAATGTTGGAATTCTTATGATTAGAATATGTTTTCATCAAAGATATTATGTGGAAAAGGGTGAGATGTGTTCTCTTATAATGAGAATGGTTTATGGGTAATGGATGTGATCATGTTGTGGCTTAATGTGTGGAAGAATCATGTCATGGGAGTGAATGTTCGATTTTCCATGGATGGATTTAAGCTTTATGATGGATTTTGGTGTGATTTCAGTTAGGAATCATTGTTTTGAATGTGTTTAAGCATGCATATATTGTCTTATGAGTTTATGTCAAGCATTGGTCATGTGCTTAGAATATGCATGAATACACACACGTATGGGGAACCTACTAAGAAATTGTAGTTAATTATGCCTTGATTATGATGCATGAGGGGACTGATTAGGACCATGTTCCATGTGTTGGAATCTACGTAGGTCTTGCTCATGGATGTATCATGTTATCATGCATCATGGATCGGTGTTCATGGACGAAGTTTTACCATTGGTTAACCGGAATTTAATCGATTGTATGCAATGTTTGAGATTGCATGCCAGATTAATCGCTCGGTGAATTAATTGAAACTTGGTTGGTCCGAAAGGACATGTTTTCGATTTAAGTTCCTATGTGGAATGTGTATACTCCCCGGGTTGAGTCTAGTAAAATGGAATTATGTGGGGACGAGTTGTGTACTTGTCTTGCGGATTTGAGATTATTATTATGAGTGTCATCTGGACCCTGAGAATCTAGAGTGGTATGCCGTGTGCACCCGCTATCACGTGTTCTAGGGTTCCCTGTGTGGGAATTCGGGCTCTCCCTTCCGCAGGAGATGTCCCTGGGCGAACACCCCTGCTCTAGATTCTCTATGTGAGAATGGGACACCCTTGGCCAGGATCGTCCAGGGCGAGCAGCTTTAGGGATTGACAACCCCGACTCTTTTACATTTCCTGTGTGGAAATTTGACCGTGTCCTGCCTATGTGGCAATGCTTGTGTTTACTCCTTAATGGTGGCATTCCCCATTTGTATTTATGCATGTCTATTATGAATGCTATGCATGATTTTGTATCATGTGTTTGACACGTGTGTCGTGTAGGGTGAATGAATTAGATGTGATATGAATGCATGATCAGAAATGGTGCGTTTGAGACACTATTATGCAGGTTTATGTGATATGATTGCATGATCAGAAATGGTGTGTTTGAGACACTATTATGCAGGTTTATGTGATCAGAAATGGTGTGTTTGAGACACTATTATGCAGGTTTATGTGATATGAATGCATGATCAGATATGGTGTGTTTGAGACACTATTATGTAGGTTTATGTGATATGAATGTAAGATCAGAAAGTGGTATAGCATGTAAATCTTAGATTTGATTTGCTTCATCGTCATGTCGTTGTATTTTCTGGTGATTATAGTTATATTCAAAACCATTACTGAGTTTTTATACTCACCCCACTTTCTTGTTTTGTTTTGGGGCTGCGTAGCATGATACGCAGACGGACAAGATCCTCTATATGAGGAAAGGTCGGAGAGAGCTTGGGAGTAGTTTTGGAGGCTCCTAGTTTTGCTTGTCTCTTCGTTTATCTTATTTTGATGTTAGAACCTTGTGGATGATCCTTGTCTTAGATTTGTGAGATACTATGTTTTAGTATCTTTGAGACTTGTTTTGGAGCCAAGTGTGTGGCTATGAATTATTAGTATGTGGGTTTGAGATTATGGTTTAATTAGAGTTTAACTCTTTTGGTTTTGTAAGGTCCCTGATTGTTCTACTATTTTTTGGGATTTTTCTGGTCATTTTCGGCAGGAAAATGTGACGCTTCAGGGTATGTGTAATTGTATATTTTTCCTGTATTTATACCCGTAGAGTCGGGTGTGGGGCTTAGTCGCGGGCCATGGGCCTCGCTGCGCGCTTACGGAGCGAGTTTTGGACTGATAACGCGTAAACAGGTGGTATGCGTGTAATGAGGACATAAGTGGAAAATAAAAGAATGGCAGATAAAAGATCGGGCTCGGCCCGATCCAGGAATTTGTGAACAGTGTGCCGCCCCCCCTTTTTCCATCTGTTCCTTGTGCCCGGCCGCCGCCGGCAGGCCGCAGGATGCCGGCACAGGCTCCGCCCCGGCAGTGCGACGCCGAGGGGCCATTGCCCCGGCCGCCCACGGCCGCGCCACCTTCTCCCGGTTTGCCATCTCTCCCCATTGTTTCTTTTGATTCCGCCGCTGTTGTTGGCCGGCGAGGGCCGGCCGGCCAGCCGCCCACGGCTTCACCATGGGCCGGTGACGGCGGGAGGACACCCCTCCCGGCCCCAGGCGGCCTCTCCTCTGCCGTTCCGCTCCATTCTTCCTCACTGCCCATGTTTTCATCCACCCTTGCAGTCGACCTCGCCGGCCGGCTTCCGCTGCCGTTGGATGGCCTGGCTGTGCACCGTCCGGCCTCGCCTTGGTCCGGCGACGGCGAGGACCCACTCCTCCCGGCCCAGTGGGCCTCTGCACCGCCGCCCCCTCCCATTTCCCCTCTCTGCCCTGTTCCGCCAGTTCACTGTTTTGGGTAAACAGTGGCCGCCGGCGGTGATTCGTGGACGACATGACCCCCATCCAGCCTCGCCTTGCTCCGGCAAAGGCAGTGGACCACCCTACCCAGCCCGGTTCCATCTCCTCTGCCGTCCCCTACTCCGGCCAGTACACTTTGTCGGACGATTTTCCAGTAGGTTGGCACTGCCATCGTTGGCGGGTGAGGGTGACTTGATCACTGTGGGCTCCGCCCCGGCCTGGCGATGGCCCAGGGACAGCCCCACCCACCTTGACCGATTCAGCCTCTGTCCCCATGGCCGCTCCGCCCTTATGGGTTTTCCCCGGTCAGCCCCTCTATGTTTGGCTTTTGACGCCATCGGCATTGGCCGGTAGTGGCCGAATGGCCACCGAGGATTTCGCCTCAGTCTAGTAACGACTAGAGACGGTCCCACCTCGCATGGTTTGATTGCCTCTGACCTATGCCTTTCCTTGTGGCCCGTGCCACAACTAGTTCCATCTTACCGGCGCGTTTGCCCGTTGACCCCTCTTGCCCATTTTACGCTGTCGGTACCGGACGGCCTCTGGCAAGAGTTTGTATGTCTTACCTTGACAGAAGGTGGACGAGTTCACCTGCACAGGCCTTGGCTAGTGACAGCCTCGTGGCCTTTGCTCGACCCTGAACCCTCCCCCTGCTCTCTGTCGTGCGAGATGTACAGTTGCCCGCACCATGGGTGTTGGTTGTGGGTGGCGATCGGCGATGTCGCCGCTTAGATTGGCCACCGCTAGGGCCTTAGCCATGTTGGCTTTTGTGGGCCTTAGGTCGCCCCCTTTCAGCCCTCTCCCCCGCCCTTTGGGCCGCGAGCGCATGTGGCCACGCGTATACTTCTGGGTTTAGGCACCGCATTCGCGCCGCCTGACCATCAGTTGGCTTTGCCACCGAGTGGAGTTGACACATAGCCTTCCTCCACCTCTCCTTTGTTCTCGAGCGTTGGCCAACGCTCTCTGCCCTTATGTGGGCCTTTGTTGACCGAAATTGTCGCCGTTGGGTGTTGTCCACGGCCGATTTCGACGTCTTGTGGCCGGCTGAGCACGTTTTAGCCACCGGACGATCTTTAGAGTGTACACCCTCGACCTATGGTCACACCACCACTTATGTTGGCATGATATTTCTCCCGGCCACCCTAGCGTGCCGCCGTGGATCGCGGATTTTACCGCATTGATTTCCGATACCCTATTTGGCCGTGACTAGTTCCGGCGCATCCTAAAACCCTCGGGACATCAGATCTCTCATCCAAGCAACGGTTTTGACTGCCAACTCCGCCGTCGACGCCGCCACTATCGTGTGCTCGCCATCGAACGTCATGATTACTAGGTAGGGGAGCTTTGAACTCGTAATTTCATGACGCATGCTTTGAATGAGTAGTAGCATGCTAGGATTGTACGATGTGCATATAAGCATGATTGTATGGTATGATTGATATGCATGAGATGTATGCACGTTTTATGGATGTGGATTATGTATGAGCTAGCGATGGCTAGCAAATATGTCAGTATGCTACGTTTGTGTTATGCATGTGCTAGTGATGGCTAGCGTGCATGTTTGAAGTATGTATGAATGTGTGTGCATGTGCTAGTGATGGCTAGCGTGTATGTTTGACGTATGTATGCATGTGCTAGTGATGGCTAGCGTGCATGTTTGTAAGTTACGTATGTATGATCGTATGTGTATGTTATACGTATGTGTGAGACATACATATGTATGATGGCTCTTTGCCTATGATATGGTTATCCGTAAGTGTATGTGGGCAGAGGTATGGGCGATGGACAGTAAGAGGTGGTAGAGGCTTTGTCTGAATTTGGATACGGTTGTGTAAGCGTATGATAGAGGCCAGAGGGTAAGAGTATGACGGGCAAGGATTAGAATGGATCGGTTTGGGTTGGATTGTATGTTGGGCGTTTGTCAGACAGTAAGAGTGTGCATAATTGTACAAGCATAACGTACAGATTATGAAGTGAAAAGTAAGTATAATAAGTGAGATATAAGTAAGAGGGCGACAACTGTGTTGGCTCTGAGGAGTGTCATTTGAGGATGTCAGTGTAAGATGATTTGGCCATAAGATGGATGACGAAGTACGTAAGACTGTAAGGGTTCTGTTGCCCTGACGAACTTGGGTTTCGGATCTGGCTCAGCTTCAGTTTGACCAGTCGAGGATTGTGAGTTTGTGTGGCATAATTATACCGCATAATATACTTAATTCAAACTTGAATTATAAGCACAGCTAATGATAGCGTTGTGAGTTTGAGACCTGAGGGTTCGACGAATTAAGTTCCGTGTTTGAGCTAGCTGATAATGAATCGGCTGAGCATTTATCATGTCTTGCCATGGTGTTTATCCTGTGGGATGTTGTCTGTGTGCTGTATAGAGCACCAGACGTCTGATGCTCTGCTGAGAGCGACGTTGTTTCTAATTTGGTCTGCGTGCTGTATAAGCCTAGACGTTTGATGCTCTATTGAGAGCGATGTATGTTTCTGACTTTGTCTGTGTGCTGTATGAAGCCCAGACGTCTGATGCTCTGTTGAGAGCGAAGTATGTTTTCGATTTGGTCTGTGTTTTGTATAAGCCCAGACGTTTGATGCTCTGTTGAGAGCGTTGTATGTTTTCTACCCAAGAGTGGCAATGACACTATAAGACCCATTATGGTGGGCAATTCTTTGGCACTATAAGACCCATTATGGTGGGCGATTCTATGGCACTATTAGACCCATTATGGTGGGCAACTGTATGACCCCTTATGTGTGGGTGTTTATGTTTGCGCGCTCAGGTAAGTAGTATCATGGATCTACTCTTACCTATTTGATCCAGTGCCCCATGAGCATTGGTGTGTCTTACCTTCGGAAAAGTCCATGGCGTCTAGTCACTCCCCGGAGGTTAAGGTGTTGCCCCAGTGGCATTCTTTTCCATTTCAACGCTGGAGCTTATTAGTTGTAATGAGCTTCAGTGGTCGTTGATATGTGTACGATTATGTGTATGAGTACGATTGTATGAGTGTGAGTATGACTGTATGTGTATGAGCAGGACTGTAAGAGTATGTATGAGCAGGACTGTAAGAGTGTGTATGAGCAGGACTGTAAGCGTATGAGTATGAGCACGACTGTAAGAGTATGAGTACGATTGTGAGAATATGTCTCTGAGTAAGACAGTAAGTGTGATTATGTGTAAGTTGTACGAGTAAGGTCGTACAAGTATGCGTATGTTGTACGAGTATGCGTACGGTGGTACGAGTAAGTTTGTAAGACCCTAGATAAGGGTGCTTGTGTAAGTTTGATTTGATAGTATGATTTTGGCACGATGGTGCCTTTGGTTTGATTTTGGCACGATGGTGCCTTTGGTATGACTTTGGCACAATTGTGCATTTGGTATGCTTGCATGCGTATGAGCATGTTTATGATTATATTATGTTGACTGCTTCATGTTTGAGTTGCATGATGCATGTATTTATGAACTTATTGAGTTCACTGTTTGGGGTTTCCCCTACTGGGTATTTTCCTACTGAGTATGAAAATACTCATTACCCTACTTTTTAGCCCCGTTGTACGGGAGGTTTTGCAGGTTGTGCGGAGAGCTCCTGGAGATGGATGCTCGCTTCTGAGGTGGATTGATTCCCTTGGACTCAGGTGTATGCTTCTCTCACTGCGAGTTTATTTATGCCGCGATCCGATGTATTGGGTGAGACGAGTTGTTAAGATGTTTATCTATTCTGGACTTTCGATTGGATTAAACAGTGGACTGTTATGGGACTTGCACCCAGGGATGCCTGGGAGGGATTTGTATTTAAAGTCTATGATCATAGCAATTTATTCGTACGTGTGTTTTCGAGTAGCGCCTGATGATATTTGCTTTGGCCGTACGATGTTTGACCGTATGATGAAAATATTTAGATGGAAAATGGATGTTTATTGTTTTGAATTATAAACTGTTTTATTAGGTTTTGATTTCGTCATTTTTCCTCCGATTTACAGATGTTATATTGCAAAAATTTTCCGTGAATTTTAAGGAAAATGTGTAAAAAATCTCGGGAGTTATAGGTTCTACCTATTTACTCTTGCTCAAAGTAGTGTGTAAACTCCGTTGTCGTTAGATTGCCAGTAGTTGGAGCACAAGTCTTCCGCTATTTTCCTCAATCGTTTCAATTCGTCGCCCCCGTGCATTGGTTCGGCCCTTGGACAGGGTTCGGCTCAGGTCGAGCAGTGCCGGGGCATGACATATATAATATTGATATTGGTTTGTTCATGATTCACATATTTTTGCTTAGATTTGTACACTATCGTTTGGGTACACACTTGTGTAGATAGTTGTGATGACTAATTTGACACTAATAGACCATGATTAATACACATGTGGACCGATTTGAGCATGTCTCTTGTATTTGGACTCATGTAGCATTGGTCACGTATGTACCATGTTGTATGTATCATGATAACGATTTATGAATGAGATTAATCATGATTAAACGTGTTTGATCGATTGGATGCAAGTGGATGTTAGTGAGTACTAGATTAATCAATCGAAGGCTTATCGCATCGATTTGGGTTAAAAGGGCATGATTTGTTTTGAATTAAGTCTTAATGAGCAATAGTGCTCAAAACTTGGTACCTCCCCGGGTTGAAATGAGTTAATTGCGGTATGAGTTTATTTGTTGAGTGCTCTGGACCTATAGAATCCAGTATGGTATGTCCATCTGCATCAGCTACCATGTGCTCTAAGTTTCCTCTGTGGAAATAGGACTCTCCCACACAAGCGATTGTCATTAGCGAGTACACTGCTCTAGGTTACCTTTATGGAAATTGGGCATCCCCAGCTAGGTTTGTCCTTAGTGAGCAAACTGCTCTAGGTTTCCTTTGTGAAAATTATACCTTTCTTTTTAGGATTGTCCTTAGTGAGCATAGGGTTAACTCCCCAATGTCCTTTGTGGAAATTGGACCTTCCCCGAAAGGGATTGTCCGAAGCGAGTGGAATGATTATTTTTCTTAATTATGAGACATTTACCATCAATGGTTACATATGTATGGATTATTATGCTAATTTACATAGGTTGTGTAGGGATAATGAAACTATGTTGCACATATGGTTATGGCTTAATTTACATGATATGGAGGACAATGTGTTTGAGACACATGAATTATAGGGTGAATGTTTTCATTGAGAAATAAATATACATGATATATTTTATATGTTGTGAAGTTAAACATGCAAGATGAGATTGTGATTGTGAATTCTACATGTTTACGCATGAGGTTTATATGTGATGATGAGATATGTCATGTATAGTATGATATGCAGGAGGCATGAATATATGATGATGAAATATATTACACATAGCATAATATGCATGTAGTATGAATATGTGTTGATGAGATATGTTAAAGATAGCATGACATGCATGTGGCATGAGTAAATGCCTATGGATGGTAAATTATGACATGAATGCACCGGTTTATGTGGAGATCCCATGATGAATGGGTATGATGGTTGATTATGTAATGAGTATTATGTTATTTGTCTGTGATGTCATCTTGGATTTACTTTTCGTATTTAAAAACTCTTGTTGAGCTTGTGTCTCACCCTTCTTTGCCGTGTTTTGTTTTGGGGTTGCATGTCGTGTGATGCAGGTTGTCTAGATGGACTTTATGAGGAGCGTATGTGGTGATGATGTTGCTTAGGATGGGTTATTTGGAGATTTTAACTTTTATGATTGCTTATAGCATGATGTATTGAGACTTTTATCTACTTGATTATATTTCATACTCTATTAGTCAAAATCAGCTTAGACTTTTATTAGCCAATGTGGGCTTAGAATCTTATACTTGAGCCATGTGTAGGCGGTTCTAGACTAAGTATGTGGGTTATGTGTGGGCTAATGTTTAATTTGTAGTCCTTTATTTCTCATTTCGTTCTTTTACAAAGTTGATGTGCACAACATAGTGATTCACCCAAGTAGGGGTTAAGTCTTCTGCAAACCAATGATACTTGGTCGTGTTATGTGTCGTCTTCCCTTTAGACCGGCTTTGGCTCGGAGTTGACATGTGGCGGGGCGTGACACTCTCTATCCTCCTTAGTTGCCTTATCTTCTTCCTACCCAAAATCTGACAAGATTGACCATAAACTATCCAACATATCTATTAAAATTTTAATTTTTTTATCTACAAATTCAATCTTAAAATAATTAAGCCATAAACATGTTAAACTACTCAAAACAAAGAGTGGGTTTTATTTTTATTGGATTCTGAACTTTTTTCAATACCAAATTGTAACACCTGAGATTTTTCTTCACATTTTCTTAAAATTTTACAGAAAATTTTTAAAATATAATGGCTGTAAATTGGGAAAAATGACAAATATGAAACCTATGAAAATAATTTTTATAATTTAAACATCACGCATCACTTTTTCCCATACAAATATTTACTTATTCGATCAAACATCGTACGATCAAACCAAATATCCTCAGGCGCTACTTGAAAACAAACGTACGAATAAATTGTTATGATCATAGACTTTAAATACAAATCTCTCCGAGGCATCCCTGAGTGCAAGTCCCATAACAGTCCACAGTCTAATCTAAATTACAAGTCCAAAAAGCATTAACATCTCAATTCTCGTCTCACCCAATACATCATATCGTGGCACAAATAATGCTCGCAGTTAGTCAAGTATATACCTGAGTCCAAGGGAATCAATCCACCGTAGAAACGAGCATCCATCTCCAGGAGCTCTCCTCTACAAACTTGCAAAAGCCTCCCGAGCAACGGGGCTAAAAAAATAGGGTAATGAGTCTTTTCATACTTAGTACGAAAATACTTAGTGAACTCAGTAAGTCCATACATAGATGCGTTCAAGCAACTCAAACATGAAGCAAACAGGCATATCATAATCATGCACATACACATAAAATCATGCCAACTACATACCATCAAACTAATGTTACACAAACACTCTTAATTAGAGTCTTACAAACTTACTCGTATAATCATACACTTACTCATACAACTTACGCAAACTCATACGACCTTACTTGTACAATCTTACTCGTATGACCTTACTTGTACATTCTTACCCGTATAACCTTACTTGTACATTCTTACACTTACAGTCTTACTCAAAAACATATGCTTACAGTCTTACTCAAATCATACTCTTACAGTCGTGCTCATACTCATACTCTTACAGTCGTAGTCATACTCATACTCAAACTCTTACAGTCATACTCATACCCATACTCTTATAGTCATACACATACTATCAACCACTAAAGCTCATTACAACTAATAAGCTCCAGCGTCGAAATGGAAAAGAATGCCACTAGGGCATCACCTTAACCTCTAAGAAGTGACTAGATGTCATGGACTTTTCTGAAGGCAAGGCATACTAATGCTCATGAGGCATAGGATCAAATAGGTAAGAGCAAGTCCATGATACTACTTACATGAGCGCGCAAACATAAACACAAATGGCCACACTTTAGGGGCCATACAATTGCCCACCATTCTAGGTCTTATAGTGCCATATAATTGCCCGTTATGGGTCTTATAGTGCCAGTGCCACTCTTGGGCAGAAATCATACAGTGCCACTCTTGGGCAAAATCATACAGTGTCAGTGCCACTCTTAGGCAAAAATTATACAGTGCAACTCTTGGGCAGAATCATACAACGCTGTCAATAGAGCATCAAACGTTTGGGCTTAATACAACACACAGACCAAATCAAAAACATACATCGCTCTCAACAAAGCATTAGACATCTGGGGCTCAATATAGCACACATACAACATCTCACAAGATAAACATCATGACAAGACATGAGAAATGCTCACCCGACTCATTATCGGCTAGCTTAAACACGGAACTTAATCTGTCGAACCCTCAGGTCTCAAACTTATTCAAGTTTGAATTAAGTAAGTTATGCGGTACAATTATGCCACACAAACTCTCAAACATACAATGCTCCACTGATCACACCGAAGCTGAGCCCGATCCGAAACCCTAATTCGTCAGGGTAGTAGACTTCACTTAACCCATCCATCTCATGATCATAACTTACTGTACAACAAATCTTACGTATTCATACAATCTTTGTCATCCTCCTTATGGCCAACACATCTTATTCGGAAGTCATCAAACTACTCTCTTCTGAGCCAAACCCAGTTATCACCCACTTACTAATACCTCACTTATTGAGCTTACTTTTTACTTCATAATTTGTATGTTATACTTGTACAATTATGCAACACTCTTACAGTCTGACAATCCCCCAACATACACTCTAATCTAAACCAAACAAACCGCTCCAATCCTTGCCCATCAAACTTACATCCTTTGTCTTCCGCCATACGCTTACACATCCAAAAAAAATCCAGACAAAACCCTCTGTCACCTCTTACTATCCATCGCCCATACTTATGCCCCCATACGCATACACATATCTGTCAGATAGGCATATAGTCATCATACACACATATGTACATCACACATATATATAATATACACATACTCTCATACATAGCTTACCAATATACCCGCTAGCCATCACTAGCACATACATAATCCACATACATAGAAACATACTCGCTAGCCATCACTAGCACATGCATAGACATTCATACACATAACTTACACATCTATACACGTAGCTTACCAACATACTTGCTAGCCGTCACTAGCACATACATACACATCCATGCACATAACTTACACATCCATACACGTAGCTTACCAACATACTTGCTAGCCATCACTAGTACATACATACACATCCATACATACTTCAAACATATGTACAACCTACATGCATGTCATATGCAGTGCGGTAACACGCGCGTTACATGCGCCGACTAATTTTTGGCCCAATTAAAACATGCCACATGGCGCAAGCACGTGCGCACGTATTCTGCTTTCCCCCGTTCGCTTGCACGCCATCCATTATAAATAGTCATTTCGGTTCATTCTTTCGGGGGAATTTCGGGAGTCATTTTGAGTCCGTTTTCTTCCGTTCAAAAAGCGTTCTTAACTAATTTGAGGGTGTTCTACGCAATGGAAGTATCCATTCTTCGAGTTAGCAACACTATATAAGGGAAAGCTGATAGGATCTGATATGAACCAACATGCTCTGTAATGTGTTCTGCACCGCTCTATAATAGAGTGAGACATGTGTTTTTGTTAGTGTTCTGCTCACCTATGTGAGTAGTGATGCCACCGGGTCGGGTTTTGGTAAGCCCAACTCCGATACCATTTAAAAAATCAAAACCCAAACCCTATACCAAACCCGTCATGGGTTAAAAAATTCATACCAAACCCAACTCCTAATGGTAAATACAAAACCCGAACCTACCCGACCCGAATAATTTACCAACCAACCCGACCCGACCCAAATCTACCCACTTAAATACACTTCTCACAAATTAATTCTAACTTTCCAGCTTGGCTTCAGCACATTTCAAAGAAAATTTTCCAACTAGCAACCACCTCAAGCCTCTTATTCCAGGATGCAGAAAAGCCAAATGAAAAATGGAAAAAGACCCGGAATCTCCAAGATCTCCAATCAGTGAGAACCACTAATCCCATTTTTTTGTCAATTCTATAACTGAGAAAATTTACTTCATATATAAAGCAATTTAGCATGTGAACAATGAAACAAATTCCGTTTGTCTTAGATTGCATATTTCATAACTAGGGAAAATCAATAGTGACAACAACCAGCAGTAAAAAGTCATTTAGCATTTAAGTTTTAGCATGAAGTTGAATCTTCAATAGTGGCCCGAGAAGCTCCTTCAAAGCGAATACCAATTGATAGTCTTCCTCATAGACTATTGAGCAGAAACTTCAATAACTTCTCAATATAGCAAACAAGAAAATAACAACAAAAAATCAATTCAAACGGAAGTAAAAGCGGAAAATGCCAAAACACCCATTCAAACGGGAACACACCTCCACGAAAAATCTTACCGCGCCTCAGCTGCAATAAGATTTCCATATGCAACACCTTCAATAATTCTTTGAAAACCCACTTCACAACCGAGAGCCCGAAACCAAGAAAAATCCAAAGCGAAAAAAACTATAACGGGGACGAGTCACGGGTCAATCCCGGCACCGCACCGCTCCCATCGAAGCTCTGCGCTTCATATACCAGAAGTGGAAACATAACCAAAAGAGCAAAGCTCTTCAGGCAAGCCGCCATTGTTGCTGGATTGCTCCATTCCCCTCACAGCACATTGGAATACAAGCGTCGGAGAAGAGATGCTGGTGAGATGGAGAAGAGGCGTCTGAAAAATAGAGATGGCGCCTTGACAAACTCTGGAGGCAGTGGACCAGCGAATTGGAGAAGACGATCGATGAGCTTTGGAGGCGGCGGACCGGAAAAATAGAGAAGATGATCGATGAGCTCTGGAGGCCGCGAACCGGCGAAATAGAGAAGATGTCCCGACGACCTCTGGAGGCGGCGGATGGTCGACTGTGAAGTGAAACAGGAAGATTGGCTGATTGGGATAGCTGGATCGGGGAGAAATTTTGGGCAAGGCGGCGGACTGTGTGAATGTGAAGTGGAAGTTTCGAAACTGGAAAAAATTAGGGCAGTTGTGATGAGAGGTCGATACCGGGTCAGGCAAAACCTGAATCCGACCCGACCTGAAGTGGTCGGGTCAATATTTAAACCCGAACCCGATTCATTTTACCATTAAGGATATCCAAACCCGACCCATTAGGGTAGGGTCGGGTCGGGTCGGGTTTTTGATAAACCCGACCCGAGTGGCATCCCTATATGTGAGATGTGTAGTTTACTGATTTATTGACTTTTGTTTGACTCCAATGAGTTATAAGATTTCCATCTGATTTTGAATGATTATTCGCATATAAAAATATATGCATTTTAACGTATATGATTTTGTGATACCTGATGCGTGTATTAGCCATTAGGCAGAACTACATTCGGATCCGATTATGTTGGAATAACGTCAGAGATGGTATCCAATACGTACGTAGGCAACTAACGAAATGATAACATTGGCCCGATCAAAATTAGTTATAAAATTAGGTTTGTTCTGATCTACGCACAACAAAACGTTAAAGTTCCGCAGTGCACGGATGAACGTTATGACTCTCGCACTCAAAGTTTGCAGCTCTTGGTCAGCCAGTTTTAATTTTTCTGCTTAATTTAATACACTCCGATTCTATCTTCCAAACTAACCCCCGGTCCGGGTCGGGGTTTACAAGCAACAACAGCTGATATAATGCATGTTGTAAGTGTGATCAATAGGCACATGGAATGTCCTACAAAGATTCATCTCTTGGCTGCAAAAAGAATTTTTCGGTATTTGCAAGGAACTAAGGAGTTTGGGCTGCTCTATAGGAATGGAGAAAAGTCATATTTGTTTGGTTTTAGAGATAGTGATTATGCAGGAGATTTAGATTATCGAAAAAGCACATCTGGGTATATTTTCATGATGGGGATTGGAGTTGTTTCATGGTCATCTAAGAAGCAACCTATTGTCACATTATCGTCCACTAAAGCTGAATTTGTTGCTGCAACAGCTTGTGCTTGTCAAGCTATTTGGCTAAAGAAAATCCTTAAAGAGTTGCATTTCAAGAAGGATGGACCTACTCATATTTATTGTGACAATAGTTCAGCAATAAAGCTTTCAAGAAATCCAATTTTACATAGTTGAAGCAAACATATAGATGTGAAATATCATTTCTTGAGGGATCTCACGAATGATGGAGTCATTAATCTTATTTATTGTAGAAGTGAAGATCAAATTGCTGATATTCTAACCAAGCCTCTCAAGTTTCCTGCATTTCAGAAGCTTAGGAATCTACTTGGTGTTTGCACTTCAAAGGTTTAAATTTATGGTAAGGAGCCTCAAAGTTTCACTCTTATTAAATTGGATGTTATGTCTGGAACATCAATTTTAAGGGAGGGATTGTTGAGGAAATGTGTACGTGGGTTGTTCTAGGATTTAGTGAGTTCGTTTACGATTTACTTAGTCATAGGAGTTTTATTTTTAACATGTTTTATCATGTTGCTTTTAGTTATGTATAACGTGGGATAATGGGTATTGCCTTAAGTTATGTATTAGCCTACTTATAGGCTGTTTGTTTATCAATGAAGTATAGAGAAAGAAAATTTATCCTCTGCTTCCGACTGTTGTTTTATTTTTTTCTTATCAAATTGCACCTCCAATATTTATTATATGCAAAAAAGTGGTTGTGTAGTATTATTATTTACTTTGCCTTCATAGCCAGTGAAGTTCCTATTTTTAAAATTTTAATTGTGAAGTACATCCAGGATTTGGATGTGCTCTTCTGCTTGTACAGCTTATTGGTGCTACTTCTTTAAAGCTTAGGATTTGGGATTTTAAATTGAGTCCTTATGTCGAGAACTCATCATCACTCAGAATTGGTGGTGATGTTTGTCTTGTTTCTATAGTGGACCAATTTGTAGACATACCACCGAGTCGATCATTTTCTATTAACATAATGACACTATGCTTATTGCAGCTGATGCTACTGAATCGGTAGCCTTATTATTTATGCTAACTATCAAAAAGTACTTTTATCACTTTAATCCAGCTTTGTAGCATTTCCATAATCACTTTCTTGCACCTACATGTGAAAAAGAACGTAATTTGGTCATGTAAAAACCAACATACATCATGAATTTGATTTACAAATGGAGTTTGTATGTCAATAAACTAAAATAACAGTACCTCAGTAGGAGCCACACCTTTGTTCATCAATTGAGGAGTGTAATTGTAAGAGAAATCAAATTTAATTATTTATATTATATGTGAACAACTTCCTTCATGTATAAGTGTCCATCAAGCATAGTACGTGGAATGAGGTGTAAATGCTTATAATGAGACTTGAACCCATGATATCCTAAAACAAGGAGCTCTGATAACCTTATCCTAAAAGCTCATACTGTTTGGAAAGAGAAATTTTATTTATTTATTTATAGTACTCTCTCCGTCCCATATTAATTGCTATATTAAGAAAATAGTAATTTTTATTAAATAGTAAAACTCGCATCTTAGAGAAGGAAAAATAAGCTTATGATACTTTTTTTAAGTAACTAATCACTTAAATGTAACAAAATAAAACTAATTATATAGAACAAACTAACTTTTTTTTTTAAGATGGAGAGAGTATATTCTAATAGTAACATTGCACAATGAGTAGTAGGCAAACTATGTCAAACTTCGTCTCATCCATTCGGTAACTAGTAGGAATAGCATGCAAAAAAAAGCAATTTATCTTTTCAAAGAAATCTTTATTTTAGTTTAGTTCAATACTATAAAGCAGAATTTGAGTTATTTGCCATGTATTAATCGCTAAGTGAGAAGATCATAATTATTGATACGGGCCTTTTCCAAAAGTAAGAACGCCATCACCTCTGCATGCAATCTTATATATATGAAGCTCATTCAAAGGTCTTATTACAAAAGATATCTTGTGATGAGCACTCCACTAAGCCTAGAACAACACTAGCAGTTCAGTGTCAATTTGCAGTAGTAGCATGTAATTCTATCTATTAAAAACATATTTCAATGATTAGATCACTTATGTGTGGGGATCGGTTTGAAGGACAAAATCCCAGACTAATAGCTAATTCAATGCAAAGTTCAATTACTAGCACAAACCCTCCTTAAGCTAATGATGAATAATACATACTAATAGAGATATAACCAAACGAATAATCCAGAGTAAATCAGAGAAGACAAAGGGGATGTTTGATAAAGATTCTTGAGTAAATTTTTAAAAAAATTAAGCAAAAATCCTGTGAATCACGTTTGGATGTAAACAAATTTAAATATATCATATGCACAATGAATTGTTAGATTCATCAAAAAAATTATTTATTTTCGCTTTCCTAAGTAATCTTCTTCTAAGAAGATTTCGTGACAAATCATCGGCGATAATCCATTTCAACTTTTTTTATAACAATTATACCCTTTGAGTGACAAGCTCTTAACCCTTTGACCCCTTCCCCTAGTGGGGCGGAGATGGTGACATGGTCCCTTTGAGAAGAACTGAGATATTAATTGGGGTGTGCTTTCTGATCCCCTCACTTGCCGGCCACCAAATTTTGGTCAAAAACCTCCGTTCCCTTCCTACCTACCATTTCCTCTCTTCGGGGAGGTTCTATCTTGATTTGGCATATTTCTCAAAAAACTGTGTTTGTGGAAACTCATTATATATATATATATATATATGAGTTATAGGATGGAGAAATTTGTAAGTTTAATTACTTGGGCCAACTTTTTAGATGGATATCCTTTGTGCTTATTAATGGAATCAAGTGAATTTTTCTGGAAGCTTGTTTTTGAATTATACCTTTTCTCGACACTATGGTAAATTGCTCTTCTCTTTACCTCTTCTTTTTGTCATTATGAAAAATTTTGATCTGCTTCACTATCCGGTCAATGCATTACTCCATAAATGCTTAGTGCTTCTATTGTTCTCTTCTGTTTGTGTTTATTATCGTCTGGTAGTTGTATTTAAGATTATATGATACTATGGACTGTGAATGAAATTTAGACAATTTTCTACTTCATGAAGTGTGTAAATAAGTACTTTCTAAGATATATTATGTGAACTTGTTTGCATTGTCACATCGACAACTGTCTATGCCTTAAAAACTTCTTTGCGTTGGCACGAGAATTTTGTTACTTCATTCTATACACTTTTTTCTTCACTAAGCAAATAGCATGTTCATGTCTTCTTAGACTAAGCCAGAATCTCTAATGAACATATTTGCTTCTAATTAGATTTGTGATACGCTTTTTCTTTATATTCTTTTCGTGCTGAATTTGAAAGCAGAAAACGAAGATATATAAAGGTGCCAAATGTTTATGCATCAATGAGTCCTAATTTCTATAAATATCACGATTTTTACCGTTGAGCTTATAAAAAATAGCATGCAGATTCTCAAAAACTTTACTGATGACACCAGGGTCTGGGAAGTGATCCCCACAACTTGATCAATAATGGTACTAAAGTCATCCTTGCCAGCCACTTGGTACGCAGATTTTGGTCAATTTAGCTCATTTGATTTGTGTTTTAGTTAGCTGCACAAACTAAAAGACATGTACCTACAGGTAGCCATTCCATTATACGTCTCAGGTTTTTCATTGCTCATTTTATTCTTGGAGTTGTCTAAATTTGCTCAAGTTGTTCACTTTTATCTAATTTGGTTTCCATATAATTTATTTTCCACAGATCCACTCTGAATTATCTTAAGAAGAGAAGATGGAAGTATGCTCTGCGCTAAATTATGAAATCTTGTCAGAGCGGCTTCCAATGTTTAGGCCAAAAATCCAAAATTCCAGATAGTAAATGAAGATTTTGGTCGTGTGATGCTTTTACGATCGAGCTAGTTGAAAGACTGGGCTTCATTAGTGAGCAAAGAGTCTGAGTCAAATGTGATTATATGTGAATGCTGTTTTTTTTTATAGAATGGTAGATAAGTTTACTTTGCGTACGTTTCTGCTGAGTACCCATCAAAAGAATGAAAAAAGTCAGTGCAAGTCATGTACTTGGACTCTCTCTCTCTGATGGGTGTTTACTAACCAGAGAACATATGTTATTGGATACATTTAAGAATCTTTGTCCAATGTAATTGAAGGTTATGTGAAGGGATAAACTCCATGCGAGAGAATATTTAGCACATATATAGCGCTCACTAGTACCACCGTAAACTAGAATGAATGAAGCTCCTTATCTCATAAGACCTAAAACAGTCTTGATATCTGGTTATATGTAGTGGGGGCGCGTGATGAACATAAAAGCGAAAATTCACTATTATGTGCTCTTATCAAACAAATAAGAACATCCAATGAGTGTTTGTTTCAACTTTTGAGCAGCAATTAATCAAGCTAATGAGAGTCTATGGTTTCTTGCTTCCTTTCACTATCACATAAAAGTCTAAAAGAGAACCCACCAAAAGTCTAAAAGAGAACCCACCAGCATGATCATATTACCGTTCAAACAAGCCCGCGTATACACACTAGGCAAGGTGGGACCATTAAAGGGTTTTACAGGTGACTCCATGCGAGGGTATTGTACCTTCCTCTTCGCCATGTCTACTGTAGTGACTGCTGCATCTCAGAAAATGGGCTTTATCACCATACACCAAACGGAGTTTTGGCCTAGATCATTGTATGTGTGTGTGATGGACTGTAGGCCCACATATTTGGTATGACAGCTAATCTTTTGTTCCAGGTCCTCTTAATTTTCAACTGTTCTGGTCTAAATAATTAAGTAGGCATGTGTGTAAATTTCAAGTGTTAAATCTACTTTGCATATGATTTCAACATACACGATTTATTAACAAATCTCTCATGAATCAAATTCACGTTAACATGTATTAGTTAAAACATAAAACACTTCATTAATGAATTTGACTAACTAAATTCATGTGAATCATGATTTACTACACTGACTAATTTATATCTAAATAGCTCCAAAGAGTTTACCGTAGTCCGACGATGAGACAACGTCCCTGCACTACAAACAGCAATTCATTTGTTGATCAATATGAGTCAACAAAAAATCTACTGTTTTGTTGATAGTAGTACTAAACAAGATTTCAAAAGGAATAACAAAAAATGTACTTTTTATTTGTTAAAAAAGTGATTGAATAAGGAAGTGATGAAGCTGGGACTGGAAGTTGGATGGCTTTCTTTCCTAATTTGTTTAATCTAATTTCATATTAAGATTTAGTTTAGCATCGGCAGTCTGCATAGTACGGAAAATGTTATTCCCATGAGCTATTATCCAAACAATAACCCACGGGCTTTGGATCTAGTTGATCATAACAGTTTATTAAAAATATGGGCCTCACCAATGAATCACCATCAAAAAGTCCGTGGGTACGATCACATTAATAACTCCATTTAGTGTTTAAAAAAACACTAATTTTATGCAGAGAAAACGTCAAACTGACTGCTAGAAGCCCAAGTTGCAACCCAGATTACAAGTTGTTGCTTTTCCCTTTTTTGGTAAGTAAGATTACCAAGTTTTTGTTTGCAGTAATTCAGATTAAGTACGTCGATTCGATACTCCGCCGGATCGGACCCGGTCCAAAATCACGCCGATGAAGTGGATAGTTCCCCGTTGGTTCTGTTTACAATAGGACAAAAGATGCCGTCGTTTTTATTCTTTAGTGAAAGAAAAAGTTGGAATATGAGTAAGTGCTTTTGGAATTAGCCTGTCATTCAGAAGATCCATCTGATGCGAAAGCTTTTACGGCCCCATGTTGTCGCCCGCTGACGCAACTAGTCCCCTTCTGGGAAGCTGCTTCCCCGATAGCCTATCAGTGTCATTCAATGTGATCGGTCATATGGTAAATCATCTGATAAGCCTTAAATAAAATAGAGTAATGACGTTCAGAATCAAACTACTTGATCGTCGATGAATTATCATCAATGGTTCTGAGAAATAACTTTTTTACATTAATTTCTCAATATCATTTTTTAAAGCCTAATTTTTAAAGATTAGGAACATGCTGCACACGGATAACCCGACCAATTTTTTTTTAGTTTTACAGCAAAATAACCAGTTGGGCCTATTGGCGTTGTCGCCTCTTGATATGACTGTGGCAATCATAAATGTAGATGGATCATAAAATATTTGGCTTTTGACTTTGTGAAGAAGAAAGGTTGGACCTGTCACCTGATGCCACATTTAAGTTTCAGTTTCTCACCGATCCCAAAGTAAAATTGGGAACAAATACATGTATATAGGGAGATTCATTCAGTACGGGGTTCATTTATTACAATTGAACATTCTTAAATTGTTTTATTTTAAAGAACTAAATATTTGGGCGATTTAACAAAATATGAGCCAAAATTACAGAAACGACGTTTTTGTTGGATGCACTTTCTCTTTGTGGTATTCCAACTTTGGGTAAAATAGGATAACAAATATAAGTATTAGCCACGTAGCAAAACAAAACTGTGTTTGTATGTTAACATTAAAGAAACAAGCAGAACTTGATCTTTAACCTTTTCTGTCTATTAGACAAATCAACTCCTAAGGGACTTTATGGCTTTGTCTCACATGTTAATGTGAACTAATATGAACTAATATGAACCTAGGTATCATGAGCCATTGTAATTTGACTTAATAATGCACATTACCCCAAGAGGCAAACATGTTTGAATCACACGATGTCCCCTCTTCGTTAATATGCAACATCAAATCAAGATTTGACAGCTCACTCTGCTTGGCCTCACATTGCCACGTGTGAACTTGGGCTCATGTAAACTTATATATATATATATATATATAAATAAATAAAATAAGCCCTCTAATGAATGTAGGTTTATGAGCTGAGCTACCTAGTTTTATGAGTACCTTTTGTTTGTGTTTCACATTTAATGCTCCTTTTGTTTCATATTAATAGCTATATTTAAAAAAAATAGTAATTTTTATTAAATAGTAAAACTCACATTTAAGTAAAGGGAAAATAAGCTTATGACACTCTTTTTTAAGTACTCAACCACTTAAATTAAACAATATGAAGCTATTAATATAAAATTATTTTTTTAACCAAATAAAGCAATTAATTTAAAAGGAGGGAGTACTTTTTTTTGTCGATTCTCTTATTACGTGCACTTGTATTTTTCCTTAGAAAAATTCCATGTAGATTCTTTGAAATTCTCAGGGGTATGTATCTAATCTAAGATATCTCTGTCGAGCTTTGTAAACCTTTTGGCATGTGTAATTAAAATGGTAAACATACGGGAATATCCTTTACTTTTCCACTGTGTTGATAAGCATTCTCCTCCAAATTAGATAGGCAATGAGGAGTGGTCTTTGCAAGATATTACTGTCCATCTCTCTGGCCTCTCAACCATAGTCAGCAAGTATATTCATCATGCATGCTAGCATGGATTCCTTCTTTACAAAATTATGGTATTTAACATATGCAATTAAGTCTAATTCTATTCCAAGGCATAACATAAAATGTTTAGGCAAGATAATGCGGAGTTATGAACACAACTAAGGGTCTGTTTGTCTTACCTGATTAAGCCACTTAAAAGCCGGATTTTCAGGCTATTTGTTATGAACCAAATTTTGGGCTGATTCAGCAAAGAAATAAGATAAGGTGTAATTTTATAACCCGGGGATCAGATGCGTTTGCGCGGCTGATTTTCTGAATTCGAAGTTCGAGGCCCTGATCCCTCTTCTCCCCCCGGTGGTCGTTCCATTTCGCAGCCTCCGGTTCTTTTCTCTGCCTGCTCTCACAGTCTCATAAGCCCTCCATTCCTCTCCTCTCCAAGCAGTCGTCGCTTCCCCTATCCTGTTGTTGCACCTCTGTCACTCACCGAGACCCTCCTCTGTCCTCTCCCGTTGCTGCCCTTCCTCGTCTGCTCTCTGTCCTCCGTCACTCGCCGAGATTCTGATGGAGGGTGTCTATTGGAAATGGGGGATCATGCTTTTACTCTACTGTTGGGGTCTCGGCTTTGGAGTCTGTTCAGGTGAAATTTTACTTTTTTGGAGCTTTGCATTTTGGTAAGCTTTTCTCTTGATATGATATGCTGAAGCCTCGAGCCAATGGCGTTTTTCTTTTAATCTTGTGGTAGAAATTTCAATCTTATGTTGAGAATTTACCTGTACTTGTATTGTTTTTCCATAACATTGCAATGTGTTGAAAACTGTGTTGGAATCCTCTGCTTCGTCTATAATTATCATTTCCATAGTACCTTAATTTGTTTACCTGTGGTTATAATAGATAACTACGTAGAGAAATCTCTTAATGGTACATCAGACATAGTTAAAAGCGAAAGCAATATATGGAACTCTAAAAGCAAAGACAATGCAGAGCACAAAACATCACTAATCACATGACAAGTTGAGTCCCTTCATAATTTCTCTCTTCATATTTTAAGTACATGATGGGAAATCCATAAACATAAGGATTTTTTATACTTGATCCATTGATGGTTCATCTGGATTCTTTCAAGTCAGGAATGTTCAAGTTTATGGAGGTTTTGTTCTACATATTGGTTCTATGGTTGGACAGGCTGGTGCACTCTCTGTTGGAGAGAAAGTAGTTTGCAAGGTATTTTTCTATGAGAGTATTTTGCCTTTAGGTCTTCTTCAATTGTTAAATATACTCAAACTATTGGTTCTAATGCTTTATTTAATGGAAAACAAGTTGACTATGATAGGCATGCTCTCATTGCACCTAATCATACGTGCACTCACATGCTGAACTATGCTCTCAGGGTAGGTAGTTAAAATTGTTATTAGGTGCTATTTTAATCCTCTTTCTTTTGTTTAGTGAGCACCAAGCTGAACCTAACACATGGCTCATATTTATGATGTTTATTTTTAATTCTTGAGTGTGGAATTTAAAGACTACTGGAATGAGATTGATTGAGTAATTAAGGGGAAGTGTGAGTTTTTTTGTCTAAATGTGGCATTGACAATTGCCTTTTTTTACCTGAGTGCAGGAAGTACTTGGAAATCATGTTGGTAAAAAAGGCTCTTATGTGGGTCCTGAAAAATTAAGATTTGATTTTTCTCACAGTGAGATTGATTGTTATCTTATGGGGTATATGTGTTATTTTTATGACATTTGTATTGAACCTAGGTGTCCAAACTAGATTGATTGTTATTTTATGAGATTGCTTGTTATTTTATATGTGTTATTTTTATGACATTTGTATTAAGGAAGCACACTTCAAAAGCTCGAAATACTCCTTACCATTCTTCCTTATTATATGATTTTTGCATTGCTACTAGTAGGTGTCCACTAAACTATGTCTGAAAAAGATTCTTATCATCTTCCATTTCTATATCATTGTCTTGTGCTCCGGTCTCATTAACTATCTCACAGACACTTCGTAGGCTTGCTCGGAATCGGGGAGCAGCAAGAAAGAGTTGTTTGAGGAAGAAAGTGAGACTATTTTCTAACCTCGGTTTTGGTACACCATAAAATAATACTGTATTATGAGGCAACTTTTCTTCTAGTTTTGTTGATTAATGAAGTCGTTTTTTAGACAATAATTGTAAGGCCCCTGATTTTTCTACGATTTTTTGGGATTTTTCTGCTATTTTTTTGCAGGAAAATGTGACATTTCAGCGTATGTGTATTTGTATATTTTTCCTGTATTTATACCCGTAGAGTCGGGTGTGGGGCTTATCGTGGGCCGCGGGCCTCGTTGCGCGCTTTTGGCACGAGTTTTGGACTGATAACGCGTAAACATGAGGTACACGTGCATTAGGGACGTAAGTGGAAAAAAAAAAGAGCACAGAACAAAAGATCGGGCTCGGCCTGATCCATATTTTTGGAACAGTGCACCGCCCCCCTTTTCCTTCTGTCCCTTGTGCCCGGCTGCCGGTGGGCCACAGGGCCGCCGCCACCAGCTCCGCCCCGGCCGTGCGACGGCAGGGGGCCACCATCTCGGCCGCCCAGGGCCGCTCCGCCCTCCACCCCGACTTTTCCCGGTTAGCCGCCCTTCTTTGTTTTAATCTGATTCCGCCGCCGCCGTGAGCCGGCAAGGGCCGGCCGGCCGCCCAATGCTCCGCCATGGGCCGGCGACGGCGGGAGGACACCCCTCCAGGCCCGGTGGGCCTCCGTTCCGCCGCCCATCCTCATCCCCCTTTTTGCCTCTGTTTTCCGCCCCCTTTCTATCGACCTCGCCGGCCGGCTTCCGCCGCCGTTGGACGGCTCGGCTGGGCTCCGTCCAGCATCGACTTGGTCCAGCGACGGTGAGGAGCCACTCCTCCTGGCCCAGTGGGCCTCTGCACCGCCGCCCCATCCCATTTCCCCTCTCTGCCCTGTTCCGCTGGTTCATTGTTTTGGGTAAACAGTGGCCGCCGGCGGTGATCTGTGGCCGACACGACCCCCATCTAGCCTCGCCTTGCTCCGGCGAAGGTAGTGGACCACCCTACCCAGCCCAGTTCCATCTCCTCTGCCGTCCCCTACTCCGGTCAGTACGCTTTGTCATACGATTTTCCAGTGGGTTGGCACCGCCTCGTTGGCGGGTGAGGGTGACTTGACCACCGTGGGCTCCGCCCCGGCCTGGCGATGGCCCAGGGACGGCCCCACCCACCTGGACCGATTCAGCCTCCGTCCCCATGGCCGCTCCGCCCTTATGGGTTTTCCCCGGTCAGCCCCTTTGTGTTTGGCTTTTGACGCCATCGACATTGGCCGGTAGTGGCCGAATGGCCACCGAGGATTCCGCCTCAGTCTAGTAACGACTAGAGACAGTCCCACCTCGCACTGTTTGTTTGCCTCTGACCTGTGCCCTTTCCTTGTGGCCCGTTGCCACAACTAGTTCCGCTCACCGGCATATTTGCCTGTTGACCCCTCTTGCCCATTTTATGCCATCGGTACCGGACGGCCTCTGGCAAGAGTTTGTATGACTTACCTTGACAAAAGGTGGATGAGTTCACCTGCACAGGCCTTGGCCAGTGACGGCCTTGTGGCCTTTGCTTGACCTTGAACCCTCCCCTTGCCCTATACCGTGCGCGATGCACAACTGCCCGCACCATGGGTGTTGGTTGTGGGTGGCGATCGGCGATGTTGCCGCTTAGATTGGCCACAACTAGGGCCTTAGCCCTGTTGGCTTTTTGTGGGCCTTGGTTTGCCTCCTGTCAGCCCTCTCCTCGCCCCTTTGGGTCACGTGTGCATGTGGCCACGCGTGTACTTCTGGGTTAGGCACCGCATTTGCGCCGCCTGACCATCAGTTGGCTTTGCCACCGAGTGGAGTTGACACATAGCCCTCCTCCACCTCTGCTTTGTTCTCGAGCATTGCCCCACGCTCTCCGCCCGTATGTGGTCCCATGTTGATGTGAAATCGTCGTCGTTGGGTGCTGTCCACGGCCGATTTCGACGTCTAGTGGCCGGCTGTGCACGTCTTAGCCACCGGCCGATCTTCAGTGAGTACACCCCCGACATCTTGTCGCACCGCCATTCTTGTTGGCTTGACTTTTCTCCTGGCCGCCCTAGTGTGTCGCCGTGGATCACGGGTTTTTCCGCATCGATTTCGGACACCCCGTTTGGCCGTGACTAGTTCCGGCACTTCCTAAAATCCTCAGGACAACAACTCTCCCAGCCAGGCAATGGTTTTGACCGTCAACTCCACCGCCGACGCCGCCACCGTCGTGTGCTCGCCATCGAACGTCATGATTACGAGGTAGGGGAGCTTTGAACTCGTAATTTCATGAAGCATGTTTTGATTGAGTAGTAGTATGCTAGGATTGCACGATGTGTATATAAGCATGATTATATGATATGTTGATATACATATGGCATGCACATGAACTGTAAGTGTGGTTGATGTATGTGTAATATGGGTGCTAAGTATGATTGATATGCATGAGATGTAGGCACGTTTTATGGATGTGGATTATGTATGCGCTTGCGATGGCTAGTAAATATGTCAGTATGCTACATATGTGTTATGCATGTGCTAGTGATGGCTAGCATGCATGTTTGAAGTATGTATGAATATGTGTGCATGTGCTAGTGATGGCTAGCGTGCATGTTTGAAGTATGTATGAATGTGTATGCATGTGCTAGTGATGACTAGCATGTATGTTTGATGTATGCATGTGCTAGTGATGGCTAGCGTGCATGTTTGTAAGTTACGTAAGTATGACCGTATGTATATGTTATACGTATATGTGAGACATACGTATGTATGATGACTATTTGAATATGCTTTGGATATGTATAAGTATATGTGGGCAGAGGTATGGGCGATGGATAGTAAGAGATGGCAGAGGCTTTGTTTGAATTTGGATACGGTTGTGTAAACGTATGACAGAGGACAGAGGATAAGAATATGACGGGCAAGGATTAGAATGGATCGGTTTGGGTTGGATTGTATGTTGGGCGTTTGTCAGACAGTAAGAGTGTGCATAATTGTACAAGCATAACGTACAGATTATGAAGTGAAAAATAAGTCTAATAAGTGAGATATAAGTAAGAGGGCGACAACTGGGTTGGCTCTGTGGAGCGTTATTTGAGGATGTCAGTGTAAGATGATTTGGCCATAAGATGGATGGCGAAGTATGTAAGACTGTAAGGGTTTGGTGTACGATGAGTTTTGTCCATGATGTGGACAGGTTAAGTGAAGTATGCTGCCTTGACGAACTTGGGTTTCAGATTGGGCTCAGCTTCAGTTTGACGAGTCGAGGACTGTGAGTTTGTGTGGCATAATTATACCGCATAATATACTTAATTCAAACTTGAAGTATAAGCACAGCTAATGATAGCGTTGTGAGTTTGAGACCTAAGGGTTCAACGGATTCAGTTTCGTGTTTGTGCTAGCCGATAATGAGTTGGCCGAGCATTTCTCATGTCTTGCCATGGTGTTTATCCTGCGGGATGTTGTATGTGTGCTATATAGAGCACCGAACATCTGATGCTCTGCTGAGAGCGACGTTGTTTCTGATTTGGTCTGCGTGCTGTATAAGCCCAGACATTTGATACTTTGTTGAGAGCGATGTACGTTTCTGACTTTGTCTGTGTGCTGCATGAAGCCCAGACGTTTGATGCTCTGTTGAGAGCGAAGTATGTTTTTGATTCGGTCTGTGTGCTGTATAAGCCTAGATGTTTGATGCCCTGTTGAGAGAGTTGTATGTTTCCGCCCAAGAGTGGCACTGTACGTTTCTGCCCAAGTGGCACTGTATATTTTCTGCCCAAGAGTGGCAATGACACTATAAGACCCATTATGGTGAGCAATTCTCTGGCACTATAAGACCCATTATGGTGGGCAATTCTCTGGCACTATAAGACCCATTATGGTGGGCAATTCTATGGCACTATAAGACCCATTATGGTGGGCAACTGTATGACCCCTTATGTGTGGGTGTTTATGTTTGCGCGTTCAGATAAGTAGTATCATGGATCTACTCTTACCTGTTTGATCCAGTGCCCCATGAGCATTGGTGTGCCTTACCTTCGAAAAAGTCCATGGCGTCTAGTCACTCCCCGGAGGTTAAGGTGTTGCCCCAGTGGCATTCTTTTCCTTTTCAACGCTGAAGCCTATTAGTTGTAATGAGCTTTAGTGGTCATTGATATGTGTACGATTATGAGTGTGAGTACGACTGTATGTGTATGAGTAGGATTGTAAGAGTATGTATGAGCAGGACTGTAAGAGTGTGTATGAGCAGGACTGTTAGCGTATGAGTATGAGCACGACTATAAGAATATGAGTACGATTGTGAGAGTATGTTTCTGAGTAAGACAGTAAGTGCATGATTTTGAGGAAGACTGTACGAGTAAGGTCGTACGAGTATGATTGTACGAGTTAGGTCCTACAAGTATGCGTATGTTATGCGCGTATGCATACGATGGTACGAGTAAGTTTGTAAGACCCTGGATAAGGGTGTTTGTGTAAGTTTGATTTGATAGTATGATTTTGGCACGATGGTGCATTTGGTATGATTTTGGCACGAAGGTGCCTTCGGTATGACTTTGGCACGATGGTGCATTTGGTATGCTTGCATGCGTATGATCATGTTTATGATTATATTATGTTGATTGCTTCATGTTTGAGTTGCATGACGCATGTATTTTTGAACTTATTGAGTTCACCGTTTGGGATTTCCCCTACTGGGTATTTTCCTACTGAGTATGAAAATACTCATTACCCTACTTTTTAGCCCCATGGTACGGGAGGTTTTGCAGGTTGTGCGGAGAGCTCCTGGAGATGGATGCTCATTTTAGCGGTGGATTGATTCCCATTGACTCAGGTATATGCTTGACTCACTGCGAGTTTATTTGTGCCACGATCTCCTGTATTGAGTGAGATGAGAAGTTAGATGTTTATTCTGGACTTTCATTTGGATTAGTTTGTGGACTGTTATGGGACTTGCACTCAGGGATGCCTGGGAGGGATTTGTATTTAAAGTCTATGATCATAGCAATTTATTCGTACGTGTGTTTTCGAGTAGCGCCTGATGATATTTGCTTTGGCCGTATGATGTTTGACTGTATGATGAAAATATTTAGATGGAAAATAGATGTTTAGTGTTTTGAATTATAAACTGTTTTATCAGGTTTTGATTTCGTTATTTTTCCTCTGATTTACAGACGTTATATTGCAAAAAATTTTCGTGAATTTTAAGGAAAATGTGTGAAAAATCTCGGGCTTTTCAATAATGCTTCCTTGATCTGTTTCTGTAGTTTCTTCAGTCTTAAAGCCAAGGAAATCTGTTTTTAATCCTATTCTGAATAGTTGTTTTTAATCCTGTTCTGAATAGCTGTTTTTAATCCTGTTGTATTGTAAAACTTGGCCACTCGAAAATAGGGGTAATTATCTCAATCTTTATTTTAAAATTTTTTGAGGTTAATATGCAAGTTCTTTGACCTCAGAATCTAGAAGAACAGCTTGTGGACCATTCTTCCTTATTATATGACCATAAGATTAAGGAAGCATACTTTAAAAGCTCAGAAATACTCCTTACCATTCTTCCTTATTATATGGTTTTTGCATTGCTACTAGTAGGTATCCACTAAACTATGTCTGAAAAAGATTCTTTCCTAATATTTTGGAGTGAACCATGGAACTGATTATCCTGACTTAGTTTTATTGTTCCAGCTATGTCATTGTCGTGGAGCATGACCTCAATGTCCTTGACTACCTGTCAGATTTCATTTGCTGTTTATATGGGCAGTCAAGTGCTTATGGAGTTGTAACTCTTCCATTTTCTGTGCGAGAAGGAATAAATATTTTTTTAGCTGGATTTGTCCCTACTGTGAATTTAAGATTGGGGATCATCAAAATGGTATTCTACCGGCTCTACTTGCCATGGATAGACCTAAAGATAAAATAGGGGATCAAAAGGTTTTTTACTAGTCTCTTGCACATTTCATTACATTATCCTCTTCCATTTCTATATCATTGTCTTTTGTTCCGGTCTCATTAACTATCTCACAGACACTTCATAGGCTTGCTCAGAATCGGGAAACAGCAAGAAAGAGTCGTTTGAGGAAGAAAGTGAGACTATTTTCTGACCTCAGTTTTGGTACACCAGAAAATAATACTATATTATGAGGCAACTTTTCTTCTATTTTTGTTGATTAATGGAATCGTTTTTAAGACAATAATGCTTCCTTGATCTGTTTCTAGAGTTTCTTCAGTCTTAAAGCCAAGGAAATCTGTTTTTAATCCTATTCTGAATAGCTGTTTTTAATCCTGTTGTATTGTAAAACTTGGCCAGGTTCTCCCTTTCTCGCCATCTTGAATGAGCATAAAATGGCTTTGACATTCTTCTGCACTTTGCATTTGCTGGTTGACTTGCTTTTGTTATCACATCCTTCCTTGTATATATCAATATTGTAGACTCGACTTTCAATGCCAAATCTTGCTTTGTGGCAAGTAGAGTTCTATTGCACCTATACCCTAAGAGTATCTATTTTTGGCAAAAGTTGAATGGAAACTATTGCCTTCTATGCATAGAATGAGATTGTGAACTCGAATGTCATTGTTTCGTTCTTGATTATATGAATGAGATGGTAAATGGGGATTAGTTGATATGTCCAGTGAAGAGATTATGGTCAAAATTTTAATTTTTTGCATTGTTCTCATTAGTGTTAGCCATGTTTGTCATCTTGGATCTCTGTTATGGCCTATTGTCCAAATGAAAGAGATATCATAGAAATCAGGAATTTTGGCCAAGATCTAAAAAAATGATGAATAAACAAACCTGATCCTCATACAGTGTGTAGCGACCACTAAATACACAGTCGACCTTGGACTCATTGCAATGTTGTCACCATACCTTTTTACACTCTTGTATTAATTTCTTGCACTATTGTACTATAGTATTTCTCCGACAGAAAATTCAGTAAAAACCATCTGTTCAACAAAAATTTCTGATTTTAAACTCACATCAATCTCTCCAACATACAGGACAGTTTTTTCAAAACCACTCTAAAACCAAAGGTAACTAGCTTTTCCCGTTTCTGATTTTCTGCTGGCAGTGGCATGACAAAACCTTGTTGGTCTGTGTTTGGTCGAAGCTTGCACAACTTGAAGAAGAGATTCAACGAGCTCGTCAGCAGGTATTATTCTACCTCTGCTGCTACATCTTTTTGGTTATACCTCATTGTTTGTAATCTGCAGGGTATTCTTATAGCAAGTGGGTGTTCTGGAGATCAAAGGCAAGGTGGCGCAAATGGTATGCATTTTGCCCTATGATTTCTTTTTTTGAATAAATGTCTCACCACTGTCATTTTCTATTTCTTTATCTTTCATTTTTTCATATTCCACTTGTATTAAGGTTATTGCTTCTGTCCTTGGATTCCTCTTTTATCTATGCCTTGTTTATCTTTGAAAGAAGAGTTATTGTAGTGTATCAGAAACAGGGATCTTTGTAGCCTCTTGTGTCACTTCCATTAGTAATGATATGATCTATATATGATCATAGAAAATTATTAAGTATTAAGAACACACCTCCTTTGTACGACCTCAATCTTTCTCCTTCACAGGAAAGAGCACATGGATAACATAGGTTGATCAATAGGGTCTCAATAAGCCGGATTCCCTGAACAATGTTGAATTTGTTTTTTTAGCGTTAGGGTTTAGAAAAGAATCAGCATTTGGTTCTTCTTGCCAATGAAGCAAGAAGCTAAAACTCCTGTTACACCGTCATCAGGTTCCACCCAAATTTAAGGTAAATATAGAGTACACTAGCTAGACACTTGCAAGAAAAGAAAAAAAACTCTTCTATGTACCGTCAATTTACAATTAGCTGCTACATGCATATTCACAACGGTCTGAATGATCCTACCCTTGGAATAAGTATAGGATGCTAAAAGAATGAAAATCTTTTGATAATAAGGCTCAGCTTAAACTATAAAGATATAACACTAAAAATCAGCTAGCATCTCTATAATTTTTGTTCTTTTTCCGACCTGCTGTAATTATACTATTTGTGTCTTTCTCAACAAAAAAAATCCGACAGTAAACAATAACATTGAAAATTAGTTAGCATTGGCTTTGTTTAACTCTCTATTTCATGATACAGTTGAGACAACTTCACAGAATAAAACATGTCACATCTCCACGATTTCCAGACTAATATAGATATGTATCATGGTCATAAATGGCCTTCCTTTAGTCACACATTAATAGCTCTAGTTAGCAAAAAAATGTGTTCCTCTTTATTTTGTTTAATTTACTAGCAAGAAGGTGATGGCACTTCTCACAATTCTATGTCATCACTTTATCCAAATTGCTTCACTGTATTATCCTAAATGCATTTCTTGATGCCAACTGATGGAAGATTTGACGGCCATATATGTTTGGTTACTTGATTTGTAAATTTTTTATTTTTGTTATTTATTCTACACAGGATCTTGGGGTGAAGGTGGCATTTTTAGAAACAAAGAAGGTGAAAGATTTATGGATATGGATATGCCTCTACCGCTAAGGATCTTGTATCTAGAGATGCCGTTTTAAGATGAATGACCATGGACATTCGTGAAGGTTGTGGAGTAAATAAGCCAGATAATGAGCTATCTTAAGATCTATTTTTGACAACTTACTAAGCAGAATATGAAACAAAGATAGAGTGACCTATGACACACCTAGCTATCTTAGGATTTATTTTTGTCAATAAATTTGTTTGTCCCAAATAGTCATGTATACACCTTTGAGATAAAATTATTTGTTGCAATTACATGGTATATCTTATTAGAATCATATATTGCAAAAAAAGTTGTTTATAATTAATATATTTTGCCCTTTTGAGATGATTAATTTTTGTCGCAAATACCACATGTATAATTTAAAAAGGTTTTTGCAACAAATTTATTTTATCATAAATACAAATTTATATATTTCTTGTTGCAAAAACAAATTTATATTATTTTTTAATATTCATTTTTGCAACAAAATAATTTGATTTAGCAATGAAGTGATTTGTTGCAAATATATATCATTTGAGATGAACCAATATTGTGGCAAAAAAATATTTAAATATTTCTTTATAAAATTAATTTCATTTGCAACAAAACTTTATTGTTGCAAAAAAAAATAATTATTAAAAATATAAAAAAAATTAATTTTATTTGTGACAAACAAATATTGTTACAAAAAAATATCAAAAATTTTTTTCCCCGTGCGTACATTATATTTTTTGGAACATATTAATAGTATTTGCAACTTATTATTAAGTTTTTTGTAACAAAAAATATTGTTGCAAAAGGGTTATATGTGCGACAAATGATGTTTTGTGGCAAATTACTTTTTGACACACACTTTTTGCAACAATTTTGCACAAAATTTTTTTTAATGCAAAAACACTATTGCAACAAAAAAGTACCTTTTTGTAACAAATTTATGTGTTGCAAAAAGGTTTTTTTGTTGTAGTGCCTGATTATAATGAGATTATTCAGCAAATTCAGCTCTAGATTCAATTTTAAATTTAGCTAATTCGGGCTTCAGATTCAGTTAAATTAGATAATTAACTTTTTAGCTAATAAAGATAACTTTTTAGATTAATATTTAGCCGAAACAAACGGACACTAAATGTACAATAAAAGTATCACTCTGACAGGCTAATGCCAATGGCAAAACTGATAAAGACAACAGTTTAATAGCACAAACATTATGATTATATTTGATCTCATATATCATTAATACAAACCATATTTTTTTCATGTATCGTTTCTTGTTACCAAGAAATGGGAAAGTAAGGCTAGAGCCATCCCTGTCAATTAAGGCCCATGAATGAGGATCCATGCTGCAAGGGCTGCAGCGATGACAAGAAATACCACGGCAGCCGTCGTGAGACAATTGACAATCCGGTTCGTTGGTTGGATATAAGATGGCGGAATATAGGAGAGAAAGAGGTGCATCGCAGGCCCTGATAGACTAGAGAGAAACGAGGCTAATGCAAATAATATGTACATATCGTGGAGGACATTGTCATTGTTTGGAATAAAGGTGCCAAAGCCACCAGTCATGCCTCCAAACGCCACAGGGGCAATCCAGGTGTGGCTCCATCGAGTTTTATCCATATTTGCAGCATTTTCAGGGCGGCTTTCCTGCTCCTTGAGGTAAGTAGAAATTCAAAGTAGTTACGCAGTAACAGGATTAAAGTAATGAAATCAGTTTACACAATCTGTATGTACCTCAGTGGAAGCCACATTTGTGCTACGTTCCTGATTCTGGAGCAGAGGAGCCATCTCCTGCACTGTCTCATTAGTTCTACGACTACTATGAAAAGAATCCTGACATAAATTTAAATTTGTCAAAGAAATCTTTATTGAATTTTGCCTCAATACAGTAAATCAGAAGTTGAGTATTTTCCGTTTATAATTCGTTACTGAGAAATTAAGAAGGCAATCACCATATAATAAAGCTCATTCAAAGATCTTACCATTGCCAAGAAGTCACTTTCTTGTGATGAGGATGCTACTGGACTAGAGCCATGGCTGATATCTAATTGGTCCTGTTCTCCGACAGTAGCAGCAGTATGTGATCCCACCTATGGTCCAAAGCAAAAAAAAAAAAACTGTTACTTCAATGATCAGTTCAATTACCCAGCCAATCAAATGCTTATTTTATTTTTAAAATCTAAAGAACTTCTGCAGTCGTATTCTCATTCATCACCTCCATGGGAGACATCCGCAGAAAATTAGGTAACCTTAGTATATCTCTTCTTGAAACCTCAGCCGTTGCATTTCTTCCCTGTTCGATAAAACCATCAGCACCAATTATTCGGATGACATAGATTAATCCAACAAATTATTGTTGACACCAGTTTTATTCTTCATCAGTTCTAAATAATCAAGTGATTTTTTTTTGTATTTCAATTGAAAGTCGCAGGGAATTTGAGATAACCACTTTCCTGATCCTTGCATTTGATAAGAGAATGTAAAGCACTTGTCTTGATTGAACATAAAACATAAATTCAGTTCACATATGAAGTATTTGCATTAATCAACTGAGAATGCAGTACCCCAATAAGAGTCGCATTTCTGTGCATCAATTGGGTAGTTCTATGCTCCATACTCTGTACTCGGAGACCCCATGACTCCAATATTCTATGTTGAATGCGAATAGCCTGCGACAAATTTGTTTATTACTGATACAGGATGTAAATTAAATGAACTATTTTATTTGTCTCCTGCAACTACATTCTTCCTCATCTAATGACATCATTTCTGTTCATCATTAGTGTAAGTAATCATATGGGATTAGTATTACCGATCCAAAAAAAATTTCATGTGGGATTAGCATAACCACTTTCTTGCTTCTTGCATAGAAAAAAGAATGTGAATTCAATTTACATATGAAGAAAGTACGTCAATTAACTGATAAAGCAGTACATGAAAAGAAGTCACATGTGTGTTCATCAATCGGGTAGTTCTACGTTGCACATTGTATGATGTAGAAGCCATGTCCACTGTCATCATGCTCGTGTATCAAGCACGAATATCATCCTGAAAAATAATTTATTTTTTCTAAGAAACCATTGTCTTATTTTGAAAATTTAATTTATTTCCGATTACTAATCTCCAACTAAAAAATTAAGAAGGCAATTACCTCAGCATAAGGTTCATTCAAAGATCCTGTCTCACTTTCTTGTGATGAGAATGTTGCTAGACTAGAATCTCGGGTGATATCTAATTGGCCGTCTTCTGCGACAATAGCAATTTGCTCTCCATTTATGGTAGTAGCATGTAATTCTTCCTATAATCCAAGCACAAATAGTTGCGTTATTTTAAAATCAGATTGATTATGTAGCTAATCAAATGCTATTTCATTTACATAGCGAACCTCATTAATGGGATTCTCATTAATAACATTCAAGGGAACATTTGAAGGGACGTTGGGTAGAGTTCCTATGTCAACATCAGCTGGTTCATTTTCCCCCTGTTCAACCATAAATAACTAATTAGCATAACCACTTTCTCGCTTCTTGCCATAGAAAAAAGAATGTGAATTCAATTTACAAATGAAGAAAGTACGTCAATCAACTGAGAAAGCAGTACATGAAAAGAAGTCACATGTGTGTTCATCAATCGAGTAGTTCTACGTTGCACATTGTATGATGTAAAAGCCATGTCCACTGTCTCCATCCCCGTGTATCGAGTACGAATAGTATCCTGGCAAATAATTTATTTTTTCTAAGAAGCCATTGTCTTATTTTGAAAATTTAAGTTATTTTCAATCATTAATCGCCAACTAAAAAATTAAGGAGGCAATTACCTCAGCATAAGGTTCATTCAAAGATCTTGCCGCACTTTCTTGTGATGAGGATGTTGCTGAACTAAAATCTTGGGTGATATATAATTGACCGTCGTGTAATTCTTCCTATAATCCAAGCACAAATAGTTGCGTTATTTTAAAATCAGATTGATTATGTAGCTAATCAAATGCTATTTCATTTCTATAGCAAACCTCATTAATGAGATTCTCATTAATAACATTCGAAGAAACATTTGATTTACATATAAAGAAAGTATGTCAATCAACTGATAAAGCAATACATCAAAAGAAGTCACATGTGTGTTTATCAATTGGGTAGTTCTACATTGCACATTGTCTAATGTACAAGCCATGTCCACTGTCTCAATCCTTGTGTATCGAGTACGAATAGCATCCTGAAAAATAATTTATTTTTTCTAAAAAATCATTGTCTTATTTTGAAAATTTAAGTTATTTCCCATCATTAATCACCAACTAAAAAATTAAGAAGGCAATCACCTCAGCATAAGGTTCATTCAAATATCCTGTCTCACTTTTTTGTGATGAGAATGTTGCTAGACTAGAATCTCGGGTGATATCTAATTGGCCGTCTTCTGCGACAATAGCAATTTCCTCTCCGTTCATGGTAGTAGCATGTAATTCTTCCTATAATCCAGGCACAAATAGTTGTGTTATTTAAAAATTAGATTGATTATGTAGCTAATCAAATGCTATTTCATTTATATAGGGAACCTCATTAATGGGATTCACATTAATAACATTAGAGGGAACATTTGAAGGGACGTTGGATAGAGTTCCCATGTTAACATCAGTTGGTCCATTTTCCCCCTGTTCAACCATAAATAACTAATTACTGAAAGACACAAAAAATTAATCCAGTGACTAATTGTACTTTTCCTTGATAATAATTTTTGTCCTCATTGACATTACATCGTTCCATTGAAAGCATGCTACCTTGGACTCAAAGATGGAAACTAAATGAACGGACATATTTTTCTAAAAAGTGACTTATCTTTCTAAGATTATTGTTTTATTTTGGTTAAGACTGCCAATCCGAATTTGAGTTACTGTTGTTCATTAATAGCAAATGAGAAAATTAAGAAGGCAATCACCTTAGCATAAGATTCATTCAAAGGTCCCGCCCTTACCAACAAGTCACTTTCTGCAACAATTGAAATCTGCTCCCCATTTGTATTAATAGCATGTAATTTTTCCTATTGTCCAAGCACAAAAAATTGTGTTACTTCAATAAAAGATTGATTATGTAGCTAAAATATTGAAATGGCATTCTCATTGATAATCTCCGAGGGAACCTTTGGAGGGACGTTTCCCATCTCAAAATCAGCTGCTCCATTTTCTTTCTGTCCAACCATAATTAAACCAATGAATAATTGTCCTTTTTACTAGACGACAGCTTCTTTGTTCGTTGACATAACGTGGTATAAATGAGCTTTTCCTGCCCCACTAACTTACACAAGTATTTATTTATGTACGAAAGGAAATTAAGATTATAACATTTTTACATGCAAATCTAGGTGGGTTTTAAAACATTAAAGATAGGAAGATACCTGTGGTCCTGAATATATTCCCCAGCAAAAAGGTAGGAGAGAGAGAACACTGACAACAAGCATGAAGGGCTGAAGAGTACCCATGGCACTATGTTCCAGTTGCAGTTTTCCACTACGAGATCAACCAAAATATGGTAAGGCAAACCTATCTCTGTGCAGGTTCCAGGCAGCTATAGTGCAATCGTTTACATGGTAATCACGCTTTTAGGCAGTTAATTGGGTTTTAATGTAAAAAATTATTACTAAAGTCACACATGCTACATAAACATTTTGATCCAATTAGGACGGCTAATTGTACCCGTTCTACTATTTGTACCGTATCGTTAAGAAGTTAAATGGTATAATTAAATTTATTCGATGGGTAAATAAGAAGATAATTTTATCTAACCATTATCTAAATAAAAGGTAATAAAAAATGTTCTTCTATACCCATTTATTCTATTCGTTACTTATTCGTCATATTTTAAGATTTTATATATATATATATATATATATATATATATATATATATATATATATATATATATATATATATATATATATATATATATATATATATATATATATATATATATATATATATATATATATATATATATATGAGTCCCGTTTATATGAGCCCGGGCTCATATATCTCTATATGTGAGTCCGGGCTCTATGGGCTGTTGGATTTAATCTGGCGGCCCATAATACTCATGAGTTTATAATACTCATAAAACCTATGAATATTATGGGCCGCCAGATGTAAATCCGATGGCCCATAAAACCCGGGCTCATGTAAACTTTTTCCTATATATATATATATATATATATATATATATATATATATATATATATATATATATATATATATATATATATATATATATATATATATATATATATATATATATATATATATATATATATACCTATTAAGTAGTTTAATTTCAAAAGAGATTGACTTAGTCTTTTACAATAATATTTATGTCATGATTTACCACTTGATTTACTCAATGATATCATTCAAATCCCAAATATTAATTAAATTAATTTAGCTACTTATAACCATTCATTATATTGCTATAAACTGTTACTTATAAGATGATTTGTTCTTTCTAGTATTTCATAACTAATTGTATTTTTTTTATAAAAAATATCTATTTGTAATTTACATTTGTATTCTCTTAAATTCACTTCGCTTCAATGTTTTAAATTTGGTTGTTTTATCTAATTTCTATGGTCTCATTAGGTTAGGGTTCATCTTTAATCATGTGTTAGAATCTTAACTGACTATTTTTATGGCTCTCAAGTTAGTTTAGATTCCATTTTAATAACTCAAACACACGAATATTTTTTATTTTTAATAATTAAACTTATAGAGTATTTGTTTGTGCAAGAAAATGATTGGTGGGTTTGGAGAATGATTGAAGAGCCAGCTCTATTCTGCTTGAGGCTAGCCTCAAGTTAGCTCGAACTTGGGCTAATAGAGCCAAACTCTTATTTACCACTATTAGCCCTATCTCGAACCAGCTTGATTTGAGTGTATGCTTGTTTAACTTTAAATGAGCAGCGTAGGTTGTTTAGTTTGAGATTTGGTATATATTAGTTGGAATTATGATTATGTTACAAATTATATTTGTATATGAAATTACAAACTTTAGAATAATTATTTACATAGTGGAATATGTTGTAATTAATCAACAAGTTTTGAATGACAAACGAGTTTAAGTAAAATTTGAATAAAATATGAGGGGACTTTAAATTTTTTTTAAAAATAATACCATCATCTGGTCAACCCCAGATGACCTAGCTCAACCAGTAATTCAGGTTGAGCTAACCACGCAGTGTCTTGCACCTGGCTCCCTTGCAACTGTAAAGGAGCCAACCAAGCCCTGCACAATTACCAAAAACGAAAAAAAACATGCCTTTCGGGAAGCTGAATCGTGTGTGAACATCGAAACTCACAAACATATATATATGACTAAACATTTCGAGGAAATAAAAAAGGCACGTGAAGGAAACCGACGATGTGATCTGCAGGAAGCAGGATCATGTCCGGGCCATCATCCGTCTTTTAAACTCAAAACAAAGATTTCCATTGCACCAAATGAGCTAAATTAGGGAGCAAAAAGGAGATCAAACGTAAAATCACCTTCGCCTGAACGGCAGGCTAAGACACTGATAATCCCTCCTGAGACTTTTGTGCGGGGATGGATTGACGAACAGTCCTGAGAATCCGGAAAAAGTCGTGTGAGGCGCCCGGTAGCTTACGTTCATTCTAATCACAAGCAGACATTCAACTATCTCAACCAATGGGAACAAGTTGACAAATAAGCTGACTCGGAACGCACGGCTCCATTTCTCATTGGTAAAACAAAAATAAATCATGAGCAGATTATCTTTTATAAGTACATGTTTGGGAAGCTATTTAAAAAATAATAATTCTTTTAGTGTAAAATATCTTTTCATAAAGAGATTTTTTTTAAGGTTAAAAAAAGGTAAAGGGCATTTTACTTCCGTTTCAAATGACCTCCCAAATAGGCCTTAAGTCCGGTTTCCACTTATATGAAAGAGACGAAGAACCTACATTTTTCATGCGCTAAACCTTTAATTTTGGTAAGTCTGCCGTCAAAAACGCTATAAGTTTATTAATAAAAAAGCAATAAAGTTAAGAAAAATTATATAAATAATATTAAAAAATATTTACTAAAATAATAGAAAGAAAAAATATTTATTAAAAGAGTATTTGTTTTGGCTACGTAGGCGCTAGCCAAGTATTGACACTTGCGTTTTTTTTAAAAAAAAATTTATAATTTTATCTTTCCCCAAGACAAAATTTGGATGGATTTATGTAATGATTTTGTATTTCACAATGTATTAATTTTATCCTTCACAAAAATAAAATGATAAAAATATTTTAAAAAAACCCATGTAGGTATCAGCACAAAACAAACACTATTTTGATAAATATTTTTTTTCTATTATTTTGATAAATATTTTTTTAATATTTTTTATATAATTTTTTCATGTTTGTCCCATAATCACAAAGTTGGCATTTCGATTCGTTTTGGTGACATGTCATTTTGGATTTGGTTTGTTTAATTTAAAAAAAAATTAAAAAGTTTCTGGAAAAAAAAGGGAAGAAGGGGAGAACAATAAAAAAGAAGAAATGCAACCTAAAAAAGAATCTGTCTTTAATGTAAAAATGTAAAAATATCTTGCCCAAACCATTAAAAATTATAACTATCTTGCCTAAATCATAGGAAACAAAAAAATTACCAGTCTAAAATGTAAAAATCCAAAATTAACTTGCCTAAAATAAAAATTCTGCAAAATTCAACATAAATTTTAAAATTACAAAAAGTTCGCAAAACAACAAAAATGTGAAATAACAAAATATTGATGAAAAGAACAAAATTTCGTTTTAGGCCCATTTTGCTGAAATTAATAAATTTTACAAAATTTTTAAGATATTTGTACTATAATCGGTCCATATACATCATTGCTTAGTATTTAAGGAAACCAAGCTGCCAGCGCAGACTTGTTGTGCGTCTTATATTCCTAATTTAATATTTTCAGACTTGGCAATTTGCATATTCTTTTAGTAAAGCATTTGTTCCTTTGAATAATGACTCCAGCTTGATACTCTTCTCTGCCTCTTCTTTGCCTCATGCATGGGACTACTCCAGCTTCATGTTCGTCCCATGAATATGAGAGGAGAAGGTCATCTTACGGTTGATGGAAGGAGGCAGTGAGGGAAAAAGAAAGCTGAACTGAGAGTGTTGAACAAATGAGGTGCAAATGCATTATCTTGCATTTAGAAATTTGCTCTAGCCACACGAAAATTTATGGGTGATAATGGAAATCAAACAATGTTAATTTGTCGGATATGTCCAGTTTATTTGACTGTATGACCGATTGACCAGCTGACCAACCACGTCCCAGTGACCAATTGTTTGTTTAACAGACTTGCCTGACTGCGACTTCCACTCCAAATTTTAACACAATACAATGCCATGAAGATAAGCAATTAAAAAATCTTACCCCTTAAGGCCATATTCTGCAAGTACATTTGTCCTGCTAACATATATGTAAGGTTTCACTTTTTATCTTTGCCGGACTCTAGTATTCAAAAGATATAGTTATGTATAATTCCACACCAATGCCTAACATAACATTTTAGGCAAGACATTTGTGGAGTGATAAATACAAGAAGAGCAAAAAGGAACTAAGATCACTCAGACCAGGCTAATGTAAATGAAGAGACTTATAGAAACTTGTCCTAAATCTAATACTTAAAAGGCATATTGGTCCAATAGAATAGAAAAGGGACAGTTTAGTAACAGAATTTCTAGAACCACCCACCTCTTTCACAACAATTCTTATTTATATACTTCTTTCGTCTTATAGTAATAACTCCATTTGATTCTTTAAAAAATAAATTTAGCCAAAACTAAAACTTCAGCGAGTTAGCTCCTTAACCGTTAGATTAAGATCATAGCCTTGACCATGATCTCACTACAAAGGAGCTTTAGCTTTGGCTAGACGTATTCTTTTTTAAAATAAATTAAAATTAATTTATTTTAAAATACCAAATAGAGCTATTAATTTAAGACCGAGGAAATATATTTCTTCTCATCTATTAATGATAAGGATAACTAGCACAATCCCTACTGGAATATAGGGGGAAAGCAAGATGGCAACCTTCCCTGTTAAGCCCATTGGAATCATCACGCATGTTGCAAAGGCGAGAGCATAGGCAATTGTTCCCAGGGCAGCCCACATGAAAAGGTTGATGATACAGATTGTTGGTTTAACATAGGCACAAAGGAAGTATATTAGAACCACATATAGACAAGAGATAGACGAGGCATATATACACACTGTGTATGCCTTGAATAGGACCTTGTGTCGAAGAGATGCCTTCTCATTCCCAAAAAGGCCGGCTATGACACTGATGATGCCTCCAGCTGAGACTGGGAGAACCCAACATGCTACTTTAAGTTGAGTCTTCATCTCGACAACTTGATCATGACTCTGAATTGGTGCTGCTGTTTGGCTAACCTGAGTTTGATCCATATTTACAGTATTTCCAGAATCACTTTCCTGCATTTGCAAATAAAAAACGAAGTTGTGTATTCAGTTTAATTACAAGAATTTTTTTCATATTACTTGACAGAAGAAGCCAATATTTTATATTTCATGGTTTTTAAACAAAAATGCTACATTACTTAAGGACAAAACTGCCCTTAGGTTTTAAATAAACCCAATACCCATACATATTGTAATAAATTTACACCAGAACGGTGCCATTCCGGTGGGGAGGATTGATCGGTGGAAGTCAAAATTCGCCAGCAAGAGGTGACCGGCGGTGACTTACCAGCGAGTTGCTGGAGACAGTAAAAAGTCGATTCTTTACTTAACAGAAGTTATTCTAGGTGAAAAATGTTTCATTTATGTGGATTTGATCATTCTTTAACCTCATAATAGATAGGATTAATATTTGCATACATTATAATAGAGAGGTAGGTAATGATGATGTGTATATAGGTAGAAAAGCGTTGTTGATGAACATTGATCTGTCAGTGAGGTTCGGCGAGATGCTGCTTCAAGTCAAAGAATGACTTCCCGTCATGGTAATGTGACTTTGAAGTATTTAATATCATTTTCGCAATCATCCATTATATATAAATTAGAAGACAATGAGGACATGCAATTAGTGTTTTATATTCATAAGAAGGTAAATAAAGAAGTGTTATCATTGTATACCGAGATGAAAGAGCCTGACAACAGTGACAAATCACCATCAATAGAAACAAACCAAACATTTAATAGAGCTAAATCATCAGTGGTATCAGCTCACTCCAGCTCTAACTTCAAATTGCTGATGAGAGTCGATGATACACATTCACTTTTGAAACTATCAGGTAACAATGAATTTTAGATTACACGATAGTGTACTTTATCATGTACTTAAGCACATGATATATAACCTATCGTGTTCAGTACAAAAAATATCGTGTTAAGCAAAAACACAATATTTGTAATATTGCATAACTAATGATGCGAAATACATAGGCAATATAACACTAATTCTTTTTAGTGTAGATTGAATAATATGATTTGTATAAATATCGTGTTAGCGATAACACAATAGAATTTGTAAGCGTGTAACCAAATACACGATGTCGAGTTGTATAGCATATTGATTAATGTGTTAATATCCATTGCAGATTAAGAGAACCAGGAAATTTCAACTCAACAAATCCATGTCATACTTCATACATTAGCTCAATGCCTATGGAACCTGTGAAAGAAGTTAATCAGACTGGATTAGAAGAAATATCACCAACAATGGGTGCGATAAGGACTTCATTTGATAACTATGAACCCTCATACAACCCTGGCAATTATGACGACTAAGAATTTGAAGAAGTGTGAGGTGATGATCAATAGAACGAGAATGATATAATTGACATGGAAAGTATGTCTAACCAAGAAGAATTTGGACACAATGAGGTACCCAGTAATTTTGACATTGAGGCCGAGGCAGAGTGGGAGATAGTCTATGATCTCAACTTGTTAGAACCGAATATTGGTGAGAGTGGGCAAATGACTATAAGTTTGCAAGCAAATGACTACCAGAATCTACTCTAAATGAGAGCGCGTTTCCCAAGCCTAGTACCTTTCAAGAGGTTTTTGATCAACCTTTTAATAAAGGCGAATTTCACATATCGTATTGTGGATGAGAACAAGAATATATACACCATAAAGTGCTCTGACTAGTCTCATAATTGGAACCTAAGGTCTTCAAACATAGGAGATCATGAGATTGTGGCAAGGTTAGTGCCCGACCATTCATGTGGAACGTAAAGGAAGTTAACTAACCATCTTATAGCATCACACCTTTGGACTGCTAGAAAATGTTATAGGTTGTTTAAAGATTCAATACACATTGCATCAAAAAGCATAACAGGATATATTTTGAAGCACTAGGGTATAATTGTGAACTACAAGAAATGATAGTGTATAGGTAAAGCAAACTTATGATATTCCTTGAATCTTGTTTTCAAAAACACGACATTTGAATACGACGTGTTATCAGTCACACGAGGCTGTTACAATCGCATATTTTTACAACACGACCTACTAACCTTTTGTGTTAACATGTACCCGATGATTACATAGTTCAAGTTTACGAAAATATGACTACTAATCTTGTCGTGTTCTTGGGAACACAACCTATTAACTTGTCATTTAATCTATATTAAAATGTTAACTACTTAAAATCTAGTTGTGCAAGTAAAACATTGAGTGATTTAATAGATGGGGCCTATCGCATACTTCCTACATACGAAATTCAGATAGAAATAATTAATCTAGGTAGTGTAGTAGTTCCAATAAGATCATGTGATATTCTCGGACCTATAGGGGGATACAATTTTAAAAGAGTCTTTTGAATGTTTGGGCTAGTCTCAAGAGCCTTCAGAACAACATTGAGGTCATTGGAAAAACTAAATAGAGTCACAACCCAAGGTCAAAACCCCACACAAATGTGGAGCTTGCGGGTAGTTGGGTCACAACCGCAAATGCTGCACTAGCGCACAAGATGACCCTCCGAATGTGGCTACTAGTCCAAGTACAAGCCAAAGGATGACAAATAAAAGAGTAGGAAAATGACCGAAGGAAGGGGAATATCGATTGGGGTTGCCTTTTCCACCCATTTTCTTTAGCTAATTGGAGGAAATGCCATTGTATAGCCGTGTTCTTAGAAGCACGATTTTTCAAAAATGTTGTGTTACATTATACACTTTTATATATACATCGTGTTATCAATAACACGACCTTGTTAAAGATCGTGATGTCGATAACACGATATTTTGATCTTTGGTTTGCTAACATTGTATATTGTATACATCCCGTGTAATCAGAAACACAATCAAAGGGTTTACGTGTTACCAATTACACGATAAAAGATAAAAAAATACTTACAATGAATAGAAAAGGTCGTGTTAGCAAATATATACTTATGCAAAATGAAATCCTCTTCAATAGATTGAGGAAAATATTGTCTTTGCTCTTCATGAGAAGAATGATGAACAACTTCATTTAATTTGGAAGCTCAAGCCTTGACTCAAACTGATTGTTGCATGACATTTGTCCGGTTGAGGAGGTACATGCGGTTGCTTGATCTCCTATTCAAGCATCTATTCGATTAAGACCGTGGCCACCTCAAGAGCATATTTAACTCTCTCGAGAGCATCTTGCACACTATCGGTGCTCCAACCCTTCTCCCAATACAAAATGGCCTTCTCCAATATGACGTCAACGATGCTAGTCATGACATCTAGTGGCATGATAAAGCTCTCAATGACATCTTTTACAGATTAAGCTTGCCTTGACGTCTGGTCATGATATGCTTGAACAAGAATGATTTTCCTCTGTATCGTAGTATGCGTGGTTGTCTTCTTTGCCTTTGGGGCCAACCTTTGGCCATCAATCAAGTGGGCCTCTTTAGCAATTAGAGTTATTTACATAACCACTTCTGAATCTACCTTGAACCACACGAGTATCTCCTCGTACCACTTCTTCAACCTGTGATGAGCCAACAATTTCTTCCTCTATTTTTCACCGGCCAAGTCAAGTTTAGCGGCCTTCTCCACGTCCGTTAGCAATATGGTAAGCCCAGGTCACCTCTTGCACCTCAGGCTACATGGAGGAGAACTTGGAGCCCACATAGAAGTATGTTAAAAAAATCACACCTACATGGGCAAAACAATCCCATTAATAGTGATCTTATGTCATGTATGTCGTGTCATGGATAACACATTTATTAAACTAATCGTACCATTGACCACAAGAAATACTCACATCGTGTAATTGAAGATACATGATATAGTACTTTATCATCTTAATGATAACACAATATCCTAACTAGAGTGTGGTCAATAACATGGAAATCAAAAATATTGTGTTATCTAAAACATGATAGCCTCACTAGCGTGTTATTAATAAGACGATATACCTAAAATGTTAATATGCTATCTTGTTATCAATTCTATGCTCATTTAAGTAATCATGTTATTGATAATAGGAAATTTACCTGTATCACAAATGAAACCCCAATGTGAATTCCGACTATGTCGGAGCACTCATCTTCTCTGCTCCTGATATTTCGATGGGCTGATATATGCCTCGAAGCAACATGTCATATACTGCTTCAGCCCAGTTGTACCTCTCCACAATAGTTAGGTCATTTATGAAGTCACACAGAGATGGGAAGACGGATCTGTTGCTATGTTTGAATAAAACGAGGACCCCTATGAATCATGTTAAGTCCTCATCAGAGACAACACTCTTGTTGTCTGCCACTTCCTTCAAAATTTCTTCAATTAGATTCTTCTTTGGCCATTTCCTTGCGAAGAACCTTTTGAATAATTACCCTTTGCCTTGGGTAGCCATCCCATCTCCATTATCCAACTTTAACGGGTTTTCTTTCGCACTCAAATTCGTGATCAATGCGACTTCTTCTGCAGTAAGGGGTAATATTTTGCCCTAAATATTGAACACTTCTTGTGAGTCATCCCAGCACTCACCTATTAGAATGTCTAGGTGTGGCCTGAAGATAATGATTGGTTCGCAATTGTATACTGGGTAGAACCCAGTCTCCTCCAAGATTGCCTTGCATTATGACCTCATATTCAACAGTCTTTTGATAGTCGAAGTCTAGTAGGGAAACTATTATTTCCCAGACCAGGTCTCCTTCCATAAATTTTCTTCTTCTTCTCTTATGAGGCCTTCATTGATTCCACCATTTTACTACATTTTTATAGCTTTCATTTGTAAAAGTTGTTATACATATGTATATCAACAATGGGTCATGAACAAAATCAAAGAGTCGAGTTGATTCATATTATGTAACTAACGTACAAATACATGCTAAGTTCATATATTGTGTTATATTACACAATAGCACAACAGTTGAATGTTGTCTGTTTCATATCGTGTTATTACTAACACATTATGTATGCTACACATACACAATAAGACGACTTCTCAATATCATATATCATCTTATCGATAACAGTCAATATCGTATAATTGATAACATGACAACGTATTGATTGAATGAAAGTACTAACTATCGTGTGCATCATAACACAAGATATGAACAATCGTGTATACGAATATACGATTTTGAGTTAGAAAAGGCCATTACCACGTAAGTCGATGACTGGTTGATGTCGATGATCTGAGCCGGATAAACCTCACAATAGGCAACCAATCTTCGCCAGAGATCACTTCTTTACCGGGAGCGCGTGAGTATACACTTAGACTAAACCTCACTTCATGGCTAGAACTCACTTCGTGGCAAAAATTTTAAAAATTGCCTGTCAGAAACAACAAAAACTAGAACTCCCACAGCGTTTTTGCGTCTCACTTATCAGTTTTTGGAAATCGTTGGTTTGATGGGTCGGAAATTAGACCTCCCACTGCATATTCGTTTCTCACTGATTGGACTTTGGAAATCGCTAGTCGGATGGGTCATTTGTGGGTAAATGCGACGGTTTGATGGGCTTACACGATATAAAACCTTAAACCCTAAAATAGAGATATTTTGGGCTAATTTTTTTATAATATTATGTAAGTCCGGTTCAGTGAATTTTTATTTAAAACTAAAAAATATATAATATTAGCTTCTTCACTCAGGTAATATGGAAAAATCTCTAATTACATTGAAGGATGCACACCAACCAACTTAGGTAACGGTACCTCAAAAGTAGACACGTCTCCGTTCATCAACTGGGGAGTTTCACATTGAATATTATGTAGTAGGGAAACCATGTCCAGCTTTGTATCATTGTCCACCCTATATCTAGTAGGACTAGAATCCTGAAAGAAGAAATTTGAGTTACTTTCCATTCATTATCGCCACTGAGAAACTAGGACGACAATCACCTCAAAAAGCACATTCAAAGATCTTACTACTGCAAATGACTGATTTTCTTGTAATGAGTATGCTGGACTAGCGCCGTGGGAGATATCTAATCGGCCTTCTTCTGCGATAATAGCAATTTGATGTCCATCTGTAGCAGTAGCATCCGATCCTACCTACTCTCCAGACAATTTTTATTTTTTTTACTTTAATGATCAAATTGATTAAGTAGCAAATCAAATAATTCATGTTCATGTCTGTAAATATACAGAACCTCTGCAATGGGGTTCGCATTGATCACTTCCAAGGGATCCTTTGGAAGGACGACGAGTGTAGTTCCCATCTCAAGTTGTTTACCTCTTGCAGCATCAGCCGTTCCATCTCTACCCTGTTCAATCATCATCACCCAATTACTAATAAAGCATAGGAGAATCCCATGAGTAATCAGTAACAATTTCTTTCCTCATTTATAGCAGCATATTTATTCTTAAGACAAACATTTTTTTATTCTAATCTTTATCTTTCTCGCAAACTGTTTTTCCTAGTTACCTTTCCCACAACATAAGCAGATGTGTATCCATGTAGTGAAGGAAATTAAGATGAATCCAGTTAGTATGAACCCATTTCGCGAGCACGGAATGAATCAGGGCAGCGTGATGCACAGAGCCCGCTACTCACAGGGCAGGCGGGTTTAGATCCACCTTTCCCCCCGTTCATTCGATTCTCCATTCCATGGTGGGCAAGGGCTGGGCACATATTTTTCAAATATTGGCCCGGCGAATTCTAACTTTTTCCAATTAAGATACAAACACTGTGTGATATGCAAATCTAGGTGGAATTTCAACATCTCATAAAGATAAGGGAAGATACCTCTGCTTCTGCATTTTTTCCCGAACGAAAAGAAACGTCGAGGATTAAGAGAACACTGAAAAAAAGCATGGATGCCAGGACTGAGAGGGTATCCATGGTATTCCTGTTCTGTTTCGAGTTTTCTGCTGCATGATCAATCGATATGTGGTAAGGTAAAATTAATTATATACAACGAGCTATAATTCAATGATACATTTATACATTTATATGGTAAACTGGGAATATATTTAAGAATTTTGGACTTATAGCCCAATGGAGTAAGTATGATGAAATTCTTTTCAATTGAAGATAAAGAGCCAAATGGGCGTAACAGAGCCATATGAAGTGCCCAGTTTACATCCTTCACGCCATGTGAGATGGAGTAGACTATTCAAACAATCACTTCATGGAAAAACGGGAAAGATATAAGATGTAATTGATCATCATCTGCCTTCTTCACAAAAAATGTTGTAGTTTAAACTCATGACAGACAGATCAAACTCAATTTATTTGATAGTAATACCAAACATGACATATAGAAAGGAACAACAAAATATTTACGTTACACTGGACCCATGAATGAAGACCCAACGCAACAAAAACAAATAGGCAAAAACCAACTAAAATACCTGAAATCCAAAAGCTGAATCCCCACTTCCTCTTATCCCCAAACGGGGTGCCTGACTATTCAATTAGTAGTTTCAGATAACAAAAGCCATTCAATTAAAAAAGCTAGTTTTGATCTCAATATCAGAGCTCTTGACTTCCGCAAGTCTCCTTCCCCATGTAATTAGCTGAAGCACATGGAAGAAATGCAAGACCAAGTAGCGCAGGTAGTAAGCTCCACAAAGCAGGAAGAAGTTGATCACAGAGTCAGCCTAGGAACAGAGCAGCACCTATCTCAATGTCTTCTTCGACTGGATGAGGAGGCAGAGGTTGTTCTATGCAGAAAATGGATGCTCCTACACTTGTTTTTTAACAGCCAATGTTATTCTGGCTAAACTGGAAAGACATAAAAAGACACAAAAGTAGCTGCTCGTACAGGAAGTTGTAGCCTCAATTGAGCATGATTAGGCAACGGTCAACGGACATTTTTGTCATTTGGTACTTGCCTGATAGCGTGACATTGTTTTTGCTATATGCTAACATCCGTAAAGAACAGTGAGCGAGTGTAACGAAGATATATGAAGTGTTTATTTTCGAAATCAATGTTATATAAGTTAACATATTAATGTAAATAATTTTTATGTTAACGTGCACTAATGTGCTGTCGATCTCAAAAATAAATATCTCATGGACGTTCCTTACGTTTGGCTCATGAACCTATCAACATCACATAAAAGAACCACAGATATTGATATGGGACAAAGGTACAATAGGAGACGGGTATGGTGCTATGGCAAGTTTAAAAATTAAATATGTATTAAAATATAATTTGTTATATATTTTTAGGTATTTTAATTTAGTTCTTATATTAAAAACTTAATTATAATGACAAGTGTAGCTATATCAAACATGTCTTAAATGCAATTACAAATACCTTATTTTTATGAAAAAGTTAAATCTTTTTAGTGCAAAATAAAATATATACTTATAAGTTAAATAGTATATGTTTAACATTTACCTTACTTATAAAGTATTTGATAAAATAATTAATAATTAACGTGTGATATCAAAAGTAAGATATGCATAGTATTGCATACAGCCGTATTGGATATGGATATGGGGATACAATCTGTTTTGAAGATTCCGTGCTTTCATGCAGATGTAGGAACTGAGAGGAATGAGGGAGAATCTTGGAAGATGTTGCCAAGCTTTTACCTTGACAACCACTCCCTATTTCCAGTGGGCGAGTACTCCGTCCATTGGTGGCTAGGTTCACAGGGTAAGTAGTTTCCAACACGAATTCGTTTAAGTGTTCTTCAACGAAGTTTCGTGATGGACCCACATGGTAGCGACCATGGAATGCTTTATGGAGATATATCGGCTAGAGCAAGTAAGGCCACAAGAAACCAAGTTTTAGCTCAGAATTCACTTTACAATCACATGTATCGTGAACAGAATCAAGTTGCTGATTTTCTGTCAAATTTCGCTTTTGGTTTTATAGACCTACCCTACAACTTTTTCACATTTTACAACAGGATATCTCTGGTTGGGAAGTTTTTTTTATGCTCCTTCCCGAGCGTAAGGAACATTTGGGAATTGTTAGATTTTGAGATTAGTGATGCATACATACTTATGCTAACATGTATGCCACGATCTCAAAATTCGATGGTTCCCAGGTGTTCCTTACGTTCGGTTCATGGTCAGAGTGGAGCACATAAAACGCTTCCCTTTGGCTGCTTCTCCGTATTTTACTCAGTTAAGTTTTCTCTATCTTGTTAGATGAGGAGACTCTTTTTTGTTAGATGAGGAGATTGTCACCCTCTAATTTAGCCAGCTCACTCTACTTATACACAGATAATATATATTTATAAAATATGTTAAAACCAAATAGGGGCTGGGAGACTTATCATTAGTTTTCGTTTTGCTTACCAAACCACAATGTGGCAAATAAATTACAAGGTTATACATGGATTCCAATTTTTGGCATAGATTTAATATAACTGATATATTACAAGGAGTATCTCTCTCTCCTTGTTCCAACCCTTCCCTTTTCCTTCACCCTAACTGGCCCTACCCCTGCTCCACCCATGTGACCACCCTAGCCTTGGGCTTCCCTTGTTTGGGCCACAACCAAGTTCCCCCTCCTCCCTCCTCAACCCTGCTTCTTCCCTTCTCGCCATGCCAATGACCACCTCCCCCACTTCCTCTTCCTATGCTCCCGCCACCAATAATCAGCCCTTTCCATCAACTATGACCAGCCTTGCCAAGCCCCTCCTCCCTCCTCCTCTTTCCCCCATTTTCTCTCTCATCCTTACTACACTTGGAAACCACCCATGCTGCCCCATCACCACCTCCCCCTCATCTTCCTTTTCTCTTTCCGCCATCTCCAACCATCAGCCCTTCATCCTCCACCCACACCCACCCCAACCTGACTTCCTTCTTTCTTGTTGGGTGGTAGTAGTGCAAGCTTAGTTATAAAACCCATCTAATATTGCCACCAAAGATGAATTTTTCCCCTTTCAAACTTGTATTTGATAAAATATGAATCACCACTAGCCTTTAAGCGTGAACTGAGGAGTGATCAGCGATGAATAGTCCTTGCAATGTGCACATGTCATTGCTTGTTGAGTCCTCCAAGACACATGTAACCCTACTGGGCTAGTGGCATAGATCCCGATGTGAGAGAGAAGAGTGTCACCTTGATGTGGTAGAGGTTATCAGTTCGAGCTTGAATATCCCTAAACTCAATGTGACTTTTTTTCTATTATGACTTGCATCCCCATGATCTTATGATTGAATGAGAATAGATAAGAGGCTCATGTGATTGATGTGAAAGAGTAAGGATGACTATATTTGTAACACTCCGCTTTTTTATTACGTCTAACTTGAGGGGTTAGGGGTAATTAGATAATTTTTTAATAAGCCTAAGAGGGCTTCAGAAGTTGAAGCATCCTTATATGTGTAGAGCTCGAAGAAACGAGTGTAACAAATCGAAGAATGAGCAAAACGGAGGTCGGGACAGAAAGTTATGACATTGAGAAATATACAATATAAGCGGAACTCACTTGAAAAGAGTGGGATATATTGATTTAAGCGGTCTAGTATCAAATGACTTGTTGATATGAGTCTAATGGTACCAAGAACGAGCAAATCCAAGTCCGTGGTAGAAAGATACGCGTGTTTGACGATAAGCTTTAAAAAAATAAGAAAAGAAAAGGCGCCACGTGCAACGGACACGCATATGGTATGCACGATCGCAGTGCATGCACAACGCCATAGTTTTCATGGTGCCGGAGCCTATTTAAAGGCTTCAAATGTAGTTTTTCAAGACACGAACTTCGTTTTCTCCATTTCTGAGCGTTCTAAGTCCAATTTAGCCCATTTAAGAGACGTTCTTAACTAAATCGAGTGTGCTCTACGTAATGGAGGGGTCATTTCTTTAAGTTGGAGATTGTATGAGGAGAAAATGTCCCGAGATAAGAAGAGACTCTACACATCATCCTTGAGACAAGAAGAGACTCCGATTTATCCCGTTTAAGAGGCTCTTTTAAGTGAATCAGGTGTGTTCTAGGCAATGGGGGGGTTTGTTCTCTGAGTTGGTGACCGTATGAGGAGGAAATGCCCCGAGACAAGAATAGCCCTTGCCCATCGTCCTCAAGCACTAGAGAAAGAAAAATGGGTCAGGAACAAGACATGGTTTTGTCCACAGTTGTCGAGCCACAACGAGAGAAGCAATCAAGAGTAGGAGAGGCTCTGTCCTCTACCAAAGAGCCACCCAATAAAAGAGACATCCCCAAGCTAAGGGGAGGCTCCACCTATAGCTCATAAGCACGAAAGGAGAAAAATGTCTCTGAAAAGAGGATGTTCTGTCCATCACCTCCGAGCAAGGAAAGTAAGGAGTGTCTCCATGTGAAGGGATGCTATGTCCACCAATTGCAAATGTGATTCTGCCCGTCATCTTCAGACCTGAAAGGAGGACGCTCTAAAGAAACGAACAACTCTAAATGCCACCACTTTCGGTGTCTCCTATGAGTATATATTTCTTACCTTTTGTTTTAATATGAGTATAAGAATACATATGCATCTTAAGTAGTTAACTTCATATGTTAAATAACTTATATGTTTGCACATCTTAATTAGTGATAATAATATACTAACTAAGATGTATAATTTTCTATGATCTGATGTATTCTGATTAGAATTATTTTGTTATGCTTTATCCGATATGATTTGAAGTATCCTGCTATGCTTTGATCTATTATGTTATGATATGTGTTTAGATGTGACTAAATGTGACATGTCTCAATCTAGGATGGAACGAGATGCGTGAAGTGTTCGGTCTCGCTCTAGGGTAGAGCGAGATGTGTAAATATGTTATGTTCCGCTCTGTAGTAGAGCGAGATGTGTGATTTTGTTGATTTATTAACTTCTGCTTGACTCCGATAGATAACAAGTTTCAGTATGACTCCGATTGAATATCAGTATATACGTATTTTAATGTATATAATAGTCGTTAGGCATAACTACGTTAAGATCCGATCATATTGGAATAATATTGTAAATGTTATCCAATATATACGTAGGCAACCAACGGCAAGGCAATGTTGGCCTGATCCAAATTAATTATAATTATAAGTTTTATTCTGTTTTATACACGACAAATTATGAAGCTTCGTTGTGTGTATATGAAAGTTACAATCTACATATGGGGAAGCGTTGAAGCTCTGTAGTGCGTAGATGAACGTTGTACCTCTCGCACACAGATGATAATTCCTTGTTTGAGGAATAAAATTTTTTATTAGAGATTTTTTGGACCCCGACTCGGGTTGGGGCAATACAATTTTGTTGGGAGAAAACTTCAAGCTAATATGAAGCACATGGATACAACTTATTCCTTGGAATGAAATAAAATTATGAATGTGCTTTATCACTTGTGACCACTTTTCCACTTTTGGTAAGTAAGATTACAAGTTTCTTTTGAATTAAGTAAGTAGATTTGATAGTTGAGCTGGACCAGATTGGGGTCCAAAAATCCAATTGAGGAAGCGTGTGAGTGGATAGTTCCCCGACCTGTTGGTTTTGTCCACTCAATTTCCATGTTTTGACTTGTGCATCAGTTCATCTCCCTTAGCTACAAAAGTTTCCTCAAGCGGAAGCTTTATAATAGGACAAAAGATGTTGTCATTTTTATACTTGAATAATTAAAGAATTTGGATTACATCTAACATGTTGTCACTAGGGTTGGGCATTGGGTTAGGTTGATAGCCTTGATCCATACTTAAATTGGGTCAGGTCATAACTGAGCTTATTTATTAAACTAGTAGAAAATGTAAACCTTAACCTTACTTGGGTGATTGGGTTGAGTTGGGTATTCGGATAACCGTATTTTTTCTCTCAATTAAGTTTTTTTATTTACTTGGTATTTTATGTCTGATCTTTGCATGGCCAAACATAAAAAGAAGAGCAATTTACCAAAATAACCCCAAAAGATTACCTCCTCCCTTCCTCTTTGTAAGATCTCAAACTTTAAACCGGTTTAATTTTGATTTAATTTTGTGTTATAGTATGGTTTTGCTTATATTTGTCATTTTAACTTAATTTTGGCTTTAAGGGTTGGTAACAATAGTTTTAACAAGGTTTAATTTTATTTCTAGGGTTTTAATAGAAAACTTACTTTATCCTATTTTTAAGAATTTTATGGGAATTTGTTATAAATTAAGGGTGTGGACCCCACCATGGGGCCCCACGTCCACGTTTGGATGGTGAGTGTCCCACATGGCCTTAAACCTCAATTATTCAATTTTAATAAGTTTAAGAATTTTTAAACTCATTTTTAGCCTTAAAAGGAGCCTAATTAGCCACTTAGGGCATTATAATTGTATTTATAACCCAATAATTTATATTAATACCTCAACAACTTACTAAATAAGGAAAACCCTAGCTTATTTTTCAATTGGGAAAGGGCTATGCTAAGAGGCAAGGTGGTGCCCTAATCCCCATTGCCAAATAGGGAAATTCTATTTAAGTATGTTTTAAGTCATAATCTTCTAGATTTCCTCTTAATCTCTCTTATTCCCACTTTCTCCTAAATGGATTTTTGATTTATTTTATTAAAAATAGTATTTTAAATTTTGATTTCAAACCCTAAAAGAGCAAGTTTCATTTTTAATCAATGAAAATCATATATCTACTTGTTTTTAAGGTTATTTAAGCTTAATAGTCAAATTTAATTAAGTATTAATCAAAACCCAAAATTTGGGTAGGGATTCTTGAAGAGTAAAGCTTCAATTTCGACCCAAGAACTTCTTAAAGGTAAAGGGTTTTCATCTCATGTGGTTTTAAGCTTTGGATTTCATGTTTGAATGGTTAAAGTGAGTTCTTGCTTATTTATGTGTTTCAATGGTGGATTATTAAAACCATGTCATTCATGTTGGTTTTCTTGTGATTAAAGCTAAGAATGGTTAGATCGACTATGTTTTAGGTTTGTATTTTGATGCCATGAAGTTTTAGAGTGATTTGAGATTTTTTTTTATCATTTTTGGGTATTTTTAGTTTGATGTTCGTGAGGTGAAGATGAACAAGATTTTGGCATAAAGTGAACTTTAAGGGCGTTCGAACAGGTGTTCGAATGGCCTATGGGCCTAACGATCAAAAGGCCCAACTGGGCCTTTGAATGATCAAATGACATTTTTTGGTATTCTTATATATTTTGGTCATTTCTTGTTCTCTTTTTCATAAATCTAATTTCTTATGATTAGAATGAGTTATTATTACTTATAAATGTTGCTGAGATTGCATGAAGATCAACTAGGGATTGATGACTTAGTTCAAGCATGATTTAGAATATGTGTGGTTAATTTCAGCATAATATTCTATTTATCATAAGTTCATGTTTGATAACTACTTTATAATTTATTGATGTTGTCAATAGGTTTGACCATGAGGATGTACATGTATGCTTGTACATGTTATACTAATTATTGGTGAATCATATTTTTATGCTTTAGCTTAAGTATAATGATGTTTATTTTGCCTAAGTCTAGCATGATTTTATACTTGTCTTAGACTCATATTTCGATATTTTTACCATACTTGCATCATGATTTCAGTAAGGAAGGATTATGATAAAATCATGGATGTATGTATATAATATTAATTTTAGTTTGTTCCATAATTCACATGTCTTTACTTAGATTTGAATACTATCGTTTGGGTACACACTTGTGTAGATGTTGTGATGATTAATTTAATATAAATGGACCATGATTAATACATATGTGAACTGATTTAAACATGTATCTTGTATTTGAACTCAAAGCCACTTTTATCAACAGTAAAGAAGCAAGAATTGTAGATGAATTATTGCAATAGAGAGAGTTCAAGAAACAAGTAGATCTCTTCCAAAAAGCCTTCTTGTAGCCTATTATCAAATCTCCAGTTGAGCTCCATAAGTTAAATATTTGCCCAATTATAAGGAAATAAAAAGAGCCCCACTATGCTAAAGCTCTCAGCAAGTATATGCCTATCGAAAATTAATGCTAAAAAAAAGTTGAACTATTTAGATGGAAAACGGACAAAAATACAAGGACAAACTGATTCTGCGAATATCCCTCTGAAACTCAAAGATTACAAGTTGCCGTTTTCATTAATTTTGGAAAAAATAGGCAGTTTTGATAGGTGAGCCAGACCGGATTAATTTCAGAAAAAGGGTAAACCGGACCAGACCGGGTCTAAAATCCAGCCAAAATAATAAATCAATCATTAGGCGTGTTCAGACAAAGTCAGAAACATGGGGAGTTTCCATTTTAACGCGTCTCACTCGGTTTCACTTCTATGTGCCGTCAAAACACTTTCCTAAATATGATTTCTGAACTCATAATCTAACAAAAGTTGATGCAAATTCAGCAAAATTAGCGACTCAATTCATCAGCCAAATCTTTCTCTTCTGCCCATCAATTATCCAGCAACTTTTTTCAGATTATTTTTTTATGAAAACGTTTCTCAGACTTAACATATCTAAAAATTCGAATTTAGCAAGTAGGATTGAAGCGAATTGAGAGGTAAAAGGATGGAGTCGAGGGATCAGAGCTTACAGATTGTATGTGATGGTGGTGGAAGCAATTTTCAGTCTTTGGGACTCTGTTTCAGCAATTAAAAAGAAACTTCACAAGTACTCAAGAAGAACTTGGAAAAGATAAAGATAAAGATAAAGAGAGGCCAGACCACAAACTCCTGTAATATGCAATCTTCCACTGCATGGAAAAATAGAAGCTGGATCGTGTTCACATATGAATACTCATAACTTCATTTTCTATTTCTTCCTCTACCAAATCAACTAAGTAAGGTACACTCACCTGAAGCCCGAGTTGTATGAGATAACTCCAAAGAGGAGGATCACACTGCATCAGAGATTGAGAGAGGAAGAGGAAGAGAGAAAGGGAGTGATTTTTGGCGGAGGAGAAGAAGAAATTTCCCTCAACTTTCCAGTGATAGACCCGGCTGTAAGATTTTATTTTTATTTTGATAAGGACTTTAGCCTAGGACTGGTTTTCATGACCAAGCTAGGTGAGTAACCATGCTGAGGATGCCATATCACCTACAAATGGTGAGAGGGAAACTTAAAGAATTCGTTTTAACTGTTCTCATGTTTTCCCCACACGTCCACTGGTAATTTAATCTGGTTAAATCTAATTAAGAAAATATTTTTCTTTTCAAACAAAGAGAGGAAGAACCTAATGGGCTTCAGTATGGAAGCATTTTTTTTGCTCATTTTTTACAATGAGTCTAGCATAAGAAATGTAAGGAAGTTGTTGATATATAAAATCAAGAACGTAAATATTAGCACATGTTAATATAAAGGTTAATATGCTAAAGTGTGGGTTGTCATTTTTTTTGGATGGATGGCTCCATGCAGTCTTTATGCTAAGCTCATTGCTAGAAGGGAGCATAGAAAATGCTTCATTTGGGCATAACTCTTTAGAGTTACATATGAACTTGTGTCTCCAGCAAATGACTAGGTCTTCCTTACCTCATCTTTGATATCATATGATAAGCTTGTTATTCATACGATTATTGCATGCTCATTAAGTTTTGGGAATTAAATTGGGCTTAGATGAACCTTCCATGTTTAAATTAAGCTTAAATAAGGAAAGTAAATTTGAGTTTCACTTGGGATATGGAATGAGAAGTTATAGCACAATAAGTCCCCCAATGCCCGAACCCACTTCAACCTCCTTTTAGTCATTCTTCCCAATTACCTCGGCTGTTGCGATTTCGCCATTGTCACTAGATATTACCTTTGTTGCGTTTAATATCTAAGCAGTACTGTGATCCTAATTTGTTCTAAATAACAAGGTCTATATTGAAAAGAAAAATGCTTAAATAACGTCAAGCTTCACACGTGAAAAAGTTAATTTATTCCGCAAATACCATTCATTGGTGGGGCCTAGAAAAAATAGGCCCCTACTAACCAATTGTGTTTGTATGATGAAGTAATTTTAGAGTATTGACGTCAGTGTAGGGGAAGCCCGTCCACTTAATCAAGAAACATTGCACTCTAAAGATGATAAAAGGCATGAATGTTATGCAACATATAAGCAATTTTAATAAGGGCACGTGACCCATTAGGACTAAGTTTGATGCTTAATTACCATTAAGTCCTGATCATATTGACTAATAAGTAACTGAGTTATATGTAACTTTTAAAAATCTTAAAATACCCTTCTCTCTTTTCGCATTGAATTCCAAATTGAAGACTCCAACCGCCCAGAGACTGCATGCCATTTGCTCCTGACCAAAATGAAAGCTTCGGCAATTTGAAGCTTTGTTCCGACGATTTCATACTCCTGCGATCCATCACTTGCCGTCTTCCTCACTGATTTTTGCTGCTCCTAAGACCCCCACAGAGCTTTTCAATGGTGTCCACCTTCTCCTCCACCTCCTCGCTTTCTGCCTCCAACTAAGATGCCACTTCCATTTTACCCGGTACTTTACCTTCTGAAACCCCTCCTTGCTCATCTTTGACGAAGTGATTCGTTTATTTAGTCGATTTGGGGCTATTCTTTCTTGTAGTTTGAATTTGTTGCAGTTTGATTCGTTTTCTTTCATGCAATTTGGGGTTCTCTTCCTTGCCTTTTGAATTTCCAGTAATGTGGGGTTTCATAATTTGCAATTTGGAATTTCTCTTCCTTACTGTTTGAATTTCTTGCAACTTTGTGGGTTCATCTTTCGTGGTGTTTAATTTTCCAGAAATTTGCTTTTGTTCTGCAATTTTAGGTTTCTCAATAGTGCAGAATTTGTTTCATAAGTAGATTCTCTTTCCCCTGTAAAGAGTTTCTCTGATTTCTTCCTTTTCATAAATATTTTAGGCATTATGATACCTATTCATCTACAAAATTAGTGATGTTGGATGCTAATTTTTTTTCTACTGTTATTTTATTTACCGGTTTCACATATAACTACAAGGACTTATAATGTCTACTGGCCGATTTGAACTCCTTTTAATCATTATTACAACTATTTTGTTGATGTTGTTGTGCTTTTAATGTTGATTTAGCAGAAATGGTACTGCCATGTTGAGTTGGATATGAGTTAGATGATGAGATCACGAGCATTATCTCTTGTATTTTCTCCTTATATAAGTTTAATATAAATTTATTGTTCCATATATGTGTATAGAGTATAAATTTAATATTCCATATATATGTACAAAGTATAAATTTATTATTACATATATAAGGTCAAAGTATAAATTTACTATTCCATATGTGTACAGAGTATAAATTTACTGTTCCATATACAAGGTTAGAATATAAATTTATTATTCCTTATATAAGGGAGTATAAATTTGTTGTTCCATATATGTGTATAGAGTATAAATTTACTGTTTCATATATAAGGTTAGAGTATAAATTTATTATTCCATTTGTGTGTAAAGAGTATAAAATTTACTGTTTCATATATGTGTACATAGTATAAATTTATTATTCCATATATGTGTAGAGTATAAATTTATTGTTCTATATATAAGGTCAGATTATAAATTTATTATTCCATGTACGTGAACAGAGTTATAAATTTATTTTTCTATATACGAAATTAAAGTTGTAATTGAAGTTATAATTTTTTTGTTCCATTTACGGGGTTAGAGTATAAATTTATTTTTCTATATACGAAAATACAGTTTAATTTTGATGTTCCATATATGTGAACAGAGTATATATATACTGTTCTGTTCTGCGGTGGATGTAAACAACAAAATATATATTTACTGTTTTGTTCTTTGGTGGATGTAAATAACAGAGTATATATTTACTGTTCTGTTCTATAGTTGATGCAGGAACAACTTAGATGACTATCCAGAAGCATCTTGTGTGAATCAAATAGGGGAATGATTCAAGTGTAGAATCCAACTTGGTGTGAAAAGTGATTTTGTGTTGTAAAATGTATTTTGTAACACATGACTTCATGCTGAAATTGTTATAGCAACCATTTGCTAACACATATGGGGGTTATTAGCCCATCAGGAACCATTTTATTGGAAAGACTATTCAAAGCATTATCCTTTATTTCATTTACATTTTTTTTAGGAAAGTTTTTTTGTTGCTAGATTTGACTGGCTGCTAGTATTTTGGACTCTTCGTTGATTTGGGCTTTGCCCTCAGGTCACATCTTTAGTGTTGACTCTTCTCATTTGCCTATTTTACGTGTTAAACTCTGACTTCATTGCACCGTGTGTTGGACTAGAGAGCAGGGCAAGTGTGAACAATGCCACTAACATGTGGGCCGTGTTGCCCATTTCATTTTATGTTGTATATGAATCAAAGTTTTATAAAAGTCGGACATAAGCACGATAAAAGGGGTATTTTTGGTTTATTAGAGGTTAAATAGTGGGATAAGGACTTTTTAAGAATAAATAAAAACAAGAAATTTAAATTGAGGATTTCATTTTCGAAGAGGACTTAATGGGAAATAATGGCTATCTTAAGGTTCTGGTGAGAATTTTCTCTTTTAATAACTTTCTTTATCTGTTACTAAACCTTTAAAGCCCTATTTTCTTTTCTCATTGTCTTCCTCATATATATGTGTATTTGGCTGCCACCATGAGGTCGAGAATTGACCACCACCTCCCCCAAATTCATTTATTTTCTTTAGAAAATCAAAATTATCAATGTTTTGAAGAAAAGGAATTTACGATGCTAACCCTCTACGCAATGTATGTATTAGGCAGGGAAGTGACGTGGTATGAGGGGCCAAAAGGCAGGAGAATCACGTTAGGAAAATAGAGAGAGGAGGAGACTGTGGAAGTTGTGTATATAGTAGAAAAAATAAAAAAGTGGGTGGTCATGGTTCCTCATATTTAAGATGAAAATAACTCACTCACTGGATCAATTTCTCACTTAATGTCAAGAATTTGTTGCATTATTATATCATTCATTCTATAATATACATCACTTAATTAGCTGGACCAAAAACAATGTCTCCACAAGAAGTCTTATTGCATTCCCTCCAATATTTCAAGCGTAGGAATATAAGGACAAAGCTCACAATACCTCTTAGCCAGTGAGCTTCATCCTCAAATAAAGGGGCACGCTACATAACAAGCATACTATTTGGACATGGTGGGGGCTGGACGGTCCTCCATGGGGAACCTTTCCCAATTGTAAGTATGTCCAGTACATTCCATCTTCTAAATCATAGGTGCCCACCACTTTGACCTCCCCAGTGGAAGGCATATTATGGAGCTTCAATCTGTTGAAGTATACATGGGGTGTGGGTAATTGTAAAAACTTGTTGGTGGCTAGGTTGCAGATGCCATACCACCCACTGGGCGTTGCAACACATAACAAGTCATTTGTTGTGCTAAGTATAATGAACTCTCTTGTCATTGGGAAGATGTTTGGAGGTGTGAAGCTCCTCTCACAGTACCTTGTTGTTGCTAAGATGGCATATTTGGCCCTACTCAGGTGCAAGTTTATAAAGATGGGATTGACAATGAGAGCATAACAGCTCTTGCAAAGAGATTTGTATAGAGTGGCCGGCCAGCAGCGGAAGTAGTGGTGGGAGAGGTTGGTGCACAAAAAATCGAATCTTTAAACAAGATCTACACATACATGCAATTCTAATTACAATTAGCAATAACCATGCATATATTATTTAATCAAAGGAAGATATAATTAACATGGAATTAATACGTACTAACCTTTGGCTTGATCCAGCCCTAGCACGCCCTCCAAATCAGCCTTCTCGCACCAATAGCAAGATCAATAAGAAAGAGATTAAAACAATACCTTTTTGTGACGATTCCTCTCAAACCCTTGCTTGGAGTGAAGGAATTCTCAGCTCAACAGCCCCTTATCTTCAACCCTTCTACAACCTCCTCTTCTCAGCAAAGAAGGAGAGAATCACCTTGATTAAACTCCACGCAGGCTGCACACAATCACAAAAGAGAGAGGGGCAGACTGGTTTTGGAAGAAGAGAGAGCAATGGAGAGGGGCGACCCAAATGAGAGAGGGGAGAGATGAATGGAGAGAGTCCAATCTGATTCTCAAAATCAGATCCAAAATATGGGGGATGCCCCATTCAAGTTAAGGGAATAAGGGAGGAATATTCTCCCTTATTCTCTCCCTCTCATAAAATACCTTTCTTTCTATAAACGGCGGGTTTGAATCAAATGGGCTGAGATTACATGGGCTTGAGTGCTTAATTCCAACGGGTTTAACATAGAGGCTCGATCACAACGAGAGCAGGTTCTGTCACACAGAGCCCGCAGAGGCCTGGACCCCCTGCACACGGCCAAGCCCGCGACAGGGTCGACCTCTCGCTAATAACGCCGGTCCCACCCTCAACACATAATTCACGCGTCTGGGCCCCACAATATGTATATGCACACCTAGATGTATGTCTAGTGTGCGTGTGTGACATATGTGGGTCCCACTCAAATTATGTGTAACGAAGGTACCAGTGGGGTCAGCGCGACCGCCCCCACCACCCATGGACCCCGTGACCCATACCGGCTCACCCGGACCGCAACACTGTTGGACCAAACTGGGCCCGAGCCCATACCATGGTCCATCAATTTGAACCTATGCAAGACCTTCACTGGAAGCCAACCCAATATATCCACCAGCATGTGCTCAGGGACTTCTACGGTGGCATGCTTACTTCCCTTGGTGATCAAGTTGCCCATTGGAGAATGCACAATCTTTGCTCCCAGGGATGCGATTCCAGTATGGTAAGAGAGAGAAAAAATGCTACTTCTGGAAGATAGTTGGTGGTATGGTGATCAATCTTGGCCCCAAATAAGTAATGAATAATCGGATGAAAAGGCTGCAATAACCTTTGGAAAAACACAAAATAGCCATAAAAAAATTCCTTAACAGAGAGATAGACAGTCATCATGTTATCTAATGTTCAAAATCAATATGGCTATCGGTTTACATCAAGCAGGGATAATTGACAATTATATATGACAGCTAAATTAGAATACTACCTTTGTAAGGAACCTATTTATTTTTTCAAAAAGACATCGAAAAAAAAAAGAATCAAGTTCATCAAGGAATTTGAAGCTCACTCTATTAAGGAATATTCCCAAATCATAATTAATAATTTCTCAAGAAGGAAACCTCATAATATTTCCTAGTAAACCATGCAAAATTACCTTATCACGAAAGTTAAATTTTTTTTGCAAATAAATATTGATCTAAAGAAGGAAAATCTTTCTATGCATAGTCCTTGGCCAGTTCTATCACCCATGAAACGAGTAGAAACCCTGGAAGGCAGTATCGATACAGATGATAGTATCGATGATTTTGGATACGGGTACGCATAGATGATATGCTTAGTATGCTTCAAAACGAACATAAACCCTTTTATAAATATAAAAAATATTATAACTAATAATATATCATTATAATACTTATTTTAGAGCATAATAAGATCATATAATACCATATCAACTGATATGGATACTCTAAAATTAGTTCATTTTAAACCATATGCTATTATGCTCTCCGTCCGATACAAATTATTGCTCATTCTTTCCCATGTTAAGTGCTATAAAATTAGTTTATTTTAAAAACAAATAATATGTTTAATATGAGTCACAATTATATGTTTAAATAAATATATATTTGTGGAGAACTATATGTAAAAAAATAATTATGTAAATTGTATGGACCTACCTGTATTGATCTCATATAACTTTAAAAATATTATTTTTAATATAACAAAAACTTAAAATTTCAAAGAAGTTGGGTTTGAATTGTGTTTTTGTTTTTAAGAAAAAAAATTTATTTTTTTTAAAAAAGTATTTTTTAAAATTTTAAAATAAAAAATTATTTTTTAAATAGCATATCAATACGTATCAGCCATATTGATACGATACAGCGAATATATATCGACATTTGGTGTGAGGGGCGTACCACCCCTCGTACCCGTATCGGTCTCTACCAATACAGATACGTATTGGTCGATACGGGGCGGTATCCACCGATACAGCCTTCCATGGTAGAAACACAAAAATTGTTAGGATGATGAAGTACCTAGAGAAGGATACCTTGTTAGTGTTACCCTAGTTATTATCCATTTTTATGACACACTATGTATAATTTATTTAGTGAGTGTAAAATTAAGATGAAGACTTCAAAAGATAAACTCCAATTGAAGACTCAAGCCCAAGAAGATAAAATAAGCTCAAGAAGCCCGTGAAGAAAATGAGATACAAAAGTTCAAGCCCAAAGTAGATAAGGAACAAGCTTCAAGAAGCCCACAAAGAAAACAAGAGATAAAGGCTCAAGCCCAAAATGGACAAGGGACAAACATCAAGACAAAAAGCCCAAGAATTGATCAAGGACACTTGAGTCTAGTCTACTTGGCCCGAAAGATAAGTCATTGGGCTTTAAAATTGGTCAAAGAAAAAGCTCATCCAACTTATGAAAGGAAAAGATGCATATACCAAAATATAGACTCAAACTAAGACCTAAACATAAACCCAACTTGAAATCCCTCAACTATAAATACCTCTTAGGTGAAGTTGAAATCACCTCTTATTCCCTTATCTTTTGACTTTGGTTCTCATAGTTAAATTATGAGGAGATAGTCATAAGAGTGTCCCAAGTTTTCTTTCCCTTGTAAGAACAAAGTTTAAAAAACTTTTGATCAAGATTTTGGGAAAGAACTAGGGATTTCTTATATTTAGTTTCATATGCCCTATAGAAAAATCATGAGCTTTCTTTAAAAAATGATAAGAAGAGATTCAAGACTACTTGAAATTGGTTTCTTAGATCAAATAGGTACATCCTTTAGAAACTCATATTCCTCTATCCAAATAGCCTCAACAATTTTGAAGCAGCGATTTAAATCTAAGGATGGGCAATGGAAGGCCGCCAAATGATTGAAGCATGAGTTCAAGCAAAGGTGTAGGATTTTCAATCCTTACAATGAGTGTTAGTGATCTAAACCTTATTTTACTTTTGAGAGAGTAAGGTAAACCAAGGGGTTGAAACACTTAGTAAGAGAGAAACATGTTTGGGTATAATCCCTGGAGAGTTAGGAGTAACTCTAGGTGATTGTAGATTCACTCAAAGTTGTGTAACAGTTACCGGTGAGCCTAAGAAAACCATTTGTTGTATATGGTTAAGGGTGAGCTTGAAACCCTCACTTAGTAGAAAGCAAGGTGCCTTGGATTTGGGGCTTCAAGAGTGTGGATGTAGGCATCATCCAGTTTTTGGCTTTTGAACTACATTATAAATCTCTTGTGTGCATTGTGTTGGCTCTTGATTGTTTTTCTATCATGGATAATCACCATTAAGCCACATAAGTTGAAGTCACTTACTCACCGCACAATGTGTTTGTTAACTTCAGATATATTATACTTTTATGTGCTTTAAGATGAAATATCCTTGTGGACTGACTTTCCCTTGCTTATTATCGAAATAAAAATTGCTTAAGTTTAAAAGTTTTGAGCAGTGTCCTTAGTAGGAAGCAGACTTTCATACCTTCCTAAGACTCCTATGTAGAAATATCATGTACAGAAAACCAAAGCAATACTAACCAACATAAGTGAGAGGGGAAAACCAAACAAAAAATAAGATGATTAGTGGGAGGAGGTGAAATTTATGATGTTGTCTAACATTACAAGAGGAGGAATATGAAAAAGAAAATGAGATGATTGTGATTTAATTGCACATAATAAAGCTTTTTAGGTAGGATTTGGGCAAATCCAAAACTACCACTTTGTACTCCAACTACCTCTTAGACCCAAATAAATTGGTCTACATGTTACATAGTTATTTGTCCACCTACTAATTAATCAAGTGGCGTAGAACAGGGGTTACACCTTATATTCTATAACGTGTGAACATAGATGAACTTTTTTTTATTACAAGGAGTAGCCTTTTAAAGCACTATAACGCACTGCCAATTTCCTCGAGTATGTACAAGGCCACCCATCATATAAGCCAAGTAAATCGAGATACAATCCTCGGTGAGTGGCTGTTATATTCCTAATTAGACTTTGTTCCAAATTAGACTACTTATTTTAAAGCACTGTAACACATTGCCAATTTCCCTGTGCAGAAACGACCCTCATCTACCAATGGTGTAGACCAAGGGGGTCTACACAAGAATAATAAAGAAAAAAGGAAGAGAAGAGGAGGATGAGGACAAAAAATTAAATAAAACTAACTTGAATTGTATTATCTTATTCATAATAGGTTGTGCATTACAATTTATAGAAGATTAAATAGCATTTCTACTGAAATAAGGTAAGCAAGACTAATCCTAGCTAAATTAGTAAATAGACTAATCTAGAAAAGTAAAATAAGCAGTCTAATTAGGGTTAAGGTTAAGATGGAGCAGGGCGGGACAAAAGGGAAGAGGCCGATTGGCGAGAGAAAGTAGAACGACTGAGCTGAGTTAATTTCTCCTCACATACATGAGCTATACACATAATTTGTGTCAAAGAGATGCATTGGAAAGTTTGCAATCCAACCTTAATATGAGGCTTAAGACTGGCTTCAAAGACATTGATAAGCGCATGCTCAGGCCATCCTTGCACACAATTCACCAAGCACTCAAACTCAACTTGATAATCTTGGATAGAACCTCATTATCGAATCTGAGGCAACAAGCTATTAAAATTTTAGAATGGCGTTTGGCCGAAATGGATGAGAAGAGCATGCTCGAACTCAAGCCAATTAGCATCCTATTGTTGAGCAAGGAACTGGTCGACCCAACTCATAGCACAACCCTTCATATATAGAGAGGCTAATTCACACTGTTCGTGAGCTAGAGTGCGATGGAAATGGAAGAAATGCTTCGTCCGTGAAACCCATTCATTTGGGTCATCGTCGTTAAAGACTGGAAAGGTGACGCGAATCATGCAAGCCTGAATAGCTAGGTTATGGTCCGGAAGAGTAGCTCCATAAGGGTAGTCTACGTGGTCACAACAATGACCATGAGGGTGACCTACGCAGTCAAGGTAGTCTGTCTCCTCAATAAAGGCATCAACGACATCTGGTTAATCATCGCGCGAGGTGGAACCCAAAGGATAAGGGGCTGACACAGCATGAGAGGGACCATGAGCATGCAACACAGGGCATAGTGGCAAATTTGAAGAGGAAGGAGGGGCCATCCGAGGGTATGGGTCATAAAACCCATGCTCATGACAAATTGGACCAAACAAGGATTGTCGGTCCATATACTAACTTCTGGAATTACTTCATCGATTGACAGTGAGTGCAGAGTGACAAACCTGGCCAGCTAGTTTGGAGTAGTACCGGGGGAAATGGTTGTCCAATGGTGGCACACTCGATGACTGACAAGGACGACACGACTAGAAGCAGAGGTGTGGTGTGCTAGTCAATAGCGGGGGCAGAGTCTACGGAGTGAAGCGGCAGATCTAGGCAGAAGCACTAGGTGGAGCTACAAAGGCCAAGTGTGAGTGGATCAGCGGCAATGTTGTGGTAGACAAAGACCAAGAGATGATCGGCAGAAGGGGGGAAGCTCTGGAGTGGCCAAAGGTCAAGGCGATGGCTGGATCTGGAGCTGGCGGAGGAGGGACCAACCATCGGGGCAGACAGTGACGAGATAGGGAAACCAGCCTAGTTTTGGGCAGAGACTCCTAGCGGAATGGAGGCAGCAACCGGAATAGTGGGTAGTGGAAGCTCTACTGTGTATCTTGTGGTGGCCAAGGCCAAGAACGATGCCAACAAAAGAGAAGATGGCAAAAAGGTGGTGACTTGGCTGAACGACAAAGTTCAAGTGAAGGGGGAAAGGAAACCGAAAGAAAGAGAAGCGCCATTGATGTATGGGGCCAAAACTGCTAGCAGATCCTGGATCAGGGTGTCCGTCAGTGAGGTGAAATCGGTCGGTAGCTGAGAGGAAACAAACAATGGCAGGAAGGGCACGACGAACTGTGAAAAAGGGCCCATCAGTCTAGCGAGGGCGGCAGAATCGACTGGTGACAACATGGATGCGACTGGCGGCAGAGAAGATTCAAGTCGGGTGGCAAGTGTCGCAGAGGATGAAGCATCAAAAGGCATCGACAAATGCGTCAGAAGCACATGAACAACATCTCAACTGAGGAGATGGAGCTCATAACATCATCGAAGCACCCTGCAGTGTCTGCATTATGCACATCAAAATGGCAGTTGTGCTCGTCGCTGGAGGTAGTAACGGCAGTCTTCACGTCAGTAAGCTCTGAAACTACTGATTGTATTTGATTTTCTAATTGTTGAGTGCGGGCATGAAGGAAAGCGAGGGAAGAGTCAGCGATGGGCATATCATGAAGGCTAGAAGAATATGCTGCCATGAGGGGTGGCTTAACACCGGGTGGCAAACTTTTTCGGTGCAGCTAAATCATGATGGAAGGAGCGTGGGAGGGTTGGTAATAGGGAGCAGAAATGACCCTCAGCTACCAATAGTGTAGCCCAAGGGGGTGTACACAAGAATAATAAAGAGAAAGGGAAGGGAGAGAAGTATCAAGGCAGCAAATTAAATAAAAATAACCTAAATTGTATTATCTCCTTCATAATAGGTTGTGCATTACAATTTATAGAGGATTGAAGTAGCATTCCAACTGAAATAAGGTAAGCAAGACTAATCTAGGAAAATAAAAGAAGCAGTCTAATTAGGAACATAACATTCCACCATGCTCCACATCGCCTTCTCCTCAAGGCGACCAATCAGGATATCACTGAAAGAATTCATCCTCTTGTATCCAAGTAGCATCCTTTGGAGAACGGTGTAGCCAAGCAATAAGAACCTCTGAAACAACATGTCCACGATGACAAACATGTCATTCAAAAATTGCATGAGGCGTTGGAAGGGCTGGATCAGAAGAAATTAGTAGCAAAATCAACGGTGGTATAGATGAAGGATCACCAACAAAATTTTAAAGACAAGAAGCATGAAACACCAAGTGAATCTATGCCTCTGGGGGAAACTGGAGATAATAAGCAACCTTGCCAATTTGCTCTAGAATTGGATAAGGACCATGAAATCGATGAGTGAGTTTCTCCTTATATGGTTTATGAACTGAAGTATGTCAATAAGGCTAGTGACAAAGATAAACAAGATCACCAACTTCAAACTCGCAATCTACATGGCATTTATCATAAACTTGGCGCATACGGTTTTGGGAATCTGCTAGGTTAAGATGATGCTAGTGCAAAACCTCATCACGAGTTTACAGAGTAGTATCTATGACATCAATAGAAGCATGAAGTGGCACATAATGGAGCAATGTAGGAGGCGGGCGGCCATAGACAATCTAAAAGAAGGTATAACCCACGACAGTATGGTAAGCGGTGTTATAAGACAATTCCGCCCAAGGAAGGAATGATAGCCATGTTCGAGGCCGATCACCTGAAAAACATCTTAAATATTACTCGAGGTAACAGTTTACCACTTTAGATTGCCCATCCGTATAAAAATGATAGGCGAAACTCATGTGAAAAGAGGTGCCTTGGAGTAGGAAAACTCTTGTCTGAATGCGGATAAAAATACTTTATCATGATCACAAACAATAGCCTTAGGCACCCCATGAAGATGAGCAATGTCGCGCATGAAAATCTCAGCAACAGTTGTGGTAGTGAGTGCCAAAATATGTGCATACTTGGATAGTCTATCTATTATCTTCGTCGTAGTGGATAGACTATCCAAGTATGCACATTTTTTGGCACTCTCTCACCTCTATACTGCCACGACTGTTGCTAAGGTTTTTATGCGTGACATTGCTCATCTTCATGGGATACCTAAGACTATTATTTTCGTTTGTGATGAGGTATTCTTATCCACATTCTAGCATGAGTTTTTTTGCCTCCAAAGCACCTCTTTTACATGAGTTCCGCATATCATCTACATACGGATGGGCATTCTAAAGTGGTAAACTGTTGCCTCGAGCAATATTACAATATTTTTTAGGTGATCGGCCTCAGAATAGCTATCATTTCTTCCTTAGGCATAATGGACTTATAACACCGCTTACCATATTGTCGCGGGTTATACCCCCTTTCAGCTTGTCTATGGCCACCCACCTCCTACATTACTCTATTATATGCCACTTCATGCTTCTGTTGAAGTTGTGGATACTATTCTTCAAACTCGTGATGAGGTTTTGCACCAACTTTGTCATAACCTAGCATATTCTCAGAACCGTATGAGCCAAGTTTATGATAAACGTCATGTGGATCGCGAGTTTGAAGTTGGTGATCTTATTTATCTTTGTTGTCAGCCTTATCGACAGACTTCAGTTCATAAATCATCTAAAGAGAAACTGACTTATTGTTTTCATGGTCCTTATCCAATTATAGAGCAGATTGACAAGGTTGCTTATCGTCTCTAGTTTCCCCCGACGGCACAAATTCACCCAGTGTTTTACATTTCTGGTCTTCAAAAATTTGTTGGTGATCCTTCATCTATTCCATTGTCGATTCTGCTACTGATTTCTTCTGATATGGCCCTTCCAACGCCTCATGTTATTTTGGAACAATAACATGTTCGCCATCATAGACATGTTGTTTCAGAGGTTCTTATTGCTTGGTTACATTGTTCTCTAGATGATGCTACTTGGATACAAGAGGATGAATTCCTTCAGTGATATCTTGGTTGGTCGCCTTGAGGACAAGGTGATGCAGAGTGAAATGTTTTGTTCCTAATTAGATTGCTTATTTTACTTTCCTAGATTAGTCTATTCCCCAATTTCGCTAGGATTAGTCTTGCTTACCTTATTTCAGTATGAATGCTACTTTGATCTTCTATAAATTGTAATGCACAACCTATTATGAATTAGATAATACAGTTCATGTTATTTTTATTTAATTTTCTACCCTCATCCTTCTCTTCTCTTCCCATTTTCTTTATTATTCCTATATATGTAGACCCCCTTGGTCTACACCAGTGGCCAACATAATGGGTTTGAACTCATGGCCTCCGCTTCCTGAAGCGTGTACCATCCATCCTACCAACACCCTGCCAATTGAGACTAGCAAATGTGTATGCCCCTTATTGGGTGATACAATGGAGAAAATGTTGTTGCCTATACCATAAAAATGGGTAACAAAACAAAAATGTCATGACCTAGATTTAAAAACAAATTAATAGCAAATGCAATAAATCATGAAGAAATGTTTTTTTCTTTAAATGCAAAACAAATGTTTGATTAAATACTCAAGTTATGATAACTGGGGTTAACAAATACAAATATCAAAATATACGATATTATTACACGTCTTTAATATTCATAATTAGCAAACTATCCATCTAAGTACAAGTCAATCATCCATCTAAAAATAAATAATTAAGTTCTTTTTCATGCCATTAATACAAGTAAGTCTTCCATATCCAACATTGTTCGAACAACAATGGAACATCTCCTTCCTCAAGAAGAGAGTTTCCAAAATAATAACAAGACTATTAATATATATTAAGATCGGGCCAATATCATCAATAATTAAAATGTTAGTTACCTACATACTTTTAGATAATGTCTTTAATGTTATTGCTAATAAGATTAGATTCACATATAGTTCTTCTGCCTAGTAACAAATAATAATATTATACATGCAATACTTAAAAGTATTTTCAACCAATATACATCTTATGAAAATCCTTTAATGGTTTCACTCGTTCCATTTTAACAAATAATGTCAAACAACTTCATTAATTATCTCACAAATACTTGTTTAATAATTAAAAACCCCTCTAATCCCATAAATATATAAACACATGTGATAAAACCCATCATGGATCATCCTTGAAAGGCAGTGACCAAAGAATCTACTAAGAAGTGTCACAACCCAACCTAGCCCCCCTAGGGACCTCGCCAAAGTGGAAGGATTAGGCCCACAACTTCCCCTAAAAAGAAGTGGTGGTAAACACCAACTAAGAAAGATGTCAATGAACATAAACTATGTGTACACTAAGTGATCCTATTAAGATCGACTATGATCATGGATTATATAAAGCTCCCACCAACAGGGAGGTCCAACGCATGGCCAAATTAAAAACCCACCAGAGAGCTATGACTCAGTGTAACTATCATGAACCCTATCAATGCCTATCAAATGAGAAAGGACTCAAAATAACCATCCCAAAGCCTATAAGCAAGGTTGGTTATGGACATCTGTCGTCTAACGTCTAGTTGTATCTAAGTTGTTTGTGGCCATGTCTAGCCAAATTTATTTGTGCACTAATTTTTGGACATGTCCATGGATGAAGACCTTAGTCGGCCATTTGTCCAAGGTTCGGTTAAGGTTTAAATGCAATTTGTATTCTTACATAAATGACATTTTTTGTTTCTCCATAACTACCCTAAAGCATCATTTTCTTATATTTGAGTTCTTAATAATTTAAAGAAAATCATGTTAATATTACATTTGAGTTCTTCATTAGAGTTAATTACTAAATATATGCACAAGAAGTTCAATACTAATACTATTTTAAACAAATAAGATGGCATGTATAAGTCTAAATTTACCTAAACCAAAGATTTCTACCTCAGTTGCCCTACTTAGTCATAGTTGTAGACAACCCTCTTGTCCTCTCCAACTACCTCAATCTTCATCCAATCTCCCAAGAGGCTACCTCCACTAACAATGGTTGTGTTTGCTAAATAAGAGGCTTCATCTACATACAAATTGTCCACAGACAAATTGTTAGTGGACACAGACACAAATTAGACTTATCGACTATTTGGTTGAGAATTAGCCCTACCTATACCATCAGTTCATTAACCAATATGAGTTGTGAGGTCAAGTCCCCTGTTTACTTCATAAATTAGTCGTAGACCTCTTTAAAAATATTTTAGTTTTTATCTTGATTAAGTATTCTTGCCTAATTTAAAGTTATCTAGTCACTTGTGATTAATCATAATTAATCTCAACCTAGTATTAAGTTACTAACACAACACCAATTATATGTATCAAAGTAAATAAGTTAACATAAATAATATAGGCCCACACAAGTCCCAACGGACAACATTATCATGGTCAAAACACAATTATGGATTGACAAATGACAAATTACATCTCCACCACAAAATAGTTCATATGCACCATACTAAATGCACATACTAGAGTGGAAATCTTATTTATTATGTTGCAAATGCATGTACTAAATTGCCTAAAAACCTAAAATAAGAGTTTTACCCCTATGTTTTTAATTATATACTATGATACATGACCTTTGAAAGTCTTTGTATCACCTCTTGTAGGGGTGTAAACGGCGTCCGTTTGTCCGGTGTCCGTCCGCGTCCGCGTCCGTCCACACTAAAATGGACAACATTGATTTTTGTCCGTCCTAAATACAGACGGACATGGACAAAGGTTAGCCGTGTCCGCAGCCGTCCGTGTCCGCCAATTATATATTTTATTATTTTTATTTTTACTTTATACTAAATTACTAACCTATGTCACATAGTTAATTTTCACAATAAGATTGTAAAAAATACATATTATACTCTCACATGTCTTTTATAACATCATTATTTATTTATTTTTTAGATTAGACTATCTTACTATTATTATAACTTATTTTTTAATTATTTTTTTATTAAGCACCCTTAATTTAATAACAAAAGACTTTCACCTTCATTTCGTCCGTGTCCGTCCGTTTTTGTCCGTGTCCGTCATGGACAAATACGGACGGACAAACACTTGGTCCGTATAAAAACGGACGGCTGCAGACATGCCTTGTCCGCGTCCGCGTCCGTCCGTTTACACCCCTAACCTCTTGGTCATCGCCCTCTCACTAGAAGGTAATTACTATTATTAAACAATGTCTTAACTCTACTCCAATTAAGGATATTTATTGATAGGAAAACAAGTGATATCGCCCCCAATGGTATTATGGTAATTCTTCCACATGGGATACAAGCCTCTCTGGGTCATATCAGTCACCACAATCTCCTTTCTTGGATTTCAAGTTTACGTCATCTTGAGATGTTCGACTCTCTAATTGACATGTGATCACTTGAATATGGGTCTATTCAGTCATAAGGGTAATTTTTTTGGCATTTTATGGAGAATTTTGGAACCAACCTTGGTACACACGTTAGACTAGGGGTCCATTTGTTTGGTCTAATTCAGACCTAAATCTGAATAAGTTGGTGAAAAGTCATTTTTAAGTGGCTTTTCAGTGCATTTGTTTAGGTCTAAATTGAATTGCTGAATCAGTCGTTGAATCAGATGTACGTTCAAAAAGTCGAATCAACGGTCAGACAAATTTCGTTCACTTATTGCCTCTAAAAACCCATACGCGACCCCGACCTTCATCTCTCCTCTCCCAGCGGCGGAACTCCTGCCTCTGCTTCCCGTCGGCCTCTGCTCCTACCATCTGCTTTCTCGGAGTCGCAGAGAAATTCACAAGGCTTTTCCTTCCTTCCTTCCTCTTCCACAAGACAACGACGACCACCACGTCCCCACAACACGCCCACTTTGCTCCTATGAGTCTTCTCTACCTATTCCCTTCTCCTCTTTCTCTCTCCTTCTTCAATGCTTTTCCTCTTTCAATTTCTCTACTTCCTAACTCTTTTTCTTCCCGAACTACTTTTTTGTTATTTTTTTCATAAAAAATTCGAGAACGATAGAGCAATTTGATTTTATTTTAAAGTGCGGCATTGCCCAAGCGGAAGTAAGCATTTGAAAGATATAATTGATAAGTCTCGGAATTGGATAAGTTTGCGTTGAATGTTATTGTCTTGCCAACTAATTTTTTCACTCTTATGATGTCTACAATTACCAATTGCTTGCTGTCCTTCTGGTATGACTTTTCCAGTATTTGCTAGTTGTTGCTCTTTGAATGTAAGGCTATTCATTGGAATTGCAGCGACAGTGGAGTCGTGTTATATGCTGCCACTTGAGCTTCCTCTGATTGTCATGTTCACTTTACGTCTTTGAATTTGCTATATAGTTGACTGACAATCGTGGTAGTCAATTTACAGTTATAAAGTCAAGGTTTATTTATGAATTTCCCCAAACGTATAAGCATCATAAAGTAGCCTAAAAAGTTTAGGGAAAAAAACCTCAAAAGTTGGGAAGCACAATCTAAAGTGCCGATCATTTTTTTTTTATATACAACAAGAATCTATGCATTTCATTATAGAAGCAAACAAATAATAAAAATGGCTCCCCTAACAATTTTAAATAGACAAGTCCATCTTACAAATTGGTGAGAAAAATTGTTTACCAACTATATAGGGTCGAGCACACTGATTCTACTTGGGCAATGATCGGTCGTTGATTTACGAGTTTTTTTCTCTTGTGGGTGTTTGGCAGTTGAAGGGTCGGTTTATGTGAAGCTAGAGGAGTTACTGGTGGAGAAGACATGGCTGGAAATACTGCCGGGGCAGCTTCAGAAGCCTTATGTGAAGAATCTGTGTAGGACGTGATTATTGGGCAGGTAAATGCAGCCTTCCAAAGTCCAGCCTTTTGTGCTGAACATTGTATATGTGATGTTTATATCTATGTAAGTGAGAATGCATATTTTAATATCCTTGTTGACAATATAAGATGCTAATAGACGACTTAAATTCCTAGAAGTGGCTATGAGAAGTAGCATAGATGATATTGTAGGAGGTAATTACAGTGTAGGAGTGGAAGTTATGTCGCTTTGTGTAAATACATTAACGATAAATTATATTTATACCCTTAGATTTTTATTAAAACTAGACATATAACCCCCTCATCTATCAAATTACATACAAACTACCTAACCTTTGTTAATATAAGATTAACCTTTCAAAAATCTTTACTTACCCTGTTAATTTTTTACAAAGATAAAAATATGTAATTTATATGCTACTCTTGTTTTCTCATCACTGTCAATGTGGAAACCAACCTGCCTCACCAGTGTGGACACCAACCCTACCACTGTCTCCCATGCATGAATCACAACCTTCCTATTGCCCCACTGAAGACCTTGAGGGGACAGCAGCTCCTCAGCCACACATCACTAGTACCATCTTCGTCCACACCTCCCCATGGTCGTGGCGTCCTTGTCATCTTAGTTGAGATGTGAGGCAAGGTTTTGTGTTTTAGGGTTGAAGGAGCTCCAAAGTGGCAAGCCGGTACCAAGGAAGAGTTGAAAAAGAGAGTAGTGAATGAGTTGGGTATTTTTGTCTTTGGGATAAGCAAAGGAAATAAATAAAGATTTTAAAATATAAGGGGCCTATGTTGTCAAGATGGGGTTAAAAAATAGAGTGATGAATAGGATGGGTATTTTTCTTCTTTAAAAAAAGCCAAGGATGTAAGTGTAGATTTTGAAAAGAAGAAGGTCCATGTTTATTTTTGACAAAGGTAAGGGGTATAAAGGTAGATTTTGAAAGGCAAGAAGGTCTATGTCATAATTTTGGCAAAGGTCAAGGGGTGTAAGGATAGATTTTAAAAAGTGAAGAGGTTTGTGTCTAGTTTTGAAAAAAGTCAAAGAGCTATACGTCCAGTTTTGAAAAGGTGACAATGTTCATGTTAAGTTTTTCTAAAAAATAATGAGTGTAAATATAATTTTTTGAAGATTTAGGGGGATACATCTAATTTTGACAAAAGAGGAAGTGCAAATATAATTAATATAATTTACCTTAAATTATTTCGAGCAGAGAAATTCTATTTTAAAAATCAAAGATATCTGAACATTGTATATCAATAAATTAAAATTTATTTATTAAATTATTAATTGTTAGATTTATACAATTCAGTTTGTCTTAAATACTAACCTGGCCTTGTTGGATCACCCTCGCTTCGGCACCACTGTGGCCCCCTTGCAAGCCAGTTTCCAAGTCAGGGCCAACCTCATGGCTCTGTCGTTTTCCCTGCATGGCCAAGTGAAATTGCGTTTCAAGCTCAATTATGTTCACAATTTGCACTATCTAACGGCGTTAGATGCCTCATATTAATTCATTTTCACTCTCCCATCCTCCGCATTATGCTGTGTATAAACTATGCAACGAGTTGCAGAGATGCAAGAACAGTCGGAATCTATCATAGATGGCAGACGTTTCGCCGGCAAGTGAAGTTCAAAATGTATTGTTACTATTGTATAAGAAGATTGGGATATGAATTTGCTAATCAAATCAAAAGTTGGCTAACTGGGCAGTCTGCTGCAACTAACAGAACTAATAGCAGAGGAATCAGCATCTACATCGGAAGATAATGAGGAGTTTTTTCTCCAGATTCAACAAAAAGTGCATGCGGTAGAATCATCAAAAAAAGGTGAAGACTGCACACAATGGCATTCATTCTTGATTCTTGGCACCTTGCAAGCATGAAGTTGAAAGAGGATAGAAACAGTGGAGATAAATGTAGGGTGCAGAAAAACTGACGGAGCTCAGAAACTCCCTAAAGAGGAATGAAGGGCCTAAGGAAGGATAGTTCCCTAAAACTCCTCTACTGAACATTGAATACAGAAAGTTAAAGAAAAATAAACGATGAATGAGTTTACTGACCTGCATATTAGCTGATCTTTTCAACAAAGGAGAGAAGAAGAACTGGCACCCACGATTTGGAAACAGAGTTCCTCTGTTTCAGCTGTGCAGTGTGTAGAAATGGAACTAGAAGAAGAGTAGAAATGGTGAGGAGGCAGGTCAGGCGACGAGGTACAATTTATGGTGGATTGAAGTAGGGGGAAGACACGGACAAGTTGGAATTTGTGGGTCCAAGTAGACTTCTTCGAAGATAATGGAAGCTGGGGGTAGAAGTAAACTTCTTTGGTTGCGGACTTTGCATGAAAGGGCCATCCGTCTCTAGTTCGGCGAAGAGCAGGGCCTTGTTTTGCAAATGGAAGTCTCTCTTTGAAAATTTGCGTCGACTCCTTCGACTGCAAAGGGCAGGCCTTGTTTTGCAAACTGATGCCTCTCTGGTTTCTTCTTAACGTCTCCATCTTGACTTTTCCTATAAATGCTTGTTTTGCGAGCAAAAGTCCTTTTTTTTAATACATATTCTGGCGTAACCGACTATTCCTTGGATGGCAAAGAGCAATGCTTCTGTGATTGTGTTTCTCCGAACGAATTCTTTGTTTCACAAGGCTACTTCCACGATATATCATCTTCCATCAGTATGTATAGCTAGCACTGTGCGAATATTCGGTTTGAGGTCTTCCTGGCCATTGAAACAGAAACAGCGACTTGCACCTAAGGCTCCTAACGAGCTGAGCCAGCTCGTCAAGCTGAACCGGCTCGACTCGGTTCGATTCGAATCTGGTTCGGCTCGAAGTGAGTTCGACTCGAGTTCAGTTTAAAGTAGAAATTAAACGAGCCGATCTCGAACATGGGCCAGCTCGAATCAACTCGACTCAAAACCTGATCGGTTCAACTCGAAATCAACTCGAAGCTCAGCTCGAACTCGACTCGATTTGTTATATATCAATTTTTAATTATTATACCGATATTATATAAATTTTTTAATTACCTCTCATGTACCCATAATATTTTATATTAATTTATAAAATATATATCCTATATATATATTAATATATGGTATATGATATATTATATAATATGATATATACTACATATATTATACTATTATATTTTAAACAAATATAAATCCTACTACTAATAAAATTGAGAATGTATGTATGATAAATTATTTTATTTCTATTCTACCCCTATTCATCTATATAATATTATTTAAATTTTAAATACTACCTTTAATCATTCTAATCCTAACAAATATAAATATGTTATTCTACTTGCAAATAAACATTCTTAATTCAGCCAATTATATTAGTTTATAATTAGAGATTTAGTGAACTATATCTAGATTTTTCCTATAAATATATCCAGTGAACCAAGTCTAGATTTTACTATTGAATTCCAATTATATTGATTTTTTTACAAGCAATCCACACATCATGAAAATATGTTATTGCTGAAGTCCAAATAATTTTTTTATTATGAATTTTTTTGTAGTCACTAGAATAATTAGATATAAAATATGTGAATAAGAGTTGTCATAACTTTGGTGACTAGTTCAGTCTTTTGTGACTTATTATATGAGAAATTTTATATAACTATCAAAATAATGAAGAGAGCAAAATATTTACCAATATGATGTTCCTTTTCACTGACTAGGCACTGACACCTGCGTGGTTTTTTTTAATATTTTTTTATAATTTTATCCTTTAGAAAGATGAAATAAGTACACTTAAATTAATACAATGTACTAACTTTGTCCTTCCAAATGACGAAATCAATAATGAATTAATTTTTTTCTCTTTTCTCTTTCCTCTCTCGCTCCACTCTCTATTCACTCTCTCTCTCTCCTCTCTCTTTCGGTTATCTCTCTTCTCTCTCTCCTCTTTCTCTTCTCTCTCTCCTCTTTCTCTTTTCTCTCTCCTCTCTTCTAAAGGATAAAATCATGAAAAATTTAAAAAATATTATTTTCATCATTCACAAATATATTATATTTTATTTTAAATTTAATATTTTAATATATAATATATAAATAAGAAAAAATTAAATTAAAATTTTCTACTTTCTCTCCACTTCTTAGAGCTAGGGCTCACGTCACGCACATGAGAGAAAGATAGGGAGAGAGAAAGAGAAAGAAGAGAAGACAGAGAAAAGAGAAAGTGTAGAGAGAGAGAGTGAAGAGAGAGAATAAGAGACATAGCCAAAAGAGAGATGAGAGAGATTAAATATAAATATAGAGAGGAGAGAGTAAATAGAGAGTGTGTGAAGAGAGAGAAAGAGGAGAGAGATAACCGAAAGAAAGAGAGAATGAATACAGAGAGAAGAGAGAGCGAATAGAGAGAGTGTGTGTGTGTGAATAGAGAGAGGAGAGAGTGAAGAGAAGGAGGAGAGAGAGAGAATGAAGAGATAGTAGAGAGAAGAGATGACAAAATTATTTCATTATTAATTTTATCCTTCTAAATGACGAAATCAATACTTTGCATTGATTTCATCTTTTAAAAGCACGAAATTATATTGATTTCGTCCTTTTAATCACAAATTAGAACATTATATTGAATTTTTCTTCTTTAAGAATGAAATTAAAAAATAAATTAAAAAAAAGTCACAGAGGCGCTTGCGAAAAGAAACACTATATTGGTAAATATTCTTCCCTTTATATTATTTTGGTAATTATTATTTTTAATATTATTTATATAATGGGATAAGTTAATATTATTTAAACCCGTGAGTTTGATGGGCCGTCGGATGTAAATCCGATGGCCCAATCAGCCTGAGCACACACCAGCACGCGTGAGCCCAGGCTGATATTAACGGGACTCTTATATAATTATATTTATTATATGGGATATTTGAATAACATTAGTTAAATTTTTGGTGACAAATGAAATTTTTTTGTTGGGTATTTATTGACTATTATCTTAACCATGGATTTTGAAATAATATTTACAACTTTAATACAATAAAATTATGTTTATTATAATTTTTTTTATTTTTGTAATGTTGATGTGATTCTCTAAATTAATATAGATTTTATAGAAAAAAATAATTTTGGTTGTAAATGGGATTCGAGCTCAATTCGAACACAAGTTCGAGTTGCTATAATATGTTTTCAAGCTCGAGCTCGAGTTTCGAGTTTTTAGCCGAACCGAGCTCGAGACAAGAATCGAGCTCGAGCCAAGCTCGAACCGAGCTTTCAGAAATCGAGCTCGAGTCAAAAAATCTGAAAACTCAGTTCGACTCGGCTCGTTAGCACCCTTACTTGCACCATCACTCCTATGAAGCATTTTTTATGCTCTTACAATGAGTCTAGCGGATGCTTCGTAAGCCCTTCATTCATGAAATGGACGGCTTACACACTTGCTTATGTTAGCATCAAGGCTAACATGTGCTGGTGTATGTGCTCTCCATTGTAAATATCAACAGCTCCTATGCTAATACTTGGAGCATGAAAAATAATTCCCATTATTATTATGCATGTAGGCTACGTTCGCACTTTGTCATGGCAGTTAATATGGGGGAGAGTTTTTCATGCTTCATTTTTCTCTAACAATGAGCCAAAGTATAAGCGCCACATGAAGATCCAATGATATTTAAGATCGATGGCACATATGTTAGCACACGTTAACATGACTATTACTGACCCTAATGTGTGCTAGCATGTACATAAATCTCTTAGATGAATGACTCCCATGTGTAGCTTACATTCGGCTCACAGTGAGAAATGCGAAAAACTCTTCCGTAATATTGACAACAGCTTTAGCAAATCATGTAGCAAACAGGCTCACTAGGTATTAACTGCATGTAATTTTTTCTATTCTCAACATGTAATCTTTTACTCATAGCATGTAATCTCTTATATTATTCTCATGGGATTCACTCACCCCAGCCCATCACATATTAATATTGGTAATGGACAATTTTTCCCGTCTCCGCTATAGGTAGCACTCCCTTCTCGTCTCCTCTACGGGTAGCACTCCCTCTCCCTCCCTCACTCCACACTACATCTGAATACCGTCCTTCACACTCCTTCCATTGCTCACAACCTCCTCTTTGTCCACAAACTTGCACGCGATAACGACTGTTTGCTAAATTTTTCCGCCTCTCATGTGTCTACCCTGAAAAACAAGTCTCGATGTATCCTTTATCACAGCCCAAGTCAAAACGGTCTCTACCCCCTTTCCACTGCCCTCACTGCCACCCCCTCCTCGTCTGATACCTAGTAGCAACGCCTTGGAGATCCCACCTCCGCCACATTCAACACTATTGTCTCCTCCTTTCCTTTTTCTGTTGCTAAAATAAAAGGCTTAGTTTGTAATAGTTGTCATGTTAGCAAATCCCACAAATTAACATTTCCCCACTCACATTGCTCTACCACTCATCCCCTAGAACTCATCTACTACGACCTTTGGGCTACCAATACTATATCCTCTTCATTGATGACTACTCTCGTTACACCTGGCTCTATCCCCTCAAACTCAAGTCTAATGCCTTTGAAACTTTCCTTAACTTTTTGTCCATGGTCGAAAATGTCTTCCCCTACCGTATCACTACCTTTAGTTCCGACAATAACTGCGAGTACGTCAATTCGCACTTCACCTCCACTTCAAAACCTATGGCATCACCCATCAATTCTCTTGTCCCCACACTCTTGAACACAATGGTGTTGCCGAGCACAAAACATTGCCACATCATCGAGACGACCCTTTCCCTCCTCACCTCCGCTCACATGCCCCTTCCTACTGGGTTGATGTCGTTTGCATAGTCACACCTCATAAATGGCCAACCATCCCCCACTCCACCACGCATCCCCCTATCAACTTCTCCACCACACCACTCCCAACTACTCCCACCTCCGTGTCTTTGGCTGTCGGTGCTACCCGTGGACCCATCCTTACTCCCAGCATAAACTTGAAGCCCTATCCATTCCCTATGTCTTCATAGACTATTGTCCCACTACCATAGCCCTATCTAATGCAGCTGATGTCAATTTATGGCATTGCCGCCTTGGGCATATGTCAGAGAAAGGGATGAAGATGTTACAAGCTAAGGGAAAATTACCTAGTTTGAGGTGTGCAGATTTGGATTTTTGTAAGCATTGCATCATGGGCAAGCAACACAAGGTTTCTTTCTAACGGGCTACCCCAGAACGCAGATTAGAGCGTCTTGAGCTTGTACACACATATGTTTGGGGACCAGCACAAGTTCCATCCCTTGGAGGTGCATCTTACTTCGTTACTTTTATTGATGATGCATCTAGCAAGTTATGGGTTTTCTTTGCTAAGAATAAGTTTGATATATTTTCTATCTTTGTATAATTGAAAACACTTGTTGAGAATGAGACAGGATTAAAATTGAAGTGTTTGAAGTCAGACAATATCACTCTTATCTTTGTGCAGTAGTTCAATGGTTCAATTGTGCAGTAATATAACCTTCTTTGATCACAGTCTACAATATCACTCTTATCTTGGATATTTTGTGGTTTTCATATATGCATCACTGGGTTTTATTTAAAGTTGATCTCATGACTCTTTTTAAAATTAGAGTTCAGAACGGAAATCATTACATTGTTACTTTGCATATGAGAATCTTTCTTTGGGTTTTTGTCTTAGAAGTATTCCATTTGAAACACTGCTTGGCCTTACAAAGAATTACAGTTGTTAGTTCATCTAAGTATTGTACTATGGTTTGAAGAACCTCCACCAGTTCAGTTTTATTCATTTAGGTCCAATTCAAGATATTTATCTACTTTTAAGCTCGAGGTCGAGCTTCTTTTGAGAGGGATGCTTTGATGCAAATCAAAATTATACAGTGAAAATGAGAACAAAAACAAATTGGTTTCGACATTTGGTCGAGAAGTTGTGGACGATTGAATAAACTAAGGGTAGCTCTGGTAATCTCTAATGGGCCGAACACATTCATATTGGTATATCAGGTAAAAATGTGGACATGGCAAGGCTACTTAAGTAAATTTGTCTAAATAAATAGACTCTTAAGTTTGTTAATCTTCTTCTGTTGAACAGTGAATGGAATAGTGAACGAAAACAAATATAACACCGTCACTTTTAAACTCCGATCCACGATATTTGACTTGTGAAGGATTGCCGGATTAGTATAAATAGAATTACGAATGTAATCAGGGAAGCTTTTGACATTGTTGTAATGAAAGCTGATTGTCCAGAAGAGGGTTTCCTCGAGCTCTGTTTTAAGCTGAAGTTGCTGATCCAACAGGAGGTTAAATCTCAGCTTGTTCCTTGTTTTTTGTAATTTCATTTTTTAATAGTAAAATTCGAGATATGGGATTTTTTTTTTCAATTTGAGCTGCTGCATCAATCTCTCGTCTGTGCCTCCAAAGAGGCTACAAATTTATTAATGGAAGAGCAATAAAGTCAGTCCTGATACATCATTGCATAGTATTCAATAATATCTTCGGACTTGGTAATTTGCATATTCTTTTAAAGAATTATATTCTTTTAAAGAATTTGTTCCTTGGAATCATGACTCCAGCTTCATATTCTTCCCTCATGCATGGGCCGAACTACTCCAGCTTCATGTTCTTCCACCAAATGTGAGGGAGTGAGGGAAAAAGAAATCAGAACTGAGATTGTCTAACAATTGAAGTGCAAATGCGTTATCCTTTATTTAGAAATCGGGCCCAGCTACACAATACAGGCCATGAAGATAAGCAATTAAGAAACTTTGCTGCAAGAAATTGCAGCCCATCTATCTTTGGCCTCTCAAAGCCCCAGTCAGCAAGTATATTAGTCATGCTAACATAGATGTAATGTCTCACTTTTCATCTTTGCCACTCCAGTATTCAATAGATGCACTTTTGTACAATTCCATGCCAATGCCTAACAAAATTCTAGGCAAGATATTGGTGGAGTTATAGATACAACAAGCATAAAAGAGAACTAAGATCACTCTGACCAGCTAATGTAAATGAAGAAACTGGTGGAATCATGTCCTAAATCTGATACTTGGACATACGGAGTATATTAGCCCCATTGAAGAGAAAGGGACAGTTTAATTAGTATCACAACAATTCTGGTTCATATGTATGTCGCCGATTACTGATACGGATAAGTAGCACAATCCCAACTGGGAAAAACGGGGAAACTAAGACAAGTACCATCCCTGTCAAGCCCATTGGAATCATCATGCATGTTGCAAAGGCCAGAGCATAGGCAACTGTTCCCAGGGCAGCCCACATGAAAAGGTTGACGATACAGATTGTTGGTTGAACATAGGCCCGAAGGAAGTACATTAGAACCACAGATAGACAAGAGATAGACGAGGCAAATATACCCACTGTGTATGCCTTGAACAGGACCTTGTGTCTGAGAGATGCCCTCTCATTCCCAAAGAGGTCGGCTAAGACACTGATGATGCCTCCAGCTGAGACTGGAAGAACCCAACATGCAACTTTAAATTGAGTCTTCATCTCAACAACTTGAACATGACTCTCCATTGGTGGTGCTGTTTGGCTAAACAGAGTATGATTCATATTTGCAGCATTTCCAGAATCACTTTCCTGCACCTTCAGACCAAAAGCGAACATGCAGTTGTGTACTCAGTTTATTTACATATGAAGTATCTACACCAACCAACTTAGGAAACGGTACCTCAAAAGTAGACACGTCTCCCTTCATCAAGTGGGGAGTTTCACATTGAATATTATTTAGTAGGGAAACCATGTCCAGCTTTGTATCATTGTCCACTTTATATCTAGTAGAACTAGAATCCTGAAAGAAAGAAATTTGAGTTACTTTCCATTCATTATCGCTACTGACAAACTAGGATGACAATCACCTCAGAAAGCACATTCAAAGAGCAATTTGATGCAAATGACTGATTTTCTTGTAATGAATATGCTGGACTAGCGCCGTGGGAGATATCTAATCGGCCTTTTTCTGCGACAATAGCAATTTGATGTCCTTTTGTAGTAGTAGCATCTGATCCTAGCTACTCTCGAGACAAAAAAAAATTTACTTTAATGATCAGATTGATTAAGTAGCTAATTAAACGCTTCATGTTCATGTTTTTAAATATAGAGAACCTCTGCAGTGGGATTCTCATTGATCACTTCCGAGGGATCCTTTGGAGGGACGACGAGTGTAGTTCCCATCTCAAGTTGTTTGCTTCTTGCAGCATCAGCCGTTCCATCTTTACCCTGTTCAATGTTGATTATGTCCCATAAGAAGTTTATAGGACAAATCACGTGATATAAATTTATTTTTATAATAATGATGTATGATTATAATATGAAAAAAGTTAACAACAGCCTCAGTTCATGTGTGGCAATTTGAGTGAGCGTCGCAAGCCATCATATCTGCATAAGTAAGTGGGTAATTCAAATCGGCCTGCCTCTTAATAACATGCACCATTGGTTCTTAAACCCGATGGTGCACAATGTATGGGCTTTTGTTGATGCACATGAACTCGAGCTCACACCATCAGGCTTTTAAAATATATGGTGTGTCACACTTAACTCACAATAAAATAATTCTAAAAGTAAATATATGTTGAGGACTAACACCACTATAGTCTAGGAAAGCTTCCTACTAAAATATACTTAAAGTTGGATGGATGGGTCCTACAAATTAAAATGGACCCAAGTTTAGTAAACACTTACAGGGAGATTACAATTTATTAATTTTAAAATGTAGTATTAGTCATTTGGAATTTCGGTGATGCATTTTGAAGTATAGCATTAGTCATTTAGGATTTTGCTCGTATATTTTAAAATGTAGTGTTAGTCAATTTAATTATGATTTTTAAATTCTAATTATTTTCATACTTACATGTCCCTTCCCCTGTTCTGACTTTGATAATGTAATTTTAATGATTTATTTATGATTTTATTTAATGAAAGACGACATATCTAAAGGGGTTCATAATTTGTGGACCCCTATGGTGGGCTACAAATTTTCAGACAATTTCAAGTTGTGAGATCAATCAATTAACCTCATCTAAGTAGAGGTTGAAGATTTGACTGGTTCTAATGAATAAGGCACTCTATAAGAATTGTTTAAAGTTCTTATGACCTTTGCAGGAAAATGATAAGTAATGCTATATGGAACCTGTTCAACGTGTCCATGAGGTGGCTACTAGGGCTGTCAATGGGTAGCGTATGGGTCAGGTAAGGCTTTACCCATATCTATACCCGCTTCTAGAAATTTTACCCATACCCTACCCATTACCCATTTCCACATTCATTACCCATATCTAAACCATTACCCATTACCAGTGGGTAAATAGGCGGGTAAATGGGTGGGTAACAGGTAAACAACCAATTAATTAATAAACAAAAATAATAACAATTATATATGTTAAAAGTTTATTTAAAGTACAAAAAAATCAATCTAATATAAACTTATAAGGAGCTCACAATTCATATAAAAAATTAAAACATAATAAAAATCTAACACCTTATATAAACTTAAATAATTAAAAAAATAAAACTCAAAGATGTTTTCATTACTCCGAATTTATTAGCTCATTATACCAAAATGCTACAAGATGCACCCTTTTTATATAAAGAGCAAAGACAATAAAGATTTACTATGTTCACTTCCATTTTCTCTATAAGAAGGTTGCATTATAAGTTTATACATATTTTTCTAAAGCCTTCTATGCAATGTATCACAATGAAACTACAAAATCTTCCAATAGAAGTTACAAAATATTTTAAAGGTAAAACATTCTCCTTGGACACCATATACAACTTTGTCTGCATAAAAGTATGTAAAGGTATATGGTTATCATGCCTGTAAGAAAAGACAAAAACAAAAACAAAAGTAACTTTTGCTCTTGGTCATAAGCTTCTACCTGTGACTAACAAATGGTAAGAAGTAAATTATAAATCAAGTTATCCTACATAAAGCTAACACACTTGTTCTTACCAAGCCACTACTGCCCTATGCCCTGTTCACCATCCCTTGGTCTGTGGCTGGTCGATTAAAAGAAAACAACCACACTTATGATTTAGGGTTTGTTAGGTGGGTAGTGGGTACTTCTTTTAGGTATTTGAGTTGGGTAGGGCAAGTTACTTGGCTTGGGCTTGACGGGTTATTGGGTCGGGGATTGAGGTAGTGGGTAAATTATAAGTATATATAAATAATTAAATATAAGAATATTGATGAGTATTATATATATTAAATCAGGTAACGGGTAACGGGTATGGATAAGGGGTTACCCATACCCTACCCACGTAATAAATGGGCGGGTAAAATTACCCACTTAGTTTACCCTTTACCTATTTATCAATTACCCGCCCACAAATTTTGGATCGGGGAGTGGGTAAAGCGGGTAAATGGTTACCCATTGACAACCCTAGTGGTTGGCTGCTATCTTTTAAAACTGGGCTATGTGAGGCCCACTTTAACTATCCAACATAAAAGGTCCCCTCCAAGTGTTTAGATTGTGTACAGATTTGATGTATAGTTATTAGCACTCTTACAAATCTCCTCGGAACCCGCAACCTTGATTGTAGTCTACAGCAAGTGAGTAGGAGTGGTAGTAATGTTCTCTTTTTATCAATAAATGTAACACCCCGACCCGCACCACTTGACCCAGATTGGGGTTAGATCGGAAAACACAATCGGAGTGTCAAAATTTAGCGGAAAAATTAAAACCAACTGACCAGGAGCTGCAGACTCTGAGTGCGAGAGTCATAGCGTTCATCTACGCACTACGGAGCTTTAATGTTCCATTGTGCATAGATCAGAACAAACCTAATTTTATAACTAATTTGGATCAGGCCAATGTTATTTTATCGTTGGTTGCCTACGTACATATTGGATACCATCTCTGACGTTATTCCAATACGATCGGATCCGAACGTAGTTCTGCCTAACGGCTAATACATTCACCAGACATCAGAAAATCATATACGATAAAATACGTATACTTTATATCCGAATAATTCATTCGGAATCCGACGAAAATCTTATAACTCATCAGAGTCAAACGAAAGCCAATAAATCAGTAAAATACACTTCTCACATAGGTGAGAAGAACACTAATAAAACACACATCCCACTCTATCATAGAGCGGAGCAGAACACACTACAGATCATTTTGGATCATATCAGATCCTATCAAATCATATCGGATTTTATCTGACCATACTGGTCATATCAGATCAGAGTATGTCAAGTCATAGCAGAGCATTTTAGATCACAACAAAATAAATCAAAGTAGATTAAATAGAAACATATCAGCATGTATCATATCATAGCAAATAATATATCTTAATTAGTATATTACTAATTAAGATATGCATTTATATAAATCATATTAAACTAAAAGGTCAGAAAAAGTGTACTTCCCTCCAATTCCGGAAGTGGCGATGTTCGGAGTTGCTCATTTCCTCAGGGCATCTGCCCTTTCTGATTCGGAGATGGTGGCCATGATCTCCTCTAACTTTGGAACACTTTACCCTTCCTTTGCCCACAGGTGGCGGACAGAACCTCCCCATGCCTCGAGACATTTCCTTTAGATAGGGTTGCTAATGTGAGGAATGGACGCTTCCATTATGTAGATCACCCTCAAATTAGCTAGGAACGCCTCAAGAATGACTCGAATCGGACTTAAAATGAGTAAGAAACGAAGAATAGAAGTTTCTGAATGTGGGAGAGAAATAGGAAAACGTGGAGAGAATTCTCCTTTCTCCCTTTTCTGGATGTCAAAGATGCTATTTATAGAAGAATTGGATAGATGTGAGGCTGACACGTATCAATCCTATCCGCTTTGTCAGCAATCCTATCCACTATCAATCCTATCCGCTTTGTCAGCAATCTTATCCACTATCAATCCTATCCGCTTTATCGTCAGTCTTATCCACTACGTCGTCGATCCTATCTATAAAGATATTATTTTATTCAAATAATATCTTAACTTCAAAACACGATAACTTCCAACCTTGACGTTAGAATCGCACGCTCTTGATACCGATGGACTCGTGTCAACGAGCCCTTCAAAATAAGACCAAAACATGGGTAGGTCATCCCGCACTTTCAAAGTGGGTCCCGCCCATATGACATTTTTTCCCGAGGTCAGAATCATGCGTTCTTAGTACCGATAGACTCATATCGACGAGCCCTTTGAAACTAGACCACACATGGGTAGGTTATCCCGCACTTTTCGAGCAGGCCCCGCCCATGTGGCACACTTCTCGAGGTCATAACTTTCGTTCCCGACCTCTGTTTCGTGTGTTCTTCGATTCGTTACACTCGTTACTTCGAGCTCTACCCGGATACGGGGATTTCACCTAAAAAACCCCCTAACATTGGTCATAAATTACCAAATTACCCTTAACCCCCCGGGTTAAGCATAACCGCCACGCGACGCGCGCGGGACGCGCAGGGAACACACGGACGGCCGCGTTTGCGTGCTGTTTCCGTGGCTTGGCGGCTTGGCTCCATCTCTAGCTCGGCTCGGCTTGGTTTGCTGACATCAGCTATTTCGTCTTTTCTTGAATATTGTCAAAACGTGATAACTTTTTATCCCAAAGTCGGAATTGCACGATCTTGGTACCAATGGACTCGTATCAACGAGCCCTTCAAAACTAGACCCCACATGGGTAGCTTATCTTGAACTTTTAAAGTGGGTCCCGCCCATGTCGCTCGCTTCCCGAGGTCGTAACTTTCGTTCCCGACCTCTGTTTTGAGTGTTCTTGGATGTGTTGTGCTCGTTACTTCGAGTTCTAACCAAATACGGAAGTTTCAACTCTTAAAACCCTTAAAGAATTAACATATATTATATAATTACCCCTAACCCTTTGAGGTTAAGCGTAATCGGAACACAGGGTACCACAATAAATTAAGAATAAATAATACTTATACCCTTAAATTTTTATTAAACTAGACATAAAGCCCCTCCTTTATTAAAATACACATGAACTCTTTAACCCAGGGCATTAGTCATTTTGTATTATAAACTAATATATTTCAGATTTTTTATTTCAAAATACATGTTAAAATTCTGTATTTCAAATGCTCAATTTCACACTACATACTAGAACCCTAGGTTTTTAGAATGCATGATAAACTACAAGACAGAATTCAACTTTTATCTTTACTCAAATCTTAGTTGGATAAATTAAAAAATAATCATTCCATAATAAGATGATATTATGTGCACTTTGTCATTTGCATATGTGTAACATCCTCAATTTTTATTTATTTTTTTGTAATTTTTTTCTCATATCTTTATGGGAAAATTTGATGTTTTAACATATCTATTTTCATAATTGACCTTGATATTCATAAGCAAAGAGTCAAGAGTGGTATTTAGTTGTAGGTCATGAGCCTCGATGTGCCACAGAAACTTTGAGTGTGAAAATGGGAGAAAAAAGGAAGAGATGCGAAGGAGAATAGAAAGAGAAAGGAAGAGAAGAAGAAATAAAAAAAAATCAGAGCGCCTGACCCGCGGGTGGAACAGTGGAAGGGAGCTAGCGCTTCCTTCTGTAAGGTTAGAGGCGACGCCACCACCAGCCGCCGACTTCCACCCACCCACCCGGCCTCGGCCTAGCGTGCCACCCAGGCTTGGCCCCACCGGCGGTCTGCCATTCTCTCTCCTCTTTTCCTGTTTTAGCCTGACAAAACAACCCACCCTTCCTTCTCTCGATCCACCATTGGCCGATTGGCCTCCAACCCACCGCCCTGGCTTTGGCCCGGCTAGGATGACGTTTGAGCACCACCGTCCTGGCCACCCTGCCCCTCCTTCGACGGTGTGAGGTAAAACTCTGTCAGCTCCTCTTTCTCTCTTTGTTTCTATGCCTTGCGACCCATGGCAGCACCGCCAGTCGTCAACCACCACTAGCCAAACTTTGGCCCCCCTTGGCCCAACAACAGCATGGTCATCGCTTCCGGCCTTTGATAAATTTGTCTTTCTAAGGGGTTGCAAAGGAGAATATGACAAAGGAGAGGCCCCTGGCCTCATGCGTGCATTTTCAAATCACATGAGTTGGGGTCAGAATTGAAAATCCATGAGTGAAGGCTGTTTCACGTTGTAAGTTCGGGTTTGAAATGTACGAGTTTTGAAATCACTTTTGCATTGACTAACAAGGTAATCTAAAATGCACATGTGAAATCTTGAATGACTAACACCTCATTCTAAACTGTGCGCTCTAAATCCCAAACAACTAACCGTATTTTTTTAAATTAACGAATTATAATATGAAATACTGAATGATTAACGCCCTATAACCTTTGTTAGAATAAGATTAACCTTATAAAACCTATATTTACACCCCTCAAATTTTATATAAAACAAATACACATAATCCATTTGCTACTCTCGTTTTTCACCTTCCTCGCATCAGGCTCACCTTAACGGCGTCAATGTACCTCACGAGTGTGGATACCACCTTTACTAGTGCCTCCCATGCTTCAGTCCCAACTTCCCTGTTGGCCTAGTGAAGACATTGAAGGGCTAGCACTCTCCTTGCCCATGCATCACGATCACTATCTTCGACCCCCACCTCATGGTCATAACGTCCTTATTTCCTAACTTGAATTGTAAGTCAAGGCCAAGTTTTTAGGGTTGAGGGGGCACCAAAATGGCAAGTTGGTGCCAAGAGGGAGTTAAAAAAGAAAGTAGTGAATGAGATGAGTGTTTTCATCTTTTAGAAAAGCAAAGGAAGTAAGTATAAATTTTAAAATATAAGGGGGTCTATGTCATCGGGTTAAAAAAGGGAGAAATAAATAGGTTGAGTATTTTTTTCTTTAAAAATATCCAAGGCAAAGGAAGTAAGTATAGATTTTAAAATATAAGGAGGTCTATGTCATCGGTTTAAAAAAGGGAGAAATAAATAGGTTGAGTATTTTTCTTCTTTAAAAATAGCCAAGGATGTAAGTATATATTTTGAAAAGTAAAAAGATCTATCTTTATTTTTTACAAAGAAAAGTGAGTATAAAGGTAAATTTTGAAAGTAAAACAATTTATGTCATAATTTTGGCAAAGGTTAAGAGGGTAGATTTTGTATGGTAAGGAGGTTTGTGTCTAGCTTTGACAAAGGTCAAAGAGGTGATGATGTTCATGTTTATATTCTCTCTATCTTATATTAATAGTTATTTTTTAAAAATAAATTATTAAATGGTAAAATCTATATCTAAGGGAAGAAATAATAAGCTTATTTACTCTTTTTTAAGTACTCAACCATTTAAATTTTTACAAAAATAGACTTAACTATTTTAATTTAACAAAATAGAGTTATTAATATAGAATAATTTTTTTTCTTAAATAGAACTACTAATTTAGGATGAAGGGAGTATAATTTACCTTAAATTATATCGAGTAAAGAAATTATATTTTAAAAATCAAAGATACAGTTTGTGTTAAATACTAGCCTGGCCTTGCATCAACTTCGCTTCGGCTCCGCTGTGGCCCCCTTGCAAGCCAGCCTCCCGGTCAGGACCAACCCCATGGTTCTGACGGTTTCCCTGCATGGCCAAGTAAAATTGCATTTCAAGCTCAATTATGTTCACAATTTGCACTATCTAACGGCGTTAGATGCCTCATATTAATTCATCGAGTAGCAGAGATGCAAGAACAGTCGGTATCTATTATAGATGGCAGACGTTTGGCGAGCAAATGAAGTTCAAAATGTATTGTATAAGAAGATTGGGATATGAATTTGCTAATCAAATCAAAAGCAGGCCAAGTGAGCAGTCCGCTGCAGCTAACAGAAGTAATAGCGGAGGAATCAGCATCTACATCGGAAGATAATGAGAAGTTTTCGCTCCTGATTCAACAAAAGAAGCATGAAGTAGAATCGTTAAGAAATGGTGAAGACTGAACACAATGGCATTCATTCTTGGCTCCTTGCAAGCATGAAGTTGCCAGAGGCCAGAAACAGTGGAGATAAACGAAGGGTGCAGAAAAAAAACAAGAGTGCTCTGAAATTCCTCCAGCAAAAAATGAAAACAGAAGTCCAAAACAACATGAAATAATGGCAGTACTCTTTGGCTACTTCTGTGAAACTGACAGAGCCTCAGAAACACTCTAAAGAGGATTGAAGGGCCCAAAGAAGGATAGTTCCCTGAAACTCCTCTACTGAACATTGAATACAGAAAGCTAAAGAAAAATAAAAGACGAATGAGTTTACTCACCAGCATATTAGCTGATCTTTGCAACACAGGGGAGAAGAAGAAGTGGTACCAACAACTGGGAAACAGAGTTCCTCTGTTTCAGCTGAGCTGTGGGAAGAAATGGAACTAGATGAAGAGTAGAAATGGTGGGGAGGCAGGGCAGGCGACGAGTGCAAGTTTAGAATCGATTGGAGCAAGGGGAAGGTCTAATAAGTAGACTTCTTCGGTTGTCATGAAATGCCTAGGTGGGCACTCCCAACACAATCCGTGGAGTGCCCAATGAGAGCAAGCTGCGTCAGTAAAATGCGTCCGGCTTTGACTATTTTGCTGACGCGGCTGGCTCTTATTGGACACTCACACGGAGGGAGCGGGCGATCCGTGATCCGTCGACCGTCTCTTTGCAAATGGTCTCTTTGTAAATTTTGACATGTCTTTCTCAACGTCACTAGCATTCCCAAAAATCTCTCTCTTTTATTGACGCTTTTGGGCAGCACGATTTAAATTGTACGACAGGTGTTACTCACGGCATTAATCCGATATGCGATTGCTGGGTGCAGGCGAATGCTCGTGCCATCAAAATTCGCATCTTCTTCAAACTTTTTAGTTGGTCACAATGCTGAATGATCTTTCGGTTGTGGACTCGGCCTGAAAGCGAGATCCCTCTTTTGTTTCTTTACCTGAGAGTTGAGATGCCCCTTGGATTGCAAAGGGCAGGGCTTTGTTTTTGCGAACAAAAGTCTTTGTTTTTTTCTTTTGCAAATTCTGTCGTAATTGACTATTCCTTGGATTGAGAAGACACTGCTTGTGTTTCTCCAAACGAATGCTTTGTTTCACAAAGCTACTTCCACGATATTTCATCTTCTATCAATCTGTATAGCTACTCTGGGAATAATCGGTTTGAGGTTTTCCTAGACATTGAAACAGTGACTTGCACCATCACTCCCATTGTAGGGCCCAGTCGGCAGATAATATGGAAAGCAACTTGCACCATCACTCACATTGTAGGGCCCAGTCGGCAGATAATATGGAAAGCAACTTCAGCAAATCATGTAGCAAACGGGCTCGCTCGGAAATTGACCATGCCCGGCCAGGCCTGTTGGTCCAGACAGCTAAAGCCGGCTTGACAATTGGGTGTGTACCCTTACCCGGGTTCAAGTGTTTGGTGGGTCCTAATCTTGGCTATAGGGTATTGCATTGTTTCTTTTGGTCTTTCACCCTATTTTGGGGTTTTTTATGGTTCATTGATTCCTCTTTGATGATTTAACAAGGCGTATCCGACTCCATAGGACCCAACTAGAAGGGCAGGGCAACCAGCTTCTTAAAGTACTGTATCCCGCAGCCAATCTCATCGAGCACCTAGAAAGCCCACCCATCATAAAAGCCGTGCAAATCAAAATATAACCTTGGGTGGGTGGCTTATAGAGTAGAGTCCAACCTCTGCTTCCAAAAGCGTGTCTTGACCATCCCGCTAGCACTATGTTGGTTGAGACTAACAAATTTTTGCTCAATTGTATCCCACAGTTGGGTGGGTAAAAAAAAATAGAGTGAGACTAGCAAATGTTGCCCACCCAACAGGGGTAATAGATTGGAGTAAATGTTGTTCCCTATGCCCTAAAATCATGGAAGGTGACCTTCACTTTTTATACACTAGAACCCTACTCTAACCTTTGAATGGGCAGCGAAAGGTGGGTCTCACCTAATAATAGGGGGATCCAATTTTATGAACCCAATCAAAAGCTGTAGTAGAGTTTTATTGTAAAGCAAGTGAAGTAGGAATATCATTTTCTTAAAATAATTTTTGTTACACCTTTCTCTTGTCAAAACCAAAAGATATCATGTTGAATTTTCCCTAAAAGGTATTCTTATTTTCTAGCTTGTCCAAATAGGTTTCAGCTCTTAAGGCTAGTTGATTAGCATTCGATAAGACACACACAAGATGCATAGAAATCCAATCTTGAATGTTAAACTTTAATCCTCCTATAAATAGGGTGATTAATTGAGCCGCAAATTCTTGCAAATTAGTTCTTGATGATAAACACTGAAAATATACCAAAAATTCAAAAACTATTTGCTTGCCTTGTTTACAGTCTTGATATTGACTAAACATTTGCTCCAAATCAATTGGCCAAAATCCTATCTCGCATCATTTGTTTTATAATGTTCCACAAATTAACATAATTTTTACTTTTTTTAATACAACTAGTTTGTACCTGATTCCACCATGACAAAGCACTGAACTTCAATTTACAAGATATCAATCAAACTTTGATCTCATCCGATACCTCCATGCAAATAAAATAGTTTTCAACTTCAAATATCCAATCTAGAAAGTGTCTAATCATCATATTTCCATTAAAGAAAGAAAGATCAAGTTTAGCTCTAAAATATTGGGGATGTGGGGCATTTGGAATTTCACCTAACAATAGGCAAAAGTTTAAAAGAGCCTGGGCTCTTGCGCGTGAGTAATGTAGGCCATCGGATATAAATTCGACAAACCAAAGAGCATAGGCTCAATCCATCGTGCGTTAGTCCAACTCTTTTAAATGGGCCTATGCACAATATGCCTTCTATATTTCAGCGTTTGGATTTCAGCAAGAGTCGCCCCACCTCTCAATCAGCTGGCAAAATAAATAATAGACTATGAATTGAAAGTAAAAAGACAATGCTACAATCGACGTAAGACTTAGTACCATATGCTCAACCATTTGTCCCTAACATGTCATCACTATTTGTAATGCCCCGAAATTTCAATGTTTTGAAATTCGAAAGTTTGGGCCCATTAATGAGTTTTAAAGCCCAATAATGATTTTTCTTAAAATTGAACCATTTTGAGTTTCATTCGTTTAATTGATCCTTAAGACATTTGATAGGGCTCGGTGAGATGAACGTATCAAGCCCAAGAACATGTCAAATGGATACTACGATAGTAGGCTATGACATCAAGAAGTGTGCCATAGGTGGGACCCACTTAAATTTGCGAGAAAATATGCCTTTCTGTGGTCTTGTTTCAAAGGGCTCGTAATTATGAGTCCAACAGTACAAAGAACGCATGATTTTAAGTTTTAAATTTCATTTTCATAGTAAAATAAAATTTTAAAAAATTTAAAAAAAATTATATTGGCGGACACATTTGCGTTAGGTAGGGTAAAGAGCCACATCGCGGCAGTTCAATTACCGCAATTCGGCATTTAATTTGGGACATTGGATGCGTAACACGTGTCACATATTCGGATGGCTCTTTGGCCTATAAAAGGAGAGGGGTGGGGGAGGTCCAACTTGCCCCACCCCTTCTTCCCGTCCATTTCTTTGTGTAACGCGCATTTTTAAGACTTAAATGCACATTTTTTTACTGTTTCTCTCCGTTTAAGAAACGTTCCTAGCTAATTCGATGGCGCTCTACATCGTAGAGGGGTCTATTTTTCGAGTTAGCTACTATAAAGGGGGGGAAGGACCTAGAGTTAGGTGAGGCTCCATCTGCCGCCTTCGGGCCAAGAGAAAGAATTTGTCCTAACACAAGGGGAGGCTCCGTCCACCCTTTTGAGCCAGAAAAAGAAATCATCCCGACGCAAGGGGAGACTCCGTCTGTCACTTTGGAGCCCGAAAGGAGATTCTATCTTGGCACAAGGGGAGGTTATGCCCGCCGCTCTTAAGCCTACAAACATGACAAGAATCCGACTACCGGCCATTATTCTAGAACGAAGGGTAGGTGGCTTTAACTTCTAATTTTGTGCTATAACTAGGCATTTTACTTTGTGATTTATTCGTCTCTTACAATAAATACTATTTTAAAAAATGATGATATTTATTAGAGGTCAGGCGAACGCTAAGATAATAGCATATTATATACCTCTAAGATGTATTTTATCGTGATACGTACTTTATGATTATTATTATTATTTGAATTACATTTACGAATCATTATAACCAGATTTGAAGGGTAGTTATTTGGTATAAAACCCAAAAAATACGATCGGTTTTGAAGGGTAATTATTTGATATGAAGCCCAAAAGCTATCGGAGTTATGACTCCTAGGTACTGCCTATTATGGCATATGACGTGCTCATGAAGTTAGATATCGTGGGAAGATTTTTTTCATTCTGATCCTGTTGCCCCACTAGCATGGGTGTATGTCGCTTCAGTATCGGCAACATTATGTGAATGATGTTTTATCCAATTTTGAATTATTTATCAAATTCTGTGAAAGATGAATTATCCGATTATATATTATTTATCGGATTCTGTTTACGAACGATTTATCCGAGTTTACAGGATTCTGTGAATAACTATTTTATCGGTATAAGAAGTGTGAGTTGACTTTTAAATATAAATGATTATGATATATTTATTTATGCTTCATGTTTTAGCATGCTAATATAATTTAATTATATCTACTGAGCATATTTATACTCACCCACCCCTAGATGCTACAGGTCCAAACGAAGATGTTGCTATCAATGAAAATTGCATATATAATTTTGAAAGATCTATGCTCTTTATTTATTTTACCATGTTATTTTGCAATGTATTAATTTTGGATGTGCACGACTTTGATTTTGTTAAGGCATGATAGGCCTTGTTTTGTAAAGTTTTTGTAATTACCTAAATTAATGAATAGTTACTCTTCTGTGCACGGTTGATCTTGGCCCGCTTTTAATTATGAATTGGCGGCACTCTGACATTTAAAGTAATTTAAAAAATCAGGGTGTAACATTATTGGCATAAATTAAGTTCCTAAGGCTTGTAGCTACATGAGCGACTTTAGGGCCAGTTTGGGAGGCTCTATAGAGTTGGGAAAACGCTTTCCCCACCAACTCTCTTCCTCAAGAGAGAGGAAGCAGAAATCTACTTCTCCTCCAAAGTACCTCCCAAATGGGGCCTTAGAAAAATTGTTGTGTTTTTATCATGAAAGTAACTCTGGGATCAATCGGATTGTGAATATATTGTTAGCTTGATCGCTTGGGTGTTTTTATTAAGAAAGTAACCATGTGATATCGATCACTATGTTAAATTATTTTTACACATCACGGAAGGCCGAGGAATCAACTATCGTGGGGGGCAGCTTAGCGCCGGGTGGCAGACTCTTTCTTTGCGGCGTACTCATGACGGGAAGTAGGGTGGGTGGGCAGGCACATGGAGCAAAATCACTCCTCAGCTACCAATGATGTAGACCGAGGGTCTACAAAGGAAAATTTAGGGAGAAAGAGGGAGAGAGAGGATTAATAGAGATTAATTTAGAATTGGTTATGCACTACAATTTATAGAGATCTAAAGTAAAATTCCTAATGAAATAAGGAAAATAACAGAAAACATTAATCCTAGTGAAATTGGGAGAAAAGGTTAATCTAAGCAAACTAAAGTCTAGGCTAATTAGAATCATATCAGGCGCTCCACATATAAAGTTTCTTGACACTAGTATCTTTGCCAACTTATGACCTAATAATAAGTGTATAAGATTTAGACTCACAATTGCAATTACTTGCTACGAGTCTATATAGGCTAGTATAATATTTATAATTATATATACATGTAATGTATAATCATTATGATCCTAAAAATATGTATTATAACATGCAAGGGAAATCTTTGTTCGATACATACTTTATTGTCAATTTGTTTTATTACTTTTTATCCAAACATGTATTTACATCGTAAACTATAAACTGAGTTACAGATATGCAAGAACATTCAGCATCTTTTAATGCTTGGCGGACAAATCAAGTTCAAAATGTATTGTATAAATGAGGATATGAATATGTTAATCAAGTCAAGAGCAGGCTAAATGAGCACTCTGCTGCAACTAACAGAAGTAAAAGCGAGGAATCATCAAAAGCAATGAGCACTCTGCCGCAACTGCCAGAAGTAAAAGCGAGGAATCATCATCTGCATTGCAATATTGGGTAAAATCTTAAGTAAAGTGAGCAATCACCATCTGCATTGTAAGATTGGGTAAGGTGTAAGAATGTTAGGAGGAATGTACGCGGAAGAGGGGGGAGGGGGCACCTTTTGCTGCTGATTTCTTTTCGTCCTTGCAAATTGCCTGGTCGTTCTTTCTTTTTTTTGATGTGGATCGCATGAAATTAGTCCAACGCACAGACATGTTTGGTCATAGCAGGGAGCCCTCACGTCTCGTTGGACCTGCCGGAACAAAAATGGGTTGAGCTTCCCATCAACGTTATATACACTGCCGCCAATCGAAGCATCAAAATGATTCTACTACAATTGTGCTTCTCGCGCATTGCTGTGTTTCTTTATGTACGTAATTGAACACTGCAAATTTGTTCACAATGGAACAGTGGAGATGCCTTCCTTCATCGCTTGACATCCCTCTATTGTTTCCTTATTTAAGACTCCTTTTTTTGCGAACTGCAGTTCTTTTTTTTTTTGCGTGTGTGCAAAGTCTGGCGTAACCAACTACTCCTTGGATTGCAAAGAGCAGTGCTTGTATGTCTCCAAACGGAGTCTTTGTTTCACGAGGCTAGTTCCACGAAATTTCATCTTCTACTAGTCTCTATAGCTAGATCTGTTGGAATAGTCTATTCGATTCGATGTTTTCCTATCCATTAACACAGTGACTTGTACCATCACTCCCTTTGATGGGTTGGCTGCTTTTGCACTTAGTCCTCGGCAGACTGATGTGGAAAGCAGGTTCAATGAATCTTGCTCGGAAACCGGGCCTGTTGGTCCCCACAGCCAAAGCTAAACGAATAATTGTTCGTCGCCTCCACTGAACGCTCTATATCAAAACGAAAGACATGACAAATGTTTAACGGGTATGTTTATATGCAATAAAGGCATCACTCCCATTGGATTGCACATCCTTCGTCACGAGTATTTTTCTTTATTTGTATCAAGGCTAATAACCTCTTGTTGTACTTCGATCACTTAGCATCGCCTCTCGTTGCCTGCTGGTCATTTTGCATCTTTTCCTCCAGCTTCACACTTCATTGTCTGTATTCTTTTACCTTTATTTAAACACCTTTCTTGAGTTAAATAGAATGGCGGGAGAATCGACATCATTCGTTGGGGAAATGGCAAAGACGCTAGTTTGGGAAAATAGACTTTTTGAAAGAAATTTATTATGGTCTTAGTATATAAAAGTTTTGACAATTGAGTTATAAATTTTTAAATTTTTTTCAAATTGTTTAAACAATAAAGTTAAAAAATTTTAATGCTTCTAAACAAATTTAATTTTTTTAAAAATTGATGTGAAATGTTAAGCTTGAGACATGATCTCACCATGTAAACTGTTTAATTTTGATGCGGATATTAAAATGTTTAAACATTGTGGTTAAAATGGTTTGTCAATCATATTATAATATAAATAAAATTGGTGTATTGTAAAACTTCTAAATTTGTATTTGACCCATGTTTTATACCATTAATCCCTATTTTACTTATTTTACCTATCTTAATCCCAAAATGTGAAAGATATTAAAATTATAATTCATATTTTTTAGGTTATATTAATTTTAACTTTATAATATTATAACTTTTACTCTCAAACTCAGATTCTTACATTCTTGGTACCGTTAAAAAGCTCTTGATGCGCTATATCAAATAAGAACACACATGGCTATATTTTATTGAATGTTTTTATAGGCCCTACATATGTAGCACACTTGTCAATAATATATATATATATATATATATATATATATATATATATATATATATATATATATATATATATATATATATATATATATATATATATATATATATATATATATATATGGATTTACATATTTTTAACACCCTTGGAAAACCCCCAAATGCTCTATCAAATTAGATCCCCCACCAAACTAATCTTGAACATAAATAAAGTACTCCACAATTAAAAAGTCCTTGGACATCATTGCTTTTACCTACCTATGACATAATATTTAGCCTTAAAGATTTAGATTCACAATTGCTAACTACAAATGTATATGAGTTGATATAGAGCTTGTGTGTATAACTAATGATCATTATGATCTTCAAAGAATTATATTGTAACTGTAGCATGCAAGGCAGACTTTTGTTCAATATATATTCATTTCTAATTTATTTTTCTTTATCTAATTTGTATATACACATGCAATGCATGTTCATTCTTGCTAATTTTGCTAATATGTTTTGTTTTCAAAAAATTAAACACAAGATTTAATTCTAAACTTTTTTATTTTGATGCTTCTATCAAAATAACCAAAGAAACAACACCAAGAAATGTTTTGACAATGGTGTTCAATAGTTGTCACAACTGTTTGAAAATGTTTTAGTATAGTTGTTGAAATGTTTCGATATATAGGTCAAAATGTTTTAACATTGTTGTTAAAATGTTTTAAAAAATGGGTCAAAAACAATTCTATAAGTATGTATCAACATGTTTTAACACACTTTCTAAAGTATTTTAAAAAAATTGTTAAATATTTTAATGATTGAGTTAATTTAAATATATTTAAATAGATCTTTTGCAAAGTTGAACATGAGAAAACAAAAGAAGAAAGATTGAAGATAATAGTGGTGTCATGTATAACACACAGGCTGGACAACACAAGGCTGATACTAATGAGCAACAAACTTATGGCCGAGAAGATGGAGGCTAGGCCAATTTACAAGTTTTATGCAGCGAGAGGGTTAACATGTTGCAGGTAGTTACTAGAGCACTTGGTATTGAACGTGTGAAGAGTCCAGCTCTTTTAAGTTTAAGGGTAAGCTTGTACCGATTACGACTAATGATGTTACCCTCATCACAAGCCTACAGTTGGTAGGGAAGTCAGTGTGTACCTTGAAAGGGAAACACATTGTGAAAAGTTCACTCTATGAAAGATATTTCTCTAGGAGGAATAAGAAGCTGGAGATGAAGAGGGCGGAGGTCATCTTAGAGGAACTAAGAAAGGAAAATGAAGACACCTATGTAGATGACATTGTCCGTGTAAGATCCCTGAACTTGAACCTATAACATCCGTATGTTTTTAAGTATGTTTTATAATTTTTATATGTGAAGTATATTAAATAGAGCTCGGTGAGATGAGCATAACGAACCCAAGGACACGCAAAACGGAGGTCAGGACGAAAGGTCATGACCTCGGGAAACATGTCATATGGGTGGGACCCAATTTAAAAATGTGAGATAACTTATCCAACTTTGATCTAGTATCGAAGGGCTCGTTAATACGAGTCCATCGGTACAAAGAACGTGTAATTCTGATATCGGGATAAAAAGATATAAAATTTTAAAATAAAATAAAAAAAGGCGCGTCAAAAATCTGACGCGCATCAGAAAACTAACGCCAGTTTGTTTCATTTAGTTCATTTTAAGCTTCTTTTCTCTATTTCTTCCTCGTTTTAAGTCCGATTTAAGTAATTTAAGAGGCATTTCTACCAAACTCGAGCGTGTTGAACGTCATGGCGGAGTTATTTTTCTATTTTGAGATCTCTGTAGCCCTGAAATCTGCTATTTAATTTTAGACTACTCGGAGTATCATTTATTTTCTCGCTCGAAAATCGAGGTAGGGGCTTTTATCCTCTTTTATGATATAAATACTTACATTGGTTATTTTTAAAAGTTTATATGAATAATTCTAGTTACTTTCCATATATGTTTTAGAATTGCCTCGTATACTTGATTTATTGAGTGTTTATCTTTTGAATTTAATTAGGAATTATGCTTTATGTCATATGTGATATAAAGAAAAATCTAGCTTTGCCATTATTTTAAAGTATGGTAAGATTGAAAGGTGGTTTTTATGAAATTGTTGCTCTATCAAAATGGTTTTAGAAAATACGTACAATCATGACCACTAAGTTGCTGAGATGAGATAGAGAATGGGTAATTGTCTCGTTGGAACGAGCAACTAACCCTACCTTTATAATCGTTGTCAGTAACACGACCATGACTTGTGAAGGTGAGGCTAGAATTTTGAAAGGTTGATCTTCGTAGAAGAAGAAAAAGAGAAGGAAATTCTTGTTTGAGGCAAGCATATAAGAGATTTAATTGTTTGGAACTCAAAATTGGTAGATGTACTGATAGAGTTCTGTAATTGAGAGTACACAGGTAAATCCGGTTTGGAATCGGATACACGGTACACATATTAGCCTGGTGAGCCCCTAAAGAAGGGTAAGATCCCTGATTCGCCCCTAATGAAGGGCAACTATCAAGGCTACGCGCGCTAGGTAGAGATAATCATGGGAAAACTCTCTGCTCTCTAGATCCCGGCACCGCATGAGCATGGGTGGCTCTTCCCTTTACAAGCACGGAGTGTTTTACGAAAAAATCTGTAGAGGAGTAAGAGGCCACTGCTTTGTACCCGCAACAAATTCTTTATATAATAATACAAAACCTAGAAGCATCTTCGATATGTAGGGAGAAACCCTAGGGAAGTTTTTGGGTGAGAGGCACACCCTTACAGCTTTTTCGAAAAGTATTGTCTATTTATCTTGTGATTTACAAACTGCCAGATGTTATATTTATGTATAATAGGATAAGTACCCCTACTGAATAGTTTAAAATACTCACCACCCCCCAGACCTTGCAAGGCCCGGTGTGGTATAGACGGGTGTAGAAGAAAGCAGTAAAAGATACTTTTTGGGAGCTTCAGCTGGTGACCATAGAGTCTACAATCACACCAATAGTTTTCTAAGTATATTTTCATATTTTTGGCTTGAGAAGACTTGTTTATATCTTTACTTATGTGTTTTTACACAGATAGTATATTCCTGGGCAATAAAATAATTCTTGTTACGTTTACAGTTATACGTGTATGGTTGCGACCCGAGCAAGTTCTGATTGTATTTTTTAACTATTTATATATGTTTTATAAAATCTCGGGTCGTGACAGAACCGGTTTATTTTATTCTATTTAATTACTTTTGTGTAGTTTAATGTTAATTGTGATCGGTTTTAGACTATTTTTTAAATTAAATTGGTTAAGAAAGGATTTAACCAAATTTTTTTTCACATATATGGTTTTTAAGTTAATTTAAGTCATTTGGAATTTTTTAAATTTTTACTATTTTTCTCAAAAAGTTATGAGGTGGGACCCATCGTGGGCCCCACATGCAAATTTGGAGTTATTAGCCCTAAATGACTATAACATTAACCCAAGCTAAATGCCCCTCAATAACATAAGCCATCGAATTTCATGCGTGAACCCAAGCTCACCTAAACTTTTTCCTTAGCTATTTCCTATTGTTCAGTGATTCCTCTTTGATGGTTTATTATGGTCATCCCCCCACATATGGTAATTCCCCCTCAATTCAAGCCACTAGCGGATCTTATTGATTATATATGTTTGAGTTAATTCAACAAATGTAGTTTCTTGTTAGCAAAAAAATAGATGAATATATTCACTTGTAAAAAAAATCATACATTAAAAGCGAAGAGGACTTATTTTAGAGTTTATACAGGCAACAGAAGAAATTTAGAGTTTGCACAAGAAATCAATAAAGCTTTTAGAGAAGGGAGAGACTATATATACAACATAAGGATTATTTAATTAAGACAGAAGGACATGGGTCTCTAGCCGGAAATAAATGAAAAATGTATGTGTTCTTCTATGCTCCCCCTTCAAGAAATAACAGCCCTCTCAAGATGAACACTGCAAATTTTATCACCTTACATGAAGTGATCTTTGTTGGGTTTTAAAAGCTAGTTGCCTTAATTGGATTTTCTAGTTGAAGTATGCTATGTGGCTAATAAATAAAAACTCATAGGTTATGTGTTTTAAATTTAAGATTAAAGGATGTTTTAAATTTAGTTTTTATACTCTTTTTATCCTAAATTAATAGTTTATCTAATTTATTTAAAACAAATTAATTTTAATTTATTTTAAAAAATCACAAATAACTATTATATTGGGATAGAGTGAGTATTAAAAAAAAATAGCTAAAAGTAACTTTTGGAAAGAAACTTTTCATCTAAACATTTTGACAAAGGAACTTTTTTCCATCTCACATAGGAAAAACATGAGCCAAGAGAATATATAAGGAAAAAAAAGTATAACATGAATACAGAGAAAAATTATATTGTATATATATACATATATTTATATTATTTATTTTATATATAATATTATTTTTATATATTTTAAAATTATAATTAATTTAAATTTTATTTAAGCCAAACTGAATCGAACAGAAAAAGAGGGATCTGTTTAAATTTAAATCGAATCAATTCAAGCTCGAGTCGTAAGAATTAAGAAAGTTTAATCTAAGCTAAGCTGAGCCGTGCTGAATGAGCCGAGCCGAGCCGAGCTTAGTTTCATTTAGTCAACGAGCAGCTCCGCTCGTCAGCAATATCAAAGAGAAATCTAAATCACAAGGGCAAACGACGACGGCATGTAAAGGAAAGGGTCCTCCCCGGAGGTGGCCGAGCTCATTGCCCTCTGCTGGCAGCACATCATCGCAGAATTTGGGACCAGTTTGCTCTGGTACAAGACCTTCTATGCAGCATATCTTGTCTCGCGGATTCGTAGTATGGACTCACACTTGTTCTATCAGGGCCTTTCTAGATGTGGATCTCGGAGGTCATGTCTGCGTGATAGAGGCGGTGGGATGCTAGAGGACGGAGGTGGAGCTGGGATCTTTCGCAACGAAGATAGGAGGTGAAGATCGAGTTTTATGAGGACCATGGTTTCTTCTGGAAAAAGGGCTTCATCATTCATGGCATTGAGATCAGGCGCAAACCCAAGGGCGAGATCAAATTTTCGTAGCTCTTATGCACCCAAAAGTTGCATCTGTAATCCACTTTTCATGCTTGATTTGTTTAATGTGTTTAATCCTAATATTGATTCATTTGCCACTCCCACTCTTTCTTCTTTCTTCTGTGCCCCAGTCACTCGCTTCTCCCTTACAACCCAGTAGAAATTTTTTGCTAGGGTTATTAACTGACAGAAAAGTTTGAATCTTTTGCAGGTATTTGGATGGAAAAGAATTGGAATCTGGGTTGCAGTTTCTCATGTTTTCGAACTAGATGATAGCACATCAATTTATATTAAAAGGAGTGTAAGTGCGAGTAAACTATTTCTACAGGCAATTGAACAGAATCAACTAAGCCGAGGAAAGCCATGTTTGAGATGATTGATACCTAGGAACGATGCCCGGCAATTTCTAAAGGAAATGGGTACTTCTTCATATCCTACTTTTTACTTCTTGACATTGATGAAGCGGCTAATTGGAGGGGAGGGGCAGACAGTTTGTTTGTCAATTGCCTACAAAGCTCTAATCCTCCAGTTTTATTCTTCAGAGTGCGCGGCATGTGTTCTACATACCCATTTTAAACACTGAATACATATCTTGTAACCCAAATTCCTGTTTCATTCGTTATTGGTTGATACCATTAGCGTCCCACCTCACAAGTGAATTGCATGAACATGGTCCACAACTGGGGCCTCTTGCTCTGCCTCTGTACTGTACTATGATGTCCTCACTGAGATATGCAAATTCCTGCCCCAATGGAGCAGGTTTTTATTTTTCCGGAGGAGTACACTGTACTACTAGGCCAGGTTGTTAGCAAAAAAAAAAAAACATAAAGAAAAAGAAGAGGAAAGAAAGATAAACTGGTGCAGGTAAAAAATGATACAAGCTAGGGCTTATGGCACAAGCTAAATACTTTGGCAATAGCCACGAGTAATTAAACATCTGAGGAGTTTCACAACTTCATAAGACGTAGGCAAATACATATGCTACTAGCAGTAGAGCACTAGTCGGCTCCTTTGCTATTATTACTCCTTTTGTCCCATATTAAGTGTCTTAATAATTTCTTAAAAATAAATTAAAAAAATAATTAGGGCACATAACATGGGACGCAAGCTTCCCAGATGGGGAAATGGCAATCAAAAAGCGTTTCCGACACTAACGAAAAACATTCCGATGAAAAAGACTCGAGAAAAAAACAGAAATAGAATTACGGACCCTAGTATACAGAGTGCGATAGTCTTCATCTTATTGACGAACTGAAGGTCATCAGACTCGGAATCTTGGATATGTAGGTGGAAGTTCTGTCGGAACTTAGCAAAGTTACGCAATCCTATGAAGTACAGTAGAGTCACACCAGAAATGCAAAGGGCGGTTAGTGACACGAAGAAACCTCCCAGGAGAATTATCTCGTCTAAGCTTAGGGCCTGTTAGGGGTTAGAAAAACAAGTCGGAAAATAAGTTTTCCTAGAAAATAACTTTGTACCTTGTTAGTGGTTTTAGAAAATTTTAAAATAGAAAATCTTATTTTTCCGACCCCAGGAAAAGTGGGTGAAAATGTGGGATTTATTTCCTGACCCCCCGACCCTGTGGAAACCATTTTTCTGAGCGTCGGGTTTCTTCTCCGTTGCGCCTCTCTTACTTCTCGGTTTCAGCCGCCTTCGGCCCTCAGGCCTCCATCCTGATCTTCTTCGACTCCTATGTAGGCTAAGGAGCTCAGTCCCGGCTCCAGTCATCTCTGCGCTTCAAGCCCCTTGCACCCGCACTTCCGCCGGAACAAACCATTCTCCTCAGCTTTTTGCCCGTTTTCGGCCGTCTTTTCTAGCCGTTCATCAATCTGGTGGCCACTGCCTCAGATACTTCAGAGGTCTGTTATCATTTCCTTCTATTCTCATGATTTCAATGGGTTGCCCCATTTTTTTTCTTCGACTCCGACGTAGGCTAGGAGCCGGAGTTGGGACTGTTATTGCTGAGGGCCCGTTTGGTTTTGCTTAGAACTGTTAGATTTTATTTAGCTGTTGCCTTATTAGTATTGCTTATTACGCCAAAACGAGCTCTGTGTGATGTCTATTGTATTTTAGTGTTATTAACCATGAAGTTCTACTTCTGTTAGTTCTATGGTTCACTGAAGGTTCCTTACCTTTTTCAGATAAAATTCCATATGTTGAGTATGGGGATTGTGTGGTATTTAACAATGAGAAGGGTGGAGTTATAGAAAGTCTTAAAGAAGATGGCGTCGTTGATTTAGATTCAAAAATTGCAACCCACTCTTTCCCAGATTGGATTTCCGGTGGTCAGTTCCTGGCTTGTCCGAAGTCCAAGGTATCATCTGTAAAAAAATTCCCTGTCTTTGTGTTTTCGTAGAAGCATCTTCATGTATTTCTAAAATTTCAACTGTGTTATTAGAACAATTGATGCAAATGTTGTTTACATGCAAATGTAAACAATTGATATTCCTCAAGGCCTGTATACCTTATTAGCATTACAGTGCAGGATTTTTATCCAAGTAAATTAATGATCTTGCCTTATCGGTCCATATGCAAAACTCATTCATTCATTAGCGTAAGATGGGGTTGAATAAATTTGTGAGGCATGTATTTCCATGGTCACAGAATGAAGAAAATTGAATTGATTATGCCGTAGACGAAATAGCATAAAGTTTTAAAACTGTAAGCTTGATAAGAGTATAAATTTTGTATTCCAATTTTTTTTGTGTTTTTTCATTAATATGGGCCAAAAGGATTATTAATAGGTAAAGTTAGCCACTGAAGCTCCAGTCGTCAGATCATGGTATATATGAGAAAGCTGTGGCTCTGGGCCTCTGGCTATACAAGCTAATAATATGCAAGTTGAATATATAATAATAGTTGATGGCCTTTTATACTGAATTTATGATGTACCTATATTCAACTGAAAAAGAACTTGGCCTGCATTTGTCCAAGATGAACTCCATTACTATATTATATAATTGGTTTTGGTTTCTACTTAGAATTAGAAGCAGCACTAGACATTTATTGTCGGATTGGGATGCCCTGTGTTTTTGCAATGCCGAAATGTGTTAAGTTGAAATTTGAAAATAAAGATGGATTTAAGATGATGTAGAAGTTTCTTAGTTTCAGAATATAGAGCAGACGAGAGATTCATAGGGATCAGAACAGAGGTAAATCCCAATCGCTTGTAAATAGCTCAAAAGTGCAGTCAGATCACTACTCAATTGAGGAAGTGCTTCTGATGGATCAGGTTGTGTTTCTTGGCCCTGATAAAATGTTACACAAGTGAGTCGCACATGTAATAAGGTCAGGTCTTTTTGTGTATCATGACAGTTTCCAAATACAAATATAGAGCGAATCCTTATATATAAAAAATTGTCATAAATAACTTCACATTTCTCATGGCGGCTAGTAGAGTAGGCTTTAAAACTTATGAACCAAAGACCTCTACTTAACCAAGGCTTGGTTCTTGCCATCCCACCAACGCCATGTTGGTCGAAGTTATAGAAATTCAAACATGTATTAATATTGGGCAACGATACTCACCGGGCCTTGTTGTTCTGCCGCCCTATTATCAGCACCATTATCAACCTCAAGCACAACATTACCCTCCTGCCTTGCTCCATCTTCCTGAATGAGAAAGAGAGAGTAGAACATGCATTTGGAGCTTAGTTATGTTCACATACTAAATAATGGTGGATAGAAGAGCCCCAAAACTAATTTATGGGCCCAGGTAAATCTGGCCCAATTTCTGCCCTTGGGAGCGAACAGATGTTTAAAATAAAATAAAATTAATATAACACAAAATTAAACAAATATATTAAATAAAAAAGGATATGAATTTGTAAATAAACCAGGGTAAATGAGCAGTCTCAGAAGATCATTAGCTAATACCAGAAACATTAGCTTCTACCTTCGAAGATTCAGTTTCAGTAAAAAAATGGACGTGCAAAAGATTGAAACAAAAACATTGTCCCAGAAAATGTTGATCCATTAAGTTGAATGTTTGAGAGAAAATGATGAGGAAGATATAAGAAAGTTGAGTGACTTTTACCCTTGGGAGGCAGAGTCCCTCTGTTTCAGGTACAGGATGTGAGAATTGATCATAATCAGCCTACATAACACAACTACTCTTAACGGTTTCCAATAAAACAACATTCATCGTTTGTGAAATACAGACAGAGAATGCTTACAGTAGTGTTTCACAGTAAAGGTTATGCAGGTTAAAAACTTAGATTGGTTCAATGCAAAATTCGCGTAGAAGATAAATGACATTTATCAAAATAATAACCAAATCCAGCATATCCAGCACTGTTTAGTTCAACTAAATCAAACCTTATGTAAACGAAGAAGGATATACAGTGATTCCCATTTTACTCGAAATGAAGATTCAAGAAAACATTTGTAATGTATAGGAAAACATGGCAATTTTCTGCAAAAACATAATAATAATATTTTTTTTGTCAATTTTCGAAGTCAAAATAGTTAAATCTCCTTTTCTAAGAATTTACCTGATTTTCTAACAACTTTTCAAAGCTATTAATTCCTTTCCTTAAATTGGACTTTTTTTTTGTTGGAGAAAATTGGAACAGCCGCCACTTGAGGATAAAACTATTGTAAAATTTTGTAGAAATAAAAAAAGGCACTGAGCCAGGCCCATTTAAAATAAAATGGTTGAACCGGATTGGTTTCTGCTCAACGTCCTCTTCTTCATGGTTCGTTTCACGAACCAGACGACGAAGAGAGAGAGACTGCCGACACGCCGGATTCGCCGGCGACTGCGTCAGCCCCGCTCCGCATTCTTCGGAGACGCCGGATGCGCCGAAAAAGGTCCAAAGGGCTCCGAACCTTCGGTGATGGGCCCCAACAAACTAGGCACGAAACTCTCTTTTTATCCAGAAAACATTCCTGTTCAGAAATCATCTCATCCCCACGCCTGTGGACATTCCTGTTCTGTTGCAAAAACCTGATTCTAACCATCATTTTTTTGTCCAGAAAACATCTCATCCCGACTGCAGGAGAGGTCCAGGCGGTGGTGGTGATGGGCTCGAACAGGGAACGGAACTCTATCTTTACAAAGAGTTGAAAAGCCCCTGTACTACTTCCTACTTCCTATTCAGTTGCAAGAACCTGACTCTAACCAGATTTTTGCTTTATGGAACACGTACGTCTATAGAAATACAGAGAGCACAAAAACAAAGAAAAAAACGAATGCGTGAGAGGTACTGACCATAACAAATGAGCTGAATGCACCAGCGGCGACGGGCGTGGGACACAAGAGCACCACCACCTATGTTTCAGCCGATCAGTGGTCAGGTTAAAGATGGACAACGGCTGAAGACGGAAAATGGCTGAATCGCTGCATAGGTGGTGGTGCGCAAACAATAGCGTTTTCACAAAAATAGCCCTCACAAGGAGCCAAAAAACGAGTTTATGTGAAGAAAAAGCGAGGTGTTTTGGGACATTTTATTGGGAAATTGAACCTAACCGCTCATGTTTTTATATTAAGGCGCTGTGTGGACCGATTCACTATTAAATTTATAAAATCTTATTTATGTGTAAAAGCTGTGCATAATAAAAAATATAGGAGGCATTTGGGTACCGGATCGTTATGAACAATTTTAAAAAATAGACTCAATAAATGCTAGAATTACAAAAATAGGTAAGGAATTTCAGTTTTATAAAATTAGACTTACGCACGTTCCACTTACCCGCACGCGTGCTTAAATTGCCGATAATACCCTTAAATAATAGAAATGAATAGACTCGACCGCTCTCCACCGGGTGCAACCCAAAGTTCAGATTTCAGTTTTCCCTCCAGCGCTTGCAACTGCTCTCGACCGCTCTCCACCGTTACGAGAATCGCATTCCCTTCCGACAACCCCTCATCCAGCCTTTTATATCTCATCCTTCACCTTCCTCTTCTCCGCTATCGGTCATCCAATCCCACATTTTTTGCTCCTCCGGTATTGCAAAGAAAGTTCCCATTTTGTTCTATCCTTCGCTATCCACGCCGGCGATCTCACTGCGGCAGTCATTTGACAACCGGAGAAATACATTGCGGCCACCTTTCCCCCCCTCCGGAGACATTTTGCTCAGCTCCATTCCCGTCGTCCCTCTCATCTAGCCGGCCGCATCCCGCATTTCGGTGTTTTGCCTTAATCTACATTCTGCATCTTCACTTGGCCGTCTGACCAATCTCCCCATTCGTTGATCAATAGAAGACGACATAAATGGCCAGGTGAGATCCTACAACTATGTATGGTTAATTAAAGAAGCGAATATCTTGTTTAGCTGTATTATATGCTTTGGTTTGAAAATTATTGAGATTGTGTGATGAAATTCATAATAGGTGTGTAAATTGGACGTATGTACTGCTATGATTAGTGTATGTGATGTGGTAAGATAAATTTGATATAAATATTTGAAGAATGTGATCTCATGATAAATTTTGAAAAAGGAAATTTCTGATGCAAAAAAATATTGTATGTAGGATGAGGAAGAAAAATATAGCGGATTAGTTAAGTTGGAGCCATGCTCTATTAGAAGCATTATTGTATGCCACAAATGAATGTAACTGATATGGCCTAACTATTGACTGGTACATTATAGTTTAATCTTGAAAATAAATTGTGTGTTCAATAAACTCTATATAGTCTGGTATATACATGGGTAGATTGATCTTGTCAAATGTAGATTGTGTGTTTGGTGCTTAGTGAAGGGTAGACCATTTAAACAAAGGACACATGCTTAGAACAAGGTTAACTGATAGGTCCTAACTATTGACTGGTGGGATTTAGGCATCTTTTATTGACGTGCAAAGTACATTGTGCCAACTTTAGACTTGATATAGTTACGTCTATATTTGTGTAGATTCATACGAGTGTGGGTCTTTCATGTTCTCGATTGTATAATGTGTGTTTGGGGCTTAGCTTACATAGATGACTTTTACGGAATGTAAAAGAAAGTGACAAAATTAAGGAAAGGTCGAAATGTAGTTGCTAGGCTACATCTGAAAATTGTTTGCTCAACAGTTACCTTTTTTTACCATTTTCTGTGATATGTGATTTGATGAAAATCAAGGGTAGACCCTTTAAGCAAGTACACATGCTTAAAATAATATTAACTGATAGGGCCTAACTGTTGACTGGTAGTCTTTAGGCAGCTTTTATTATTGTGCAAATTGCATTGTCTACGGCTTTATGCTACACCTGTAAATTTTTTGCTCAATAGTGGCCCTTTTTTACCCTTGTCTGTGATATATGATATGAGGAAAATCACGGGTATACCGTTTAAGCAAGTACACATGCTTAAAATCATGTTAACTGATAGGGCCTAACTGTTGACTGGTAGTTTTTAGTCATAATTTATTTCTGTGCAAATTGCATTGTCTACGGCTTTATGCTACACCTGTAAATTTTTTGCTCAATAGTGGCATTTTTTACCCTTCTCTGTGATATATGATATGAGGAAAATCACGGGTATACCATTTAAGCTAGTACACATGCTTAAAACAAGCTTAACTGATAAGTCCTAACTGTTGACTGGTAGTCTTTAGGCAGCTTTTATTGTTGTGCAAATTGCATTGTCTACAGCTTTATGCTACACCTGTAAATTTTTTGCTCAATAGTGGCATTTTTTTACCCTTCTCTGTGATATATGATATGAGGAAAATCACGGGTATACCATTTAAGCTAGTACACATGCTTAAAACAAGCTTAACTGATAGGTGCTAACTATTGACTGGTAGTCTTTAGGCAGCTCTTTTATTGTTGTGCACATTGCATTGTCTACGGCTTTATGCTACACCTGTAAATATTTTGCTCAATAGTGGCCTTTTTTTACCCTTGTATGTGATATATGATATGAGGAAAATCACGGGTATACCATAAAATCATGTTAACTGATAGGGCCTAACTGGTGACTCGTAGTCTGTAGTCATAATTTATTTCTGTGCAAAGTGCATTGTCTACGACTTTATGCTACACCTGTAAATTTTGTTCTCAATAGTGGCCTTTTTTTACCATCCAATGTGATATGTGATATTATGAAAATCAAGGGTAGACCCTTTATGCAAGTACACCTACTTAAAACAATGTTAAATGATAGGGCCTAACTGTTGATTGCTAGTCTTTAGTCATCTTTTATTGGTGTACAAAGTGCATTGTGTCGGTTGTAGGCTACATATGTAAATTGTTTGCTAACTAGTGTCCTTTTTTTACCATCCTCTGTGATATATGAGATTATGAAAATCAAGGGTAGACCCTTTAAACAAGTACACCTGCTTAAAACAATGTTAACTGATAGGGCCTAACTGATATTGTGTGTTTGATTATTTGGACAGTGTACGTAAGTTATATTGTCAAACTGATATTGTGTGTTTGGTGCATGTGTTTGATATATTACAAAATTTGATTGTTTGATTCAAAATAGGTGTTGTTCACTTACATATTTGCCGATATGTATGTTGTGCGTGTGGGTTACATGCCAAATTTTGACCCATGCTCAGCTTGGAGATACCAAGTAATGACCATTTACTTGAACTGTTAAACATTACAGGGTGAAGCTACCAAGTAATGCAGAAGTGATCTTCAAGCCAGTTGAAAGTGATAAGGGTAGAGCCCATGAGGGCGACCCTCAACCCAAATCGACATATGCTTACATACGGAGGCTCAAAGAGCATTTCAATAAGCATAGAAGACAAGCAACACTATTCGAACGATCATGTTTTAGCAAATACATGCAGCTGGACATAGAGAAGTTCATGTTCCCACTTCAAGCCTTGCACCACATCGTAAAAATGCATCAAGGAGAGTATATGTTTCAAGTGACGGAAGCATATTTGATGAAGTTGTTACCCACGGAATTTGCCCAAGTAACCGATCTGCGTATGGCTGATGTGCTCCCATCCCTTCCAACAGTGCCAAAAGTTTTGAGAAAGGACTCCCTACTTTGTAGGGTGTTCGGTAAGGAGAAGCTTCACATTACGAAGGAGTAGATATACTAGAAGATCATCATAAGCAAAAGTGATGAAGACGCGGTGAAGTTGGCCCGCATACTAGTGTTGGCTTCTTTCATTGTGGCAGATGGTGGGAGCATAAGGTGGACCGGCAGTTTTTTTTGTTGGCTGATGATGTGGAGGAATTCGATTCGTATCCATGGACCCACATTGTGGTATACCCGCTTTATGCTTTATGGTAAGTAAGGCCACAAGAAACCAAGTTTTAGCTCAAAATTCATCTCCCGCTCACATATATCGTGAACAGAATCAAGCTGCTGATTTTCTGCCAAATTTCGCTATTGGTTTTATAGACCTACCCTACACAACTTCTTCACATTTTACGATAGGATATCTCTGGCTGCTTCTCCATATTTTACCTTGTTTAGTTTTCTCTATTTTGTTAGATGAGAGTCCGCCACGCTCTAATTTATCCAGCTCACTCTACTTATACACAGATAATATATACTTATATAGACTATGTTAAAACCAAATAGGGGGTGGGAGATTTCTTATCTTTTTTAGTTTTGCTTACCAAACAACTATGTGGCAAATAAATTACAAGGTTATAACACGGACTCCAATTTTTGGCATAGAATTAATATATGACAGATATATTACAAGGAGTCTCTCTCTCTCCTTGTCCAAACCCTTCCCTTTTCCTCCGCCCTGATTGGCCCTACCCCTTCACCCTTGTGGCCACCCTAGCCTTGGCCTTCCCTTGTTTGGGCCATGACCAAGTTCCCCTCCTCCCTTTTCTATACCCTGCTTCTTCCCTTCTCGCCATGCCAATGAACACCTCCCCCACTTCCTCCTTCTATGCTCCCGCCACCAATAATCAGCCCTTTCCATCAACTATGACCAGCCTTGCCATGCCCCTCCTCCCTCTTCTTTCCCCCCTTTTCTCCCTCATCCTTACTGCACTTGGACACCACCCATCACCACCTCCCCCTCATCTTCCTCTTCTCTTTTTGCCATCTCCAACCATCAGCCCTTTGTCCTCCACCCACACCCACCCCAACTTGACTTCCTTCTTTCCACAGCCATCCCAACCTGACTTCCTTCTTTCCTGTTGGGTGGTAGTAGCGAAAGCTTAGTTGTAAAACTGATGCAGGAGTATATTGTTTCGACATTTCTTCAAACATTCGTAACAGGTTTAAATAGTCTGAGGGGTAAAAACGGTAATCACTAACAACATGGAAGTCAGTACGTTGGTATATCGGGTAATTTCCCATATTGCTGAGGGACCTTTAAGTCATTTGGATATAAGCAGCGGGACTGTTAATTCTGTTAACTATCTTCTACCTCTGGGCATCAGTAATATGTTCACAGCAGAATTAACGTCGACGTCTATTTTCAAATTTAGATTCCGTCAAGAGAGTTTATTGGATTTAACTGATTAGTATAAATAGACTTTTGGGATGTAATCAGAAGTTAGTTGTTGAATGATATTTCGTCTGTATTTGGTTTAACCAAATGTGGGTTTATCCCGTGCTCTGTTTCTGAGCTAAAACTGAGAGTTCTTCGAGATGATGAACTTCAGTTTGAATTCTTTCTGTAATTGAGTTTGATTAGTGGCAATTTGAAGAGCTTGTTTCAATTTTGTTTTTCAATTTCTGTTTCTATATTGTGCGCTGCATCAAATTGGTATCAGAGCGGGTTTTGTTGACTTCGATGGCAGCAAACGAACGGGAAGGAAGTTCTTCTGAGTTACCAACTTTGTCTGATCTTCAACAATCTATACAGTTAGTGGTGAATCAGATGGAGTTGATGAATCGTAACATCAGTTCGTTGTTAAACCTGTCTGCAAATCCAGTTCCTCCAGTTCCAAGAAATATGCAGGTAGATCCGAGAAATGCGGAATTTCATCCAGCAAAGCACCGAGATTTCAAAGACGCCATGAATTATCTTCTAGTGATGATGATGCTCCACCAGTTCCAAATTGTCAGCAAAATCAAGGTGCAAACAATTTCTTACCTCGGTTTAAACCACAAGTAGAATTGAACTATTTTAATGGACAGATGCATATCGAACAATTTTTGGATTGGATTCTAGAGGTAGAAAATTATTTTTACTGCTTAGAAGTACCTGATGACATGAAGTGTAGAGTGGTTGCTTGCAAATTAAAAAGTGGTGCATCTACGTGGTGGAACCAAGTGCAGCAAGATCGAATTAATAAGGGAAAACATCCAATTCAGTCTTGGCCTCGTATGAAAAAAATGTTAAAAGAGATGTTTCTTCCTGTGGATTTTGAATAGTCTTTGTTCCAACAATATCAAAATTGTAAGCAGAATCTTAGTACTGTGTCAGAATTTATAGAAGAGTTCTATAGATTGTCAGCTCGTAATGGTTTGCAGGAATCTGAAGCACAAAAGGTTTAGAGGTTTGTTGGTGGTCTTAAATATGAATTGCAAATTCAGTTAGCTTCTAAGCCTATCGGTACATTGACAGAGGCCATTCAAGCTGCTTTGCGTAATGAAGCTTTGTTTGAACAAAACAAGTATAAGAAACCTCAATTTACAAAGACATTTGTTGAAGGATCGAATTCAAATAAATACAGAAACAGGGAGGCAACATATACTGATTTAAAAGCTAACAAGAAAGAGGTTTCTAAAGTGGAGAAAACCACATTTTCTGTTCCTGCTAATAAAAGGAATGTATATGCTAAACCGAAACCTAACACCTGTTGGAAGTGTAAGCAGCCCGGCCACTACTCTTCAGAATGTCCTTTAAGGACAGGAGTTCCCAGTTCTAAATCTAAAGCTATGACTTCTTTTCAAGTAGCAGAAGATGATGACAGTGAAAATGATGAAACTGAAGAGGAACAAGAGGAGGTTTATGGTGATGACTTGCAGGATATGGAAAACCATGGTGAATTAGGACTGATAACAAGGAAGATTTTGTTTACTCTAAAGCAGTTAAATACAAGTCAGAGGCACAACTTGTTTGTTATCATTGGAACTATTAAAAATTCAAATTGCAAGGTCATTGTTGATGGTGGGTGCACTGAGAATCTGGTTGCTAAAATAGTGGTGGACAAGTTACAGTTAAAAACCAATCCACACCCACAACCCTATACCATTGGATGGAACAAGGAGATAGGAGAAGTTAAGGTACTAAATCAGTGTATGGTGCCATTTTCCATTGGAAGAAATTATAAATCAAATATTCTCTGTGATGTGATCGATATGTCTATTTGCCATTTATTACTTGGCAGACCATGGTAGTTTGACACTTTCATTATCTATGATGGACATGCAAATACTATACGATTTGAGTTTCAAGGAAAAGCTATTACCTTACATCCACAAAATTCACAAATCCCAGAAAGTGTAGTTGAAGAGATAAGTCATCCTTTGCAGTCTAATTCCAAGACAGTCAGATCCCAAGAACAACAGCAAATTTCAAGTCAGTATGAAATGAAAGATGAAATTGGAAAAATAAGTCAAAAAGAGATTACTTCAGTTGGAAATAAACAGGGAAAACAAAAGAAGTCAAGAAAGAAAATGCTTGTTACTACCAGTAACATTTCTTCTTCTCTCAGATTTGAACAGGTGGTTTTAATGTTTGTCGACATATCTGCTTTAATTGTCACTGCTTTTAAACCTGTCCATAGCCATAAAGGGGTACAATCCTTGCTTCAACGATTTGCTAACTTGGTCAATGATGATATGCCACTGTCATTACCTCCCATGAGAGACATACAACATAGAATAGATCTTGTTCCAGGAGCTTCATTACCACATCTGCCTCACTATCGAATGAGTCCGTCTGAGCATGCTGAGCTACAAAGGCAAGTGCAAGACCTTTTACACAGAGGTTTAATAAGAGAAAGTTTAAGTCCCGTGGTTGTCCCTACCCTATAGTACCTAAGAAGGATGGTACATGGAGGATGTGTGTGGACTCAAGAGCTATTAATAAAATCACAGTGAAGTTTAGGTTTCCTATACCTAGATTGGAAGACATGATTGATATGTTAGCTGGGGCTGAGTTGTTTTCAAAGGTGGATCTTAGATCAGGGTATCACCAAATTAGGATGCAATTGGGTGATGAGTGGAAGACTGCATTTAAAACAAAGGAAGGACTCTATGAATGACTTGTAATGCCATTTGGATTAACTAATGCACCCAGCACCTTTATGAGGTTGATGACACAGGTATTGCAGCCTTTGTTAGGTAAGAGTGTGGTTGTTTATTTTGATGACATTTTGATATATAGTAAAACTGAAGAGCAGCATTTGAAACACTTAGCTGAGGTTTTTCAACTATTACAACAAAACAGTTTATACATTAACCTAAAGAAAAGTGTTTTCATGGCAGGGCAGCTTATATTTTTGGGATATGTTGTTAGTAGGGAAGGTTTAAAAGTGGATCAAACTAAGGTCAAAGCTATACTTGACTGGCCAATACCTAAAAGTACAACTGAACTGCGAAGTGTCCTTGGTCTGGCTTCTTTTTATAGAAGATTTATGCAAGGTTTTAGTTCACTGGCAGCACCCCTCACAGAGTGTCTTAAAAAGGGAAATTTTAGATGGCAAGCTGCACAACAAAAGGGTTTTGAACTCTTGAAGACAAAGCTTACATCAGCTCCAACTTTAGCATTACCAAATTTTACTAAAGTCTTTGAAGTAGACTGTGATGCATCAATACAGGGAATTGGAGCAGTCTTGTCGCAGGAAGGTAAGCCTATAGCTTATTTCAGTCAAAAACTTTCTGAAAATAGGCAAAAATGGTCTGCATATAAACTAGAATTATTTGCTTTGGTACAAACTCTTAAACATTGGAGACACTACCTTGTATACAAAGAGTTTATTTTGAACACTGATCATGATTCATTGAGACACTTACACAACCAGGCCAAGCTTGACAGATTACATGCCAGGTGGGTGGGAGAATTACAATACTATACATTTGTTATAAAGCATAAATTTGGTAAGAGTAATCGAGCTGCAGATGCATTGAGTAGAAGAGCTGCGCTAGTTCATACATTAACAGCCTCTTGTTTTGGGTTTGAAGAACTTAAACAGTTATATCAGCATGATAAGACATTTCAGGAAGTTTGGCATTTGTGTAACCAAACTCAAAAACCACAAGGAGATTTTGTGTTGACTGATGGTTATTTGTATAAATCCAATGTCTTATGTATTCCTGACAGTTCTTTGAGAATGCATTTGATTAAATAGCTTCATGCAAGAGGATTATCAGGTCATGTCGGGCGAGACAAAACTTAGCATTGGTTAAAGTTAGATATTTTTGGCCTAAGATGTATAGAGATGTACAAAAGTTTGTTCAACACTGCTTTATATGTCAACAGTATAAAGGGGGAGCTACAAATGTAGGATTGTATACACCATTACCTATACCTAACAGACCATGGGAGGATTTGAGCATGGATTTTGTGCTTGGCCTTCCTAGAACACAAAAGGGTTTCGATTCTATATTTGTAGTGGCTGATAGATTTTCTAAACAAGCCCACTTCATACCTTGTAAGAAAACTGTTGATGCTGTCAATGTAGCAGGTTTGTTTTTCAAAGAAATCATTCGATTGCATGGAGTACCTCTTACCATAACTTCAAATCGAGATAGCAGATTTCTCAGCCACTTCTGGAAAACACTATGGAGCAGGTTAGGTACAACTTTACAATATAGCAGTTCTTGCCATCCGCAAACTGAGGTGATTAATAGGAGTCTTGGTAGTTTACTGAGATGCCTTTCTGGTGAAACTCCTAAGCAGTGGGATGCCTTTTTGTGTCAAGCCGAATTTGCTTATAATTCTACTATTAATAGGTCTACTGGATTAGCTCCTTTCCAAATAGTATATGGCTTTTTACCTCATCAGTCTTTGGATATTGCCATTCATCCTCATGAAAGTGGAGAATCCATTGCAGCTGTTCACACCATTTCTCAGTTTGCTGAATTACATGCTGCTGTTAGAGACAAGTTGTTGCATTCTGCTGAGAAATATAAATCTTTTGCTGATAAAAAATGAAAAGATGTTCAATTTTCTGAAGGTGATCTTGTCATGGTCCATTTAAGTAAAGATCGGCTGCGTGTTGGACACTCTGGCAAATTAAAAGCCAAGAAAATTGGTCCTTGTCGTATCAGTAAAAAGCTTGGTTCTAATGCCTATAAAGTTGTTTTGCCATCTGACCTCAATATTTCCAATACTTTTAATATCAAAGACTTATCTCCATTTCATGATGAAGAACTTTCACTTCAAGATGGTATGAATCTTACTGTGCTTCCTTGAATTATCGCTCGTGGTCGAGCTTTCTTTGGGAAGGGAATATTATGCAGGAGATGTTAATTGATATTCAGTTTTCTGCCGTTAATTGATATACAGTTTTCTGCTGTAAAAGAATGAATTCTGTTGTAAAAGAATGAAGATTCAGGATATTCAGTTTTTTGGTATTGATACAGTTTCTGCTGTAAAAGAATGAAGATTTAGGATATTCAGTTTTCTGGTATTAATACAGTTTTCTGTTGTAAAAAAATGAAGCTTCAAGATAGTTAGTTTTCTGGTAGTTGCTATTCAGTTTGATAACAAAATTGTTAAAAAAAAAATATCCAGTAGTTTCTATTCTTTGAAGAAGCAAATTACTTTGGAAATGAAGAAGCAAATTACTTTGGAAAAGTTAGTTCTGCCTGTTTGGAAATTAAACTTCAGTCAGAAGCAGTCAGAAGATCATTTGAAAATTGTGTTCTATATCCATGATTTTTGGTGATCAGTTTACAGAAAGACAGTCAGTTGCATTTCTGTCTAAAAACAATGGCAATAATTCTTTGGTCTTTGTTACAAAAGTAATATTGAATGAGAGATTTGTTTGTTCTACTGTAACAAGAACAATTGAAATACTTTTGTCCAATTGTTCTTAATATACGATTGGAAGATTGTCTTCAGTTGAGTGCAGCTATACAGATTTAGTTTCTCAGCAACAATCAGTTTATAACAGTTTCAGAATTTCTGAATTGACAAGTTGGCTGTAGCATTTGTTGAATGACTGTGAATTGATTCTTTGCATGAAGACAAGCTGAATAGTTTCGACAATACAGTGTTTTGTTGATTCTTAATTCCTCGCTCGAGGTCGAGCTTTATTTGGGATGGAGGGATTTGATGTAGGAGTATATTGTTTCAGTCAGACATTTCTTCAAACATTCGTAACAGGTTTAAATAGTCTGAGGGGTAAAAATGGTAATCACTAACGACATGGAAGTCAGTACGTTGGTATATCGGGTAATTTACTATATTGCTGAGGGACCTTTAAGTCATTTGGATATAAGCAGCGGGACCGTTAATTCTGTTAACTATCTTCTACCTCTGGGCATCGGAACAGTAATATGTTCACAACTGAATTAACGTCGACGTCTATTTTCAAATTTAGATTCCGTCAAGAGAGTTTATTGGATTTAACTGATTAGTATAAATAGACTTTTGGGATGTAATCAGAAGTTAATTGTTGAATGATATTTATATGTATTTGGTTTAACCAAATGTGGGTTTATCCCGTGCTATGTTTCTGAGCTGAAACTGAGAGTTCTTCGAGATGATGAACTTCAGTTTGAATTCTTTCGGTAATTTAGTTTGATTAGTGGCAATTTGAAGAGCTTGTTTCAATTTTGTTTTTCAATTTCTGTTTCTATCTTGTGCACTGCACCCATCAAATAGAGCCTCCATAGATGGATTTTTTCTTTCAAACTTGTATTTGACAAAATATGAATCACCACTAGCCTTTATGCATGAACTGGGGAGTGATCAGCGACGAATAGTACTTGCAATGTGGACATGCATGTCATTGCTTGTTGAGTCCTCCAAGCCACACGTAACCCTACCGGGCTAGTGGCATAGATCCCGATGTGGTAGAAGTTATTAGTTCGAGCTTGATTATCCCTAAACTCAATGTAAGTTTTTTCTATTTTGACTTGCATCCCCATGATCTTGTGATTGAATGAGAATAGATAAGAGGCTCATGCGATTGGCGTGAGAGTAGGGATGACTATATTGCTGGGGAGCGAACTCCAAGCTAATATGAAGCACATGGATACAACTTATTCCTTGGAATGAAATAAAATTATGAATGTGCTTTATCACTTGTGACCAAGTTTCCCCTTTTAGTAAGTAAGATTACAAGTTGCTTTTGCATTAATTTGAATTAAGTAAGTAAATTTGATAGTTGAGCCGGACCTGATCGGGGTCCAAAAATCCAATTGAGGAAGCGTGTGAATGGATGGTTCCCCGACTTGTTGGTTTTGTCCACTCGATTTCCATGTTTTGACTTGTGCATCAGTTCATGTCCCTTGGCTACAAAAGTTTCCTAAAGCGGAAGCTTTATAATAGGACAAAAGATGTCATTTTTATACTTGAATGATTAAAGAATTTGGATTACATCTAACACGTTGTCACTAGGGTTGGGCATTGGGTTGGGTCTAGTGATATTAGGTCAGGTCAGACTTGATCCGTACTTAAATCGGGTGAGGTCATTACTGAGCTTATTTATTAAACTAGTAGACAATGTAAACTTTAACCTTACTTGGGTGATTGGGTTGAGTCGGGTATTTGGATAATCATATTTTTTTCTCAATTAAGTTTTTTTATTAACTTGGTATTTTATGTCTGATCTTTGCATGGCCAAACATAAAAAGAAGAGCAATTTACCAAAATAGCACGCCCCAGAAGATGGCCTCCACCTCTTCCTCCTCCCTTCCTCTTTGTAAGATCTTGAACTTTAAACCGGTTTAATTTTGATTTAATTTTGTGTTATATTGTGGTTTTGCTTAAATTTGTTGTTTTAACTTAATTTTTGGTTTAAGGGTTGGTAATGGTGATTTTAACAAGATTTAATTTTTTTTATAGGGTTTTAATATCAAATTTAATTTATCCTATTTTTATGAATTTTATAGAAATTTATGGGAATTTTTCATAAATTAAGGGTGTGGACCCCATCATGGGGCCCCACGTCCATGTTTGGACGGTGAGTATCCCACATGTCCCTAAACCTTAATTATTTCATTTTAATGAGTTTAAGAATTTTTGAACTCATTTTTAGCCTTAAAAGGAGCCTAATTAGCCACTTATGGCATTATAATTGTATTTACATCCCAACAATTTATATTTATACCCTAACAACTTACTATATAAGGAAAACCCTAGCTCATTTTTCAATTGGGAAAGGGGGTTGTTAAGAGACAAGGTGGTGCCCTAATCCCCATTGCCAAATAGGGAAATTCGATTTAAGTATGTTTTAAGCCCTAATCTTCACTAATCTTCTAAATTTTCTCTTAATCTCTCTTATTCCCGCTTCCCCCAAATGGATTCTTGATTTATTTTATTAAAAATATTATTTTTAATTTTGATTTCAAACCCTAAAAGAGCGAGTTTCATTTTTAATTAATGGAAATCATAGATCTACTTGTTTTCAAGGTTATTTAAGCTTAATAGTCAAATTTGATTAAGTATTAATCAAAACCCTAATTTTAGGTTAGGATTCTTGAAGAGTAGAACTTTGATTTCGACCCAAGAACTTCTTAAAAGTAAGGGGTTTTCATCTCATGTGGTTTTAAGCTTTGGATTTCATGTTTTAATGGCTAAAGTGGGTTCTTGCTTATTTATGTGTTTTAACGGTGGATTATTAAAACCATGTCATTTATGTTTATTTTCTTTTGATTAAACCTAAGAATGGTTAGATCTACCATGTTTTAGGTTTGTATTTTGATATCATGACGTTTTGGAGTGATTTGAGAAAATTTTTTAACATTTTTGGGTATTTTTCGTTGGATGTTCGTGAAGTGAAGATGAACCATATTTGGGCATAAAGTGAACTGTTAAAGGCGTTCGAATGGCCCAACAGGGGTTCGTATGGCCTATAGACCTGGCGATTGAAAGGCCCAACTGGGCCTTTGAATGACTAAATTATATTTTTTTTTGCCATTCTTGTATATTTTTGTCATTTTTTGTTCTCTTTCTATAAATCTAATTTCTTATGATTAGAATGAGTTATTATTACCTATAAATATTACTGGGATTGCACGAAAATCATCTTGGAATTTATGACTTAGTTCAAGCATGATTTAGACTATGTTTGGTAAGTTTTAGCATGGTATTCTATTTGTCATAAATTTATGTTTGATGACTACTTTATAATTTATTGATGTTGTTAGTAGGTTTGACCATGAGGATGTGCATGTATGCTTGCACATGTTATGCTAATTATTGGTGAATCATGTTTCCATGCTTTAGATTAAGTATAGTGATGTTTATTTTGCCTAAGTCTAACATGATGTTACATTTATCTTAGACTCATATTTCGATGTTTTCATCATACTTACATCATGATTTCAGTAAGGAAGGACTATGATAAAATCATGGATGCATGCATATAATATTGATTTTGGTTTGTTCATGATTCACATGTCTTTGCTTAGACTTGTACACTATTGTTTGGGTACACACTTATGTAGATAGTTGTGATGACTAATTTGACACTAATGGACCATGATTAATACACATGTGGATTGATTTGAGCATGTCTCTTGTATTTGGACTCATGTAGCGTTGCTCACGTATGTACCATGTTGCATGCATCATGATAACGATTTATGAATGAGATTAATCATGATTAAACGTGTTTGATCGATTGGATGGAAGTGGATGTCATTGAGTGTCGGATTAATCGATCGAAGGCATCACATCGATTTAGGTTAAAAGGACATGATTTGTTTTGAATTAAGTCTTGATGAGCAATAGTGCTCGAAACTTGGTACCTCCCCAGGTTGAAATGAGTTAATTGCGGTAGGAGTTTATTTGTTGAGTGATCTGGAGCCATAGAATCCAGTATGGTATGTCCATATGCGCCAGCTACCATGTGCTCTAAGTTTCCATTGTGGAAATAGGACTCTCCCATGCAAGCGATTGTCCTTAGCAAGCACACTACTCTAGGTTACCTTTGTGGAAATTGGGCACCCCCAGCCGGGTTTGTTCTTAGTGAGCAGACTACTCTAGGTTTCCTTTGTGGAAATTAGACATTTTTTTTTAATATTGTCCTTAGCGAGCAGAGGGTTAACTCCCTAATGCCCTAGGTTTCCTTTGTAGAAATTGGACTTTCCCCGAAAGGGATTATCCTTAGCGGCAAAATGATTGTTTTTCTTAATTATGAGACATTCACCATCGATGGTTACACATGTATGGATTATTATGCTCATTTACATAGGTTGTGTAGGGATAATAGAACTATGTTGCACATATGGTTATGGCTTAATTTGCATGATATGCAGGATAGTGTGTTTGAGACACATGAATTACATGGTGAATATTTTCATTAAGAAATAGATATGCATAATATGTCTATATTGAGAAGTTATGCATGCAGGATGAGATTGTGATTGCGAATTCCACATGTATACGCATGAGGTTTACATGTAATGATGAGATATGTCATGTATAGTATGATATGCTGGAGGCATGAATATGTGATGATGAGATATATTACACATAGCATAGTATGTATGTAGTATGAATATGTGTTGATGAGATATGTTAAAGATAATATGACATGCATGTGGCATGAGTAAATGCTTATGGATGGTAAATTATGACATGAATGCACTGGTTTATGTGGAGATCCCATGATGAATGAGTATGATGGTTGATTATGTAATGAGTATTATGTTATTTGTCTATGATGTCATCTTGGATTTACTTTTCGTATTTAAAAACTCTTGCTGAGCTTGTTGCTCACCCCTCTTTGCTGTGTTTTGTTTTGGGGCTGCATGTTGTGCCATGCAGGTTGTCCGGATGGACTTTATGAGGAGCGTATGGGTGATGATGTTGCTTAGGAGGGGTTATATGGAGATTTTGAGTTTATGATTGCTTATAGTATTGTGTATTGAGACTTTTATCTACTTGATTATATTTCACACTCTATTAATCGATGTCGGCTTAGACTTTTATTAGCCAATGTGGCCTTAGAATCTTAAACTTGAGCCATGTGTAGGCAGTTCTAGACTAACTGTGTGGGTTGTGTGTAGGCTAATGTTTAATTTGTAGTCCTTTATTTCTCATTTCACTCTTATACAAAGTTGATGTGCGCAACATAGTGATTCACCCAAGTCGGGGTTAAGTCTTCTGTAAGCCGACGATACTTGGTTGTGCTGCGTGCCGTCTTCCCCTTAGACCAGCTTCGGCTCGGGGTTGACATGTGACGGGGCGTGACACTCTCTATCCTCCTTAGTTGCCTTATCTTCCTCCTACCCAAAATCTAAAAAGACTGACCATAAACTAGCCAACAGAGCTATTAAAATTTTAATTTTTTATCTACAAGTTCAATCTTAAAAAAATTAACCTATAAACATGTTAAACTACTCAAACCTAAGAGTGGGTTTTATTTTTATGGGATTCTGAACTTTTTTCAATACCAAATAAGCCTTGTACTAATAGCATGGGAGTACCGGTATCGATGACTATGGATATGGGTATACATCCATGATACACTTGGTATGCACTGAAACGGTCACAAAACCTTTGATACACATAAAAAAATGTTGTAACTAATAATATATCATTATAATACTTCTTTTAGAACATAATAAGACATGAGAAATTGTCATTTGATGTGTACTAGGTCAGTCTACTCACAAGGGCATTTTTTTTTCATTTTATTCAGGGCTTTCTTTAACTCTAATGGGTTAAAATGTGGGCCTAAGGATATTCCTTGATGCCATGGACCCATAATATTTTTTTTGACCCTTCATAGGGTCAAAAACCCATTTTAACTAACATTGGTTCACTTATTGGTTCTTACCCTTAATTTAGGGATAAATAGTTAACACAACCTTTTTGAGATTTTCCCCCATCATGTGGCTTTGTCTGGGTTTAGGTTATACCCTCACCTTTTATTTGGATTTTTCCCAAATTTATCTTCACTTAGAGGCCTATGAACCGAAGCCCAAATTGAATATTAAGTTACAGTTCAACTATAATGGGTAAAATAGTCATTTTATAGTCTTTGGGATTTTTCCCTAGTTGAAATTAGGTTTGAACGCTCATCACCCTTTCCATGTCAAATGGTAATTTCTATAAATTTTTTGGATATTTATACCCCTCCAAACCAAGGACAGTTCAATACCCTCCTCTCTCTTTTAATTGGATTGAACCCGTACGCCCGAGATTTTTCATTACATTTTATTAAAAATTCACAAACTTTTATAATATAACGGTTGTAAATTGAGAAAAATGATGAAATACAAAACCTCTAAAAGTAGTTTATAATTTAAAACATCACACATCAAATTTTCCCATCTAATTTTCTTGCTCATTCGATCAAACATCGTACGACTAAACCAAAGATCCTTAGGCACTACTCGAAAACAAATGCATGCATAAATGGCCATAATCATGAGCTTTAAATACAAATCCCAGACATCCTTGAGTGCAAGTCCCATAAACAATCCACAATCTAATCCAAATTACAAGTCCAGAAAGCATAAACACCTTAATTCTCATCTCACCCAATAGATCGGATCGTGACACAAAATAATACTCGTAGTGAGTCAAGGATATACCAGAGTCAAAGGGAATCAATCCACTCAAGGGAACAAGCGTCCATCTTCAGGAGCTCTGCGTCACAAACCTGCGAAATTCTCCAGACCATCGGGGCTAAAAAATATAGGGTAAATAAGTATTTTTATGCTAAGTAGAAAAATATTCAGTATGAGAGTTCTAAACAGTGAACTCAGTAAGTCTATACATAGATGCATTCATGTAACTTAAACATGAAGCATGCAAGGCATATAATAATCAAACACATACGCATATAACCATGTTAAATACATACCATCAAACCAATATTACACTTAGGCTCTTAATTAAAGTCTTAACAACTTACTCGTATAATTGTATATTTACTCATACAACTTACACATATTATCGACCACTGAAGCTCATTACAATTAATAAGCTCCACTGTTGAAATGGAAAGGAATGCCACTGGGGCATCACCTTAACCTCTGGGGAGTGACTATACACCATAGACTTTTCCTAAGGCAAGACACACCAATGCTCATGGGGCACATGATCATATAGGTAATAGCAGTTCCATGATACTACTTACCTGAGTGCGCAAACATAAACACCCACACTTTAGGGGCCATATAGTGCCAACTCAGGGTGGAATCATATAGTTTCACTCTTCAATTAGAATCTTACAATGTCACTCTTAGGCAAAATCATATAGCGCTCTTAATAGAGCATCAAACGTTTGGGCTTAATATAACACACAAACCAAAGCAAATATATACATTACTCTCAATAGAGCATTAGACGTCTGTGCTTAAATATAACACACAGACAACATCCCGCAGGATAAACACCATGACATGACATGAGAAATGCTCAACTAACTCATTATCAGCTAGCTCAAACATGAAACTTAATTCGTCGAACCCTCAGGTCTCAAACTCACAATGCTAACATATTAGTTTTTCTTATAATTCAAGTTTGAATTAAGTAATTTAAGCAGATACAATTATGCCACATAATACTTTTGTCTTACAGTCTTTCACAAACCAATCCGAAGTTGAACCTATTCTGAAGCCCTAGTTCGTTAGGGCAACAGACTTCACATAACACATCCATCTCATAATTATAACTCATCGCCAAACATATCCTTAAGTATTCAAATAGTCTTTGCTATCCCCCACTACAACAAAATGTATTATTAGCGACGCAAACAAAAGCGTCGCTAAAAACCACTACTTACAACACATACCAAATCGTCGCAAAAAAATGAACAATTAGCGACGCATAATAATATGCGTCGCTAATACGCTAATATGGTTAGTATTAGCAACGCTTTAAATTAAGCGTCGCTAATAGATGACTATTAACGTCGCTAATTAGTTATGCTATTAGCGATGCTTTAAAAAAGCGTCACTAAAAGATATTTATTTTTTTAAAAAAGAAAAAATTATAACTATTAGAAACGCTTTTTCTTAAGCGTCGTTAATAGTTTTACCAATAACAACACTTGTTAAAAAGTGCCGCTAATAGTTATGCTATTAGTGACGCTTAATAAAAGTGTCTCTAATAGTAATGAATTTAAAATAAAAAATTAAGAATTTAGAACTATTCGCGATGCTTTTAAACAAGCGTCGCAAATAGTATTGATAATAGAGACGCTTGTTTACAAGTGTCGCTGTTAGCTTTATTAAATAATTATACAATAAATTAAAATTAAAATAAACTTCTTAAATATAATATATTTTATTCAATATTTACTATTTGTATATATAATAAATAAATATAAAATTTTCAATAAAACATAGTGTCAAAAATAGATTAAACTTTCACTATTTATATATAATATATTTTATTTCTCAAATTTTCTTATTAATTTTAATATATAATTTATAATAAAATAGAGAGAGTGAAGAGAGTAAGAGAGAGAGTGATAAGGAGAGAGATAGATAAGGAGAGGAGAAACAGAGAGAGAGAAGAGAGGCGGTGAGGAGAGAGAGAAAGAGGGGAGAGATAGAGATGGTGAGGAGAGAGGGAAATTTTTAATTTTAATTTTTTATATTTTTTATTTTAAAAATAATTTAAAATAAATAAATAAAAATGTATTAGTGATGCATATTATGCATATGAATATGCGTCACTAATACTCTTGTTATTAGAGACACATATGAATATACATCGCTAATACTCTTGGTATTAGCGACACATATTCCTATGCGTCGCTAATAACCTCGGTAGTAGCAACACATATTCCTATGCATCGCTATTACCATATAATTTATTATATTAATTTTAAAATTTGTAAAGAGAAAAAAAAAGAGGATATAGAGATAGAGAGGAGAGAGGGAGAAGAGAGCTAGGGAGAGAGGAGAGGGAGGGAGGGAGAGAGAGGGGAGAGAGAGAGGGAGGAGAGAGAGGAGGAGCGAGAGTGGGAGGAGAGAGAGGGAGTAGAGAGGAGGGAGAGAGGAGAGAGAGGGAAAAATGAAATTTTAATTTTTTATTTAAAAATTAATTAATAAATAAAAAATGTATTAATGACGCATATGAATATGTGTCACTAATACTCTTGTTATCAGCGACACATATGAATATACGTCGTTAATACCTAACCTCGGTAGTAGTGATGCATATTCCTATGCGTTGCTATTACCTTATAATTTATTATATTAATTTTAAAAATATGTAGAGAGAGAGGAGAGAGAGGGAGGGAGGAGATAGAGAGAGAGGGAGGAGAGAGAGTGAAGAGAGAGAGAGAGAGAATAGAGGGAGAGAGAGTGTAGAGAGAGAGAGAGTAGAGGAAGGGGGAGAAAGTAATAGTATTTGTGACGCTTGTAGATAAGCGTCACAAATAATACAGTTTTTGTGACCCTTATTTATAAGCGTCGCAAATGAAAACAATTGGCGACGTTGTAAAAAACACTGCAAATATAGAAATAGTTGCAATGTTTTTAAAAAAGTGGCACCAAAAGATTGCTTTTTGCGACGCTTTCTAAGTGTCGTTAAAAAGAAAAGCTGCGCGTGCAAATGTTGCGTGCGCGACGTGCAAAAATTACCCGCGCGTAGCGAAATTTTTGCCCCGCGGGTGATATATATTCTCTCATGCGGGTTTGTTTCCGCTGAATCCCACCCCCTCCTCTCTTCCCCCCACCGACGTCTGTCCTCCGATGCTGTTTGCCGCCCGTCCGCCCCACTTCACCCCCACCGCTTTCTGCCTGCCGCTCCTCCCCTCCTATGCGACACCCCCCTCCCCCCGCCGCCCATGCACCCACCCGTCCTTCTCACCCAGCCGCCTGTCCGGCCCGCTCTACCCCCGTCGGCCTTCCTCCTGATGCCCGTCCATCACGCTCTACGCCCGCCCGCGCCCCCAACATCCCCCCGCCGCCCATGCGCACCCCCGGCTACATCTCGCCTCCTTGTGCCCCTTAGCCACCCACGTCCACCCCGGCCACCCTGCATCTGCCCCCAACCTTCTCTTCCCGGTGCTCTCATCCCAGCTCCCTCCCATGCCCGTCTGGCCCTCCTCCTCCCACCCCCTCCCCCTTCTCTCCCCGGGTCCGCCCCCTGCTTCCCCTTCTTTGTTTCAGAGGAGGGCGTGGGAGGGAAGTCGGGACTGTGGTCCAGCCCCCAACATACGGTCTAGTCCAAACTAAACCAATCCGCTTCAATCCTCGCCCATCAAACTTACATCCTCCGTTTTCCGTCATACAACCACACATCCACAACAAATCCATACCAAGATGATTGTAGACATAAATTCTTCTGTCATAAATTTACTAAAGATGATTATAGACATGCACACAAGAATGCAACATATATCCTTTTTTATCCTCAAACTACCTAAGAATTTAAAAAGAAATTTACTTTTCATGGTACTAATTTCAGTCTAAAGTTAGGTCTCCAATACATGGAAGTGTCAAAATCCTAAAGCAAGGTAGTTGGTTTCTTGCAAAAACCATGTCCCTAGGAAGAGAAAAAAAATCTTCACAATATGCATAAAGGCTCAATGCTAATATTGTTGAAACATAGTAACAATGACTTGAAGCTCCAAGTGTCCAATCTCTCAAAAATTTATAATATTGAGGATACCTAGGACACCAATTCTAAAGCTTTCCCCAGCATATCATTGATCAAGGTTGGGTATGCAATACTATAATGAAAGACTTGAAAAATGTAGTACCATTGTTTCATGTGACATATATAATGCACAAAAAAACAAAAATAATTATATTGGAAATGAGACAATACAACCCATTAGAAGGATGCACCACGACAGGAGAACCAATCCACCACCTAGTAGATTAGAATTTTCATCACATTAGACTTATATATGATAGACAATCTTGCCATATCTAACCTCAAACATATGCTTGCTTCCATTCAGGTTGAAACAGTGAGACACTGGGCCATTAATTGGTCGTGTTCCAAAACCCTAAGCAAGGAACTTTTTATCTAAACTATAAAAATTCAAAACACCTCCAACTTTAGATATTGCTTGCAAGACAACACGAGACAATATTATATATTTGGAATATAAACAAATCACTCTTTGTACATTTTAAAACATGATAAATTAAAAACAGTGAACAAGTAGGTAGATGTCATAATTTTATAACGGATCCAAGATGGCTAGGTACTCACCCTCTGGTATGCAATCAATATACCAGATGGGTCAATGTAATATAAAGAATATGGAATCCTGACATTGCTATTTGAGGTTGATATGACACCAAAATTTAGAACTTAAAAAACATCCAATCTTCATCATAAAGCAAACAAAAAGAAGATGCAATTTACAAGCATCTAATTACCTATGAATCAATTGCCAACATAAAATTTAGTTCATATCCATTAGCAATATAATGCAAGAAAGTAAATTGCTCACTTTCACTATACTTCTCTATGTATAACTGAATCTTACACAACTACAATGTAGCAACAGGTTTTTCTATAAAAGCCATGAAAAGAGGAGATACATGACAAAATCAACTCACAAAAGATAAAACCAAACCTTGTTGTGGTGATCGGCAATATATAGATTCTCTCCACGCTAGCCCTTGTGCAAAATTTCCAAGACATTGGCCATACACCATGTGGATCACTGTCGAATCAAATGGTCTAAATTCATAAGTGAATGCTAATGAGCCTAGTAGTAAATCTCAATTGAAGTTCATGACTTACAAAATTGAAAAGAAAAAGCTAATTGCCTACCCAATCAAATCATGCTTGCCATTGCTATTAAAGTTAAAGCATTCCACAACAAGTGGGTTGTCTAGCAAGTGAACAATCAAGTAAGTAATTAATGATCAGAAAAAAAAATTTAAAAATAAAGAATGCAAGGCAGCCTCATCTCCTAAAGGTATATTCATCAATTGCCCTGCTTCCAGCTTGATGGTGATTCAAAATCATAGGCCTCCAAGTTGGATTCATATTATTTTTCCTCACTACTATTTTGCAAATAGGTACTAGGGTCCCATTCTCCACAACTTTTGATATTATCAAGAAAGAATCTTGAAACACCAAAAATCACATATGATTAACCATCACTTAGAACCCCAATTTACCACACTAAGAGGAAAAAACTCAAATATACACTTTGAGAAAAGGTCCTTGTTATCTAGATCTGAGCACAACATAACTATCTCAACAAAAACTTTGGACCTAACATGTTCTTATCATGAATAGTAAGATCCCCCAAGCCCTTCAAACTTGTCCCCTTATCTTCCCAAAGTAGATCAAGGCTCAAATGGGCAAAATAAAAACAAAAAATCAAACCTGACCATGGTTTAGGACAAGAATGCGTCCCGAGTCCAGAGCCATTTCATGTTTGCTGGCCCAAGATGCTTCTTCGCTACCGACACGGGCCCACTCTAAGGTCATTCGCCTCTTCAATTTTGACTCCCACTGTAGCAACACCCCAAGGCTTCCTTACTGTAGCAATAGAGCCGTGGTGTTGGACTCGGCCAACATCCTTTCCCTCTGCTTGAGCGCCAACCATATGGAGTCTATCCGATCCTTGCTCGACTACCTCTGAGATTTGGAGTCCTTGAAGCTTCTCTATCACACGATTCTCCGTGATTGGAAGCTCCCCAGACTAGATTGGAAGCATCAACCAGTCTGAACATGGAAGAGTTGCAGGGGCTGAAGGAGAGGATTGATGAACTCTAGCAGAGGATGAGCCCTGGCAAAGCCAATGAGAGGTTGACCACCATGCACTAATCGGCTTGGACCCGGGATGCTCCATTTTAAGGGAAGTTGTTGCGGTGGGAGAAATGATGCCTCCATTGATTCTAGTCTGGTTCATCGGAGAAGAAAGGTTTTTCTTTTTAAATGTTCGGGGGGGGGGGGGCGGGGGGGGGGGTTGTTTTTGATTTTGGGGGGTACTGAGTAAAAGATGGGGGAAAATGACGCAGGAGCATACTGAACTGAAGTGTTCTCGCGGTTGGAATGATATTTTGATTCAGTCATTTCGTCAAACACTTGTGACGAGTTTAAAATGGCCAAAGGGCATTTCTGATAATCACTAATAGTTTGAAAAGTTGTGTAATTTCCCGTGTTGCTGAGGGGACTTTATGTCATTTAGATATAAACAACGGGACTGTTAATTCTGTTAGCCATCTTCTTCCTCTAGGCATCCAAACAGTATCGTGTTAACAGTTGAACGGAAGACGACGTTAATTTCAAATTGAGATTCCATCAAGAGAGTTTTATGGATTTAACTGTTTTATATAAATAGACTTTTGGGATGTAATCACGAATTAGTTGTTGAATCATATTTCGTCTGTATTTGGTTAACCAAATGAGGGTTCATCCCGTGCTCTGTTTCTGAGCTGAAACTGTGAGTTCTTCGACATGATGAACTTCAGTTTGTTTTTCTTTCTGTAAGTGATTTTGATTAGTGGAAATTCAAAGAGCTTGTTTTAATTTCTACTTTCAATTAATCTGAGCGCTGCATCAGGAAATAGACGCGTTCTTAGGACAAAACTGCTGGAAAGATGAAACCAGATTGGACAGAATTCTAACATAGATAGAAGAATGAATGTAATTAGACTTACCTCATTGAAAACATAATAAAAAAACATTTCAGAAAAGTTCCTGCAAGCCACTGACCAGTAACGAACCGCCTTATAGCGGGTGCACCACTTGTGATTCGACATGGCAGCGGCTAGGGGGCAAGCTAGCGATAGTGGAGACTGTATCATAGGTGGCCTTCTCAGCAGCGAAGGCGGAGAGGACGAACTGACGAAGAAGTAGAGGTAGAAGGGCGGCCTCCCTAGCAGCAAAGGTGGAGAGGACGAACTGACGAAGAAGCAAAGGCGGAGAGGTCAATCTCCTCGGCAACCCGGACTGCGAAACCCAGGGCCGGAGTAGTGAAGAGGACAAACTGACAAGTGACGAAGAAGCACTGCTTCTGAAGGAGAGGAGTCGAGGGCAGGAGGGAAATGGGAGATGAGAGCGAAATTTTGGCCACAAAATTGGGGGAAAGTGAAATCATTAGCGATGGCTGCATTTAGTCGTCGCTGATGTATATCATCCGCGATGGCTCAAGCGATTTCAGATACATTAATACCGACAGCTGAAGCTTTCAGCCATTGCTGTTTTTGAGGGATCATCAGCAACAGACTTGTTTAGCCGTCCCTGATAACATTATACTGACGCTTAAAAGGTTTATCCATCGCTATTTGTGTTGGACCATCAGTGACGGTCTCCTTCAGCCATCGCTGATGCGCATAAGCAATACACAAAATTCGTGGTGGGTGCCATCAGAGATGGCAAAAGTGAGCCATTGCAGATAACGAACAATAGTGACGGCTGTAGAACAAACAAATGAAGGGGAAGTATATTTGCACTCGAGGGATAAGGATTAACAACATTTTAGTTATATTAAGATGAAAAGGAATTAAAGTCCACAATCTAATTTAAGTTGTAAAAAAGGAGATTAGTCAAAATATAATTGTTTTCATTTACATTGCAGAGTCCTAATAAAAAGTTGAAGAAGGTTTTTCAATAATAAGAGAAAAGTCAAGGCATGAATGAATAAATAAACATTGAGCGCTTCAAGTGCACAAGACGTCTTTACATATTTTATCTATTAGAAGAAAACTACAGATTCAATTTTAATATCAGATTGATATACTTTAGCCTCAATAGAAACACAAGAATCAAAATCAAATTCACCAAAAATATACTAATTCAGAAAACAATAACGTGATAAATAATAACTTGATGAATTTTTTGCAAATGAAATCATAATTTATTCATTCAAAAAAATAGGGTCTTTAAAAAGGAATTAGATCCATCAAAAAATAGAGAGAAAAGATGGATTTACTGCAAAGAATGCGGGCAGCTTATTAAGAAGCGATAGAAGGCGGTAATTGAAGAAGCCCTAGGGTTGGAGAGCTTTGCAAAGTGCCAAAGATGAAAAAATTTCAGAAATAGACTCAACAAATGTCGAAAATACACTTTTAGGCCAGGAAAGTTGATTTTGCAAAAATAGACTTACGCACGTTCCACTTGCCCACACGTGTGCTTGAATTTCCGATAATACCCTTAGGGCAATGGAAATGAAATGTGACGACCTGACTTCACCTCCGGTTGCATCCCAAATCAGAAATCGGTTTTCCCTCCTGCGATCTCAACCGCTCTCGACCATTATGTGAATCACATTCCCTTCTAGCAACCCCTCATCCAGCCTTTTATATCCCTTCCATCACCCTCTTCTTCTCCGCTATCGGTCATCGTGTCCCATTTTTCGCTCCTCCGGTATTGCAGAGAAAGTTCTCATTTTGTTCCATCCTTCGCTATCCACTCTGGCGATCTCACTGCGGCAGTCATTTGACAACCGGAGACATATATTGCGGCCACCTTTCCCCCCTCCGACGACATTTTGATAATCTCCATTGCCGCTGTCCCTCTATTCCAGCCGGCCGCATCCCGCTACATCGGTGTTTTGGCTTTCTCCCGCTTCACTTGGCCATCTGACGAATCTCCCCAGCCGTTGATCAATAGCAGACAATATAAATGGCAAGGTAAGATCCTACAACGCTGTATGGTTAATTGAAGAAACAAATATCTTGTTTTGATGTTTAATATGGTTTGGTTACGAATAGCATGTTTCAGTGTCTAAAATGGTTTGGTTACGAATATCTTCTTGAGGTGGATAATATGGTTTGGTATGAAATTTATTGAGATTGTGTAATGAAATTTTTGGTAGATCTTAATGGAAGTTAAAGGAGCAAATTCTGAATAGGTGTGTAAAATGGCCGTATGTACTACTATGATTAGTGTATTTGATATCGTAAGATATAGTTGATTTAAATATTTGAAGGATGTGATCTCATGAAAAATTTTGAAAAGGAAATCTCAGATGAAAAAAAAATTGTTCGTAGAAAAAGGAAAAAAATATAGCTGATTAGTTAAGTTGGACCCGTGCTCTGTTATATGAGATATGATGAATAACAAGGGGGAGACCATAGATGCAATATTGTATGCTATAAACGAATTTAACTGATATGGCCTAACTGTTGACTGGTACATTATAGGTTGGTCTTTAAAATAAATTGTGTGGTCAGTAAACTTTATATAGTCTTATATATATAAGGGTAGATTGATCTCGTAAAAAGTAGATTGTGTGTTTAATGCTTAGTTTGCGGTCATGGCTTTGAAGAACCATAGAAGAATTCACAAAAAGTCTTTGAGGATAGAAATTTAGTTGCTAGGCTAAGTCTGGATAATAATGATCGTTAGTGGCTATTCTTGACCATTCTATGTGAAATGTGATATGATAAAAAAACAAGGGTATACCATTTAAGCAAGTATATATGAGTAAAACAAAGTGAACTGATAGGACCTAACTGTTGACGGGTAGGTTTTAGGTATCTATTATGTTTGTGCAAAGTACATTGTGCCAGCATTAGACTTGATATAGGTAGGTATATATATGGGTAGAGTAATAGGAGTGTGCGGCTTTCATGTTGTAAAATGTAGAATGTGGGTTTGGGGCTTAGCTTACATTGAAAAATTTTATCGAATGCAAAACAATGGACAAAATTTTTTGAGGGTCGTCATGTAGGTGCAAGGCTACATCTGTAAATTATTGCTCATTAGTGGCTTTTTTTACCTTTCTCTGTGATAACACAGTGAACGGATACGTCCCAACTGTTGATTGGTATATATTAGATAGCTGTTATTTTTTTGCAAAGTACATTGTGTAGGATTTTGACTTGATATAGTTAGGTATATAGATGGGTAGAGTAATAGGAGTGTGGGGCTTTCATGTTGTCAACTGTAGAATGTGTGTTTGGGGCTTAGCTTATATAGATAAATTTTACCAAATGCAAAACCAATGGAAATTTTTTTATGAGGGTCGAAATGTAGGTGCTAGGCTACATTTGTAAATTATTTATTATTTTTACCATTCTATGTGATATGTGTTATGATGAAAACAAGGGTAGACCATCTAAGGAAGCAGATATGCCTAAAACAAATTTAACTGATAGGCCCTAACTATTGACTGATACATTTGAGTTATCTTTTATTTTTTTGCATAAAGTATATTATATAAGTTTTTGACTTGCTATAGGTAGGTCTATATATGTGTAGAGTAATAGGAGTGTGGGGCTTTCATGTTGTCAAATGTATAACGTGTGTTTGGGGCTTAGCTTACATGTTTGACTTATAAGGAATGCAAAAGAACAGGACAAAATTATTTGAGGGTCGAAATGTAGGTGCTAGGCTACATTTCTAAATTATTTATCATTTTTACCATTCTCTGTGATATGTGTTATGATGAAAACAAGGGTAGACCATCTAAGGAAGCAGATATGCCTAAAACAAATTTAACTGATAGGCCCTAACTGTTGACTGATACATTTGAGTTATCTTATATTTTTTTGCATAAAGTATATTGTACAGGCTTTTGACTTGCTATAGGTAGGTCTATATATGTGTAGAGTAATAGGAGTGTAGGGCTTTCATTTTGTCAAATGTATACTGTGTGTTTGGGGCTTAGTTTACATGTTATGTATATAACCCTATATTTGCATGGATGGTTATTATAAAGTAAAACATATTTTTAATATGGAAATTTTAAATATTGCAGGGTGAAGATACCAAGTAATGCCTCAGTGATCTTCAAGGCAGTGGAAAGTGATAAGGGTAGACCCTCAACCCAAAAGCACCTATGCTAACTTAAGGAGGCTGAAAGTGCATTTCAATAAGCATAGACGACAGGCCAAACTCTTTGAAGGATCATGTTTTGGAAAATACTTGAAGTTAGACATAGAGAAGTTCATGTTCCCACTTCAAGCCTTGCACCACTTAATAAAAATGTATTAGCGAGAGTATAGGTTTCAAGTGACAGAAGCCTATTCGATGAAGTTGTCACCCACAGAATTTGCCCAAGTGACCGATCTGCGTATGGCTGATGTGCTGCCATCACTTCCAACAGTGCCAAAAGTTCCTACTTCGTAGGGTGTTCGGCAAGGAGAAGCTTCACATAACGAAGGAGCAAATATACCAAAAGATAATCATAAGCAAAAGTGATGAAGACGCGGTGAAGTTGGCCTGCATATTGGTGTTGGCTTCATTCATTGTGGGTAGAGGGTGGGAGCATAAGGTGGACCGGCGTTTTTTCTTGTTGGCTGATGATGTGGATGAGTTCGATTTATATCCATGGGGTAACATTGCTTATTGGGACACCCTCCATGGCTTGGAGGAAGCAAGGAAGGCCCTAACCAAAACCATTTACATTATGCACGGATTTGTACCGACACTGTTGGTATATTTTTAGGGAAGTTTGAATGAGGTTTGAATGTAATATGATGCATATGAGATTATGACATTTATGTCCATGTTTTGAATATGCAGGTTTGGGCAATGGAAAGGATTCCTCTGCTGGGGGACTTATGTGCTAGACGTGTATAGGATGTTTATCCTAGATTGCTGAATTGGGCTAACTATAAGAAGCCCAATTATGAAGCAATTGACAAAGCAATTTTTGGAGGGGAGAAGGTAATATATTGTTGTTGTCTTACTATGACTTCTAATTTGCAAATGACATATATGATGAAAATATTTTGTCTTATAGGTGTTGGTGCATAGGTGCTTGGAGTTGACCCAAGCTGAGTCAAAGAGGAGATTGTCCAATCAGCCATAGGGCTGAAGAATTTTCTGAAGGGGGACCAGATAATATTTGATAAATCTGATATCCCTGTTGTTGGTGCCTTACAAGGGGCAGAGGAACATGTAGAAGTAGATACGGAGGAGGAGCCTCGGCGAGCTCATGAAACACTTGTTTCTTTTGTTGATGAGGTGTGGCAAGAGGGAAGTGGACAACCACATGCTGCAGGGGAACAAAATGTGCATATCCTTTTTGACTGGATAAAGGACACCTTAGTCAAGCTTGTTGGCACAATAGATATCATTCAGCTAAAACAGGCTGCATTCGACCGGTTGGAGGCCAAGGTAGACAAATTGTCACAAGATGTTTCAGCTTTGTTGTCCAGGAATGGGAGGTCGTCAGACCCATTAGAGGTTAGCTACATTATCTTCATTATTATGACTTCTTACTAGTGGTAAGTTTTAATATTATTGTATTTTCACAATAATCATACTATGGTTTACAATATTTACTATTGACCAGGAAGGGAAGGATGCTGAAGATGATTTTGTTCAAGAAGATGAATCCCATCAAAACCCCATCAATGAATCTCAAAGTCCACAGGTTAGTGAATGCAAACTTATGTCATATGAAGGACATGATTTTCTTGCCGCAAAGTTATACTTTTATTTCTGTATTGGCCCACATTGTCCTCAAATTTATTGATATGGATTTGCACTTCTACTCATACGTGCATGTCTTAAAAGGAAATCGACGCAGATGAAGTTCTCCCATTTGATGGTGCATCTAGTGTGGCCGTTGGGGAGGCTACGGTCAACATTGGGAGTGATGCCCCAAAAGTCAAAGAGGTTGTGGCCCCTAATGTCCATGGTAGGAAGAGGACGACTAGCAAATATGTAAGGACCCCTTATACGGCGCCAAGGAGAAGCAAGAGGAGGTTGGTGAGGGGCCCAAGTGATCTTGAAGAGACTGCTGGTGAGCCCTTAAATGACGACGATGTTCACTGCGAGGGAGAAGATGGGCAGGCTAACATTGAATTGGCGAATCATTTACTTGATCAAATTGAAGATGTGGGAGATTTAGGTAAAGCCAACCCACCTCAGGGACAAACTCCAGCAGGGCAAGAAGTCCACAGAAGCAAGATATGTGGACTAGTTGCACTCTCAAAGATAGCCTTGCTGGAGTATGTATGTCCTAAACCACATGTCCTAACACTGGAAGAAGATAAAACCCTGCAAAAGAGCCTCAGGAAGGGTTGGAAATCTGAGTGAGTTCATAGTATAGTATTAGCTTACATACACATTTCATTTCATATTGATCAATTTCATTTACTGTTTTATGTGTTGACATTCATGGCATTCATACTTGATCAGCCGACCGGCAATTGGTGGAATCCAGCTGACATCCGAGTTTATACGGTCTGTCAAGCATCAACATAGGTGGCTTTGGGATAATGTATGTGCGGATTACTCATTGTATTATTATTAGTTGGTTGTGTTGTACACAATAATAATTATTCTGATTGTTATAGAAACTATATATGAAATTCATTCACCGTTTGATGCCTCTAATATAGCATATAGATGTGTATGTGCTGGCTTTGCGGAAGAAAGCACTTGGGAACCCAATGAATATGCAAGCCTTCCATCTTGTCCATTTTATGGTAGGTCTTCATTTGTTTTTTTTTTCATACTTAACTGCCAACTGCCAACTACATGACTGACGTCTTATTCTAATTGAACAGGAGCTTATGAGGATGGATGCATCTCCCCTCCTCAGTCTATACGCATCGATGAGGGAGAAGGATGCAACTGTCTCCAGGGCCGCCGTTGCATCATCATGGCCAGAAGTTCCGACCAACATGTTGAAGTTGTTGAAGGTGAATGAAAAAGACTTCTGGGAATATGAGGTCCACTACTTCCCTCTTCATGTAAACGGTAACCATTGGACTCTCATTATTCTTGACTTGAGGAAGGATGTCATATACATAATGGACCCATATTACTTTGGCGTTGAGGTAGAGCAATACTACAAGAAATTGGTGATACTCAAACATGTTTTGCCAATAGTTTTGCTGAAATTGGGTTATGAAACAGCCGCTACTTTGTGCCTCCCAGTGAGAGAGATATCCGGATACCCACAACAAATCAATAACAATGATTGCGGTGTCTGCGTATGCATTTATATGTAGTACCTATCTCATGGGTACCAATTGAGCTTTATCGGAGAGGACGTGTGCATCATGAGGCATAGGGTTGCATACCAAATTCTGCAAAATTCCATATGATGACCATTTTCCCAATGTGTTGTAGAGGTGGCTTAACTTGATGGTGTTGGTCGTTGACTATGTGATTTGGTGTATGTTTGACTGTTGGTTTATAGGAATAGTGTATGGAGCCATATCAGTTTGTTTAATGTTAGACAGAATCTTGTAGTTATTTGTGTTGGTACTTGACTACATTAATTTAATGGATTGTGTTGGTTTTTGGATGATGTTGAATGATGAGATATGAACATTATCTGTGACTGAAATTGTTCTGATAAGGCAGTTGCAAATAGTAGATCATAATGGGCAGGTGTCATTGCGCTATTTGGTGGTATGATAGGTTTGAGATATTGTTGCTGATTGGTAAGATTTGGAAGAAATTAAGCATGTGAAGGAATGGAGTACGTTGAGCAGTTACTGATATGTCATTGATAATATAGCAAACAAACAGGTGCATTAAGATAACAGACGACTGGCCTATGAAATTCATTTGGGAAGGAATTCAATTCAAGCATGTCTTGACTTGCTACTTATTTACAGCTTGTAAACTTTAAACCAGAATGTTGAATTGGGAAAAATAACGAGCTTGTTATTAAAACCTTGTAACTGAAGTATTGCTTTATGAAAGAATTAAGTATTTCTGATCTCATAAGTACGTACTGGAAAGAAATTATTGTCGAACCGTTTGTTTATACAACAATGATGAAACTTGCAAATAATTAAATCCATTTGAAATATAGTTGCAAAACATTGAATAATTAAATCCATCACTGTCGGCTTCAAGACATATCATTGAACAACACCACATCTATGAGCACCTTCGAAAACACATACATCACCACATCAAGTCCATTACAAGAGCTCATATTCTATTTTATACCTGGTGGAACATAGAAATCCACATCCTTGCATATGATAAATGATTTTGTCTAACTTTTGTTACAACATCCATTTGCATAGGGTTGTTAAGTACATTCATATCAAAAGTGTGTACTGCTCGCTTGCATAATTATACAACATTGCAGTATTAGACTCTTCCTCTCTGTCCAATACTTTATGTGTTGAATAACAATTTGTCAAAATATAACAACTTAGACAACAAAAAAAGGTTGAGAATTGAAGGTTCTGCACCTGGAATTTCTGGATGATTTGCCAAAATATTGTGCACTGAGACTTTGTCCACTGAGATTGTTCACTAGCACATGATGTCGGCAAGTGTACATGCATTGAGCTCAGCCACTTGTCTCATTTTCTTCTTAACTCTTCCCCTTTGAGGATAGAGGGCTGATCTTTGACTGGATTGGACATGTGTGACCCTAATTTCTTTACCACCCACCGTGTCGACTACATGTGGGAATTGTGTAGACGTTGATAACTTTTGGGTAGCATGAGTTGGTGATGGGGGCTGGCCTTGAGAATGAGGGGATGTAGCTGTGGATGTATGATGAGTAGGGCCCCCGACCGGGTTCTCTCCAATTACCGTGGTACACGTAGTGCGGTAGTGACCATATTGTTTGCACTTACGATATTGTACTCTCCTTTTTTCTTCACCTCGAGAGAGAATTCGCTTCTTCTTTATCTGGCCCAGTCGTGCCTTTTCCTTGGGAGGCCTCAACTTAAGGTTCTTCACATCTTCAGGAGTCTCCCATCTTTTATGTTCAAGGACTGAATAAACTCCAATGCTATAGATTTGCCTATAAGTTTCCGTTGTGTAGAACGGGGAGCAATAGTCAACATAATTTAGTCTTCGATGGCCACATGCTGCCAATGCATGTTCACAAGACAACTCCATTTGTTGAAACTTTCCACATGTACAAGTCTTTGCGAAAAGGTCAACTTGATCATCCCCTCTTTCGGACTTAGTTAAGACCTCATGGCCACTTATGGGATAACACATCATCCCTCTAGCTGCTTCATTGCACTTCTGAATCTTGCCTTCGGCATATTTAGTCAAGTAGCCCTTCCAATGTTGTGCCTCCAATCCACGCTTGTACCACATGTCTTGTGCCTTCAAACGGATTGCCTCAATGATCATGACAATGGGGAAGTGTCGTTGCTCACTAATCATTCCATTGAAGACTTCGCAAGGGTTGGATGTGACTATATTATACCTGGGCGAAGGAAAGTAAGCAGTAACCCACCGTGACTTATCAATTCCAGTTAACCACTTGTATGCCTCGGGGTTTTTCTCCTCAATGATAGCCATTTCTTCCATATATGTCTCCAGCCTAAAAGCTTTTGCCGCCCTGAAGAAGTTACAGTTCAAACCTCTGTCTTTGAAATGTGCAAACATATTTTGAGATATGTGAAATGCATAATATCCATGTGTGGCATATGGAAACATTTGAGCTACTTGCGATGTGATTGTTCTATGCCAATCAGAAAGTATCACTAGGCCCTCCAAATAACCAAGGCAGGTTTCCAAATGTGCAAGGACCCATCCCCATGCATCATTATTCTCTCCTTCTCCGATAGCACAAGCAATTGGGTATATATGGTTCTCACTATCCAATGTACATATCATGAACAAAGTCTCTTTGTACCTTCCTTTCAAGAATGTGTCATCTATACATATAACCCGTCACATGTACTTCTTGAAGTTCTCCATGGCTGATCCAAAGGAAACAAAGCATCTCTCGAATGTAAGATCCGATGAGTCGTACTGGAGAGCAGTTGAGGTGCCCGGATTTGCCTTCTCCAACTCATATAAGTAGGCAGCCAACTCGGCATACGATGACTCATAGGATCCTCTTAACATGTTAAACGTCGCAACCTTTGACCTATATGCCTTCGAATAATTCATCTTCACTCCATATTCTAAATCGACATCAACTTGAATATCTTTGGGAGTATGAGCAACACGTTTCCTAAGTCGTTTGACCACTAAGTCAGCAATAATACCCGCTTTTGCTTGTTTATGATATCCTCCAAATATTGGTTTCCCACATGTATGAACATTGTTCATTGCTTTGACTTTGAAGATACTACACCCATTAGTTATCGCAGCATGTAACCTCCATGGACATCCCGACACATTGCACACAACTGTGAATCGAGATTTATTTGAATATTTTACCTTGAACTCAAAGTTATTGTGCATAACATACTGTGTACATGTAGCTTCAGAGAGTCCTTATCCATAAACTCTTGGCCAAGTAGCACAACCTTCGGATCTTTGCCATAGTCATACAAATCAACCTCCACAGCCATGTTGTGCTCTTCATTCACACACACATCCACATCTAATCTGCTGAACGATTATATGTATGTCGGTATTAGAATGAGATAAACAGTTATCAGTTAGGTATAATCAGTTAACTGACTACGTAAGATATGATATGACCTTTGAAGTGATTTTGCTGCCGAAGTTTTCCCAAAAATGCTACTTGATGGTGGTGCTCCCCCCCCCCCCCCCCCACCATCTCCGTTATTTATGAATGACATTGTTCCATGTGCTCTTGTTGGAACTTCATCGTCCCTGCATTTAAAACCACTAAAAATTTACTACACATTGATAATATAGCAAACAAACAGATAATAATAATGATTTAAAAATACTTACCCCTTTCTTTCAGCCATGTCAATGTTCGTTACTTTATTTAAGTTCTGAGGTGGAACTATTCCACCTTTCGTAGATGTGGCAGTCGCATTTTGACGGTTTCCATACCAAATGTCATCATCTCCTCCCACAATGTAGACATCCTCATCATAATCATGCAATTCAAATTTATCCCATTTCATGTCCTCTGTATGATGCTCTTGCCATCCATCGTAGATGACATCATCTTCATCAATGTTATACATTGTGTTGGCCCCACTTTCTCCATCATTAGCTCCTCCAGCATCATTACCCTCAATTGAGTTGGCCAAACTCTCCTCAATATTTGAGATGTTCACCTTATCCACTTCAAGCCTTGCAATGGGGACATCTATTAGTTCCTCATCAGAATTGGGTTGCAAATTTAAGTAAACAGGAGGCGGTTTCTTTGCCTTCAACTCCCTGGCCTCACGCAGTAAGTCATCTACTTTTGCGTCATCACTCAAATCCAATGTGTTCTTGTACAATGCGTTGTCATCTACTTCTACATCATTCAAAATAACCGACTGGTTAATCTTTGCATCAGATACCTCAAAATTCCGCTCACATTCTTGGAACACATGTACATGTCGCACTTTGGTTATTATCAATGGTAGACCATCGTGCCTGGTCTTGGCATAGCACAGAAAACAATGAAGAGTCCTAGTATCATGTATTTTCGTTGGAGGTATGTTGAGGGGGATTGCCAAAGGATATGTAAAACTCATATTCAATGAGTATTCCTTGCTACAACATCCTATTACTTTGTAAACCAGGGGCACAAAGGATTCGTACGTCATTGAGCTTCTAACAAATATGAGATCTGAATTGGCATTGGAGCAATCATACTTGTGGCGACTAGCATCCCACTCTCCCCCCCACACACATAACATAGGCTGCTCATCTGTATCCATCTGACTACACCCGCTAGTTATGTCAGTAAGGCTTTAGCAGTTCTCCGTTGATACTTATCAGTCAATGCTTTCAGTTGCATAATTGAAAGAACTTTGTGTTTAACTTCTTCAAATTGCTTCTTAACCTCAATCATTCCTTCCTGTATTACAACTTTACATGTGGCACACCTACCCTATAAGTATCTCCAAAAGCAAAGATTAGATTTAGCCGGGAGTTACCTATGTCAGCCACTACCAGTTATCAGTTGAGACGGATTAGTTTTTCACTTTCACCAACCTTCTCCACACCCATTAATTAGCTGCCTTTCATGTTTCATCTTCAGAGAATATCAGGTAAGAACTAGTTCATCCACAAGAAAAAACATTAGCATATTCTCCACATCCGACATTACCATTGTTCCGCTAGGGCCACCTGTAGGTACAAACGTGACTATATGCGGCTTCCACCAGGAGTTAGGGTACATATGGGGAGGCTGCTCTTCGACATCCACCTTCCAACAACCTAAGTCCCATTGATTTGCCAGTAGGGCGACGAGCATATGGGGCCGTAAGAGAATACCTCAGAAGATAGCATGGGACAAAACCTCCTGGCTGTTCAAAAAATGACGGGTTGTTTCCGGTTTTCACCTTTATGACGAGGTACGACCCATTTCGGCTTAATGCTGGGTCGCATGTGGACATCTCAATCGTGGCGATTTTTCTTCATTCTCGTGCACTACAATGGAAATATGTAGCTAAATCTATAAATCTATATAATAAAGGAAAACGTTTATATGAGCCCGGGCTTATGCGCGCCTCCGTGAGCCCGGGGTCTATGTCCAGTCGGAGTTACATCCGGTAGTCAATAATGCCATGTGAGTATTATGGGCCACCGGATTTAAATCATTGGGCCCATAGAGCCCGGGCTCACGTAAGCGAGTGTGAGCCCGGGCTCATATATATTTTTTACTTTATGAGTCACATTTAAATGCCTTGTGATTATTATGGCCTGCTAGATGTAAATCCGACTGCCCATAGAGCTCGGGTGCATGTAGGCGTGCGTGAGCCCGGGCTTATATTTACTTTTTGATTTTTGAGTCCCGTTTAAATGCCTCGTGATTATTATGGGCCACCATATGTAAATCCGACGGCCCATAGAGCCCCGGCGCATGTAGGCGCACGTGAGCACGGGCTTATATATAGTTTTTGCCTTTTGAGTCCCGTTTAAATGCCTCGTGATTATTATGGGCCGTCAGATGTAAATCTGACGGCCCATAGAGCCTGGGCTCACATAAATGCTTCATCTCCTCCCACGTGTTTTAGGTTACTTTCGAATATAGTATAATAATAGTAAATGAAGCTTTTATATCGAAGCCTTCACTTAGTCGAGATATCTCTTTCCCATGCCGAATTCTAACCATCGATATTGAATTTATTTAACTCTATTTTTTGTTTTTGAAGACTTCTATGGGAAGCTATAGATTTTGAATTTGCCCAATTTTATTTTCTTATTAATATTTATCATTAGGATTATAACAACCACTAAATTGTATATGAATGCATGATAAACTATTTCTATTGCCACCAATCCAATCAACATAATTAATAAATAAAGCCAGTTCTAACCATGAGAAACATTAGATTTAGCATCTTCAGAAATTTCCGTCTTTGATAATTATAGTTTTGTACTTTTGCATGCCCCCACCACCGACTAACAAAGTAAACTTTGTTATGTGCATAATGTTCGCTCTCCAAGATCATCATTCTATATAGCAAAATCACTCAAACACATTATAAGCTGGCTAGCACCTCCACATCGGACTCCAACGCCCTGTCCATTAGCTCTAGCTTCTCCTCCGCTGCCCCTTGAAATCAATAATAAAATTAATGAGCCAAAATTTAATTCAAAATATATCAACCACCTACCATCTACCACGCATCAGTTAGCCAATATCAGTTCATTTTATGTTAAACATGTACTCTAGTTTATATGGTCTCGTCCTAACTAATATCATATCACATCACTAAAACCTACCATGTAAACATATATTGATCAAAACTAATGAACACACAATGTACTTCAACAAATAATAGCCTACTAACATCTACCAGTCACCACATAGCCCGTATTAGTTAACTTAGTTTTAACCACATACACTAGGTTATATGGTCTCCTCATCCGTAAGTATCAGAGCAAAGCATAATCCTGAGTAAAACTAATTACATATATTTTTGCCTTCAAATATCAATAACTCTATAATGAGTGGCATTTCATTCAATGTTGGTGGTATATGGCAATATGTTCATACCTTTTCTTTTGTTGATTATACAGAGTGATTATTTTGGATCAGATAATGCAATTGATTTGGAGAGCAAGTAGTCATGCACATTACAAAGTTTAATCATTTTGATTTGGTGCTGGCAAGAGGAAGTATAAAATAATCATTACTATCGATTTAGATGATGAAGATGTTAAATATGAGGTCTAAAGCATAGATATGGTATATACCATATCTATGTTCCCCACCTACAATTAACAACTTCATCGTCTGAGTCAATAATAATGATTGTTTTATACTTCCACCAACCACCACCAATGCCTAATGAAGAAACATTGTGATGTGCATAATGTTTGCTCTTCAAATCCAGCCCATCTTTTGATCTAGCATAATCAATCTATACACTTTGAAGTTGTCTGGCACCTCGCCTTTGGCCTCCACCGACTTCTTCTCTGCTCTAGCTTCTGCTCCGCTGCCCCTCGCATGCCTTGAGGAGGTGGAGATATAAGTGTATTGCGGTAAAGTGAAGAGTTAGATTTAGTCGAAATTAGTTAACTACAAGTCAACATTTAATCGAAATTAGTTAACTATCTTCTAACCATATAAACTAGGTTATATGGTATCGTCGTTGCTACATGTTAAATCACATCATTGCACAAATCTAATGACCACCTAATGTACTTCGAAAAATATTAGCATCATACCATCTACTAGTCAACCGTTAGGATGCATCAGTTTACTTTCTTTTAACCAAGTAAACTAGGTTATATAGTCTCCTCCTCGCTAGATATCAGATCACATCATATTCATGAGTAAAACCAAGTACATATATTCTTCTTACTGACTTTCCATCTATTAAAATATATTACAAGCATACTAACTAAGCACCTTACACACAAGATAAAGTTGACATTTTTACTTAATAACACTCTTATATGGATGCTTGTTATTTGTTACTTAGGTGTCCTTAGCAATATGATAGATGTGTGATGTATGATAATCGTAAGAACACATATAGTTTTGTTTAGAATAACACAAAAATTGTTCTTTGTGTCACATAAGGATGAGGTGGTTAAACCCCAAAACAACAAAAAGATGAGTCTCTTTTTTTAAAGGGAAAAAGTTCTTGATGATATACTTATTTATAACTCTGATATTGATTCTCACTTACAACATTTATGAGATGTTGTAGTTGTTCTTCGCAGGGATAGACTTTTTGTAACTATAACAAAAATATTCTTTCCTGCGAGATTTTGTATTCTTCCTTAAGTATGTTGTCTCAAAAGATAGAATAGTTGTGGATGAGAGTAAGGTTGATGCAGTGAAGCAATGGCTAAGACCTACTAATATACATGAGGTACAAAGTTTCTATGGGTTAGCTTCTTTTTAACGGAGGTTTATTCCCCATTTCAGTACTATTATGGCTCCCATTATTGATTGTATGGAGTTAGGATCTTTTTTGTTTAGAGTGATGAAGCTGAACGTGTATTTATTCTTATTAAAGAAAAACTTATTTAGTGTCTATGTTAGCCTTACCTAACTTTGCTAAGCCTTTTGAGTTACATCATGATACTTTCAAAGGTTGGTATTCAGGTTGTCCTAAGTCAAGGGGGTTCATTCAATTGCTTATTTTAGTGATAAATTATTAGGAGCATGAGGAAGGTATAATGCCTATGATGCTAAGTTTTATGTTATTGCCCAAGGTCTTCAACATTAGAGACATTATTTGATTCATGTAGAGTTTATTTTTTATGCTAATAATTCTGCTCTTAAGAATATTAATGACCAAGAAAAATTATCTGCTAGACGTGCACAGTGGGCATCATATTTACAGGAGTTTACTTTTGTGCTTAATCATAAGTCTGGAGCTTAAAACAGGTTTACAGATGCCTTGAGTCATCAAGCATGCCTACTTACTAGTATACTTACTTAGGTGTTAGGATTTGATTTACTTCAGGAGTTATTGGTTACTAATCTTTTCTTTGCTAAAGTTTTGTTTGACCTTGAGGCAAGAGAAAAGTTACATTATTTGGTGCATGATGATTTTTTTTTCAAAGGCAATCGGCTATGTGTTTCTATTTGTAGCCTACATCTTGCATGTTGAGGGTCATATAGGAATAGATAAGACTTTTTTAACTTGTTTCTTCTTTTTCTTCTCTCTTGTCATTTATGTGCAGGGAGGTGTATAGGTTTGTTGGAAGGTGTCATATATGTCGTGTTGCTAAAGGGACATCTACTAATGTTGGGTTATACATGTCTTTGCCTAGCTCAACTCAGCCATGGTCCATCATTAACGTGGACTTTTTCTTGGATTACCCCATATACATCTATCAGCCAACAATTAGGCCCTATCAGTTAACTTATAATTATCCATATAGACTAAGGTATATGATATCCTTGCTAAAAATCAGATCACATCCTTCGAAACATAGGTAAAACAAATGATATATATTGTTCTTACTTATCCTACCAACAAAAAATGCATTCACGATTAATTACTTTGCATCTATTATTATCTATCAAAGACATACATACTAATCACCAAACACGTTAAATATATTTGGCAATATAATTCACATACATGTTTATTTATCTACCTATGTATATACCTAACTTAATAAAATCTAATGACCACACAATGCACTTTGAAAAAAAAATGCCTCCTTACATCTACCAGTCAACAGTTAGGCCCTATTAGTCAACTTTTTTTATCCAAATAAACTATAGTATATGGTCTCCTCCTTGCTAGAAATCATATCACACCCTTCAAAATATGGGTAAAATAATATATATTGTTCTTATGTAACCTCCCATCACTCACTTTTTGAAGTGCAAGAACAAAATGGACACTCCAATTTAAAGAACAATGCACAGAGGAAAACAAATAGAGTACATAGCAAACTGGCAACAAACTAAATATGTGGAGTTTATTGAGTATGAGCATGCCAATCCACAGAAGGTGATTTCTGGAACTAACTACTCATAGCATTCCATATCTTTTATTGGCCCAGGCACTCACAGTTGCCTTAAATCAAGTGGATGTCAAAACATCTAACAATTATAATGCCACCAAAACGAATTAACCAAGCAAACAACTCACAAACGGGAGACAGATCGCAATTTCACAGGACCACATTCATTGAGAATTGGCTATTCCATCTCTATAAACCAACCTCTAAAGTTTTATCTGCTCCAATAATCAGGTTCCCATTAGAAAGAAGTCGTTACAACAAAATTTCTTCTATTTCACAGGAAGCCATAATCACAAACAATTACAGCCGATGCTTACCAAAGAAGCAGTTTTACCATGTCCATGCTCTTCGGCCACGACACAAGCGCCCGGTATCTCGGCGGCAGAGGCACCAGGCATCATAATGGCGGCTGTGGACAGTGCCGCTCTTGGTGCTCCATGTGCCACCCGACTACACCGCCTTGATTGCCTTCCAATTGTCTAGGCAGGGTATGTAGTCCACCGCCGAGGAGATCCCACAAAGCTTCCACCCGAAATCCACCGCACCATCCTCTTGAGAGGCCGATGTAGGGCAAAGCGAGCCTGAGGGAGGAGGGGGAGGGAGGGAAGAGGCCGAAGGGAGGAGCGATGCCGGATGGGGAGAAGGTGGCCGGAAGAGATGTAGCCGGAGGGGAAAAGATGGCCGGAGGAGAGATTGCCGAAGGGGAGAGAAAAGACACAGCAAAAAATGGGAACTTTATCCTTCTACGGTGGTATGTCATCTTTTATATGTTCTAAGGGCATTTAGGTTATTTTTTACGTGCGTGTGGGAAACACACGTTCTCAAGTCTATTTTTACAAAATTAACTTTTCTGGCCTAAAAATGTATTTCCGACATTTGTTGAATCTATTTCTGAAAAATTTTCACCAAAGATAGTAAATGACCTTGTGAATTGCAGAAGAAGACCAGCCCCCTTTTTGTTTTATTTTAAATTTATCTTCCTGATTACAGAAGAAAACTTCTCTTGAAGATTTTCTTAGGACTTTCTCCTGAAGATTTTCTTAGGGACATCACACATTAAAAAACTGTGCGACCCAACAATCAACGTTTTAGTACGCGTTTTGTTTTGTTTTCATAGATTTTTGGGTCTCTTCCCGATAAGGAAAAACTACTCTATTAATGCCCTAAACCCTTCTCTTCCAGTTCCAGAAAACGCAGAGAGAAAGAAACATATGAGCTGCTCCAGTGGCGTCTCATCTCCTCCGCCTTGCTGTGCAAGTGGAGCGGAGCGAGATGGCGCGGCAAGAGGAGACCCGTCGGCAACGGGAAATCCGAGAAGACATTTTCTTCAAGAGATGGGTCATCTTCTCCCTCTCCCGCGGTCGCCGCCCCTTCGACTTCTCTTCTGCCCCATGCAACTCCTCTTATCCTTCTTCCAGCCCCTTCTTCTTGGGCCGGAAACACGAGTGTGCGCCGGAAATCTTCCGCTGTCCACCCGACTCCCTTGACTGGAAGCTGCGTGTCATCGAGAACCTCTACCTGGCCTTTAGCAGGGACCACCGGGTGGTCTCCACCCCCTCCGCAGTCGAGTGCCAACCAGTCGCTGCTAGTGGAAGTTGCAACCTATAGTCCCACCACGGGTGGGTAAAATTGTACAGTATAATTTTACTGTAAGGTGGTCTTTTTTTACTGTTGGCTTCGCAAGAGAATTCACTGATAATATTAAAATTATATTATTACGAGGGCATTTGAAGTGAGCCTGGCCCACCGAGCCGTCGGATTTATATTCGACAGCCACGCTCGACTACAAATACCCCGTGAGTAGTGTAGGTTGTCAGAATAGATATAAATCCGATGGCCGATTGGCCTGGGCTCACCTTTAACTTTTTCTTATTATTATATATAATATATTTACATACTCCCATCTAGCGAAAAAGTGAAGGGCAAAGCAGGGATAGTAAGGACTCGCGTGAAGACCCATCTAGTCTATTCCCATCGTTACCTATTGCTAAATGGATGACCGGTGGGACTTAACAGGAATTATCTCTAAATTTTTTTAGCGAGCCTTTGAAAATTAATTTTTTAAGCTTACCTAGCTAGCCTTACGCTCACACCTGGGCCATATAATAGAAATCCCATTTGCTCAGGCTCCTCCCTTTAATCTGTCAAAGTTATTTCTTATATTTAAACTAATTAATTTGGAGCCTTCCATTAAAAAAAATTTACAACTTTTGTATTCGATCGAGCATGTATGTTTCCACAAATATGTTGAGAACTCATAAAATTCCACACGACTTTATTCCGAATTTTGCAATCTCATCAGTGGACTTTGGCAGAACTAAAGATATAATCGTTGAGACTATACATGAAGTTCTAAGTAACAAACAAACCTAGAAAAAAGAACATTAATTTCATATGCAGCTTTCTTTTCCTTTTTCCATTTTCATTTAAAGCATTTACAAATATGGAATGTGTACAAGTCCATGAAGCTTACATGTACCTTTTTAAACTAAATGTTACATGTACCTATACATAAACAATGCAATTAATATATTGTCAAGCATTAAATTCCTCTAAATGAGCTGCTAATTCCTAGTTCGACAAATGACTAAAATAAATCTTATGCCTACTCTTTATAAACAGAACGAAAAAATTAAAAAAACCGAAGAACAGTGGAGTCAAATGACAGAGAGGATCATAAGGAGGAATTGTGGTCAAAATCTAGTTTGAATTATATTTGGCGTAAATTACACACACAAGCCCAACAGGGAAGAATGGCAAGACTAATATCACAGCCATTCCTGCCACTCCCATTGGAGCAGTAATGCATGTAAGAAAAGCCAAGGCATAAGCAATTGATCCCAAGACAACCACCATGAAAAACCTAACCAACCTGGCCACCTGAGGAATTCGAGAGCGGAAGAAGCAGAGCCCAATAACACATAAACAAGAGATGCAGGAGGCATATACACACAATGTGTAAGCTTTGAAAAAAAATTTGTGGGCTTGAGATGCCCTCTTACCCGGCAGGTCAGCCAAGACACTGACTACACCACCAGAGGAGACTGTGATCATACAACATACCAACTTAAAGTGGTTCTTCACCTCTACATCCCGATCATAGATCAGGGGCAGTGACTGTGGTTGAGAAGATTGACTTTGGTTCACAGTATCAGCTTCTATGCCAGTTTCCTGCTGAGTTACATGTTAGAAGAGAATGTTTGTCTTAAGGATAATTGTAAGCAGAAATAGTTTTGACCATATCAATGTTTCAATATGCAGACATCATCTCATGAAGCCAATCCACATATGATTGGAATTTGGAAAGGCATAAGGGAAGATGATGTTGAACCTTCATCTCAGTGTACCCTCTTTAGAGGGTTGCATTGTATCAAAAAGGGCATCTGGCGTAAAGACTTGCCAGTATGTTTCTTTGCATGGATTTTGTATCGTCATTTTGATTCCCATAAGAGTAAAATATGGTATAAAATCCATGTCACCGACCCCCATATAGCTGGGGTAAAGGCCGATGATTATGATTATGAAATATTCATGTAATGAAGGATGAAAATCATATGAAACCTGTATAGAAAAATTACCTCCGCAGGAATTTCTTCACACGCTAACGATTGCGCATTACCATTTTCCGTATGATGCAGGAGAGAGACTGTATCCCGTGTTGGGTCCATAACTACATTCTGTCTGGTAAAAATGGCATCCTGGTACCAGATTAATGGCCAAAGGAAGACTGCGTGAGCAATAGGACAATTCTCAAGTTATATAGACGCCTATTAGTCATTCAAAAGAGAAGTGAACATGATCACCTCTGGCAGAAAAACTCCATGAGGGTCATTTGAGGCTCTTGCTGATTCAAACAACCCAGTTTCATGTGGTGTGAAAGCTAGAGGACTAGAGTTGTGAGGTTTGGCATTATGGACTTGCATCACATCAGACATTACCTCTTTTCCGATGGTTATTGTAGCCCATGATTTTTGCTGTTGTCCAAACAAGGTTAAATTGTTAAGATAAAAATTTCCTATTTAACTGAATCTTTAAATGGAATCAAAATGTAAGCAACCAATTGCTTCTATTTTGTATCACTTCAGAATACATAGATACCTTCACAAAACGATCATTGTGGTGCACTAACACGGGCGCGGCATATGCGGCTACTTCTGACCCAGTAGATGTCTGTTCTACATGAGAGAAATCAGGATGAATGTCTATTTCAACCTGTTTTCCTCCTGTAATATTAGCCTTTTCATCTATCCCCTGCACATTTTGTCCAAACTGTTTGTATAAATGACCACCATTTAATTATTTATTCTGCACTTATTCTTGATTCACTTTGTTATCTATATTTATGACTGAGTTATTATCTTAATGGTCAGCAGACATGAGGAGTCAATCAAGCTCTTATCTGCAGTAACTGAATGAAAATGTACCCAAGGGGTACTTCAAACCAATACAAACTCTTGTTGCAGCTGCCTGCACATGATTATTGGGAGTTCAAGCAGAAGCATGCTAACTTTTACTTGAAATAAGTCAGTTGTACAGCTGCCAAACGAGCAAACAATTACACATGGCGGGTATCATTTTTTACTAACTTTTGCTTCAGAATAGTCTGGTGAAACCTAAGAAGCAAATAATTCTTGAAGACAAGTACTACTGCATAACATTCCCCTTCAGCTCCCTGTTCATTATGATATTAAGTATTGGGACAGAACTATTCAGTGTCTGGTTAAAATGGCATCCTGCAAACCCATTTGTGACCAAAGGAAGATTTTGTCAGCACAATAGCCCTATTCACAAGGTTAGACGCATATTAGTCATGGACACTCAGACGAGAAGTGAACATGATCACCTCAGGCAGAAAAATTCCATGAGCCTCATTTTGAGTCTTTTGCTGATTCAAATAGCTCAGTTAGTGGTTTAAAAGCTGGAGGATTTGTTAGTTCTTCGATATTACCTCTTTTTTAATATTAATTATAGCCCGAGACTTTTTCTGTTGTCCAAACAAGGTTAAATTGTTACCATAATAAATTTTCTCAGTAATTGTCTCTTTCAATAGACTCAATACATAGCCAACCAATTGCTTCATTTGTGATCACTTCAGAATAAAAGGGTACCTTCACAAAATTATTCCTGTAGTGCAGTGACAAGGACGCGGAGTATTGGGCTACTTCTGTCTCATTAGATGTCCGCTCTACATTAGAGAAGGAAGGATTAATCTCTACTTCCACTTGATCTCCTCGTGTAATATCAGCATTTTCATCTTTCCCCTGCACATTTGTCCAAACTGTTAGTATATATGACCTGTTTTTCTTGTGTCACTTTGTTCTGTGCATTCATGACTAAATTGTAATCTTGTCAGTCAGGTTAGTCTGATGAAACTTAAGAAGCTGGAGGTAAGTAGTGTTATTGAGTTACAGCATAGCAAGAAAATTTGTACTGTTTAAACCTTAAAATGATCATTTAGGAAATAGATGAACCTTAGCTGTTTGATTTTGTCGCCCACGGGCAGAGAGATTGACGGCAAAGATTCCAATTAGAAACAACACTGGGAGACTAGTCATGGTGAAACCTCTATGACTTTCCACTGCATGATTAAATGAAAGCCACTTTTATCAACATTAAAGAAGCAAGAATTATAGATGAATTTTTGCAATAGAGAGAGTTCGAGAAACAAGTAGATCTCTTCCAAAAAGCCTTGTTGCAGCCTATTATCAAATCTCCAGTTGAGCTCCATAAGTTAAATATTTGCCCAATTGCAAGAAAATAAAAAGAGCCCCACTATGCTAATGCTCTCAGCAAGTATATGTCTATCAAAAATCACTTATAGAAAACGGACAAAAATACAAGGACAAACTGCTTCTGCGAATATCCCTCTGAAACTCAAAGATTAGAAGTTGCCGTTTGCATTAATTTTGATTCCTTATTGAGAAGTGTCCCTTTTGGTAAAAATAGGCAGTTTTGATACGTGAGCCAGACCGGATTAATTTCAGAAAAAGGGTAAACCGGACCAGACCGGGCTAAAATCCAGCCAAAATAATTGATCAACCAATCATTAGGCGTGTTCAGACAAAAGTCAGAGAAACTGGGGAGTTTCCGTTTTAACGCGTCTCACTCGGTTTCCCTTCTACGTGCCGTCAAAACACTTTCCTAAATATGATTTCTGAACTCATAATCTAACAAAAGTTGATGCAAATTCAGCAAAACTAGCAACTCAATTCATCAGCCAAATCTTTCTCTTCTGCCAGCAACTTTTTCAGATTTTTTTTAAAGAAAACGTTTCTCAGATTTCACATATCTAAGAATTGGAATTTAGCAAGTAGGATTGAAGGGAATTGAGAGGTAAAAGGATGGAATCGAGGAATCGGAGCTTAAAGATTGTATGTGATTGAGGTGGTGGAAGCAATTTTCAGTCTTTGGGACTCTGTCTCAGCAATTAAAACTTCACAAGTATTCAAAAAAAACTTGGAAAAGATAAAGATAAAGAGAGGCCAGACCACAAACTCCTTTAATATGCAATCTTCCACTGCATGGGAAAATAGAAGCTGGATCATGTTCACGTATGAAAACTCGTAACTTCATTTTCTATTTCTTCCTCTACCAAATCAACTAAGCAAGGTACACTCACCTGAAGCCCGAGGTGTATGAGATAACTCCGAAGACGAGGATCACACTGCATCGAAGAGGAAGAGAGAAACGGAGAGAGGTCTTTGACGGAGAAGAAGAAGAAATTTCCCGGAACATTCCAGTGATGGACCCGCTGTAAGATTTTATTTTATTTTCACAAGGACTTGTGTAGCCGGACCGGTTAAGTGACTAGCAATGGGAAGATGCCACATCACCTACAAATAGTGAGAGAGAAACTTGGGAGCTAGTTCCAACGGTTCTCATGTTTCCCCCTCATCATTTAATTTGGTTAGGAAAATAGATTTTTTTTCACAATAACAGCATGTAAGACAAGGAGAGGAAGATCTCAATGGTCTAGATGGGCAGCTCCCATACATTCTTTGTGCCAGGCTCACTGCCAAAATAGAGTATAGAAAATGCTTCCCTTAAGCATAACTCTTTACCATATGAACTTGTGTCTCCAACAAATGACTAGGTCTTCCTTACCACATCTTTGATATCATACAATAACTTTACTACAACAAAAAAGACTATTATTGACGCGCATAGTCCCCAAAGTGTCACCAATGATTATTAGCAACGCTTAAAAAGTATCGTTAAAACTGTCAATAATAGTCCCGTCACAACTACTCATTAGCGACGCTTATATCAAAGCATCGCTAATAGTATGATATTAGCGACGCTTTATTTTTTAGTCGCTAATAATAGATTATTAGCGACGTTTTATAAGAAGTGTCGCTAATAATCTTTATCAGTGACGCTTATCAGAGCATCACTAATATGTTAACATATTTTTTAAGAAAAATATAAAAATGTTATTAGTGATGTTTGTTATCTGTCGCTAAAAGTATTTTAGCGGTGTTATGAAAAACGTCACTAATAAAATAAAAAAACAGTAATTTAAACAAGCATCGCTAATAATGTATTATTAGAGACGTTAAACTATCCGTCTCTAATAATATATAATTTAAAAAAAATTAGCGACACTTCATTTGCATCGCTAAAAAGAAAATAAAATTTAAAAAAACATTAGTGACGCTTGTTAAAGCGTCATTAAAAGTAAAAAACAATTCCCGTCTCCTGTCTCCTCCTCTCCGGCAATCAGGAGTAGGTGGAGCCCGGGGGGTGGGGGACTAGAAGAGGGGAGGAGGAGGAAAGGGAGGGGGTGGGGGAGGGCAGAATTCGGGGATGACTGCGAAAGGAGGAAAGGGACAGGACGGTGGTTGTTGGCGTCGGCCAAGAGGCGGAAGATAGGTGAGAAGCATCACTGGGTAAAGGGAGATTCTGTCTACCGCCTACGCGCGCAGATTGTGAGAAGCATCCCTAGGTAAGGAGAGGTTTTGTTCTCCACTTACGGGCACAGAATATAAGAAGCGTCTTCGGGTAAGGGGAGATTCTATACATCTACCGCCTATAAGCATAAAGAGTGAGAAAAATCAGGGAAAAAGGAGTGTATGTTTGTCGCCTTTGGGCACAATGAGAGAAACGTTCTTGAGCAAGAAGTGGTTCTGCCCTCCATATTCATACCTAAAGGGGAGGATTCCCTAAAGGAGGGAGTAACTCTGAACATTGCTACTTCTAGAATTATAGGGGAATATCTAATCTTCTTATTTAATATATGATTATATGAATGAATGTGCTAATATATGTTATGCCCTGATTCAATGAGTTCTAATATACTTTAATCTAATATGATCTGATAAGCTCTGATATGCTTTATTTTGATCATATATACTTCGATCTGATCTGATATGATATAATCTGCTCATATATTTCGCTCTACTCTGTAAAAGAGCGAGATGTGTGTTTCTGCTGATTTGTTAGCTTTCGTTTGACTCTAATGATTTATTAATTTCCGTATGACTTTGATTAAATATTTAGATATGCGTATTTTATCATATATGATTCTGTACTGTAGGATGCATGTATTAGCCGTTAGACAGAACTATGTTCGAATCTGATCAAATTGGAATAACGTTGTAGATGTTATCCAATACATACGTAGGCAACCAATGATAGTACAACGTTGGCTCGATCCAAAAAAATTTAGTTTGTTCTAATTTATGCGCAATGGAGTGCTTAATTTCCGTAGTTCTTAGAGGAATGTTACAGCCCCTTCACTCCTAGTTTATCTATTTGAAAATTAAATTACTCCAATTTTGTGTTCTGAACCCCCAGCTTAGGTCGATTCTTGGGTCAAGGTGTTACACCGGGTATTTGAACTAACAATTTCTTTGCTGGACTTTGACTCTCAAAAGACCTCATTGAATTGAGGCTTGGAGGCAAACAATTTTGGAGGAGACTGGGTTCTTCCTAGTATACGATTGAGAGCAAATTATCATCTCTAGGCCACTCTTGGACATTCTAATAGGTGAGTGCTAGGAAGATTCACAAGAGGTGTTCAACATTCGGGGCAAAATACACCTCATGAAGGAAAAAGTTGTACTGATCACGGGTTTGAGGGCGAAAGGAAACTTGTTGAAGTTGGGCAGTGGCAACGAGAAGGCTGCACAAGAAAAGAGGCAATTCTTCAAAAGGTTCTTCACAGGGAAGCGGTTGGAGAAGAATCTTATTAAAGAAATTTAGAAGGAAGTGGCAGACAACATGTGCGTTGTCTATGACTAAGACTTAGCACGCTTGGCCATCGTGCACATGGGGATCCTAATATTATTCACACATAGCAACAGATCTGTCTCCTCATCTTTGTGACTTCATTAATGACCTAGCTGTTATGGGGAGGTACAACTAGGCAGAAGTTGTGCATCACATGTTACATCGAGGCATATCCTTAGCCCACTGCAACATCAGGGGCAGAGAAGATGAGCACTCCACCACAGCCGGTATTCTCATTGGGGCTTCTTTTGTGCTACAAGTAAATTTTGTATTATCAATAACACGATTACTTATATGAGTGTAGAATTGATAACACAACAACATATTAATATATTAAGTGTATTGTCTCATCAATAACATGATAGTGTAATTAACGTGGTTTAGATTATACACTAATTTGATTTCCATGTTATTGATCACATGCTAGTTAGGATAGCGTGTTTTTGATAAGATGATAAATTACTATAGTGTATCTTCAATTACACGATGTGAGTATTTTGTGTAAGCAATGACACGGTTAATTTAATAAATGTGTTATCCATGACACAACATACATGATATAGGATCACTATTAACGGGATTGTTTTGCTAACATAGGTGTGGTTTTTTTAGCATACTTCTATACTGGCTCCAAGTTCTCCTCCATGTAATCCGAGGTACAAGAGGTGGTCTAGGTTTATCTAATTATTGACAAACATGGAGAAGGCTGTTAAACTTGACCCAACCGATGAAAAGTCAAGGAAGAAGTTGTTGGCTCATCATAGGATGAGAAAGTAGTATGAGGAGATACTTATGCGGTTGAAGGCAAATTTAAAAGTGGTTTTACAAATAACTCTAGCAAACAGTTGTTGAATCACATCATGGTCATAGGTCAGGACAATATCACTCCAACAAAGACGTCAATAAGAGTTTTATCATGCCACTAGATATGATTGGGATTATTGACTTTGTTTTGGAGAAGGTCACTTTGTACGGAGAGTAGGGTTGGAGCACCGAGAATGTGCAAATTGCTCTGTAGAGAGTTAAAAACGCACTCGAGGTGATCACGAGGTTAATCGAACATAAGCAACCCCCACATGAAGGATTATCTCATCTGGAATCTGAGCATTCACATGAAGCCCCTCAATCGGAGAAGCATCATGTAGCAACCCCTTTGCCAACAATTGAAGGAGAGAAGTCGGTTAGAGCCAAGGCTCAAGCTTCTAAATCAAGTGAAGTTGTTCATCATTTTGCTCATGAAGAGCAAAGAAAGTCTTCTGTAGAAGATGATTTTATTTTCTATAAGTATTAATGTATTATATTCAATGATACAACCTACTTGAAAATGTGTGTTATTGTGTGATAGATAACACGACCTTTTGTATCATCGTGTTAGATTCAAAACAACTTTGAGATCATCATGTCATCGATAACATGCAAGTATACAATATCGTATTATATAAAAACTGACTTTGTACTAGTCATGTGATCAATTACATGACCGTTTGTATTAGCATATTAGATTCAATTCTACTTTTAGAATAGTCGTCTCATAAATAACATGCTTTATTTGACTTTCGTGTATATACTCATACGACTTGTTACATGTATTATGCAAAGAAAAGGGAGCCCAAAGATGGTGCCCCCAAGAAGAATAAGGGTATCAAGGTTGACTAGACCGTTATCACCAAATTCCTCAAAAAAATTAATGAGGAAGTGGTGCAAGCCCAGGGGGAGGAAATAGTGCTAGCCCGGGAGGAGGAAGTGGTGCATGCCCGAGAGGAAGAAGTGGTGAAAGCTTGGGTGGAAGTGGTACAATCGAAGCAAATGAAGCTGAAGATACATAAATGAAAAGCTTCAGATGTTGGTCCCATCGCATCCTTGCTACCACCCGTACCTAGGAGGATGAGGTGCACTATGGCTAATCCACCGGTGAATGCATCCAAGGGGGAGGTAGCCAAGGAGTACAAAGCGAAGGTGGAGGCTGCCAAGGAGGATCCAACCCCTGCTAAGGCTGCCAAGAATGTGTCAAGCCTAGTTCATCCAAAGGCAATTAGCAACTTCTTGGTCAAGAAGATTGGAAAGTCAACTCAGCTAGCAAGGGAGGAGGGGGTAGCAAGGCCAGGGGATGAAATTCCGTTGGCAGTTGTGTAGCGCCCCGACTTTTTAAGTTAAATTATTGGTTGGAGTGCTGCCAATTCGTAATAATAATAGATGGGCCAAGATCAACCGTGCACAGAAGGGTAACTATTCATTAATTTACGAAATTACGAAAAGTTTACAAAATAAGGCTTATCATGCCTTATCAAAATCAAGGTTGCACACGTCCAAAATTAATACATAATTAAAGAACATGATGAAGTAAAACAAAAAATCATAGATCTTTCAAAGTTCAACAAGCAATCTTCATTGACATCAACATCTTCGTTCGGACCTACAACGTTTAGGGGTGGGTGAGTATAAAAATACTCAGTAGATAGAGTTAAATTCTATTAGCATGCTAAAACATAAAGCATGAATAAATATATCATAATCATTTATATTCAAAAGTCGACTCAAAATAATATCTTCAACTAACCGAATTCAACACACTTCTTATACCGATAAAATAGTTCTTCACAAAATCCGGTAAACTCAGATAATTCTTTCATAGCCAAAATCTGATAAATAATTCAAAATCGGATAAAACATCATTCATAGAATGCCGCCGATACCGGAGCGACAAACACCCATGCTCGTTGGGCAATGAGATCAAAATGAAGAGGATCTTCCCACGATATCCAATTTCATAGGCACACCATATACCATAATAGGTGGTACATAGGAGTCATAACTTTGATAGCTTTTGGGTTTTATACCAAATAGCTATCCTTAGAAACTTATCGTAGTTTTTAGACTTTATACCAATAACTACCCTTCAAATCCGGTCAATCATTCATAAAAGTAATTCAAAAAATAATAATATCATAAAGTATGTATCACAATAAAATCCATCTTAGAGGTGTACAATACGCTATTATCTTAGCATTTGCCCGACCTCTAATAAATATTATCCTTTTTTAAAATAATATTTATTATAAGAGACAAATAAATTATGAAATATAACGCCTAGTCGTAACACGGAATTAGAGCTTAAAGCCGCTTACCCTTCGTTCTTAAAATTGACCAGAATACGGCTGGCAATCGGTTCCTTGTCACGTTCGTGGGCTTAGGAACAGCGGGCCAAACCTCCCCTCATGCTGAGATAGTCTTTTCGTCCTGCTCGAGTGAGGCAGGGAGAACCTCCCTTAGCACTGGGATAGTCTCTTGTCCAACTCAACTGAGGCAGGCAGAACCTCCCCTAGCACTGGGACATTTTTCGCTTCTAGCCCGAGAGTGTCGTTCCCACCTTTTAGAGAGGCTAACTACAAAAATGGACCCTCTCACGATGTTGGGCACTCTCGAATTAGGTACAATAGGTTTTTGAACGGGTAGAAACGGACAAGGAATGACATAAAAATGCGTGTTTTAAACCTTGAAAACGCACATTACACAAAGGAAATGAGAGGAGGAAAGGATGGGGGCAAATTGGACCTCCCCCACCCCTCTCCGTTGATAGGCCAACAAGACTTTCGGATGTGTCATGCATCTGGGTGACTGCAGGAGCAATGGATCCTACAGACATTAAATGCTGCATTGCGGCCGTTATATTTTTTTTAATTTCGGTTTTAAATTAAAATAAAATTTAAAATTTAAAACTTCAAACAAGCGTAACTCATTACCCTGAGCTCAGAATTGCACGTTCTTGGTACCATTGGACTCGTATTGACGAGCCCTTCGAAAGAAGATGCACAAGGGTATGTTTTCTAGTCAATTAAAAGTAGGTCCTGCCCACGACATGCTTCCGAATGCCATAGCCTACTATCCCGGTGTCCATTTGACACTTTCTTGGGCTCGATACATTCGTCTCTCCGAGCCCTATTGAATATCTTAAGGATCCTCCAAATGAATTAAGCTATATATAGTCCAATTTTAACGAAAACCGTTATTGGGCCCTTAAACTCATTAATGGGCCCGAACGTTCAAATTTCAAAACATTGAAATTTCGAGGCATTACAAGCCATCCCTACCACATACATTATCCCTACCCCAAAGGAATTTTGCTACAAGGTCTCCTAACCCTGTCCCTGAGTCCTCTAATGTTGCTTCCAGCTTGGCCACTATATCCGAAACTCCTAATCTAGTTGATCAAGAGCTACTAGAGAGTGTCAAAAGTGTGATAGACGTCGAAGAGCACGCTAAAAAGAAACAAAAGGATAAGGAGGAGGTCACAGTGGTGTTGCACAAGTATCTTGTTCTCCAACCCATGTTCCACCTGGAGATCATACGTGGAGAAGATCAGGAGATGATCAATGACTTTATGGCCAACCCACACAAGCAATGGCCTATGGCGATGCTTCTCCATACATATTATGTGTCTTTGCTTAGATAGGAGTGCATAACAAATGAGGTAATAATTAGTTCATAGTTTTTTTCCATGCTATTGACCACACATCTTCAAAACACGATGTGTGAAATCATGCTCTAGCCGCCTCCAAAGTTCGCGTTATTGATAACTAAAAATTGTGGCATGTCGTTGCATGAATAACACGATAAGTATATAACCAAATTATTGTATGTACTTATCATGTTTATCTTTACACGACCTAATATATGATGTGTTATCGCTTACACGATGAATTAGCATGTCATGTTTGTATTTACACAACATATGTCATGTTACCACTAACACATCAATGTTTTGTTGATGATTTTAGGTCATAAAAGTGTTCCGCCAACTACTGGAGGAGCAAAATATAAGATATCACAATGCTTTATCTGAACTATTTTTTTGGAAAATTTATTATCTAGAACTACTACAACATCATAGGGACGCAACATGACAATTTGGAGATGCATCACAAATTCATCAACAACTTGATGAAGCGGCTTAATGTGAACACCGAGAGTGGTTTCATTCTGATCAATGTCACTGGCCATTTCCTTCTTCTCAGTGCCCGATGCAGAAAGAAGAGGTTCATGTGGTATAATCTGCTAAAGGGTGACTACAATCACCACTTTGTCGAGGCTGACAAGGTTAGAAGACATGTTGCCACAACCATGGAGAAGATCTTTCTCATAAAGGGTGTGACAAAGTGGCCACTAATGAAGATCCAAAAATGCCCATATCAAGAGACGAATGAAGATTATAGGGGTATTCCTTATGTATTAAGTTGTGAAGCTTGCCACAAGAGTCTTTCAACCAGATTTTACCCAAACAGAGATCACTATGTTGGTTAGGCCGTAGATATGTGTGGCCATTCTTCATGGGTAAATTGATCATGACTTCTATGCTTCATCAAAGGAGTTGTAGTAATGTTTTTTTTCTCTCTTACAATGTGCAGTTTATAAAGTACAAATTATTGTTTTAAATTTAATCAAGGTCGTGCCACTGAAAACACAAAGTAATGCTACGTCGTGTAATATATGGTTGCAGATCGTGTTATTAACAAGATACCCATCCATAGGTTGCATTAACGATAACACAAAGTCATGTCAATTTGTCTAATATAGGTTGTAGATCGTGTTATCAACAACACGCCCACCCAGTAGGTCGTGTCACCGTTAACACAAAATCATGTTAGGTCGTGTAATATATGGCTGCAGATCGTGTAATCAACAACAATCCCAAGCGTAGGTTGTGTCACAAGTAACACGAAGTCATGTTATGTCACGCCCTGCTGTCCGACCCGAGCCAAACCTGGTCCAAGGGCCAGTCGAAGCACACGAGGCGACAAGATTGTTGGTTTAACACGTTGCGGAAGTCTTAATCCCCTATAGTGGGTGAATTACATACACAGAGTCGCGCACCTTAAATCCTTTGTATAAGAGAAATAAGGAAAATAAAAGAGGATAATAACTCTTAAATAAATCCTCACTCTTAACCACATACATAACATCCTGAGCCGACACGTAGCTCAAAATAAAAAAATCTAAAGCAGATCTAGGATCATGAGGAATACACAAGTCTGAAACATAATCATCCATGCATAGTTTTCTAGTATCATCATAGAGTAAATCAGCAAGCATAATAAGGTCCAGAGGCATCCAAGCCTATTCCCATGCTCTTTCCGACAGTCCCTCATATAAGGGATCCTGATCAACTGCATGTCATGCCATGCAGCCTCAAAACAAAACACAGAAAAGAGGGGTGAGTAAAACTCAGTAAGGTTTGAAATACGGTAATGTTAATAAGAAAACAATCATGGCACATCAACATGGTAATTCAGATCCACATTTCATATAATACCCCAATTCTCATTAATTTCCTTACCATACCCCTACTTACCCATAAGTAATTATCTTGCATACAAGTACCTTATACATACTAATCATGACATGAATAATCACATTATGACATCACACCTATCCTGCATAATAAGTAATTCTCACACAATCACATCATGAATAATCATCACATATAACCTGCATGAGAAGTGTCACTAACACACATTCAGATCATGCATAAACATCACAATAACCTGCATGAGAAGTGTCAGTGTCTCTAACGCACATTCAGATCATTCATAAACATCACATATAACCTGCATGAGAAGTGTTTCTAACACACATTCAGATCATGCATAAATATCATAAATAACCTGTATGAGAAGTGTCTCTACTACACAATCACACCATGCATAATTACTCTCATTCATAAGCATTCACCCTACATGAGATGTGCCTCTAATGCACTAACCACAATCAACAACAGTGAATGTTTCATAAAACAAGGAGAATAAACATGCTCCTCAAGCCGAAGCCCTTGAGCAATTCCATACCAAATAGACTTGCTCCTCAAGGCTGAAGCCTTCGAGCAATCCCTGCTCATCAAGCCTAAACTCCCGAGCAGCCCTGCTTGTCAAGACTAAAATCTCAAGCAACAACATATGGTAAGCCGGTGTACTCGGACATACTATATGGATTCTCAGGGTCCATATAATCTCAATAACTTAATCTCCTTATAGCATTGCCGCTCTTCTCAACCCGGGGAGGAAAACCCATCCTCAAGGGACGTAACACCTTGTCCTTTCGGACATAAAACCCCGTCCTTTCAGATGTAAAGCTAAATTAATAAGCCTCCGATCGATTGACCCAGCAAGCAATTCTCACCTAATTGCATCTAATCGACCAACATTGGATAAACTCAGTAAAGTCTCATTCATAAATCCGTTTCATGATGCATGCAACATGATACATATGTGAGCAATCTATACATGAATTCTAATTCATGGAACATGCTCTCATCAGCCCCACATGCATCATATCAAATCATAAATATCAACAATTACTATGATTACTCCCACATGTGTATTTTCTAGATAGAAACATTCATCTCTAAGCATATGAACATGCATTATAGATAACCCATTAACATCCTACACACATGCTCTTTAACATTTAATCATGACTCCTTACTAAAAATCATGAGTGAAAATCCAAGTTAAATCAAGTGCAACCTCATGCTAAACCTATGTAAGCATATTTTATACCACACTTGAAGCTAGACATGGCACCACCATTCACCCATAATTTAATCATAATAAATAAAGGCATACAAATCTATTCTCCTTCCATGACTCTGCTAGAATCATGCTTAAGATATAAGAAATCATTCAACATGGATTCAAGATATACAATCATAACATGCTTAGCCAATAACATGCACTTTCACATAATGCTTAAATATTCTTCATAATTTCCAACATCAATATCATGCCCTTCAAGTAGCTCATTTTAGCATAAATTACTCAACATGAACATAAGAAATAATATTTAAGAGTAAAAAATAAAAAATGAACAGAATAGCAAAAATCCCCCAATATGTTGTGTTGGCGTTTGAACGCCCTAGGGCCATTCGATCGCTTAACTAAAATCTCTGGTTCATCTTCCCCACTTCGAAATCAAAATCAAAACTTTACATACACTTCATAAATCATCAAATCTCATCCCCAAACTTCATGATAATCAAATCCATGCTTAGAGAACATCAAATCTAACCATTACTAAATAAAAACCCCAAGAAATCTCATCAAAGATTAAACCTTTCTCAAATCGCCATTAAAGCTCATAACCATGGAACCCAATTCAAACTCTATCAAAACTCAAATCCGAAATCACAGCCATGTTTAGGACCAAAACACTTACCTTTACAAGCTTCATCACCTGAAATCGCTTCTTTAACACCTTCAAAACCTACCCAGCATATGGTTTTTATTAAGACCTTCATAAATCCGATTTAAACCACCTAAATCTCTCATAAATTAGTAGATCTAGGGTTCAAGAAGCTTAAAAACGAAATTCTCATCATTAGGGTTTGAAATAGGAATTCAAATCAGTAGTTTTTTGAGTAAAAATTGAGATTATTTCGTAACAAAAGAAGAGATTTGGAAGATTTAAGAAAAACCCTAAGAGATTAGTGAAAAATTAAACAAATCCATACCTTAATTTCTTTTCCTTTTTTTGGAAAATGGGGATTAGGCTCCTAAGCATGTGGTCTCATCATTTTCCTAATTGGGAAAGTGGTTGGGCTACTCCTTTTATAGTAAAGGTTGGGGTAAACCTAACAAATTGGTGGGGTACAAATAGGATTTACTACTAAAAATGAAAAAAAACTTGCTCATTTTAAGCCAAATTGAAATTTGAAAATTTTGAAAAAATTATTTTTCTGTCTTAGGATATTGTTAGGGTCATTTGAGACTAATTATCCCAATTCCGCATGTGGGTCCGGCCCCCTAACTTTTTGGGAAAAATAGTAAAAATTCTAAAAATTACAGAAAAATTCTAAATGACTTAAATTAACTTAAAAATCATAAATATGAAGAAAATTTTAGCTAAAACCTTTGTTAACTACTTTAATTTCAAAAATAGTCAAAATCGATCAGAATTAACATTAAACCACACAATAGCAATTAAATAGAATAAAATAAACCGGTTTTAAGTTTAGGGATCTTAAATGTTAGTTCGTGTAATGTATGGTTACATATCGTGTTATCAACAACACGCCCACTCGGTAGGTCATGTCACCAATAACACAAAATCATGTTAGATCATGTAGTATATGGTTGCAGATTGTATTATCAACAATACGCCCCATGTAGGTATTTCACTAATAACATGATGTAATGTTAGGTCGTGTAATATAGTTTTGTAGATTGTGGTATTAACAACTTTCATGCGTAGCAAAATAGAAATAGAGATAAACAAATTTATATGCAAACAAACTTTCTCTTTCATTAATGTGAGTTGATGAGTACATTGTAAAAACATAACAAAGAAGAAAAAAATGCATAAGTAAACCAAAATGCAAATATGAAAATAGAACATCACACACCATCTGTCTACAAGAGCACGACCTAGTGAGCCACCAGAAAAAATGCTTATAGGCATTTGGGTTATGGCAAACAAACTTTCTCTTTCATTAATGTGAGTTGACGAGTACATTGTATAAACATAACAAAGGAAAAAAATACATAAATAGACAAAAAGTGCAAATATGAAAATAGAACATCACACACCATATGTCTGCAAGAGCACAGCCTGGTGAGCCACAAAAAAAATGCTTATAGACATTTGGGACATTGAAATAACCCCTGATTATGCCTCATCCACCTCTGAGGCAGATGGGAACACTGGTGCAAATGATTAATGGGGTGAATTGGCAAATTCATTTGACAATACACTCCATTAATTGTCTACACTGCTCTTCTCATCCGCCTCAGAGGGGGAAGAGTCATAGTCAGGCATTATTTCGTGAAGGCTCACCAGGTTGTACTCATGGAGATGGATGGTGTGCAATCCGTACATCGGTAGTAGCCCAGTGATGAAGTTCCTTAGGCAGGCAGGAGGTGGGCGCCAAATGGTCACTTGATGTAACTGGAGGTGCAAATTTATATTTTCCAATACGGACTTGGATGTAATCTACACCAGAATTTAGTTTGCTACGCCAAAAATTGGTGTGACTCTTCAAAAACTGGTGATGCGTCAGAAATTGGAATAATTTATTTATTACTATGGTCGTGTTATCGATAACACAAAGTATAATTATCATGTAGTTGGTAACACATAGTGAAGAAAAAAATTTATAATATTCATTGTAAAGTCTATTTTTTTATCATGTAATTGGTAACATGTAATCCCTTTGATCATGTTATCAATTACACGATATGTATACAAAAGACAATATTAACAATTAATAGATTAACATATCGTGTTATCGATATCTCAAACTTCATTAAGGTCGTTTTATCGATAACACGATATATATACATACAATATTGTATATGGTAATATGACATTAATAACTATAAAATGTCATTTCTTCCGATCAGCTAAAGAAAGGGGGTGGAAAAAGGCAACCCTGATTGATGTTCCATGTCCTTAAGTCATTTTTCTACTCATTTCTTCGTCATCCTTTGGCTTGTACTTGGACAAGTAGCCACATTTGGAGGGTCCTCTTGTGCACTACCTCAACATTTGCGGTTGTGACCCAACTGCCCGCATGCTCCACATTTGTGTGGGCCTTTGACCTTGGGTTGTGACTCTATTCGGTTTTTCCTTGGATGCCCCCACTGCTTGAGTGGGATAGGTGGGTTGAATGTAGGAAAAACTCTAGTCAGTGCCTACTGGTGCCTATCTTTCGTTAGATATAATGACTCTTGATATGCCATTTTATATGTTTATGTGGAGTACTATTTTTTACTATAATCAGACACATAGAAGTGCTTGTGATCAATTGTTGTAATTGCATGTTTACACGATAGCCCCAAATGTAAACTTTATTGCATGTGCGGCTACATTCGACCAGATTCACTACATCATATTGAATAAATATCATGTGAATGAGAACACGATAAGTGATATTATAGTGTTATAGAAAACATGACCCATCAATACATGCCTTGTGCTCTCAATTATCGTGTTATTTTAACCTCTATACATGCACGCTATTGTCGATAATGTATACCCATACAAATGTGAAGCAGACATATTATTGTTCCCATCTAGTGCAGTTGCTATCATTAGCTAACCAGGATACTATCCCTTCAAAAAAGTTGCATCTACAGTTAACAATGGCCTCAATGTTGCTCTAAAGGCTCTTGCAACTGGCCCAAATATCCATTTAAAATCGTATCACCCTATAGGTCTAGGAATATCACGTGATCTGATTGGAACTACTACACTTCCTGGATTAATCATTTCTATCTGAATTGCATATGCTGAAAGTATGCAATAGGTACTTTACCTACACCATCGGATTTTAAGTAGTTAACATTAAAAAGGATTAAACAAGTTAAGAGGTCATGTTCCCGAGAACACAAGATTAGTAGTCATGTTTTCGTAAAACGAGACTGTGTAATCATCGTGTTCATGTTAACATGATAGGTACATAGGTCGTGTTTTAATAAAATACGACCGTAACAGTCTTGTATGGCCGATAACACGTCATATTCAAATGTCATATTTTCGCAAACATAATTCAAGGAATATCATAAGTTTGCTTACCTACACGTCAGTGTTTCTTGAAATTCACAATTATACCCCAAAATCCAAAGGTGGGATGCTAAAGGATGGTCAGTTAACTTCCTTTGCATTCTACACGAATGGTTGGGCACTAACCTTGTCACAGTCACATGATCTCCTATGTTTGAAGCTCTTATGTACCACTTACAAGACTTGTCTGAACACTTTGCAGTATACATATTCTTATTCTCATATACAACATGATATGTGAAATTCGCCTTTATTACAAGGTCGATCAAAACCCTCTTGAAATGTACCAGGCTTAGGAGACATGTACCCAATTGGAGTAGATTTTGGTAGTCATTTGTTTGCTAACTTCCAATCATTAGCTCACCCTCACCAATATTCGGTTCCAATAAGTTGAGATCATCGACTGTCTCCCACTCTGCCTCGGCCTCAAAGTCAATATTACTGGGTACCTCGCTATGTCTGAATTGTTCGTGGTTAGACATATTTTCTATGTCAATCATATCATTCTCATTCCATTGTTCATCGCCCCATATTTCTTCAAAGTCTTGGCCTTCATAATTTTCCTAGTTGTATGGGGGAATATAGTTATCAAATGAAGTCCTTATTGCAACCATTGTGGGTGACATTTCTTCAAATCCAATTTGATGAACTTTTTTAACAAGTTCTATAGGCATTGGATTGTTGTACGATGTGTGACATGGATTTGTTGAGTTAAAATTTCCTAATTCTCCCAATCCGCAATGGATATTAACGTGTTAATCAATATACAATATAACTTGACATCGTGTATTCGGTTACATGCTTACAAATTATATTGTGTTAACGATGATATGATATTTATACAAGTCGTGTTATTCAATCTATGCTAAAAAGAATTAGTGGTATGTCGTTTTGTATTTCACATCATTAGTTATGTGATATTATAAATATTGTGTTTTTGCTTAACACGATATTCTTTGTACTAAACAAATTAGGTTAGATATCGTATAATCAAGTACATGATAAAGAACATTATTGTGTAATCTAAAATTCATTGTTACCTGATAGTTTCACAAGTGAATTGTGCATCATTGACTCCCATATGCAATTTGAAGTTTAAGCTAAGGTGAGCCAATATCATTGGTGATTTAGCTCTATTGAAAGTCTAGTTCCTTTCCACTGATGGTGATTTGTCACCATTGTCGGGCTCTTTCATCTTCGCATATAATGATAACATCTTCTCAAAACCCTCCACACAAGACTCTCCAATACTATTTAGGGGGAAAGAGATATCTTAAGATTCTAAATATATACTAGTCAACCAAGTATCCTAACATGGCCAACTATGTATGTGCATCGTTGCGTGCATTTTGCTTAACGTTGCATACACATGTTATACAACATTACATGCCTTCCATGCAATGTCTGCATCTATGATATGCAATGTTGTGGATAATTTTAGTAATATATGTATACTTAGTATACAATATTCTCATACATGTGTGCACCCTAATACATATCATAAATAGTATATTTCGCTGCCCCATAACAGCCGGCAAGGTCTCCAATGGCAATGGCCCTCATTAGAGGACCTCTTCTGATGCCGACGATGTTGGAGAACATGGCCCTGCTAAGGGTTCCACTCCACCAACTGATCACTGTCGGAATTTTTGGTGACCCAAACCGCCAACAACCTCCAGAAGATGTCATTATCTAACACCCATGAACATGCCGAAGTTGGTCCCGACAACGGTGACCGAGTCTACAAACTGAGACCGAGCTCTCTGTTTTCAGAGTTTGGGCTATGAAATTTTCATGCCATTAATTGGAAGAAGTAGAACCCTTGTTCTTCCGATCAAAACTAGTATTAGCCCAAACCTAATGTCCAAGACCCTTCTAAGATCCATCTTTAGTCCAGCACCACACCAACCCATTAACAGTCCCAACAATCAAAGATGAAGCCAGCAAGTTGTGTTTAACAGTAAGCACTTTTACAGAAAATAACATTTATCATAAGAAAAACTTTCAATGGATTTTAAACTATTACGTCATTAATGTCCCTATTCCCACTTTTACAGTTCATAAAATTCAAAACAGAGTATTGACAACTATTATATATGTAATAATCTGAAATTCATACTCAACCACAACCAATCAAAGATTATGCATTTAAACAAGTTTAATATGTCCAGAGACAGGTAGACAAGGAACAGAATCTTACATCTCCGATCAGGTCTTCACACTTGCTCTTCCTCACCTCCGTCAACGGCCGCACTTGCCAGAAAACCCTTAGGGTGACTCTTTTTCTCTCTCTTGCCTCAAGAACTCTTCCCCAGGCCAGTATTTATTAACGAAGATTAGTGTTAATATTAGCATTTCTAATTGCATAAGGATTTGGGCCAAAATAGCCTCCAATAGTATTTATAAACTAATGAAGATTAGTGCTAATAGTAATGTTCTTAATTGCATGAGGCTTTGGGCCAAAATAGCCTCCAATCAGTATTTTTAAACTAATGAAGATTAGTGTTAATAGTAAGGTTCTTAATATTACATGAGGATTTGAGCTAAAATAGCCTCCAATGGACAGCCAAATTAGGCTCCTCAAACTCACAATTCTTCACTAAATCAAACAGGCCCCCGTTAAACCAACTACAAGGCCCATTTGCACGTCTAAGTCAGATAAATGGACTCTAGGTGTTATATCCTATTATACATTGTCATATCTCTCTTATCCTAAACTCTGATTTATATGTTTTAAGGGGACCACATAAATCTCATACCTAACCTTTATCTATTGTGGAATTTATTCTATTGGAAAGATCTAATACACAAACTCAATATTTTTTATGTGGCCAAGTTTAAAAAAATAAGAATCCTAGAAATTATAATACAAGCCAAAATCTGACGAGAGATTAAGTTTTTACAATAGCCAACAATTATTAAACAATCGAGTTTTTTCCATATTACCTGGTTCGATATACAAATATTCCATATTCTCTGGATTTTAACACTTAATCCCATATGACCTAGTTTAGGATAAATATACCCTTAGGTCAAACCTAAACCTATACCCAAGCTCTTACCTCATTATTGGTGAAAAATTACCGACGATGGCACAAACTTGTATGAGCAAAATCAAAACACTCAACATACAGAAAATAAATCACCCACTTAAAGATGATCGATAGAAAGTAAAAAATTTCTCCTTCTCAATCATATGTTCCAGAGAACAAACTAGAACAGAGTCACCTCTCGGTTTCAATCCAAAAACTGGTTCAAAAGGGGGAATCAAAGGAAGTCACTTTAGTCCTTGTTGAATTGCAACAAACAAAATGTTCCAGCAATCTGAAAAATTGGGTTGCGTTTAGAACGGATTGAAGGACTCCGAAGACTTGCCACAAATGTAGATTGAATGCTGCAAAAAGAAAGGATTTTTGGGAGTACAACAAATTTGAATGAAATCGGGTAGAGTACATCAACTTTGCATGACTCGCGAGACTTCCGAGAATGCGAGAACAAGAGGATAGCTCCCAATGGACCAAAGATCTCACGCTCCGCATGGCCTGTGTCCAACACTTAATCCATATCGCATATACGATAACTCGATATGTCAATAAAACATATTTTTGATAATACGATATGTATTCTTTGAGCCAACAACCCATAATATGATATTCTCTATATCACATATACGATAACACGATATTCATTATAGCGTATTATCGATAACATGATATGCCACCATAGCGTATTATCGATAACACGATATGCCAACAATGCATGTTATTTATAATACAATATGTTACAATATCCTCTATATCACATATACGATAATACGATATTCGCCAAAGCGTGTTATCGATAACACGATATTTGCTATAGCGTATTATCAATAACATGAAATTCGCCATAGCGTATTATCAATAAAGCGATATGTTGGCATAGCGTGTTATCCATAACATGATATGACAACAAGACGTGTTATTTATTTTTCTCTATATCGCATATACTATAATATGATATTCGTCATAGTGTGTTATCAATAACACCATATTCGTCATAGCGTGTTATCGATAACACGATATTTGCTATATCATGTTATCGATAACACGATATTCGCCATAGCTTGTTATCGATAACATGATATGCCAACAAGATGTGTTATTTATTTTCCTCTATATCACATATACGATAACACGATATTCGTCATAATGTATTATCGATAACACGATATGCCAACAATGCATGTTATTGATAAAACAATATGTTACGATATCCTATAATACGATATTTGCTAAAGTATGTTATTGATAGATATTTGACATAGTGTGTTATTGATAACACGATATGCCAACAATACTTGTTAATAATAATACGATATATCGCATATACTATAATAGGATATTTATCATAGCGTGTTATCGACAACACGATATTCGTCATAGCGTATTATTGATAACATGATATTCGCCAGTATTTATTATTTATACAATTGTTCATCAAGTCAGGGATAAAAACCTCTGAGATCATGTACATGCTTACATAAGATGTTCTATATAGTAAAACTTGCATATAAAAAATCATACTAGAGTCTCTCTTTGCACAATAGGGTAGGAGGCTTTCATGGCCATTCTACAATGTCCTTCCTTGGCATCTACATGATTCTTCATTCTTATATAGCCATGTTATCTCTGGATAGTCCCTCAAGATTCATTTTTTCAGTTGCAGTGTCATCTTAATCTCCTTTTATAACGATAAATAGTTTATGTGGTTAGAAATTTTTGGACAAAAATTAGAGAAGAATGATTGCCGATAAAGTGAGGGAGGCCGACAATCGCCGAATAGAAATCGGAATTTGTTGTTGATGAAAACCACCGGGTGAAAATCACAAATCGTCTCTGAGCTCCGATCTCCTCTTTGTTTATGCATCATCACAACTAATTTACACGATTTTAAACTCAAACCTTGTTGAAAGGGTATTTTGGTCTATTTTTTCTAAATATCGTGTAAACCCAGGTTCTATAGAATGTATTTTACAAAACTAGGGAATATATAATATTTGTATCTTAAGCCAGGTAATATGGAAAAAACTCTAAACAATCAGCACGAGAGAGCCAATCGCTCATACACAACTATATACAAAAAAGACAACTAAATAAGGCATTAACAGAAATATAAGAAGCATTAGTACTGTTACCCCATAAGGCACAACATCGCTGCTTTTATTGTATATTATAAAGTGCTAGTGGAAAAACTTAAAAACAACTCTCATAACACACTTCGGAGGATGAGACCCTATTGCAATGCCTATGATAGTTTTGATCTTCTTGGTTGATTGATGGTTATCCGGGTGGAAAACATGAATATGGAAGAGTGGGAAGATCAACAAGATGCCACCAAAAATGAAAGAGGCGATCATTGACACTAAGCAAATTGCTAAGAGGATCTTGTCACATATGGTTGTGCTTTCAGCATGATTGAGACCAGTTAAGATGGCAATGACACCAGCCACAGAAATCCCAGATGCCCAAATCCCTATCTTTGATCCAAACTTCAAAACGGCAGCATGAACACTACTAAATTCAGGTAGTGCTACTGATAGAGGAAGTTGAAGAGTTGGTCTGGATGCTATTTGGACAATACTTCGTTGTGCCTGCCCCTGACATGAACAAAATGCGCAAATTGGATAGTATAAGGAACTGTTGTATATGTCCCATAAGGAGTTTATAGGATGAATCAAGTGAAATCAATTTAATATTTATAATAATGATGTATGATTATAATATAAAAAAAATTAACATAAGCCTGAGTTCATCCGTGGTAGTGTGAACCCAAACATTGCAAGCCATCATATATGTGTTCATAGAGGGGGCAGGCAGGTGATTCAAACCCACCTGCCTCTTAGTAACCTGCATCAATGGTTCTTAAACCCGATGGTCTGCAATGTCTAGGCTTATACTGATGTGCATAAGCACGAGCTTATACTATTAGGACTCTTATAATATTTAGTGTGTGTCACACTCAATCCACATTCCATAAGAATTTCAGAACAAAATAATTCTAAAAGTAAATATATGCCAAGGACTAACACCGAACTATAGTGTAAGAAGGCTTCCTACCGAAATATATTTGAAGTCGGATGGATTGGTCCTACAAATTAAAACGAGCCCAAGTTTAGTAGACACTGATCATTAAGTGATTTTTAAATCTTAACTAGTTTTATACCTACATGTCCCTTACCCAGTTCTGACTTTGACAATGAATTTTTAACAATTTATTTATGATTAAATTATGTGATAAAAGAGCCACATATCTAAATGGGTTCATAATTTGCGGACCCCCTATTGTGTGCTACAAAATTTTGGATAATTTATAGGTGTGAGATCAATCAATTTAATTTAGCGTACATATTCAATGTATTGTTATCAGCACTCTTTCCTTTCCAGATAGTGATATTCCCACAACAAAAAGGATAGTAATATTCCCACAATAAATACACCCACAAAAACTCATATAAGTATTTTGATTGGACTTCACAAGTAGGCCCTATACAAAGTTTATGTTGGCTCATTTATTTAGACCAATCAAAACTCATGTGTGAGTATTTGATGTGTACTTTTGATGTGAAAATATTATTTTCTCAACAAAAACTCACACAAGAGTTTTGATTGGGCTTCATAAATGGGCCCTACATAAAGTTCACATGGGCTCACTTCTCAAGACCAATCAAAACTCATGTGTGAGCTTTTGATGTGAGTTTTTGATGTTGAAATATCATTTTCCTTTCCGAATCCTCCCCTTAACCTGCACCCCCTTCAATGATGGGCTACAAGCTCGTAAGTGTAGGAGTGGAAGTTATGTCGCTTTGTGTAAATACATTAACGATAAATTATATTTATACCCTTAGATTTTAGTAAAACTAGACATATAACCCCTTCGTCTATCAAATTACACACAAACTCCCTAACCTTTGTTAATATAAGATTAACCTTTCAAAAATTTATACTTACCCCCGTTAATTTTTTACATAAAAATATGTAATCCATTTGCTACTCTTGTTTTTTTATCACTATCAATGTGAAAACCAACCCCCCTCACCAGTGTGGACACCAACCCTACCACCGTCTCTCATGCCTGAGTCTCAACCTTCTTATTGTCCCACTGAAGACCTTGAGGGGCTAGCACGCTCCTCGGCCACACATCACTAGCACCATCTTCAACCACACCTCCCTATGGTCGTGGCGTCCTTGTCATCTTAGGGGAGATGTGAGGCAAGGTTTTTTGTTTTAGGGTTGATGGAGCACCAAAGTGGGAAGCCAGTACCAAGGAAGAGTTAAGAAAGAGAGTAGTGAATGAGTTGGGTATTTTTGTCTTTGAGATAGGCAAAGGAAATACATATAGATTTTAAAATAAAAGGGGTCTATGTTGTCAAGATGGGGTTAAAAAATAGAGTGATGAATAGGATGGGTATTTTTCTTCTTTAAAAAAAGCCAAGGATGTAAGTGTAAATTTTGAAAAGAAGAAGGATCATGTTTATTTTTGACAAAGGTAAGGGTATAAAGGTAGATTTTTAAAAGCAAAAAGGTCTATGTCATAATTTTGGCAAAGGTTAAGGGGAAGGGTAGATTCTGAAAAAGTGAAGAGGTTTGTGTCAAGTTTCGACAAAAGTCAAAGAGCTATAAGTCCAGTTTGAAAAGGTAACGATGTTCATGTTAAGTTTTTTCTAAAAACCAATGAGTGTAAATATAATTTTTTGAAGATTTAGGGATCCACATCTAATTTTGACAAAAGTGGAAGTGCAAATATAATTAATATAATTTACCTTAAATTATTGTGAGCAGAGAAATTCTATTTTAAAAATCAAAGATATCTAACCATCATTGTATATCAATAAATTAAAATTTATTTATTAAATTATTAATTGTTAGATTTGTACAACACAGTTTGTGTGGCCTTGTTGGATCACCCTCGCTTCGGCACCACTGTGGCCCCCTTGCAAGCCAGTTTCCAAGTCAGGGCCAACCTCATGGCTCTGTCGTTTTCCCTGCATGGCCAAGTGAAATTGCGTTTCAAGCTCAATTATGTTCACAATTTGCACTATCTAACGGCGTTAGATGCCTCATATTAATTCATTTTTACCCTCCCATCCTCCGCATTATGCTGTGTATAAACTATGCAACGAGTTGCAGAGATGCAAGAACAGTCGGGATCTATCATAGATGGCAGACGTTTCGCCGGCAAGTGACGTTCAAAATGTATTGTTACTATTGTATAAGAAGATTGGGATATGAATTTGCTAATCAAATCAAAAGAGGGCTAACTGGGAAGTCTGCTGCAACTAACAGAACTAATAGCAGAGGAATCAGCATCTACATCGGAAGATAATGAGGAGTTTTTTCTCCAGATTCAACAAAAAGTGCATGCTGTAGAATCATAAAAAAAAGGTGAAGACTGCACACAATGGCATTCATTCTTGATTCTTGGCACCTTGCAAGCATGAAGTTGAAAGAGGATAGAAACAGTGGAGATAAATGTAGGGTGCAGAAAAACTGACGGAGCTCAGAAACTCCCTAAAGAGGAATGAAGGGCCTAAGGAAGGATAGTTCCCTGAAACTCCTCTACTGAACATTGAATACAGAAAGTTAAAGAAAAATAAACGATGAATGAGTTTACTCACCTGCATATTAGCTGATCTTTTCAACAAAGGAGAGAAGAAGAACTGGCACCCACAATTTGGAAACAGAGTTCCTCTGTTTCAGCTGTGCAGTGTGTAGAAATGGAACTAGAAGAAGAGTAGAAATGGTGGGGAGGCAGGTCAGGCGACGAGGTGCAATTTATGGTCGATTGAAGTAGGGGGAAGACACGGACAAGTTGGAATTTGTGGGTCCAAGTAGACTTCTTCGAAGATGATGGAAGCTGGGGGTAGAAGTAAACTTCTTTGGTTGCGGACTTTGCATGAAAGGGCCATATCTGTCTCTAGTTTGGCGAAGAGCAGGGCCTTGTTTTGCAAATGGAAGTCTCTCTTTGAAAATTTGCGTCGACTCCTTCGACTGCAAAGGGCGGGCCTTGTTTTGCAAACTGATGCCTCTCTGGTTTCATCTTAACGTCTCCATCTTGACTTTTCCTATAAAGGCTTGTTTTGCGAGCAAAAGTCCTTTTTTCTAATACATATTCTGGGGTAACCGACTATTCCTTGGATTGCAAAGAGCAATGCTTCTGTAATTGTGTTTCTCCAAACGAATTCTTTGTTTCACAAGGCTACTTCCACGATATATCATCTTCCATCAGTATGTATAGCTAGCTCTGTGCGAATATTCGGTTTGAGGTCTTCCTGGTCATTGAAACAGCGACTTGCACCATCACTCCTGTGAAGCGTTTTTTATGCTCTTACAATGAGTCTAGCGGATGCTTCGTAAGCCCTTCATTCATGAAATGGACGGCTTACACACTTGCTTATGTTAGCGTCAATGTTACTTAGGCTAACATGTGCTAGTATATGTGCTCTCCATTGTAAATATCAACAGCTCCTATGCTAATACTTGGAGCATGAAAAATAATTCCCATTATTATTAGGCATGTAAGTTGCGTTCGCACTTTGTCATGGCAGTTAATATGGGGAAAAATTTTTCATGCTTCCCTTTTCTATAACAATGAGCCAAGTGTAAGCACCACATGAAGATCCAATGATATTTAAGATCGATGGCACATATGTTAGCACACATTAACATAACTATTATTGACCCTAATGTGTGCTAGCATGTACGTAAATCACTTAGATGAATGACTCCCATGTGTAGCTTACGTTCGGCTCACAGTGAGAAATGCAAAAAACTCTTCCGTAATATTGACAACAGCTTCAGCAAATCATGTAGCAAACAGGCTCGCTAGGTATTAAATGCATGGAATTTTTTCTATTCTCAACATGTAATCTTTTACTCCTAGCATGTAATCTCTTGTATTATTCTCATGGGATTTACCCTAGATATGAGTTTTCCCTATATATTGTACTACACCATACTGTATGATTTGATTCAAGTTCTCATCTTGGTATCGAGAGCCACAAAAGGCTAAAGCCTCCTCATCTTGGTATCGAGAGCCACTCACTTCCCTTGGGCAGACCTTCCAGTTGTACCTTGCACCCCACTATCTTCTCTTGGGTAGACCTCCTAGCCATACCTCAAGCCCCCATCCTTTCTCCATCGATCTCTGCACCTCTTTCTCCCCTTGGATCACCCCCTCCGCTGTGCGCCCCTGGTCCCCCACCACCCTCCTTCACCCTCATTCTCCCCCTCCCAGTGTCTCACCGCTGCCAGCCCTTCCTTTCAGAAAGCTGCCACCTTTCTCCCCTCGATCCCTAGCCTTGTCCCTCTCGTCCATCTGACCCGCCTTCAATGGACACATTAGCCTCCCCCATGACCACTACCGCCTTCGGCTCGTCTGACAACCCATGCCCTCCACTCTCCCCATTTTCGCCGACAGTTCCCACCTCCATCAAGTTCCTTGTCTCCAACATGGCCAGCCTCATTATTGTCCACCTCAACGGCCTGAATTTCCTAGTCTAGCGCACCACTGCCACCTCTATCCTCATCACCTCCTACCCTACAATGACGGCACCCTATCGTGTCCCTCTCTAGCAGACTCTTCTGCCCAGCCCTCCTACTCTGACTAGATCGCCACGGACTGCCATCTTTTCGTCACCATCAACCCCACCATCGTCCACCACTTCCTCACCTACACGATCGCAACTGCCCTCTAGACCGTTGTCGTTGCCCATTATGTGTTAGCCTCCCCAGCCGATGTGATTCATCTCATGGGATAGCTTTGCCGCTGCCACTTCGGCCCAACCGGCATGGCGGCCTACCTCGACCAACTTTGCCAACTGGTTGACCAGCTTGCCATCGTTGGTGTCCTCGTCAATGATGCTGATTTGCTTCATCAGACACTCGCCAGAACCCCCCTGACTATGCCGCCTTTCTAGCCGACATTAGTGCCCATGGCGCCTTGGTGCCCCTCGTCGAACTGTGGAACCCCCTCCTTGCAGAGGAGGCTACTCTTCAACTTTCGTAGGCCGTCCCTGCAGGACCGCCTCTGGCCCACCCAATGGCCCTTCATGCTGCTAAGGGCAGAACCCCATCAGCAGCTGCCTCTCCCAGCCAGCCAACACTCCTTGGTTCCCTCACAGCTCCTTGGCCCCCCATCCGCATGGGTCTCCTTCGGCTACCACCTATGTCGCCCCTGGACTGCTTCCTATGTCGTCCACATGCCTGTATAGGTCACCACACCCTCATTTTCGCCGAAAGGGGTGGTGATGACCGCCGCTATGGTCGTACTATTGCCCCACTTGCTAAATATTTTGCTCCCTCGATCACGGTGCCCTTCAATGCAATGCGCACTACAATGCATCTTACCCAGGTAGGGGTCGTGCTTTTGCCATGAGTGCTCAAGGAGGGGTCCAACGCCCCTCCGACTGGCTCCTCGACTCAAGCGCAAGCAATCACATCACCCCGGACTTGAACCAACTGACCTCCCCCTCCACTCACCCCAACCCATCACATATTGTAACGCCCGAGATTTTTCATGTCTTGCTATGGTGATTATCCTGCAGGATGTTGTCTGTGTGTTGTATGGAGCACTGGACGTCTGATGCTCTGCTGAGAGCGACGTTGTTTCTGTTTTGGTCTGCGTGCTGTATAAGCCCAGACGTTTGATGCTCTGTTGAGAGCGATGTACGTTTCTGACTTTGTCTGTATGCTGTATAAAGCCCAGACGTCTGATGCTCTGTTGAGAGCGAAGTATGTTTTTGATTTGGTCTGTGTGCTGTATAAGCCCAGACGTTTGATGCTCTGTTAAGAGTGTTGTATGATTCTGCCCAAGAGTGGCACTGTATGTTTCTACCCAAGTGGCACTGCATGTTTTCTGCCCAAGAGTGGCATTGGCACTATAAGACCCATTATGGTGGGCAATTCTCTGGCACTATAAGACCCATTATGGTGGGCGATTTTCTGGCACTATAAGACCCATTATGGTGGGCCATTCTATGGCACTATAAGACCCATTATGGTGGGCAACTGTATGACCCCTTATGTGTGGGTGTTTATGTTTGCGCGCTCAGGTAAGTAGTATCATGGATCTACTCTTACCTGTTTGATCCAGTGCCCCATGAGCATTGGTGTGCCTTACCTTTGGAAAAGTCCATGGCGTCTAGTCACTCCCCGGAGGTTAAGGTGTTGCCCCAGTGGCATTCTTTTCCATTTCGACGCTGGAGCCTATTAGTTGTAATGAGCTTCAGTGGTCGTTGATATGTGTACGATTATGTGTATGAGTACGACTGTATGAGTGTGAGTACAATTGTATGTGTATGAGCAGGACTGTAAGAGTGAGTATGAGCACGACTGTAAGAGTATGTGGAGGAGCACAACTGTAAGAGTATGAGTACGATTGTGAGAATATGTTTCTGAGTAAGACAGTAAGTATGATTTTGTGCAGACTGTACGAGTGAGGTCGTACGAGTCTGATTGTACGAGTAAGGTCGTACATGTATGGGTAAGTTGTATGAGTGAGCATACGATTATAGGAGTAAGGTTGTACAAGTATGCGTATGTGGTATGAGTATGCGTACGGTGGTACGAGTAAGTTGTATGACCCCGGATAAGGGTGTTTGTGTAAGTTGATTGGATAGTATGATTTTGGCACAATGGTGCCTTCGGTATGTCTGTGGCACATTGGTGCATTTGGTATGTTTGTATGAGTTTGAGCATGATATTGATATGCTTTTGCTTCATGTTTGAGTTGCATTAACGCATGTATTTTTGAACTTGTGAGTTCACCGTTTGGGTTTTCCCCTACTGGGTATTTTCCTACTGAGTATGAAAATACTCACCACCCTACTTTTTAGCCCCGTTGTACAGGAAGTTTTACAGGTTGTGCGGAGAGCTCCCAGAGATGGACGCTCGTTTCAGTGGTTGATTGATTCCCGTTGACTCAGGTATATGCTCCACTCACTGCGAGTTTGTTTGTGCCACGATCTCTTGTATTGGGTGAGACAAGAAGTTAGATGTTTAAATCTGGACTTTCATTTGGATGAGTCTATGGACTGTTATGGGACTTGTACTCAGGGATGCCTGGGAGTGATTTGTATTTAAAAGTCTATGATCATAGCAATTTATTCGTACGTGTGTTTTCGAGTAGCGCCTGAGGATATTTGATTTGGCAGTACGATGTTTAACCGTATGATGTTTTAAATTATAAACTATTTATACAGGTTTTGATTTTATCGTTTTGACTCCGATTTATGAAAAAAAAATTCTATGAGTTTTAAGAAAAAGGGATGAAAAATCTCGGGCGTTACACATATTAATATTGGTAATGGACAATTTTTCCCGTCTCCTCTACAGGTAGCACTCCCTTCCCGTCTCCTCTATGGGTAGCACTCCCTCTCCCTCTCTCACTCCACACTACACCTGAACACTGTAAGGACTCTCATTCTTGAACCGCTCTTCTTTTCATTTTACTTATCAGTCGTCATGTGATTAACACGTTTTCTAATTAATTCGGTGGTTTCAAAAATAAATGGTGTTTCTTACGGTTTTAATCAAAATAAACCTTACAATTATTAAGTTTAAGTGGTTTTGGGTCAAACCTAAACTTTTGGAATTTTTTTGATTTTTCACTAATTTTTCGAAAATTAGGGTTTGGCAGGACACCTGTGGGCTCCACCGGCGAAATTGAGGTTTTTTGACCAAATTAACCTAGGCATCAACACAAGCTTTTATAAAAAATTTCACAATTTTTCCAGGTTTAATTAGTGCTCAAATAGTCAAAATACCCATTTTAGTCCAAATTTCTATTCATACCCCACTAGTTAATTATGTACACCCCAAGCCCTACTATAAATAGCAAGGGCTGACCAATTTTCATTTTGGGAATAGGCTGGGAGAAGGTGATTAAGGCCTAGTTTCCCAATTAGGCCCGAATTAGAAGGAGATTAAGGTATGTTTTCTTTAATCAAGCCTAAATCCTAAGTTTTCTTCTAATTCATTCTTAATCCATCATTTCCCCTTTGATTTGATTTGATTTCAAGCATCAAAATCACTGATTTACTCCCTTACTTCAAACCCTACTTCTCAAAATTCGTTTTTTATGCTTAACAAACCCTAGATCTCAGATTTCTTTAAGGTTTTCAATGTTAAACCGATTTTTAATGGAGTTTAACTTAGACACTATGTTTTTAGAAGGTTTCCAAGAAAGGTAAAGGTCAAATCTGAACCTAATCAAGTGATAAGGTAATGGGTCTTCTTAATCTCAGTTTTCCTATGGTAAAAATCTCGATTTTTATGGTTTATTTGGAATGAGTTTACTCGATTTAGTGCTTTAATGTGGGATTAATATGTGTTAATTTCTTGTCCCGATTTCTTAGGGTTTTGTCTTAAGATGGTGTAAATTAACATTATGGAAGGTTTGATGGAATTTTAATGGCGTTTGGGTTGATAGATGAAGATTTTAAGTTGCATTAACGGAGTTTCGGTTTAAAATTCGAAATGAAGAAGAAGGTCGAATATGGGCGTTTGAACGGCAACACTGTAGTTTTGGCATATTTCTTGTTTAGCCGATCGAACGGCCCTGCAGGGCATTCAAATGGCTACACAACAGAATTGATCATTGTATGTATGTTGCTTATTTCGATGTCTCTACTCATAAATATCATTTTTATGTTTATGTAGAGTGTTTTGAGCCAGAGTAAGCTACTGGAAGAGCATACTATTGATGTTTAGAAGTTGTGGTGTATATTTAAAGTTATGTGAAATGGCTTGTAGTTGGATATATTTGTTGCAATTGCTATCTTGAAGATATGAGTGGTTGATTCCCTATGGTTTAAGCATATTTTCAGTAGAGTTACAGCATGCTAAGGGACCGATATGTCATTATATGATGTGGTTAAATGATGGGTGAATGTTAGTGTTATGCCTAGACTCAAATATGAGGTGAATGAGCTTACATATGTTTAGCTTGTAGTTATGTTTTGACTTGAGTTATGATTTTAATGGTTCTCCTCCTATGATTTCCGCTGGAATCTAGGATTAGATGTTAATGCGCATGTGTAGTGTGATGACGTGTTAATTACAAAGCATGTTGATATACATCGAATGGGGTGCTTCTACCATGCACACACACACACACACACACACACTCATGTGGGGTTAATGATTATGATGATGCTTGGTATTATGATTATGAATGATGCATGAGGGGCCGATGAGAGCACTCATCACGAATTAGGATTCATGTATGTCTTGCTCACGTATGTACCATGTTGCATGCATCATGAAAACATATTTCCAATTGAAGCTTTATTGAGATTAACCGAGTTTGATCGATTAGATGCAATGTGGTGAAATTGTGTGCCGGATTAATCAATCATTGGCTGTAAGGTCCCTAATTTTTCTACGATTTTCTATGATTTTTCTGCCATTTTTCTGGTCATTTTCGGCAGGAAAATATGACGTTTCAATGTATGTATATTTGTGTATTTTTCTCCGTATTTATACCTGTAGAGTCGGGTGTGGGGCTTAGTCGCGGGCCACGGGCCTTGTTGCGCGCTTACGGCGCGAATTTTGGAGGTTCGACACTTAACCAGTGGGTTAACGCGCATTGGGGACGTAAGTGGAAAAAAAAGAGCACAGAATAAAAGATCGGGCTCGGCCCGATCCGGATTTTGTATGAACAGTGCGCCGCCCCTCCCTTCCCGTCTGTTCTCTGTCCCCGCCGGCCACCGGCCGCCAGCAGGCCGCTAGACCGCCGCACCGGCTCCGCCTTGGCCGTGCGACGGCAGGGGAGCCGCCGTCCCGGCCCCCACGGCCGCGCCGCCCCCTCCCCCGGTTTGCCCTCTCCCCACTGTCTTTTTTTTTATTCCGCCGCCGCCGTGGGCCGGCTAGGGCCGGCCGGCCGCCCATGGTTCCACCATGGGCCGGCGACGGCAGGAGGACACTCCCCCAGGCCCCGGACGGCCTCTGCTCCGCCGTCCCGCTCCGTTTCCCCACTGCCCCTGTTTCATGCTGTTCTGCCGCCGCCACGGGCCGGCACGGCCCGACCGGCCGGCCACGGCTCCGCCCTGGGCCGGCGACGGCGAGGAGCCACTCCTCCCAGCCCGGTGGGCCTCGGCACCGCCGCCCCATCCTCTTTCCCCCTCTCTGCACCGTTCCGCCGACGCACTGTTTTGGGCAAACAGTGGCCATCGGCGGTGATTCGTGGCCGATTCGGCCTTCCTCCAGCCTCGCCTTGCCCCGGCGAAGGCAGTGGACTACACTTCCATGCCCGGTTCCATCCCCTCTGCCGTCCTCTGCTCCACCCCGTCCGATTTGCGCGGTACTGTGGGTGGATTTTCCAGTGGGTTGTCGCCGCCATCGTTGGCGGGTGAGGGTGACTTGAGCACCGTGGGCTCCGCCCCGGCCTGGCGATGGGCCAAGGACGGCCCCACCCACCTGGACCGATTTAGCCTCCGACCCCATGGCCGCTCCGCCCTTATGGGTTTTCCCCGGTCGTCCCCTATTTTTGGCCTACGCCCGTTTTGGACGTTGTGACTAACGTTATTAGTCGGACGCCGGATTTGATTTGGCGGACCTTAGTTAGGCTCCGCCCCAGCCCGGTGATGCCAATGGGCCACCCCTCTGGGTTTTGTTCAGCCTTGTGGCCCGTAGCCGCAGCTAGTCCGCCTTACCAACATGTGTGCCGTTGACCCTTCTTGCCCATTTTACGCCGTCGGTACCGGACGGCCTCTGGCAAGAATTTATATGTCTTACCTTGACAGAAGGTGGACGAGTTCACCTACTTAGGCCTTGGCCAGTGACGGCCTCGTGGCCTTTGCTCAACCTTGAACCCTCCCCCTGCTCTCTACCGTGCGAGATGCACAGCCGCCCGCACCATGAGTATTGGTTGTGGGTGGCGATCGGTGATGTTGCCGCTTAGATTGGCCACAGCTAAGGGCCTTAGCCCTGTTGGCTTTTGTGGGCCTTGGGTCATCTCCGTTCAGCCCTCTCCCCCGCCCTTTGGGCCGCGTGCACATGTAGCCACGTGTGTACTACTGGGTTTAGGCGCCGCATTCGTGCCGCCTAACCATCGGTTGGCTTTGTCACCGAGTAGAGTTGATCACTAGAGCCGTCCTCCACCTCTCCTTTGATTCTCGAGCGTTGCCCCACGCTCTCCGCCCATATGTGGGCCTTTGTTGACCAAAATCGTCGCTGTTGGGTGCTGTCCAAGGCCGATTTCGACGTCTTTGTGGCCGGCTGAGCACGTCTTAGCCACCGGCCGATCTTCAGTGTACACCCTCGACATCTGGTCGCACTGCCACTTATGTTGGCACGATATTTCTCCCGGCCGCCCTAGTGTGCCGCTGTGGATCGCTGGTTTTACCGCATTGATTTTTGACACTCTGTTTGGCCGTGATAGTTTCGGCGCATCCTAAAACCCTCGGGACAGCAGCTCTCTCAGCCAGGCAACAGTTTTGACTACCAACTCCGCCGCCGATGTCGCCACCGTCGTGTGGTCGCCATCGAACGTCATGATTACGAGGTAGGGGAGCTTTGAACTTGTAAATTCATGAAGCATGCTTTGAATGAGTAGCAGCATGCTAGGACTGTATGATTCCATGCTTGGATGTTAAGTAATGATCCGATTCCATGATGTGCGTATAAGCATGATTGTATGGTATGATTGATATGCATGAGATGTATGCACATTTTATGGATGTGGATTATATATGTACTAGCGATGGCTAGCAAATATGTCAGTATGCTACGTATGAGTTATGCATGTGCTAGTGATGGCTAGCGTGCATGTTTGAAGTATGTATGAATGTGTGTATGCATGTGCTAGTGATGACTAGCGTGTATGTTTGATGTATGCATGTGCTAGTGATGGCTAGCGTGCATGTTTGTAAGTTATGTATGTATGACCGTATGTGTATGGTGTACGTATGTGTGAGACATACGTATGTATGATGGCTTTTGCCTATGATATGGTTATGTGTAAGTGTATGTGGGCAGAGGTATGGGCGATGGACAGTAAGAGGTGACAGAGACTTTGTCTGAATTTGGATGCGGTTGTGTAAGCGTATGACAGAGGATATGAGTATGACGGGCAAGGATTAGAATGGATCAGTTTGGGGTGGATTATATGATGGGCGATTGTCAAACAGTAAGAGTGTTCATAATTGTACAAGCATAACGTACAGATTATGAAGTGAAAAATAAGTATAACAAGTGAGATATAAGTAAGAGGGTGACAACTGGGTTGGCTCTGAGAAGCGTTATTTGAGGATGTCAGTGTAAGAGGATTTGGCCATAAGATGGATGGCGAAGTGTAAGACTGTAAGGGTTTGTTGTACGATGAGTTTTGTCCATGATGTGGACGGGTAAGTGAAGTCTGCTGCCCTGACGAACTAGGGTTTCGGATCGGGCTCAGCTTCAGTTTGATCAGTCGAGGACTGTGAGTTTGTGTGGCCTAATTGTACCGCATAAATTACTTAATTCAAACTTGAATTATAAGGACAGCTAATGATAGCGTTGTGAGTTTGAGACCTGAGGGTTCGACAGATTCAGTTCCGTGTTTGAGCTGGCCGCTAATGAGTCGGCCGAGCATTTATCATGTCTTGCCATGGTGTTTATCCTGTGGGATGTTGTTTGTGTGCTGTATAGAGCACCGAACGTCTGATGCTCTGCTGAGAGCGACTTTGTCTCGATTTGGTCTGCGTGCTGTATAAGCCCAGACGTTTGATGCTCTGTTGAGAGCGATGTATGTTTCTGACTTTGTCTGTGTGCTGTATGAAGCCCAGACGTTTGATGCTTTGTTGAAAGCGTTGTATGTTTCCGCCCAAGAGTGGCACTGTACGTTTCTGCCCAAGTGGCACTGTATGTTTTCTGCCCAAGAGTGGCAATGGCACTATAAGACCCATTATGGTGGGCGATTCTCTGGCACTATAAGACCCATTATGGTGGGTAATTCTATGGCACTATAAGACCCATTATGGTGGGCGATTCTATGGCACTATAAGACCCATTATGGTGGGCAACTGTATGACCCCTTATGTGTGGGTATTTATGTTTGCGCGCTCAGGTAAGTAGTATCATGGATCTACTCTTACCTATTTAATCCAGTGCCCCATGAGCATTGGTGTGCCTTACCTTCGGAAAAGTCCATGGCGTCTAGTCACTCCCCGGAGGTTAAGGTGTTGCCCCAGTGACATTCTTTTCCATTTCGACGCTGGAGCTTATTAGTTGTAATGAGCTTCAGTGGTCGTTGATATGTGTACGATTATGAGTACGACTGTATGAGTATGAGTACGATAGTATGTGTATGAGCAGGACTGTAAGAGTGTGTATGAGCAAGACTGTAAGAGTGTGTATGAGCAGGACTGTAAGAGTGTGTATGAGTAAGACTGTAAGCATATGAGTATGAGCAGGACTGTAAGTGTATGAGGATGAGTAAGACTGTAAGTGTATGTGTATGAGCACGACTGTAAGTATGAGTACGATTGTGAGAATATGTTTCTGAGTAAGACAATAAGTATAATTTTGTGCAGACTGTACGAGTAAGGTCGTACGAGTCTGATTGTACGAGTAAGGTCGTACCTGTATGGGTAAGCTGTATGAGTGAGCATATGATTGTACGAGTAAGGTCGTACAAGTATGCGTATGATGTATGAGTATGCATACGGTGGTACGAGTAAGTTGTATGACCCTGGATAAGGGTGTTTGTGTAAGTTTGATTTGGTATGATGTTGGCACGATGGTGCCTTCGGTATGTCTGTGGCACGATGGTGCCTTTGGTATGATCGTATGCGTTTGAGCATGATATGATTATATTATGTTGACTGCTTCATGTTTGAGTTGTATGACGCATGTATTATGAACTTGTGAGTTCACCGTTTGGGATTTCCCCTACTGGGTATTTTCCTACTGAGTATGAAAATACTCACCCTACTACTTTTAGCTCCGTTGTACGGGAGGTTTTGCAGGTTGTGCAGAGAGCTCCTGGAGATGGACGCTCGTTTCAGCGGTGGATTGATTCCCGTTGACTCAGGTATCTGCTTTACTCACTACGAGTATTTTGTGCCACGATCTCCTGTATTGGGTGAGATGAGAACACAAGATGCTTATTCTGGACTTTCATTTGGATCAGTCGGTGGACTGTTATGGGACTTGTACTCAGGGATGTCTGGGAGTGATTTGTATTTAAAAGTCTATGATCATAGCAATTTATTCGTACATGTATTTTTGAGTAGCGCCTGAGGATATTTGATTTGACAGTACGATGTTTAACCGTATGATGTTTAAAATTATAAACTGTTTTATCAGGTTTTGATTTTGTCATTTTGACTCCGATTTATGGAAAAAAAAATTCTATGAGTTTTAAGAAAAAGGGATGAAAAATCTCAGGCATTACATTGGCTTAATCGAAACTTAATTGGTCCGAATGGACATGTTTTGATTTGAGTTTCTTTGTGGAACATGTGCACTCCACGGGTTAAGTCTAGTTAAATGGAATTATGTGGGGACGAGTTATGTACTTGTCTTGCGGATTGAGATTATTATGATTGTCTTCTGGACCATGAGAATCCAGAGTGGTAAGCTTTGTGCACTAGCTACCACGTGTTCTAGGGTTCCCTATGTGGGAACTCGGGCTCTCCCCCACCACAGGAGATGTCCCTGGGCGAACACCCCTACTCTAGGTTCTCTATGTGAGAATGGGACATCCTTGGCCAAGATCGTCCAGGGCGAGTAGCTTTATGGGCTGACAACCCCAACCTTCTTATATTCTTGTGTAGAATTTGGACCATGACACGCCTTCGTGGCCTTGTCTGTGTTCCTATCTGTGTTACACTAGTTGTGTTTACTCCTTGATGGAGGCATTCTCTATTTATGTTGATGCATGTATATGATGTATGCTATGCATGTTTGTGTAACATGTAATTTGACACGTTTGTCGTGCAGAATGGATGAGATATGTTATGAATGCCTGATTTGAAGATTGTGATTGAGACACTATATGCAGGGTTATGTGATCTGAAAGTGTGGTTTAGACACTATCATGCAGGTTTCGGTGATGTTTATGTGTGATCAGAAAATTATACATCTTGTCAATCATTGATCTTAATTGTTATATTACTATACCATCGTGTTTCTGATGATTATAGTTATATTAAAAACTATTATTGAGTTTGTTATACGCACCCTTCTTTCTTGTGCTTTTGCTTTGGGGCTGCGTGGCGTGACACGCAGATAGACAGGATCCTCTCTATGAGGAAAGGTCGGAGAGGACTTGAGAGTAGACGTGGAGACCTCTTATGTGGCATGTTTCTTTGATTTTTGCTATGATGTTAGAACCCATGTGGTGTAGTTCTCGTTTTGGATTTGTGTTACATTATACATTTAGATTGTTTGAGACATAGTTTTGGAGCCTAGTGTGGGCTATGGATTAATTAGTATATGGGTTTGAGATTGTGGTTTATTTTAGAATCAAAGTAACTCTTTTGATTTTACATATTTACTCTTGCTCAAAGTGGTGCATTTACTCTGTAAAATTTTAGATCGCCCGTGATTAGGGCATAAGTCTTCCGCTAATCATTTTCAATCTCCTTGTCGCTAATCGTGCACTTGACCGGCCCCTGGACCAGGTTTGGCTCGGGTCAGGCAGTGCCGGGGCGTGACAAACACCATCCTTCACACTCCTTCCATTGCTCACAACCTCCTCTTTGTCCACAAACTTGCACGCGATAACGACTGTTTGCTAAATTTTTCTGCCTCTCATGTGTCTACCCTGAAAAACAAGTCTCGATGTATCCTTTATCACGGCCCAAGTCGAAACGGTCTCTACCCCCTTTCCACTGCCCTCACCGCCACCCCCTCCTCGTCTGATACCTAGTAGCAACGCCTTGGACATCCCACCTCAGCCACATTCAACACTATTGTCTCCTCCTTTCCTTTTTCTGTTGCCAAAATAAAAGGCTTAGTTTGTAATAGTTGTCATGTTAACAAATCCCACAAATTAACATTTCCCCACTCCCATTGCTCTACCACTCATCCCCTAAAACTCATCTACTACGACCTTTGGGCTACAAATACTATATCCTCTTCATTGATGACTACTCTCGTTACACCTGGCTCTATCTCCTCAAACTCAAGTCTAATGCCTTTGAAACTTTCCTTAACTTTCAGTCCATGGTCGAAAATGCCTTCCCCTACCGTATCACTACCTTTCGTTCTGACAATAGCCGCGAGTAGGTCAATTCGCACTTCACCTCCACTTCAAAACCCATGGCATCACCCATCAATTCTCTTGTCCCCACACTCTTGAACACAATGGTGTTGCCGAGCACAAAACACTGCCACATCATCAAGACGACCCTTTCCCTCCTCACCTCCGCTCACATGCCCCCTTCCTACTGGGTTGATGTCATTTGCATAGCCACACACCTCATAAATCACCTACCATCCCTCACTCCACCACACATCCCCCTATCAACTTCTCCACCACACCACTCCCAACTACTCCCACCTCCGTGTCTTTGGCTATCGGTGCTTCCCGTGTACCCGTCCTTACTCCCAGCATAAACTTGAAGCCCTATCCATTCCCTGTCTTCATAGACTATTGTCCCACTACCATTGCCCTATCTAATGCAGCTGATGTCAATTTATGGCATTGCCGCCTTGGGCATATGCCAGAGAAAGGGATGAAGATGTTACAAGCTAAGGGAAAGTTACCTAGTTTGAGGTGTGCAGATTTGGATTTTTGTGAGCATTGCATCATGGGCAAGCAACACAAGGTTTCTTTCTAATGGGCTACCCCAGAACACAAATCAGAGCGTCTTGAGCTTGTACACACACATATGTTTGGGGATCAGCACAGGTTCCATCCCTTGGAGGTGCATTTTACTTTGTTACTTTTATTGATGATGCGTCTAGCAAGTTATGAGTTTTCTTTGCTAAGAATAAGTTTGATAGATTTTCTATCTTTGTACAATGGAAAATACTTGTTGAGAATGAGACATGATTAAAATTGAAGTGTTTGAAGTCAGACAATATCACTCTTATCTTTGTGCAGTAGTTCAATGGTTCAATTGTGCAGTAATATAACCTTCTTTGATCACAATTTACAATATCACTCTTATCTTGGATATTTTGTAGTTTTCATATATGCATCACTGGGTTTACTTAAAGCTAATCTCATGACTCTTTTTAAAATTAGAGTTCAGAATGGAAATCATTACATTGTTACTTTGCATATGAGAATCTTTCTCTGGGTTTTTGTCTCAGAAGTATTCCATTTGAAACACTGCTTGGCCCTACAAAGAATTACAGTTGTTAGTTCATCTAAGTATTGTACTGTGGCTTGAAGAACCTCCACCAGTTCAGTTTTATTCATTTAGTTCCAATTCAAGATATTTATCTACTTTTAAGCTCGAGGCCGAGCTTCTTTTGAGAGGGATGCTTTGATGCAAATCAAAATTATACAATGAAAATGAGAACAAAAACAAATTGGTTTAGACATTTGGTCAAGAAGTTGTGGACAATTGAATAAACTAAGGGTAGCTCTGGTAATCTCTAATGGGCCGAACGCATTCATATTGGTATATCAGGTAAAAATGTGGACGTGGCAAGGCTACTTAAGTAAATTTGTCTAAATAAACAACCGTTAAGTTTGTTAATCTTCTTCTGCTGAACAGTGAATGGAATAGTGAACGGAAACAAATATAACACCGTCACTTTTAAACTCCGATCCACGATATTTGAGTTGTGAAGGATTACTGGATTAGTATAAATAAAATTACGAATGTAATCAGGGAAGCTTTTGACATTGTTGTAATGAAAGCTGGTTGCCTAGAAGAGGGTTTCCTCGAGCTCTATTTTAAGCTGAAGTTACTAATCGAACGGGAGGTTAAATCTCAGCTTGTTCCTTGCTTTCTGTAATTTCATTTTTGAATAGTGAAATTCAAGATATGGGAATTAATTTTTTTTCAATTTGAGCTGAGGCATCAACCTCTCGCCTGTGCCTCCAAAGAGGCTACAAATTTATAATGGAAGAGCAATAAAGTCAGTCCTGATACATCATTGCATAGTATTCAATAATATCTTCGGACTTGGTAATTTGCATATTCTTTTAAAGAATTTGTTCCTTGGAATCATGACTCCAGCTTCATATTCTTCCCTCATGCATGGGCCGGACTACACCAGCTTCATGTTCTTCGAGTGAGGGAAAAAGAAATCAGAACTGAGATTGTCTAACAATTGAAGTGCAAATGCGTTATCCTTTATTTAGAAATCGGGCCCAGCTACACAATACAGGCCATGAAGATAAGCAATTAAGAAACTTTGCTGCAGGAAATTGCAGCCCATCTATCTTTGGCCTCTCAAAGCCCCAGTCAGCAAGTATATTAGTCATGCTAACATAGATGTAATGTCTCACTTTTCATCTTTGCCACTCCAGTATTCAATAGATGCAGTTTTGTACAATTCCATGCCAATGCCTAACAAAATTCGAGGCAAGAAATTGGTGGAGTTATAGATACAACAAGCATAAAAGAGAACTAAGATCACTCTGACCAGCTAATGTAAATGAAGAAACTGATGGAACCATGTCCTAAATCTGATACTTGGACATACGGAGTATATTAGCCCCTTTGAAGAGAAAGGGACAGTTTAATTAGTATCACAATAATTCTGGCTCATATGTATGTCGCCGATTACTGATACGGATAAGTAGCACAATCCCAACTGGGAAAAACGGGGAAACTAAGACAAGAACCATCCCTGTCAAGCCCATTGGAATCATCATGCATGTTGCAAAGGCCAGAGCATAGGCAACTGTTCCCAGGGCAGCCCACATGAAAAGGTTGACGATACAGATTGTTGGTTGAACATAGGCCCGAAAGAAGTACATTAGAACCACAGATATACAAGAGATAGATGAGGCATATATACACATTGTGTATGCCTTGAACAGGACCTTGTGTCTGAGAGATGCCCTCTCATTCCCAAAGAGGCCGGCTAAGACACTGATGATGCCTCCAGCTGAGACTGGAAGAATCCAACATGCAACTTTAAATTGAGTCTTCATCTCAACAATCTGAACATGACTCTGAATTGGTGCTGCTGTTTGGCTAAACAGAGTATGATTCATATTTGCAGCATTTCCAGAATCACTTTCCTGCACCTTCAGACCAAAAGCGAACATGCAGTTGTGTATTCAGTTTATTTACATATGAAGTATCTACACCAACCAACTTAGGAAACGGTACCTCAAAAGTAGACACGTCTCCCTTCATCAACTGGGGAGTTTCACATTGAATATTATGTAGTAGGGAAACCATGTCCAGCTTTGTATCATTGTCCACTCTATATCTAGTAGAACTAAAATCCTGACAGAAGAAATTTGAGTTACTTTCCATTCATTATCGCTACTGACAAACTAGGACGACAATCACCTCAGAAAGCACATTCAAAGATCGTACCACTGCAAATGACTGATTTTCTTGTAATGAGTATGCTCGACTAGCGCCGTGGGAGATATCTAATCGGCCTTTTTCTGCGACAATAGCAATTTGATGTCCTTTTGTAGTGGTAGCATCTGATCCTACCTGCTCTCGAGACAATTTTTTTTTTACTTTAATGATCAGATTGATTAAGTAGCTAATTAAACGCTTCATGTTCGTGTTTTTAAATATAGAGAACCTCTGCAGTGGGATTCTCATTGATCACTTCCAAGGGATCCTTTGGAGGGACGACGAGTGTAGTTCCCATCTCAAGTTGTTTGCTTCTTGCAGCATCAGCCGTTCCATCTTTACCCTGTTCAATGTTGATTATGTCCCATAAGAAGTTTATAGGACAAATCACGTGATATAAATTTATTTTTATAATAATGATGTATGATTATATTATAAAAAAAGTTAACAAAAGCCTGAGTTCATGTGTGGCAATTTGAGTGAGCGTCGCAAGCCATCATATCTGCACCATTGGTTCTTAAACCCGATGGTGCACAATGTATGGACTTATGTTGATGTACATGAACTCGAGCTCACACCATCAGGCTTTCAAAATATATATGGTGTGTCACACTTAACTCACAATAAAATAATTCTAAAAGTAAATATATGTTAAGGACTAACACCACAATAGTCTAGGAAAGCTTCCTACTAAAATATATTTAAAGTCGGATGGATGGGTCCTACAAATTAAAACGAACGCAAGTTTAGTAAACACTTACATGGCATTAGTCGTTTTGTATTTTAAATTATAATTTATTAATTTTAAAATATAATATTAGTCATTTGGAATTTTGGTAATGTATTTTGAAATATAGTGTTAGTCATTTAGGATTTTACTCGTATATTTTAAAATATGGCGTTAGTCAATTTAATTGTGATTTTTAAATTCTAATTATTTTCATACCTATATGTCCCTTCCCCGGTTCTGACTTTTGACAAAGTAATTTTAATGATTTATTTATGATTTTATGTAATGAAAGACGACATATCTAAAGGGGTTCATAATTTGTGGACCCCTATGGTGGGCTACAAATTTTCGGACAATTTCAAGTTGTGAGATCAATCAATTAACCTCATCTAAGTAGAGGTTGAAAATTTAACTGGTTCTAACGAGTAAGGCACTCTATAAAAATTGCTTAAAATGATAATGTTATGTTGAACCTGTACAACACGTCCATGAGGTGGCTGTTATTTTTTTAAACTGGGCTATGCGAGGCCCACTTTAACTATCCAACATAAATAGGCCACCTCACAACTGTTTAGACTGTGTGTGTACAGATTTGATGTATAGTTATTAGCACTCTTACAAATCTCCTCGGAACCCGCAACGTTGATTGTGGTCTATCAGTAGGAGTGGTAGCCATGTTCTCTTTTTATAGATAAATTAAGAATAAATTATACTTATACCCTTAAATTTTTATTAAACCAGACATAAACCCCCTCATCTATTAAAAAATACACGAACTCTTTAACCTTTGTTAGAATAAGATTAACCTCATAGAATCTATATTTACACCCCTCAGATTTTATATAAAACAAATACACATAATTCATTTGCTACTCTCGTTTTTCACCTTCCTCGCATTAGGCTCACCTTAACGGCGTCAATGTACCTCACGAGAGTGGATACCACCCTTACTAGTGCCTCCCATGCTTTAGTCCCAACTTCCCTATTGGCCAAGTGAAGACATTGAAGGGCTAGCACTCTCTTTGCCCATGCATCACCATCACTATATGCGACCCCACCTCATGGTCATAACGTCCTTATTTCCTTAATTGAGTTGTAAGGTAGGGTTGAGGGGGCACCAAAGTGCCTGGAGTCAAAAAAAATAAAAAGTAGTGAATGAGATGAGTATTTTCATCTTTTAGAAAAGCAAGGGAAGTAAGTGTAAATTTTAAAATATAAGGGGGCTTATGTCATCGGGTTAAAAAAGGGAGAAATAAATAGGTCGAATATTTTTCTTCTTTGACAAAGGTCAAAGAGGTGGAAGTCCACTGATGATGTTTATGTTTATATTTCCTTTATCTTATATTAATAGTTATTTTTTAAAAAAATAATTTTTATTAAATGGTAAAATCCACATCTAAGAGAAGAAATATTTAGCTTATATAAGCTTATGGTACTCTTTTTTAATTACTCAACCATTTAAATTTAATAAAATAGACTCAACCATTTTAATTTAATAAAATAGAGTTATTAATAAAGAATAATTTTTTTTGTTAAATAGAACTACTAATTTAAAGATGGAGGGAGTATAATTTATCTTAAATTATATGGAGTAAAGAAATTATATTTTAAAAATCAAAGATATCTAAACATCATTGCATATTAATAAATTAAAATTTATTTATTAAATTATTAATTCTTGGATATATACAATACAGTTTGTGTTAAATACTAGCCTGGCCTTGCATCACCTTCGCTTCGGCTCCGCTGTGGCCCCCTTGCAAGCCAGCCTCCAGGTCAGGACCAACCCCATGCTGACGGTTTTCCTGCATGGCAAGTAAAATTGCATTTCAAGCTCAATTATGTTCACAATTTGCACTATCTAACGGCGTTAGATGCCTCATAGTAATTCATTTTTACCCTCCCAGCCTCTGCATTATGCTGTGTATAAACTATGAAACGAGTAGCAGAGATGCAAGAACAGTCGGAATCTATTATAGATGGCAGACGTTTGGCGGGCAAATGAAGTTCAAAATGTATTGTACAAGAAGATTGGGATATGAATTTGATAATCAAATCAAAAGCAGGCTAAATGAGCAGTCAGCTGCAGCTAACAGAAGTAATAGCGGAAGAATCAGCATCTACATTGGAAGATAATGAGGAGTTTTCGCTCCTGATTCAACAAAAGAAGCATGCGGTAGAATCGTTAAGAAAAGGTGAAGACTGAACACAATGGCATTCATTCTTGGCTCCTTGCAAGCATGAAGTTGCCAGAGGCCAGAAACAGTGGAGATAAACGAAGGGTGCAGTAAAAAAACAAGAGTGCTCTGAAATTCCTCCAGCAAAAAATGAAAACAGAAGTCCAAAACAACATGAAATAATGGCAGTACTCTTTGGCTACTTCTGCGAAACTGACAGAGCCTCAGAAACACTCTAAAGAGAATTGAAGGGCCCAAAGAAGGATAGTTCCCTGAAACTCCTCTACTAAACATTGAATACAGATAGCTAAAGAAAAAAAAAAGACGAATGAGTTTACTAACCTGCATATTAGCTGATCTTTGCAACACAGGGGAGAAGAAGAAGTGTGACTCACAACTGGGAAACAGAGTTCCTCTGTTTCCAGCTGAGCTGTGGGAAGAAATGGAACTAGATGAAGAGTAGAAATGGTGGGGAGGCAAGACAGCCAACGAGTGCAAATTTATAATCGATTGGAGCAAGGGGAAAACACGGACACGAAGATGGAATTAAGTTATCCGCCCAAGTAGACTTCTTCGGAAAAAAAAATGGAAGTTGTGGGTGTAATAAGTAAGTGAGACCCGTTTATATGAGCCCGGGCTCATATAATCCTACATGAGCCCGGGCTTTATGGGCCGTCGAATTTATATCCGGCGGTTTATAATACTCATGGGTTATACTCATTGGTTAAACCTATGAGTATTATGGGCCACCGGATATAAATCCGATGGCTCATAGAGCCGGGGCTCACATAAATTTATATAAGCCCGGGCTCATATAAATTTTTTCCAAAGTAAGTAAAATGGTCTCTTTATAAATTTTGACGTGTCTTTCTCAACATCACTAGCATTTTTCGTGACTGGTTCCTCCTCCTCCACCCCAAGCCCCACCCCCTAAAATCTCTTTTTTATTGAGGCTCTTGGGCCGCACGATTTAAATTGTATGACAGGTGTTACTCACGGATATGCGATTGCTGGGTGCATGCGAATGCTCGTGCCACAGGCGCTCCTTCTGCCCTATTGTTTTTACTTAAAAATTGGGCATCTTCTTGAAACTTTTTCTTGGGTTAGTTCACGATGCTGAATGGTCATTCCTTTTTCGGTTGATTCTTTACTTGAGAGGAGAGTTGCTCCTTGGATTGAGAGCACTTGTTTGTGTTTCGCCAAAAGAATGCTTTGTTTCACAAGGCTACTTCCACGATAGCTAGCTCTGTGGGAATATTCGGTTTAGGTTTTCCTAGCCATTGACTTTGCACCATCACTCCCATTGGTGTAGGGCCCAGTCGGCAGCTTATATGGAAAGCAACTTCAGCAAATCATGTAGCCAAAAACGGGCTCGCTCAGAAATTGACCATGCCCGGCCAGGCCTGTTGCTCCATACAGCTAAAGCCGGTTTGACAATTGGGTTTGTACCCTTAGGCATAGGTTGTACGACGCTTTTTATTAATTTTCTGCCTGTTTTTAGCAGTTTTGTAAGTAAATCTTATTTAGTTGGATAATTTAAATTAAAAGTTTTATTTTATTTAAAAAACACCTTTAACCACTCTTTTAGCTTAATTTTGATTTCTACCCGCTTTTTGTCTAACTCTCCCGTTAGACAAAAATTGTGTTAACAAAAGGTAAAAAAAAAAATTTCGGACATTTATGCCCTTCTCCCATATCGTGTCATAACTCAATCCCGCAAGTCCCGCGCCATTTCATTTTCTGTAACGATCTTCCCCATCTTCCTCCCACCATCGTCCCCTTCCTCCTCCCGTCGTCGTATATATCTTCTACGGCCGTATTTCTTCCCCATTCCCTTGTCGCTTATATCCCCTTTGCTCGTCGATCTTTTTCTTCATCTGTGGATCCCATTCACTGCCTTGCTAGTTCCTGTTTCATTTCCAGCAACAAAACTATATTTTCATTGCAGAAAAGCCCCTTGCAGAGGATTTCCAGCAACAAAAGTATATTTCCGTTGCATAGAAGCCCCTTGCAGAGGACCGTCAACGACCACTTTTTCTAACTGGTATGTACAAAGAAATAAAATTTCTCCCTAGAATCGATATCATGTCTCCACTGTCATTATCTTGTTTTTCTTTTGATTAGTGATTTTTATTCCATGCCCTGATGTGGTTCACCTTTTATGTGCTTTTTATTGTTGGTTTACCGTAAGAAGAAAGTATGACTTATATTGTCCGTTCAGCTTTGCAAATCTTGTATCTTTTTGCTGCTCTGATGGAGGATCATGCAGTGTAGAACAGAATTGGGTGGCGAAAGATAAGGTAAGTGTGGGCTGGTGTAAATATAGCAGAGTTGGGTCAATTTGCCCCACTAATTGAATGTTTCAATTAAATTTAAAAATGATTAGGGAAAGGGGGTGGTGGGAGGGAGCCGTCGGATAGAAAGACAAGTCCAGTTCAGGCCATGTTTTTTCTTCCCATTCAAAATTATTCAGCTGCTTCCCCTTCTAGACTCGTTCATCCAAAATTTTCTGGGCATTATCTCCTTTGAAACACTTCCACACGCCATTGAATTTGAATTGAACCAGTCCCATTTCATCTTCTTTCCCCTCCTCCCCATTCCCTCACAAAACTGGCTGAGTCTCAGCAGATGATGTCAAAATAGCATTTCTAGCACAGGAAGGAAATTTGTTCGCTTGTTCATTAGCTTAGTGTAGCACTGGAAGACAATAGATAATGTCCTGCGGTCTCAGACTTCTGCCTTATGCAGTTGCTGATTCACTTTACATGCTCTGTTAGTTTTTCTAAGCTAAAACACGTAATTAGTTAATAGGACTCCATACTGATCCCATTTTTTCCATTTCACTTGGCAATTTCAGTTATGGTCACTTCTTAACCTTTTACTTATTTGGTAAACCCCTTCTTAATTTGATTAGGTCATATAATCTGCTAAGCCTTCTTAGCTGACCTCTTTGTTGAAAGTGGTTGGATTAGTAACGACAATAGAGAGAACTGTTGTATGATGTGTATGTACATGATCAGCTCACACATTTATGTAGATCCATGTTTGACTTTGAATAAGATTATATCAATGGCTTGGGTAAAACTGGAAAGTCTATGTTTGACTTTGAATAAGATTATATCAATGGCTTGGGTAAAACTAGAAAGTCTATTGCTTTAATCACTGAAATTTCATTTTATGAAGAGCATTTTTTTCCTTCAACTTTTTGAAAAAGTTAGGGACGCAATACTTGGCTGACTGCCATTTCTCCATTGTGATTCAGAATTGTCTGTTAATCCTTGAAAATGTGTGTTATATCATGTTTTGCTGCTCTTGTTGTTTCTATCATTGCAATGACTTCGAAAATGGATCTCTGTGCATGATTTTATGTCAGTGTGACATTTGATTCAGTAGTTCACATTTCTAGGAGAACCAAAGGAAAAATGATCATTGGATTGATAATAATTTTATGATTATCTATTTTTTATATCTTATTATTGGACTAGCAAACTGGCGACTGAGACTCTTGGCAGATCATGCCTGACATGTTTTTGGTAACAAGGAGTTGTTGCTTGTGCATATGACATAGATTGTGTACATAAAGAGTCAACTTAATTGTAGTCAATTTTTCTAGAGTATGCACTTGTCCAATTTGTTCCTTTCATATTTGATATGATCAATAAATTGTGATATACTTAGTGCATTTCTCTTATTTAATAAGATGTATTTGGATTTTCTAGAAATGGCTTATAATCAGGGAATGTCTTGTGGGTTTAGCCCATCTTCTGAAGTAGAAGGACCCAAGAAGTATTCTAAAAAGGTATCATGGGGTAGATCAATTCATTATGCCTTTCTCAAGCACATGGCATATGCAATTAACAAGGGACATAGGAAAGGGAGTGGTCTAGATGTCCAGGGATGGGCATTAGTCATCAATCTCTTCAAAACCGAAGAGAATGTTGAAGTTACAAGAGATATGTTAAAGAATCACTATGATTGTTCACGTTAGTTCTATCAAGCTTGGGTGGAGTTAAGAAACATGACTGGACTTGTTTGGAACTCTCACACCCACACGTTCATTTTGTCTAACTTTGCATGGGACACCTTCTTGAAGGTAATTGATGAATGCTTATTATGTAAGTGGTTTACATTTTGATGGGTTAATGTTGTTTCATTTTTTGATATTTGTATTTTACTTGTTTGGTTTAGAAATACAAGCAACGTAGTCGTCTAAAGATGTGGGGTTATGATGAGGAGGCAAAAGGTAACTTATTTCTTGTTCATGGCAAGCACCATGCAACTGGTGTTTATAAAAGTTATTTTTTTGCTGGGGAAGAAGACTCTGAAAATGAGACAGGTGAGGATCAAGGTCAGGGACATGTTGAAGTTGAAACTGAGGGTTTTGAGGCTTCACACCACTACTACAACAATACCCAACCTGAGGATGTGCACGGTGTAGGGCTTGATGGAGGGACATCAAGTAATGTTTGGGAAGACTTTGGGACTACTAGCCAGGTTCCTTTTAGCCCTACTGCAGTCCCTAACCCTGCTAAGCACCCTACACCAACATCCATGCCAACCACAAATACAACTACAAAGAGTACTAGGAAGAGGAAATCATCATCTGTTGGAGAGTCTATTGTCAAAGCTATGTTGGAACGAAATGATATTGCATGTGAGGCCTCCCACACTAATAAGGACAACTATGAAGTTGAGCAGTACAAGAAAGCTGTTGATATATTGAAGGCCCTTCTAGGGTTTGATATATTTGACCCTATGTATGCGTCTGGAATTTCATTCTTCCTTAAGACTAAAGTAAGGCGCTTGTGGTTGGGCTTAGGAGATGATGCGATAGTTAGGGAGGAATGGCTTCGTCGCTATTGGGTGGAGCATGGTTCATTTTAGTGTTAGCTTCATTTATGGGATGGTGTGTATTTAGTTAATTAAACTAGTTACTTGATTTTGAACATTGTTGCTTTAAATGGTTATGTAACACTATACATTGTTGTTTATCTTTATTATATGATTATGTGTGCTGACATCATGATTGGACAAACTTTGTGATGGCTATGACTTTTATGTTGAATAGAATATGTGATGGCTTACGATGATGGCTTTTGTTGATGTCTTTAATCGTACCATGTGTGATAGTTTTTTATTGAATGTAATGTGTGATTGCTTAAGTTGAATAATTTATTTGATTATTATTGTCAATTGATTTATATTTGTATTTCCGTTTGTTTACATAGGGCTTCAAATTGAGGTCATGGCCTTTACATGGAATGAACTTGTGTTTGATAATGATGAAGAAGGTGTCTTACAATATCTACTTGAGGAGATCCCACAGAAGAATATTGTTCACATGCATAGGGAAAGGGGTAAAGAATTAGTATATGAAATGCTGAGCTACTCAAATGACATATGTCACGATATGTGTCGAATGAACAAGAAGACCTTTATTAATTTGTGTTTTGAAATGAGGTTTGGGAAGTATCTTAAAGACACAAGGAATGTTCCAGTGGAGGAGCAGATGAGGTATTTTCTTGAAATAGTTGGTCATAGGGAAGGACAACGTGTTGTAGGCCATCACATGTCACACTCATCAGAGACAATAAATCGGCATTTTAACAAGGTTCTAAAAAAATTGCACAGGTGGGCTGCAGAGAAGATTGTACCGCTTGTAAGTCAAGCACACACACCTGCATACATTAGGACTAAGAAGAAGTATTTTCCTTGGTTTAAAAACTGCATATGAGCTATTGATGGAAGCCATATAGAAGCCGTTGTACCAGCTGAGGAGGAACAAGCATTTAGGGGTAAAACACGAAAGGTGACTCAAAACATAATGGCAGTGTGTGACTTTAGTATGAGATTCACTTTTGCAGTTGCAGGGTGGGAAGGATCAGCCCATGACTCAAGAGCTTTCAATCATGTCATTTCTGATACAACCTCAAGGTTCCCACACCCACCATTAGGCAAGTATTATGTTGTAGATGCAGGTTACCCAAATATGAAAGGGTATCTTGGGCCATATAAAGGAACGAGATATCATGTTCCAGAATTCTGCCAACGTGGGCCAAGAGGAAGGAAGGAGAAGTTCAATCATCTACATTCTTCACTACGTAATATAATTGAGAGGACTTTTGGGGTATGGAAGGAACGATGGCTTATCTTGTCAAATATCCCAAAGTATGACTTCAAAAAGCAATGCAAGATAGTGATTGTCACCATGGCACTTCATAATTTTATTAAAGAGCAACAAGGTTATGGTAATGACCCAGATCTTAAAGATGCTTTATTTGTCCGTTCGGAGAATGATGATTTGGTTCCACCTACACAAGAAGAAGAAAATGTTGGTCCGAGTATTATACGAGATGATGTAGCTATGAATCGCATCCGAGATGGCATTCGAGATGCTATTGGCGACCACTTTGGTTTGCGTCCAGTAACTTAACATTTAAAGTAGGGCTTATATTATTTATTTGCTTGTATGGACATTGAAGAACATTTGTTTGTTGGGCATTAGGAGTTTTTTTTTTTTAGTACTTGTAGTTTTGTAATGAGTGTGTAGGTAGACTTGTCTGATACATACATTAGTGTTTGTTTTCAGATCAACCAAAGGTCGACAACTGTTTACCCTCTAAAACTTGTTTACCCAAAAAATAGGATGGTCTGACAATGGGGGCCCACCTACCCAGTAATTATATTAACGTAGGATTACATATGCTATTTTATAAGTAGAGATGGAGTTTACTTTATTAATTATTAATTTATTAATTTAATTATTAATTATTATTTTATTAATTTAAGTATTAATTATTATTTTATTAATTTAATTATTATTTTATTTTATATTTTAATAAGCTTATAAATTATGTTTATTGAGGGGTAAAGTGGGTATTTCTCATAACTCAGATGTATGGAATATAATGGCCATCCAAACAAGATTTCTGAAACTTTGTTTGAAAAGCTAATTTTTTATAATATACATCCAAACATGACGCGCTTTTGATTTGTTTTTTAAAAAGCAATTTTAACTAAAGGTAGCTTTTCAGATAACACAAAGCGTCATCCAAACGACGCCTTACCTGGGTTCAAGTGTTTGGTGGGTCCTAATCTTGGCTATAGGGTATTGCAGTGTTTCTTTTGGTCTTTCACCACGTTTTGGGGTTTCTTAACTGTTTTTTATGGCTCATTGATTCCTCTTTGATGATTTAACAAGGCATGTCCCAGTCCGTAGGACCCAACTAGAAGGGGTAGGGCAACCAGCTTCTTAAAGTACTGTATTCCGCACCCAATCTTATCGGGTACCTAGAAAGCCCACCCATCATAAAAGCCTCGCAAATCAAAATATAATCTCGGGTGGGTGGCTTATAGAGTGGAGTTCAACCTCCACTTCCAAAAGCGTGTCTTGACCATCCCGCCAACACTATGTTGGTTGAGACTAGCAAATTTTTGCTCAATTATATCCCACAGTTGGGTGGGTAAAAAAAAAGAGTGAGACTAGCAAATTTTGCCCACCCAACAGGGGTAATAGATTGGAGTAAATATTGTTCCCTATGCCACAAAATCACGAAAGGTGACTTTCACTTCCTCTACACTAGAACCCTACTCTAGCCTTTGAATGGGCAGCGAAAGGTGAGTCTCACCTAATAATTATAGGGGGATCCAATTTTATGAACTCAATCAAAAGCTGGAGTAGAGTTTTAATGTAAAGCAAGTGAAGTAATATCATTTTCCTAAAATCATTTTTGTTACACCTTTCTCTTGTCAAAACCAAAAGATATCATGTTGAATTTTCACTAAAAGGAATTCTTATTTTCTAGCTTGTCCAAATAGGCTTCAGCTCATAAGGCTAGCTGATTAGCATTCGATATATAAGACACACACAAGATGCATAGAAATCCGATCTTGAATGTTAAACTTTAATCCTCCAAAAAATAGGGTGATTAATTGAGCTGCAAATTAGTTCTTGATGATAAAACACTGAAAATCTACCAATTATTCAAAAACTATTTGGTTGCCTTGTTAATAGTCTTGATATTGACTAAACATTTGCTCAAAATCAATTGGCCAAAATCATATCTCGCATCATCTGTTTTATAATGTTCTACGAATTAACATATTTTTTTACTTTTTTAATACAACTAGTTTATATCTGATTCCACCATGATGAAGCACTTCACTTCAATTTACAAGATATCAATCGAACTTTGATCTTATCTGGTACCTCCATGCAAATAAAATAGTTTTCAACTTCAAATATCTAATCTAGAAAGTGTCTAATCATCATATTTCCATTAAAGAAAGAAAGATCAAGTTTAGCTCTAAAATATTGGGGATTTGGGGCGTTTGGAATTTCACCTAACAATAGGCAAAAGTTTAAAAGAGCCTAGGCTCATGAGCGTGAGTAATGTAGGCCGTCGGATATAAATCCGACAGTCCAAAGAGCATAGGCTCACGCCATCGTGAATTAGCCCAGGCTTTTTTAAATGGGCCTCTGCACAATATGCCTTTTATATTTCAGCGTTTGGATTTAAGCAAGAGTTGCTCCACCTCTCAACCAGCTGGCATAATAAATAACAGACTATGAATTGAAAGTAAAAAGACAATGCTACAATTGACGTAAGACTTACTACCATATGCTCAACCATTTGTCCCTAACATGTCATCACTTTTGCTATAAATTAAGTTCCTAAGGCTTGTAGCTACATGAGAGACTTTAGGGCCAGTTTGGGAGGCTCTATTTCCTCAGGAGAGTGGAAGCAAAAATCGACTTCTCCTCCAAAGTACCTCCCAAATGGGGCCTTAGAAACATTGTTGTGTTTTTATCATGAAAGTAACTTTCGCATTGATCAGATTGTGAATATATTGTTAGCTTGATCACTTGGGTGTTTTTATTAAGAAAGTAACCATGTGATATCGATCACTATGTTAAATTGTTTTTACACATCACGGAAGGCTGAGGAATCAACTATCGTGGGGGGCGGCTTAGTGCCGGGTGGTAGACTCTTCCTCCATGGCGTACTCATGGCGAAAGTAGGGTGGGTGGGCAAACAGAGGGAGCAAAATTGCTCCTCAGCTACCAGTGATGTAGACCGGGGGTCTACACAGGAAAAATTAGGAAGAAAGGGAGAGAGAGAGAGGAATTAGGGTAGAAAATTAAACATACTAATTCTGAATTTCTATTGACTTATTTAGAATTGGTTATGCACTACAATTTATAGAGATCTAAATTAATACTCCTAATGAAATAAGGAAAATAACATAAAACATTAATCCTAGTGAAATTCGGAGAAAAGGTTAATCTAAGCAAACTAAAGTCTAGGCTAATTAGAATCATATCACGCACTTCAGATATAAAGTTTCTTGACACTAGTATTTTTGCCAACCTATGACCTAATAATAAGTGTATAAGATTTAGATTCACAATTACAATTGCTTACTATGAGTGTATATAGGCTAGTATAATATTTATAATTATATATGCATGTAATGTATAATCATTATGATCCTAAAAATATGTATTATAACATGCAAGGGAAATCTTTGTTCGATACATATTTTATTGCCAATTTATTTTATTACTTCTTATCCAAACATGTATTTACATCGCACAATGCATGTGCACTCTTGCTAGTAAACTATAAACCGAGTTACAGATATGCAAGAACAGTCGGCATCTTTTACAGATGTTAGATGCTTGGCGGGCAAATCAAGTTCAAAATGTATTGTATAAGCATATGAGGATATGGATATGTTAATCAAGTCAAGAGCAGGCTAAATGAGCACTCTGCTGCAACTAACAGAAGTAAAAGCGAGGAATCATCATCTACATTGCAATATTGGGTAGAACCGTAAGTAAAGTGAGCAATCACCATCTACATTGTAATTGTAAGATTGGGTAAGGTGTAAGAATGTTAGGAGGAATGTATGCGGAAGAGGGGGGAGGGGGCACCTTTTGCGTCTGATTTCCTTTCGTCCTTGCAAATTGACATCTTCTCAAAACAAGCTCTTTCTTTCTTTTTTTGGATAGGTTCACAAGGCTGCCTGGCCGTTCTTTTTTTTTTTGGATGTGGGCCGCATGAAATTAGTCCAACGCACAGACATTTTTGGTCTTAGCAGGAGCCCTCACGTCTCGTTGGACCTGCCGGAACAAAAGTGGGTTGAGCTTCACATCAACGTTATAACTCACATTGCCGCCAATCGAAGCATCAAAATGATTCTACTACAATTTTGTGCTTCTCGCGCATTGCTGTGTTTCTTTATGTACGTAATTGAACACAGCAAATTTGTTCAACAATGTAGATGCTATTGTTTCCTTATTTAAGACTCCATTTTTTGCGAACTGCAGTCCTTTTTGTCTGTGTGTGTGCAAAGTCTGGCGTAACCGACTCCTCTTGGATTGCAAAGAGCAGTGCTTGTGTTTCTCCAAACGAAGTCTTTGTTTCACAAGGCTAGTTCCACGAAATTTCATCTTCAGCCAGTCAGTATAGCTAGCTCTGTTGGAATATTCTATTCGATTTGATGTTTTCCTATACATTGAGACAGTGACTTGTACCATCACTCCCTTTGATGTGTTGGCTGCGTTTGCACTAGTCCCGGCAGCCTGATGTGGAAAGCAGCTTCAATGAATTTTGCTCAGAAATTAACCAAGCCCAGCCAGGCCTGTTGGGCCCCACAGCCAAAGCTCTTTTCGCAATTGGTACCATAAACGAAGTTTTGTTCGATGCCTCCATTGAACGCTCTATTTCAAAATGAAAAAGGCATGACAAATGTTTAACGGGTATGCTTATATGCAATAAAGGCATCATTCCCATTGTATTCCACACCATGCCCCAGGAATATTTTTCCTTATTTGCATCAAGGCTAATAACCTCTTGTTGTACTCCAATCACTTAGCATCGCATCTTCCTGTCCGCCGGTCATCTTGCATCTTTTTCTCCAGCTTCACACCTCGTCATTGGCACTCTTTTTCCTTTTCTTAATTACCTTTCCTGAGTCAAATGGAATGATGGAATCGACAACGTCGATTGGGGAAATGGCAAAGATGCTAATTTGGGAAAGTAGGTTTTGTGAAAAAAATTTGTTATCGTCTCAGTGTATAAAAGTTTTGACAATTGAGTTATAAATTTTTAAACTTTTTTCAAATTGTTTGAATAGTAAAGCTAAAAAATTTTAGTGCTTCTAGACAAATTTAATTTTTTTTTAAAAAAAATGATCTAAAATGTTAAGCTTGAGACATGATCTCACCATGTAAACTGTTTAATTTTGATGGGGATATCAAAATATTTGAACAATGTGGTTAAAATGGTTTGTTAATACCATGTTTCATACCATTAATCCATTACTATAAATCAAATTGGTGTATTGTAAAACTTTTAAATTTGTATTTGACCCATGTTTCATACCATTAATCCCTATTTTACCTATTTGACTTATCCTAATACCAAAAAGGCAAAGTTATTAAAATTATAATTCATATTTTTAGGTTATATTAATTTTAACTTTATAATATTATAACTTCCACTCTTAAACTCAGATTCTCACATTCTTAGTACTGTTAGGAAGCTCTTGATGGGCTATATCAAATAAGATCCCACATGGTTGTATTTTCTTGAATTTTTTTGCAGGCCCCACATATGTAGCACACTTCTCAATATTAATTATATTCATACATATATATATATATATATATATATATATATATATATATATGGATTTACATATTTTTAACACCCTTGGAAAACCCCCAAATGCTCTATCAAATGAGATCCCTCACCAAATTGATCTTGAATATAAATAGAGTACTCCACGACAGAAAGTCCTTGGACATCATTGTTTTTTCCTACTTATGACATAATATTTAGCCTATAAGATTTGGATTCACAATTGCTAACTACAAATGTATATAGGTTGATATAGAGCTTGTGTGTATAACTAATGATTATTATGATCTTCAAAGAATTATATTGTAACTTTAGCATGCAAGGGAGACTTTTGTTCAATATATATTCATTTCTAATTTATTTTTCTTTATCTAATTTGTATATACATGTGCAATGCATGTTCATTCTTGCTAATTTTGCTAAAAGGTTTTGTTTTAAATAAATTGATCACAAGATTTAATTCTAAACTTTTTTATTTTGAAGCTTTTATAAAAACAACTCAAGAAACAACACCAATAAATGTTTTAACAATGGTGTTCAATAGTTGTCACAACTGTTTGAAAATGTTTTAGCAAGTTGTTAAAATGTTTCGATATATAGGTCAAAATGTTTTAACATTGTTGTTAAAATATTTTTAAAAATGGGTCAAAACAATTCTATAAGTATATATCAACATGTTTTTAACTTGTTAAAGTATTTTAAAAAAAGTGTTAAATATTTTAATGATTGATTTAATTTAAATATATTTAAATGGATCTTGTGCAAAGTTGAACATGAGAAAACAAAAGAAGAAAAGATTGAAGATAAAAGTGGCGTCATGTATGCCGCACAGGCTGGACAACACAAGGCTGATAATAATGAGCAACAGACTTATGGCCGAGAAGATGGAGGTTGGGCCATTTTACAAGTGTTATGCAGTGAAAGGGTAAACATGTTGCAGGTAGTTACTAGAGCAATTGGTATTGAACGCGTGAAGAGTCTAGCTCTTTTAAGTTTAAGGAGAAGCTTGTGTCTTTTACGGCTAAGGATGTTACCCTCATCACAAGCTTACAATTGGTAGGGAAGTTAGTGCGTACCTTGAAAATGAAACACATTCTGAAAAGTTCACTCTATCAGAGATATTTCTCCAGGAGGAATGAGAAGTCGGAGATGAAGAGGGCGGAGGTCATCTTAGCGGACCTAAGAAAGGAAAATGAAGACACCCACATAGATGACATTGTCCGGCTCCTCAACCTCCACATATTCTACATAGTACTATTTCCCCATAGCAACAATGTAGTGGGAAGGGATTTGTGTTGGTATCTCACTCTCAATGATTACATTGGGTAGAAGATATACATGAATTCCCACAATGCTCCATCATGGATTGTCATCTCACCCTATAACAATTGTAGCTTTTAAGTTAATTTTTTTAAAATTTTATATGATAAAAATTTAATTTGTTAGTATATCTCTAAGAGATTAGCATAACGAGCTCAATAAGTTATGACCTCGAGAAGTGTGCTATAATGGGTAGGCCTACTTAAATAGTGTAAGATAATATAACCATAAGGGGTCTAGTTTCCTAGAGCTTGTTGATATGAGTTCAACAGTACTAATAGCGCGTGAATTCAAGTTCAGGGTAGAAAGATACTGGTGTTTACAGATAAGTATATAAAAAAACTGATGCCGACTAAGCCAAATGCAACGAGCGAATGCAACGCACATCAGGCCTGCACATTGTGTGATGCATACATGCTAGCACGTGTTATACATTGCGATGCAACATATAATAGCGGCACCGCCCCAAATAGTGGGGAAGTGCAGTTTTCTTATTTCAAACCCTTTCCCTACGTTTCTTCTTATTTTGCTCATTTTAGTGTCATTTTATGTACATTTTCAGCCATTGCAGAAGTGTTTTCATGTAATTTGAGCATACTCTACGCGATGGAGGGGTTATTTTAATGAGTTGAAAAGTCTATAAGGGTAAAAATTATTATCTACTTGAGGAGAGTTCTACTTATCGTATTCGAGCTTGCACAAAGAATTAAGTAGGAGTTTTTATCCTTCTGTAAGGCATAAATGCTTACATAGGGTATGTTATTTAAAGCAATATATATGTCTATCTCTCTTTCCTCCCCTCTCTCTCTCTTCCCTCTCCTCTCTCTCTCCTCTCTCCTTACACGCTATCTCTCCTCTAATTTCAATTTATTAAGATTTTTTATTCTTTAAAATTAATTTTAAAAAATAAAAAAAGAATTAAAAGAAATCATATTAGCGACGCATAAAATAATATGTTGCTAATATTTTATATGTCACTAATATATGTACAAATAGTGACATATAAAAATATATGTCGCTATTAGTATTTATTTTAATTTTATTATTTTATTTTAAAAATATAAAAATTAATTAAAAAAATTTAAAAATCAAAATAAAATTCTTCTCTCTCTTCCCTCCCCTATCTCTCCCTCTCTCCTCTTTCTCCCTCTCCTCTCTCTATCTCTCTCCTCTTCCTCTCTCTTCCCTCCCCTCTCTCTCTCTTCCCTCTCCTCTCTCTCTCTTCCCTTTTCTCCTCTCTCTCTCTTCCCTCTTCTCCTCTCTCTCTCTCCCTTCTCTCTCTCTCCTCTCTCTCTCTTCCCTCTTGTCTCTCTATCCTCTCTCCCTACACACTATCTCTCCTCTAATTTTAATTTTTTAAGATTTTTTATTCTTTAAAATTAATTTTAAAAAATAAAAAAAGAATTAAAAGAAATCATATTAGCGACGTATACAATTATACGTTGCTAATACATCACGCATTAGCGACATATACTTTTATATGTCTCTAATACATGTACTAATAGCGACGTATAAAAGTATAAGTCGCTATTAGTATTTATTTTAATTTTATTATTTTATTTTTAAAATAAAAAAATTAAAATAAAATTCCTTTCTCTCTCCCTAACCTCTCTCTATCTCTCTCCTCTTCCTCTCTCCATCTTATTCCTCTCTCTCTCTCTCCTCTCTCTCTTCGATCCCTCTCTCTCCTCACTCTTACTCTCTCTCTCTCCATGCACTCTCTTCACTCTCTCTTTTATTATAAATTATATTTTAAAATTAATAATAAATTTTAAAAAATAAAATATATTATATATTAATAGTGAAAGTTTAATATATTATTAACACTAATTTTTATTAAAAATTTAATATTTAATTTATTGTATATACAAATAGTAAATATTAAATAAAATATATTATATTTAGGAAGTTTATTATATTTTTTTAATATTTATTTATTAAATAAAATTAATTAATAAAGCTATTAGCGATGCTTGTCAACAAACGTCGCTATTAGAAATGGTATTTGCGACGCTTATTTAAAAGTGTCGCTAATAATTTAATTTTTTATTTTTAATTCATAACTATTAGTGATGCTTTTGTAAGCATCGCTAATAGCAGCACTATTAGCGACGCTTTTGGATAAGCGTCACTATTTCGAAAGCTATTAGCGACGCTTAAGAAAAGCGTCGCTAATAGTTATATTTTTTATTTTTTATATATAAAATATATATCTTTTAGCGATGGTTGTATAAAGCGTCGCAAATATAGGAACTATTAGCGATGCATACGAAAATGTGTCGCTAATAGTTCATTTTTTTTCAATGCTTTTTCATGCGTCGCTAATAAATACGTTGCTAATACTACATTTTGTTGTAGTGCACGTACACTAGGCATGGGCTAGTGTATGCATATTTACATTGTGGGGCCCCAAACCTGAACATATGTTAGTGGTTGGACCTGCGTAGTTAGCGAGCGATCGACCCCGCCTTGGACATAGTCACGTGCAGGGGTTTAGGCCTCCATGGGCTTAGTGTTGTTGAGCCCATAACAGTTTTAATTGACCCTCAAAGAGTCCATGTAGAATTAGGAGTACACCCATGTATTAAAGCCCACTTAAGAGATGAGGTATAAAAGGGCTAAGATTATGAAGAGCCCAAATTTAATCTATAGCATTTGGGAATTTCCAAGTTTTTTTTCTGAATTGTTTGGTATTTTTTAATATTTTTTTAGATTATTTGATGTAAAAATAACATAATTAAGATTTTTATTAAATAGGGATATTAAATTAGGTACGAGCACCTAGTGGGGACCACCTAGGGGTGACTTGGCATGGGGGTAGATGCTAATTACTTACCACATTCTACTTCAACTAGAATAAGGTTTTCCCTCTTCTCTCTCTATTTAAATCCATCCTTAAGCAAACCCTAGCCCCATCTCCTTCTCGAGCCCTTGAAAGAAGCTATTAAAGCTGAGAGCTTGGAAGTTCCGGTAACTGGAAAAGGAAGTCCGTCGTCAGAAAAGGAGCCAAGGGGGAGGATTGTGCGCGAAGACACCGCCGTGAAAAGGTAAGATCCTTGTTTATAGTTTAGATGTGGGAAATTTGCTTATGAATGTATGCTTAAAGATTAGAGATTTAGTCACTTTTGACGAATGACATTATGACGAGCTCTGATCAGCAATCTGAATTGTGATGGGTCGGCCGGAAATATGTAACGTTAGGCAGGACCCCAGTTTATTTGACCCCTGTTGATCTATGCTAACTCTAATTCAATTATATAAATTAATTATCGAGGTGGTCCTTCTGCTTATAATTTATACCATCAACGGCTAGGGTGTTTTTATAATTACTTATATTTTTTGAAGCTGGCTATTTAAACCCCTGTTTTTTCCCACTATCCCCCAAACGAAAGTGAAAAGTCTGAAATTTTTAATACTTTTATACCCCACTCCCCCCCCCCCCTTACTCATTTATCCCCCATTTACCTTTTTATGACTTATTCCTTTTCCCCCCACATTTTTACCTCACGCTTTTTACCTCATGAGTTAACATAAGGAAAGAGATTTTTTACTTTCTCCTCCTCCTCCTCAAGGCCGCCGGCGAGCACTGTAGCAGCCGGCGAGCACTGTAGTCGGCGGCAATCAGAGAGTATTATTTCCGTCGGCATACACTCTATCTCCGGTGATGATTTAAAAACTCCGGTGGTGGGAAAAAAAGCTCCGGCGACCCACCAGTTGAACCCTTTTTGTAAGTTTTCTTCCTTTGTTCATCAATGGCGTCTTTACACTTCCAGAGAAAAGTTAGTCAGAATTTTTTTTTGCCAGAACGTTTTCAGAGGTAAGCTTCTGTTATTTTTTTGGTGGGGGCTAGCCCCTGCCACATTGTTCTTCACTTCACGGGGACCACCCCCTGCCACGTATTAACTAGGTAAAAGCTTCAATTAGTATACTTGTAGAGCTTAAATTAGTATACTTGCGGAGGGTAAACCCCGCAACAATGTGATTATATCTGCATAGGGACAACCCACTTCTAAGTACAATAATGTATATTAATGGGCTAAAAGCTTTTATTAGCTCTTGCCAAGTATTATTTGTCTATTTATGATCATCCTAGATTTTCATTACCCTTATTTTGTGTTGTTATAGGTGACTATAGCTTATTGATTAAGTCAATCAAGAATGGATCATCTTGCTGGTGAATCTTCGTCATTTATGTATTTGATGTCATCTATTATAAAAAATGGTGGGTGTACTGCTTCAAACAAGGAAATAGACGAGATTGTTCCATGTTCATTGAAACAAATAGAGGCGAATGAACCATATGGTGAGGTAGAAAACCAGTCTTTGAAAGAGGTATAGACAATTTTTCTATCTAAAAAAAAATATAAGGCAACACAAAGAATTATGGTATTTTCTAATGTTATGAAATGAAAATCTTATGATGCAACTCCTTGTTAACAGGATGTATATGAAAGAGAAGGCCAAAGCCAGGGCAACATCTTAAATATGGATATATCTTTTGCAATTTCTGATGATAAGGTAAAATAATGAATGTCGTGACAATATGTCATATTAATTGAAGAAATGTCAAGATTAATATATTTTTATCAACTTGCAGGTGTTCCCATCACGAGACGCTTTAATAAAATGGGCCAAAGAAATTTGTATGAGGCATGGTATGTGGTAGCATTCCACCATCATGTGCGACAGTTTCACTATGTGATAGTTTTGGAGAGCCGACAGTGGAATCCTAACTAAAGATGGGATGTATTGAAAGTGTTTACGGATAGATATTAATGAAATTTTAGATGCAATTGGAAAATTTCTATATATGTACTAGATGAGTTAATTCACTTCAAATAGTTACTCAATGGTTGAATAGTTCTTAGAGTTACTGTTTGTATCGTGGCGGGGGCCACCCCCCACCGCATTGCGAAGAATCAAACGGGGGCCAAGACCCACCCGCCACTTCATACAAAAAGTGGCGGGGGGTACCCCCCGTCAACGCGAAGACAGTAACATCTTCCAGTTGCTGTCTTTCAAGTGGCGGGGGGTACCCCCCGTCAACGCGAAGACAGTAACATCTTCCAGTTACCGTCTTTGAAGTGGCGGGGGGTACCCCCCGTCAATGCGAAGATAGTAACATCTTCCAATTACCGTCTTTGAAGTGGCGGGGGGTACCCCCCGTCAATGTGAAGACAATAACATCTTCGACTTATTGTCATTTTCGTGGCGGGGGGCACCCCCTGTCTGTTTGCAAAGAATGTTACGGGCACGGGGTGGTCCCCTCCACTTCATACACAATTTGGCGGGGGGTACCCCCTGTCAACGCGAAGACAGTAACATCTTCCAATTACTGTCTTTGAAGTGGCGGGGGGTACCCCCCGTCAACGCAAAGACAGTAACATCTTCGAGTGATTAATGTGGGGTTCTTTTGTGAGGTAGGTTTCAAGGGTTCTTTTGTGAAACGTCATGCAAAATCTTCATCCTGTAGCAGCACAACAATTAATCGTATACAAATAACCTGTCCACTTTTTTCACTATACAACTAACCTGGTGCACATTTTTCATCCAATTAAACATAACTTTCCATTCCACTATCTTCACCATACAACTAAACTATAGCAGCACAACAATTATCCAAAGTTCCCTATACAAATAGAAATAGCTGCATAAAATGTCTCCGTACATGAAATTTAAAGGTCTCTAAGACTGAAATTGAAATGTCTCTAAGATAAGACTGACATTAAAGTGTCTCAACAAACGAAACAATTTGAGGCTATTTCGAAACCCCCTTTCCCTTTCCTCCACTGTTTGCCCTTCTTCCTCCTCCTCCTCCCCTACATGGCCTTGTTGTTCTCTCTCAATGGTAGTAGTTTCTTCATCAACTTCCTGTCTTCATTCTTGTGCATTTGCATTTGCTTCTAATTCATCATCAGCAACTCCATCTTTTGCTTCAGTTCGTCGCCTCCTATTTGATGTTGTTGGGTGTATCCTCAACATCTAGTGTATGGAGAATCAAAGCAAAGGTTAGCCCATAATACCATAATGCAATAAGAATTAGAACACTCAAAATATATGCATAAACCCCATAATACCACTGCAATAAGAATTAGAACACTCAAAATAAACACAACATGAATCGTGCAATAAGAATGAGATTTGGTCAAATGAGCTTTTTTTAGGGAAAATGAACTAAGTAATTTGATATTGTTTCTAGTACTCATACAAACAGCACTCAATTAAAAAACTGTATGAAACTTTCAGATTATAGTGCTCAGTTTCGATTATTATGATGCCATTAGAAACAGAGAAAGTTAAGCTTGCAAAATATAATGTAAAAATTGTTTCACTAGTTAATTAATTCATTCTACCACATAAAAGATTCGATGGGCTGCCAATGATTGAACATCTAGATGAATTTGGCCCTTTCTTGGCACGAACAAAGCATTTACATAGTCATTAGGTTGTGCAAAACAAAAGATTATTTTAGTAGCTCAGAGCATTAGAATGAATTAAATATTTGACCTGCATTGAAGTATCCCTGTTCACTTACAAGGTTGCTGACAGAATTATGAGGGTCACCAAGAGTTCGATTAAGTGCATTTGTGATGGCAGTTACAAAATAAGATGTATTTAATGCAGCAGTTTCTCTATCATGTGAACCATTCAGCAAAAGTACATGTATTTTAATATGTTTCCATAGACACTCAAATAAATATTTCAACCACAATAAACTTAGATATTTGTATCCGTGCTTCCTGGCCTTAAACATACAAATAAACTAAAAATTCAACCTTCTTCTGTATCATTCATCATATATCACGTCTTAAGGCAATTTACCCTTACTAAATTATGGATAGCGAACTTAAAGTAATGCCCAGACAGAGCCCTTTTTTGAAGAAATGTTATGACAAATACAAACAACTATTTACATGATGAGATTGCCAAAATGATCAACCAATCAGTTCATATAAAATATGCAGCTAGACACACGGGAAAAGTATCATAAAAAGAGCAATAACATTGAACTGGAGAACACATTTGTTGAGATAAAATCATATTTGGCCATTCAAATTACTGCTTCGGAGGATCCTCATCCTCAATGTCTCAACTCAAATCTTCATCTTACTTGTACCTCTCCAACTCCAACTAAGATCTAAAAATGCCTCAATCTTAATGTCAAGAAGATATAAAACAGAAGTTATATTTCTCCATTTACCAAAAAGCAGCATAGGAAATAGAAATTAAAAAAAAATCATAGTCAATAATCATAAATGTCAAACAACTCCTTTAACTCCACACAGAACATAGTCTCCGGTTTAAACACAATAGATATTCCCTAATTACTAACCAAGCTTGTAAGAGTGGCAAACGAGAATTAAAATTGGAAAATGAACAAACACAAAAACCACTAGTCTGTGAATCCAACTATTGTCGCAAAACAGAGGGAAAATAAAAAATTGACCTTTTTAATGGCAGGGGCAAATGCTGGATCTGGAGTTGCTGGTGGAGGTGCTAGAGCGGGAGATCTAGACCTGGAGGCGCTGGTGGAGGTGCTAGACCGGGAGATCTGGAGCTGGAGGCGCTAGTAGCGGTGTAAAAACAATTAAGTGTTCCGGCAGAGGCGCGAAATAGGGGAAGCTTGAGGCTCTGACGGAGAAATTGGACTATCATGCATATCCAATCCAGTGGAGACGAAGATTTGAGCCGCTGGAGGAGATCGGAGCCGCTGGGGGAGACCGGAGATGTTGGGGGAGACCGGAGAAGCCGAAGAGGGGTTTAAGTGGTGAAACTTAGAGGGAGGAAAGGGCATGGTATACATATTGATAAAGCTGTTTTGAAATATTTTGTGGAAGTGGGGTTTAAGTGAGTAGTTTTAAGTTTTGCATTCCAAGTAACGGGGGACACCAGGAGAAAAACAGGGTTCAAATAGCACCGTTCATATTTTTTATCTTAATTTTATGTTTTACTTAAGTATATTTTAATTATTAATTTTATTATTTTAATAAAAAAAATTAAACTTTGTTATCTTATGACCCTCTTCACCAAATATCTTGAGTCCACTGCTTCGAGCCCAGAACGTGTAATAGAGAATAGGCCAGCGGGGTCTAAGAGGGTGTTGCCGCCCGTACAGAAGGCCGATGCCGGACAGGGGCCTGCTCAGAGTAGGCATGTCCCTGACGACTGGCGAAATTGCCTTTCCGCACGTTCCTGGCAATCGATCTTGAGGCCTTCGGTGGGAACAACACGCCCTGTTTCGCCGCTGAGCTAGTTAGGGATGGTCCGAAATTGCACAAAGCCAGCTTCCGGTGCGGGTTCGTGGCTCAAGACGGAAGAGACGATGCTCGGAAGATTCTGGCCCTACTGAAATTGAATTTACAGCCTTAATCACCCATGCTTCTGTCGCCGGAACCAGGGGCGACTGGTAATTCGTTCAAACATGCTGGCAAGTTTTCGCAGTGATCCAGAAACGATCCATAGGGGGTGACGGATGTTACTTCGGTCGTTTTCGTGTGACCAGACGGACGGAAGCTCCACTGGCACGCCTGGCTATGTTTTCATCGCGTGAGCCGGTGATGGGAATGACTAGCGGCCACGGGCTGTGCTCGCATAAGATCGGAAGCACCAGGAATTGGTGGCTGAAGCGTTTCGACAGCCCTAGGGGTGGCGGGACAGCCAGTGGCATAACCGTTGCACCACCTTCTCTTCTGGGTGCTTAGGAGAGCTGTGATCTTCGGTGAGGAAGACGATTCTGGCCAGCCCGCACAAAGTGCGGGTCTGGCCGAGCTCTTTTTGCCTGAGCCGGCCTGGTTCGTGCGGAATTGAGCCGGTTCAGGACAACATGGCTTTTTTTTAGTTTGGTTGCTTTTATATATATATATATAATAATAATAATAATAATAATAATAATATTGATAAATAAATTGGTAAAATTATACAATAAGGCAAGGAAGACATGGGGCATTTTTCTTATACTCATATCACTTAGAAATTTTACTAAGTTGCCCTAGGGTTGATTGCGGGATAATATATGGTATGAAAGCATACTCATTCATTCGAGCGAATGAGCGACTTAATGAAATTAATTTAATTGGGTCTTGATGAGGAACCTCATGACATATGGTCTTAGGTTCCTTGGGGTGTTAACTGTAAAGTCTTTCAAGACTTATTTCTCCCAGAGTTGGGAAATTGTGGAGATTGCGATACGCTTCATCACCATGACGGTTTGGGTATTGACCATAAAGGTATTTACTGTAGATTTCAAGTAGGTCTTCCTAGAACCATATAGTACATATGAAAAATGGAGTTGCATGAAAATCATAGAAGACTTGTGTTTCTCGGCAATATATGTCTATGAGCACAGTTGAGATCCATTTCTCTAGATTCGTGGCAGGCTATTGAGATCCTGAGATCCCTAGGATCTGGGTCAAGTTGTTATTAAGCAGTCTACTCCAAGGATAGAGTCTGGCATTCAAGGATTTTTGCAGAGACTAATCTCTACATCAGTTTTAAATTATATTGGTGGTTTAGTCTCTGATATTGAGACATTAATGACTAAATACCTTTAACAAAATGAGGTTGGGTTAAGGGCTTAGCTGTGACAAAAATTGGATAACGATAGAATAATTATCATTGGCTTATGAATAATAATTAAAAACCAAAGCTTAGTTCCTCAATGAGTTTTATAAACTTGTTTGTTCCTATTAAGTATAAATGGGTATACGCATGCATCATCGTGATGTAGGTACCTCAAAGGAGGAGTAGCAGAGTAGTTGGATTCGTGGAATGAAGACTCACTGCTTCAAAATAGGATTTGCTTTATTTCATTAGATTGTAATAAGGCACGAGAGTTATCATTTCATACTTTATTTATTATTCTTAGTTAGTTATTAGATTTTACACATGGATGAAACATGACTCTTTATTTAATAAATTTGATCAGTTATTATTGTTAATTATGGTTTGATATTATTATGTTAGAAAACAACAGTCACAGATTGAGGTTTATTTTAGTTGTTAGTTTACATGATTTGACTTGAGTAAAAGAAAAAAAAATTACTCCAATTTTTCCGTTGCATTTACTTCGAAAAGGTTATTTAGAAAACCCTGGCCGTGACATAATCCACCTCCCCCCTCCTCTCCCACTTGGCCCTCTCCTCTCTTTCTCCTCACATGGCTGGCAACTAGCAAAGAGAAAGAGGGGCTTCCGCCTCTTTCTTTGTCTCTCTAATGTGGATAGCTCCTCGGGAAGTGTGACACCAAGGTAAGCAAAGGGGATCTTCAAAGGTGGGCTCTAGGGCATTGATCCAAAGTTTCTACAGCCCATGCTTATGGATTGAGGGGTCATTACATTGATCCAACAAGGTACTCATCTATACTTGTTTAATTGAATAGAAATTCAATTGATTGGGGCATCAGCATGAAGGTTAAGGCATATCCCAGGGCAATCAGCCCCAAAGGTTAGTCAGTTCTCATTCCATAATTCAATTTCTTGGAGATTGATGCTCTATGTGATTTTATATTGCTCATAATTGAATATTTCAATATGTGCATGTGAAAATAGTTTGAAAAGGAGGTTTATTTTCTCAATTGCACCAATGCCAAGGTGTCACGCCCCGGCACTGCCCTACCCGAGCCAAACCCGGTCCAGGGGCCGGTCATGCGCACGGGGGCGACAAGGGGGATTGAAAAATGATTTAGCGGAAGACTTAGCCCAATCACAGGCAATCTAACAAAATTACGGAGTATAAGCACCACTTTGAGCAAGAGTAAATAAGTAAAATTTAAAAGAGTCACTTTAACTCTAAGATAAACAAAAGTCTCAAATCCACATATTAAACTAATCCAAGCCCACTCTAGGCTCCAAGATAAGTCTCAAACAATCCAACATAATAATGTAGCACAAACCAAAATGAGAACCACACACATAGGTTCTAACATAAAAGCATATACAAGGAAACAAGCCACACAAAATGTCTCCACGATCACTCCCAAATCGTCTCTGACCTTTCCTCATAGAGGAAATCCTGTCCATCTGCGTGTCACGCCATGCAGCCCCAAAGCAAAAGCACAAGAAAGAGGGGTGAGTTTAACAAACTCAGCAATGGTTTTTAATATAACTATAATCATCGGAAACACGATGGCATAGTAATATAACAATTCAGATCAAAGATGGACAAGATGTATCATTTTCTGATCACACATACACATCACCTAAACCTGCATCATAGTGTATAATTCACATGGTGTCATTCACATCATATAAACCTACATGAGATGTATCTTTAACGTACATTTTAGATCATGCATCAACATCATATCAACCTACATGAGATGTATCTCTAACATACATTTCATATCAGGCATCAACATCATATAAACCAAGATGAGATGTATCTCTAACATACATTTCAGATCATGCATCAACATCATATCAAGAATGCCTCCATCAAGGAGTAATCACAATTTAACGTCACACAGATGGGAACATAGACAAGGCCACAAAGGCGTGTCATGGTCCAAATTCTACACAAGAATATAAGAAGATCGGGGTTGTCAATCCCTAAAGCTGCTCGCCCTGGACGATCCTGGCCAAGGATGTCCCATTCTCACGTAGAGAATCTAGAGCAGGGGTGTTCGCCCAGGGACATCTCCTGCGATGGGGAAGAGCCCGAGTTTCCTGTGCACACAGGAAACCCTAGAACACATGGTAGCCGGTGCACAGAGCATATCATACTGGATTCTCAGGGTCCAGAAGACAATCATAATAATCTCAATTCGCAAGATAAGTACATAATTCGCCCCCACATAATTCCATTAAACTAGACTCAACCCGAGGAGTGCACATGTTCCACAAAGGAGCTCAAATCAAAACATGTCCTTTCGGACCAATCAAGTTTCAATTAAGCCACGACTGATTAAACTAGCACGCAATTTCACCACATTGCATCCAATCGATCAAATTCGATTAATCTCGATAAAGCCTCAATTGGAAATCCATTTTTATGATGCATGCAACATGGTACATACGTGGGCAAGGCATACATGAATCCTAATTCATGACAAGTGTTCTCATCAGCCCTTCATGCATCATTCATAATCATAATAGCAAACCTCATCATCATCATTAAACCCCACATGTTTGTGTGTGTACATAGTAGAAGCACTTCCCTCAATGTATATCAACATGCTTATAATTAACTCACCATCACACTACACATGTGCATTAACATCTAATCATGAATTCCAGCAGAAATCATAGGAGAAGAACCATTAAAATCATATCTCAAGTCAAAGCCTAGCCACAAGCTAAACATATATAAGATCATTCACTTCATACTTGAGTCAAAACATAACACTAACATTCACACATCATTTAACCACATCTTATCATGACATATCAGTCCATTAGTATTCTGTAGCTCTACTGAAAATATACTCAACCATAGAGAATCAACCACTCATAACTTCAAGATGGCAATTCCAACATCATATATCCAACCACAAGTCATTCCACATAACTCTAAATATATACCACAACTTCAAAACATCAATGGTATACCCTTCCAGTAGCTTACTATACCTCAAAACACTCCACATAAACATAAAAATAATATTTTGGAGTAGATATGTCAAAATAAGCAACATACATAAAATGGTCAAATTCTACAGTGTAGCCGTTCGAACTCCCTGCAGGGTCGTTCGATCGGCTAAACAGGAAAAATGTCAAAATTGTAGTGTTGTCATTCGAACGCCCTGCAAGGCCGTTCGATCGGCTACACAGGAAATATGCCAAAACTGTAGTGTTGCTATTTGAACGCCCTATAGGGCCATTCTAACGCCAACAAAGCAATTTTGGTCATCTTCTTCATTTCAATTTTTTAAACCGAAACTCCATTGATGAAACTTAAAATCTCCATCTAACAACTCAAATGCCATTAAAATCTCATCATACCTTCCAGAAAGCTAATCTACATCATAACAAGATAAAACCCTAAGAAATCGAGATAAAATATTACCATTTATTAATTTCGCCATTAAAACACTAAATCAAGTAAATCCACTCCAACTAAACCACAAAATCGAGATTTTTACCATAGGAAGACTGGAATTTTGAAAGTCCATTACCTTATCCCTTAATTAGGCTTGGATTTGACGGTCACCCTTCTTGAAAGCCTTACAAAGACATAGAGTTTAAATTAAACTCCATTAAAACCGATTTATCATAGAAAACCTTAATGAAAAACTTAGATCTAGGGCTTGTTAAATATAAAAAATGGATTTTTAGATCTAATGTTTGAAGTAAAGATGCAAATCAGTAGTTTTGATGTTTAAAAATAAATCAAAACAAAGGGAAAATGATGGATTTAGAACGGATTAAGAGAAAATCTAGGATTTAAGGCTTAATTAAAAGAGACATACCTTAAACTCCTTCTAATCCGGGCCTAATTGGGGAATTAGGCCTAATCTCCCTCTCCCAGCCTATTCTCAAAATGGAAATGACTCAGGTCTTTCTATTTATAGTAGAGTTTGGGGTGTGCATAGGTAATTAGTGGGGTATGAATAGAAAAATGGGCTAAAAATGAGTATTTCGACTATTTGAACACTAATTAAACCTGAGAAAATTATAAATTTTTTTATAAAAGCTTATGTTGATGTCTAGGTTAATTTGGTCCAAAAACCTAAATGTTGACGGTGGGTCCCACGGGGGGTCCCGCCAAACCCTAATTTTTGGAATATTAGTGAAAAAATCAGAAAAATCCCAAAAAATTTAGATTTAACTTAAAATCACTGTAAACCAATATTTGTAAAGTTGATTTTGATTAAAACCATAAGAAATACTATTTATTTTTGAAACCACCGAATTAATAAGAAAAATGAGTTAACCACGCAATAACCGATAATTAAAATGAAACAAAAACCGGTTTAGAAATGAGAGTCCTTATACAAGGGCTCTTCCCTCCACCTTCCACTACCCCACCACTCTACAAATTTTTTTTTCTATAAGTAGATTCCCCCTGTTGGGTGACAAGAGTGGTATAGGTATTGTTGACTATACCATAAAATGAGTGGCAAAAAGCCAAAATCTTATGAGAGGTCAAGGGGTTGTTTGTGTGCTAATTTTTTTAGAAACAAAAGTAGAAATAGAAGCATAATTTTTTAATAATTCACCACCGAATAAGAGTTACTTTTAGTAATAGAAGTTTTTAGAATAAATTCGGATGTCGCGTCAAACTTATTTTTAAAACTTTAAATTAATATAACTCTCTCTCCTGAACTCAGTTATTCATATTCTTAATACTATTGCATTCTTAAATTTGAGCTCTATCAAATAAGATCTCACAAAGGTTGGTACTTTTAACTTTTAAAGTAGGCCCCACCTATCGGCATATTTCTCGAGACTCACGAGGTAAGTGTTGAAAAATAACAGAATCTGTAATTCAAAAATGGGGGTTGAGAGCCAAAATTGAAAGAATCACCTCACGAGGTGATTTGATAATGCTAGCCAATTTCAGGTCGAAATGACTTGTAATCAACTTTCGCGTATAATTTTTAATTATGCCCACACACAAACATGATTTAGATAATTCATACCAAAATTAAGGCAGAGTTGATAAAAATTCAACATTCAACTAGCCCCTGCATTCTTACAATAGCCAACAGTCATAAACCATCAACATGAGAGAGCCAATGGCTCATACACAACTTTATACAACAAAGGCAACTAAGGGATTAACAGAGGCACTGGTACCCTTTCCCCATAAGACACAATATTGCTGCTTTAATTGTATAGTACAAAGCGATAATGGAAAAACTTAAAAACAACTTTCACAACACTAAGAAGCCTCTTTGGAGGATGAGGACTGCAACAAAGATCACAACCGAAGCCATGGACCCTATTGCAATGCCTATGATAGTTTTGATCTTCTTAGTTGATTGATGATCATCCGGCTGGAAAACATGAATATGGAAGAGTGGGAAAATAAGCAGGATGCCACCAAAAATGAAAGAAGCGAGCATTGACACTAAGCAAACTGCTAAGAGGACCTTGTCACATATGCTTGTGGTTTCACCATTATTGACACTAGTAAAAATGGCAATGACACCAGCCACTGAAATCCCAGATGCCCAAATCCCAATCTTTGATCCAAACTTCAAAACGGCAGCATGAACACTACTGCCAAATTCAGGTAGTGCTACTGATGGAGGAGGCTGAACATTTTGTCTGGATGGTATTTGGACAATACTTTGTTGTGCTTGCCCCTGACATTAACGAAATGCACAAATTGAATTGGATAAGGAACATGTTGTATATGAACTGTAAGCATTTAATAGGACGAATCAGGCCATATAATTTATATATATAATTAGAGTAATGCTTTTATGATGTTGAGAAATCAACGTCAAAAAGCTACTTCTTCATCTCAAAACCGTTGATGAGTGGGGCCCATTTTTATGGGTCCCACTCATCAACGGTTTTAAAATGGTCAAATAGTTTTTTGACGTTGATTTTTCAACATCACTAAAGTATTTTTCTTATAATTATAATGTATGATTATAACACGGAGAAAGTCAACGTGAGCCCGAGTTTAGGTGTGGTGGTGTGGCATTATGAGCCCAAGAATCAAAAGTCATCAGATTTGTGTTCACAAAGGGGGGGTGGCCAGGTGATTCAAGCCCGCTTATACCCCTAAGTAACATACACTAAGTAACATACATCAAGTAACATACATTGTTAGATCTAATACCCAATGGCCTGCAATGTACATGCTCACATTGATGTACATAAGCCCAAACTCATTTTATAATGTGCGTCACACTCAAATTTAAAAAGTTTCTTAATAAAATAATTTTAAAAGTACATATATGATGAGGGCTAATGCCTTTGACCTATAGTCTAAGAAAGTTTCCTTGGATGTTGAATAGGTCTACTTTGTGGGCGTACATGATAAAAAAGTGAGTGTGGAACAAGGTGACAAAGAGGGTCTGAGTGCACTGTGGTTCAATTTTGGCGACTGGGACATGGTCATTAAGGCAGGTTAAATTTTCAACCTCATTCTAATTGCCAAAATATATTTGAAGTCCAATGGATGGTCCTACACTTTAAAACAACAAGCCCAAGTTTAGTAGACAGCGATCATTAGGTGAACTTGAAATCCTAACTGATATGTCCTTTCCACGGTTCAAACTTTGACAATGCAAAAATTTAACTGTTGATTTATGATCAGATTATGTGATCAAAGAGCCATATATCTAAATGGGCTAATAATTTGTGGACCACCATGGTGGCCTGCAAATTTCGGGTAATTCTAAGATGTGATATTAACCAATTAACCTCTTAAAAAATTGCTTAAAGTTCTTATAACCTTAGGTTCATGATTTTTAAAAGGAAATGATAATGCTACACGGAACCTATACAACAACCGCACGAGGGGGCAGGTTTTTGTTGGACAATGAAAAAGTGGGCCATGTGGGCCCACTTTCACTATCCAGAATAAAAATGCTATGTCATGTGTGTATTTTGAGAATAGCCAAGGATGTAAGTGTAGATTTTGAAGTATAAGGGGGTTAAAAAAGATAGTACTAAATGAGTTAAGTATTATTCTTCTTTAAAAAGAGAACGATGTAAGTGTAGATTTTGAAAAGTAAAAACTTTATCTCTGTTTTTTAACAAAGATAACGGGGTGTAAAGGCAGATTTTGAAAGGCAGAAAGGTCTCTTTCTAGTTTTGAGAAATGTCAAGGGAGTGTAAGGGTAGATTTTGAATGGTAAAGAGGTCTATGCCTAATTTTAACAAAGGTCGAGAGGTGCAAGTCTAGTTTTGAAAAGGTAAGGAGATTTATGTTTAGTTTTGCCAAAAATCAATAATTATGAATTTAATTTTTGAAAGATGAAGTGGTTTGTGCCTAATTTGACAAAGACGATGAAGTGTAAGTGCAATTTACCCTAATTTATAAGGGGCAGAGAAATTCTTCATGTTGTAGATTTTAAAATAAAAAATATCTAAACATCATTGTATTTTAAGTAAATTAAAGTTTATTTATTAAATTAATAATTCATGGATATATATATATATATATATATATATATATATATATATATATATATATATATATATATATATATATAAAGAAAATAAAATAAAATATCTGTTGGATACTAGCCTGGACTTGTCGTTGCATCACCCTCGCTTCGGCACCACTGTCGCCTTCTTGCAAGCCGGCCTCAAGGTCAAGACCAACCTCATGCCTCTCTCGGTTTTCCTGCATGCCCAAGTGAAATTGCATTTCAAGCTCAATTATGTTCAAATTTACTCTATCTAACGGCGTTAGATGCCTAATATTAATTCATTTTTTACCCTCCGCATCATGCTGTGTATAATCTATGAACCGAGCGGCAGAGATGCAAGAACAGTCAGCATCTTTTATAGATGGCAGACGTTTGGCGGCCAAATGAAGTTCAAAATGTATTGTATAAGAAGCTTGGGATATGAATTTGCTAATCAAATCAAAACAAGGCTAAATGAGCAGTCAGCTACAACTGACAGAAGTAATAGCAGAGGAATCGGCATTTACATCGGAAGATAATAAGGAGTTTTTGCTCCAGATACAAAAAGAGAAGCATGAGGTAGAATTGTCAAAAAAGGTGAAGACTGAACAAAATGGCATTCATTCTAGCCTCCGTGCTGGCATGAAGTTAACAGAGGCTCAGAAACAGTGGAGATAAATGAAGGGAGCAGAAAAAGAATAAGAAAGCTCTGAGATTCCTCCAGCAAAATGAAAACAGAAGCTGCACTATTTGGCTACTTCTGTGGAACTGACATAGTCTCAGAAACACTCTACAGTTGAATGAAGGGCCCAAAGAAGGATAGGTCCCTGAAACTCCTCTACTAAACAATGAAAACGAAAAACTAAACAAAATAAAAGATGAATGAGTTTACTCACCACCATAGTAGTTGATCTTTGCTAAAAGGCGGAGAAGAAGTGGCACCCGCAACTGGGAAACAGAGGAAGCTCCTCTGTTACAGCTGAGCAGTGGGAAGAAATGGAGCCAGACGAAGTGTGAGAATGATGGGGAGACAGGACAGGCGACGAGGTGCAAATTTATAGTCGATTGAAAGCCCTTGATATGTATTGCGTGCGTGTATGTGTGTCGAGAAGACTTTCGAGGGGAACACATCGGCAAGATGATGGAAGTCGTGAGTCGGCCTGGCCGACTGGACTTCTTCGGTTGCGAACTTTGCATGAAAGGGACATCCATCTCATGCTTCAGTACTTAAGACCACTCCTTGGATTTGCAAAGAGCAGGGCCTTGTTCTGCAAATTTGTTCCTCTTTGAAAACTTTGCATTACAGGACAACTCCTCCGACTGCAAAGGGCAGGCCTTGTTTTGCAAATTTGGGGATCGGTCGGTTTCCGACGTTTTTTTTTTGTTTGAGCTTCCGCCACACCCTGCATTGACTTTCCTTTGGCGACGGTTCCACGAAAGTTCTTCGCCTTCAGTCTGTATAGCCATTAAGCCGGTAGACTTGTACCATCACTGCCATGGAAGAATTTGTTATGCTCCATAATAGTACGAGTTTAGCATAAGGAATGTATGGCAGTGCATCCAGAAAATTGACGGTATATACGCTAAGGCGTGTTAGTATTAAATTTCAAATATCAATGGCTCTTATATATTTTTTTATGTTTTGGGCTCATTGTCAGAAAATACTTCCCAATACTATTATGAAAAGCTGCTTAAATAAGTAAAATGTAAGAAAAGGGGCTGGCTCAGAAAATAGACAAGCTCGGTCAAGCATGTTGGGCTCGACAGCCAAAGCCCATTTTGTAACTGGGTTTGAGCCCTTATGGGGCTTCAAGTGTTTTGTTGGGATATTGCAATGTTTCTTTTAGGCTTTAATTGTATTTTGGAATGTTTTATTAGGCCTGTTTAGATTTAGGCTTCAAGTGTTTTGGCCTGTGTAGCCTCCTCGCGCGGAATTGTATGAGCTCAAGCTATGTGACCCATTAGATTTAGATTTGACGGTTCACATTACTTAGGGCTTAAATGCCCTACATGGACCCTCTAATTTCACACGTAACCTCAAGCTCACCTAAACTTTTTCCTTCAACTATTTCCTACGATTCATTGATTCCTCTTGGATGATTTATTATGGTCATTCCCCCACATAAGGCGAATCCCCCCTCAATTCAAGACACTACTGGATCTTACAAAAGACTATATGTTTGAGTTAATTCAACAAATATGGGTTCTTGTTAGTAAAAAAATAGGTGAATATATTCATTTGTCAAAAAAAAATTCATACACTAAAAGCGAAGAGGACTTATTTTAGAGTTTATACATGAAACATACGAAATTTAGAGTTTGCACAGGAAATGAATGAAGCTTTTAGAGACGGAAGAGACTATACATACAACATAAGGATTGTTTAAATAGGACAGAAGGACATGGGTGTCTAGCAGGAGATAAATGAAAATGTTATGTGTTCCTCCATGCCCCACTTCAAGAAACAAGAGCCCTCACGAGATGAACACTGCAGATTTTAGCACCTTACACGAAGTGATCTTTTTTGGGTTTTGAAAGCTAGTAGCCTTAACATATTTTTTAGTTGAAGTCTGCTATGTGGCTAACAAATAAAAATTCATAGGTTATGTGATTTAAATTTATGATTAAAAGATGTTTTAATTATAATTTTTATACTCCTTATACATCCTAAATTTATAGCTTCATTTAATTTTTTTTAAAATAAATTAATTTTAGTTTATTTTAAAAATCATAGGTAACAATTATTTTGGAATAGAGGGACTATTTAAGAAAAAATTAGCTAGAAGTAACCTTTGGAAAGAAAGTTTCCATCTAAAAACCTCTACAAAGGAACTTTTCTCTATCGCACATGGGAAAAACATAAGCCAAGATAATACACAAGGAAAAAAAGAGTATAACATGAGCAGATAGAGAAAAATTACGTTGTATCTTGGGAGTGAATTGCTCAAGGACCATGTCCATACTATTACTATCCTTGAATCTTTGCAATCGTCTAGCTCTAATTTTGAATTAGGCATTATTATCAAGATGAGGCTCTACATACTATATCTAGGGGTGTTAACGAGCTGAGTTGAGTATTGAGATCACTAGGCTTGAGCTTGAATTGTTCAAGCTTGGCTTGAAGTTTGAACAACCTCAAAAGTTCTAATGCAAACTCGGCTTAAATTAAAATTTTGAAGCTTGAACTCGAACTTTAATATGTGAATCATGAGCCCAAGCTCAAATTCTGCTTGACCTAGGCTCGAACCAAAATAAAAAAATTAAAAATATATCTAAAGTATATCACATAATAAAATATTTTTGGTGTTAAATAAAAATAAATACCATTTAACAAGTATTACTATAGCCTTGATCAATTGATTATAGTTAGTAGTTGAGAAAAAAAAAGTATAACAAATATGTTTTAGTTATATATACTCCAAAAAAGTAGTACTCCCTCTGTTCTAAATTAATTTCTCTAATAGAAAAATATAATTTTCTATATTAATTTATCCATTTGGCTAATTTAAGCCATTAGATAGGGTCACAAAAGCTTCTCACATAAACTATTTTTTTCTTTGCTCAAGCTCCTCCCATTGCAGATTTCTCACTCACATTAAGGAAATGGGACCAGAGACCCTTGAAGATGGCTCGGAGCTTGAAGGTCGCAGAGCTTCATTGTTCGGCATTTTTTAGCTTGCTCTTCCTGTTGCTGGCGACCTCTAGGGCTTCAAGCACCAATTGATTCAGGGGCATTTCGACTTAGGGAAGAATCCCGGCCTGGGTACCGAGTTCAGCTACTCCTATCTGCACATCGGATTTGGGTGCCTACTGGGTTTGTGGAGGAGGAGAGCTGGCAGCCACCATCGCCATGTATATGGCTTGATGGAAAATGCAGGACTTCTCTCCGCCATTCGCAGCCGCATAATAGAGCCCCGTCGGGTGTTCGGGATGTTTGATTGCAATGGGGACGGGAGGATTAGGGCTGGTCCTCGGCCAAATAGTCGGCGGACAAGGCTTGTCCATGTCCCTGTCCGCTAATAATTTGTCCATCGGCATTTTGTCCACGAACAAAGCTTCTTTTTCAGCGGACATGGCCATTGTCCATGGACATAACCTCTTAGGCAATTAGATGAGGGTTAAAGTGGTTGGAGAGAATGAAAGCGGTGATAACGACTTTAACTAAGTAGGGCAGCTCGGGTTAGGATCTCTAGATTAAGTAATTTTGCATATAATAATAATTTTTAAACTTATATATGTCATCTTCTTTATTTGTAGTATTACTATTAGATAAATTAGTTTATTTTGAAAAGCCAAATAGAGCTATTAATGTGGGATAAAAGAAACATTTAATAACTAGCTTTAAAGAAGAACTCAAATATAACATTAACATGATTGTATTTAAATTATTAAAGATTTAAGTATAAGAAAATAATGTTTAAGAATAATTAGAGGAGAAATAAAAATTGTCCTTCGTATAAGAATGCACATTGTATTTTAAAGTTAACCGGACTTCGGACAAACGGCCGAACAAGGTCTTTGTCCATGGCCATGTCCAAAAATTGGCGGACAAAAGAATTCGGCCGGACACGGCCACAGACGCCTCGGACATGGCCCGGACGTCAGACGATGGACGTCCATGACCAGCCCTAGGGAGGATCATGAGGTGGGAGTTGAGGGACTCGCTGGGGTGCTTGGGCATGTTTATATCGGAGAAGGAACTGGAGGGGGTGATTGAGAAGATCGATGTGGACGGGGACGGGTGCGTGGACGTGGACATGGGTGAGTTCAGGGAGTTATATTGGGAGCTGATTGTGGAGAGGGAGGGGGCAGCTGCGGAGGAGAAGGTGAGGGAGGCGTTCGAGGTGTTCAATGCTGACGGTGATGAGTACATCACGGTGGAGGAGCTGCAAGTGGTGTTGGCATCACTAGGGCTGAAGCAAGGGTGGACGGTGGAGGAGTGCTAGAGGATGATCAGGAAGGTGGATCCAGATCAAGGTATGCGGGTGGATGTTCTTCCCCTGCATGAGCTCTTGTTGTCAATGTTGGGGACCTTCTCCAAGTAAGCTTTCATAGGCACCATGTATAGAGTACATATTCCTACAATGCAGCCTTTTTAATGTCTTGGAGGACTAGGTAACTTTATCTATTTAGATCAAAGAACTTCAATTATTCCAATTTATGGGTTTTGTGTTTTGCAACTTACTATTTAAGTCTGACATATTTCTTTGTCATATCTGAGTGTGGATGTTTTGTTCATCTGGTAATGCCTAAAATGGTGTTATTGTGATTGATTTACCTTTAGTTTTTGGATAGTTGTTCCACAAACTCTCCAATAATTGAACTGTTGTTATTGTGATTGATTTACCTTAAGAGAATTGAAGTTAAAAAGGTGCGACGACTGTGTTTATTGAAGTGTCTATTGGATATGCTATTTGTTTACTTGCATTTATTTCATTTTCTGTGCATGTGGTACTTAGCATTTGCATGTTTTTTGTGTTCATGAAGAAAGCCTGTATCATTTCTGAGATATTTATTATTTATATCTACTCATTGGTACAATATTTCTGAAAGAGAAATGCTTTGCTTCTTTAGTTATTAGGGGATCACATCTTGTTAGTATCTGTGTTCTTTGCCCCTTTAGTTATTGGGGGATCACATCTTGTTTGTATCTGTGTTATGTACTAGAATTTATGAATATTATCTGCTAAAAGCATTGAAGTAATACAATATTTATCTTTTATGAATATCAACTGCTAAAAGCATTGAAGTTGTGCGATTTTTATCTCATTCATATGTTCAATAGTTTACACCACTTTTCCTCGATTTTAATGAGAATCAAATAATCATCTTAGATAATAGGTTGCAATGATGTCTAATTGTTCATTCAATGGAGAGCACCCTTTTCCGCTTTTTTCATTTTTTCCATGTCAAAAGTAAAGCTTTATTGTGGGAAATGAAATAATTTTTACTTTTTACCTTATGAAAGCTCTCATTGTATATCCTTCAACTCTTTTTAAATTAAAAGTGGAAGACTTGGGATTTCTAAAATGAAAAAATTCTTGGGTAATTTTGAAGTCTTGATTGGTGTGAATACAGCTTTGATCTTGTTGCACATTAGCCAATTTCCTAAATAATAATAGACAAATTGATTGCATTATTTTAAACATTGTGCACAACTTTTATGCCTGGGGTTATTTCCTGCAGAAAAGTAAATTATAGAAGCTACCAAAAGTCTCCTCATTCTATTGCATCCTCTCATGGGAAATTCTTGAGATATGAAATCAGAACAAAGAAAAAAACTCATACCAGAAGCTTTTGATCGAGTGGTACTTCCAGTCAAGATGCTTGCATATGCTGACAATTTATTTATTTCCTACCAAGGTCTCCTGTTGCATTACAAACTCATCATGCCTGAATCAAAATTTTCTCGTTCACTAGCCTCCATTTCTTGTCCAAAGGATTATCCTACCAAGATTATCATGCAGCATCTAAAAGTTTCATCCTAAACTCATCAATGTTATTTCATGAGGAGCTTCAATAACAATATGCAATCATCTCCCTCTTTGTATGCACCTTTATTGTCTACTCCTACAACTTTAGTAAATAATTCTTTTTCTGATGAGATCTTGCTTCAAGTGAGGTTGATGTTGGTACAGATCCAATTTTGTCAATTGCTAGGGGAACTAAAATCTGCCAGTTTTAGTGGTTGCTGAGGCTGAGGATGCATTTGTCTCTCTAAAATCTTCCCAAGCCATGGCTTCAAAACTAACAAATTTTGTAAGTACTAATTTGTGAAGATTTGTAGTGATCATTTTCTAGTAGCAGGAAAATGCATCCCATTATTTTTTTTATGGTCTAGACTTTTGTGTATGTCATATCCTTTTTAATGGATTAATCTTAAGTCTCTTATTTGTTTACCACATGCAACGACTAGTTGCAATCTCTAAATGTGGTCACCTTCCACATGAGGAGTTTCCAAAGATCTTACATGCAACTATGTCACCTTTCTTTACTGGATTGCGAAGTTCATGGACAACACTTGCAAAGCTTCTAATTTACCTTTTTTATTGTCTTCTTTTTGTCATCAAGTCCATTTCTGGTTATTCTCTCCCATATTTTTCAATGGGAGGAGCAGTGCACACATGCATGTGTTTGTGTGTGTACATTGTGGAGGAGGGGGTGAGAAGTGAAGTGTAACATCCCTAAATTTTCTTCAATTTTTGGTAATTTTCTATAAATTTTTTGCTATTTTTTTTGCTCGTATTTTCGATAGAGAAATGTGACACTTCATCATTTCCGTTTGCGTAATTGACCTCAATATTTCTAACCATAGAGTCAGGAGTGGTACTTAGTCGTAGTCATGGGCTTGGACTCGCCACAGAAACTCTCGGCACAAAAATGGGAGAGAAAGTGATATGAACGAGATAGAAACAAAAAGACAGGAAGAGAAAATAAAGAAAAAAATAGAAAATAGGCTCCGTCTGCCGACCTCGTGCCTAGAGAGAGAGAAGCGGCCCGGGGAAAGAGAAGGCTCCATCCTCCATCACCGGGCTGCATTGAGAAAGGTGGCCCGGAGTAGGGAAGGCTCTACCTTCCACCGAAGGGCCACGAAGTGTGAGGAATATCCCCGAGTAGGGGAGGCTATCTGTCGCCTGCAAGTTCAGAAAGTGAGAAGCGTCTCCAAGAAAGTGGAGGGTTTTGTTCATCGTCTTCTGGCGCAAGGTGAGAAACGTGAGAAAGCTGGAGGAGGCTTCGTCCGCTGTCTCTGGATCCGAAGGGGAGGACGCCTAGAAGGAATGAGCAACCCCTTATGCCGCTACCTTACGGGACATCAAGGGAGTAAGTATTTTTGACCTCTTATTTTAATTATAGAACTGCATATGCCAATTAGGAGGTGTGTTATGCTATGATCCATTGTGGTCTGTTATGTTATGCTTTGATCCATTAGGTTTTAATATGAATGGATATAATATGTGCTTGGTCTCGCTCTAGGGTAGAGCGAGACATGTGGTGTGTTGGGTCTCACTCTAGGGTAGAGCGAGACGTGTGAATGTGATTGGATCTACTCTGGAGTAGAGCAAGACTTGTGTTGGTGTTCTTGTGGTGCTCGACTTTGTGATAGAGCGAGACATGTGTTTTTGGTGATTTATTGGCTCCCGTATTACTCCGATTAAAAATTCAGATATATGTATTTTGACGTATGAGTTTTCGTACTACCTAATGTATGTAATAGCCGATAGGCAGAACTATATACAGATCAAATCGTAACAGAGTAACATCGTAGATGCTATTCGATACATACGTAGGCAACCAACGGCAAGGCAACATTGACCCGATCTGAGTTAGGTATAAAAAAATAGGTTTGTTCTGGCCTATGCGCAACGGAACGCTAAAGTTTCATAGCATATAGAGGAACGCGAAGACTCTCGTACTCAGAGTCCGCTTCTCCTAGTTTAGTTTTATTTTTAATCATTTTCGGGATAACCTGGAGTGCGGGTCATCCCCCATGAACCCCCAGCTTGGATCGGTTTCCGGGTCAGGGTGTTACATGTAACTACAAGCAACGCCTGATAGAAACTAGATAATCTCTTTGCCTTCTTCTAGAGTCTCTAAGTTAAGACTGGCGACAATTCTAGGAGTAGTCAACTCAATACTGTCATGTTAATCACTGCTCAAAGGAGAAAAAACATCATTTTTTCTAGATTAATGTGCATATGTAATGCGTTGTTTGATGTAATTGAAGCAAAATAGGAAATAAATCATCTAAAGAAATAGATGATTAGAAGTTTTTACACCAAAAAACAAATGTCATGTCCCTAAATTTAATTTCACCTCAAATCATATATTTAGAAACAAGATTGGAGATTGCCAAAATAGAAACAAGAGAGATGCTTTGTCTCAATGAAACCTTACTAATAGCTATAAAATAGAATTAAAATGTGGTAAATTGACACATAGATGAAGACAGAGGCTATGCCTCAACGGAAGACATTGTATGAGGCTTCCCTTTGATATACCAACAAATGCGAGAGTAATTTACACAGTAGTTGATCACTTGATTGGAGCTTTAGAAGTTCAAAAAATGTGAGAGTAAAAATGATTCTACCAAAAAAAAAAAAAGAGGTCTTCTATTCTCTAGAATGCGATCCGCAAAAAAGGAACACAAAATAATACATGACAACAGAATTAAATAAAATCTTGAACTTCCAAAGTTATGCCAAGTCTATCAGAATAGCAAAAACGTAAAACAAAAAATTATACAGAGATTTTACTCAAGTAAAATTTAGGTTTCGTTTCATTTGTTACCTCTTTGGTGGCAAAAGTTGGAGTAGAAGATAGCAGCAGGGCTAAGTCCCTGCAAGCAATTAGAATCTAAATACAAACTCGTGTCTAAGACATATGGTGGTTAACTTTTTCTGAAGTGAATATTTGAATATATTCAAATGGGTACTTCTGTATCTAGCCCGCAAACTTTTTAGGCTAATTGGAATCCCAATCAAGGAGAGATAAGAGGAAGTCCGGAGGGTGAAAGCAAAGGAGAGTAGTCTAGAGTAGCCACAGTAACCTAGAGAACCTTTGAGGATCAACAAGTGAGAGAGAACCAGAGGCTTTGCTCCGGTATTAGGTGACCAGAGATGATAGGTGAAGGGAGCGGTAAAGGGGAGGTTGTCGGGGTCGACGGGGGCTTGCAGTGAGGAGGCTTCCAGTGAGGAAGCCTCTTACTACGTATGCATCCTCTATAGTCGACCATCATCGGAGTTGGAGGAGAAAACCCAAATCGCCTCGTCTCATAGGTATCTAACAGTACAAAGTTTTATCACTGTTAGTTACGTAGGTCCCACCATCCCGATAAAAATGACTAAAATAAGAAATGGAGCTATTAATATAGGACGGAGGGAGTATAATCATTTTCCTAGCTTTAAATATGTATAAATAAAAAAAAAACAATTAAAGACCTATTATGACCCGCCCAAGGGCCGAGTCCACCTTCAAAGTTTAATTAAATTAAGATTTAATTATTATTAAAAGATATTCTAGAGTGATTAAGATGTTATTCTTATTAAGCATAGGATAATGTTAAAAGTCTATTCAAATTAAGAGTTTTATTACCATTAAGATTAGGAGACTTAATTACTTATAAATATGTAGGGGTTATAACCTATTTGATTAATTTAGAAATTAGAATCAAGTTAGTTTAATTTAATATTTAATTTATATTTATATTTTTAATTTAGCTTGTGTAGACATCAGCCTATCAAGACCCTTGATATGCCTCTAAGAGTACATGCACAAAAGGAAATTATAAACTAAGGTAAGTAGAACAAAGATGATAATATCTAATTGAGTATGAATGTTTTAGAATAAAGGCCAGAGTTGATGAATAGCTAATTGGGCCACAATGAATGTATAGCCAATTGTGTTCTTTTTTATAAATATTATTTTTGGGTTAAGACTTGCAAATTATAACTTTATGTTATTTTTTCGGTCTTTAATTTTTATTTTAAAATTGACCCATTAGAGTTGGGTTCGGCACTTGATTCAAGCCAATTTGATCTCGAGTCCAACTGAACCGAGGCATACTTAACCAAGCCGAGCCAGACCTATCCTGGTTGACGAGCAGGTTCCACTTAGTCAACACCCCTACCAATATCAAACAAAACTCTCAATCACAACTGCAAACGACGACGGCATGTAATGGAAAGGGTCCTCCCCGGAGGTGGCCGAGCTCATAGCTGTCTGCTGGCTGCACATCATCGCGGAATTTGAGACCAGTTTGCTCTCGTACAAGACTTTCTATGCCGCATATCTTGTCTCGCGGATTCATAGTATGGACTCACACTGGTCCCTCCCACCGTGTCTGTGACTCTGGACCTACACTTGTTCTATCAGGGCCTTTCTAGATGTGGATCTCGGAGGTCTCAACGTCCTCGTCTTCACGGTTCATTTCACGAACCAAACAACGAAGAGAGAGAGACTGCCGACCAGAGACGCCGGAGAAGTTAAAATACATTCTGAAAAGTTCACTCTATAGGAGATATTTCTCCAAGAGGAATGAGAAGTCGGAGATGAAGAGGGCAGAGGTCATCTTAGCGGACCTAAGAAAGGAAAATGAAGACACCCACATAGATGACATTGTCCGGCTGCTCAACCTCCACATATTCTACATAGTACTATTTCCCCGGAGCAACAATGTAGTGGGAAGGGATTTGTGTTGGTATCTCGATGACCTTTCCTCTCTCAATGATTACATTTGGGTAGAAGATATACATGAATTCCGACAAGACTCCATCATGGATTGTCATCTCACCCTATAACAATTGTAGCTTTTAAGTTAATTTTTTTAAAATTTTATATGATAAAAATTTAATTTATTAGTATATCTTTAAGAGATAAGCATAACGAGCTCAATAAGTTATGACCTTGAGAAGTGTGCTATAATGGGTAGGCCTACTTAAATAGTGTAAGATAATATAACCATAAGGGGTCTAGTTTCCTAGAGCCTGTTGATATGAGCTCAACAGTATTAATAACGCGTGAATTCAAGTTCAAGGTAGAAAGATACTGATGTTTACATATAAGTATATAAAAAAATGACGCACATCAGGCCTGCACATTGTGTGATGCATACATGCTATCGCATGTTATACATGGCGATGCAACATATAATAGCGGCACTGCCCCAAATAGTGGGGAAGGGCAGTTTTCTGATTTCAAACCCTTTCCCTACGTTTCTTCTTGTTTTGCTCATTTTAGTGTCATTTTATGTCCGATTTTAGCCATTGAAGAAGTGTTTTCATGTAATTCGAGCATACTCTACGCGATGGAGGGGTTATTTTAATGAGTTGAAGAGTCTATAAGGGTAAAAATTATTATCTACTTGAGGAGAGTTCTACTCATCGTATTCGAGCTTGTACAAAGAATTAAGTAGGAGTTTTTATCCTTCTATAAGGCATAAATGCTTACATAGGGTATGTTATTCAAAGTAAGATATATGACTTTATTATATAAGTGTTGAAATTCAATGATTGCCTCATATATTAGTTTTATCAAATGATTTTCTTTTGAATTAAGTTATGAATTATACATTGTAAGTCATGTGATATAGAGAAAATCTAACTTCTCCTTTATCTTAATTATAAATAAGTACGGTATGTTTGAAATGTGGTTTTAGAAAACTACTTCCTTATCAAAATGATGGTTTTAAAATATTTTTAAAAGTGCCTACAAGCATGTCGATTGAGTTAGTGAGATGAGATAAATGAAGGTAATTGTCTCGTTGGAATGAGCGATTAACCCTATTTTTATGGTTATTATCAATAAAGCGACCATGACTTGTAAAGGCGAGGCTAAGATTTTTGAAAAGTTAAACAAAGGGACAGGATCTTTGAAAAAGAAAACTTCCCTTATGAGTCAGGGAATTTAAAACTAACTTGTTGTCCGGAAATTGGTAGGCGTACCAACAAAGCTCCATGAATAGCAAAATTCACAGCGATAATCCAAAGGGAAATTGTATGCATAGTACATATATTAGCCTGGTTAGCCCCCAACGAAGGGCGAAAATCCTAGTTAGCCCCTAACAAATTGCAGGAAGCTTTAAGAAGGCTATGTGCGCTAGGGTAGACAGTATAATGAGAAGACTCTCTACTCTCTTAATCTCGGGGCCCCATGAGCACGGGTGACTCTTCTCTCCACAAACACAAAATGATTTATAGATCATCCATGGAGGAGTAAGAGGTGGTTACTTTGTACCTATAATAGACTCTTTAGGATAGAGTAGGTATCTAGGACATTAGTAGTAAGTCATGAGAACTTGCAAACCTTAATAGCATCTTCAATGTTTCCTAGGGAGAAGCTCTAGATGAGTTTTTGGGTGAGAGACACACCCTAGCATTCAAAAAATATTATCTGTTTGTTTTAAAGGATTCCCCTCAAGAGGCTTATTATTAATGGGCCATTTGTTGAAAAAAGAAGAAAAATGGGTGTTTGCCAATCGCGATAGATGAGAAGTTAAACGACTTTCCACCATTTTTTTAGGCTTGCAAGAAACTGAAAGCCAAAGATCTCCATGATGGGATGTTTTGGCATTCATTCTAAACTCTAAAGAAAAATTACTTTTGAGTTGAAGTGGTTACCAAACGACTTTTAATTTTTTGTAAAAAAAATAATTTTCTTACTCTACTTTTTTAATACTAAAACCTTACTCTTTTAATTAAAATGAGAAAATTGAAAAATAGATCCCCTCATTGAATAAATGAGCAGAGTAAGGTTTTAACGTAAAGAAAATAGAATAGGAATACCAACAGATACAAAGTCTCTCGCTTCCTCTTTTAGCCAACTTACCCCTATTAACACTATAGGTGGATATTTACCGAGGTAGGCTGGCTAAAACATGGTGTGGCAGACTCCTCATCCAACACCAACTTTCGTAAAAAAAATTGTCTACATTATACGCCCTCCATGGCCAAGCACTTCAGGCTCTCACACGTACATAAAAACTTCCAAAAATCTAATGGTTGATATCGCAAGAATGTTTTGAAAGAAATGCAACAGAGCAGGCCTAGGAATGAGGAGAGAGGATTTGGGAATAAAAACCAAGCTAAAATCAGATGTGTGAGTCGTACGCACCAGAAAAGGAGCTGAGAATTGTAACCAGCAGTGGAGATCAAGATGTGGCAATTACAGTTGTAACAAAGGGAACAAAGAGGAGATGAGGAAGGGAATGAGGTCACATTTATAGCCGCCACGACAACTTGTCGTCAATCACCATCAAACTTCATCCACTCGGTATAACATCTTTTCGGGTCGAAGCTTCCATTCACGTTATCCAGTCCACTTCTTAGTTTATTTAGCCAATCCAAGAAAAAAATCATTGTTTTCATAGAACTGAATCTGTCAGAAAGCAAGTGCCTAGGTCGATGGAAACATTTTCTAATGCACCCTATTTATAGTAAGCTTAGCCTAAAAAACGCATAGGATCCGTTTATTTAAAAAATTGGGGGGCGGGGGGGGCGGTGGGGTTGGGGGTATATATGTTAGTACATGTTATGTGTGGGCCAAAAAAATATACCGTGTATGCACTATTAATTTTAAATATCAACGACTCTTATATATTTTTTATACTAAAACTCACTCTAAGTAAAGAACATAAAAAATACTTACCTAATGGCATGCTTTAGCGAGTCGCATCCGACCTTAATGGCTAATCTTCGTTCTAAACGCAAGCTGACTTTCCTAACATAAGCCACATTGTTGTGGTTTGACATAGGATTTCATGTTGAACTTACATTTCTGAAGCTAGCTTTAAAAAGGACGGAGGAAAGTAGACTGGCAAAGATAATTTTACATTCATTACATATGCCCATTTAGTAATTTGTTACTCCTAAACTACTCACACTGGAAGACGTGTTACCTTGCCATTGGTTGATAAGGGAGAAAACACATCTGACGGATTTGAGTCTTTTTAATTAGATTTTGAAGTCTTAAAACAACCTGGCTTTTACAGAAGTGAATTTGGTGGGCTGTAGGAATATGTAGGAACTATATATATCAAGGAAGGCTTGTAATGATAAAAAACTGTGGAGAACAGGAAGAGATCAAGGTTTTTTCCTGTCCGCTGTATACCCTTCCCGCCCCCGGCTGTATTATCATTAAAAATAAATAAATATGTAGATCCTTCATCACTCTGCATGCGCAGATTTCATTGTCCTAAATTTTTGTTGTACTCCCAATTTTTTTTTGTTGGTAGAGGTTCCATAACAATACAGTTAGCCAAATTTTTTTTATTGATAAATCATGTAACCTCTTAGGGCACCGTATCATGCCCCCTAATTTCTTCGGCTATGTACAAGATTCGCCCATAATATAGACTATGTAAATCAAAATATAATCTCAAGTGAGTGGCCAACAAAGTAGTATTCAAGCTCATTACCTCCACTTCTTGAAGCGTGTCCCAACTATTTTACCAACACCCAACGGGTTGGAACTAGCAAATGTTGGACTATGGTATAGGCTCGAGCCCATGTGGTTCGCCTTGTTTCTAGTTAGGGTGAGCCAATACTCATCGTTGGGTCGAATGACACTAAGGGCAGTCGTGTTGATCCCACAAGAACTACTTAGACACATATTCATTATGGGACCTACATTCAATTATCATACACGTACACTAGGCATGGGCTAATGTATGCATATTTACATTGTGGGGCCCCAAACTTGAACATGTATTAGTGGTTGGACCTGCATAGTTAGCCAACGATCGACCCCGCCTTGGACATAGTCACGTGCAAGGGTTTAGGCCTCCGTGGGCTTAGTGTTGTTGAGCCCATAACAATTTTAATTGACCATCAAAGAGTCCATGTAGAATTAGGAGTACGCCCATGTATTAGAGCCCACTTAAGAAATGAGGTATAAAAGGGCTGAGATTATGAAGAGCCCTAATTTAATCTATAGCATTTGGGAATTTTCAGGTTTTTTTCTGAATTGTTTGGTATTTTTTAATATTTTTTTAGATTATTTGATGAAAAAATAATATAATTAAAGTTTTTATTAAATAGGGATATTAAATTAGGTACGAGCACCTAGTGGGGACCACTTAGGGGTGACTTGGCATGGGGGTAGATGCTAATTACTTACCACATTCTACTTAAACTAGAATAAGGTTTTCCTTCTTCTTTCTCTATTTAAACCCCTCCTTAAGCAAAACTAACCCCATTTCCTTCTTAAGCCCTTGAGAGAAACCATTAAAGCTTAGAGCTTTAAAGTTCTAGAGGAAAAAGGAGTCCATCGTCAAAAAAAGAGGCGTGGGGGAGGAGTGTGCGCAAATACACCGTTGAGAAGAGGTAGGATCCATTTTTTTCGTACTAGATGATAGAACATGCATGTGAGAGCACATAAACCATTTCTACGGGCAATTGAACAAAATCGACTAAGCCCAGGAAAGCCATGTTTGAGATGACTGATACCTAGGAACGATGTCCGGCAATTTATAAAGGAAACGGGTACTCTTCATTTCCTACTTTTTCCTTCTTGCCATTGGTGAAGCGGCTAATTGGAGGGGAGGGGCAGACAGTTTGTCAATTGCCTACAAATCTCTAATCCTCCAGTTCTGTTCTTCAGAGTGAACGGCATGTGCTCTACATACCGATTTTGAACGCGTAATATATATCTTGCAATTTAGTGGGAAGGAACCAGTAATCAGAACGGGGCCCAAATCATTTTGTCCTCCATATTTCATTTGTTATTCGTTGATCCCACCTCACAAGTGAATTGCATGAGCATGATCCGCAACTAGGGGCTCTGCTCTGCCTCTGTTCTACAACGTCCTGGCTGATATTTGCAAAATCCTGCCCAATTGGAGCATGTTTTTATTTTTCCGGGAGGAATACACTGTAACACTGGGGCAGTTTGTTAGCCAAAAAAACAAAAAATAATATGCAAGCTAAAGCATCTGGCAAGTTAAATACTTCGGCAAAAGCCACAAGTTATTACAGATCTACTTGTCGAAGGACGTAGCCACACAATTATGCTACTGACCGGCTACCTTGCTTTTACTCCCTCTGTTCCATATTATGTGGCTTATTTAACTTTTTTAAAAAAATATTCGTTGATGACGAAGCCTACAGAAAATAACAAAACCAGAATAAAGGATCCTATTATAAAGCTTGCCATAGTCTTTGTCTTATTGGCGAACTGATCGCAGAAGTTCGGACGGTACATAGCAGGTATACGCCTTACTATGAAGTACAATAGGGTCACACCAGAAAAAAAAAAAGGGCAATTAGTGACCCAAGGCAACATCCCAGGAGAACCTTGCCGACTAAGCTCATATTTTGTCCACCGTGTGAACAAACGAAGATGGCTACGATAGCAGTCAGTGAACACATAGTTGCACCAAGCCCGATCGCTGTTGTAATGTTCAAAACTTTAGTAAGAACATCCTTCAGTCCAGGCAGTGCTGCTTCCTGGCCCTGATAAAATTTACAAAAGTGTGTCGCAAATGTAATAACGTCAGTTCTTTTGGTGTATCATGACAACCAAATACAAATATAGAGTGAATCTTTATACAAATATTTATTGTCATAATTGTGTTTTAACAGAGATATGCTACACAAGCTTGCGGGCCGCTCATGGCCACATGGGCATTAGGGACCGGAGAAATGGCCGTGGCCACCTTAGGCCACATTACCCTTTTGTTTGGGAGCAGACTGGGCAATGAGTGTGTGTAGCATTGCTCAATGTACAATTATATTTTTTTAATAAACTAAATTTAGAAATGAATATCCTTGCTAGTATTTACCATACATTGTTAAGATGTTTTTTGGTATGTAAGGGGCATATGAATGCATTTTGACACAACCAGAAGAAATTCCTTTTAGGTGCGTGCAATGCCTAGGATAAATTGGAATATAATCCATGTGAGTAGCTAATAGACGTCTGCTTACTAAGGCATGGCACTCGCCATCCCACCAACGCCATGTTGGCCAGAGTTATCGAAATTCAAACTTGTAAAACTAACAAGGGTATTAATTTTGGGTAACGATGCTCACTGGGCCTTGTTGTTGTGTCGCCGTAATATCATCACCATTATGGTTTTCTCGCAATCCAGCCTCAAGGTCAGCAGCACCTTCCTGCCTCACTCCATCTTCCTGAATGGGAAAGTAGAATATGCTTATCAAGCTCCATTATTTTCACATATTAAAGTCACTAACTAATGGTGGATAGATGTCTCTCTAATTTGAATTTAAGTTACCCACCCCAGTCTCCACATTAACTTGTATTGCAACCATGAGCTGAATGCGAGATGCAAGTACAGCAAAGACACAAGTAAGAATCTGATAAGCCGAATAGAAAAAGTAGAGCAACTTCGTAGGGATGCGATTGATTTCCAGCATAAAAGACAAAAGTAGTTAAGCCATATTACATGAACATAAATAAAAAGAAGAGCCGCAAAACTAATTTCTGGGCCGAGGTAAATCTGGCCCAATTGCTGCCCTTGAGAGCAGACAGATGTTTTAAAAAAAGATTAAAATTATATAAGTTCAAATCATATTTTCCAACAAATCCAACAAGAGGAACAAAATGATCACAGGCATTGCAATAGGTGCGATAGGGTCCAGTGCTTTGGTTGTTGGCTTCGCTGCAGTCATCATTGTCCGAAGAGCTCATTAGTACTGTAGAAATAGTTTCTGATTTCTATTTGCTCACTTCGGCAGGAGCTTTATGCGTGTGATAAAAGTAATGAAAATGTGTGGAGGACGGGGACTAGTGTCTGAGGCATTGTTGTCTTTTTAATGTGTGTGTGCCTTTTTTCGCACTCCTTTGTTGCATGAAGTTGTTTGTGTAGGAGCGGATTGTTTTCGCACATTGTTCAATGATAATTAGTGACTCATGGCTAACTGTCAGATCACTACTCAATTGAGGAAGTGCTTCTGATGGATCAGGTTGTGTTTCTTGGCCCTGATAAAATTTACACAAGTGAGTCGCACATGTAATAAGGTCAGGTTTTTTTGTGTATCAAGACAGTTTCCAAATACAAATATAGAGCGAATCCTTATATATAAAAAAATTGTCATAAAAGTGTTTTAAAAGAGATATGTTGCACAGGCTCGCGGACTGGTCGTGGCCAAATGGGCATTAGGGACTGGAGAAATGGCCATGGGCACCTTAGGCCTCATTACCCAGTTGTTTAGGAGCGGGATGGGCAGTGAACGTGAGTAGCATTTCTTAATGTACAATTATATTTTTTTAATAAATTAAAATTAGAAATGAATATCTTTACTAGTATTTACCATGCATTATTGGGATTTTTTTTGGTTAATGAGGGGTGTTTGAATCCATAGGATACGACCAGAAGGGGTAAAGTAAATAGCCTATTAGAGCACCATCTTCCATCCCTAATCCTCCTTTCAGGCGCTTACAATGCCCACACACATCAGTTTTAGATAAATTGGGATATAATACATCTGGGTGGCTAATAGTGTAGGCTTTCAAACTCATGAACCAAAGACCCCTCTACTTACCCAGGCTTGGTTCTTGCCATCTCACCAATGCCATGTTTGGTCGAAGTTATAGAAATTCAAACATGTATGAATATTGGGCAACGAAACTCACCAGGCCTTGTTGTTCTACCGCCCTATTATCAGCACCATTATCAATCTAAAGCACAACATTACCCTCCTGCCTTGCTCCATCTTCCTGAATGAGAAAGAGAGTAGAATATGCATTTCGAGCTCAGTTATGTTCACACATTAATCTCACTAAATAATGGTGGATAGCGTGGGGAATAAAACTATAGGCCTCGCCAAACAGAGTATAAATTTACTGTACTCTCGTTTAGGCCGAACAGAGTATATAGTTACTGCTCTAGAGTTCTGGGCGAACAGAGTATAGTTTTACTGTTCCCCTGCCTGTATTGCGGAAATATGGATCTAGGAATGTCAATACGAAAGTAAAGTACACAAGGGAATTTAACGTGGTTCGGCCTTGCTGCCTACGTCCACGGGATCACACAATTCCATTAAATAGAGAATAAGAGTACAAGAGAATTACAAGATCTCTCAGCAACGCTCCTCACGCAATACACAAGAAGAAAACTCCTTCTTCCTCTCAGAATCTCTGTTTTCCTTCTCTGTGCGTAGACCTCTCGGTTCCGGGTCGTGGCGGCTGCAACTTCTCTGGAATCCTCTTCACGTTAGACTCCACTCACGAGTCAATCCGTCATCAATCATAAGCCTCAATGATAAAACCTATTTATAACTTAGGTCATGCATAGTAAAGGACAAGACTGCCCTTCACTAAAGAATTCCGTAATTGGTTTCACCGCCAACGATCTCCCACTTGAAACCAAATTACTCAAAATCTTCAGCAACAATTCTCCCACTCAAACTGATCCCTTTCGAATCAATTTCATATACAGAGCCAATTGCAAGGAAGACAATTGCTCTACTCATATCTAATGTAACTGTGTGATCACCACCATTCTTCTAGTGTAGAAGACCAATGGTGGTTGAGCAAACGCTCAATTTCTCCATTGTCACCACTTTAGTAAATATATCCGCTGGATTCTCCTTAGTATGAATCTTCTCCAAGAAGACTTTCTTCTCTTCAACAAGTTCTCTCACAAAATGATACTTAATTTTAATATGTTTCGTTCTAGAATGAAACACAATGTTCTTTGTCATATCAATTGCACTCTTGTTATCACAATAGAGTACACACCTCTCTTGAGGTTTGTCCAACTCCTTCAAGAATACTTTTAACCACATCATCATCTTGCAAGCTTCAGTGGCTGCAATATACTCTGCCTCAACAGATGAATTTGTCACAGATTTCTGCAATTGTGACTGCCAAGCAACTGCACCACTGCCTAATGTGAAGACAAAACCTGTAGTGCTCTTTCTATTATCCAGATTACCTCCATAATTTGAATCAACAAAGCCAACTAAGTTAATCCTAGAACTCCTACCAAAGTGTAAAGTCATACCTGAGGAACCCTTCAAATATCTGAGAATCCATTTCACTGCATTCCAGTGCTCTTCTCCTGGATTCGCCATAAACCTTGCAACTTGACTTACAGCATGAGCTATATCTGGTCTGGTGCAAGTGGCTGCATACATTAATGAACCTACAGCAGATGCATAAGGAACCTTGTTCATGTGAGTTATATCTTCCTGTCTAGTAGGAGACTGCTCATTTGAAAGCTTGAAGTGAGCTGCCAAGGGAGTACCAACTGGTTTGACATCCAACATGTTGAACTTCATTAAGACCTTCTTAACATATTCCTCTTGGGATAATTTCAGCATTTTCTGCTCTCTATCTCTTGTAATTCGCATGCCAAGGATTTGCATAGCTGGTCCAAGATCCTTCATTGCGAATTTAGAAGACAACTGTCTCTTGAGCATCTCAATCTCACCATAATCTGCTCCTGCAATCAACATGTCATCCACATATAACAACAAAAGCAAGTAGGAGGTTCTCAACTTTTTGTAATAACAGCAATGATCAGAATAGCAACGATAAAATCTAATGGATAGCATAAATCCATCAAATTTTCTATACCACTGTCTTGGAGCTTGCTTGAGACCATACAAGCTCTTAGACAACCTGCACACCAAATTCTCCTTTCCTCTTACTACATAACCTTGGGGTTGATGCATATAGATCTCTTCTTCCAAATCACCATGTAGGAAAACTGTTTTAACATCTAACTGCTCTAAGTGAAGATCCTCAACTGCAACAATAGACAACACCATTCTGATGGTAGTAATTCTGATAACAGGAGCAAATATCTCTGTATAATCTACTCCGTACTTCTGCTCAAAGCCTTTGACAACTAGTCTAGCTTTGTACCTCTTGCTTCCATCAGTTTCATGTTTCAACCTGTAAACCCACTTGTTATGTAATGCCTTTTTACCTGAAGGTAGAGGAACTAATTCCCAAGTCTGATTGGATGACAATGAATCCATCTCATCCTCCATAGCACGCTCCCACTGAACTGAAGTGTTTATCCTGCAAGCTTCCTCAAAGCTTTCTGGTTTACCACTATCAATCAAAAGCAAATAATTCAGACTAGGATCAAATATGGAATGCATACCAGATGTGCTATCAGGGTCAGAGGGATCAAATATCCTCTTCTTCTTAATCTGCCTAGAACTGGTCCAACCAAGTGGTGTCTGCAATGGAACTGCATCTGGAACTGTCTCTGAAGAAGTCTCAACTACTTGTTCATGACTAGATGGACCGGCCCCACTGTGTGTTTCAGCCTCAAGTTCTACAAACTCAGTTTCAACCTGTTTCATCTTCCCCTTTTGTAGATCTTGATGGTGCTTATACAGCTCTGTCTCATGAAACACAACATCAATGCTCCGGACAACCTTCTTATGGACTGGATCCCACAGTCTGTAACCATAAGCATCTCCACCATAGCCAACAAAGTAACACTTGTTGGATTTGGAATCCAACTTGCCCCTATGCTCTGCATCAATATGCACATAAGCAGCACAACCAAAGACTCTTAAGTGATCAATCTTTACCTCCTTGTTTGACCATGCCTCTTCAGGAATGCCTCCATCTAGGGGGTAGCATGGAGACCTATTGATCAAATATGCTACAGTATCAACAGCATAACTCCAGAATGAGAGCGGAAGGCCACAGTGTAGCCTCATACTGCGTGCCTTCTCCATGATGGTCCTATTCATCCGCTCTGCAACACCATTCTGTATGGGTTGTCTAGGAGTAGTAAGCAACCTGCGAATGCCATGCTTATCACAGTAGGATTGGAATTCCCTACTGCAATACTCACCTCTATTGTCTGACTTCAAACACTTCAATTTTAATCCTGTCTCATTCTCAACAAGTGTTTTCCATTGCACAAAGATAGAAAATACATCTGATTTATTCTTGACAAAGTAAACCCATAACTTGCGAGAAGCATCATCAATAAAAGTAATAAAGTAAGACGCACCTCCAAGGGATGGAACCTGTGCTGGTCCCCAAACATCTGTGTGTACAAGCTCAAGATGCTCAGATCTGCGCACTGGGGTAGCTCTGGAAAATGAAACTTTGTGTTGCTTGCCCATGACACAATGCTCACAAAATTCTAAATCTGCACACCTCAAACTAGGCAACTTCCCCTTAGCCTATAACACCTTCATTCCCTTCTCTGACATATGTCCAAGGCGACAATGCCATAAACTGACATCAACTGCATTAGAGGCCACTCCAATAGATTACTTAGAACAACTGGATGTCATGTACAAAGTTCCAATTTTCTTCCCCTTAGCCACAACCATGATACTTTTACTCATCTTCCAACTATCATTCATGAAATGAGTAGTAATACCACAAGCAGCTAATTGACCAACAGAAATAATGTTCTTTGTCAAACGAGGCACAAGACGAATATCTTTCAATACAAGCACAATATTATCATCAATCAACAAACGAATGTTACCCTTGCCTATGATTTCACAAGCTTGATCATTGCCCAAGTAGACATTGCCCAAATCACTAGCTACAAAATTCTGCATCAAGTCTTTTCTAGAAGTAGCATGAAATGAAGCACCACTATCAATAATCCAAGCATCACATTTACTTTCTATAGACAACAACATGCAATCAGCTTCAGCAACATTAACATTTTTTTAGCATGATTTTGTGCTCCATCATAAGGGGGGTTTGGGCAATCCTTTTTCAAGTGACCTTTCTGCCCACACTGCCAACAAGCCCCATCACCCTTACAGTGTTTAGACTTGTATCGCCCTCTTTTAGACTTCCCTCTCCATCCTGGTTTGCCTCTTTGAGGTCGCCGCCCCCTAACTTCCATAGTCAGGGCTGAACCGGATGAAGAAGAACCACCCTTACGGCGTGTTTCTTCAGCCAATATCATTCCACACACATCATTCAACTTAAATTTTTTTATCTTATGGGAACTATGCACAACAACTTTAAATGATTCCCAATCAGATGACAAATACTTAAGCAAAGTAATAGACTGTATATCTTCAGTAAAATTAACATCTACTGCCTCAAGTTGATTAACCAAAGCATGGAACGAATTCAAGTGATTTGCTACAGTCTCATCATCAGACATTTTCAAATCAAAGAAACTGGTCACAAGATGTACCTTGTTTGTAGAAGAAGGGCTCGCATATAACCGCTCAAGCAGATCAAAGCATTCCTTCGTGGTCTTGGCCTTCATGGTGTTCGAAGCCACCGATGAAGAAATAGATAATCTGACCGCTCCTAGAACCTTGCTATCAAGCAACTCCCACCTTGCAATCTCTTCCACCTTGTCTTCACCAACAGGCTTGGTTGTAAACAATGGCTGGTAGAGGTCCTTCTGGTACAAGTAATCTTCAATCTGCATGCGCCAAAATCTATAATTTTGGCCATTGAATTTCTCTATCTTAAACTTGCTATCGTCGGCCATCTCCTCCCGAAGCTCCGATACCAATTGTGGGGAATAAAACTACAGGCCTCGCCAAACAGAGTATAAATTTACTGTACTCTCGTTCTGGCCGAACATAGTATATAGTTACTGTTCTGGAGTTCTGGGCGAACAGAGTATAGTTTTACTTTTCCCCTGCCTGTATTGCAAAAATATGGATTTAGGAATGCTAATACGATAGTAAAGTACACAAGGGAATTTAACGTGGTTCGGCCTTGTTGCCTACGTCCACGGGATCGCACAATTCCACTAAATAAAGAATAAGAGTACAAGAGAATTACAAGATCTCTCAGCAACGCTCCTCACGCAATACACAAGAAGAAAACTCCTTCTTCCTCTCAGAATCTCTGTTTTCCTTCTCTGTGCATAGACCTCTCGGTTCCGGGTCGTGGCGGCTGCAACTTCTCTAGAATCCTCTTCACGTCAGACTCCACTCACGAGTTAATCCGTCATCAATCATAAGCCTCTATGATAAAACCTATTTATAACTTAGGTCATGCATAGTAAAGGACAAGACTACCCTTCACTAAAGAATTCCGTAATTGGTTTCACCACCAACAGATAGAAGAGCCGCAAAACTAATTTACGGCCGAGGTAAATCTGGCCCAATTTCTGCCCTTGGGAGCAGACAGATGTTTAAAAAAAATACAGGCTAAGATTGCATACAGTACTGCTTCAAAGTAACGGTTATGTAGGTTAAGAATTTAGATTGCTTCAATTGAACTAAATGAAATCTATGTAACTGAAGAAACATATAATCGAAATGAATATTCAAGAAACAATTTCTAATGCCTAGGAAAACATGGCAATTTTCTGAAAAAAAAGACATGCAGTACTTGTTCCAAGTCAAAATAGTAAAAATCTCCTTTTATAGGAATTTTCATGATTTTTACCAATTTTTCAAAGCTATTGATTCCTTAAATTGGACTATTTTTGGAAAAAAAATGGTGAACGGGGTAAAACTAGTGTAAGATTTTGTAGAAATAAAAAAGGCACTGAACCAGGCCCATTTTAAATAAAATAGTTGAACTGGACCTTTTAACCGCCTCATATGAGCACTTTCTTTTAGGTTAAATATACTTACAAAAGTTGGAAATTTAGTTTCATGAATTATGATTTTTCAAAAACTGATTAGGTGGTGAACTTGTCTTCAATTTTCATCCCCAAGCAGACGAAGAGAGAGACGGCCGCCCGACTCTTTATTCGCCGGAGACGCCACGACAAGGCACGAAACTCTCAGTTTATAATATGGAAGGCCAATCCCGATACGGCCTTGGCCTTCCATGTGACTTTGTTAGCTGGAGTTCAAGAAGCCCAGGAACCTTTCTGTTCAGTTGCAAAAACATGATTCTAACCATCTTTTCTTGTCCAGAAAACATTTCATCCGGACGCCAGATGTGCCGGCAGAGGACGTCCTCCAACGTCCTTCATGAACATCCTCCATCGACGGCGTCCTCCTGCCGGCACATCTTCGCGTCGGGATGAGAAGCTTTCTGAACAAGTAAAGATGGTTAGGATCATGCTTAGAAACATCTCATCCCGACTCCAAAGGAGGACGTGCTGGGCTATGTTAATGGCAACTACTACCGGTCCCACCGGATGATCGTCGGACTGCCGGCCGGAGCCGCCGCCTCCGAGCATTGGGCTCTGGCCACCCAATGCTCCTTTCAGGCGCTTACAATGCCCACACACATCAAGTTTTAGATAAATTGGGATATAATACATCTGGGCGGCTAATAGAGTAGGCTTTCAAACTCATGAACCAAAGACCCCTCTACTTACCCAGGCTTGGTTCTTGCCATCTCACCAATGCCATGTTGGTCGAAGTTATAGAAATTCAAACATGTATGAATATTGGGCAACGAAACTCACCAGGCCTTGTTGTTCTACCGCCCTATTATCAGCACCATTATCAATCTGAAGCACAACATTACCCTCCTGCCTTGCTCCATCTTCCTGAATGAGAAAGAGAGTAGAATATGCATTTCGAGCTCAGTTATGTTCACATATTAATCTCACTAAATAATGGTGGATAGAAGAGCCGCAAAACTAATTTATGGGCCGAGGTAAATCTGGCCCAATTTCTGCCCTTGGGAGCGGACAGATGTTGAAAAGAAATTAAAATTAATATAACACAAAATTAAACAAATATATTAAATAAAAAAGGATATGAATTTGTAAATAAACCAGGGTAAATGAGCAGTCTCAGAAGATCACATGCCGATCACATACCAGAAACATTAGCTTCTACCTTCGAAGATTCAGTTTCAGTAAAAAAAATGGACGTGCAAAAGATTGAAACAAAAACATTGGCCCAGAAAATGTTGATCCATTGAGTTGAATGTTTGAGAGAAAGTGATGAGGAAGTTGATCTATTGAAACCAGCAACAGAAAACCAAGCACAAAGATATAAGAAAGTTGAGTGGCTTTTACTCCCCAGCAAAGAACTGCCCCCCACAACCCTGGGAAGGCAGAGTCCAACAACTCTTAACGGTTTCCAATCAAACAACATTCATCGTTTGTGAAATACAGACAGAGAATGCATACAGTAGTGTTTCACAGTAAAGGTTATGCAGGTTAACAACTTAGATTGGTTCAATGCAAAATTCGCGTAGAAGATAAATGGCATTGATCAAAATAATAACCAAATCCAGCACTGTTTAGTTCAATTAAATCAAACCTATGTAAATGAAGGAAGATATACAGTGATTCCCATTTTACTCGAAATGAAGATTCAAGAAAACATTTGTAATGTATAGTAAAACATGGCAATTTTCTGCAAAAACATACTAAATATTTTTTTTGTCAATTTTCGAAGTCAAAATAGTTAAATCTCCTTTTCTAAGAATTTACCTGATTTTCTAACAACTTTTCAAAGCTATTAATTCCTTTCCAAATTGGACAATTTTTGGAGAAAATTGGTGAAGCAGCCACTTGAGGATAAACTATTGTAAAACTTTGTAGAAATAAAAAAAGGCACTCAGCCAGGCCCATTTAAAATAAAATGGTTGAACCGGTTTGGTTTCTGCTCAACGTCCTCGTCTTCACGGTTCGTTTCACGAACCAGACGAAGAGAACCGCCGACCAGAGACACGGATTTGCCGGCGACCGCCTCCGCCCCGCTCCTCATTCTTCGGAGGCGCCGGATGCGCCGAAGAAAGACCAAAGGTTTGCGAACCTGCGGTGATGGGGACCACTGCCCCAACAAGCTAGTACGAAACTCTCGTTTTATGTGGAGTTCGAAAACCCAGTGGTCCTTCCTGTTCAGTTGCAAAAACATGATTCTTACCATCTTTTCTTGTCCAGAAAACATTTCATCCGGACGCCAGATGTGCCGGCAGAGGACGTCCTCCAACGTCCTTCATAGACATCCTCCATCGAGGGCGTACTCCTGCCGGCATCTTCGCGTCGGGATGAGAAGTTTTCTGGACAAGTAAAGATGGTTAGGATCATGCTTAGAAACATCTCATCCCGACTCCAAAGGAGGACGTGTTGGGCTATGTTAATGGCAACTACGACCGGTCCCACCGGATGGACGTCGGACTGCCGGCCGGATCCGCCGTCTCCGGGCATTGGGCTCTGGCCAGCGCTGCAGCGTCTCCGGCCGGCAGGCCGCAAAAGCGCATTCCGGCGGCCCCTCCGTGGCCAGAGCCGGACTGCTGGTTAGGATCATGTTTAGAAACATCTCATCCCGACTCCAGAGGAGAACGTCCTTCCATGGACGTCGTCCGCTGAGATGTTTTTAAACATGATCCTGACCATCTTTTCTTGTCCAGAAAACATCTCATCCGGACGCCAGATGTGCAGGCAGAAGAGGTCCAGGAGGACGTCGTCGTCCAGGTAGAAGTCGTCCTCCTCCTGGAACAAATTAAGTAAAAAACTAATGCGTGAAATGTACTGACCATAACAAATGAGCTGAACTGAAGGTATTCGATCGTAACCGGCGGGAACGGGCTTGGGACTCTAGAGCACCACAACCTCTGTCCAGGGACGGAACGAGGATCTCGTGGCCTGCGTTCTAGAGGAAGATGACGGAACGAGGATCTCGTGGCCTGCGTTCTAGAGGAAGATGACGGAACGAGGATCTCGTGGCCTGCGTTCTAGAGGAAGATGGAGGGAGTATGACAGTGTAGAATAGTATACATTGAGTCAGTTCTGGAAGGTGGAGGGAGGAGGACGCTGGTATGGAAGGGGAAACAGTTCGGGAGGAAGACTACCGGGAGGGGGAGGGGTGTGGTGGTGAAAGGGGCAAGTGATATCAAGTAAATATGGTTAGGCAAGTCTAAGTTTTTTATATCAATTAAGACTCTTCGTTTTCAAGCAGAGAGGATGGGCCCAAAATATGCATGTGAAAGGTGGTGGAATGCGGTGGTTGGATTGTTACGACCAGCCCCTGTGCACAGCCTTAGAGGTCAAGTCGAGCCTTTATAATTTATTAAAAATAAGATTAAAATTTTAAATTAGATTAAAATCATATTTTAGGTTAAATTAGATTCTTAATATAATTTATAATAGTTATATTTCTTATTTAGTTAGAATTAAATTAAATATTATTTCTTAGTTCTATTAAGATTAATTTAAGTTTTCTTTATATATAATGTACTTCATAGAAGATTATTAATTTAAAATTCATATATTAGAATCAAGTAAAAAACTAATGCCTGAAATATACTGACCATAACAAATGGGCTGAAGGTATTCAATCGCAACCGGCATGGACAGGCTTGGGACTCAAAAGCACCACAATCTCTGTCCAGGGACGGAACCAGGATCTCGTGGACTGCGTTCTAGAGGAAGATGGAGGGAGTATGACAGTGTAGAATAGTTTACATTACTGGAGAGTCAGTTCTGGAAGGTGGAGGGAGGAGGACGCTGGTATGGAAGGGGAAACAGCTCGGGAGGAAGACGACCGGGTGGTGGTGGTGGTGAAGGAGGAGCTTTATATAAACCCTGAATGGGTTAACTCGCCCTTAAGTCAAAACTACCCCTGTCATGTCATTTTCCCTACCTCCCAGCAAATTTCCCAATACGACGTGAATTTGTAGATAGGTCACGCCCATTAATGATTTGAAAACGATGTTAGTTTTTGAGGTGTCAAAGTACACGTCTCCGTAGCATTACTCGTTACTTGATTTGACATTATTTGCTAGGGGGATATACCCTAGCAAATAATGTCAAATCAAGTGCTTTCTACTTCACAGCAATTTGGAGGTGGGGAACATTACATCGTAGGGTCTTATTTGTTTGGTCTAATTTAGACCTGAATTTTAATAAGTTATCAAAAAATTACTTTTAAATGACTTTTTAGTGTATTTGTTTAACACTGAATTCAGATACTGAATCAATCAATAAATTAGACGTACGTTCAAAACTCTCAATCAACAGTTAGATGATGTATTTCAACCACTTAATGCCTCTGAAAACCAAAAATGCGACCCCGACCTTCGTCTCTCCTCTCCCGATGGCAGCTACAGCCCGCTTCCCGTTGGCCTCCACTCCTTCCCCGAGTCGCATCCTCATGGCCGTCGCCCAGCCGCCTTGACTCCGCTCGTCTATTTTGATTCCGGCAGCCGAGCTTCGGACGTTTTATTTTTTCCACCTTCGGAACCTTCATTGCGTCCGTTGAAGTGCCCGCTGCTTCTTGTCGGTGAGTTTCCGCCGGCTCCTCTGCTTCATGTTGGTGGTTTTGCTCTTTGATGCTGGTGGTTTTGCTCTTTGATGCTTTCTGTTTTATTTTGTCATCAGTTTTTGGATTTTTGTGGGATCTAATGAAGGGATTTTTTGTTGTGAGTTTCCGCCGGCTCCTCTGCTTCATGTTGGTGGTTTTGCTCTTTCATGTTGGTGGTTTTGCAGTAACCTTTCTGATCGTGGAATCAGAGCTCTCTCGAAGTGTTGTCTCAAGATGAATGTCTTGATAATTTCTTATTGTAGACACATAGATGGCACTGGCTTGAGCGGGTGTTCTTCGTCTCTTGCTTTTCTAGAAGCAGATTGTTCCTTGTTAACCTGTGAAGGGCTTCTTGCTGCCGTTAGTGGAGGTGGTCTTGAGTACCTGAATGTGTCAAACCTAAGGAATTGGGCAGGAGGGGACGGTTTGGATGGAATTGGGTCTGGGTTTGCAAGGAGGCTCCAACGTCTTAATCTTTGGTTGTGCAGACAATATATTTTTTGCTTATGATATTTTTTGCATCTAACATGATTCAGTTAGTTAATTTGGAAGATTGACTGGTAATTATCTTTCGGTTAGTTGATTTCTTACTTGGCACATTTCAGCGCTCTTATATGTTCCAGACAATTACAACCCAAGTTAGAATCTCTTCTCAGTGAGCTACGGACAGTTGAGGTTTGCTCTCTTTATAATGAAAGCTGCTGGAAGCGGCTGTTAAATTTTGATACTCCATAATATCTAGTTATTTTGTTTTCTGATTTGGTGTATTAGTTTATTTCATTAAAATGCTCTGCCACATTATCTACCTTCCAAAACAATTATATTTTTTTTATTTGGAACAATCACTGGAAAACATTCTATACTCACCAATCCTTGAATTTTCCATCTACAGATCAGTTAGTTGCCGGAACTTTTTCCAAGGACCAAGAGAGGAAGACAAGAAAATCAGAAATTTAACACTCTGAGACAAGTGGTGCACACTGAACTATCAATCAACTGGAATAATGTTTTGAGCTCCGAGAAAGACAGAGGTGAATTCACTTTTTCCTTGCTGATCTTTTCCTAGTTCTTGTGTCAGTTCAAATAAACAATTTTTATCACTTGAATTAACTTTTTTCCTCACATTTTCTTTCCATGTTTTGCTAATGACCCACACAGTGCAACTTGCCCATTTTGTAGTTATTTTATCTACTGATCAAAGTCTTGTTCAATAAATGTGTCTTCTTGCTAGTGGAGATTGTTTTTTCAGTGGCCAATTATCACTCATTCCCTGTTTCACTGCTCAGAGTGGATGATCACCATTGTCACTCAACCACATATCCTTTCCAACGCCTAATATCCTCTGCTTTTAATCAAGGCTTTTGAGATTTCAGCTCTTGCTGGTGCCTAAACCGTAAGTATGTTCTGCTTTTAATCATTGTATAAATTACTATATTTCATTGTGCAACATTTTTCGAAGCATTATTATTCCTGAGTGCAAGTTCGGTGTGATCCTACTTGATATTCTTCCTACTAATCTGATAAAAGAATAGCAGGTTTTTTTTGTATTAATATTCACTTTAGAGGTTTAAATGGGTACAAATTCAGATTGTTGACCAACGTTTCTTAAGTTTTAATAATGTTTTGCATGAATCATATGCCTGGGTGTTTTTGTGTCTTGAATTTTTATGTATTTTCTTATATAACCCTTTAGTACAGTATTTGTTTTCACAAATTACTCACTTATTCCTCTCCTCTCTCCTTCTCTTAACGAACCAAACTTCTCATATATTCTTTCTTGTATTCATGGCACCACCCTGTGGTCACTATGAATCACAACCCTTAGTGCCATCAAATCCCTCAAGCACCAAGGTATGTTGAGACAGGGACAATTGGCGCAAATGCCTGCAGTTTTGGACTTAAGTGTGACAATATTATATGCATCATTTTTTACCTTGCTCTAGCATATCATTATTGATCATGCTCAGCCCGGGTGCTGAATCCTGTAGGGAATAAAGTCAGTCAACCCAAGATTAAAAATTTAAGTGTGCTGACTACAATAAAAGAGAAGTGAGGAACATGTGAGGAGGAAGAGACCTTGGAAGGTGGGGGACAGGTAAAAAACAAGGAGAAACGAGAGGGTAGCAGAGGAATCTGAAGAAAAAAGACATTGTACTGCGAGGTTATGTTGCATGTTTTCATAGTGTAGGGGCTATTGTGCATTTTCATCATAATCCAAAGTGGTCTAAGTTCCTATTTACCCATATTTTTATTTTGAAAATGCTCCCAGTGCATGTATGCTTGGGGCACAAATTCGGGCATTAACCTATACATGAGGCTCACTCATCGTGCCATGTGTTGGGCATTCCTGGGTACGAGCAGTCTTAAATTACACTCATCTTTTTTTTTGCTCTTTCTTCGTTCACAAATGAAGGCTGAAGAAAACAACACGGCTGTAGTAAAAAAAGAAAATCATAAACAACATGACTAGCTACTGTGACAGTAGAATGTGTGGGCAAAAGCATGATGTCTAGATTAAATGGTTGATTTCTGAACCACCTATTTTTACATGACTAGCTACCGGGACAGTAGACTGCAGCACAGTGGATTGATAATTAGTACAGATTCATGTAGTCCTTTTTAAAGACGATAGTTTTCTGGTAAGATTGAACTGTCTTTAGACAGTAGATGTCTTCGAATTGTGTTAGGAAGCAATGAGTAAACTTACAGGAAAAGCAGGTTGCAGTCAAGATTAGGGCATTTCCTATGTCTGAACTCAAGCTCTAATTAAAATCTTAACAGAACTGATCTGTGTAGTTCTGTTATATTTTTATTGAAAACATTTTGTTTACATGATTTTTGTTATTTTTTTTATAAGATATGGGAAAAGATAAGAAGATAATAGAGATTACATTTATTGGCCTTGTTTGGAAATGGCTTCAATTACGTAAAAAGAAACCCCGTATTCGAGACAATACTTCATTACTCACTGGTGGAATGTATACGTATGAGTTATTGAATGGCAGTCCAGGGCAATATTTTGATTTAATGCGGATACCCCAGAAGGGTTTCAAGTTTCTTTGTTCTCATTTCAAAGAGAAGGGATGGCTTGTTAATAGCAAATATGTATCATTAGAAGAGAAGATGGCTATTTTCTGTGTCATCTTAGCTCACAACGAGCGATTTATAGTGGTCAAAAGGCGATTTCTACACTCCACTCAAACAGTTCATAAATACTTCCATGAGGTGTTGACAGCAATGATGGAATGTACGTTACTGGTTACCTGAATTTAGGCGACATGCTCCAACTAGGACGAGACATGAAATATTTAATCATTCCCATGCAAAGTTGAGAAATGTGATTGAGAGGTCTTTTGCAGTGTTGAAGAAACGATATCCCATCTTGCGTATGATGGCGCCTTTCTCCTTTAATATCCAGAGAGATATTGTCATTTCATGTGTAGCCATTCATAATTATCTTAGAAGGCTTACTATTCAAGGTGTTGTGAGTGATAATCTGTTTAACACATATGAGGACAACAATGTAGATCTTGAGGTATCTCTTGAAGAAGATATTGTTGAGCCACCACATGAGATAGGAGATGTGGAACATGAGAGTTTTATGAACCAATTACGTGAGGAGTTGGCCGATGTTCTTATGGTAAAAAGTAGATATTTTAAATTTTATGTAGTACTCTTTGTTCATATATATATATATATATATATATATATATATATATATATATATATATATATATATATATATATATATAAATATATATATATATTAATAATATTTTATAATTTCAGGGGCATAGATAGTGAGCAGTCTGGACAACTAGAGTATTTGTAGGTGGTTTGTATGTGTTTTTAATGTATCAAAATTTTATGAGACTTATTGTGGTTGATAGTTTTGTAATTAAACAAGATTTTGCATTCACAGTTTAATAGCTTTTTTGGACCTTTTGTCCTATAATCCCCCATTAAAGTTTGAGTTGTATAGTGGAAATTATTTAAATAGTAATAAAATATTTAATAATAAAAAAATAAAAATAAAATTTATTTGGTTTGATTGTCAACTATAAACACTCTATACATATGATCTTTACTATAATACTTTTTTTTAGTACAAATTAAAAAATTATTTATTTTAAATTTTTTAAAAATTGAATATATTCAGATTTAGATTCAGATTCAGATCTAGATCCAGATTCAGATCTGATTTAGATTCAAATTCAGTGTCAGATTCAGATTGTGAGCTTTTTAGAATTTTCAGTTAGCTTTTCATATTCAGATTCAGACCAAACAAACGGACCCTTAATGTCAAATCAAGTAATGAGTAATTTGTTGGGGCCGTCCTCTTGGTCTGGTTCGTGAAACGAACCGTGAAGACGAGGACGTTGAGCAGAAACCAATCCGGTTCAACCATTTTACCATTTTAAATGGGCCTGGCTCAGTGCTTTTTTTTATTTCTACAAAATTTTACAATAGTTTTATCTCAAGTGGCTGCTTCACCAATTTTCTCCCAAAATTGTCCAATTTGAAAGGAATTTATAGCTTTGAAAAGTTGTTAGAAAATTAGGTAAATTCTTAGAAAAGGAGATTTAACTATTTTGACTTTGAAAATTGACAAAAAAGATAAATGTATGTTTTTTCATAAAATTGCCATGTTTTCATAAACATTACTCCCTCCGTCCTATACTAATCGCTCGAATTGAAAAGAATTATTGTTCTACATTAATTGTTCTATTTGGTTAAATTTAAGTCATTAAATGCTTTAAAACACGTCTTAAAATCTTCTCACTATGTTCTCTCTTTTATGTAGTTTCATGTCGATCTCCCGCTTCTTAGATGTGATTTCCCGCTTGTTTTCTCTTTTTCTGTAGCTTCACATCGATCTCCCGCTTATTCTATCTTTTCTGAAGCTTCACATCGATCCCCCACTTGAGTTCATCCCCTGTCTCTCTCGCCTCCTCGTAGCACTCCCTGCATGTCCCCGCCTTACTCGATCTCTCATTTCCCAGCCCCAGGCAGACGACAGAAATGGCAGAAAAAGAATAGGAATAATACGCTGGTCATGGGTTGGAAAAATTATCTAGTGGAACCATTGTACGGGATATGTGGTAGATATGCCTTTTTAATAAGTGACATATTTGATAAATTTATACGTGTTTTAAGCTGAGTAAGATGAGGCACAAATTTTAGATTACGTGTTTAAAAATAAATAGACGCATGTACAAACACATGGTAGAGCCGTTCCACTAGATACTTTTCCCATGGGTTGGGCCCAGCAATCATTGGAGGACCTAAGACGCAGATTCAAGCCTCCGGATACCCCACCACCCCCTGTGATGTATTGATCTCTCCCCTTTCATGTCCCATTAGCTAGACTCTGTGTTGGACCTATCTCCCTCTCTCCTCCTCTCATGGAGTTTCTTCCAATCTTCCTTACACTCCATGTTGTAGAGGAGGATTAATAACTTCATATCGATTACAGTGAATGATTAGTGTTCCCTAGATTGTACCCTGTATATAATATATAACCAAGACTGAGATTAAAACTGAGATGGTTCTCTCTCTCTCTTCTGTGCTGGTGCAAGAGCAGTGGTAGGCTGTATTGCATTTGCTATTGCACATTAATTGGGATGTTTGATTTGAACATGATTCCTGCGTTCAGAGGTTTTAAAGAGGAGCATGCGTGGTGTTACGAAAGATGAACAGAGGACTGAGTTGGGGGCATTGAAGTGGCTTATTGGCACGTAGCACAGCTTCACCTTCACCTTTTTCTACTTGTCTTCCACTCCAGTCACGCTCTGGTTCAGTCGACATGTCACCCCGTCCTTCCCAGCTTTCAGCTCTACATATAGGAAAACATAAAAAAAAACCATTAAATCCAATTGAGTGGGAGAGGACACACAAGAATGGGAGATGAGATTCAATAGAGAATGGGCGATGGCGGAGTGATCCGTAGCAATCATCCCGTACTCGTGATAGATAAAAGAACGTGGCTATATACACCCTGTTTTTTCCCTTGAATCCCCCAAACAAAAGAAAATTTGTATTTTTTTTCCTTTTTTCCCCCTATCTCCCCATCTCTATCTTTCTTTTCTCTTTCGGCAGCAGCCAGCACTCCAGCCGCAGGCACTCCAGATTCGGCCATGGCTACCGCGATAAGGGGCCGCCGGCCGGCTAGATTAGACAGGGTAGCTACAATAGGCCAGACCCAGCTGCAGTGGCCATTGGTCGGGTCAGGCAACCGCGGCCAGCGTGCAGCTGCCAATCGGGTCTTGCGACCTCGGCCAGCACGTGGCCATTGGTCGCATCCAGCTCGTTGTGGCCGTTGCTAGCCGTGGTCATGGCCAGCTTGCCACAGCCAATGGTAGCGAGAAAAAGACATCAGCATTTGATGGCGGAGCTCAGCCAGCTGCTGAATCAGTAGCTCTGTTCTTTTGTTAAAACAGAAATGCAGAAGGAAGAACTGGTTCAGGCAAATCATCGAACACTTAAAACCAGTTTTAAGTAATGAGGGTATAATGGTCAATCACTAATGCAGAAACAATTGGGTGGCCACAATTAAACCAGGCAAGGGTGTGATGGTCATTTTAGGCGGGTCGTTAAGTTCGGTACTCTCTCTTCAACCTCTGAACAAAGTGATTAACAGGAAAATTTCATATTAACACAGAAGATTCGAGAAGCAATAATCCATGTCATCAAGTCCAGCTCAGCTTCAAATTCGTTACAACAGCAACAACTTGAGAACGGAGGTATAAAAGAGAGGAAAAGTGAAAGAAAAGGGGACGAATTTTGAATTTCAAAACTACTGAATCTCAGCTCTAAAACTCTGCAAGTTTCATGAAGAATGGGTTCTCAGATCTGGAACTGTTGAAGCTTTGTTGCGAGTTTGATTTTAGTGATACGCGTGAAACGCTCCTAGTCAAGCTAAATCGAAGCTCCAATGAAGATTGATAAGTGTTTCCCAACTCTATAGTTGAAATCTGTATTTCAGATTTTCTGTCTTAAAATACCTGTCAAAAATGTTCTTCAGTAGAAATGGTAAATGTTGAAATGATTTGCAATCCTAGCTCTGTGAATCTTGTGAACAGTCAACTTGACTGATTAATTGCTTAGCCTATTGATTTTGAGTTGTACTGGAAGATGATCTATGTCAGAAAGAAAAATTGAAGTTCTGAGTTGTAGCAAATGTCTCTGTAATAGTTTGAGAATATTCATTCTGAAAGTTGATTTGTTGTGTCTCATTGATTTGTAATTCGAAGGATCAGTACAATTTTATTCAATTGTGAAACTGATTACATTGGTGTTAGAAGTATTGTCTGTAATTACAGAATTCTCATAAGAATGAAAATCATATTGCTGCTGCATTATTTTCGAGAAATTACAGAAGTTACATTAAACTGAAAGACATATTGCTGCTGCATCAGAATTGAGAATTTACAAAAGTTACATTAAACTGAAAGTAAAATTGCTGCTGCATCATTTTTGGTATCAAAGCAGAAGGTTACCTGGGAAATTGAAAATGGCTGAAGAGCAGGAAAATGAAGAGATGACAGTTCAGGAAATGTTTGCACAAATGATGAGAGTGCAACAACAAAATCATTTGCAGCTAATGCAAGTTCTCACTCAAGGTCAGAATCCTATTGGGGGAAATCAGAATGCAGCAAATATGAATGGTGGCAGGAGAAGAGGGGGTCGTAGAGGTCAAGCAAATATGAATCCGCAGGGACATCCTCCTCAACCTGTAATGCAACCTCAGCAACAATATGCAGGATTCCGACAAAGGCCATATATGGATGATGAAGATTCTAGCGAAGAAGAGTATGAGAATCCAATTCCACAGTTTAGAGATGAATATTTTAAACCTAAACTTGATCTGCCAGAGTTTGGAGGACAAATGCATGTGGAAGAATTCCTAGATTGGATAACTGATGTGGAAAAGTATTTTGACTGCCTTGATGTTCCAGAAAATAAGAAGGTTAAATTGGTGTCTTGCAAGCTTAAAAGTGGAGCTTCTGCTTGGTGGGATCAGCTCCAAATGGACAGAACTCGTCAAGGTAAACAGGTCATTAAAAGCTGGAATCGTATGAGACAGTTGTTAAGGGCCAGATTTCTTCCACCTGATTATGAACAAATATTGTTTCAGAATTATCAGAACTGTAAACAGGGAGTAAATTCAGTTTCTGAGTATATTGAAACTTTTCAAAGACTAGGAGCCAGAAACAATCTTCATGAAACAGAGGGGCAGCAGGTGCAAAGGTTTATAGAAGGTCTTAAATATGCTATAAGGGACAAAGTTACTGTGACTCCTATATATACTATGAATGAAGCTTATCAGTTGGCCATTAGAGCTGAAAAGTATTTGTCTAATGCATACAATAGAGGAAACAACACAGTGAAATATCAGAGAAATGAATCAGTTTATCAGAAAGGAAAAGAATTTCCCAGAGAGACAGCTAATGTGAAAGGAAAATAAGTTGAACCAGTAGTAGCAACTCGAAGCTCAAGTAGATTTCAGGAAAAAGGGAGTTCAAATATACAAACTCACAATTCCTATGCTAGACCTGCACCTAATAAGTGTTATAGATGCTTGCAACCTGGACATTTTTCTAATTAATGCACAGTTCCAGAAAAGGATTTACCTAAATATAGGAAAACTACTGCCATGGTGAATCATACTGAGGAAGTTGCTGAGTTTTCTCATGATGAACAAGAAGCAATGCAAGAAGAACCAGAAATTGAAGAGGTGCAAGAAGACACAGGTTTGGACTGTGAGACATATCCTTTGAATCTGGTAGTTAAAAGATTAATGTTTACTACAAAAGATGAGACTACAGAACATAGACATAAAATATTCTGCACCAAAGGCACAATTCATAAAAGAGTATGCAATGTGATAATTGATGGAGGCAGCTCAGAAAATCTTATCTCAAAGCAGGTTGTTAACAAGCTGGGTTTAACTTTGGAAAAACACTCCTCACCTTATACTATTGGCTGGATTAAAACTGTTAAACCTGTGAAAGTGGAATTTCAGTGTAAAGTACCTTTTTCAATAGGGAAAACATATCATGCTGATATAGTATGTGATGTTGTTGACATGGAAGCATGCCATATTTTACTTGGAAGACCTTGGCAATATGATGAATCAGTGACACATGATGGCAGAAATAACACATATTCTTTTCAACATAAAGGAGTTAAAGTGGTACTATTACCTAGTGTTTGGAAACAAGAAGAAAGCCATAAAGTTAAAACTGTTGTTAGTTTGGTAAGACAAATTCGAATCAGTTTGAAAGAGGGAAAACCCATATTTGCAGTGGTGCTCAAAGAAACACAAGCAGCAGATAAAGAAATTCCTTCTGCAATTATTAAACTTTTACAGAAATATAAAGCCATAGCCGATGATGACTTGCCAATGTCTTTACCACCTCTGAGAACAATACAACATCAAAGAGACTTCTAGCCAGGAGCTAGTCTACCACATTTGGCTCACTACAGAATGACTCCTTTTGAACACAGTGAACTTCAAAGACAGGTTGAAGATCTGTTACAGAGAGGTTTAATCCGAGAAAGCATTAGTCCTGTAGCAGTACCAGCTTTACTTGTGCCTAAGAAAAATGGAGAATGGAGGATGTGCATTGATTGCAGAGCTGTTAATAAAATCACTATTAGATACAGTTTTCCTATTCCAAGGCTAGATGATATGTTAGATCAATTGGGAGGATCAAGTGTATTTCTAAAGTGGACTTGAGAAGTGGCTATCATCAAGTTCGAATGAAGCCTGGGGATGAGTGGAAGACAACTTTTAAGACCAAAGAAGGACTCTATGAGTGGCTTGTAATGCCATTTGGTCTTTCCAATGTACCTAGTACATTCATGAGGATCATGACACAAGTTTTGAAACCAATATTGGGTATATGTGCTGTGGTATATTTTGATGATATTTTGATTTACAGTAAGAGTGAAAAAGAACATTTGAAGCACCTGGAAGAATTATTGCACCTACTTCAGCAGAATCATCTCTATGTTAATGCGAAGAAATGCTCTTTCCTTACTGACAGATTGATTTTTCTTGGATATGTTATTACAGCTAAGGGTATCACTGTGGATGAAAACAAAATTAGAACCATAGTTGAATGGCCCATCCCTACCAGCATTCAAGAAGTCAAAAGTTTCCATGGGTTAGCGACCTTTTACAGAAGGTTCATTCGAAATTTTAGTACCATAGCTGCACCACTTACTGACTGTATGAAATGGAAGATATTTTGTTGGAATAAGGAAGCAGCTGCCAGTTTTGAATTGCTGAAAGTGAAACTGACTCAGCCACCTATTCTCATGCTACTTGATTTTAACAAAGTGTTTGAAATTGAGTGTGATGCATCAGGTTGTGGTATAGGAGCAGTTCTTACACAAGAGGGAAAGCCAATTGCCCAGTGAAAAGCTCAATGATGTAAGGGCTAGATGGTCAGCTTACAAACTGGAATTGTATGCCTTAATACAATCTCTTAGACATTGGAGGCAGTACTTGTTACATAAGGAATTTGTGCTACACAGTGATCATCAACCTTTGAAGTTTATACAGAACCAAACAAAAATGGACAGATTATATGCAAGATGGATAACTGAAATTCAAGAATATACTTTTGTCATTAAACACAGAGATGGAAAACAAAACCAGGTGGCTGATGCTCTTAGTCGAAGGGAGGTCTTCTTGACAACTTTAAAAGCAACAGTACTTGGATTTGAAGGACTGAAAGATCAATATGAAGAGGAAGGAGAATTTAAAGCTATATGGCAGCAATGTTTACAAAACAGTGTTCAACAGGGAGAATATTCTATTCAAGATGGAATTTTATATAAAGGTAATCAAGTCTGCATTCCATAAGGTTCTTTAAGAATCAAACTAATATTGGAATTACATGAAGGAGGGATGTCAGGTCATTTTGGGAGGGATAAGACATTAAATCTTGTTCAGCAGAGGTATTATTGGAAATCATGTCGTAAAGATGTGGAAAAGGTGATCAGACATTGTGCAATCTGTCAACAAACAAAAGGTGGAGTTCAAAACACTGGATTATATATGCCTCTCCCAATTCCTCATCAACCTTGGGAAGATATAACCATGGACTTTGTGCTAGGACTTCCAAGAACACAAAGAGGCAATGATTTCATATTTGTTGTGGTAGATAGATTCAGCAAAATGGTACACTTTATTTGTTGCAAAAAGACCACAGATGCTACTCAAGTTGCTTTACTGTTTTTCAAAGAAGTGGTTAGGCTGCATGGATTACCTAAAACTATCACATCAGATTGAGATAGTAAATTCCTGAGTCATTTCTGGATGACCTTGTGGAAAAGAGCAGGTACACATTTACAATTCAGCTCTACTTGTCATCCTCAAACCGACGGTCAAACTGAGGTTATGAATAGGACTTTAGGGAATTTATTACGCAGTCTATGCATTGATAAGCCTAAACTATGGGATATAATGTTGGCTCAAGCTGAATTTGCTGTCAATTCAACTATCAATAGATCCACTGGTTACAGTCCATTTGAGGTTGTGTATGGTTGTAATCCACATTACACTTTGGATTTACTTCCCACTGACAAAATTCCAGGAGAAACAGTCAAAGCAAGAGCTACCCTACAACAACTCTCTGAAATTCACAATCAAGTTAAACAACAGCTGCAGAAATCCAATATCCAATATAAACTACAGGCTGACAAAACTCGAAGGTTTAAATCTTTTACAATGGGTGAGTTGGTAATGGTTCATCTCAGAAAAGAAAGACTACCTGGTGGCACATATTCTAAACTCAATCCCAAGAAGATTGGTCCTTTTCAAATCATTTCAAAAATAAATGACAATGCTTATAAAGTTGATCTGCCCGCTGAATGGAATATTTCTAATACTTTCAATGTAGATGATCTTCATGAATACTATGCTCCAGAGGACATACTAAAGGAAGGAGACTCGGGGTCGAGTCCTTTTCAAGAGGGGAGGCCTGATGGCGGAGCTCAGCCAGCTGCTGAATCAGCAGCTCTGTTTTTTTGTTAAAACAGAAATGCAGAAGGAAGAACTGGTTCAGGCAAATCATCGAACACTTAAAACCAGTTTTAAGTAATGAGGGTATAATGGTCAATCACTAATGCAGAAACAATTGGGTGGCCACGATTAAACCAGGCAAGGGTGTGATGGTCATTTTAGGCGGGTCGTTAAGTTTGGTACTCTCTCTTCAACCTCTGAACAAAGTGATTAACAGGAAAATTTCATATTAACACAGAAGATTCGAGAAGCAATAATCCATGTCATCAAGTCCAGCTCAGCTTCAAATTCGTTACAGTAGCAACAACTTGAGAACAGAGGTATACAAGAGAGGAAAAGTGAAAGAAAAGGGGACGAATTTTGAATTTCAAAACTACTGAATTTCAGCTCTAAAACTCTGCAAGTTTCATGAAGAATGGGTTCTCAGATCTGGAACTGTTGAAGCTTTGTTGCGAGTTTGATTTTAGTGATATGCGTGAAACACTCCTAGTCAAGCTAAATTGAAGCTCTAGTGAAGATTGATAAGTGTTTCCCAACTCTATAGTTGAAATCTGTATTTCAGATTTTCTGTCTTAAAATACCTGTCGAAAATGTTCTTCAGTAGAAATGGTAAATGTTGAAATGATTTGCAATCCTAGCTCTGTGAATCTTGTGAACAGTCAACTTGACTAATTAATTGCTTAGCCTATTGATTTTGAGTTGTACTGGAAGATGATCTATGTCAGAAAGAAAAATTGAAGTTCTGAGTTGTAGCAAATGTCTCTGTAATAGTTTGAGAATATTCATTCTGAAAGTTGATTTGTTGTGTCTCATTGATTTGTAATTCGAAGGATCAGTACAATTTTATTCAATTGTGAAACTGATTACATTGGTGTTAGAAGTATTGTCTGTAATTACAGAATTCTCATAGGAATGAAAATCATATTGCTGCTGCATTATTTTCGAGAAATTACAGAAGTTACATTAAACTGAAAGACATATTGCTTCTGCATCAGAATTGAGAATTTACAAAAGTTACATTAAACTGAAAGTAAAATTGCTGCTGCATCAGCATTGTTGCCGGCGCTGGAGATAAAGAAGAAAGGGAGAAGAAGAGAAGTAAGAAAAAGGGTAGTAGGGTAAAACAGGAGATATGAGAGATTTTAGTTAAAAATTAGGGGGGGGACACAGAGAATAAAACAGGGTGTGTATAGACACGTTCTAGGTAAAAATAATAAAAAATAAAACTATTAATATAGGACAGAGGGATTTCTTGAATCTTCATTTCGAGTAAAATCGGAATCACTGTATATCTTTCTTCATTTACATAGGTTTGATTTAATTGTACTAAACAGTGCTGCTGGATTTGGTTATTATTTTGATCAATGCCATTTATCTTCTATGAGAATTTTGCATTGAACCAATCTAAGTTGTTAACCTGCATAAACTTTACTGTGAAACACTACTGTAGGCATTCTCTGTCTGTATTTCACAAACGATGAATGTTGTTTGTTTGGAAACCGTTAAGAGTTGTTGTGTTATTTAGGCTGATTATGATCAATTATAATCTTCCGTGCCTCTGTTTTAAGCCGTCTGAAGCAGAGGGACTCTGCCTCGTGGGACGCAGTTCTTTGCTGGGGAGTTAAAAGTCACTTAGCTTTTTTATGTAGTTTTGCTTTGGTTTTCTGTTTCTGTTTTCAATGGATCAACTTTCTTATCAGATCGCAAGTGTTTTTTTGGGAGCTTCCTGGCTCCGGTTCCCATTCCTCACGGACATCCTCCGGAGGACCGTAAAGTTTTCTCATCTTCATCATTATTCATCTTACTGGATCAACATTTTCTGGGCCCCTGTTTTTGTTTCAATCTTTTGCACCTCCATTTTCCACTGAATCTGGAGCAAATACTAATGATCTTCCAAGGTAGAAGCTGCAGACTCTCGTTTGAGCTGATGATCTTCCGTTATCCTGCTTTATTTACAAATTCAATATTCGTTTTTTTCGCTTTTTTTTTATTTATTTGTTTAATTTTGTGTTGTATTAATTTTAAAATGCTCCCAAGGGCAGCAATTGAGGCAGATTTAGCTGGGCCTATGAATTAGTTTCGCTGCTCTTCTAATTAATTATGTTCATGTAATCATGTTTAACTACTTTTTCATTCATGCAAGATATCAAACAAATCCAAAGGAAGATGCTGATCTTTTTCTCTTTGTTTCTTACTCGCGTCTCTGCTCCTCCTGCATATCCTACTCGTTTCGTGCATCTTGATGTGGAGGTTGGGAGGGTAAATAAATTTCAAATTAGCCAGGCATCTATCCACCATTAGTTAGTATAATTAATATGTGTACATAACTGAGCTTGAAATCCTTATTCTATTTTCCCATTCAGGAAGATGCAGTGAAGCAGGAGGGAGACGCTGACCTTGAGGCTAGATCGCAAGCAAACCATAATGACGTTGATGATAGGGCGACACAACAAGAAGGCAAGGTAAGTGTCGTTACCTAAAATGAATACCTTTATAATTATTACATGTTTTAATTTTTAGGGTTTGTTTGTATCTAAATTTTTTTAGAAACGAGAATAGAAATGAAAGCATAAGTTTTTAATAATTCACCGTCGTTTGATTGCGAAAGTTTTTAAAATGAATGCGGATGATGCGTCAAACTTATTTATAAAATTTTAAACTAATATAATTTTTTTTTATGTTCCACAATTCAAACCCTATCAAACAATAAAATCTTATAAAGATACTTAAATTTAAACTTTAAAGTGGGCCTTATCTATAAAGTATATTTTTCAAGGCTCAAATAGATGTAAGAGATAATCGTTAAAAAATGACGGACCACAATTCTAACCACCTTCAAAACACAAACATAATTATAATAATTCAAACCGAAATTAAAGCGGAATCGATGTAAATTCAACATCCAAATAACCTCTTAATAATTTTGAGGAACATGACACTGATGGATGACAATGACCCAAGCCTAAAAAATTGTATTGGTAGGATAACAATGACTAAACCTAAATAATAATGGTCTTGGGTTCCTGAGTTTGATTGAACCCTCACTCTATTGGCGACCCAAAAGGCATAGGATCTCAGATTTACCTCGTACATAAGATGTGTAGTCATTGTAGTTGCCTAATGAAAGGATTAGGGGTAGAATATGGTGCTCTAAGAGAAACACCCCTTGATGACAAAATAAATAAATCCTAACAATGCATGGTAAATATTAGAAAGGATATTGGAACTAAATTTAGTTCATTACTGTAAGTATAATTGTCACGTACTCGCTGCCCGGCGAGCTCCTAAACAAATGGGTGTTGAGGACTAAGGTGGACATGGCAGCCATTTCTCCGGTCCTAATGCCACAAGCAGGTAGGGAGCTTGTGTACGTATTTCTTTTAAGACAAAATTATGACAATAAAAAAATAAAAATAATCTCACTACATTACATGTGCGGCTCACTGTTGTAAATTTTATAGGGGCAAGAAGAACCACGTGCTCCACTTTTGAACCATCCAGCATCGGTGGGGGGGGTTTACGCAATTACGGCTCCTATGGCTGGTATCATTGCCATCTATGTTGGTCTCATTCGTGGACAAAAGATGAGCTACGAGGACAAGATACTCCTGGGAAGTTGCATCGTGTCACTAACCATCATTACCCTTTTTGGTGTGACCCTACTGTACTTCATAGGCCTGCCTATCTTTTCTATGATCCGACAGAACTTCCCCCACCATATCAGAGCTGCTTCCCGGACTATAAGATAAAGAAGATAGATTCTACGGTTCACGGTTCTGTTTGTTATATGCTTTGTAGCCTTTATTATCCGTAAATTTTTTTCATAGCGTTGGAAATGGGTTTTTTTTTTGCCATTTCTTCATTGGGAGATTTTATTATATTAAATGATACTTCCTTTGTCTCTTATTAAATGTCCTACTTATTTGTTTACAGAGTACGTTTTATGAAGTTGTCGACGAATCATCAGATCCCTCAAACTCCTCAGTGATGTATACTGAATCATGGCTATTGACGAAGTATTTAACTCGCCAGATCATCTTTACAATGCACTTATGTGCTGCGACGCCATCGGGATCAACGAAGAACATTCGGCGCACAAAATTGCTGCCTGAAATGATTTGGGCCCTATTCTGTTTCTGGTCACAACTAAATTCCAGTGTTTAAAATTATTACGTAGAACACAGTCGGCGCACTCTAAAGAATAGAATTGGAGCTTTGTAGGCAATTGACAAACAAAGTGTTTGCCCCTCCCCTCCAATTAGCCTGCTTCATCATTGGCAAGAAGGAAAAAGTAGGCAATGAACGAGTACCCGTTTCCTTCAGAGATTGCTGGACATCGTTCCTAGGTATCAGTCATCTCAAAAATGGCTTTCCTCGGCTTAGTCGACCCTCTTCAATTGCCTGATGAAACAGTTACTGCGCTCTCAAACGCCTTTCATCATAAATCTAGTACGAAAACATAAGAAACTGCACCAGGAGGTTGACAGCTCTCCAACCCAGATTAGAATTTTTTTTCCCAACCAAATACCTGCAAAAGATTCAAACTTTTCTGTCAGTTCATAACCCTGAGAAAAAACTTTCAACTGGGTTGTAAGGGAGAAGGAACAGCAGCGTCTACACAACGTCTCCCCGATCCTAACTACAGTCCAAGCGAGTGGCTGGGGCACACTCGCTTGAAATAATGTTGGGATCAAACACATTAAACAAATCAAGCGTGAATACTGAAACACAGATGCAACTTTTAGGTGCATTAGAGCTACAAAAATCTGATCGAGCCCTTGGTTTTGCGCCTGAGCTCAATACCATGAATGAAGAGACCCTTTTTCCACTAGAGGACACCGTTCTCATACAACTCCATTGAAGCAGTTGTTACACCAAACTTAGATCAAACACCTACCTTGTAATATACACTTTTCAATTTGAAAGAAAAATCAGAGAAGCTAATGTTCAAGTTATTCGTCAAACAGAAAACATAAAACTGAGTACAAGGTCGTTCATTCCCAACCACTGGTCTGAGTACAATTAGCTTCAATGTAAAGTTACAGAAAGAGAGAAGAGAACAGAGAACGGAGGGTCGAATCCTCAAACCTGAAACTTTCAAATCCTTGTCTGTATCCACATAGCAGGCCAGTGAATCTACAAGGAAAAAGATGGAGGATTCTTCACTCCAGATCCAAAGATAACGGCGCTTCAAATCGACTCCCCTCTTCGGAAACTTCCGTCTTTTATGTCTGTCATCAAACCAAGTCTACCAAAAAATTATATTAAATGTGTGAACTTTTAAAGCTACCCATGCCAGCTTTTAAGTCCGGCCCATATGCTCGATGATGTTCCTCACAAACACCCACACACCCTCCTAAGCAAGCCCGGTTAATCCGCGAGACAAGTAATGTAACTAGCCCATGTCAAAGCTTGATGTGGTCGAAAATGCCCCTCTATAATAAAGTTGAACTGAAATAACAATAAAGATAATTTTTATCTTTTACCCGGTAAGCTGTCTTGGCAAGTTGAACTGAAAACATATTTAACTAGTAACGGTATTTTAAGCTGAAAGAAAGTCGATATAAAAGGGGACATAAACAAGGCTTTACGTAGATGGCTTCTCACTCAAATTTTGAATTGAATTCCCAGTGTTCTTCATATAATTTTAGATTGAGTAACATTGTGGATTCGAGGCTCTACCATATCCATATTTTTTGTTTCTTTGATCTATGTCATTTGTTGGATTATAGTGAAGTATGATCATACATTATTTTCTTATTTGTTACTATACTAAACCGTGAATTAAAGATCTTTGTAGATCGATACAATTTGGTTACAATTTGAATGTAATTTCATACATTTGTTTCTATATTCAGAGTACAAATTTATGTGAACAATTATTACAACTTGTCAACTTAATTTTGAAATTTACAAATTCAGAATTTTCTTTTGCTACCGCATCAATTTGGTACCAGGAAGATAAATTTAAGTTGCTTTCGTGAACGCTGACGGTTCTGAAGCTTCGGATCTTTGCCAGATGATGGCTGCAAATTCAGAATAAGCTACGACAAGTTAAAATTACCGCTGCCAGCTTTAGTCTAGTCCATATGTTCAATGATGTTCCTCGCAAATGCCCACACACCCTACTAAGGAAGCCAGGTGAATCCAGCTAGGCTTGTATGCGTTGGCCTTACTAGCAAAAAATATATTTGTTCGGCTAAGATTTAACTATTAACGATATTTTCAGGTCAAAGGAAGTCGATATAAAAGGGGACAAAAATGAGGGTATATGTAGATGACTTCTCACTCAAAATTCAAATTGAATTCCCAGTGTTCTTCATATAATTTTAGATCAAGTAACATCGTGGATTTGAGGCTCTACCAGATCCATATTTTGTGTTTCTTTGATCTATGTCATTTGTTGGATCATAGTGGAGTAAAATCGTGCACTGTTTTCTTATTTGTTACTATATTGAATTGTGAATTGAAGATCTATGTAGATCAATACAATTTGGTTACAATTTGAATGTAATTTCGTACATTTGTTTCAATATTTAGAGTACAAATTTGTGTGAACAATTATTACAACTTGTCAACTCAAATTTGAAATTTACAAATTCTGAATTTTCTTTTGCTATTGCATCAATTTGGTATCAGAAAGAGGAATTTATGCGCTTTCATGGACGCTGACGGTTCTGAACCTTTTGATCTTTGCTAGATGATGGCTGCAAATTCAGAATCAGTTGCAACAAGTTAAAATTACTCCTACCAGCTTTAGTTTAGTCCATATGTTCAATGATGTTCCTCACAAATACCCACACACCCTACTAAGGAAGTCGGGTGAATCCGCGAGACAAAATATTTTGGGGTTATTTTGGTTATTAATTTTTTTAGAAATGAATGTAGAATTAAATTAATTTTAATTATAGTTGGTAATAAAATTTTGTTAAAATAAATTTAGATATCACGTCAAACTTAATTTTAAAATTTTAAATCAATATAACCCTCTCTCCAAACTTAGATATGTATGTTCTTAATACTATTAAGCTTTTAAATTTGAGCTCTATCAAACAACATCCCACAAGGATAAGTAATTTTGAATTTTTAAAATGAATCTTACCTATATGACATATTTTTTAAGGCTCAAATAAATATGAGATATAAGTTTTGAAAAATAATGTAATATGTAATTTTCAAAATGGGGCTAGGAATAGGAATTGACATAATCACCTTATGAGGTGATTTAGTATTTTTGACCAATTTTGGCTTGAAATCATATTCCGGGAAATTTTTTTAATTCTGCCCACCCTCTATAAACAAATATAATTTTAATAATTTGAGCTAGACTAGGCATAATTAATAGAGTTTTACATAAATTCAATACACAAACAACTCTATAATTAGCCCATGTCAAAGCTTGAGTCATTTTTTTTGTTAAGAAGGGTTGCTCGAGTTCTTAGGATCCGCTAAGGCCATCAACCTATTAGAGCACCCTATCCTGTCTGCAATTTCCTCGGGCAAGTAAAATGTCCACTTATCATACAAATAGGGTACATTGGCGTGTTAACCCCGGTTGGTGGCCAACAACGTGGGGTACAAACTTAAAACCTATGCTTGGTGAGGCGTGGTCCTTGGTCCTGTCCATCTCACTAACACTCAGGTCAAGCCTTGATCATTAGTTGATCATAATTAATCTTGTATACGCAGAGACTGATTATGAAAGAAGGATATGTAACTCTTTTAGATGTACCTCAATAGAGGAAAGTATAAAGAGAAGAATTTCAGCAGCACCAATTTCAGATAGAATCGTCTACTACTTCTTGTAAAAAGTGCTTCGTCAGTATTACTTAATGATCTACATTAAATTGTTGTTAATTCTTCACCTTGGCCAGATTTGTTATGTAGCTAAGAGAGTACATAGGCTAACAAATAAAAACTCATAGGTTATGTGATTTAAATTTAAGATTAAAAGATGTTTTAATTATAATTTTTATACTCCTTATGTGTCCTAAATTAATAGTTTTATTTATTTTTTTAAATAAATTAATTTAGTTTATTTTAAAAAATAATAGAACAATTATTTTGGGATAGAGGGAGTATTTAAGAAAGAAATTAGCTAAAAGTAACCTTTGGAAAGAAACTTTTCATTTAAAAACATCTACAAAAGAACTTTTCTCTATCTCACGTAGGAAAACACAAGCCAAAAAAATACATAAGTAAAAAAAGAGTATAACATGAACCCGGGGAGAAAAATTATGTTGTATCTTGGGAGTGAATTGCTTAAGGACCATACCCATACTATTACTATCCTTTAATCTTTGCAATAGACATTACTATCCTTGAATTGCTTAAGGACCATAATTTTGAATTAGACATTATTATCAAGATGAGGTGCTACATGCTATATCTAGGGGTGTTAAAGAGCTGAGTTGAGTATTGTATTCGTTAGGCTTGAACTTGAATTGTTTAAACCTGGTTTAAAGTTTAAACAACCTTGAAAGTTCTAACTCGAACTCGGCTTAAATTAAAAATTTAAAGCTTGAACTCGAACTTCATTATGTGAATCAGAAGCCCAAACTCAATTTCGGCTTGACCTAGGCTCGAACCAAAATAAAAAATATATCCAAAGTATATAAAATATATTACATAATAAAATATTTTTGGTGTTAAATAATAATAAATATCCTTTAATAAGTATTATTATTGCCTTAATCAATTGCGTATAGTCAGTAATTGAGAAAAGAAAGTATAACAAATAAATTTTAGTTATATATACTCCAAAAAAATAATATTATCCTTTTCCTAGTGTTAAATATGTATAAATGGCAAAAAAAAACCCAATTAAAGAACCACCTTCAAAGTTTAATTAAATTAAAATTTAATTATTATTAAAAGATATTTTATAGTGTTTAGGATATTTTTCTTATTAAGCTTAGGATAATGTTAGATGTTTATTCAAATTAAAAAAATTATTAGCATTATAATTAAGATGCTTAATTACCTATAAATATGTAGGTGTCCTATTTAATAAATTTTAAAATTAAAATTAAAATTAAGTTAATTTAATTTAATTTTTTATTTATATTTTATCTTTAATTTAACTTATGTAGACTTTACATCAAGACCCTTGATATGCCTCTAAGCATATTTAAAGTACATGTACAAAGAGAAATGATAAATTAAGTTAGGTGGAACGAAGATGATAAGATCTTATTGAGTATGAATATTTTAGAACAAAGCCCAGAGTTTGATGAATAGCTAATTGGGCCATAATGAACCCAATGTATTTTTTTTATAAATATTATTTTCAGTCTAATAAGACTTAGAAATTATGACATTATGTTATTTTCTCAATCTTTAATTTTTATTTTAAAATGACCCATTAAAACTGGGTTGGGCCATAAACTCGACCTGGTAGCATCCTTATGCTAAACTTAATTTAAGCGAATTTGAGCTCGGCCAAGTTTCATCAAAGCTAAACCGAGGCTGGTTGATGAGCAGGCTCCACTTCACCCCTACCAATATCAAACAGAACTCTCAATCAAAACGGCAAACGACGACGGCATGTAATGGAAAGGGTCCTCCCCGGAGGTGGCTGAGCTCATAGCCCTCTGCTGGCAGCACATCATCGCCGAATTTGAGACCAGTTTGCTCTCGTACAAGACTTTCTATGCAGCATATCTTGTCTCGCGGATTCATAGCATGGACTCACACTGGTACCTCCCACCGTGTCTGTGACACTAGGAACCCGCATTTGTTCTATCAGGGCCCTTCTAGATGTGGATCTCGGAGGTCCATGTCCTGCGTGATAGAGGCGGTGGGTGGCTGGAGGACGGAGGTGGAGCTGGGATCATTTCGCAACCAAGATGGGAAGGTGAAGATCGGGTTTTATTAGGACCGTGGTTTCTTCTGGAAAAAGGGCCTCATTTTCATGGCATTGAGATTAGCTCTGATGCACCCAAAAGTTGCATATGTATTCCACTTTTCATGCTTGATTTGTTTGATGTGTTTAATCCCAATATTGATTCATCCGCCACACCCACCCTTTTTTCTTTCTTCTGTGCCCCAGCCACTCGTTTCTCCCTTACAACCCCGTTGAAATTTTTTTGTTAGGGTTATGAACTGACAGAAAAGTTTGAATCTTTTGCAGGCATTTGGATGGAAAAAAATGGAATCTGGGTTACAGTTTCTCATGTTTTCGTACTAGATGATAGAACATCAATTCATTTGCGCCTATCTAATATATGATGAAAGGCATGTGAGAGCGCATAAACCATTTCTACGGGCAATTGAACAGAATCGACTAAGCCGAGGAAAGCCATGTTTGAGATGACTGATACCTAGGAACGATGTCCGGCAATTTATAAAGGAAACGGGTACTCTTCATTTCCTACTTTTTCCTTCTTGCCATTGATGAAGCGGCTAATTGGAGGGGAGGGGCAGACAGTTTGTCAATTGCCTACAAAGCTCTAATCCTCCAGTTCATTTCTTCAGATTGAACGGCATGTGTTCTACATACCGATTTTAAACGCTGAATATATATCTTGCAATTTAGTGGGAAGGAACCAGTAATCAGAACGGGGCCCAAATCATTTGGTCCTCCTGTTTCATTAGTTATTCGTTGATCCTATTAGCATGAGCATGATCCACAACTAGGGGCTCTGCTCTGCCCCTGTTCTACGACGTCCTGACGGAGATTTGCAAATTCCTGCCCAACTGGAGCATGCTCTTTATTTTTCCGGGAGGAATACGCTGTAACACTGGGGCAGGTTGTTAGCCAAAAAAAAAACATGAAGAAGAAGGAGAATAAAAAAAAGATAAACTGGTGCAAGTTAAATACTTGGCAACAGCCACGAGTCATTAAACATCACTGACAACTTCATAAGATGTAAGTAAACAAATATGCCACTCACAGTAGAGCACTAGTCGGCTACCTTGCTTTTACTCCCTCTTTGTCACATTTTAAGTGTCTTATTTTTTTTCAAAATAAATTAAAAAAAACACAAGTAGGGCACTTAACATGGGACGCAAGCTTTCCATACAGATGAGGAAATGGCAATCAAAAAGCATTTCCGATGCTAGCGAAAAGCTGTCTGATGAGAAGGGCTCCAGCAAAAAACACAATCAGAATTATGCACCATATTATACAGCGTGTGATAGTCTCCATCTTATTGGCGAACTGAAGGTCATCAGACTCGGAATCTTGGATATGTCGGCGGATGTTCTGTCGGAACTTAGCAAAGATATGCAATAGTGGGAAGTACAGTAAGGTCACACCAGAAATGGAAAGGGCGATTAGTGACACTTCGACACCTCCCAGGAGAATTATCTCGTCTAAGCTAATCTTTTGTCCACGAATGCGGCTAGCTAAGATGGCAATGATACCACCCAGAGAAGCCGCAGTTACCGAAATCCCAATCGCTTGTAAATAGCTCAAAAGTCCAGTCAGATCACTACTCAATTGAGGAAGTGCTTCTGATGGATCAGGTTGTGTTTCTTGGCCCTGATAAAATTTACACAAGTGAGTCGCACATGTAATAAGGTCAGGTCTTTTTGTGTATCATGACAGTTTCCGAATACAACTACAGAGCGAATATTTATACAAAAAAAAAATTATTGTTATAAATATGTTTTAAAAGAGATATTCTGCATGCCAATTGGGCATTAAGGATCGGAGAAATGTCCATCGCCACCTTAGGCCCCATTACCCATTTGTTTAGGAGCGTGTGTAGCATTTCCCAATGTAGAACTATATTTTAATAAACTAAATTTAGAAATGAATATCCTTACTAGTATTTACCATGCATTGTTGGGATTTTGTTTTGGTTAATGAGGGGGTGGTTGAATCCATAGGACACGACCAGAAGATGTAATGCGAAAAGCCTCTTAGAGCACCATATTTCACCCCTAGTCTCCTTTCAGGTGCGTACAATGCCCACATATCATATGTATTAGATAAATTGGGTTATAACCCCATCGGGCGGCTAATAGAGTGGTCGTTCAAACTCACAAACCCAAGACCTCTGCTTACCAAGGCTTTGTTCTAGCCATCCCACCAACGCCGTGTTGGTCAAAGTTATAGAAGTTCAACCAGGTACAAATCATAAGGGTATCAATATTAGGTAACGATACTCACCAGGCCTTCTTGTTGTGTCGCCCTATTATCAACACCATTATCGGCCTCAAGGTCAGCATCACCCCTCTGACTCCCACCATATTCCTGAATATGCATTTGGAGCTCAGTTATGTTCACATATTAAACTTACTAACTAATAGTGGATAGATGCCTCGCTAATTTGAATTTTATTTGCCCTCCCAGCCTCCACATTAACTTGTATTGCAACTATGTGGCGAGTACGATATACAACTTTGTATGAATTTGATTGATTTCTAGCATGAATTACATAAACATATATAAAAAGAAGAGCTGCAAAACAAATTTATGGGCCGAGGTAAATCTGACCCATTGGAGCGGACATATGTTAAAAAAAATTAAATTAATATTGTTGGGCCTGTTTTTATATTAATCTCACTAAATAATGGTGGATAGAAGAGCCGCAAAACTAATTTATGGGCCGAGGTAAATCTGGCCCAATTTCTGCCCTTGGGAGCGGACAGATGTTTAAAAAAATATTAAAATTAATATAACACCAAACTAAAACAAATATATTAAATAAAAAAGGATATAAATTTGTAAATAAACCAGGGTAAATGAGCAGTCTCAGAAGATCATTAGCTAATACCAGTAACATCAGATTCTACCTTCGAAGATTCAGATTCGGTGAAAAAATGGACGTGCAAAAGATTGAAACAAAAACATTGGCCCAGAAAATGTTGATCCATTGAGTTGAATGTTTGAGAGAAAATAACGAGGAAGTTGATCTATTGAAACCAGCAACAGAAAACCAAGCACAAAGAAACAAGAAAGTTGAGTGACTTTTACTACCCAGCAAAGAGCTGCCTCCCACAACCCTTGGGAGGCAGAGTCCCTCTGTTTCAGGTACAGGATGTGAGAATTGATCATAATCAGCCTACATAACACAACAACTCTTAACGGTTTTCAATCAAACAACATTCATCGTTTTTGAAATACAGAGAGAATGCTTACAGTAGTGTTTCACAGTAAAGGTTATGCAGGTTGAAAACTTACATTGGTTCAATGCAAAATTCGCGTAGAAGATAAATGACATTGATCAAAATAATAACCAAATCCAGCATATCCAGCACTCTTTAGTTCAACTAAATCAAACCTTATGTAAACGAAGAAAGATATACAGTGATTCCCATTTTACTCGAAATGAAGATTCAAGAAAGCATTTCTTCATGGACATCCTCCATCGAGGGCGTCCTCCTGCCCGCACATCTTCGCGTCGGGATGAGAAGTTTTCTGGACCAGTAAAAATGGTTAGGATCATGCTTAGAAACATCTCATCCCGACTCCAAGGAGGACGTGCTGGGCTATGTTAATGGCAACTACGACCGGTCCCACCGGATGGTCGTCGGACTGCCGGTAGGAGCCGCCGCCGTCTCCGGGCATTGGGCTCTGGCCAGCGCTGCCGCGTCTCCGGCCCGCAGGCCGCGAAAGCACATTCCGGCGGCCCCTCCGTGGCCAGAGCCGGACTGCTGGTTAGGATCATGTTTAGAAACATCTCAGAGATGTTTCTAAACATGATCCTGACCATCTTTTCTTGTCCAGAAAACATCTCATCCGGGCGCCAGATGTGCCGGAAGAAAAGGTTGAGGAGGACGTCGTCGCCCGTCGTCGTCCTCCCCCCTGGAACAAATTAAGTAAAAAACTAATGCGTGAAATGTACTGACCATAACAAATGAGCTGAAGGTATTCGATACGGGCTTGGGACTCACTCAAGAGCACCACAACCTCTGTCCAGGGACGGAAACAGGATCTCGTGGCCTGCGTTCTAGAGGAAGATGGAGGGAGTATGACACTGTAGAATAGTAGGGCTGTAAATAACCGACCAACGTTGTGCTTACAAACTCGGCTCGGTTAGGCTTGGCTGGAGTTAAACTCGATTTGAATCAGGCTCGACTCGAACTCGATTCGAACTCTAATAAGTTCGAGCCGAGTTTGAGCCGACCCCTGCTCGATTCGGCTTGGCTCGAATAAAACTCGAACTCGATGTAACTCAACTCGACCTCGAGCTCGAACTCAAACTCAAATATAATCGAATATAATTTTAAAATTATATATAAATAATGTATATATATGCATATTTTATATAAATATAATTATTAATTTAAATACATATTTATAACATACTCCCTCTATTCTTAGATTAATAGCTTTATTTAATTAGTTCATTTTAAAAAATTTAATTGAGTTATTAATCTAAGACGAATAGAATATATAAAACGACATATAATCACATATTTATATACTAATACTATATATCATATTGATATATACGACCCGTTTATATGAGTCAAGGCTCACTCACGACTATGTGAATATAAATGTCATACATCATCATATTACGATATAAGAATACACATAACTCGGGAGGTAGATTAGTTTATGTCTTCTCGCACATTTGGATCTCGATCTGATAGCCTATGATGTCTTTGCTCATATTGACGTACGAGAGTCTAAACTCATATAAAAAAATTTCATGATATATAGCCTTATTAAATTATAACGGATATATAATTTTTATATATGATATATATTTTATAAAAATAAAAATATTAGAGACACAAACACTAATATACTCCTTTTGTCCCAAATTAATAGGGCTATTTAATTCTTGAAGATGAACTAAAATTAGTTTAATTGAAAAACCAAATTAAGCTATAAGTATATGATAGATGGTCAACATGATATCACACTAATATACTTAAAAATAATTCTAAAAGAGGCATGACATTTGTGGACCAACTTTAGTTTAGAAAAGAATGATTAGATATTCTTTTAAAAGTTGAAGCAAGACATTGGGACCATCATCATCTTACAAAATGTATATATTTTTACATGTACTTTAGAATTTTTTAGAGGCACACTAAGATTATAGAATAACTTTTTTATTAGTGATTTATAAGCATGTAAAGAAAAGAAAACATAAAAAAGTAGATGACAATGTTGCCTAAATAATTTTTTATTTTTTACATCTTTCTTAGTGATTATATGTACATAAAAAGAAAAAAATAATAATGTTGTATTTTTTAGCATATGTAACTAAAACTTATTTGTCATAGTTTTCTTCTTTCATAATGACTATAATCAAATATTCATGGTGTAGTCATAATACTTGTTAAAATATATTAATTAATATTTAATACTAAAAGTATATTAGTATATGTGATACTTTATATTTATATATAGATTATTTTTATTTTTTTAGTTCGAGCCCATTTCGAACCAAGGCTTATAATTCACTTATTTAAGTTTGAGCTCGAGCTCGAGCCAAATTTTAGATTTTTAAATCGAACCGAGCTCGAGCTAAAAGGTTCGAGTTTATTCGAACTTCAAGCCGAACTCGAGCCGAGCTTTAACAGTTCGAGCTCGAGCCGAAACTTTAAGTGTGAACGGGATGGCATGGTGGCGTTGTGGTAGTATGGACAAAATTCGCACCAGTGACACTATCGTTTGGCTCGAGCTCGAGCTGTTTTTCTTTCTCAAACGTATTATGGTAGAGAAAATCTCGAAAAGGCCCTCCTACGCAGTGGTAGTATGGACAAAATTCGCACTAGTGACATTATCGTTTTTCTTTCTCAAACGTATTATGGTAGAGAAAATCTCGAAAAGCCCTCCTACGCAGTGGTAGTATGGACAAAATTCGCACCAGTGACACTATCGTTTGGCTCGAGCTCGAGTTGTTTTTCTTTCTCAAATGTATTATGGTAGAGAAAATTTCGAAAAGGCCCTCCTACGCAGTGGTAGTATGGACAAAGTTCGCACCAGTGACACTATCGTTTGGCTCGAGCTCGAGTTGTTTTTCTTTCTCAAACGTATTATGGTAGAGAAAATCTCGAAAAGGCCCTCCTACGCAGTGGTAGTATGGACAAAATTCGCACCAATGACTCTATCGTTTTTCTTTCTTAAACGTATTATGGTAGAGAAAATCTCGAAAAGCCCTCCTACGCAGTGGTAGTATGGACAAAATTCGTTCTTTCTGAAACGTATTATGGTAGAGAAAATCTCGAAAAGGCCCTCCTCGGCAGAGAACTCCGTGTCGCCCACCTCCATTTCCATTTCGAAGTCCCCGGTCAAGTTCGCCCTTGGAATCCATGGTGGTGGTGGACCTGGTGGCGGGCCGCCCACCAATTCGACTCCTCCAGAGCGGTGGCCAGTTCCTCTAGTTTACCCTTGGGAGGGTCCCACCTCCATGCCGAACGCGACGTACACAACCGATCTTGCCGGCTTCGAGTCCAGCCAGCTGCTGATGGCATTTTCGCTCACGTTGGAATCGCGATCGGAGGGGACTTCTCGGTCGTGGACTAGGCCACCTTCGGAGGGACGCCAGAACTGGTCGGGCAGGAGAGGGCCGACGCCCCACATTGGCTTCTGAATCTCCCAGGCCATATAATCGAGGAAGGGGCGCTCCAGATTCTGGCTGGTGTTCATCAGCACTGCGACGGAGCCCTCCGTACCCTGGAGCCAAGGTGGCCTGCCCCCCGGACGAGGCGGAGGGCCCGGAGGAGGAGTTGGCCCAGCACCGTGTCGATCACGAGTATAGGGAAGTGGCGGGGGAAGGGTTCGTTGATGGTGTGATGGTGGCCTTTGGGAGGACAGATCCTCAAGAGTCAGGCTCAGTTCCTCCAGCAAAGGCCCAGCTGACTCAACGGTTGCTCGAGGGCAAGTCGAGGCTGGAAGTGATCCCTGTGGTTGGGGTATGCCTGGAGTCGGGAAGACTACTCTTGCCAGAAAGATGTATGAGGATCCTGCGGTAAAGAAGCATTTCAAGGATTGTGCTTGGATTACAGTGTCCCAGCAATATGACATAGTGGAGCTGTTAAAACGCCTGACGAAGCAGTTCATGGGAATGAAGATTTCCAGAAATATGTCCTCCGGAGATCTACTGGAGGAATTGACGGACTTCTAAAGGGAAGGAGGTATGTTGCCTTCATAGATGACATATGGTCGGTTGATGCATGGAATATCATGAAGTGTGTTTTTCCTCAAAGTGTATTTGGAAGTAGGATAATGGTGACAACACGGTCTCGAGAAGTTGCTGATTACTGTGCTAAGCCTCATGAAAATGTGTTTCCGTTAGACCCACTCACCCAACAAGATGCCTGGAGCCTATTTTGCAAGCAAGCATTCACGTCGGATGCTGATGACGGTAATTGCCCTCCTGAACTAGAACTCAGTGCCCACAATATTCTTAATAAATGTGGAGGAAGGGGCGCTCCAGATTCTGGCGGGTGTTCATCAGCACTGCGACGGAGCCCTCCGTACCCTGGAGCCAAGGTGGCCTGCCCCCCGGACGAGGCGGAGGGCCCGGAGGAGGAGTTGGCCCAGCACCGTGTCAATCACGAGTATAGGGAAGTGGCGGGGGAAGGGTTCGTTGATGGTGTGATGGTGGCCTTTGGGAGGACAGATCCTCGAGAGTCAGGCTCAGTTTCTCCCGCAATCCGGGCAGAGTCAGGGTGATTTTGTCGGCTGCAGGAGTGGGAGACTGAGAGTCGAGACCATTCTATGAAACCACCTTCCATAGGGTGTGCTCCATGGCAGCGGAGCATGCGCCGGAGGTGAAGAAGATGACGACTGGGAGGTCAAACTGGCGACATACGTCGGCGACCCGGCTCATCATGACGTCGACGATGACACATGCCGGCAGCGAGTCATGACGCCGAGTGAGAAAAAAGCGAAGAAGGAGTCGTCGTGGTGGGAGGGTTGGGGCCCCAGCGAAGGGTGCGAAGAGGAAGGAGGCGGAGTTGGAGGGATGTGGGCAACTTGGACGAGGGGGTGGTTGCAGAGGGAGGACGGGATGAGGAGAGTGATGGTGAAGTTGCGGCTACAAGATGGAGGCAGAGCGTTCGCCCGCCAAATCAAAAGGGGGAGTGCCACATAAGCGCCACGTCAGCGGTGTAAAGAGAGGTGTTCAGATGCGGAGTATAAATATTATTTTTTATAAAAATTTGATCGACGATAGATTGTTGGACTGAGAGAGATATAGAGACATACAAAGTTGTATAAATATGTACGAGAATATCGGTGATTATAGATATGGGTATATATTGATGATATATTTGATACTTACTGAAATGGGTATAAATTTTTTTATAAATAAAAAAATATTATAATTTTTAAAATATTACTATAATATTTTTTTAGAGTATAATAAGATCATATAATATCGTATGAACTAATATGAGTATTTTAAAATTAATTTATTCAGAACCATATATTATTATACTCTCCGTTCTATATAAATTATTGATTATTCTTTCTTATATTAAATACTTTAAAATTAATTTATTTTAAAAATAAATAATATGCTTAATATAAGTCTAAATTGTATGTTTAAATAAATATATATTTGTAGAGCATTATATGTAAAAAAAATTATATAAATTGTATGGACCTACCCATATTGATCTTATATAACTTTAAAAATATTATTTTTAATATAACTAAAATTTAAACTTTTAAAGAAGTTGTTTGAATTGTATTTTTATTTGTAAGAAAAAAAATTAAAAATTTTTAATATAGGATCGATACGTATCGGCCGTATCAATATGGTACAACCGATACATATCGTAAAATGGTGTGGGGGCGGATCGCCCCCTGTACCGTATTGTATCAACCGATACAGGTACATATCAACCGATACGGGTATGTATCGACCGATATGACCTTCCATGGATAGAGATTAATGACAATATAGCGTGGACTGGAGATGCAAAGATGAGATGCTTGGGAAGGGATGCCATTTAGGTCGGATATATGATAAAATTTGACCCTAATTAGTTTTGTTTGGGTTTTTAAATTTAACTTCAATAGTTAATTTATGTGTGAATTTAAGTTTATTATTTTTTAAATGATATCGGGTTTAAATTTAAAAAAATCGACCAGAATAAAGGTTTAAATATAAATTTATTATATTATTTTTTTTATATTTTGATAAAAGTTGTCTAAACCCAACCGTAATAGGTTAGGTTTGAGTTTTTAAATTCAATCTAAATAATTATTAAGGTCTAGTTTGAGTTTTTAAATTTAACCTCAATAATTATTTGAATCGAATTTAAATTTACTATTTTTTAAATAATATAAAGGTGAAATTGACAAAACCCAACCCTCACCCGACCCAATGACATACCTAGCTAATGATGGGTAGGGACTCTCTCTCTTACTCTAAAAATGTTTATTATTATTTAATACTAAAAATATTATATTTTTATTTAATTATAAATAAAAAAAGTTATTATTATTTAATTTCAAAAATATAATTAATTTCCCTCGGCAGCAGATTCGCGTGTTGCATCTCTCACATGTCAAAGGCGTTGGTGTCGCCGGTTGCGATGAATACCATCAGCTCATTTGTTATGGTCATAACATCTCACAGTTTTTTGCTTCATTTGTTTTTATGTTCTCATAGACGTGTTCCACGGAGGCAAAAATCTGGTTAGAATCAGGTTCTTGCAATTGAATAGGAAGCTTTTCAACTCCATGTAAACTGAGAGTTTCGTTCCCTGTTGGAGCCCATCCCCATTGCCGCCTGGACATCTTCTGCCGCCACGTCTGGCGTCGGGATGAGATGTTTTCTGGACAAGAAAAGGTAGTTAGAATCGGGGCTTTTGCAACTGAACAGGAAGGTCCATGGCGTTTTCGAACTCCATGTTAACTGAGAGTTTCGTGCCTTGTTGGGGCGCCCCACCACCGCCAGTCCGCGGCCCTATGGACCTTCATCGAAGCATCTGGCACCGGGCAGAGGTGGTCTCTGGCAAATACGGAGTGAGGCGGAGGCTGAGGTCGGCGTGCCCGACAGCGGACAGTTGAATTTTTAAATTTTATAAATGGATTTTACGTATATGATACAGTTTTTAAGGCCACAATAGATATGAAATATAACTTTTAAAAAATAATGTAATAGGTAATTTCAAAATGGGGGCTGCAAAGCGGACAGAATCACGTTATGCAGTGATTTAGTAATTTTGACCGATTTAGACATAAAATCAACCTTTGGATAAATTTTTTAGTTCTTCCTACCCTCTATAAATAAATATAATTTCCATAATTTAAGCTGAATTGGGGCATATTCAACGGAGATTTACATTAATTTATTACACAAACAACACTATAATTAACCTATGTCAAAACCTGAGTCATTTTTTTTTGTTAAGAAGGGTTGCTCAAGTCCTTAGGACCCGATAAGGCCATCAACCCCTTAGAGCATCATATCCTGTCTACAATTTCCTCGCGCAAGTAAAATGGCCACTTATCATACGAATAGGGTACATTGGCGTGTTAATCCCGGTTGGTGGCCAACAATGTGGGGTACGAACTCAAAACCTATGCTTGGTGAGGCGTGGTCCTTGGTCCTGTCCATCTCACTAACACTCGGCTCAAGCCGTGATCATTAGTTGATCATAATCTTGTATACACAGAGACTGATTATAAAAGAAGGATATGTAACTCTTTTAGATGTACCTCAATAGAGGAAAGTATAGAAATAAGAATTTCAGCAGCACCGATTTCAGATAGATTCGTCTACTACTTCTTGTAAAAAGTGCTTATACTTATTGATCTACATTAAAATGTTGTTAATTCTTCACCTTGGCCATATTTGTCATGTAGCTAAGAGAGTACATAATTTTTAATTAACATGGACCATTTGGCCATATAATACAATTTTGGGTACTACTGCCTGCTGCACTGATTGAATTCCAAGCTCGGCTCTCTTGAAACGGAAGTTCTGTTCACTGACAAGGATATAACTTCATTACCATTATAAATCATAATATTCACGACCTTAATTTATATAACTTCCAACTCTAACAAATGATATTCAGATGGAGTAATCTTATGTCCTGCATTTTGTTAAAATCTTAATTTTTGTGTAGAATGCTGGTTTCCATGGACATCTTCTCCAAACGAATATATTTTTTGCTGGTAGGTTCACATGGCTAGTTCCTCGAAATTTCATCTTTCTTTCCGTCTGTTTAGCCATTGAGATAGTGGACTTGTGCCATCACTGCCATTGGTATAGGCTGCGTTTGCACTTAATCACGGTAGCTAATCTGAAAAGCTAATGTAGGTGTAGCAAACGGGGTCGGCTCAGAAATTGCCCAGCCCGGCAGGCCTGTACGCGTTGGGCCCGAGTTCCCGACAGCCAAAGCCCGATCTTTCATAGACTTGTGCACCATCTAGATGCGGATCTCGGAGGTCATGAAGGTCATGTGTGACAGATGCGATAGGTGGCTGGAGGTGGAGAGCGAAAGGAAGTTTTGCAGTCAGAGGGAAGAGATGGGGAGGTGAAGATGGAGTTGCATGAGGACACTGGCCTCTACTGGAAAAAAGGTCTCATCACTCACGGCATTAAGGTTCAAAAAGAAGGGCTCCATTATATATTCATAACTCTTGTGCACCTAAAGTTAGGGCCCGTTTGGGAGGCACCATGTGCTGAAGAAAGGAGAGTTGGAGGAGAAATCAATTTTTTCCCCTTGACATATTACACTTAATGACGAAAATCGATCGACTTCCCCTGTATGGTGCCTCCGAAACCTTCCCTTAGTGAGAACTAGGAATAAGACGGAGCCCAAATTATTTAATCATCCTATTTCCATTATTATTCGTTGATCCCCTTTGTGTCTCATCTCACAAGTGAATTGCATGAGCATGATCCACAACTTGGGGCTCTACTCTGCCTCTTGTACGATGTCCTGGCTGAGATTTATAAATTTCTGCCTAACTGGTGTAAGAAAACACGGGAGAAAGTTGTTGGCCCAAAAAACAAAAAAAACCTGTAGCAGGCAAAGATGATCTGGCGAGTTAAATACTTACAGGGCGTTAGTCGTTGGTATTTCAAAATACAATTCACTGATTTTAAAATTTAACATTAGTTGTTAGAGATTTTATATGTGCATTTAAAAATGTAACGTTAGTCGTTTAAGATTTTGTATGCGTATTTTAAAATGTAGCGTTAGTTAATTAAATTATGATTTAACCACTGTTGTATCTAAAATACACAATGATAAAGCTTTTATACGTTGTGTATGCATTTTCAATTACGACCTCCCCCCCTTCGTAATTGGAAATGCACAAAAGTGGCGCTTCATCTCGTTCGCATATAGCCATATTATGTCTACAACACCTTGCTCCTTCCATAACCAGTGCTTAAGATGTTCCTTCTCCGTCGGAGCCGTCTTCTTCCCTAACCACTGCTAAGACGCTCCTCTGCCAGCACTGTCTTCTTCCCTGCGCTCTCCAGCAGGTACTTCCCTCTCTCCTATTTCATCTTTCCTTCTTCCTCTCATCTGGCGTTCCTTCTCCTCTTCTCCGGCACAGCCATCACTTTCCTCCCCTCTGGCGTGGCCATCTCCCTTCAATATCTTGTCTCCCCTTCCCTATTTCCCTGTTGTCCCTAGAGGAGATGCATAAATACTTTGTTCGTGGCATGTGTGAACATATTTTAGAGCTTGGTTATTGATGAGCTTGTGCAGTTTAGCTTTGTTTCCTACTTTGTATAGTTTCTTGTCTTTACTGTTATAGATGTTTGGGTCATATTTTATTTTCCATGCATCATGATTTTAGCTTTTCTCTCATTTGACAGTTTATTTGCTTCTATTGGGTGTTTGAAGTTATAGGTGCATAAGGTATTTCATGTAATTTGTCATTCAATTATTTTTTTATGGTTAACAAGAGTTTCTAGGTTTTGTTCGTGGCATGTGTGAACATATTTTAGAGCTTGGTTATTGATGAGCTTGTGCAGTTTAGCTTTGTTTCCTACTTTGTATAGTTTCTTGTCTTTACTGTTATAGATGTTTGGGTCATATTTTATTTTCCATGCATCATGATTTTAGCTTTTCTCTCATTTGACAGTTTATTTGCTTCTATTGGGTGTTTGAAGTTATAGGTGCATAAGGTATTTCATGTAATTTGTCATTCAATTATTTTTTTATGGTTAACAAGAGTTTCTAGGTTGGGCTTTGGGAAGATGGAAATGGAAAAGAGGGCCTTTAGTATGGGGGATAAGTTGGCTGAAATATATTTACAATGCTAAGATTCAAGGAGGAAAATAAATGCAATGGCAAGAAGGCTGCTGATGAATCTACAATTTTGAAGTCTGTTGTGATCACTTCTTTTTCAGTTCTGCAATATGATGAGCCCGTTGAAACTCCTTCCTGTTGTCAGATGCCTTTTCATTTCAATAGAATTTCATCATGATTTAAGGAAAAGGCCGCTATGATGAATCACTTTATACCTGTTTCATGCTCTACTTTTCTAATATGTTCTATATGTCTTTCTTGTTGTTGTTAGAATTCTTCTCTTCTCATGCAACATCCATAATGCTAAACCATACGTATCAGGTGCAACTACTTTATTTCTTTGGCTACAAATCGTTTCTAACATTCAGAAGTTTGAGGTTTCTTTCAAGTGACATTGATGCGAATATTAGTGCTTCTTAGAGTTTCATTTTACTTCACTTCCCATTTGTGAATCCAACTGCTTGGACATCTTCCTTTTTGGTGGATTCCCTTAATATTAGTGTGGCAGCTCTTGCGTTGGATGATAAAGTTGTATTTTTTAGCAAATGGGTATACTAGATAAGGCATCCAAAGAAGCATGGAAGTGTCAATTTTTGGTCGCTTTAAAGATGATTCTTGACAAATTAAGCTTTACAAATAGCATTTGTCTTACTGTATATTTATGCTTCTAATTTCTCTTTATCTCCAATACATTGCCATAACTGTTAGGTGCACTTTGGCTTGTTGGAAAAGCACATTCTAAGTTAAAATGCATTATAAATGATACATAATTGAATATGATAATATTCTAACTATTGAAACTTAAATTTATGAGTAAGAAATATGAATATTCTGGAAGTTCTAGTTGCCATGTACACTATATAAAAGTAGTTTGAAAATTTTAAGGTCTAGAAACATTGACTGAAAAAGGAAGGTAAACGTGAAGAAACTTACACCCCTATTGAAAACATTACTTTCTGAGTAGAGGGCAGCTTAGCATGTCTCTGATTTCTTTTAGTATGTATACACTGATTTTATTAATATGAGGTGGCTCAGTTAGTTGGCCATGCAAGATTCATTAGCTTTGTCTATCAAGAAACATTGTAAGAGGTAGAAAATAGAGGAATGATTCATTAGCTTTGTCTATCAAGAAATATTGTTAAGTTATACGTGACTGTTGATTCATTAGCTTTGTTTAAGTTAGAATTATGGTATAGATTTCATGGTGAGTAGCTTGGGGGTCCAGGTACTTAATTTTTCTTTATATTTTTTGATGTTTTAGTTTCAAGTTGCATCTGCACTGAAATGCCCACCAACTGTATATTTTGATTTGTTATTTATCATAGACATGGCAACACAAGGTGGAAAAGGAAAAGGGAAAGTGAAGTCGAACTATGAACAATGGTCCACTACTAAAACAAAAGAACTCATTAAGCTTCTGGTTGAGGAGGTGAACAATGGTAATTAATTGGATAATGGGACATTTAGAAAGGAAGTGTTGACAAATAGTGTCCTCCCAAAATTAAATTCAAGATGTAATAGCAATAAGACAGAAACCCACCTTAAGAACAAGTTGAGAGTTCTAAAGCAAAAGATAATCCCAATTAAGGAGTTGATGACATGCAATTCTGGTTTTGGGTGGGATCGACATGCATAAAAGGTTACTGCTCTAGAAGAAGTATGGCTTGAGTACCTTCAAGTAAGTTTTTTTTTAAAAAAAATTAAAGTAAATTAGTTATATCATATAATATAATGTGTAACTTATAAATTTATTTGTATGATTTGTTTTAGGCTCATCCAGAAGCATCTGAATATCATCATAAGATAGTGGAAGATGATGAGGACTTAATGCTCATATTTGGTAACACCATTGCAGTTGGAGCTGGGGCAGCCGCTTTATCATCCAAGGCTGTGGATTCTTTGGAGAGGCCATCTTTATGCACTAATTTATATGAGGATGATGACACTTTGCCCCCATTTATACAAGATTATCCACATGTAGGTGAATCATCCAATCCTGTGCCTCCACCATCTTTCCATGAGCGCCCACCTTTGGAAAATCAACCACGTTCATCTCGAAGGAGAGGAAATGCTAATTCCACCTATGAGTCAAGAGGTTCTATAACTCATATAGCATCTAAATTTCATATCCTTGCATGATCCCACGAAATAGCTCAAGGATGGTTTGAGGCCATTGGAGAAATTTCTGACCTCACTGAAGAGTTAAAATATTTTGCTTATGAATATTTGAGTACTCTAGCCTTGAGGGAGGTGTTTGTAAGACTTCCACTAGATGAACGTCGTAGATGGTTGGAGTATAAGCTGAGGAGTACATGGTAGTTTATTTTGGTAGTATAGGTCATTTGGAGAACTTATTTTGGTGGACATGGTAGTTTGTTTTGGTGGTATAAGTTAGTTGATTGGTAGTATGGTTTATTTAGGTAGGCATGGAAGTGTTTTTTTATTTAAATTAAAGATGTTTATAGTTTTATGATGATGACTTAATAAGTGCATGGTTTATTTGAATGGTATGTGAGAATGAATTTATGTGAATGGTCTTATAGTGATGAGTTTTAAGCTATGGTATATGAAAATTCGGTTATATGAATGTGTTTTGTGAATCGATTTTGTAGGAAATGTGTTTATGTGAATGTATTGATTTGATGACTCTTGACTTTTGCAATAGCAGTTAATATGGAAGAAATATTGGAGGACCCCATGTATATCTCTATGATAACTATATTGTCTGCAATTGATGAATCAGATATGCTACATACATATAGACCTCTTCCACGTCATTCTATTTCAACAGAAGGTTATCAATACTTGACACGAAAATTGGGAGGGCGACCGAATGAATTTTGAGATATGTATAGAATGTATTCTGACTCATTTTTAAAGTTGTGTAGAATATTACGCCAAAATAATTTATGTGATATTAAGTATGCCACAGTAGAAGAAATGGTGGATACTTTTTTACTAGTAGCAGGACATGATCAACGATATTCAATTTGTCAAGATCGTCTGACTCGATCAAAGTGGACAATCAGTAAGAATTTTCATAAGGTTTTGAATGCACTTTTCTCATATGCACCATCATTAATGATAAGTCCTTCTACTAGCACACCACAAATAGTGATGTCTGATCCACGGTTCTACCCATATTTTAAGGTTAGAATTTATTTAAATATTTGGTTCATGAAGATTGACATGCATATTTATATGTTATGATAGTTGTCTTGTCCATTTATATGACATTTGAGTTATAATGTATAGGATTGTATTGGTGCCATTGATGGAACGCACATAAAGGCAACTCCTTATGGGCCTAGTAAGACGACTTACCGTAATAGGCATAGTTGATTATCACAAAATGTATTAGCAACTTTCAATTTTAATATGGAATTTATATATGTCCTTGCATGGTGGGAAGGTTCTACAAATGATGCAAGGATATTGAAGGATGCCATAAAGAGTGTTAATGGTCTTCCTACACCATCAGGTATTATCATGATATATATCTCACATATTATATTTGTCTTTATAGTTTCATATTTATATACATATTAATGGTTGTAATTATTTATTGAATAGGGAAGTTTTATTTGATTGATTGCGGCTATCCTAATTGAAAAACATTTTTAGCACCATATCGTGGAACTCGATATCACCTCAAAGAATATGGTACGCAAGCAAGAAGTCGACCACGCAATTCACATAAAGTTTTCAATCATCGGAATGAGTCCTTGAGGAATGTCATTGAGCGCATTTTTGGGTGTTTGAAGTCACGCTTTAAGTTTTTTAAAGATCATCCACCCTCTTTTCCTTATGATATTCAAGTGAAAATAGTTTTTGCATGTTGTGCATAGCATAATTTTCTTCGTAAGGACAATCGTGAAGATTTGTTTGAAGCCAATAATGAAGATGAAGAGGAAGCACCACGTAATATTCTAGATGATAAAGAAGATTTTGACCCGAATAATGATTTGGAAACTCAAGTTGAACAAAGGGCAATCGCAAATGCTTGGCGAGATGAAATAGTTGGTCGTATGTGGAGTGATGCGATCCACATGACGATGGGTGTATGAATTTGATGTTAAAACAACACTATGTTATAATTGGATTATATATTGTGAATTGGGGATTTTATTTTTAGTTGTTTAACTATGCGTTATAAAGTATAGTTATTTATGTACTATGAATTTTTTTATTTTTTTATAAATTAATCATTTATTTTTACTTATTTAAATAAAATTTGAGGGATTGATATGTTATATCTTGTGTTTAAACGAAATTTGAATGTTACAAATTATATCGTGTATTTTGTCATGTATTCTAAAAACTAAAGATTCTAGCATGCATTCTAAAATCAAGCATCTAAAATACAAGATTTTGGTTTGCATTTTAAAATTGAGTATCTGAAATACACCAATCTAAAATACAGAACAACTAACGCCCTATTAGGCAATAGCCACGAGTCATTTAGGGGTTGTTTAGGTTCTAAATTTTGACAAGATTTCATTGATTTCGCTAGCTAAATCATGGATAAGTATAAAACTTAGGCAAAGTTTCCCGAAGGTTGATTCTAGCATATGTTTGTTAGAATTACCAAATCACCTTTCAAAGGGATACATCTCCCAACTCTTTATTTTAGATTAAGATTCTATTTTTTAAAATTATTACCCTTTATATATCTATTTGAGTATTGAGAAGCGTATAATATAAATGGTGCTTATTTTAAAAGTTCAAAATAATATAATAATATCGGGTCTTGTTTAATAGAGCTCTTTAATATAAATACATCAGTACTAAAAATATGCATTTCCAAGTTCAAAGAGAGAGATGTTGATTTTAAGTTTTAGAAATGAGTCCATCCGAATTTATTTTAAATTTTTTTATTACCAACCTTAATCTTATTCGACCAATAATCCCTAATAAATATCATTGAGGAATTTGAAAGATCTAATGATTTGTCCAGGCACACAAATATGCAAAGTGTTTTACCTAGTTTTTTTATTTTAAGAAAATAAGTAGAAAATGAATAGTATTAATATATGAGTAATGCTATTATGGCATTGAGAAAGATGTCAAAAATCTACTTCATCTTCTCAAAACCATTGATGAGTGGGATATGAGAAAATGATGAAGTAAACTTTTTTATGTATCTTTCTCAATGTCAACTAAAGCATTTTTCTTAATAGATATAACGTGCCTCAAGTGATGGAAATCAAAAACCATTTCCAAAGCTATGAAAAAAATAGCTATAAAGGCAATACACATAAAAACTAGAACCGTGAACCCTGATATAAAGAGTAATAGTCTTATCTTATTGACTAGGAAGTTGGATATGTGGTGGAAGTCTTGTCCGAACATAGCAAAGATATGAAATTCTAGGAAGTACTAGGGTCACAATAGACATGAAAAGGCGGTTGGTGGCACTGAGCAAGGTGCCGAGAGAATCTTCTCATTTAAACTTGTCTTTTGTCCACAGAGACTACCTAAGATGCTTATGATACCACCCATAGGCTGTAAGTGGTCATAAAGACCTTAGGCTATATAGATAAAAATTAAGTCATTATAGGAATTGTGGCTCAGACCTAATGGATGGAAAATAGATAAAAAGAGCTTCAAAATGCTACCAAGAATGCACGTATCAGAGTTTGAATTAGGGAGATACAATCATTTAACGTTGAACATAGAGTAGGGCCCGTTTACCCAAATTAAATGCACAAATTGACCGTTAAAGTCACTATAAGGGTCATATTAATTAAGGATGAGAAGTCTGCCACGTGCACTTTATCCAGCCCACCCCACTTTTACATAGTCGATAGATATCCACTGGCCTCATATACACATACAGTAGATATCTACCGACTGTGTAAAAGTGGGGTAGGCTAGATAAAGTGGGGGGTGGGAGACTTCTCACCCATTAATTAAAGTGATGGAAATCAATTTTTAGAGGCCTAATTTGATTGCCTAAGTAGAGAGGTCTAGCCTAACTTCTAAGGGGATTAGGGTTCCTAATCCCCATTATTATAAAAAGGCCACCTAGGGTCTGTTAGGGGAGCTTTGTCTTTTGGCTAGAAAGAGAAGAGAAGAATTCATCGGAGAAGTTTTTCTATGAAGGCGGCCGATGACGAAGGCAAAAAGAAGTATGCACGAAGATCAGAGCTTTAATGAGGTAAAATCACTCGTCGATACCAATTTTCCTATGTGCTAGAGTTAATTGTTTAATATTTACTTGATCATATAATTATGATAAAATAAAAATCCCATTTAAGCATGGGACGATGGCCAACAATCGGTTGCCAATTCGGTGCGGCAGTAGTTTCAGCCTTGCAAGGGAAAATAGGGAAGAGCCAGTCGGCCCTGGTGGAGCTTTGGCGAACACCACTGGAGGTGAATGATTGTTGTTCTCAATACCCGCCAGTGGCGGTTCAGTCCCAACAAGTTTTCACCGGCTCCATCCACGAGAGGTAGAACTGCACACTCAGATCTGGAAAAGAGGAAGGCCCTACGTCGGGTTGGATTGAAATCAAGCGCCACCTTGTGGCTGCCAAAGAAATTAATCAACCCAGAAGCATTGGTGAAGTCAACGAAGCTCTGCTGGTAGTTCTGCTCAAGCAAATCAGAGAGAGAATGGAAAAGGGGAGAGAGAGGAATAGAGAGGCAGGGAGCCGCGATTCTTTGCCCAATGATGGAACTTGGTTTTCTAGATTTGCTACCCAGCGGCAATCCGGTTGAGCCAACCATTGTCAGGCTGTGATTGCCTATCATCGTGCCTGCCAGAGATATGAAGCCTCTGGCCGTACATGGAAAGAAGGTCGCACAAATCCCAACAAGTGGTCGGATCAGGACTCCAAGACTCTCCGTTCAATAGCGGTCCGGTCCCTCGCCCTGCCCCGATGGTCGACCGCCGCATTGGCCAGAGGCTTCTGGCAGGTCATGGAAGAGATGACCTATGAAACAGGTCATCGGGTCGGACCCAGGTCAGGCCTCTTGACCCACTTAGCTACAACCCGGCCGGTTGGAGCCTAGCTCAGGTCTAGGCCGGTCTGAAGAAAAAAAGTATTTGAACTAGCTGCGGTTCAGGACCTATTTATCTAAACCGGCAGTAAGTGGTCACAATTCCTGTAATGACCTTAGGCTATACTGGGTAAAAATAATTTAGTTTAAGTTTTGAATATTTGGGGGAGTAAGTGGTCATAAAGACCTTAGGCTTCTGTAGGTTATATATTATTTATGTCTTTACAAACATTACTCACAGAGTTAGGAGGGTGAAGATTGTGATACTTGTATAATTTTTTTACTGCCATGATAGTTTGGGTATTGGCTGGCAATATCTTTAATACTACTACGATTTAATTCAACTTTACAAATAGGCCCTACATAAAGTTCATATGAGCTTATTTATTTAGACTAATTAAAAATCATATGTGACTTTTTGATGTATACTTTGGGCCCATTTGGCAACTGCTTTTGTGTAGAAAGAAAGTGGGTTTTTCATTGAATGCCTTTTGGGAAAGAAAATCAAAAGCTAATGACGTTTGGATAAGCTAGTGAAAAAAGCGCTTTCTATTCAATTTGGTCATTTGGGATGAGCCAGTGGGAAAAGTGATTTTCTAAATATAAAATGACCATTGTAACCCTAGTGAACTAATCACAACCGTCCATTATGAGCTGATCACAGGCATTCATTCATAAACACTAACCATTCGTAAACACGGGCCAAAAGAAACCCTACCATTCTCCCGACAGTGATGACAACCATCTCCCGGCAACTGGGGCGAGGGCGAGCATTTCCCAATGGTGATTTTTGAAGGCTTGAAACTCCTTGCCATTGATCATCTCGCGACGACAATTTATCTCATTTAGACAGAAGACTCGAAACAAAAAGGGCTTGGCATTAATGCTGGCTACTACACTCTCTGGCTCTCTCTCTCCATATCTCCCCGGCTACTTATTCATCATCGACACTCGACCTCCGGCTGCCTCTCACCTTCATACCACCCTCTTACTATAAGGTAAATAAACCCTAAATTCTCTACTGTCAGTTCACAAAATAGTACCAATTTACTTCATATACACCCTAATCTCTTCTAATTAATTTTTGATTTTCTTGTATGTAATTGTTGCGAAGTTGATATCTTCTATTTTTACAGGTGAAATTACGATCACTGTTGCGACTTCTGTTGTATAGAATGGTCTATTTGTCTGATTGATGCTTGGTTGATGAAGTTCAATTTTTGAATAGTCAGTAAATTGAAGTTAAGAACTGTAAATTCTGAGTTCTGAGCAGTGAATCCTGTTGTGAGTATTTGATTTCTTCCCTTGGTGACCGGATTTTTTGGTTTTTTATTTGAGTTGCTTTTGTTTGATTGATGTTTGTAGCTGGTTGAAGTTTGTGTCTTCCAATTAATTTTTGATTTTCTTGTATTCTATAGTTGCGAAGTTGAGATCTTCTATTTTTACATGTGAAGTTACGATCAATGCTGTAATTTCTGTTGTATATTGAATGGTCTACTTGTCTGATTGATGCTTGGTTCACGAATTTCAATTTTTGATCACATACTCCCCTAATTTAGTTCGTATAAACCCTAATCTATTCTAATTAATTTAACCATCAATTATTTGAAGTTAAGAATTGAACAGTGAGACCTGTTGTATATTGAATGGTCTATTTGTTCTGAGTAGTGAGTCCTATTGTGAGTATTTGATTTCTTCCCTTGGTTACTGGATTTTTTGATATTTTCTTTGAGTTGATTTTGTCTGATTGATGCTTGCAGCTGGCTGAACTAGCATTTGTCTAATTGATGCTCCATAAGTTTGTGTCTTCTTGCTATAAGTTAGATGATAATAAATTTCTTGCCTTAAGTTTATGAATTGAGAGGTAGTTCACAAGTAATAGAGGTAATGCAATATTGGTGAAACCCAGATCACATTATCGGCTACTACCCAAGACTGAGAATTGGAAAGGGATAACCTCTTCCCATAATTTAGTAAAAAAATTTAGTACAAATTATATGCACTTTTACTTAAAACAAACAACCCTTGCATTTGTTGATTTTACTTTGTGTACCGTGATTTTCGAGGTCTTTAATTCAGCAAAGAATGGCTTCAACAAGTTACCAAAGGTCAAACCATGGACCTTTATGTCCACATTGTTCGGGCCGCATGATTTACCTTGTATCTACCACAACAACGAACCCAGGCAGACCATTTTGGAAGTGCCCGAACAAATTATTTGTATATTTTAATGATGCACGGAGAATGTGTTTATATAGTCATAAATTAGTCAACTTAATAAAGTAATTTTTTTTTCAGGGAGGGATTGATTGTGGGAAGATGTATTGGTATGATGAGTATCAAGGAAGTGTTACTAGTAAAAATGTGAGTGCCTAACCACATTGTAGTCCATCCACTTTGTTGCAAAGCCATGGAAGTGTAAATAACGGACTGACATTGGCACACCCAACACTCACACTAGATCATTTATTTAGGGCAATGACATTCATAGTAGGGCTTATGCTTGCAACCATATTTAGCACACTAGATCATTTATTTAGGGCAATGACATTCATAGTAGGGCTTATGCTTGCAACCATATTTAGGTTGATATTAATATCTTGCTTTTATGTATATTTGTTTACTTGCTTAAAGTAGTGATAGTTTGGATGAGTATTTCTATAGTCTGCACTTCAAGCATCTTCTTTTCCACATACCAGATTTTAAATAATGAGCTGCTATCAAAGATTATTTTGTTTATGTGGTAGATTCCTTACATATGAAACAAGCTTATAAATTTGTCTCTATTTTCTTCATTTTGTGCACCTAGATGCCTTTCAATATGTTTTATTTGTACTTTAAATATTGGATCCATGAATATTAAGTTAATTTTGTCTTCTAACCTGCATATTTGAATAAAGGATTTTACCCCACAATCTCAAATTATAATACTAGCACCAGACCTAAGAAGGCCTTCAAAGAGAGCATGTCTATATGTACCCAAGAATCTCCTTAGTACTCCCTTTTCTACTCATAAATTTATGAAAGGGTTTATGAGGTATTAAGGGGTTTATTGAGTGTATATACACATTCTTTTGAAGAGAGCAGCATCAAAGTTGTTTTTTTACTTTTCCTTGAGGAGGGAGATTCCATCTAGTTGGGGGTTGTCTTCACTTGGATTTTTATGCTGATGGTTGTCTTGGCAAAGGGTAAGTATTCTTCAGCTTCGTTGTAAATACTCTCCAAGCTAAATAGAGTTTCCACTCTTCCAAATTTTCCACAGGAGCAAAAAATTAACCTAGCAAAAAAAATTTCCACAGGGGGATGATGACTTTGACAACATATATATCATCATCCAAATTCATAGACTCAACAAGATGAACTGGGTGACTGAATTGAAAAAGATAAAGTTGTTTAAAATGTGGCCACTTGTTTTCAAATATCAACCACTCTATCACAAGACCAAGGAGCATGAATAATTTTTTCATCTTTTTCATTACATAACTCACAGATTGAAGAGCTTAAGATTTTCCTCTTATTCAAATTTAATTGCATGGCAATATGTTTGAACGGACGAAAAAGAAATTTTTTTTAGGATGCCAACTTCCAAGAGAGCTTTCCATAACTTGGCCATGTTGGAACAATGGGAACTCTGAGCTTATCCACTGCCTTCATCCATCTACATGTAACTTGGTGTGCACTCTTTCATTACCCATATCCCCATTAAGTCGCCATTGAAAGGGTTGGCTAAGAGCAATTTTTTCAGTAAGAGTTGCATCCAAAGGTAAGAAAACATCATATAAGAGTTCAGTGTGCCACATACCCGTATTTTCATCAATGAGATCACATACTTTTGTATATGGGTGGAGGAATAAGTGTGAGGTCAGGGAATCGATCTATTTATACCTTGATATTACAACCATCACCAACCCTTTAGCAATTGGCTTTTATTAATACACATAATCATAAAAGAAAATAATAAAATGAACATACTTGATAGGCTGATAAGTAGACAGGTCAAAGTCAAACTATTAGAATGTGATAAGCCAAATTTTAAAACACATTCAATGATCATAAACACATATACCCATAACATATGAGCAGTTATAAATATTGGAGGATTATAAGTGTCCAAATACATCAATTTATTGGTGGTATATGAAAAAATTTTCCAAATACTATCACGAATAATTCTCATCCCTACATCATCCCTCATGATACTGGGGCCTTGATTTTCATCCACTTCTGGTTTTGGGAACAAGTTTTCGTTCTCCCAAAGGCGAAACATCGCGTCGATGAGGTCTGGATCATTAGCAGCAACTTGTTTCTCCTTTATAAAGTTGTGTATCGCCATTGTAACTATGACAATCTTAACTTGAGATTCAAAACAATATGGAGGGAACTTGTTCAATATCTTCCACCATTCCTTCCAAACCCCAAAAGTTCTCTCAATGATATTCCTAAGGGACGAATGAAGTTGATTAAACTTCTCTTTCCTGCCCCTAGGGCCACGCTGCCGGAATTCTGGAACATAGTATCGGGTTCCCTTATAAGGCCCAAGGTAACCAATCTTATTTGGGTAACCTTCATCAACGACATAATATTTCCCCTGTGGTGGCCTAGGAAACAAGGAGTGTGGATCTGCTACAGTGTGAGAAAATACCCTAGAATCATATGCTAAACCCTCCCAACCTGCCACTATAAATACAAATCTCATACTAAAGTGACAAACAACCATTATGTTTTGAGTAACATTTCTTGATCTCCCTCTAAAAGCTTGTTGCTCTTTCAATGGGACAACTGCTTCTACATGAGTACCGTTAATTGCTCCTATACAATTTCTAAACCATGGATAGTACTTCCTCTTGCTCTTAATGTAGTTTGGTGTGTGATGTGGACTAATAATTGGCTTGATCACCTGTGCAGCCCATGCATACAAAGCATCTAGTACTTTATTAAAGTGTCGACACATAGTTTCTTGTGAGTAGGACATAAGATGACTTACAACACGATGACCTTCTCTATGACCACATATTTATAAAAAATACCTCATTTGCTCCTCTACTGCAACATGTCTTGTGTCCTTGAGCATCTGTTTCAACCTCATTTCGTAACACAACAACATGAATGTCTTTTTATTCATGCAGCACATATAATGACAAATTTCATTAGAAGCATTCAACATGTCATACACTATGTGTCAACCCCTGTCTCGATGCATGTATACAACATTCCTTGGGGGGAATGTCGTTCTTAAATAATACATGATTGTTGCATCTTTACTTATGTCAAAGACAAGCTCTTCCCAAGTGAACGACATGACACCTATAATAATTTCTAACCAAATTTAGATCACACACTACAATGCACATGCATCTAAGTTCTATTAAAAATCCTACAAATATGTGGTAAGCCCTCATAAAACAAACAAACATACATGATAATGAACACACACACCCATGCATAACAAAAAAACCAACATGTTTGCAATCAAAATTACGTGGTTAGCCATCATAAAACAAACATCCATAACTAGAATAAAAGATAAACTAACAGACATAGTTAAGTCAATTTAAAGTATTACAAAAACTCATTCATAGCATAAAAGATATAGCTACATATAATCATAGTAAAACTGAAGGAACCATAAGGATAGACAACTAATCTAAATCTAAATAATGACAAATAATGTGCAACCATTTCATCCTCAACCCCGACGCATTGCCAATGTCAACCAAATGTGCCTAAACTTAGTCTTCATAAACTTCAATAGTGCGATGGTGAAAATGCGGTCATCTTCTCGGTATTTTGGCATTGCCATCATTGAGTCAATTGTCATCTTATATTGTTCAGCTTCATATTGGTCCTTATTTGCATGGGAGCTTTCTCGGGTAATTTCATTCCTATCAGACATGGTAATAGCAATGGACTCGCCAATTGATGTAGTAGTGCTTTGAGACTTCCACTTGTGAGTTGGCCTTTCACTTTGTTGTGGTGGAGGCATGGAAGTCCCAGTAGGCAACGGAGTAGGGCTACAGGTTGGTGTGTGAGCACTACTAGCTTGACTAGTACCACCATATTGTCTAGGTGTGTAGTCAGGCAGTTGAGCACCGTCATCATCATCATCTCCCAAGCTATCAGTGAATGCACTAGCATGTCTCACCGTTTGTTCTTCCCGATATGTACCCGCATCGCCAAGACTTTCGTCAACCGTAGGTCGAACCACCCTTTGACCAACCCACCCCCCCTCCCCCCCCATTAACCCTTTCATAACCAAAATCATCACCATACTCATCACCATTCTCATCAACTAGGGTATATGCTGAGGCAGATGCTGGGACAAGGGCAGGGGCTAAGGCTGAGGCTGAAGCTAAATATCTAGATGAGGGACGAGGTTGAGTGCCTGAGTGGAAGTAACTTGCATGGCTACTTGTGGCATGGGTCCGGCTATACACAGTATATAAATTACCCTCTAACTCCTCATCATACCCTCACTTCATCAGACCACTATCATGCTTGTGCTTCTGCATCTCATATCATATCAGTACACAAATTATCACTTCATGATTGAGCAAATATTTAAATATTACATGCCATTAAGAAAGTACTCCATGCATCTTTGGAAATGATGAATGTGTTTGTATGCTCATTCCATCCTCCAACAATATCCCTCAAAGCCACCCAAGCTTGATAGAATCTTCTTCCTGCATTGTATTAATTTTTTAGCATGTCATTATTCAAATCAATGTGATGAACATTCTTGAACATTTCAATTACTAAAGTCCAACCTCATAATCAAGGCTACTCCCTTTCCTTTGGCCCTTGTTAATTACATGGGCCATATAAGATAAGAATGCATAGTAAAGTGGATTGTCCCATTTAATGTTTTTAGCATACCTTTTGCTCCCCTCAATGTGAGGAGCTTGGGGACACATATTAGGTGGACGAGGGTAATGTGCCATTGCAAGCTAAGAGAAGTTTTGGCAATGTGAAAATAGAGTAAGCTTTTAAACTATTTAGAATATACAAACAACCATATGATGAAACAAATATATTTCAGAGAAATATGGCTTATTATGTAAGGCATTGGATAGACAAATCTAAAGAGAAATGCTATGATAGTGAAACTTTAGAAAGAATACAGGCAGGAATCAAGCAGCCAAAAAGAGGTGCTAGACCATAATCAACAAACAACCGAAAAATGTGCAAATTCATTCTTTCCCAAGAATTTTTGAATTGAGCAATCTATTCAATTTTTAAAACCATAAAAATTCATGTACAACACAAAGTAACAATTCATAACATGTCCCAAAGATATATAAGAGAAATGCTATGATGACCCACAAAGAAAATGAAACATCGCATTGGCAATCACACAATAGAGTGCAACAACAAGCAGTACAATTGACGAACCCAACACAGACTTTGTCCGACATGCTCAAGAAAGCAATCAAGAAGAACACAAAAAGAATAGGAAACAACTCAATAATCTGCAAGCAAAACATGTGGCGGATAGCAAATACACAATACAAAGACAATGCAAATTTCACAAACCCAACTAACAGAACTCACCAGCATCTCTAAAAAATTTCATGCTTGTCAAAGAAAAAACTAACACAAATATATGGAAGCCGACTTTTACATCAAGGAATGCAAGACAACAAAATCAAACAAGTAGGTCAAGGGAATATTGTATATAACTTACGGGGGGACCGCCCAAGAACCTCCTTTCGACATTGCTGACGAATGAAGAAGACTATGGGCGATCTGTGGTGATTGGGGGACGGAAGGAGCTGCAGTTGGAGGGACAAAGGCTGGAGGATTTGCAATCAGAGGGATGGAGGATCTGTGGTCAGAGGGACGAGGATGGTGGATCTGCTATCAAAGAGACAGAGGATGGAGGATCTGCGGTGTGAGGGATGGAGGACAATTTTTTTCTGCCGTCAGAGGGTTGGAGGACGGAGGATTTGCGATAGGAGGGAAGGAGGAAGGTAGATATATGTTCAGAGGGACGGAGGATCTGCGGTTGGAGGGTTGGATGACAGGGCGGGGGCCTGCGGTGGGATTAGGGTAAATCGATGGGGGTAGGCCGAGAGATGGGGAGAAAGAGGAGAATGGGGGGCATTTTGGTCACAATGATGACCACAATAATTTCCACCTCCTATAGAAAGCACTTTCTACCCGTAGAAAGGAAAAATAGCCTTTCTCGCGATTTCTATCATGATTGTAACCTGGAAGGAAAATCGCCCTTTATACCGTTTTCATTCGGGAAAGCAATTTTCGCCCTCAACAAATCACTTTTTGGTGGCAAAAATCGCCTCCCAAATGGGCCCTTTTAATGTAAAAAAATGATTTTTTCCTTTTTAGAAGAATTTTAGCGGGCACACTCAGATCTGGAAAAGAGGAAGGCCCTACGACGGGTTGGATTGAAATCAAGCACCACCTTGTGGCTGCCACAGAAATCAATCAACCCAGAAGCACTGATGAAGCCAACGGAGCTCTGCCGGTAGTTCTACTCAAGTGAACAAGAGAGAGAATGGAAAAGGGGAGAGAGAGGAATAGAGAGGCGGGGAGCCTCGATTCTTTGCCCAGCGATGGGACTTGGCTTTCCGGATTTGCCACCCGGCGGAGGTCCGGTTGAGCCAACCATTGTCGAGCCGCGATTGCCTGTCGCAACGCCGACTAGAGGCATGAAGCCTCTGGCAGTACATGGAAAGAAGGTCGCGCAAATCCCAACTAGTGGTTGGATTGGGATTCCCAAACTCTCCGTTCAATTTCGGTCCGGTCCCTCACCTTGCCCCGATGGTCAGCCGCCGCATTGGCCAGAGGCTTTTGGCTGGTCATGGAAGAGATGACCTATGAAATAGGCCATCGGGTCGGACCTAGGTCAAGCCTCCTGACCCACTTAGCCAGGACCCGACCAGTTGGAGCCTAGCTCAAGTCCAAGCCGGTTTGAAAAAAAAATCTAAACCGGCTGCGGTTCAAGACCTATTTATCTGAGCCGGCCATAAGTGGTCACAATTCTTGTAACGACCTCAGGCTATACTGGGAAAAAATAATTTAATTTAAGTTTCGAATGTTTAGGGGAGTAAGTGGTCATAAAGACTTTAGTCTTCTATAAGTTATATATTATTAATGTCTTTACAAAAATTACTCTCAAAGTTAAGAGGGTGAAGATTGTGATACTTGTATATTTTTTTTACTATCACGATAATTTAAATATTAGCCGGCGATATCTTTAAAACTACAATGATTTAATTAGACTTTACAAATATGCCCTACATAAAGATCATATGAGCTGATTTATTTAGACTAATTAAAAATTATATATTACTTTTTAATGTATACTTTTAATGTAAAAAAAATATTTTTTCTTTTGAGAAGAATTTTCTCATACTTACTATTAAGGAATGCCTATAGATTATTCCTTTTTGCGACCCACGATGGTACGAGGTTGATCGCACGTATGAATGGCCTTAAGCCATCGGGTGGGAGCATTAAAAACCTTAAAGTTAAACCCTAAACCATAGGAATTGAGATCAGTAGCCTCTACCGAACAAAAGGTCGCATCATTCATGGCATTGAGATCAGGCCCAAAAGGAAGGGCTTGATCATATATTCATTGCTCTTATGCACCTAAAAGTTGCATCTGTTTTCCACTTTTCGGGTTTGATTTGTTTCATGTGTTTAATCCCAATGTTGTATCAAGAATATGAGCTAATAGAAAAGTTTGAATGCTTTGCAGGTATTTGGATGGGTAAAAAAATCGATTCTTTCACATGTATCCAGATAGAGAGATGACAAACATTTTATTTCAACTTCTTATGTTTTCATGCTAGATCATACAACATCAAAGGTTGCCACCTCCAACCTCCAACATCTGCTGCACTCTTATGATGAAAGGCGTTTGAGAGCGCCTTTGCTATTTCCTACTTTTTTCTTCTTGCCAATGCTGAAGCGGCTAATTGGAGGGGAAGGCAGACACTTTGTCTGTCAATTGCCTACAAAGTTCTAATCCTCCAATTCTATTCTTTAGAGTGCACATAATGTGTTCTACGTGCTGATTTTAAACTCTCAACGTATATCTTGCAATTTAGTGGAAACTAGGAATAAGAACGGAGCCCAAATCATTTGGTCCTCCTGTTTCCACTAGTTATTTATTGATCCCTTGGCGTCCCACCTCACAAGTGGTAAATTGTATGAGCATGATCCACAACTGGGGGCTCTGCTTTGCTCTGCTTCTGTTCTACGACATCCTGACTGAGATTTGCCGGCCAAAAAAAATAAAAAACTGCAGCAAGTATAGATGATATGGCGAGTTAAATACTTTGGCAGTAGCCGCGTGTCATAAAATATCAGTGAGGAATTTGAGGGATTTAATGATTTGTCCGCAACTTCACAAAATTAGGCACACAAATATGGAAAGTGTTTACTTAATTTTTTCATTTTAAGAAAATAAGTAGGAAGGGAATATTAGTTAATACTTCCTCCGTCCTTAATTAATAGTTTTATTTGACAAAAGAAATTATTTTATATTAATAATTTTATTTTATTAAATTTAAATAATTATATACTTAAAAAAAGTATTATAAGTTTATTTTTATTATTTTAGACCATTTAATAAAAATTATTATTTTTTAAAATATCACTATTAACAAATCTCAAGTAATAGTAATAAAAAACCCTTTCCGACACTATGAAAAATAAATTGGCAGATGAAGGCTATAACGCATAAAAAAACTAGAACCTTGAACCCTAGTATAAAGAGTGTGATAGTGAAAGATAGGCGGGTGGGAGTTTTATCGGATGAAATACAAAATCCGATATGTACAGTAGGGTAACACCAGAAATGAAAATGGCAACTGGTGGCACTAAGCAGGGTGCCAGGAAAATCTTCTCGTTTAAGCTTATCTTTTGTCCACGGAGACTAGCTAGGATGCCAATGATACCACCCACAGAAACCGTAATTGACAACCCCTTCATCATTTGTTAGATAGTTCAAATGTGCAACAATAACATTATTGATCAATTCAGGTAGTGCAGCTGATGGAGCAGGTTGTTCTTCTTGCCTCTTACAAAATCTACGAAAATGAGCCACACATGTAATAAGGTCAGTTTTGTTATCTTATTTTTTATTTAATTTTTTTTGCAAATTTTGATTATTTATAATTAAACTCTTTACAAGTGTACAATGTAATTAAATTAGGATAAGTATTTAAGGGTTGTCAAACCTCATAGATAGACGAATTAATTACTAAATCTAAGTGAAAAATATATTGATTAAAAATTAAAAAGAACTTATTGTTATTTTCGTACCTTTGCAAAGATGGTGATGAGAAATCTTACTAGAAAGATTATGATCAAATTAAGAAAGTCGCTCTGTCTTTAAGACAAAATTCGCCCTCCTTAACGGTGTTTAGGATCTTGGGCGTCTGCCTCCCAGAATAAGACGATCAACCACGTACTGTAGGAGCACCTCCAACACAGTACATGCAGCGAACCACAGTATGTATGCTCACACAGAAAAGAAACAGACGAAAATCCCAAAATCGGATCAATGCAGAAAGCATTTTCCATGATTTTATAGAAAATCCCTTTGAAGACATCCTTTCCCATTCAAACGGATGCGTCCATCATTTAACGGACACATTCTTTAGTGACAAACTGGACCCATTTTGGTTAATAGAAAACCAAATCAATTAAATAGAAAACCAAACCAAATGAATTTGTCCCAAAAATATTATCTTGTTGACCCAACCCGACCCGGCCTGGCCGGTAGTGCGTGCGAACTGAACCGAACAGAGCCGGCCGGATGGCGGTGGCGGCACGCATGTGGGTTAGCCTACCTAGGTGTATTAGTCCAATATCTCTCTCCCCCACAAAAGTGGGTTCGGCCAAGGGCCTAACTTGAAAGGCCAAACTAATGCCTTATATACTAATACCATCACCTTCTACTAGGCGATATGGGACTATTCACTTCTTTAACCAATTCACATGTATGATTCTCATTCAAAACAAAGTGGGCTTGGGCTCTTCTAACATATGGGCTTGACCCACTTGAGTAATATGGGCTTGACCTACGTAAATATTATCATGCCCATTAAATGATATGGGCTTAACCCATTTAATGTTAGCCCACTTCTAACAATCCCCCACATGAATGAGAATTGGCTGGATAATTATGCAAAATAATGCAAATAAATCGTGAAAGCAATATTGAAAAGATCATGCATGGGGGATAGGTAGCTTTTGGCTTTGAACCTTCCCTTTTGAAAACTATCAGGTCTACTAGCTAATCAGTGAACGTGATGTCTTGAACTGTTCAGCCATTTGTGTAAACCAAGACAATAGAATTTACACAATCACTTCTCAGGCACACTGTGGTTCTCATGATTGTGTTCATTTCGGCCCTGAACAAACCTGGTTTTCATGAATGCTCTGGAAGATTTAGCCTTAAAATCCTCATAGAAGCAGCCCCTTCACACTCATATAGGTGATTCTTATAAGGAGTATCCTGCAATACCCCACTCGAATGAATTCAAGCTATAAGAACCATTAAAAGCAAAGCTTATCCTGATTCACTCTGCAGGCATCACTATCTCATCATAGGAATGGGGACGAGATTTTATTTCAATAGTGATTCCCCTTAAATCCCCCACAATTCGGTTGTCCCTTTGAACCTAGATCTTGGGATCTCCAGTCAACTAGGTTGGGTTGCCATTATGGTGACTCTTAATGTATAGGCTTCAAGCCCATTCCCCTCGATGAATTGATCACTTGTTCTTTGGTCAATCCTTTTGTAAGTGGATCTGCAATATTTTCTTTTGACCTAACATACTCAATAGAAATTATTCCACTAGAGAGCAATTGTTTTATGGTATTGTGCCTCCGACATATATGTCGAGACTTACCATTATACAAGTTACTTTGTGCTCTTTTTATATCCGATTGACTATCACAGTATATGCATATAGATGGCACAGGTTTTCCCCACATTAGAATATCCTCTAAAAAATTATGAAATCATTCAACTTCTTCGCCTGCTCTATCAAGCACAATGAATTCAGATTCCATTGTGGATCGTGTTATGCACGTTTGTTTTGAGGATTTCCAAGACACTGCTGCGCCTCCAAGAGTAAAGACATATCCACTTATGAATTTTGAGTCTTTGGTATCATATATCCAATTTGCATCACAGTAACCCTCTAGTACTACTGGATACCTTGTATAATGCAACCCATAATTCAAGGTATATCTCATATATCTAAGACCCTGACTACAGCCTTCCAGTGGTCTGCCCCTGAGTTGCTATTAAATCTACTCAGTTTACTCACTAAGTATGCGATGTCTGGTTTTGTACAATTTATAATGTAATTGAGACTTCCAATAATTTGAGAATATTGAAGTTGTGATATGCTCTCACCAGTGTTTTTGCTTAAGTGCAATGTCACATCTACAGGTGTTCTCGCTAGACGATTATCATTCTTATTAAATTTTTCTATGATTTTCTCAATGTAATGAGATTGAGATAATACATATCCATCAGATGTTCTAGTGATTTTTATCCCTAGTATGACATCTGCAACACCCATATCCTTCATGTCAAACTGTTTGTTCAACATCCTCTTTGTAGCTTTAATGATATTATCATTGCTACCAATAATAAGCATATCATCTACATACAAGCATACAATAACATAGCCATCAGGTTTGTCTTGCACATAAAAATATTTGTCACATTCATTGATTTTGAATCCATTTGACATCATCGTTTTGTCAAAATTTTCATGTCATTACTTAGGTGCTTGTTTAAGACCATAAAGAGATTTAACAAGTCTGCACACTTTGTTTTCTTGACCCTGTATAACAAACCCTTCAGGTTGTTGCATATATATTTTCTCATTCAAGTCACCATTCAAGAATACAGTCTTCACATCCATTTGATGTATTTCAAGATTATACAAAGCAGCAATAATGATTAACATCCTTATTGATGTTATCCTTGTGACTGGTAAATATGTATCAAAATAATCTTGACCTTCATTTTGCTTGTGTTCTTTGATAACAAGTCTAGCTTTATATTTGTCAATTGATCCATCAGCCTTTATCTTCCTCTTAAATATCCATTTATATCCAAGAGGTTTACTTTCTGGTGGTAGGTCCACCAACTCCCAAGTATGATTTTGCATAATGGATTCAATTTCACTATTTACTACCTCCTTCCAATATTGTGCTTCAGGAGAGGACATGACTTCCTTAAAACTTTGAGGCTCATTTTCTAAAAAATAAGTTAGAAAGTCTGGACCAAAGGATTTTGATGTTCTAGCACATTTGTTGTGTCTAGGTTCATCATCATCTCCCTTTTGGTCTTCACTATTGATCTCTTCAACATCCAAAGTTCTTTTAAGAGAACTTTCCTTTTGTGTAGAATTCCATGAAAAAATATGTTCAAAAAATGAAGCATTCCTAGATTCAATCATAATATTGACATTTATATCAGGAATATCTAATTTATAAACAAGAAAGCGGTATGCACTACTATTATTGGCATAACCAATGAATACACAGTCAATGGTCTTTGGTCCAATTTTAATCCTCTTGGGATTAGAGACCGCCACTTTTGCCAAACACCCCCACACTTTTAAGAATTTGTAAGAAGGCTTTCGGCCTTTCCATAGTTCATATGGTGTTTGTAAGGTTTTCTTATAAGGTATTTTGTTAAGAATATAACTTGCTGAAAGCAAAGCTTCCCCCCATATGTTCTGGGGTAACCCAGAACTAATTCGCATGACATTCATCATTTCTTTTAAAGTTTTATTTTTCCTTTCAGCAACTCTATTTTGCTGAAGTGAATAGGGTGTCATTGTTTGGTGTATTATACCATGTTGTGAACAGAAATTACCAAAAGGTGATTCATATTCCCTACCTCTATCACTTCTTAGAACTTTAATTTTCTTGCCAAGTTGATTCTCAACCTCAGTTTTATATAATATAAACATGTCAATGGCCTCATCTTTACTTCTCAACAAGTAAACATAAGAATAACGAGTGCAATCGTCGATAAATGTAATGAAGTACTTTTTACCTCCTCTTGTTTGAACAAATTTTAAGTCACAGACATCATTGTGAATTAACTCAAGAGGTTCAGTACATCGCTCAATACTTTGGAAAGATTTCCTTGTTAATTTTGATTCTATACAAGTTTAGCATTTATGATTAAAATCAATATTAAATTTAGGTAGATATTCCATATTAATTAATCTACATAAAGCATCATAATTAACATGGCCTAATCTACCATGCCACATATCATATGACTCAACCGTATACGATGAAGAAGCATTTGCATTCTTAATAACAGAAATAGGTACAATAGTGAGTACATTGAGCTTAAAAAGCCCCTCATTTAGGTACCCTTTGCCCACATACATCCCACCCTTGGTCAAGACAAATTTGTCTGACTCAAAAACCAACTTAAAGTCATTCTTGCTCAGCAAGGATCCGGACACTGAATTCTTTCGAATTTCTGGCACATGTAATACATTGTTGAGTGTGAGCTCTTTGCCTGAAGTCATCTTCAGCACGACCTTGCCAAGTCCTTCAACTTTGCAGTAGAGGAGTTGCCCATAAATAGTTGTTCACCATTCTCCATAGGCTGATAAGTGGAGAACATCTTCCTATTAGAGCAAACATGACGAGTAGCCCCGGTGTCCACCCACCATTCTCTAGCGTTCGTGACCATGTTCACTTCCGAAATAACAGCGGAAAGGTTGATGTCATTCACATTGGTGGAGAGATTCCCCACTTCAGTCATGTGGGCCTGTGCCTTTTTATTCTTGGAATCATCTTGTTTATTCCGTTTGCGACAATCCTTAGCCTTGTGGCCTATCTTGTCACACACATAGCACTTGCCCTTGCACTTGGCTTTGTTGGAGTCAGTGTTTGACTATCCAGCAGGATGCTTCCTCTTCTTGTTGTTGAAGCTAGTGCCTTTATGCCCCTATTCCACAACATTTACTTTTGCTTTTAAGCCATGACCTCTGGTGTTCTTTTCAGAAGCCCGGTTATCCTCTTCAATCCTTAACCTCACAATCAAATCTTCCATGTTCACCTCATTTCTCTTATGCTTTAAGTAGTTCTTAAAATCTTTCTAGGAAGGTAGTAATTTTTCTATTATAGCTGCCACCTGGAAAGACTCACTTAAAGTCATACCTTCTGCATGAATATCATGCAGGATAACTTGGAGTTCTTGAACTTGGCTGACCACAGTTCTAGAGTCCACCATTTTGAAGTCCAAAAATTTGCCAACCACGAATTTCTTCGTTCCAGCATCCTCAGTCTTGTACTTCTTGTCTAAAGACTCCCACAGTGCCTTAGTACTTTTCATCGAACTGTATACATTATATAATGTGTTGTCCGTTAAGGATGTAATTACGGCATAAGAAATCTGTATGTTTCCATGCATCTACTACCGCAACAGCTGTCTTGTCTTCTCGTTTCTCCTCAGTGAGAACGGGTACTTCCTCTTGAAGGAACTGAGCTAGGTTCAGCGTGGTAAGATAAAACAACATTTTCTATTGCCATCGTTTGAAATCCGCACTACTGAACTTTTCTGGTTTTTCCCTTTTAATTTGAAGAGGAGCATTCACCGGAGTGGGAATAAGTGCCAAAGTCAAGTTGGTACCTTCAGCAGCCATTTCTGTTCCAATGAACAGAATATTAACTCAGTTAAAAAAAATAATAAATTTCAAAATCTATACACAGAACAGTGAATTTCGAAATCAATGCACAAAGTAGTAAATTTTGAAATCAATGCACAGAGCAATGAATTTCGAAATTAATGCACAAAATAAGGAATTTCGAAATTGATGCACAGTGAATTTCGAAATCAATGCACAGAACAAGGAATTTCGAAATCTATATAAAACTGTGAATTTCGAAATCTATATAAAATTGTGAGTTTCGAAATCTATGCATAGTACTATGAAGTGGACGTACTGAATAATAGAATTTCTAAACAGTAAACTTCAGAAATTTATGAATAGTAAAATCCAATGTCCTAAATAGTAAATTTTCAAACTATTGATGCAGAACAGTTGAAATTCGAACACTAAGTAGTACAAAATTCGAATGTTTCACACAGAATGAAATTTATTAAAATTTCACGCACAGAATGAAAAAATTTCAAAGTTTACACGTAGAACAGTAATATATATCAATGTAATCACAGAACAGTGATATTTCAAACATTCACGTCCGAAATAGTAAACATTCACGTCCAGAATAGTAAACGTCCAGAAACTATGCCAAGAATAGTATAATTTCATAATATTAAGCACAGTATAAATAAAGTCAGAAATATTTTTCGAGAACTATAAGGCTGTAAGAGTTTTTCACTGTTTATGCACAGAAGTCAAATTACGAAATATTTTACATGGACTAGTAAAAAAATCAAAAATTGACACATGGAGAAATTCTCAAAAAAATATTTATAGTGAAGAAAATTTTCAAAATTTTACGTAGGGAATAGTAAAATCTTGAAAAAATTCAAGAAAACAATATGGGTATATACTATTCATCGTATTGGTAGCAATGATGATATCATTTAAGCTACAAAGAGGATGTTGAATAAACAATTTGGCATGAAGGATATGGGTGTTGCAGATGTCATATTAGGGAAATATTTTGATCACTAAATTAAGTAACAATAGTAATCACTAAATTAAAAGGAAGAGATCAATGTGATGAAAATTACTCAGGAAATCAAATCCACTATAAAATCATAACAATATCTTAACTTTCAATCTAAATCTAGTATGAATATGAAAAAGTATTTTCAGCTACAAGCTAGAATTACATAAAAAAAATTATTAATTAAATTCATGACATGAACTATCTTCGACAATAGCACAAATCATCTACACTAAACTAATTATAGGCATGACTCATCTAATTTTACTATAACTCATTCAATTAATTAATTATATGAACATTAAAACTATTGCATGACCATCTTATCTAAATCACAAAAATTAAAATCGAAGTTAATATCAAAACCACATCAATATATCATCTACAAGACAATAAATCAACATAGAATTGAATAAACATAAAAAGCTCTTCCATTAAAATATAAATCCTTGTCAGACAATTGTTATTATTCACAACACAACTAAAATCTAAATTAAAAAGAAAAGAAATTGAAACTTATATATAATTTCATCAACTCCTAAGTAAAAGAAAAATCTAGCTTTGCATGGTAGAAAAAAATACTTAAATCTCCATTGAATACTTTAAATAATCTTCCATCTTCTTCTTTGTTCTTTTCTTTAGAAAATCTAATGGAATTCTTAAATTTTGAGCCAAATATGTCTTTATATAGGCATAGGAATCACTGGAGGAAGTCTAATATAAAAAAGACTCATAATTGGCTTAAAATAGGAAATTGCACGCTGTCTCGTTTGAACAGCCTACATGCCCGTTTGAACAGTTATACTATTCCATGCCAGATTTGACCCATATAGCTTCAGAATTATGAATTTCTTCCTGAAATAAAGATTATAGCCATGAAAGTCTTCTTTCCATTGCCACCAAAATCATATCAATCTAAATTATACATAAAAAGATATGGTCGAAATATTATGGTTGTGTCAATCTATTTAAATAAGCTTCTTCCCGAATTTAGTTCTTAAATAAGGTTGTGTTCAACTATTTCATGCATGTTTAGACCATTAGGAGCTTCATTCTTACATTTTAGATAGTTTTAGGTAGTTCAACTTCACTTTCTCTTCTACTTGGATCCTATTGAATCCTATTTGAACATATAAACACAACGGAGTCCCAACTCACCTGGTTAAGATATAAATAGCTCAAATAAGAAATAAATTAACATAAAATAAGATTATAATTTAATATTTAAAAATATTTAATTAAACATTAATCCAGTGCATCACACACAATAATTAGTTGAGAAAGAAAAAAAAAAGAATAATAGATAAACAAAAGGAAAAAATAGTAGGTTATCTATCTTAAGTTTGTTGTTTGTTGGATTCTCCTTAATTTGTAACACCACTGCCTTGAGTAGTCCTTTGCACAAAATACTTGCATGCACAATTGAAGTAGAAAGAAGGAAGAGGATATTGAGTCTAGTAATGCAATCTCCTTAAGATTGATACATCATCCCCATATGTGCTTCAGGAAAGATGGGTGTTCATCTAATACTACTTGTTAGAAGTACTCCAACACTAACCCACTGTGAAAGAACTCTACATTTTCTCTCTGGACTTAGATTGAACTAATGTAAAATAGAAAATTTTGTCTTTTGAGCAAATGCAAAAGACCTATTTAAATAGACTATGAAAAGGTGTGACCAATCTCTAATGAGACACATGTACAGACACCAAAAGGACACAAATAGAGCCCAATGAGACAAATGCACATATAATAAAAAGATATCTTAGAAAATATCCTCTAGATAAGATCTTTAATTTGTCCCATCAAGATTTATCTTAATCTAATTCCGGAAAAGACATGAATAACATTAACTATTCCAACTCTACAACTAATATTATTCACTCTCTTATAGTTTGAGCTTACATTAACTAAATTTACTTAACATAAACTAACAACAATAATTATATGGGCTAAAATCATTTTCCAACAAATCCAACAATAGGAAATAGGGGAAATAAGATCCATCGCTTTGGTTGTTGGCTTTGCTGCGGCCATCATTTTCCGAAGAGCTCATTAGTACTGTAGAAATGGTTTGATTTCTATTTGCTCACTTCGGTAGAACTTTATGTGTGTGATAAAAGCAAGGAAAATGTGTGGAGGAAGGTAACTAGTGTCTGGGGCTTTTCTGTCTTTTTAATGTGGGCCTTTGTTGTATGTTTTTGGCACTCCTTTGTTGCATGAAGTTGTTTGTGTAGGAGCGGATTGTTTTCGCACATTGTTCAGTGTTAATTAGTGACTCATGGCTAACTGATTACTAATTCGTCAAATGGTATTCATCTTGATCGTCTTACTAGTATTGATGTTTGATGGTGGAGGCAAAGAGAACTTGGTCCAGTTTATCACCAGTTGGTTTGGGCGAGAATTTTTATAGTCTCAATCAAGGTTGCACAGACGAGCAACCTCTGATTTTGTATGTGGGATCCCCATTGATCTGGCTGTGGAGGTGATCCCCATGTAGAGCGGCCCTGCTAGAAGAACTCATTGCATATTTGCATGGCCCATAACATGGGGCTTTGCATATTTGCACCGAACCAGATAATGAGCCCTCTGATTACAAGCTAATACCCATCTGATAATTTTATTAACACAAGTGACACATACAACTGCCTTCAACAGACAACCCACGAAATTCACCGAAGAGCCACATACAACTGCATAAAATAAAGACAAGCACACAATAAATTAACAGAAGTGCCACAGCCCAAATCACTAGTTCCCTTCCTCCTAGAAACATTTTCCTTCGCCCAGGCAATCAAAACCATTTCCACAGTAGTATCGCGATGAGGATTGCAACACAGATCACAACTAGAGCCATGGACACTATTGCAATGACTGTGATGTGTATGATCATCTGGATCGATTGAAGGTCATCTTGCTGGAAATCTCGGATATGGAAGAGTGGGAAGAGCAGCAGGGTTCCACCAGAAACAAAGGAGGCAAACAGTGACAGTACGCAAGCTGCCACCAGAAGCTCCTCCCCTAGGCTTAGGGTTTGGGCACGGTTGAGACCAGTAAAGATGGTAACAATAGCACCCACAGAAATCTCAATTGACACAGACCCAGTCGATATTCCATACCTCAAAATTGCTGCACGGACATTAGCGTTAAATTGAGGCAGTGCTGCTGATGGATCAGGTTGAACTCTCGATGTGGATGCTACTTGTTCTAGCTCCTGACATTAATAAAATGCACAAATTGAACCCTACACCTAAGTAGGTCAATTTTTATTGTACAGTATGCACACATAGCGTATGAAGTTCCAAGCAGGGTGAATGGGTCAAATATTCCCTTTATCTAAAATTAATAGTTTCATTTAAGTTTTAGTTTTGAAAAACTAAATAAAACTATTAATATGGGCCGGAGGACGTATAAATATTAAATATTACCTGCTTAACTAACTCTAATGTTACTAATGTACAATCAAATAAAATAGGTATAAATATTTTATTTTTTGTAATGCACTATACATTGCACTCAAATAAATAAAATCTACTCTAATTCAAAGACATAAAAAATTAATATACTAACCTGGCCTTCTTGTGGCGTTACCCGAGCTTCGGGGTCCATACTGTTTTCTGCTAGCCCTCCGTCTTGCTGTTGCATCAAAAGATAGAATTGTATTTCAAACACAATTATGATTAGGCATTTACCATCTATATATTATGTGCATATGAAGTTCCAAGTACAACAAGGGGTGAATCCATCAAATAAAAACATTTACAAAATAATGAAGTTATATGGACCCATAAAACTCTCAGAACTGCGTTTCTCATATACCCCAAGTAAAGTCTTCAAAATTTCTCATATATATAACATATACAATTTTCTCTCATTCATTGTACCCCAATCTACCTTTTCCTCCCCTCTTCTTCGTCACGGTGCTGCGACTCCGACCCCAACTTTGGCTCCCCTGGGATGCGCCCCCTCCTCCTCCTCCTCTTTCTTTTTCTTCTACTCTTCCTCATTCTCTTCCACTCCTCTTCCAGTTGGCTGGCTGGGTCATAGGCAAAAGGCACGCTCCTTTCCAGGCTCTCCACTTTTATAATTGTTGGGAAAGAGAAAGAGGAAGAGGAGAAGGAGGAAGAGGTGAAAGAAGAGGATAAAGGGGAGGTAGGGCAGCCACTTATGCTTCCACTACTAGTGTAGCCATCGTCTTAGAAGAAAAGGGGATACTAATACATTTTATGGTCCAAATGACTGCATTCTCTCAAATAAAATGGATGAAGATATTTTATCAATTATAATGCACACACGCGTGTGCGTGAGCTCAAGCATCATCGCCGATGATTCATCGGCCATCTGATTTTATTTGTCCTTTCTGCCGTCTTATCGAGATCCTACCTGATGATGCTGGATGAGCCTAAGTTTGTATAAATTTTTCCCATATTGTACATAAATAAATGAGATCTATTCTCTTTCAAAGATATAAAAAAAATGATAATATTAATTTGGGTACAAGTAATGATACTAGCCTGGTCTTCTTGTGGTGTTACTCTAGCTTCGGGGAAAATATTGTCTTCTTGCAGCCCGGTCTCAAGGTCAGGATCGCCCTCACGGCTCTCTCCGACTTGCTGCTGCATTAGAAGATAGAAATGCACGCATTTGAAACCCAATTATGATCAGAAATTCCACCATCTAATGGTGGGTAGATGTCTAATATGAATTCAGTTTTACCCTCTCAGCCTCCATAGTACTACTGTCTGTGTAGGCTGTGAAGCGAACCATGAAAGCAAGGTAGAGGGCATGAATAATCGTCGGCATCTTCTTTTAGGTCTTTGTTGATTTCCTGCATGAACGAGGAAAAGTCAAATTAGTTTCTTCAACATGATTACATCCGCAAAATAGAGGATTAATTCAGTAAAATTATTTTTGGTTCCTAGCTAAGTAAATCATTCACATTGTACATACCCATCAAGTTTGGAAAAGGAATGTGATAGAGAAAGAACATACGTTTTTTTGTTTTTTTGGTAACTTAGAAAATTACGTGGTCTTAATGTCAAATCAAAAGCGGCTGAATAAACAGTGCATTAATTGCTGAAAAGTGGAGCTAGCAGCATTAAGTGCAACATCTACGTAGGAAGATCACAAGTAGAACTGCACTACAGATTGAATGAAGCAATTTAAAAGGACTTTATGTTGTATGAAAAGAGAAGCATCCGGCAGAATAGCGTGTTCAAAGAAAAGCAAAAAAACGCAAAAGAGCCCAGAAACTATGAAGATGAAAGAAGGCTGAGAACTGTCTGAAGTCCCTCAAGAAAAATGACAACAGAAGTGTAAATGGAACAATGACGGCAGCTCTTTTTTTCTTTGATAATTGAAAAACATTATAAAAGCTGAGAAAGGAAGAGTACAGAGAATGGCAGTAGTCCTTTGGCTAGTTGTACGAAACTCCGAAAAAAGATGAACAGAAGGCAACAGAGAAGGTACTCAGAACAGAAAATGAAAGCAAAAATGAAAGATGAGTGAGTTTGTACTGACCAGCAAATGAGGTGCACTGATAATAGCAACACAGCAGGAGAGAAAGAAGAAGTGTGGTGAGTATGCTTGTTCTGAGCGCCAATAGGTAGGATGAGCATTTATATGCCTTCCCTCTGCCAACCCCGTTTCTGCCGCCTCAAGAAGGAAAGTCCAGGTCCTTTCCTCCAACCCCGATTGCACCTACCACTCCCAACGAGTCAGCTACCCTAACTTATACAAAATCAAGTGTGAAACAGAAGCCCAGAGAGGAACCAACACGACTCTACGCGTTTTCAAACATCAGCTGGCTATTTTCCAGGAAGAAATGCCGGGCCCGCCAGCACAGTTTCTCCGCTTCCTGCGCCTCCGCCGCCTCATGTATGATTTCTTTTTCTGATAGTTTCTTTGGAAAGGTAACTTGGTGGGGCATTTGCTCCCACCTTAAAAAGGATTAAAGTGTTGGTTAGTGGTAATATTTTTCCAATATAGAAGCCAGAAATTATGAATGCATGTGGTATTAATTATAGATAATTTAATTTTCGGCAGTAAAAGTAGTGGAAATGCGTTAGCTAAATTACTTGTCTTAGTTAACAAAGTCGCCAAGCTTTCGGACCACCCGTTTCTGCTCTCATTCCTTGTCAGCCAACTGTGATCTGGTAAAGTAGAAAGAAGGAAAGGGCACAGGCAAAGACAAATTACGTAGAAAACTGTGTGCAACACTTAGAAGAACAGTTGCATGTCGTAATTGATATAGGCCAAAGACAAATTAAGCACCCAAAAAAATACGCAATATTAATACCTGCAGAACACGTAAAATATTATGTGGACCCATATTAAATAGAACATGAACGTGTTCAGCAGGAATTTCTATAAAATAACATGTTAAATTTCTTTATTCGAAAACTACTCTTATTAGAAGACGTGTAATTTTGTTATTGCTTGCTAAGAGAAAAAACCCATCAGCAAATTTGAAATTTTTTTAGTAAACAAATTTGAGTGTGTCAAATGTGGCTTTTAAAGTCATAAAAAAGGTAATTTTTAAAGAAATGAAATTAGTTGTACTTGTGTGTACGGGCGGTTCAGAAAAACAAGAGAAGATTGCCAAACCAACAGCAGCTTCCAACAGAGGGAACAGGGGGACCCCTTATGATTTATGAAAGCCAACATGTGCCATCAACACAATCAAAGCATTTTACTAATCACAAAGTTAATACCCTCTTCATCTTAAATTAATAGCTACATTGATAAAAAAAATTATTTTATATTAACTAATTGCTTCATTTTGTTTAATTTTAAGTGATTGAGTACTTAAAAAAATATATTATAAGTTTATTTTTTCTTTTATTAAATGTGATTTTTACCATTCAATAAAAATTATTAATTTTTTAAATAAAATTATTAATATAAAACAAAAGAAGTATAATAATTGAGTGTTAAGGGTTTATATTTTATAATGAACATGCATTACGTTGGTGTGCAACTTATTCATCATGGGCGGAGCAGCGGAAATGTCATAATCTCTCATCTTTTTGTTAAGAGTGTTCTTGAAGTCTCTGATCTATGCCACCGTCTCTGATCAGTGGCATCTATCATGCTTTTGAGTTATCAATAAAAGGTGTAAGACTTTTCAAACGGTTAGGCGAAACAAAATGTGGTGATGTAAGCACGAAGAAGAAAATGAAGAGAAATGTGGACTTTACAAAAGGTTTTTTTCCTCTCCACTATATATAAACCCCTCTTTTAGACTCATTCATAGTACATCCTTAATCACTGTATTGTCATCCAAATAAAAATATGTGTATGTTCCATATTAATAGTAGTATTTTTGTTTATTTTAAAAATAAAATAAAATTATTAATAAAATAATTTTTATATGTATTCCATATTATAGTTACCCGTATTTCGATTATGCTTAACTCAAAAGGTTAATGCTTATTATATACTTTTAAATTTAATTTAAAGTGGTTTCAAGGAATGGAATCCCGGTATATGAGTAGAGCTCGAAGTAATAAGCGTAATGAATCCAAGAACACACAAACCAGAGGTCAAAAACAAAAATTATGACATCAAAAAATATGCCACATGGGTGGGACCTACATAAAAAGTATGAAATTACCTACTCATGTGATGTTTAGTTTAAAGGGTTTGTCAATACAAGTTCATCGTCACCAATACTACAATAAAATATGCTATTAATGATGCTTTTATTAGTGATGTATATACAAGCGTCGTTAAAAACTACTACTAGCAACGCATAAAAAAGCATCACAAAAAAGTTAACCAATAGCGACGCTAATATTGACCTATTAGCGACGTTTAATAAAGAGCGTGACTAATTGTTAATTTTATTGCAACACTTTATAATAAACGTCGCTAGTGGTTATGTTATTAGCGACACTTTAAACAAACGTCACTAAAAGATCGATATTTTCAATAAAAAGGAAAAAAATCATAACAATTAGCAATATTTTTTATCACTAAAAGATCGATATTTTCAATAAAAAAGAAAAAAATCATAATAATTAGCGATGCTTTTTATTAAGTGTCGCTAATAGTTTAAACAATAGTAACACATGTTAATAAGCGTCGCTATTAATTAACCTATTAGCAATGCTTGGCAAAAACATCGCTATTAGTTATAAATTTAAAATAAAAATTTAAAACTATTAGCGGCTCTTTTTTATAAGTGTCGCAAATAGTATTACTAATAGTGATGCTTTATTATAAGCATCACTAATAGATTTATTAATTAATATTATTTAATAAATAATTATATAATAAATAATATTAATTTTTTTAAAAATAAACTTCTTAAATATAATATATTTTATTTAATATTTAATATTTATATATAATAAATAAATATTAAATTTTCAATAATATATAGATTAAACTTTCACTATTTAATTATATTTTTTATTGACGCAAATGTTTTTATTAATTTTAAAATAAAACTTATGATAAAAGAGAGAGAGTAAAGAGAGTTAGAGAGAGTGAAGAGAGAGATAGAGGAGAGAAAGAAGTGAGAGAGAGAGGAGGGAGGGTAGAGAGAGGAGAGAGAGAGTGAGGGGAGAGAGAGAGGAGGGAGGGTAGAGAGAGGAGAGAGAGAGTGAGGGGAGAGAGAGGGAAGAGAGAGAGGGTGAGGAGAGAGAGAAGAGAGATAGGGAAGATAGAGAGAGAAGAGACATAGGGAGGAGAGAGAGGAGAGAGTGAGAGATAGGGAGAGGGTAGAGAGAGAAGGGAAAATTAATTTATAATTTTTGGGGATTTTTTATTATATTATTATATTTTAAAAATCTATATAGAGAGAGATTACAGAGAGAGTGGAGGAGAGATAGAAGAGGAAGTGAGAGGGAGATCAAGGGAGTGAGAGAGAGATATAGGGAGAGAGAGAGAGAGGGAGGGAGGAGAGATAGAGTTTAATTTAATTTTAATTTTTTAAATTTGTTTATAAATTATTAGATTTAAAAAAAAAGATATTATTAGTGGCGCATATTAATAGGCATCACTAATAGGTTAAGTATTAACGACGTATATTTATATGTGTCATTAATACCTAGCCTATTAGCGATGCCTATTCCTATGTGTCGCTAATGATATTTATTCTATTTTTTTATTTTTAAAATAAATTAATAAATATAAAATACAAAAATATAATTAAATGAGAGAGGGTGAAGAGAGAGAAAGAGGAGAGAGAGAAGGAGAGGAAAGAGAGAGAGGAGAGGGAGAGAGAAGAGGAGAGAGAGGGAGGGAGGGAGGAGAGATGTCTAGAGAGAGAGGACAAAGGAGCGAGAGAGGGTAGAGGGAGGGATGAGAGGGGAGAGAGAGAGGGTGAGAAGAGAGAGATAGGATGAGAGGAAGTGTGTGTTATGAGAGAGGAGAGGGAAATTAATTTAATTTTAATTTTTAAAATTTATTTATAAATTATTATATTTTAAAAATAAAAAAATATTATTAGCGACACATAGTTCATATACGTCGTAAATATCTAGCTTATTAGCAATGCATAGTTCTATGTGTTGCTAATAATATTTATTTTAAAAATAAAAAATAAAAAAAATTAAAATTAGATGAGTGATTGTGTGCAGAGAGAGGAGAGGGGGAAAGAGAGAGAGGAGAGAGAGAGAAGAAGAGGAGAGAGAGAGGGGAGGGAGAGAGAGGAGAGGGGAGAGAGAAATTTAATTTAATTTTTTAGTTTTTTTAATTATATATTTTTTATATTAAAATTAATATAAATAAATAAATAAAATGCATTAGTGACGCATATAAATATGCGTCACCAATACTCTTAGTAGTAACGACATATATTAATATACATCGCAAATACTAAGCGTATTAGCGACTCATATTTATATATGTCACTAATGTATTAGTGACACATTTCTTATGTGTTGCTATTAATATTTTAATTAATTTTTATTAATTTTAAAATATATAGAGAGAGAAAGGAGAGAGATGATATAGAGAGAGAGGGAGAGAGAGATGAGAGGGGAGAGAGGGAGGGAGGGAGGGAGAGAGAGAGGCGAGAGAGAAATTTAATTTAATTTTTTACTTTTTTATTATATTTTTTATTTTAAAAATAATATAAATAAATAAAATATAACACATTTCGCTAATACTCTTAGTAGTATCGACATATATTAATATATATTGCAAATACCAAGCGTATTAGCGACTCATATTTATATATGTCGCTAATACCTAATGTATTAGTGACACATTTCTTATGTGTTGCTATTAACATTTTAATTAATTTTTATTAATTTTAAAATATATAGAGAGAGAAAGGAGAGAAATGATATAGAGAGAGAGGGAGAGAGAGAGATGAGAGGGAGGGAGGGAGGGAGGGAGAGAGAGAGAGGCGAGAGAGAAATTTAATTTAATTTTTTATTATATATTTTTATTTTAAAAATAATATAAATAAATAAAATATAACACATTTCTTATGCGTTACTATTAACATTTTAATTGATTTTTATTAATTTTAAAATATAAAGAGAGAGAGAGAGGAGAGAGAGTGTGGAGGGAGGGGGAAAGAGAGAGAGCGAAGAGAGAGAGAGAGGAGAGAGAGAGTATAGAGAAAGTAAGAGTATTTGCGATGCTTGTGTATAAGCATCACAAATAATACGATTTTAGCGACGTTTATCTATAACCATCGTAAATGAAAATTATTGGCGATGTTTAATAAAATGTTGCCAATATATAAATGTTTGTGACGGTTTTATTAACAGTCGACAAAAGATAAATTGTTGTGAAGCTTAGATAAAGCGTTGCAAATACATTTATTTGCAATACTTTCTAAGTGTCGTGACAAAGAACAGGCGTGTAGCATCAATTGTGCGCACCGTGCAAAAAATTGCCTACGCGGGGTAAAATTTTCGCCCATGTGGGATTTTTGCCTCCTCCCTCCTGCCAACATGTGCCAACCGCCGCCATCCGCCCCGCTGCACCCCAACCGCCGCCATCCGCCCCGCTGCACCCCAACCGCCGTCTCTGCCTACGTCCCAGCCGCTCGGCATGGTCCGCCCCGCTGCACCCCAACCGCCTATCCGATCCCGCGTCCCAGCCTCTTACCTGGCCCACTGCACCCTAGCCGCTAGTCAGCCCCAACATCCCAGCCGCCCATATGCCCTATTTCACTCTAGCCCACCTTCGCTCCCACTACACCCCAGTTGCATGTCCGCCCCCACGTCCCAGTCGCCCGTCAGCCCCGCTACACCATAGCTGCCCTCCATCGTCCCGGATTTGCCCCCGGCCACCCCGCTTTGCTCCAGCCCCTTCCCCTCCCCGGTTCCCCCCCCCTTCTCACCCCCGGCTCCCCCTCCTTCCCCTCTCGATTTTCGGAGGGAAGGAGGGGTGGAGCTGTCCTCCGCCCCCACCCCCTCCTCCCTCTCTCTCTCCCTCTCACTCCCCCCTCTCGGCCCCCTTCCTTCCCCTCGATTTTCAGAGGAGGGGAAGGAGGGGGGTGGAGCCGGGGAGAGGGGGGGGACCGGGAGGGAAGAGGGGGACCGGATTTCGTCTCCCCCTCCCCTCCCTCCCTAGCGATCCCCCCCTCACCCACCCATGCTCCTAGTTTCCGCCTCCTCCGGTTAACGTACTAGAGGAAGGGGATCCGGGGGCCAAAATTCGGCTCCTCCCTCCACCCCCTTAAACCCTGGTCCCCCCTCCTCCGTCCCCGCTTGATTCCTGACCCCCCTCAGCGCCCTCCCACTGCTAGCGGGATTTTTTTATAATTTTTTAAGTCATTAGCGACACTTGTGGAAAGAGTCGCTAAAGATTTTCTGTATTTTTTATTTATTTTTGTTTCATATTAGATATGCTCAAAAAAGTGTCGCTAATAGAAAAATGAAGCATCGCTAATAGAAAAATATAAAAAAATTATTTTATTTTTTGACAAACTATTTTTTATATTTTATTTAATATTTTAATTTTTAAAAAAATTTATAATTAGCGATGCATACATAAGCGTCGCTTAATTATTTCTACGTCGCAAAAAATGTAATATTTAGTTACGTTTATCTAAACATCGCTAATGACATACTATTAGTGATACTTATCATTAAGCGTCGCTAATAAGCAATAGCGACTGTAGTTTTATCAACGCATTTAACGACGCTTATAGTACTATTAGCGACGCTTGTAAGTGTCGCTAATACAACAATTTATTGTAGTGTTGCAAAAATGAGCAATTTTGACTTCAATATAAGAAGTTATTAGATTTTGAAGTTTTGAAAAAGAAAAAATAATAAAATTAATCCACCACCCTGTGGTAGCATGCGAGCTGCACGTGAATCACGTTGTGATGTGTCAGATAAGACTGACGTATGCGTGTCAATTCTGACATGCATAAGAAACGTGTACACGATGTTCCACTATAAATACCGCTGGTTCTTCATATTTTAGGACATTCAGAAATTTCTTTTCTTCTTTTCTCCCTCGTTTTAAATCCGATTTGAGCATTTCAAAAAACATTCTTAGCTAATTTGAGAGTTTTCTATGAAATGAAAGTGTATATTTCTTGAGTTGGTGACTTTATAAGGGAAAAAAACCCTGGGGTAAGAGGAAACTTTGCCCGTCACCCTTTAGGCCCAAGGAGAGAGAAATAACCCGAAGCAAAATAAGGTTTTGTCCTCTGTCATTGGGCCACCACAAGGGAAGTGGCCCAAAGTAGATGAGGCTTCGTCCTTTCAACCGAAGTGCCACGTAGTGAAATAAACATCTTTGGGTTAAGGGGAGGTTCTGTTTGTAGCCTACGGACAGAAAAAGGAAAATATCTTCGAGTAAGGGAAAGGTATGTTTGTTTCCTACTAGTGTGTAGAGAGAAAAATGTCTCTAGGTAGAAAAAAAGTTTGTCTATCACCTACAGGTATATAAAGAGAAAAATGTCTTCGGGTAAGGGAAGTTTTATTCGTCGCTTATACGAGCGTGAAATGTGTGAAACATCCCGGGTTAAAAAAAAGTGATGTTTGCCAACTTCTAGAACTAGAGGAGATTTTTGGCCATTATCTCTAGACTTGAAGGGTAAGATGCCCAGAGGAAACGAGCGATACCGAATGCACAAAGTCCTAAACTACAGGGAAGTATTTTTGACTTTTTGATATATCATAATATTACTTAAGATATATAATTTACCACGATATGATAGATTCTGATATGTTCTAATTCGATTTGTGTTAATATGATCCATTTATATTCAATCTATTATAAAATATGTCATTTGATCTAATAAATTTTGATCTGATACAAAATGAACTAATGGAATATGATATGATCCAATTTACTCTATTACAAATTCTGCTATATGATTATGCAAGTGCTATACTCACCTCTTACAACAGAAGCGTAAATGGAACAATGGCGGCAGTCCTTTTTTTTCTTTGATCAGTCGGATGGAAGCCGCCCAACTGCCCAAGAATACTATCCGGAACCATCCCACATGACTGTCGTCAATGGGGACCCTCATCCTTAATGGCTACAATGAAATGAAAAAAAGGCCTCAACAGTCAAAACCCAAAGCGAAAGTAAGAGAAAAGAAGTCCAGGAGAGGAACCTCCACGATTCCATCTACGCGTTTCCAAATATTGGTGCGGCATTTGTTCCCACCTTAAAAATGATTAAATGTTGGTTAATGGTGATATTTTTCCAATATAGCAGTCAGAAATTAGGAATGCATGTGGTATGGCTGGATAGAGTATGGAGGAAAGGGGACTGGAAAAAACAAATTAAAAGTAAAAAAGTAGTAGAGATGCCTTTACTAAATTACGTGTCTTAGTTAACAGTCGTCAAGCTTTTAGTCTTCAGGCCACCTGTTTCTTCTGTCTTTCTCTCCTCGCCAGCCATTTGTGGTGTGACAAAGGAGGATGAGGGAACGGGGACTGGCAATGACAAATTAAGTATAAAAGTCTGTGCAACACCTACAACTGCCTGCAGGTCTTAATTAATATAAGAAAAAAGTTTACATGAGCCTGCCGGTCTCATGGATGTTATGAGGATGTCCATTATGAGTCACGAGAGAGATTCAACATGTAAGGGAACATAAATTAATCTAATATTAAGGGTCAATAAATTAAAATTCGATGATGTACAATGTCAAAATTTATGCGCCGAGTGAACCTAAGCTCAAATAAAGAGCACTCTTAGTATAGGCCAAGACAAATTAATTAAGTGTGTAATATCAATACTGTGGAACACATGTAATTTGTAGGCTCATATCGTGTTCAGCAGGTAATGGTATACCCATGGAAGTCCGTATCGGCCGATACAGGTGCGTATCGGCCGATACGTATTCGTATCGGCCAATATGTACTCGTATCGGTCGATATCAGTATGATACAGGGGGCGATATGCCCCCACAGGAAATATCGATATGTACCAGCCATATTGGCCGTACCATATCGATACGGCCGATATGTATCGATACAATATTTTTAAAAATATTATTTTATTTAAAAAAATATTTTTTAATTAAAAAAATTAATTTTTTTTTGAAAAAAAATTTCAAAATTTTTTCTTAAAAATAAATACACAATTCAAACCCAACTTCTTTAAAAGTTTAAGTTTTAGTTATATTAAAAAATTTATTTTTAAAGTTATATGAGATCAATACGGGTAGGTCCATATAATTTACATAATTTTTTGTTTTACATATAGTGCTCCACAAATATACATTTATTTAAACATATAACTTAAACTCATATTAAGTATATTATTTATTTTTAAAATTAATTAATTTTAAAGCACTTAATATTGAAAAGAATGTCCAATAATTTATATGGGATGGAGAGCACAATAATATATAGTTATGAATGAACTAATTTTAGAATACCCGTATCGGTTGATACGGCATTATATGGTTTTATTATGCTCTAAAAGAAGTATTATAATGATATATTATTAATTATAATTTTTTTTATATTTATAAAAGGGTTTATACCCATTTCGGCGCGTACCAAGCGTATCATCGGCGCATACCCGTATCCATGATCATCGATACTCTTATGCGTATCGATACGACCTTCCATGGGTATACCTGGTGTTGCGCATGTTTTCCCCATGTACACCTTATAATTTCTCCAAAAGAACGCATTTATTTTTTTATTCCTAAACTACTCCCATTAATTACTAGAAGACGAGTTATTTTTCCATTGGATAGTAAGGGAGTGAACTCCAGCAACAAATTTGATTTTGAGTTTTTTTCATATTACCTGGCCAAAGAAGCTAATATTTAATATTTTTTAATTTTAAATATTAAATATCACATAACTTGGAGTTACAAGATATTTGAGAAAAAATAAATTATATTGGCTTCTTATTCTAATATTTGAATTAATTAAATAAAACATAACTCTTACATATTTATAGGTAACTGAGAATTTTAATTTTATTTCTAATAGAACTTCTAATTAGAATGAGCTTTTAATTTTAACCTAAGTTCAATAAAAATAAAATTATAATTACTTTAAAATAATTTTAATAATAATTAAATTTTAATTAAAGAAGGGACCTGACCCCTAATGCGGGTCATAATATAGCGATTCTCTTCCAAATATCACTTTTAGAATATTCATACATATTAGATAGATTTCTCTTGAAACACCCTAAGTATGATTTTTTATTTATAATAATTTATAATTTCTCATAAAATTAAATCGACATTAGAGAGGATAGAAGTGAGAACTATTGAACCCACGTCAGCAGTGGGTTTTTGTAAGGCATGCAAAAGATACTAATCGTTTATTCTTCCTTAAGGATAAATGAGGACACCATGAATAGCACTATAATTGGGTCCAAAAATACTTACAATGTGGGGGACCATCAGGGTGAAGGATTCAAGCAGGTTATGGGTTTAACTACTTAGACTTGCGTATTAATTGGATCCATTTGTCATACTAGCACCTTAATGCTTATCTTCTGTATGTTTCATATTAATAGTTTTATTTAATTTTTTAAAATAAATTAAAATTAAATTTTTTAAATATAAAATAAAACTATTAATGTTAAACGGAGAGAATATTAAATAAGTTGGATTGTGCAAGGTTGGATTTGGGTTGGGTCAGCCCCATACAAAAGTGAGGAAATGGCCATAAAAAAAACCACAGCTGAAATAAACTCTTGGAAAGATGAGGATTGTAACGAAGCTGACAACAAGAGCCACGGTGATGATGATATACTTTGTTTCTAAATTCGCCCTTTAAACCATTGGAACTGAATTTGCGGACATAATAGCCACTTGATCATTCGAAAGGAAAATTAGGACTTACAGAAATCTAAATCCTTCAATCCTATCCTTAATTTAAATTTTAAGACTTGATCATTCTGGTTCTGGCTTTGGTTCTGGTTCGGTTCTTATAAGAACCGGTTGGAACCAAACTGAGATGCAGCCCTAGTTGTAGGTGTTTTAATATGAGATTTGATATATTTTGATTAAAATTATGATTATGTTACAAATCATGTTTGTATATTCAACTTATTGAAATAGGTTGGAATGAACAAGTTTTATATAGGTTTAAGTGAAAGTTGGAATAGGTTTAAGCGAAAGTTTTTCTGAAATATAGGAAGACTATTTTAAATTTTTTAGGTAATGATGTCATCATCCGGGTCAATCCAAGTTGACCCAACTTTGCCACTAATTTGGGTTAGGGTCAATACTAGGTTTTCAAATGTTACGTTAAAGAGACACGAATAAATAATGTGCATCAATGCATGTGGTCTTATTGTTGTATGTAACACCTTCAAAGACAACTAGTTGCAAGAAGGAAATGATCATGCTTCTCACACTTTGGATTCTTCTAAAAAAGGTAGTAGAGGGATGTTTTAGAGTTGGACTCATATACTCATATGATAGGAAAAAATTATTAGAAAACACTGAGTTTTATTAGGTGTTTGCCTAATGTATGTGTCTATTTACGTTTTATGTTTGATCCTCACAATTTCTTTATGACAACTATAAATGACAGTAGTAATGATGTTAGTCGTTTACCTCAATATTATCTAATTCAATGAATAACAAATGTCTATTATTGTCTTTTTTAGCACATTTAAAAAAGTGTAATGAATATTATTTATCTGATTAATCGGCTAATTATTAGTGGATGAAACGACTATGGAAGTGTCTATACTGTTTACTTAATGGAGTGGTTATGGATGAAGATTTAAGAAATGGTTATGGTAATAAAATAGGTTATACCATAATTGTATTGTTCTACTAGCAGCCCTACATAGTCCAAAAAAGAATGGTCTCTTTCTAGAATGCTTAAACTATGTAAGTTTCACACATAGCGATCAATTAGGTCAACAATGATTGATCAGTCATTGTTCAAATCAAACCAAAATTCCTTTGGCAATCGATCTCACTTCTGTAGGTGATAGATCGACATCGCCTTGGCTAGAAATTACAAAGACTATTTTGAGTAGTGATCGATCTCTCTCTGAAGCACGATCAATCGGTAACCTCTCAGTCAAAAATTACAAAGGCAAATCCATGCATAAATTGATCAATCTCGCAATGTGCTCATCAACGGTTGATTGATGAAGAACAATTATTATAATTTCTTCTTAATTTTCCAAAGCTTTTTAAAATCACTCAAAACCGTTATACCTAATGAAAACTATGTGATTTTGTGTAGGTGAGTGCGTGATATTATACAATTACCTTTTGCACTCAACTGGTCATTAATCCTTAAAATTTCAGAAATAGTTTGCTCCAATTTTTCAAATCCCTTTGATAAACCTAATTAAGTTTGAAAGGAAATAAGATAGAGAAAGAACAAATATTTTACTTTTTTTTTGCAACTTAGAGAATACTAGGGCTACATTTTAGGTCGGGTTAGACCAGGTTTCTTAAGATCCAACCCAAGATAGGGACCAAGTTCTTTAGATGCGACCCGACCTGATATAGGAACTGAATGTTTTGGATTGGAATTGAGAAAACAAATATTCTATTTTGGGTTGGGTCAATTTCAATAATTCAAACCGAACCGATATTATTCAATTTAATCTATAAAAAATTTAAAAAGTTCATACCACTCAAGTTGGATATAATTTTGTAAGTTAATTAAGACTTAGGGTTAGTTCTTGGGTTTTTTATATTGTAGACTCAACCCAACTTGGGAATCACTTAGGTTTTTTTTCTTGAACCTGACCCAACCCAAGATACGACTTGAACCTGACCTGGCTCAGATCAATCTCAAGTTAGTTTCATCTGAATTAGGTCTGGTCTAATCCGAGTTTTGAAAACAGATCCCGAGAATACATCAAAACAAAACCGGCTAGAAAAACAGTGCATTAATCGCTGAAAAGTGCTAGCAGCATTAAGTGCAGCATATACTCGGAAGATCATAAGTAGTACTCTACAGATTGAATGAAGAAATTTGAAAGGACTTTTTGTTGTATATATAACAAGAGAAGTAACTGATAGAGTAGCGTGTTCAAGATAAAGCGAAAAAACGTAAAAGAGCCCAGAAACTTTGAAGATGAAAGAAGGGTAGGAGGAAAGAAGGAGACGTGTCTGAAGTTCCTCCAGAAAAATCACAACAGAAGCGTAAATGGAACAATGGCGGTAGTCCTTTTTTTTCTTTGATCTGTCGGATGGAAGCTGCCCAACTGCCCAAGAATACTATCCGGAACCGTCCCACATGACTGTCAATGGGGACCCCAATCCTTAATGGTTATAATGAAAAAATGGCCTCAACAGTCAAAACCCAGAGCGGAAGTAAGAGAGAAGAAGTGCAGGAGAGGAACCTCCACGATTCCATCTACGCGTTTCCAAATATTGGTGCGGCATTTGTTTCCTCCTTAAAAAGGATTAAATGTTGGTTAATGGTAATATTTTTCCAATATAGCAGTCAGAAATTATGAATGCATGTGGTATGGCTGGATAGAGGATGGAGGAAAGGGCCTGGAAAAAACAAATTAAATATAAAAGTAGTGGAAATGCCTTTGCTAAATTACGTGTCTTTGTTAACAGTAGTCAAGCTTTCAGTCTTCAGACCACCTGTTTCTTCTGTCTTTCTCTCCTCGACAACCATTTGTGGTGTGACAAAGAGGATGAGGGAAAGGGGACTGGCAATGACAAATTAAGTATACATAAGTCTGTGCAACACTACAACTGCTCAACACATGCAAGTCCTAATTAATGTAAGAAAAAAAAATTATATGAGCACATGTATGTCGAGCCATCAGATAAATTCAACGATACAAGGGAGTATAAATTAATTTATTATTATCTTATCAAATCAAAATCAGATGATGTGAAATGTCAGAATTAACGCGCACGTGAACCTATGCTCAAATAAACAGCACTCTTAGTATAGGCCAAAGACAAATTAATTAAGTATGCAATATCAATACTGTGGAACACGTGTAATTTGTAGGCCCATATCGTGTTCAGCGGTATTGGAATACCTGGGTGTTGCGCATGCTTTTCCCCATGTGCACCTTATAATTTCTCCAAAATAACGCATTCATTTTTTTTTACTAAACTACTCCCATTAATTATTAGAACAGACGAGTTATCTTGCCATTGGTTGGTAAGGGAGTAAACTACAGGAACAAATTTGATTTTGAGTTTTTTTTATATAACCTAGCCAAAGAAGCTAATATTTAATTAATATTTCCTGACTTGGACTTACAAGACATTTAAGAAAAAAATTAACTTCTTATTCTAATTTTTAAATTAATTAAATAAAGCATAACCATTACATATTTATAGGTAATTAAAATTTTTAATTTTATTTTTAATAGAACTTCTAATTAGAATGAGTTTTTAATATTAGCCTAAACTCAATAAAAATAAAATTATAATTACTTTAAAATAATTTTAATAATAATTAAAACTTAATTTAAGTAAATTTTAAAGACGGGACCCGACCCCTAGTGCAGGCCTCAAGGACTATTTTTTATTTATAATAATTTATAAATTCTAATAAATTTAAATCGACATTAGAGAGGATAGAAGTGAGAACTATTGAACCCACGTCATTACTGCAGTGGATTTTTGTAAGACATGCAAAAGATACTAATCGTTTATTCTTCCTAATTAGGATAAATGAAGACACCATGAGTAGCACCATAATTGGGTCCAAAAATACTTGGATTTGGGGGGCCATCAGGGTGAAGGATTCAAGCAGGTTATGGGTGTAATTACTTAGATTTGCGTATTAATTGGGTCCATTTGTCATACTAGCGCCTTCACGCTTATCTTTTGTATGTCTTATATTAATAGCTTTATTTAATTTTTTAAAATAAATTAAATTTAATTTTTTTAAAAATAAAATAAAACTATTAATGTTGAACAAAAGAGAATATTAAATAAGTTGGATTGTGTAAGGTTGGTCAAATTTTGGCAGCCCCATACAAATGTGAGGAAATGGCCATAAAAAAACCAGCTGAAATAAACTCTTGGAAAGATGAGGTTTGTAACGAAGCTGACAACGAGAGCCACGATGATGATGATGTACTTTGTTTCTAAATTCGCCCTTTAAACCATTGGAACCGAATTTACAGACATAATAGCCACTTGATCATTCTAAAGGAAAATTAGGACTTACAGAAATCCAAATCCTTCAATCCTATCCTTAATTTAAATGAGGCCCATGGCACATGCACGATTGCATGAGCCTAGGCTTTTAAGATCATCAAATTTAAATCTAACGGCCAATGTTACTCCGGGACCGCTTGAGCTGAGCTATCATAAAATTTTGCTTAGATTGTACCAAATGTTCTAGCTACTTTAGACATATATGCTTCATTCGGTTTGACGAAGAATCTGAATCGGCCAAAATCATTGGGCTACTCATTGCATGAACCGTTCTACCATGTGTGCATACCTCTATTTATATTTAAACACGTAAACCTACATTTATACCTCATTTTTCTCACTTAGAAACACAAACAAATTGGTTAAATTTTGCATTCATCAAAATCGCATATCTACTAGGTGTCACCTAAAACGATTCCACTAGATAATTTTTCCTGGGGTTATCGTCTCCTCGATCATCAGCATACGTGTTGTTGACCGAGACCAGGCCATACCATTTCCGCCCAACCAACAGTTGAAAAACCGTATTACCAATAAAATAAATAAACTGGACTAAGTCCTGGCTACGCCTGATGCCAAAAAAGATCAACCCCATGAAATGATAATTAGCACTTTCATTAACAAGCTAAAACCCATCTGACAAATTTATTACTTTTGCAGTAGTGGGAAAACCAACATACAACTGCACACAACTAATACACGCAAGGAATTAACAGAAGTGCCACAGCCCAAAGCACTACTTCCCTTCCTCCTGGAAACATTTACCTTCCCGGGGAATCAAAACCACTTCCACAGTCCGATGAGGACTGCAACACAGATCATTACCAGAGCCATGGACACTATTGCAATGACTGTGATGTATTGGATCATCTGGATCGATTGAAGGTCATCTTGCTGGAAATTTCGGATATGGATGAGTGGGAAGAGCAGCAGGGTTCCACCAGAAATGAAGGAGGCAAATAGTGATAGTACGCATGCTGCCAACAGAAGCTCCTCCCCTAGGTTGAGGGTTTGAGCACGGTCGAGACCAGTAAAGATGGCAACAATTTCACCCACAGAAATATCAATTGCCGCAGACCCAGTCAATGTTCCAAAACTCAAAATTGCCGCACGGACACTAGCTGCTGATGGATCAGGGTGAACACTGGATGTGGATGCTACTTGATCTTGCTCCTGACATTAGTAAAATGCACAAATTGAACATTACACCTAATTAGGTCAATTTCTGCCGTAGAGTTTGCACACATGTAGCATATGAAGTTTGAATTAATAGTTTCATTTAGTTTTTTTAAAAAGAATTAATTTAAATTTATTTTGAAAAACTAAATAAAGCTATTAATGTGGGACAGAGGAAATATAAATATTACTAATGTATAATCAAATAAAATAGATGAAAATATTTTATAATTTATAATGCATATATTGCACTTAAAGAAATAAAATCTACTCTGATTCAAAAGACATAAAAAAATAATATACTAGCCTATAACATTAAAATTAATATACTCGCCTGGCCTTCTTGTGGTGTTGCCCTAGCTTCGGGATCAATATTGCCTTCTGGCAGCCCAGTCTCAAGATTAGAGTCACCTTCATGGCTCTCTTCGTCTTGCTGCAGCATCAGAAGATAGAATTATATTTTAAACGCAGTTATGATTAGAAATTTTACTATCTATATATTATGAGCATATGAAGTTCCAAGTACAACAAGGGGTGAAACATGTCAATTAAAAATATTACCTGAATGATTATAACGTACAATCAAATAAATAATGAAGTTATATCGACCCATAAAATTTTCAGCAGCGCATTTCTCATCCACTCCAAGTAAAGTCTTCAGTTCTCATGTATATAATTTATACAATTTTCTCTCTTTCACTTTACCTCAATCTACTCCGCCGCCTCTCTTCTTCTTCTCACTGCCACCAACCCGCCCCAGCTTCGGCTCCCCTAGGCTGCGGCTCCTCCTCTGCCCGGCCGTGGCCAAAAGCCACGCTCCCTGCCTGGCTCTCTACTCTAGCGACTATTGGGAACGAGGAAGAGAAAGAGCAAGAGGAAGAGAAGGAGGTGGATAAGGAAAAGAAGAAAGGAAGAGAAGAAGGAAAAGGAGGAGGAGGAGGAGAGTAGAGAAAGAGGAAAAGGAAGAGGAGGGGTCACTGCCACCAACCCGCCCCAGCTTCGGCTCCCCTAGGCTGCGGCTCCTCCTCTGCCCGGCCGTGGCCAAAAGCCACGCTCCCTGCCTGGCTCTCTACTCTAGCGACTATTGGGAACGAGGAAGAGAAAGAGCAAGAGGAAGAGAAGGAGGTGGATAAGGAAAAGAAGAAAGGAAGAGAAGAAGGAAAAGGAGGAGGAGGAGGAGAGTAGAGAAAGAGGAAAAGGAAGAGAAGGGGGAGCGGGGCCGTGGAGGAGGGGAGGTAGGGTTTCCACTAATGCTGATCGATCTGCCACCATCGCCATGAGATGAAAAAGGGGTACTGAGAGGTTTTGCGGTCAAGATATCCTGTTATAAAGATATTTTATTGATTATAATGCACTATATATTGTAATTATATAAATAAAATCTACTCTGGCTCAAAGATATAAAAAAATGATGATATTAATTTGCGTACAAGTAATGATACTAACCTGGTCTTCTTGTGGTGTTGCTCTAGCTTCGGGGTCAATGTTGCCTTGCGGTAGCCCGGCCTCAAGGTCAGGACCACCCTCATGGCTCTCTCCGTCTTGCTGCTGCATCGGTGAATGTGGAATTGTATGCATTTCAAACAGATCAGAAATTCCACCATATAATGCATTTCAAACACAGTTAATTCACTTTTACCCTCTCAGCCTCCGTAGTATTACTATATGTGTAGTCTGTGAAGTAAACCACAAAAGCAAGAACAAAGGCATGAATAGTCGTCGGCATCTTCTTTTAGGTCTCAGTTGTTTTCCTGCATGAAGATCATAAGCAGAACTGCACTACAGATTGAATGAAGTAATTTAAACGAACTTTAAGCTGTACAACAACAGATGCAACCGGCAGAATAGCGTGTTCAAAGAAAAGCAAAAAAACGTAAAAGAGCCCAGAAAATATGAAGATGAAAGAAGGGTGGGAGGAAAGGAGACGTGCCTGAAGTTCCTCCAGAAAAATGACAACAGAATGGTAAATGTAACAATGGCGGTAGCCCTTTTTTATTTGATAATTGAAAAACAATATAAAAGCTGAGAAAGGAAGAGTACAAAGAATGGCAGCAGTCCTTTGGCTATTTGTATGGAACTGATATGAAAAAAGATGAACAGAAAGGCCCAGAGAAGGATTGATTACTGAAACTCTCTTATATACTCATCATAACAGAAAATCAAAGCAAAAATGAAAGAAGATGAGTGAGTTTGCACTGACCAGCAAATGAGGTGTACTGATAATAGCAACACAGCGGTAGAGAAAGAAGTGTGATGAGTATGTTTGAGCTGAGCGCTTTATATGACTCTCAGCCCTCACCCAACCCTTCTACCGCCTCAACAAGGAAATTACAGCCCCTTCCTCCCTTTCCTCCCACCCCGCATGTACCTACCACTCCCAACGAGGCAGCTACCCCGGCCATTGATGAAATCAAGTGTGAAACAGCAGCCCTCCGATTGAATCCCAAGAACTATCCAGAACCATCCCTCATGGCTGTCCATGGGGACCCTCTCATCCTTTATGGCTCCAACTGAAAAGTGGCCTCCACAGTCAAAAAGCCAAGCCAAAGGCCAGGAGAGGAGCCTACAAGACCAACGCGCTTCCAAACATCGGAATGTCATTTTCCTGGAAGAAATGACGGTCCCGTCGGCACCGTTTCTCCGCATCTGCGTCGCCGCCTCCTTCATGCATGATTTCTTTCTCTGCAATTTCTTTGGTTAGGGAGCTCAGTGGTGCATCTGTTCCCACCTTAAAAAGGAGTGCTGGTTAGTGGTAACATTTTTCCAACATTGCAGTCAGAAACTATAAATGCATGGCAGAAAAAGTAGTTGAAATGCCTTTGAAAAATATTTTCTGGCCGGATTGCATGACGAAATTAAATGACAGAAGACATGCAGAGGGGGAATTAGTTCTCAGATTTTCTCTCACCATTTGTAATTGCTGTGGCAGCCCAGCCTTGGCCGGGAAAGTGGTAAATTGCTTGTCTTACCTAACAAAATCATTAAACTTTCAGACCACCTGCTTCTGTCTCTCTCGTTGCCAGCCATTTGTGGTTTGATAAAGGACGATGAAGGAAAGGGTACTGGCATAGACAAATTAAGTAGAAAAGTGTGTGCAACACGTATGCCTGCTGAACAGGTGCAACTCGTAATTGATATAGGCCATAGTCAAATTAAGCACACGAAAAGAGTGCGCAATATCAATACATGCGGAGCACGTTTAATATTTTGTAGTACCGTATCAAATACAGAATACTATACCAAATATGATACGCACGTGTTTAGCCGGTATTGGTGTTGCACACGCTTTCCCGTACACTAAAGCGTACCTAATAATTTCTCCAAAATATGTTCTTTTTTATTCCTAAACTACTCTAATTAGAAGAGGTGTTATTTTGCCATTGGTTGCTAAGGGAGAATGTTAACCACGTCAGCAAATTTTAGTTTTTTTACTAACAAATTTGAGTTTTTTAAATGTGATTTTTAAAGTCATAAAAAAAGTGGTTTTTAAAGATAGTAATATTCACACTACAAAAACTCACACAAGTGTTTTAGTTGGACTTCACAGGCCCTATACAAAATTTACTATAGCCTCATTTATCTAAACCAATTAAAATTTATGTATAAATTTTTTATATATACTTTTAATATAAAATATTATTTTCTAATTTTTAAAGAAGTAAATTTGGTGATATATATATGTATATGGGGTGGGGGTTTGGTTGAAACAAAGAGGGAGCATGGCCGACCAGCAGCTTCCAACAGAGGGGATAGGGGGACTTATGATTTATGGCAGCCATATGTGCCATCAATTTTACTAACCACCAAGTTAATATTAGAATGAAGTGTTTAGGGTTTAGATTTTGTAATGCACATGCATTACAACGGTCATCGGTGTGTACGTACTTTATTCATGATGGGCGGAAAGGTCATAATCTCTCATTTGTTGAGAGTGTTCTTAAAATCTCTCATCTGTCGCTTCTATCGTACCTTCACTTTTAAGTGATCAATGAAAGGTGTACGGCTTTTCGCACTGTTATGCGAAACAAAATGTGGTGATGCAAGCATGAAGTAGAGAACGAAGAAATATGGAGGAGATCGAGGCCTTTTTTTACTGTCAACTGCAAACATTTGTAAACGCTCCATAGCAATACATTTAGCAAAAAAAGTTATTGATAACTTATGTAGCCCACAAGCAATGACCACATTTTCTTTGGTTATTCATCTAATTGGAAATGGAGTCAAGTTCCCTTCTCCGCTTTCTTAGAATTAGACGCCCTTATGGACTTTGATAAATGTTGATAAAAGGAATATTTTATAATATTTCCTTGTACGTGCTTGTCTGCTTGAGAGGATTGACAACAAGATAGAAGCCATTTGTCCTGCCGTTTAGTTGTTTTATTTTATTATTGTTATTATTGAAAAGAAGATACAACAACAAGCACACACTAATTACAACTGCAAGATAGAGTAATAGAGGCATGAAGCTGCCACAACGAACTCTAGGAATTATGTAGACTATATTTAAGGGGAAGGGAAAGACTTTGCCTGCCTTGCATGAAGCTGCCACAACGAACTCTAGGAATTATGTAGACTACATTTAAGGAGAAGGGAAAGACTTTGCCCACCTTGCCAAAGAATGGGCAATGGAGTTCTTTTCCCTCCTAACAATAGAAAAAGAGAGTTGAAAAGGGTAAGATAAGAACGAGCCTCTAAAATTGACTGTTCCTCCCTCCACAAAATCAAATAGAGCATTTGATTAGTCCCCCTAAAAAATAACCTTTTTCCAACCCATATGAGTAGCCACAAAAATTGCCCCAACTAGCGCCAAAAGTTCGGACTCTACACCAAAAATTTGGAACCAAATTGAACCCGATGAAACTAAACCGAAATTGGCTAGTTCAGTTACTTATTCAATTCCAATTTGGTTTCAAGAACTAAAGCACTGACTCAATCTCAGTTTTGGTTCTGTTTTTGCTTATAAAAAATAGGAATCAAATAGAAATCAGATTCTGTTGATTCTGTCTTGTTTTTGACTCAAATTATTGGAATTATGTTTGTGTGTAAAATAGTTGTGGAATTAAAAATTCCTCACAAAAGTTGATTCTATGCCGTTTCGAGCCGAAATCAATTGGAATTACCTCACCTCATGAGGTGATTCTGTCGATTCCCACTCCTAGTGTCAGTTTCAAAAATTATAGATTCTATATTTTTCAATAATTACCTCTCATATCAATTTGAGCCTCAAAAAATATGTTATATAGGTGAGGCTCACTTTAAAAGTTCAAAATTACGTACCCTTATGGGATCTTGTTTAATAGAGTTCGAATTTAATAACGTAATAATGCCAATAACATGCATATCCGAATTCTAAAGAGAGAATTATATTAGTTTAAAGTTTTAAAATTGGGTTTGACATGATATCAAATTTTATTCTAAAAATTTTCGTTACCAAACATAATTCAAATTCGGCAATAAATTTTTAAAATTAATTTCAAATATTTTCACTTCCATTTTTCAAAAATTCAACACCCAAGCAACCCCTAAATATAACTTTAACCCTTCATTTTAAATGAATAGCTAAGATTAACTCCAATCTATGTTTTGATTCGGTTTGATTTCAATTAGGTTTCAACAAAATCGGTTCTTTACTCAGTTCAGTTTGGATTTAATTTTGATTAACTTATAGTTTTGATTTTAGTTCAAGTTTTGTTCTTGTAAGAACCGACTTGAACCAAACCGAAATGCAACCCTAGCCCTCAAGACTAAGCACCCCTGTCATGAAAATAAATTTTCACTACTTTTATTTGAATTACAATTTCTTTTTTTAGCGTGAGTGCAATAGTGGTACTTTCATTGGTGGTCATCAATATAAAATGATTCTTTTGCTTTGATAATATCAATGAGATGAATAATTTACTTTCGGCCTCTTCCCGTTTTGCTCCACCTCTTGAGTAGTTTCCTCATCTTAAAGACGAAGGGGAGCATGTAATTCTCTTTTTCTTGTCTTGTTTGTGTTATATATATTTTTGTACTCTTTCTTATCTTTTTAATGCAATGAAATTGAGGGCTATACCCCATCATACTGAGAAAAAGAAAATTGTAGCACAAGTAACTTCTAGACATTTTAGGAGTTTTAATGCACAAAGCTTTGAGCATTTTCTTTGATGATTGCGCATAAAAATACATGTAATAAGATTTTAGTAAGGATGAGAAGTCTATCATGCCTTTTTTTTAGCCAGCCTACCTCATATACATGCAATAGACATAAACTATTGACTTTGTTAATAGAAGTGGGGTGGTTGAAAGAGGGGGTAGGAGTAAGGGCCGTTGGGGGCTAAGAGCATCTCTAATGGGGGTCTTAAAAAATAGTTATTATAAGTGCTCAAATTGATCAAATGGGACCCATAAACTCCAACTATAGATGTTAAATTTTTTATTTTAATATTAAAGAAAAATGTGAAAAGATAAATAAAAGAAGAATGTACAAAGAAAGGTGGGTCTAATTAAAAAAAAATACAAATGGTGGTTGGACTGGCCACATAGGATGCTAAATAGATTTGACGTCCCACGTTGGAGATACTCTAAGCTCCCAATTTTATTTGTAAAAAAGCAAATTTAGAAGGAAGGGGAATTACAAAATTGCCACCACCTCAAAAAGATAATTTTAACCCCTATTTATAATTTTTTAATAAAAAAATAAATTTTTTATTAATTTTAATTTTTTTAAAAAAATGTAAGGGAAGGAGGGGGAGTGGGCCGACCTATGGGCTGGCTCAAGTCTCTCTTCTCTCCCATCAGGCCGGGCCCAAGCCCGCCCTTTGAGGGGGCCCCAACAGGTCAGGGCCTGGGCAGGCCTGACCTAATACCCAATATGGGCTACTAGTGGGGTTGGCTCAGCATGTTGCCAGTGAGAGACTTCTCATCCATAAATTTATAATAAAAATTATAAAAAAAGTGAAAGATTACATTCTAGAAATGGTATTTTTCAGCTTTCTCGCTTGTCATTAAATACAAAATACCCTATAAGCCATAGGCAGCTTGTGCAACTAGGGGTGAAAGTGGGGGAAGCATTTTTTTTGCTCTGCTCTAACAATGAGCCGAGCGTAAGAAATACAGCAAAAGCATCTATTTTTAAAATGGATGACATACATGCTAATAAGGTAATTAGGGAGTATGAAAAACGCTTCCAAAAGTAGGAGGCAAGTCGGATAAATAGACACTGAGGCCCATTCGGACAATCTCACAATTGGACAATCGACCAGTCATACCGTTAGACAAATAGACAATCGGAGCGTGAGCCCGCGCTCATATAACAGGCTCTTATAATTTATAAGCAAGTCCCATAAGTTGCGACTTTTGCGGCTAGTCACCACTTTTCCAGATGCCACAGCAGCGGGTTGAAATGAGCGAGTTTAAGCTTAAAAGCCTCAAGATTCGCGTTTGTTGTCAGCCGGGCTGTTTGCTTTCAGTAAGTTCTTCCAGGCACCATCTAAAAGCACTTCTCCCTTCCTCTTCCTCCCTCCCTCTCTTTCTTGTTTCTTGTTTGACTAGTTACAGGGATCTTCTCTCTCTCACTTCTCTGCCGAAGTAAATTCAACGGAGACTCTTGATTGCATGTGCTGAATTGTGTTTGAAGTTGGAAGAGAATTGCAATTTCAGAGGGAAAGAGAGGAAGTAAGTCCCTTCTCTCTTCATCTCAAATCTGCTTCTGCTAGAATTATTACTTTAACAGAACAAATTTTCTTCTCTTGATCTCACTGATTCCATACTTTTTCAAAGTCGAAAACAGATAGAATTTGGCTATTTTATGGCGTACCCAGATGAACTCTGAATTGGGTCTTTCTTTTTCTTCACAATTCTTCACTGACAAAAGTTTTAATTTCCTTGCAAGATCTACATGCCATGCCCAGAAATTTAATTCCGGTGCTTTGCAGCTATGGTGGGGAGTTTAAAAAAGAAGCTGAAAAAGTTTGTTACACAGGAGGCTTCACACGCCTCATTCATGTTGATAAGAGCATCAATATGGTCAATCTACAGCTGAAACTGAAAAAAACTTGCATGCCCTTTCCAAGTATTGCTGTGATCAAGTACAAGAATCCTGATATGGGGTGTGATCTTCAGCTTGTGCCTGTTAAGAATGACGATGATTTGAGCAAGATGAAGAACATCTTTTTCCAAAGTTCCAACGCTCGCCCAATTCAGTTGTATATCGCTGCTGCAGATATCAATTGCTCTTCTGCTTGCACCAATAATTCAAGGTGTTCATGTAGATTCTTCGGCATATGCATCGTGTGCTCTGTTTAGTTAATAGAAATGAATATTGAAAGTCTGCCTTCCTTGAAGGCTCAATTCAGTATTTTTCTCATTATGAGTTGCTTGGCCTCAATCACTGGGTGATGGCTGTAGAGGATGGACCTGTACCAGTATTTTTTGTGTAAAATTTAACTGAAGCTAAAGTAGTAGCCATGAATTCTATCTCTCATGATGGTTGATAATTTTGGTGGTTATTTTGGCATCAGTAGCAGCAAAGCCACAATTGTAACAGAAGAAAGCCGCAAGTTAACACCTAATTCTGAATGCAAGATGACCAGATCAAGCGGGCGACGTTCTAGACAAAAAGCTGAATCAGAGGATTCAGGACCAAACAAAATGACAAAGATTAGCAGCAAGGAGGGTAGTCTTGATCATGAAGAGGTAGTTGTAATCTTGTGCAATTTAATCCATCATAATTCATTCATGGTTAATCTATAGAATTAAGTTCAGAACGTTTAAACATTATTTCTTTACTAATTTTGCGTGGCAAGTATCATTTTTGCTCATGTGTACAAGAGAGCACTATTCCCTTTGGTTGTTCATTGCTTGCATGTCTTTTACTGCAGCCAGGAAATGAGAGCCCAAGACCACATTTTATGATAAAAGGCTGCACTGAATACTCTGATTTAACAAATGGACATAGTTTTGATGGAGGCATAGTTTCTTCTCTTTCTCTTTTATTGCTATTATTGTTTTTGTCTTTTCATAACTTTTTTCTTATTGGAAAAATTTAAGACACAATATCATCTTTACTTACAGAAAAGGAAGAAAGGCCAGGCTGCCTTCAAAAGTTGAAGGACTTGTTCATCACCGAAGGGCAATTTCGAAGTTGTGCTCAGGATTTGATCATTCGCCTGAAAGAAGAAGAAGCAGGTCATAAGACATTGCAATACCATCCCATTCATATGCTATAAATCCAAGTCTGATCAATATTTGAGTTGTTTAAATTTGATTTACTATTTCTCAAAAATTATATCAATCTCTCTTTGAAGTCTGGATTTGTCTATGGCAGGAAACGGATTGATCGAACGAGAATTGATAATTTGGTACTTAGAGCAGAAGAACCATGGAGCCTACAATGCAAATTCTGAGGTCACGGATGAAGTAAGGCGAGTAAGGGCTGTGATACAGGTAGAAATGTCTGGCATGACAAGTAGGATAATTAGCCCATATCAAAGCCTTGAGTCAGTCATTTATTCGCTAACCAGTCTTGTTTGAGTCCTTAAGGACCGATTAGAAGGTGCAGGGCCACCGACCTCTTAGAGTATCGTATCCTGTCTCCGAATAGTTTTTTAGGTTAGGTTCGGATTTTAGATAATCCAACTCACCCGATTAAACTTATATATGTCTTTGTATTTTGATAAAACTCGGCCCTACCTGACCATAATAGATCGGGTTTGGGTTTCTAAATGCAACCCAAGTTCGAGTTTTCATTTTTTAAATAATATTAAGTTCGGGTTTAAAAAAACCTGACCCTGTGGCATACCTATCCTAACACTCCGTTGGTTTAAAGCCTTAATCATTAGTTGATCATTATCTTGTATACGCAGAGACTGATTATGCAAGAAGGATATGTAACTCTTTCGGATGCAACTCAAGACGATAAAAGTATAGAAAGAAGAATCTCAGCAGCACCGATTTCAGATAGAATCTTTGACGACTTCTTGTAAAAAGTGCTTCGTCAGCATTGCTTAGTGATCAACTGTAGATTGTTGTAATTTTTCACCTTGGCCTTATTTGTCATGTAACTAAGAGAGTTCTTGATTAATAACATGATAGGCCATTTGGCCCCATAGTGCAATTCTGGTACCACTCCCCGCTGTACTTAATGAATTCCAATATCAGCTCTCTTGAAACGGAGGATCTGTCCACATATGAAATGACAACCTCTCCTAAAAGCCAACAATAATATTCAGATGATACTTCATTACCATCAAAAATCAAATTCATTATCCTAGTTACATAACTTAAAACATTAGCAAATGATATTAAGATAGAGTAATGTTATGTACTGAGGAATACAAGTAGCACGCTTACTGAGGAATACAAGTGGCACGCTGACAATGATGCACGAGCCCCATGCACATACAAGAAGGACATCCATGTGTTATTGTGTTCTTATCAAACTCAAAACTCAATTACATAGATTATGTGCTAGCGAATGCATAATTAATATTTTGTGTGATTAATGATTTGTAAATGCAGAGTAGGCAATGATTAGAAATAAAAAGATATACAATTTGCAGTGTACAATGAGTCATACATAGATCCTCAAAGTGGGAGGTTCTAGAATTACTAAGGGACAAAATTTTAAATACATAAGAGGCAGGGGTGTTAATAAGCCAAGTATTGAATTTGCTTGGCTTAGACTCGAATTACTCATGGCTCGAAGCTCGAAAAAAGCTCAAAATTTTTAATTCGAGTTCAACTTGAATTGAAAATCTAAAGCTCAACTCGATGTTCAAGTGTAACAAGTAAATTATAAGCTTAGACTCAAATTGGGCTTAAACTAAAAAAATAGTAAAGTATAATTAAATCTAACATATATGAAGTATCACACATAGTAAGATTGTAACTACCCGACTCGAGCCGGGCCCACAAAATCACTAATAGAAAAATTTTCTCTTTTTTTGAGCCAAGAACCATCGTCTGAGTGCGAGAGGTACAACGTTCGTCTACGCACTATGGAGCTTTAAGGCTTCCTCGTACGTAGACTTAGGTTGTAACGAACACGTACACACGACGAAGTTTCATAGTTCGTCGCGTGTAAAACAGAATAAAACATATTGTTATAATGATTTGGATCAGGCCAACGTTGCCTTGCCGTTGGTTGCCTACGTACGTATTGGATATTATTCCAATACGATCGGATCCGAACGTAGTTCTGCCTAATGGTTACTACATACTACAAACATCACAAAATTATACGTATAAAATATATATATCCGAATATTTAATCAGAGTATACAAACACTCATCATATATCGGAGTCAAGAGGAAGTTAATAAATTAACGGAATCGTACATCTCGCTCTACCATAGAGCGGGATCGAAATCTCATACACGTATCTCGCTCTATCACTGAGCCGAGACCGAGAACACAAATTACACGTCTCGCTCTACCTATAGAGCGAGACCACACACGTCATATACGTATACATCATGACATCTAGGTACATAGCATGGCATATAGGCACATAGCATGGCATATAGGTACATAGCATAGTATATAGGCACATAGCATGACATATAGGTACATAGCACGACATATAGGTACATAGCATAATATATAGGCACATAGCATGACATATAGGTACATAGCATAGTATATCGGCATATAGCATGGCATATAGGCACATAGCATGGCATACAGGCACATAGCATGACATACAGGCACATACCATAGTGTATAGGTACATAGCATAGTATATAGGTACATAGCACGACATATAGGTACATAGCATAATATATAGGCACATAGCATGGCATATAGGTACATAGCATAGTATATCGGCACATAGCATGGCATACAGGCACATAGCATGGCATACAGGCACATAACATAGTATATAGGTACATAGCATAGTATATAGGCACATAGCATGACATATAGGTACATAGCATAGTATATAGACATATAGCATGACATATAGGCACATAGCATAGTATATAGGCACATAGTATGGCATATAAGCACATAGCATAGTATATAGGCACATAGCATAGTATATAGGCACATAGCATGGCATATAGGTACATAGCATAGTATATAGGCATATAGCATGACATATAGGCACATAGCATAGTATATAGGTACATAGTATATAGGTACATAGCATGACATATATAAATCGTAGCATAACTTAGCACATGCTGTACGGAAGATCAGAAATACTTACTTCCATCATAACCCATACAGTAATGGCATCTACGGATAGAACCCCGTCTTACTTCGGGTGCCTTTTTCTTGTTTCGGTGTTCGGGCAGAGCCTTGCTTAATCTCGGGGCATTTCCTCCTTATAAGATTGTCAGCTCAGAAAATGGAATCCACCATCGCGTAGAACACCTTCGATTTAGTCAAGAACGGCTCTTGAATCGACTAAATCGGAGTTGGGATGACCAGAAACAGAGAAAACAAAGTTCGTCGGTAAGGGTAGAACCTCTCCTTGTCTTGGGGCGTTTCTTCTTTATACGATTGCTAACTCAGAAAATGGAACCCTCCATCATGTAGAACATACTCGATTTAGTCAAGAACGCCTCTTGAATTGACTAAATCGGAGTTGGGATGGCCAGAAACTAAGAAAATGAAGTTCGTCGGTGCATGAAGATAACGGGCAGGACCTCCTCTTGTCTTGGGATGTTTCTTCATCATACGGTCTCCAACTCGAAGAACGGACAGCTCCATTGCGTAGAGCATACTCGATTTAGTAGGAAACAGATCTTGAACGGCCTTAATCGGCCTCAGAACGGTCAGAAACGGGGGTAGAGAAGTTCCCGTCTGAAAAACTGCAGAAATGGGCTATTTATAGCCCGAGCCGAGCCGAAATCAACGGCGCCGCACTGTTAAACCCGCGGCGCCGCACCGCGTTATACCGCGACGCTGCCAGAAACGGCGGCGCCCGCTGATACGCACCGTGCGTGCGACGACCACGCGTTGCGATCGCGCGTACCGCGCGCGTCCATCGCACGCGGTTCCAATTTTTCTTTTTCTTTTTCTTTTTATTTTTATACTCCAAATTACAAACGCGCGTATCTTCTTACCCCAGATTCGGATTCGCGCGTTCTTGGTACTGTTGGACTCGTATTGACGAGCCCTTCGATACCAACCCACTTAAAGTAATAAATCACACTATTTCCAAGTGGGTCCCGCCTATAAAGCACGTTTCTCAAATATCGTAATTTCCGGTCCCGACCTCCGTTTTGCGCGTTCTTCAAATCGTTACGCTCGTTATGCCAAGCTCTATCTGGTAACGGGTATTTTATCTAATAAAAACCCTTAATATTTAATCTTAAATTACCAAATTACCCTTAACCCTCCCGGGTTAAGCGTAACCGAAAAATGGGTTGTTACAAAGATGCTTACAACATTAAATATTAATAAATTTGCTTTAATAAATATTACGACTGTACCTTGAACAACTGACTATAGTCACAAGGAAAAAAGAAAATTATGACAAATGAGTTTTAGTTACAAATATTCAAAAAATGAAGCATTACTATTTTTCTTTCTTTATGTGCACATAATCACTTAAAAAATGCAAAAAAATAGAAACTCCCTTAGGTAGTATTATTATCTACTTCTTTATATCTTATTTTCTTTACATGCTTATAAATTACTCATAAAAGAACTTTTCTTTAGCACTATTGTGTTTCTAAAAAATTACAAGTACATATAAGACGAGAAATAGTATGTAAACAAAGGCTAGTCCTAGTGACATGTTTCAACTTTTAAAAAAATATTTTAATTATTCTTTTACAAATTGTAGTGTCATACTTCTTTTGGAAGTTATTGGTTATATTAGTGTCATATCATGTTGGCTATATATTCTAAATTAATAGATCCAATTAGTTTTTCAATTGAATTAATTTTAATTTATTTTAAAAAACTAAATTGAGCTATTAATTGGGACGAAAGGAGTATATAAGTGTTTGTGTATCCAAAATTTTTATTTTTAAAAAACATATATCATACATAGAAATTATATATTCATTACAATTAAGGAGGATATATATCATAAAAAAAATTTATATGACTTTAGGGTCACGCATGTCAGCATGAGCCCAGGCACCATGGGACATTGGATTGAGATCTCAGTGCGCAAGGAGACAAAATCCAATCTAGCCCCTAAGTTACGAGTATTGTCTTATAGAAATTTGACAGCATGAGATGTCGGGGCTCACGCACGTGAGCTTGGGCTGATATAAATATGACTCATATATCATATATGATACATGATATTAGTACATATTTGTGATTATAAGTCTTATTATATATATTATTTATATATAATTTTAATATTATATTAGAATTTAAGCTTGAGCTCGAGCAGAGTAGAGTAGAGTTGAGTTCAAGTTCCATTCAAGCCAAGCTTATTCAAACACGGAGCATGTTCAAACTTGGCTTGTGTCTATTCGAGCTCAAATCGAGTTCGAGTTGAGCCTAATTTGAGCTGAGCCAGGTTTATTTGACGAGGTGACTCAGCTTGTTAACAACCCTAATAAGAAGATATTTACTAGAGGGAAACATTTTTAATGCTCTACTTTAACAATAACCCCAGTATAAGGAACACATAAGAACTCTTCATTCATAAGATTGACGACACACATGTTAGCGTATATTAATGCTAATGGTGCGTGCTAACATTTCTCAGCATGTGCACCACCAATCTTAAATATCAAGGACTCACATGTGTTTCTTATGGTACGCTTATTATAAGAGAGAGCATGAAAACTCTTCCGTACATGAGATGGTGACAAGTGCTCAGTAACATGAGGCTGAGGTGGTAGGTTACTTGCTAAGGTGGCAAGGTGCCTTAATGGTTACTGTGCATATTATCAAACCTTGTAATCAACAATTGGTAATTTAGTAAAACTTTATTAATAAACTTGAGTTATTTTCTTATCTAGTATCTAAATTTTTATCTTAAAAAAACAGATTATAAAGTTTTTTTATATAAAAAGTAGTTTTTACCGGTCCACTCGGGCAGGGTCCGATCCAAGTTCAATGGCCAACTTGCAGTCCCGAAACTCCGGATTCCGGAGTCGGTAGCCCCGATAATCGTAGCTCGCGTGCCACCAAAACCAAACCATGGTCACGGCGGGAGGGGTTAAATCTGATCCTCTGGTGCCGTGATGCGGGAGAGTGGGAAGATGCCATGGCTCCGCTGTGGGAAGATCCCTAAAAGTCCGGCGAAATTGACGGCGTTTTTTTCTTAACGCTGAGCATCCTCAACGATGATACACAAGTAAGTTGATTCACGCTTTGTTGCCAATTAATCGAAATCGTTGAACTGTTTTTTTAAGCAGAAATAGCTGTTAAGATGAACTGAGATTTGTATGTTGTTGTTGGCGGCAGAAGGTGCAGAGTTACATTATCTAGTTGTTTAGGTTTTCCTTTTATTCATTTTCAAGATGATTTCGAAACAAGGTTGATTTGAGTGCAAAATGTAGAAAAAAATGCAAAATACGAGCCGATTTGTGCGTTTACAATTTTTCAATTGATTTGAGCTTAATGAACTGGGATACCATCTTTCCATGGTGTAGCTCTTTGTTTGGTTTGAGGGGAACCTATACAAAGGATTCTGAGGTTGTTTCGATTTTTTTTTTCGTTTTTGTTTTGTTTGCAGATGAAGTTGACACAAGTTAAATTTAAGTGATGAAGTAAAAAAAGGCGAATTATGAGCCGATTTACAAATGTTCATTATTTTGAACTTAATATAATAGGGATGCCATGGTGTAGCTTCCTTTGGTTTGAACTTTGAGGAGAACCTGTACAAAGGTTTTTTAGGTTATTTGTAGCCCCATCCATTTTTTGTTTGGATACTTAATAGGTAAAGGAGACTTGTGCCGAAGGATGGCATTGTGTCAGAGAACTTCTTGTTTTGGTTGTTTGCTGTAGTTGCTAAATTTGAGAAGAACTAATTGATCAGTGATCGTAGATGCTAGCTATATGTGGGTATTGCTGGATTTACCGTTGGCCATCTTAATCAGTTCTGCGGTCTGTTTCATGAGGTTTGCTAATTGTTAGAGATGACGAGGACACTAGTTGGATTGAAGAGAATCAGAATTCTCAAACGAGAGAAAATTGATGTTTTTACAAAGTAGATGGTTCAGTTTCCTCAATATGAAACTGGAACGAGGTCTGGTTTGGTTTGGTTAGGAATGGCAAACTTATATGGGTTAATGCAGAGACTAATGGAATTTCATTTAAGCCTACAAGTTTGCTTTGCCCTGCTCCTTTTAGCATTTATTGAGTATTTTTTCCCTTTTTATTGTTGTTTTCCTTTCTATCATGTAAAAGAGAATCATCTATTTTTGTTATGATTCTTCTTTTCTACTTATGCAGGAGCTACTTGTTGAGTAAAATAGAAGGAAGCTGAGGAGCAAGCTGTTTGCAGACCCGTTTACTTGTAGAAAAGGGAAAAAAAACTTTTAACATCTGACCCCGCATGTTTTGTTGTTATTGATTTTTTTTTGCCGGCTTGTATTTTTGTGAGGCAATGGGTTCTTCCAAAAAGCATCTGAAGACTGCATCTTCCAAAGTATCTACTTTTTCTTTCATAAATGAAATGGAATTTTACTTGCTTATCTTGAAGTTAATCACAATATTACAGTCTAGAGCTCAAGTTTGTGTCAATTATCTTTCTAGGCTCGGCGGCATCTAAAAGACAAATCCAGGAAGCGCCAGCGAGATGCTTTGTCATCTTGTTCCGATGACTTTTTTTCATCTTCTGATTCAGAAAACAACCGTAGGACTTATAAAAAGAATCGAAAAATGGTAAAAAAGCGATCAAGACGCTCTCCGAGCCCTGAAGTTGGAAGGTCCCGCAGTAAGAGAGTTCAGTCCAAGCAACGTTCCCGATCAGCGGAAAGGAAGAAAGGAATCAAGAAGAAGAGGAAAATGTCTGGGAGAAGCTATTCCTCTTCCACCTGTTCTGATGGGAGCTGTAGCAGTAGCGATGAGAAGGAGTTTGAAAGAGCGCGTAAAATTGAATCTCGTCGGTCCCGCCCTGATGAAAAGAGAAAGCGCAGATACAAGTCTCCCTCACCAAGAAGCTCTTTGTCACGTAGTAGTTGCAGCAAAAGTAGTCATGAATCACCTAAACAAGTGGGGTCAGTTGTCCCTGTCCCCAAAGAAATGGAAGAAACAAAAGGCGGACAGAGAGGAAATAATGCTGAAATTATACAGTCTTATGATGATTATCCTTCCTCTAGAAGCAATGACAGTACCGACTGTGGGAGAATTAGGCAGACAGAAAGTGACGACATTACAAAAATGCCAACTGAAATGAACAAAGTTGAATCCTTTTCTGAAAGCGGTAATTCAAAAATTGATGACTTGGAGGAGGCACAACTAAGACAGAAAGCTTTAGAGAATTTAGCAAAATTTCGTTTCAGGCAGCTAGCAAGCTCAAAAGTGTCAAGTAGTTTAAAAGATGAAGGTGCAGCTTTGAACCATGTCCCGACTGGTTCACAAGAGAAGCTGACAGATCTCAGGTATAGCGGTGCAGCAGTACCAAACAACGTGAATGTTGGGACTAATGAACCTCGTAGGTCCTATAGAGTCCGAAGTCTTGTAGTTGCAGCGAATGTAAATGAAGAGCCAACGTCAGTTGAATCTGGTGTAAATGAGTTTCGAAGAGAAACTTTGGTGGCTGAAGATACTCCGCATGGACATACCACAGATGCACTTAAGTCTGCCTGCCAGTCTAGCAATATGTGCAGCATTAATGTTAATGAGCCTAAAGGTTCTACATCAGAGTTATGTTTGCCTCCAAACTCTAAGACTGAATGTGATACCTACAATGAACAAAAGGTTGAAGCTGGTCGAGGATCCCACCTGGAGCAGAAGACTATATCTGTTGTTCAGGGCCAAGAGTTGGTTGAACAGAAGGGTGAAGCTGGTGGAGGATCCCACCTGCAACAGAAGACGATGTCCGTCATGCGGGGCGGGGAGCTGGTGCAGGTTAGTTGCATGTTTACACACATTACTCTCTTAGCATAATGCTTCATATTCGAAGTTAGTATTTTTCCAGCTTCGTCCCTGTTTATAAAATCTGCATCGGTTAAAGTTTGATGTGTCTGGCAGGTGACTTACAAGGTGCATATACCAAAAACAACCCCAGCCTTGGCGAAGAGGCGATTGCAGCGGTGAAATATAAATAGATTCTGCAACTGCAGCTGTTTTTAAAGAATAACTGCAGTTGCAAGGATTAGACATCCACATGGAAAATAAAGGTACCTAAGGACGAGGCAACTGGGAACAGAGGTCATTTATGTTAAACCTGAAACTGTTTAATAAAATTTGAATTTCGGCATTATATTGGAAGGAAAAGATTTTTTTCATAATGTTGCCTCAATTTGCCTTCTATAGCTCACTATGTCTTGGTTGAATTTGATACATTTTTAGCATCTGGTTCATTCCAAATTGTCTCCATGCTGATGGTCCACTTGCAGAACGTGCATCTTGATGTTGTACTCTTACACGATTATAGATTTCTTCGCAAATAAAAGATTTGAATATATTTTCCTGAGACCCATGACCATGCTATATGATGCGCTAAATTGTTATGAGACCGTTTAATATCTTTCATGAAGGTTTGTCATACTTCAATCAAGAGAGAGAATCTGCAGAAAGTAAAGTTAATACTCTTGGGAGTAAATCAAGACCAAAGTATGTGAGCTTTATAAACAACTATGTGCTTTTGTTGCTCGGCTTCTGTACGGAATGGTATGTTTAGTTTTGATGATCTTTGCAATTTTAGCATATGAATCACCTTCTCCCTGCTGATGGAATTGCGCAATGATATCAATATATTTAGGAGGCGCTCCCCTAAATGAAAAAAACAGTTCGATTTTTGGAATCAGCTTAATCATCTCTCTCTTCATCCCTAGTCCTTCAAATGATCTCATTCATATCCCTTATGGCTTTGAACAAAGCTTGCAATCAAATGATCTCATTCCTATCCCTCGTGGCTTTGAACAAAGTTTGTAACCCTTATCAAATCTCTAAATCTAATTGTTTCTTTTTTGTGGTACATTGGTTGGTAGTTGGCGTCCCTTTACTTTTGAACCCTCCTTGAGGGAGGTGGAGTAGATTGTAACGAGCCTACATTAGTCTGGTGGAACCATGTGCTTGGGCTTGATTTGACCTACCCATACTTGATAGAGCACTAGAATTTGCCACTCCCTCGTGAGCCAGATTGTCATCTCGCAAGTCCTCTGTAATCAAGTTATTCACATCCCAACGATTATATGGATCATATGCCCATGAAGTGTTTGTTGGCCATCTTGACAATTCTGCATCTGATTGAGATTGGGTGTTGGGAGTTGGAGTTGCATTGGGGGTTGAAGCTAGAGGTGACCGGGGGATTGCATTTGGATCAATCTGGGAGGTGGAGTAGGTTGTAATAGGCCTACATCAATCCCTTGGGTGGTGGAACCATGTGCTTGGGCTTGATTTGACCTACCCATGCTTGGTAGAGCAATAAAATTCCCCACTCCCTCGCAAGCCAAATTGTCATCCCCCAAGTCCTATGCAATCAAGTTATTCACATCCCGTGATTATATGGATCATATGCCCATGAAGTGTTTTCCGGCCATTCAGACAATTTTGCATTTGGTTGAAATTAGGTGTTGGCAGTTGGAGTTGCATTGGGGGTTGAAGCTAGAGGTGACTAGGGGACTGTATTTGGATCAATCTAGGAGACTGAAGCAAGATCAATGTGGGGGATAGTATTAGAGATGCCGGAACCCCTCCATCGGCCAGATGCATGATTGTTTGCATAGACAACATATAGGTTAGCTTTAACCTCAACATCATACCTCTAGTTCTTCAACCGTTTACAATTTGTATGTCTCTACAAGAGGTAGCGACAAACAAAGTGTTAGTATAATAATTTAAATTAAATTCATAAGAAATATATGAAAAAAAGGATAGAGTTCACATATTATGGCCTTGATGAAATTTAGTCACACGTGTGGGGGGGCATATGAAAGTATTGGTGTCTTTGTTCCAGCCAAGTTTAGTATAACCCTTGAGCTCATTCTACCCTTGCCACAATTTCCTCCCTTTGTCATAGTGATTTTTCAATGAAGTGAAGTCGACATTGATTTTATTCTCTTCTTTCAACCTATCTATGACTAGATCTCATCATTCCTTGTCAAGTATATTATTCTTCATGCGGCCCTTATTGATGGCAAACATTACATGCTCAAAAAGGCATAGTGTTCTGCCTGATTCCAATCAACCTTTCTATGAAACTTCTTAGTGGATCCTCCTAATTGAGCAGATAGTGCATCCATATTCTTAAAAAAAATCAAAATCATGACTACATGCTAATAATCAAGCAATGATCCACTTCTCATCTAATTGCATACAAATCCAATCATGATCCAAGAATCATTGTCACAATAATTCATCGCACCTTTGAACACAATAACACAAACTGAAAATTTCACTAAACAAGCAATGATCAACTTCTCATTCTAATTAGATATATAGTCATTCATGTACATATTACATCATCACAATCAGTCAAAGTAGCCACAAACGCAAATCATGACAAAAAATCATTCAACAATCAACTTCCACAACTCATTCATAAGATATACACCATTCATTTTCTGATTGCATCACCACAGTCAATCAATCCCATAAACACCATAACACATCATACATGGCATATTAACATTTTACCAATAGACATCCACTTATTCTTCCAATTGCATACAAAGCCATTCGTGGTCCAATCGCATCGGGACTAGGGTTGGTCCTCTGCCAAATAGTCGGCGAACAAGGCTTGTCCATGTTTATGTCCACTAACAATTTGTCCATCGGTATTTTGTCCATGAACAAAGCTTCTTTTTCGGTGGACACGGCTATTTCCATGGACATAGCCTCTTAGGCAATTGGAAGAAGGTTGAAGTGGTTGGAAAGAATGAGAACGGTGTTAACGACTTTAACTAAGTAGGGCAATTAAGGTGAGGATCTATAGATTAAGTAACTTAATATATATATATATATATATTAATAATAATAATAATAATAGTTTTTATACTTATATATGTCATCTTCTTTATTTGTAATATTACTATTAGACAAATTAGTTCATTTCAAAAAGCCAAATAAAGCTATTAATGTGGGACAATATATATATATATATATATATATATATATATATATATATATATATATATATATATATATATATATATATATATATATATAATAACAAGCTTTAAAGAAGAACTCAAATATAACATTAACATGATTGTATTTAAATTGTTAAAGATTTAAGTATAAGAAAATTTTGTTTAAGAATAATTAGAGGAGAAATAAAATTTGTCATTTATATATGAATGCACATTTTATTTAAAAGTTAACCGGACCTCAGACAAACGGGTGGACGAGGTCTTTGACCATGGTCATGTCCAAAAATTGGAGGATAAAAGAATTCAGTCGGACACGGCTCGGACATTTGACGATGGGTGTCTACGACCAACCCTAATTGGGACAATTAGTAAATGCACATCAGAACACACCAACACATGCTTTAAAGAAATTGATGTTAAAATAAACCACATCAACTACTAATTCTGCCATTCATAAACCGATTGATTCATCACAATCAATCAATGCACCCACAAACACAAAAACATATAAAGAAGAGAATTTATAGTTGGAAGAAATATACCTCAAGATGCTGATACAAGTTTGGCCTGCTAGAACAAAAAAATCATGGCACAAATTAGTGAAGGAAAGAATTTGGTAGATACTTGTTGCACAACTCAGGGAGGGCCCATATTCGCTGGAATAGTCACCAACAATCAGTGATGTTTAGCCTGAAAAAAAAAACAAACATGTGAACACCACAAATCATTGAAGGCAGACCTGCGCGAAAAAAAAATTGAACACAGATTGACCAAATAATATGAATTGTGAGGAGCAAAAAATGCAACATTTGAGTAGCTGAATTAACTGATCATACGAATGAAAAAAAATTGAGCATAGATCAACCAAATAATATGAATTGCGAGGAGCAGAAAATACAATAGTTGAGCAGCAAAGTAACTGATTATACAAATGAAAAAAAAATTTTAACGCAGATCGACCAAATAATATGAATTCCGAGGAGCAGAAAATGCAACAATTGAGCATCTAAGTAATTGATCATATGAATGGCAAATAAAATTGAATGATGATCAGTAAAAATTTTGAATGCGAAACATGAAATTTTTTTTATCACATATCAATTCAATTTGGGGAAATTGCCAAAAAAATGCATCAGAGCTGCGTGAAGGCCTAATTTCAACAAGACATTAGGCAACAGATCATGAAACAAAAAAATTTGAATGCTGATCAGTGAGGGTAGGGAACATTGGCAAAAATCGTAGCATAGTGAAGTAGGGACTAATATTCACCCAAAGATTTGGCCACGAATCAGTGATGGTAAGCTACAACGATAAAAACCATAAACACGCCAAAGATTAGTGAAGGAAGGAATGAAAAAAACAATTTCACCACAGATCATGAAATTTTTTTATCACATATCTGTGACATTTGCGGGAATTGTTGTACGATGGAATGATAGCTATGTGACGGCCAAAATTCGGCCAAACATTGGGCCACAGATCATGTAAAAAAAATTGAATGCCGATCAGTGAGGCATTGATCGATGAAGGAAGGACGGAAAAAAATTTTGAGTGCAGATCATGAAAAAAAGTCCTTTTCACATATTAGTTAGATTCAAAGGAATTGCCATAATCAAAATGCATGATGGCCAAAAAATTCAACAAAGTATGTGATCAAGAAGAAAAGGAGAAATCGAACAAGGAGAGAAAAAATGGCATTACATGGTTTGTGGAAGCAGATCAAATCGGAGGTGGCGGCTGATGATGTTTTGATTCACTGAAGGACGGCGCCAGGTGAGTTGCCGAGGAGTAGGATGGAAATCACGACCAAAGAGGGGCAAGGAAGTCTATGGCACAAGTGGCTCTGATGACAACGGCTTCAATGACAATGAAAACAGTAACGACTTCGACGACAGCACTAGCTTCAACGGTAGCAATGACTATGGCAGAATGCAAGGGGAGGGAGATGAGACAAAAGTTGGAATGGAAAGGTTGAGAGAGGAGATAGCTTCGAGAGGAGGATAGGGTGAATCATTTAGGGGTAAGGGCCGAAAATATGTGATAACGCGTGTTTTCGGTTTCACGCATTTTTCCGGAATCAACCAAATCTCCTCGTTGGGTGCTATTTAGGTGCAAAGAGATTCGGTGATTCAGGATGGAAACACGCTCGAATCATGTTTCAAACAAAATTTTTAATTTAGTTTACGTTCACTATCCAACCTAAATTTTGATGATTCTATGCTAAATTTTGACGGAATCGTTGGAATCTTGTATGGATTTCGCACCCAAACAGCACCCAACTCATCTAGAAAACCAATTAGTTCAGAAAAAAATTAAGTCCATAAGCTCAATTCCAAATCAAATCAAATCTTCAAGCTTAATTCCGAATCACATCCATTCTACTAGCTCAATTCTGTAACGCCCGAGATTTTTCATCCCTTTTTCTTAAAACTCATAGAATTTTTTTTTTCCATAAATCGGAGTCAAAACGATAAAATCAAAACCTGTTTATGATTTAAAACATCATACGGTTAAACATCGTACTGTCAAATCAAATATCCTCAGGCGCTACTCGAAAACACACGTACGAATAAATTTTGCTATGATCATAGACTTTTAAATACAAATCACTCCCGGGCATCCCTGAGTACAAGTCCCATAACAGTCCACAGACTAATCCAATCGAAAGTCCAGAATAAAACATCTTAAAGTCTCATCTCACTCAATACAGGAGATCGTGGCACAAATGAACTCGCAGAGAGTCAAGCTGATACCTGAGTCAACGGGAATCAATCCACCGCTGAAACGAGCGTCCATCTCCAGGAGCTCTCCGCATAACCTGCAAAACCTCCCGTGCAACGGGGCTAAAAATAGTAGGGTGAGTATTTTCATACTCAGTAGGAAAATACCCAGTAGGGGAAATCCCAAACGGTGAACTCCATAAATTCATAAATGCATGCATCATGCAACTCAACATGAAGCAGAAGCATATCAATATCATGCTCAAATTCATGCAAACATACCAAACGCACCATCGTGCCAACATCATACCACAGGCACCATCGTGCCAGAATCATAATATCCAATCAACTTACACAAACACCCTTATCCAGGGTCATACAACTTACTCGTACCACCGTACGCATACTCATACAACATACACATACTTGTACGACCTTACTCGTACAATCGTATGCTCACTCATACAGCTTACTCATACATGTACGACCTTACTCGTACAATCAGACTCGTACGACCTCACTCGTACGATGCACAAAATCATACTTACTGTCTTACTCAGAACCATATTCTCACAATCGTACTCATACTCTTACAGTCGTGCTCATACTCATACGCTTACAGTCCTGCTCATACACACTCTTACAGTCTTACTCATACTCATACACTTACAGTCCTGCTCATACACACTCTTACAGTCTTACTCATACTCATACACTTACAGTCCTGCTCATACACATACACTTACAGTCCTGCTCATACACATACAGTCGTACTCGTACTCATGATCGTACACATATCAACGACCACTGAAGCTCATTACAACTAATAAGCTCCAGCGTCGAAATGGAACAGAATGCCACTGGGGCAACACCTTAACCTCCGGGGAGTGACTAGACACCATGGACTTTTCCGAAGGTAAGGCACACCAATGCTCATGGGGCACTGGATCAAACAGGTAAGAGTAGATCCATGATACTACTTACCTGAGCGCGCAAACATAAACACCCACACATAAGGGGTCATACAGTTGCCCACCATAATGGGTCTTATAGTGCCATAGAATCGCCCACCATAATGGGTCTTATAGTGCCAGAGAATTGCCCACCATAATGGGTCTTATAGTGCCAGAGAATTGCCCACCATAATGGGTCTTATAGTGCCATTGCCATTCTTGGGCAGAAAACATACAGTGCCACTTGGGCAGAAACATACAGTGCCACTCTTGGGCGGAAACATACAACGCTCTCAACAGAGCATCAAATGTCTGGGCTTACACAGCACACAGACCAAATCAGAAACATACGTCGCTCTCAGCAGAGCATCAGACGTACGGGCTTCATACAGCTTGCAGACAAAGTCAGAAACGTACATCGCTCTCAACAGAGCATCAAACGTCTGGGCTTATACAGCACGCAGACCAAATCAGAAACGTCGCTCTCAGCAGAGCATCAGACGTCTGGTGCTCTACATAGCACACAGACAACATCCCGCAGGATAAACACCATGGCAAGACATGATAAATGCTCGGCCAACTCATCAGCGGCCAGCTCAAACACGGAACTTAATCCGTCGAACCCTCAGGTCTCAAACTCACAACGCTATCATTAGCTGTGCTTATAATTCCAGTTTGAATTAAGTATATTATGCGGTACAATTATGCCACACAAACTCACAGTCCTCGACTGATCAAACTGAAGCTGAGCCCGATCCGAAACCCAAGTTCGTGAGGGCAGCAGACTTCACTTACCCGTCCACATCATGGACAAAACTCATCGTACAACAAACCCTTACAGTCTTACGTACTTCGCCATCCATCTTATGGCCAAAACATCTTACGCTGACATCCTCAAATAACGCTCCTCAGAGCCAACCCAGTTGTCGCCCTCTTACTTATATCTCACTTATTATTATACTTACTTTTCACTTCATAATCTGTACGTTATGCTTGTACAATTATGAACACTCTTACTGTCTGACAAATGCCCAACATACAATTCACCCCAAACTGATCCATTCTAATCCTTGCCCGTCATACTCATATCCTCTGTCATACGCTTACACAACCGTATCCAAATTCAGACAGAGCTTCTGTCACCTCTTACTGTCCATCGCCCATACATCTGCCCACATAGTCATCATACATACGTATGTCTCACACATACGTATAACATACACATACGGCCATACATACATAACATACAAACATGCACGCTAGCCATCACTAGCACATGCATACACACGTCAAACATGTACACTAGCCATCACTAGCACATGCATACATCCAACGTACACGCTAGTCATCTCTAGCACGTGCACACACACATTCATACATACTTCAAACATGCACGCTAGCCATCACTAGCACGTGCATAACCCATACATAGCATACTGACATATTTGCTAGCCATCGCCAGCGCATACATAATCCATATCCATAAAACATGCATACATCTCATGCATATCAATCATACCATACAATCATGCTTACACGCACATCATGCAATCAGATCGTTACTTAACATCCAAGCATGGAATCATACAATCCTAGCATGCTGCTACTCATTCAAAGCATGCTTCATGAATTTACGAGTTCAAAACTCCCCTACCTCGTAATCATGACGTTCGATGGCGAGCACCCGACGGTGGCGGCGTCGACGGCGGAGTTGGCGGTCAAAACCGTTGCCTGGCTGAGAGAGCTGCTGTCCCGAGGATTTCAAGATGCGCCGGAACTATCACGGCCAAACAGAGTGTCAGAACTCAATGCGGTAAAAATCCGCGATCCACGGCGGCACCCTAGGGCGGCCGGGAGAAATATCGTGCCAACATATGTGGCGGTACGATCAGATGTCGAGGGTGTACACTCTGAAGATCAGCCGGTGGCTAAGACGTGCACAGCCGGCCACAAGACGTCGAAATCGGCCGTGGACAGCACCCAACGGCAACGATTCCGGTCAACAAAGGCCCACATACGGGCGGAGAGCGTGGGGCAACGCTCAAGAATCAAAGGAGAGGTGGAGGACGGCTCTAGTGGTCAACTCCACTTTGTGGCAAAGCCAACCGATGGTTAGGCGGCACGAATGCGGCGCCTAAACCCAGAAGTACACACGTGGCTACATGCGCACGCGGCCCAAAGGGCGGGGGAGATGGCTGAAATGAGGCGACTCATGGCCCATAAAAGCCAACAGGGCTAAGGCCCTTAGCTGTGGCCAATCAAAGCGGCGACATCGCCGATCGCCACCCACAACCAAAACCCATGGTGCGGGCAGCTGTGCATCTCGCACGGTATAGGGCAAGGGGAGGGTTCAAGGTCGTGCAAAGGCTATGAGGCCGTCACTGGCCAAGGCCTGAGCAGGTGAACTCGTCCACCTTCTGTCAAGGTAAGACATACAATCTCTTGCCCGAGGCCGTCCGGTACCGACGGCGTAAAATGGGCAAGAAGGGTCAACGGCACACATGCCGGTAAGGCGGACTAGCTGCGGCTACGGGCCGCAAGGCTGAACAAGACCCAGAGGGGTGGCCCATTGGCATCACCGGGCTGGGGCGGAGCCGAACTAAGGTCCACCAAAACAAATCCGGCGTCCGACTGATAACGTCAGTCACCGCGTCCAAAACGGACGCAGGCCAAAAATAGGGGACGACCGGAGAAAACCCATAAGGGCGGAGCGGCCATGGGGGCGGCGGCTGAATCGGGCACGGAGGTGTAGTCCACTGCCTTCGCCGGAGCAAGGCGGGACTGGGGGAAGGCCGAATCGGCCGCAGATCACCGTCGGCGGCCACTGTTTGCCCAAACAGTCCGTCGGCGGAACAGTGCACAGAGGGAGGAAGAGGGTGGGGCGGCGGTGCCGAGGCCCACCGGGCCGGGAGGTGGGGCTCCTTGCCGTCGCCGGCCCAGGGCGGAGCCGTGGCCGGCCGGTCGGGCCGTGCCGGCCCGTGGCGGCGGCGGAACGGCGTTGTACAGTGGGGGCGAAAACAGGGGCAGCAGAGAGAGGGAGCGGGACGGCGGAGCTGGGGCCGTCCGGGGCCGGGGGGAGTGGCCTCCCGCCGTCGCCGGCCCATGGCGGAGCCGTGGGCGGCCGGCCGGCCCTCGCCGGCCTACGGCGGCGGCGGAATCCAAAATACACAGTGAAGAGGCTAACTGGAAAAGTCGGGGCGGCGCGGCCGTGGGTGGCCGGGGCAGTGGCCCCTCGGCGTCGCACCGCCGGGGCGGAGCCTGTGCCGGCGTCCAGCGGCCTGCCGGCGGCCGGCGGCGGCCGGGCACAGTGAAAAGGCGAAATGGGGGGGGCGGCGGTACTGTTCATCACGCAGGAGGTTCTGGATCGGGCGATCCCGATCCTGATCCGAACTTTCCTGTTTTATTTTTTTTTTTCTTTTTCTTTTTCCAAACGTACGCTCAACGCGCGTTAACCCACTAGTTACGCGTCGAACCTCCAAAATTTGCGCCGTAAGCGCGCAGCGAGGCCCGTGGCCCGCGACTAAGCCCCACACCCGACTCTACGGGTATAAATACGGGGAAAAATACACGAATACACATACGCTGAAACGTCACATTTTCCTGCCGAAGATGACCAGAAAAATGGCAGAAAAATCCCAAAAAAATCGTAGAAAAATCAGGGACCTTACAATTCTGAATCAAATCAAATTCACAAGTTCAATTCTGAATCAAATCAAATTCACAAGCTCAATTCCGAATTACATCAAATTCACTAGCTCAATTATGAACCAAATCAAATCCACAAGCTCAATTCTGAAGTACATCAAATTCACAAGCTCAAATCCAAATCACATTAAATCCACAAGTCTTGATACCCAACGGCTTACCCCCGCGCTCATGGGGTAACAAGCACCACTTAGGGAAGGAGTTTTTCTATGATACTCCACCCTATGCCTACCACTTTCTGATTATTTTTCTCAATAGGCATCAAAACAATGTACAAAACCAAAACACTAAGTGGCACGTATAAAATCAATTCACATAAGTGTACATAACAAAAATATTAAGTGGCACGTACAAAATTAATTCACACAATAATATCTTACCTTAAAAGTTTCGTAAAAACCCGAGTAAAATCATTCATAAAATTAATACTAAGCATGTGTTTAGAGTTTAACATCCCCTACCTTGCTTCCCATGCAAGAATGAAGATGATGCACCAGACTTCAAGAACTTGGACATCACGTTTCTGGCCTTAGAGGTATTGAATTGGAAAAGTAATCCTCCACGACTTCTAGCACCCTTGACTTAAAAAGACTTAGAACAAGAGAAATGAAGTTTCAGAAGTGGGAGAGAAAGTTGGCAAAAAAATAAACCCACACACGTTTAAAAATAAGCCCACAGAAATGGTCAGTGTGTCACCCGCGCCCGATGCATGGCGCAGGTATAACAACCTGAATTTTGTAGGATTTTCAATTTCTTAATGTGTGCTACTTAGATTATAAGTTTCAATTGATGTGGTTTGAGGGGGGAAATGTATTATGGACCTCCAAGTTTATTTACTATTGGTTTTGGACCTTAACTTGACATTTTTCTTAGGCTAGGAGAGCAACATTGGGTTTACAATTCAATGTTTTGGGAGTCATTTTCCCTTACATATAAATTGCTTAGGTGAGAAGGGGACCGACCACGGAGCACTAAACGATGTAGATCTAATGGATTAAGTCATGTGAGAAGATATGCCTTGTAAGATACCTGATCTTAAACCGGTTTTTGGTTTTCTTTAATTATTGGTTATCGTGAGATTAACGCGTTTTCTGATTTATTCGGTGATTTCATGAATAAATAGTATTTATGATAGTTTTAACCAAAATCAACATTAATATTAGTGATTTTAAGTGATTTTGAATCAAATGTGAATTTTTGGGATTTTTTTGAATTTTTACTATTTTTTCAAAAATTAGGGTTTTGGCGGGACCCCTGTGGGCCCCACCGTTGAAATTTTGGTTTTTGGGTTAAATGAACCCAGATGTCTACTTAAGCCCATACAAAAATTGTCAGAATTTTCTTAGGCTTAATTAGTGCTTAAATTTGTAAAATACCCATTTTTAGCCTACTTTTCCTATTTACACCCCATAACTTACCCATACATACCCCAACCCTTACTATGAAAGGGAAAACCTGAGCCATTTCCATTTTGGGAATAGGCTGAGGAGGAGAGGTCAGGCCTAATCCCTAATTAGGCCCGAATTAGAAGGTGTTTAAGGTAAACCTACTCTAATTAAGCACTAAATCCTAGCTTTCTTCTTAATCTCTTCTAAATCTACTATTTCCCCTTTGTTTCAATTCGCTTTTGGACATCAAAAACTACTGATTTGGATTTTACTACAAACCCTAGCTTTTAAAATTCGATTTTTATGATCAATAAGCCCTAGATCTAAGTTTCAATTAGGGATTTCTTTGGTAAATCTATTTTTAATGGAGTTTAATTCATACTCTATGTTTTTGTAAGGTTTTCAAGAAGGGTGACCTTCAAATCCAAGCTTAATCAAGCGATAAGGTAATGGACCTTCAAAATTTCAGTTTATCCATGGTAAAACTCTTAATTTTTGGCTTATTTCGAATGGAGTTACTTGATTTGATGTGTTAATGGCATGATTAGAAAATGAAATTCTTTAATCCCGATTTCTTACGGTTTTGTATTATTATGATATGGTTTAACATTCTGGAAGTCATGAAGGACTTTTGATGATGATTAGGGTGTTAAATGTGGATTTGAAATGTTATCAATGGTGTTTTGGTTTGAAATTACGAAAGGAAGAAGATGGTTCAGTTCTACCTTGTTGGCGTTCGAACGGCCCTTCTGGGCGTTTGAACGGCAACACTATCGGAACGACAATTTTCCAATTTAGCCGATTGAACGGCCTGCTGGGCGTTCAAACGGCCAAACTGTGAATTTCAAATTTTCCCATTTAGCCGATCGAATGGCCTGAAGGGCGTTCAAACGGCTATACAGCAGAATTGTCTTCTAATGCATGATGTTTATTTCGATGGTTCCACTTTAACTTTCCAATTTTATGTGAATGTGGAGTGTTTTGAGCTGTATTATGCTACTGGAAAGGCATGCTATTGAGGTTGTGAAGTTGGGATATATGATTAGAGATTTGTGGAATGACTTATGTTTTGTGGCATGATGTTGAAATTGTCATCTTGAAATTAGGAATTGTTGATTCCCTATGGTTAAGCATATTTTCAATAGAACTATAACCTATTATTGGACTGGTTTGTCATGATAGAATGTGGTTAGTTGATGTGTAGATGTTGGTGAATGTCATGACTCAAGGATGAAATGAATGATCTTATATGTGTTTAGCCTTTTTGGTTGAGTTTTGAATTGAGATACGATTTCAACGATCCTTCTCCTATGATTTTTGCTAGAATTCATGTTTAGATGGAAATTCACATGTGTAGTGGGGTAGTGAGTTTAATTTCAAGCATGTTGATATGCATTGTGTGAAATGCTTCTACTAGGTACACACACATGTGGGGTTTGATGATGTTGTTGAAGCTTGATATTATGATTATGAATGATGCATTAGGGGCTGATGACAACATTTATCATGGTTTAGGGTTCATGTATGCCTTGCCCACATATGTACCATGTTGCATGCATCATGAAAATGGATTTCCAATTGAGGCTTCATCGAGGTTAATCGAATTTGACCGATTAGATGCAATGTGGTAAAATCATGTGCCGGATTGATCGGTCGTGGATTAATCGTAGTTGATTGGTCTGAAAGGACATGTTTTGATTTGAGTTCCTGTGTGGAACGAGTGCACTCCCCGGGTTGAGTCTAGTTAAATGGAGTTAAGTAAGGATGAGTTGTGTACTTGTCTTGCGGATTGAGATTATTTATGATTTGCTGGACCCTGAAAATCCAACTGGTTTGTCTGAGTCCACCGGCTTGCTAGGTGTTGTTGCTTGGGACTTTAGTCTTGATAAGCAGGGTTGCCCGAGAGTTTAGACTTGATGGGCAGGCGTTGCTCGAAGGCGTTGGCCTTGAGGAGCAGGAGTTGCTCGAAGGCATTAGCCTTGAGGAGCAGGAGTTGTTCGTAGGCATTGGCCTTGAGGAGCATGTCTATTTGATAAGTGTTTGCTCGAGGGCTCCGGTCTTGAAGAGCAGGTTTATTCTCTATGGGTATGGACTTGCATGTTGGACTAGTGTGCGTGTGTGACACTTATACATGCATGATGAATGAGAATGTGATGCATGAGGGAATATGTATGTTAGAGATACATTCATGCAGGTTGTTATGATGTGATGCATGAGGGAATATATATGTTAGAGACATATTCATGCAGGTTGTTATGATGTGATGCATAAGAGAATATGTATGTTAGAGACACATTCATGCAGGTTGTTATGATGTGATGCATGAGGGAATATGTATGTTAGAGATACATTCATGCAGGTTGATCATGATGTGATGCATGACAGAATATGTATGTTAGAGATACATTCATGCAGGTTGTTATGATGTGATGCATGATGGAATATGTATGATTAGAGATACTTTCATGCAGGTTGTTATGATGTAAATGACATTTTGTGGATTATACACTATGATGCAGTTTTAGATTATGTGTATGTGTGATCAGAAAATAATGCATCTTGCTAATCTTTGATCTGAATGATTATATTGCTATGCTGTCGTATTTTCGATGTTGATAGTGATATTAAAAACCATTGCTGAGTTTGTTAAACTCACCCCTCTTTCTTATGTTTTGTTTGGGGCTGCGTGGTGCGACATGCAGACGGACAGGATTTCCTCTTTGAGGAAAGGTCGAAGATGACTTGGATGTGATCGTAGAGATTGTTGTGTGACTTATTTTCCTTTGGTTTTATACCTTATGTTTAGAACTTTTGTGTAGGGTTCTCTGTTTTGGATTTATGTCACATTTTACAGTGGTGTTGCTTAAGACTTATTTTGAGTCAGTGTGGGCTTTAGTTAACTAAGCATGTGGGTTTGAGATTAGTTGTTTACTTTGTGATAAGCAACTCTTTTTTTTTTTTCTTATTTACTCTTGTTCAAAGGATTGTGCGTACTCCATAATTCAGTTAAATCGCCCATGGTTAGGGTTAAGTCTTCCGCTAAACCGTTTCTCAATTTTCCTTCGTCGCCCCCGCGCGCTTGACCAGCCCTTGGACCGGGTTCGGCTCGAGTCGGGCATCGCCGGGGCGTGACATGCCTCCTATGGGAAATTCCATTGAGTATATGATCAGAATAGAAACCCTAGAGAGGGCATAATTAGTTTTTGAGTTGAAGGCCAAGCTTGTCAAGGATTGACCGTGGCAAATTACGAGGACACAATTCTTTTTAAGGGGGGAAAAATATAATATCCTAGATTTTCCTAAGTTTCAAAAATTAAACACATAAAAATTAGGGTATTTGACCCCTTGAACTTAGTATAAGAATAACTTACTCAATGGTAAAAAAAATGGTGGTTGTGACCAATGTATTTAGAAAGGAGAAAAAAATAGCTTTGAAATGCCACCAAGAATGTACAAATTAGAGTTCAGATAAAGGAGTTACGACTGTTTAAAGTTAAATATATTGTAGAGGGGCCGGTTACCCAATTTGGATGTGTATTAGGCTCGTTTAAGTCATCTTAGGGGCTCCGTTAATTAAAGTTAAAAATAATAAAAAAGCGGGCTAAGTAGCCTAGTTGTCTCAACTTCTAAAGGGATTAAGAATCCTAATCCCCATGTTATAAAATGGCTTATTAGGGCATAATTAAGGGGAGTCTTTAGGGGCCCTTAGAGGGGAGAGTAAAGAAGACAGTTTTTAGGTGAAGGTGGCTGGTGACAGAGTCGAGGAGGAGCGAGTTCGGAGTTTTGACCATGGTGGATCAATGACAACCCAGTGTTTGAGATAGGATCATCAAATACCTTATGTTTTTCATGGAATAGTATTAGGGATGCACTAATATGAAATTAAAGAGGAGGACTGGGTGTTTGAGGAGGCAGTCGGCTGGACTACCGCCATCAGCCTTGCCATTGGCCCACATCCGGCATTTCTCAACTAGGATCCAAAGGAATGCAATGGGCCAAATATGTGATGTCCACTACCTCCTCGTTGTCAAGACCTAACTAGCATGTTATTTGCACGAAAGGATTTTTTTAACAGGCTGCTTAACTACTAACAATATTTCCTTCATGTTCAAGCGATGTTCGGGCTCAGTAGCTGGCTCATGGGTCCCTTTTTTCAATTCCTGCTGAGCTGAATTTGATCATGTCGTTAGTTTTGTCAGATCTCATTTTCCTATTCTGACAGGAAAGGTGATTTTCTTCAGGGCCCTCTAATCACCTGGCCAATTAAAGGCTGTGGTTGTGAATTCCATTTGTGGCAAACGAGGATATACTTGGCAATAAGAGCAGGCTTGACCTGTGGCAATAAAAATTGCCTTTGGTAATATGTTAATGAAAGGTTGACCCTTAAAAACCAAGAGTTTTTCTTCACTTATGAGGAAGAATGCCAGAATGAAAGGCTGTAAAAACACACCAAGTCCAACAGCCTTAGACGGTAAAAAATTTTCAAGGGAAAAGAATCTAGAGAGAGCAATCTTAACCAGAGGCAGGTGTAGTCTCTCTTCTACATGCAAGGTTGACCTTGCACGCTTCACTTCTGACCGGAGCACGACATGGATATGTGTTAATTAAGTATAAGCACCCTAGCTGATGTCTTCAACTGCCAGCCTTCTTCAGCCCCACATTCACCTACTGAAGACCCAAAGGGTTTCACCAGGAAGGTTCGCCAATATGTTCTCCCAGACATTTGTCTTATTACTTGGTCTATCAGCTAGCCTTCTTTTCTCGACTTATTACTTGGGCTGTGCTGGGTATGATGTTGTATCAACCCTGAAGGCTTGCAACATCACCAGTTTCCATGACCATTGCGTTAGAGCTCTCATACTGGACCCCCTGAGCATGGAGGCCAGCATCCCAGGGCTGGCTAGGATCATCACCAAGTGGGCTGATGGAGACAAAGCGGAACGCTACTTGCCTGGGCTGCTTGAGACGCTCATCGGAGACAATGAGGAGCTCATGTTGGCAATCGGTTGCAGGTTGCTAGACAATGAAGTTAGTAACAAGCGACTTGTAGAGGCATTAGAGGGTCAAAGTGTCAGATCTGATGATCCACTCATGGACCATATAGGTAATGAACTCCATTCACCCAAGAGCAATCGCTGGATGGAAGTTGTAGCAGACATTTGCCAAGTACAGTCCATAATCTATATCCTAGTTATATTGATTACTTAAAGCATATTGTATGCATGTGTATGACATTAAAAATTTATAATCCGGCTTGTTCTTTTGGAGGACAAATGAAAACAACCATGTTATCAGCTTTTATTTGTCTTTGTTCCCTAAATCTACATGAGCAGAATTTCATTGGATATATCTTAGTTTTAAAATTTATTTTTGAGTGTATATAGAGTGAACTCAGCTTCTTTGCATATAGAGTCAAACTTTTTTGCAAACTCCAATAAGCATAACTCCCTCAATGACTCCACTCTACGAGTCGAGTCAACTCGTCAAGTCTCTTCTATGTCGGCCAATTACTCCATCCTTATTTTCCACACATTATTTTTTCATTAAAAACTTCCATATTTATACCTCATAAATAAAATTATTTGTTAATTTAAAATAATTATTACCTCTTTTATTGAAACTAATATCATGATTAAGGTGTTTTATTTATTATTTTATTAGTTATCCACTAGTAGCAATGAAAAGACATCCTCATAGGGTATCTTTTCTTTAATTAAAGTGATATTTTGATAAATAACTTGTCGACATCCTCTAACATTTAATCAAGGGTAAATGAAAACATTTGTATAACAATTATGACCCAAAGTTAAGTTTACAACTGCATCTTTGTTGTACTTCAAATATTTACACTAGCTAGGAGAAAAAAACTATAATGTGTAACCTCACCATATTTAGTTTATGGTTATTTTGAGATTTTTTTAGATAAAATTTCACATCTAAAGTATTTGATCTTATGACTAGGAATAAAAAAAAATTTCTTTGATTTTATCTTCACGTTCAGGAAATTGATTGCCTTGTTATCTTAAAACCCAACATCTTTTTTTATGTTCCTAAGAAGCTTTATTTTACTAAAACTAAACATTTGATGATATTAAATATTTTTTTAAGATTGAATATATTTTATGATTTTGCTTAAATTACATTAATGTAAATGTACAAATTATCCATAAATAAAGACTTAAATCCTGCATGACTCAATTGTGAGTCCAAAACTCTGAGTTAACTCAGCTACATGGCCTTAGGTGGTGTTGAGTCCAAGTCTTAAATTTTTAAATATTGATTTAAATATTATCATGGTTCTTAGTATGAATATATGGAGTATTTTTAAGAAAGTTTTGTGACTTGGGTAATTTGCCCGTATTCATTTCTGTGTTGACATATTGCAGGATCTAACATCAAAGTTGGTAGGGATAAAAAGCAAGCTAGCCACTAATATGCCACGAATAGAATCAGAAACTCCAACTCCAAGCATAAAAAACCAACTTGTGTCATCAAGAACAAAAGTTTCTCGTCTCTCTCAAAAGACTCCAACATCTGGCAAGGCAGCTGACTCTCAATTCCAGGCAAATGTTGTGGTTGCACAGGATGGCAGTGGGAACTACACAACTGTCACACAAGCGGTACAAAGCGCTCCCACTAACTCAACCCAGAAGTATGTGATCTACATTAAGGCTGGAACTTACAAAGAGAACGTAGTTGTGGATGCTACTAGAGTGAACTTAGTCTTCTTAGGAGATGGGATAGGTAAAACAATTCTCTCATCTGATAGAAGCAATTCAACAGGGCAAAGCGTTGTAGACTCCGGTGCATTAGGTACACTTTCTTAATTTCTTTTTTAAGAATACTGAGTCTTAAAATCTTTATATGAAATAATTTAGGCGACTTCAACAATGTAAAAGAATAATTTGAGGTTCATTAAACAAAGGAATTTTGGTGGGATCGCCAAGGCCAAACCTCCGGTGATTCCGGTCCTTGGTTTGAACCCCACTATGTTGGCCACTCATAAGGATTATATCCTTACTTGGGTGTGTGCAATGTGTGGGAGTTGTACATAACCCGAAGGGATTGACCGCAAGATACAATGATATATGAGGCTGGTTTACCTGCCCTTTTTAGTCAGATTATGAGGAATCGAATTCCCCTTGTACCCAAAACATTTTAATGTTTTTTGAGATTCGTATGCATGAAAACGTTGTGTTGTGTTGATTTATGTGTTTGTTTCATGCATTCCAGTGGTGCTTGGAGATCAGTTTCATGCTTCCATGATGACAATTGAGAACACAGCAGGTCCTCAAGGGGGGCAAGCAGTGGCCATGATGAGCTCATCCAATAGGGCAACATTCTACAAATGCAGCTTCGTGGGGTATCAGGACACCCTCTTTGTTGTAGACAAGGTGCAATTCTACAGAGAATGCGATATATACGGCACCATAGACTTCATATTCGGTGGAGCTATAGTTGTGTTCCAAGACTGCAACATATTTCTCCAAAAACCCATTTTTGGGCAAGGAAATGTGATCTCTGCCCAAGGCAAAAAAACACAGGCAGATAAAAGTGCTACTGTGTTTCATCATTGCAAAATTACAGCAGCTCCAGGCATCGATCTCACAAAGGTGATGTCATATTTGGGACGACCATGGCAACAATATGCAACAACAATAGTCATGCAGTCCCTCATTGATGGAGTAATTGATCCAGCAGGGTGGACGGACTTCCCTGGTCATGGGGCGTATGAACAAACCGTTACTTATTGGGAGTATGCAAACACCGGTCCAGGTGCAAATACTAGCCAGAGAGTAAAGTGGTCGGGGGTTAAATTCATTAAATCTCAGGCAGATGTGCAACAGTATACTGTTAATTCATTCATTAGTGGTGCTGATTGGCTTCCTTCTCTTGGGGTTCCATTTAACCCCGGCTTTTATACCTAGAATAGATTTTTGCTTTATAATCTCATTTTGCTAGTTGGTATGATCTATTTGGCATGACAACTGTTGTAATAAATACAAATTATATCCCTAATTATTTTTATGTCAATTCTACATATCGTGGAGTCCAATATCGAGTTCTATGGCTATTTGATATCGAGTAGATGCTTGAAGTGCACGACGCTCACAGGATGCTCACATCGACATGTGCTCCACGTGAGGAGTACTGGAAAAATTGTTGGCTACAACGACGGATGCAAACCGTCACTGTTGGGCAAATTGACTGTCGCTACCGCAAATAGCGACGCGCACTCAGCTGTCGCTACTAGTCCTGTCGCTGTTCGTTACAACAATAGACTACTGAACTTTCAGCGACGGTTGTACGCATCATAAAAAATCTTACTCAACTCCGGGCATACCTTACTAGTGACGGTAATTAGACCTTTAGTGGCAGTCTCTTCGTCGTAGATACTTCTAACTGCAGCAGATACTTATAACTTCAGCCACAGCCTATTCGACCGTTGCAGAAAGTCTCTGGTGCGACGTACATAGATATGTTACAGCGACGGTTAAAACCATTGCTGAACATAGCTACAATAATGACAGACGAATGTCACTGTCTCTAAAGCCCACTGGTGACGCATAAGGATGGTCTAAAACGACGGTTTTGGCCATCGCTGAATCTATCTAGAACGATGGTTAGATGAGTCCGTCGCAAAAAACTGGTAATGCCTTTTATTACAGTGGGGACTCAGCGGCAAAAGATTTTTATTACGTAAAAAAAAACTTCATAATCACTCATATATCTATAAACTGACAATATGTACAATAGCTACTTTTGAGTCTTAATTATGGACTCATTATATAAAAAAAAACACCTTAGCACTATATCCACAAAATCTCTTATGTTAATCTCACATGTTAAAATATATGACAACCACAATGCTCATATCACTCTTTGGAGGCCACGAAGGAGGTGTTGAAAGTAGGTACTTTATTAACTTTTGTTGGAGCCTCATGTCCTCCTTCAGCTACGGAATCTTTGACTCTATATGAGATAACTTTTGTGTTATGCTTAGGCCTATTTGTACACCTGACCAAGTTTTCATGGGCCAAACCTGTGTAGTTAAATAAAAATAGTATAAAGAAATTTGACATTACGAACAAAGCATAAGTTAGAGTTTAAGACCCCTTACCTTAAGCTTGGATAGAAATTTCGTAGTTGAAGAGGCCTCAGACTGAAAAACTAACCTTGTCATAGCGTCCGGCATAGTCAAATTAGTTGAAAACGCATTTTAATCAGCTTAATTTGGACTTAAAATAACTTAATGGAGTAAAAGAAGTTCGAGGAGTAGTAGAATTAAAAATAACTGGAGGTAAAGTATGAATTTATAAGAAAATGAAAGACACGTGGCACTACATGGTGCACGATGTGTGTGCAAGGTTCCATGTGATTGGGACCCACCACGCAGGTCCTGCATGTCATGTGGGTGAAATTGCGTGCTAGGGCTTAGCCACGCGGGCCATCACGTGCGTGATTTTGCCACGAGGACCACCAAGTGACATGGATCCACCACATGGCCTGTGCATCACGCAGCACCATGTCAGCTGACATAGTTGACGTAATTTATGCGTCAGCCTATAATAAAATTTTCTTTTCTTTTTTTCAAAACTTTAAATGTGTCATCCTATAATAAAATATTAATATTATTTATTTTTTTAAAAAAAACTTTAAAACGTACTGACTTTCCAACCATAAGTCAGAATTATATATTTTTTGTACCGATGGACTCATATCGACAAGTTTTTTGAAATAAGACTACTCAAGGATATGTTTTACTATAGGTCTTGCTCATGGAACACACTTCTCGAGGTCATTACTTATGGCCCCAATGTATGATTTAAGTGATTAAAAAATCGTTATATTTATCTTTTAGAGTTCTACCACAACTCTTTACACACTAAACCTAAAATAATATTTTATTAATAAAAATATATTAAATACTCTATTATTGGTTTTACAAAATGTACCAAAAAGTAGGGTTGTCACAATAAGCACAGCCTCAGATAAGGAGGCATTCAACCATGCAAGAACTTTTTGATCTAGCAAGATCCAACTAGAAAACTGTGTATTGCATTCGTGCTTGACATTAATGAGACAGGTAGGAGGTGGGCAAGAGAGGACTCCATCAATGAATTCCTAAAGACCGTATGAGTAAAGAACATGCAACACATGCACCTTCTAAATGAGGTAGTTCTTAGAGACAAGCTTGATGGGAACCTCCTCAGAGATATTCTTTATGATCGGAATAGGGGATGAGGAGTTCGAGCTTCTGTCCACGGAGGAAGATGAATTATTAAATGGAGAGCCAGCCATGGAAGAAGCATTGTCTGGTAAGCTTTGATAGCATGTAAAGAATTCAATTCCATTACATATATTGGTTCGTGAGGTTAATTTCCATTGCGTATATAGATTACATGCTATAGTTTTAAGATCCCCATATCTATGGAAAGTTATAAGTAGCTAGGTACCCATGAGTCAATCATGCAAGTGAAGTGGCAACTCAATTCACTGAATGAGTCAACCACAATTCAAATGATATGCCAAGTGTGATATATCCTAATATCATCCATTTAGATGTTTTAAGGAAAGAACATGTAATTGCATTGGCCATTTAGAGGCGATTTAGACTCAACAAATGCTCCAAAGTGTCACTAAATTTAGAGGCCATTATGACTTAACGTAAGGACCCTTAGTCTAGAAACTAACTAAAGTATGGTGAGTACATGTCGATGGCTTTTACCATGTGGCACTATCTCCTTAAATATCATGTTTATCATCCCTACCCCATCTTGAAGTACTCTCTCTTTTTTCTATTTTCCTTGTAGGTTTTCCTTCCCAAGGTTCAATGTCTATATTGGGGACGACATTGAAGTGTTGGAGGGGGGAGTGCCAAGCCACGAACAGAGTTGAGAGTTTTGGGATGGTAGCCGGGGACCTGGGGGAGGCAAACATCCATGACATAGGAGGAAGAAGAGGGGAAGGATTAGGTTGGGACAAATTCTATGGTCTCTAGTAGCCTAGAGGTTTGACATGACTGGATTATGGGGTCAAGCACCGAAGGGAGGGGCAAGGCTGAGATAAGAGGCGGGTGCACAAATCCAAAAAGAGCATAAACTTTTTCAATTGATTAAGGTTAACTCATCATTTAAACAAGCATCATTAGATATTAATATGATATTCATTATAAACTTCACTCACAACATTAAAATGAGCCTATAAACAGGATCCAAATAAAAAAATAAGAAAAGGGGTAATCGTGATGGTCTTCAAAAAGTCTTATTATTCTTAGAAAATGATATTTATCTACTAAATCTACCCCATAAATCCTCTCAATAGGGTTATGACTAGACAAAACATGTATGCCCAAGTTAAATTTGTGTGTTGCCCACATATTTTGTTCAACCGAAACCCAAATAAGAATTTTTATTGGGTAGATTAAGTGGGGTGTATATCACTATCCTTCTTCGACCCTGAAGGGGCTGAAATTTAGTCTATTTATTTTGACATAGATGGCCCAAATTTAAGGCAAAAAGTAAGAATAATGATTGAAGGGGTCCATGGCTCTACATACGGTAGGCAATTTATCTTTTCAACCCCACATGGCTCACTCTCTAGTATCTACCCCATTGGGTGGGGTCTTTTATCCATTGGATCCAATGGGCAATGACAAAAAATGTCATCCCCTACACCTCAAACCTTCTCTTCAGTCTCTTGCACTTCACTCATACACCATCCTTTGCCACAACACCAAAATTCGCCCATCTTGCTTTGCGCTTGGTAGTAGAGTAGTAGAGTAGTAGACTCCCCCCCTCGCTTGTCACCCCCTTTTGGACATAGAGTTGAACCAATCTCTAACCCCTAGCTATTGCCCAACCCCCTGCTCTTATGGCAAAGGAGGCTAACAGTCCTACACAAAAGACAAAGAAAAAGAAGAAGAAGAAGAAGAAGAAGAAGAAGAAGAACAAGGTGAAAAGGTGCTTGCAGTGCTGTATGATGCAAATATGAAACCAAAAGCCCCAAGGACAGCCCCTTTGAGACAATCTAGTCTTATAGAAAGTTTGGCGTCCTTGGCAAGAAGAGCAAGGGCGAGGAATACCACATCAACTTAGTGTGGTCTCGCACCATTGACAAGGCATGTTTTTTTTATGGTTTGAAGAAGAAGCTAATTTTGTATGAGTTCGATAAAATGAAGCTGAGGTGGATGTAATTGGTTTTAAATAGAGGAAGAAAACTTTGCTCAATGAATATGAGCAATGGGAAGTCCTTTTCATTTCTGGATAATTGGATTGAGGAGCAGAATGAGAGCCTCAGAGAGTTTGATAAGGCCATTATTTGTTTCTAGCAAGAGCGCCAGGTTTGAATTTTTTTTTTAATTTTGGTATGTACAATATATTATGACATGAAGGTGTCTTAGACTAGTGATGTTTAAATTACCTTTCTTAGCTAAAGCAGAGTAAGAGCAACAAATATAATTTGTTTGATGGTGAGGAAGATAAAGCTTGCACCAAAGGATTATGAGGATCAATTGTCGCATGATGATGAGGAGGGTGCACCTAATAGCCAAAGTACATAAATTTCTTGGAGGTGATGCTAAATTGCTAGGAGACTGCATGGTTTTATTTAGTTTATCTACTGAGGCTAGACGTGTTCAAATTCTATTACCTAGTTACCACCTCCTTGCTTAGACATATTCAATACTTGGTTACGACTGTCAAATAATGTTCTTTCTACATGAATGAGAATGACTTCAACTTGCACTTTGTGCCTCCAAATTACTTTGTTGTTTCTTGTTTATTCATATATTAAATAAAATTTAGAGTTCAACAATTCAGACGCTTGAATTTGTTTTTGAATTTGGAGAAGATTAATGTGACAATCTTGCCAATTACAGATGATCTTAAGTGAGAATCTCATATCTTATACAAGAGGTTGTACACAACCAAATTGGAAGGTACTCATTGAATGGAAGTATTCTATGGGACTTTATGACATTGCCCATTGCAGAAGTTGTTGAGCTTGAAACTCGGCATAATTGGTTTTGTACCCTCCACCCATTCGATAATAAGGGGCCATGGGGTGAGCAAATGCAAAGGCCATGCATGTTTGATCTAGAGGTGGGGGAGGACACCTAGACATGGAGGGAGACAAGGTTATTGGAAGGTAGGTCAATGGTGTGGATAATGATACTGACATTGTGTAGGATTGTTCCTGTTCAACGGGGGTGCATGGTGCCTCCATTAGTAGAGTGAAGCTAGCAATGCCTTGGCGGCTTATTGCCTTTGAGTGGTTCAATTTTATGGCAACTCCTCTACCCCATCTTCAACGAGACAATGTAGTGATATGAGCATAACATGAACCTTTCTACCTTGTCAAGGTCCTGATGTCTCTATTGGGGATGACAACAAAGCGCAGGAAGAGCGCCAAGCCACGAACATAGTTCAAGGGTTTTGGAATGGTAGTTGATGGTTCAGATAGGGTGTTGGGTCAACAAACAAGGCCAGTAACTAGGGGCAGGTTGACATCCATGATGGAGGAGGAAGAAGAGGGGAAGGATTACTGTGGGATGGATTCCATGGGCTCCTGTGGCCTGGAAGTTCAACATGATTGGATTATGAGGTCAAACATCGTAGAGAGGCATAAAGCTGTGACAAGAGGGTGGGTGCACAAATTCAAAAAGGGCATAAATGTTTTCCATTAATTAAGGTTAACTTAGAATGTTAAACAAGTGCCATCAGATCTTAGTATGAAATCTATTATAAACTTTGCTCATAACATTAATATAGGTCTATAAATGAGATCCAAATAAACAATAAGAAAAAGGGTAATTGTGACGGTCATGAAAAAGTCTCATTAATCTTGGAAAATAATATCCACCCACCAAATAGAACCAATAAACCCTCTTAATTGGGTTATGAGTGGACTAAACATGTAGGCTCAAGTGAACTTGGTGTGGGGCCCATATATTTTGTTCAATCAAAATCTAAGTGAGAATTTTTGTTGGGCAGATTAAGTTGGGTGTATATCACTATCTTTCTTCACCCCAAAGGGGCTAAAATTTAGTTCATTTATTTCAACATAGATGACCTAAATTTCAAGCAAAAAGTAGGAACAATAATTAAGGAGGGATCCATGGCTCTACGTATGATAGAAATCCTACATGGGCACTTTCTAGTCTCTACCCTATCGGGTAAGGACCTTTATCCATGGGACCTAATGGGCAATGATAAAATGTGGTTTCCCCTGCCCCTAAAAGCCTCTCTTTAGTTTATTGTACTTTACTCCTCTGTTACAAAGTTGCCAAGTAATCAGTGATTAATTGGTAAATTTGACATCTTGGTCCTCAACAGAATAAACTGCTACCTAATCTAGCCATTTGATGCCTTTTTATAATTATTCAAAAAAGGCACCATTTAAAAGACCTTTTCTTTTTCCCTAGATTTGGGCTCTCCATATCTCCACCTCTCATTTCTTGTCTCTAGAAGGGAATGATTTTTCATGCTCTCAGATGACAATGAGCCTAGCATAAGCCGTACATATGAGCCATTAATATTTAAGATTAACAACACATGCACTAGCATATTTCAACATCAATAACATTAACATTAATACTAACGTGCACTAGTATATGTTGTCAATGTCATAGATGAAGAGCTCCCATAGATAACTTACCTTAGGCTCATTGTTGGTAGAGAATAAAAAATGCTCCCTTCCATAAAATAGTAGGTAGAAGGTAAGAATTAGGGATGCCACTTAGCGATGCCACTTGGGTCGGATTTTTTGATAAACCCAACCCGACCCTAATGGTTGGGTTTGGATATACTTAATGGTAAAATAAATCGGGTTCGGGTTTAAATTTTAACCCGAATCATTCGGGTTGGGTTGGATTCGGGTTTTCCCTGACCCGACCCGACCCAGTATCTACCACTTAAGCATCATGCCCTAATTTTTTCCCAGATCCAATTTTAGTATTTCAGTCCCCTACTCCGCCTCCCGAACTTGTCTCGCTGGCGCCTCTTCTCCATCTTGTTGGTGCCTCCTCTCCATTTTGCTGTTGTCCAAAACCTCTACACTGAGCAATCTGGACATCGATAAGAATTCTTACTCCCTCGAGAAGTTCTAACTCTACGAAACCCACTCTGTGAGTCAGCAAACCCTAGCCCTTTCTTGATGTTATAAAGTCTGCAACGATTGCCGGTCTTCATTTCTCGCACCGGAGGATCCTATATTGCTGGAGAAGTCTCCCTCTGCAACCATGGTAAGCATGTCCTGTTCAACATCCGTGTCATTGGCGTATTCCAATTTTTGGTTATTTGGTTGACGATTAGGGGGTTTGTGTTGATGGATGGGTCATATCACTATCGGATTTAGCATGCCTTCAATGCTTTTTTTTCTTCCTTTTTCTCTCGGATTTCGGGCTTTCGGAGCTTTTTATGTGGTTATAGTGGCTAATAACTGAACATTTTCTCTACTTAGAGCTGCTACATCAGTTCAGGTGCTCTCAATGCTACTTTGTTCTTGTGATGAATGCATACGAAGTGTTAGCCCCTTCACTTGTTGGATGGGAAAATGGGGCGGCTACCCCTATACTTGGCAGCAGATAGCCTAGGCAGCCCCTTGGGCACGAACGGATGATGGGACAACGAGGGAGATGTTCCAGATGAGCTACTCACCTTACAGAGCAGGCTGAGTAGGAGTCCTTGCGGGGGCGAGACTCTTTCAACAAAGCTGGGTGCTACTTGGACTTAGGGGAGGACTCCTAAGGCGGACGAGATTCACCTATGCTGGTTCAATGCACTCCTAGTTTGAGTAGGAGTCTAGGCAGTAGGTTCCTAGGACGGACATGACTCACACAGGCAGGCTGGTCACACTCCTAGGGCGAATGGGAGTTGGAATGGTTGGTTTCCTTGGATGGGCAGACTCTTGGAGGCAGCATGGCACTGGACTTCTAGCGGAAGACAGACTTGTAGATTTCCTAATCTATTCTAGGGGCGGAATGCTTATGGGCTGAGAGTTGGTCAGGGTGAGGACTCTTGTATTGGGTGGGTTTTGTACTCCTAGTAGCATAGGGACAACCAGTTTTAGGCTGAACCTATTTAAAGGGGAGAGTAGGGCGGCCATGAGAGATTAGAGATTAATTTTTCCTACATAGCAAACTAGGGAGAAGAGAGGAGAGCTCTCAGCCTGGTGGATCAGCCCTTGCCCTCTCCCTATCTTGTATTTCAGCAGATAGAAATATAGCTTGGGCGGAGACCCTTGCACTAGGTCGAACTTGTGTGTGCAGTTTTGCTTGTGTTCCCCTGGTGCATACGAATGGGAAGGGAAGAGAGTGGTTACTGGCTGCACGGTGTAGCCAGGCCATTGCTGGGATATTGAAAGAGGTGAAAGCTCTATACGGTCTCTACGAAGGAGTTGGCTAAAGGTGGCTGAATCGCTGGGATACTCGGAAGGGGTGAAATCCTTGGGGGTTGTTGCTAAACAGATCGGAAATCGTTGCTACGTGCACCCCTTTCCTTGATGAGTTGTTGGAAAACAAAGAGCTTTGATGGTAGGCTCAATGCTGACTTGCATTACTGAGCTCGAGGCGAAGGTGGATGCAATGGCGCCTACAAGGAACGTTGGTTGAAGTCCAGACCTCATTGCGCAACATCAATGAGCGTTTGGCCCTCTTCGACTAGCGAGTGTCCCTGCTTGAAGTTGCACCACACCTTGATGAGTCTTAGGAAGAAGGTAGTCCGGCTAAAAGGGCAGCTCGTCTCACCACATTAGCGGCTGATGTGGTTGTGATGACGAACTATCTCAGGCAGCAAGTGCAACAAGTTGAGGAGATAGCGACAGCAAAGTTGGGCGAGTTGGTGGATGAAGTGTTGTTGCTGAAACAGGCAGTCGTCAACACTCCATCCCAAGATGGGGGCGAGCCTTCATCTTAGCAGATTGCGAAGAAGACAAAGGTCCCTGAACCGAAGGCGTATGCTGGGATGCGAGGTGCCAAGGAGATCGGGAACTTCCTTTGGGATATGGAAAGCTACTTCACGTTGGTCCCTACTTAAGAGGGGGAGAAGGTTACCGTGGCAGCGATTTACCTTGAAGAGGATGCAAAGCTGTAGTGGCGGACGCGGTTGGAGGATGATGCAGCTACAGGTCGGCCAAAGATAGAGATGTGGGATACATTCAAGAGGGAGTTGCAAGCACAATTCTTTCCCAAAAATGTGTCTTGGATGGCTCGAGAGACGTTGAGGAACCTTAGGCAAACGGGGGCAGTCTAGAACTATGTTAAGGAGTTCCAATCACTGATCTTGTCACGCCCCGGTGATGCCCGACCCGAGCCGAACCCGGTCCAAGGGCCGGTCAAGCGCGTGGGGGCGACGAAGTAAAATTGAGAAATGATCTAGCGGAAGACTTAACCCTAACCACGGGCAATTGAACAGAATTACGAAGTACACACAATCCTTTGAGCAAGAGTAAATAAAAAGGGAAGAAAGAGTGTTGCTTATCACAAAGTAAACAGCTACTCTCAAACCCACATGCTTAGTTAATTAAAGCTCACACTGGCTCAAAATAAGTCTTAAGCAAACACAACTGTAAAATGCGACATAAATCCAAAACAACAAAGAACCCTACACAAAGGTTCTAAACATAAAGCATAAAACCAAAGAAGATAAGTCACACAACGATCTCCATGATCACATCCAAGCCATCTCCGACCTTTCCTCAAAGAGGAGATCATGTTCGTCTACGTGTCGCACTACACAGCCCCAAATCAAAACACAAGAAAGAGGGGTGAGTTTAACAAACTCAGCAATGGTTTTTAATATCACTATAAACATTGAAAATACGATAGCATAGCAATAAGATCATTCAGATCAAAGATTTACATGGTGCATCATTTTCTGATCATACATACACATCACCTAACACTGCCTCATAGTACATAATCCACATAATTTCATTCCATCATAACCACCTGCATGAAATGTATCTCTAGCATATATATTCCCACATGCATCATATCAAAATCAACTTGCATGGATGTATCTCTAACATACATATTCCCACATGCATTATATCATAATCAACCTGCATGAATGTATCTCTAACATACATATTCCCACATGCATTATATCATAATCAACCTGCATGGATGTATCTCTAACATACATATTCCCACATGCGTCATATCATAACAACCTGCATGAATGTATCTCTAACATACATATTCCATCATGCATCATATCATAACATCCTCCATCAAGGAGTAATCACAAATTTGGTGTCACACAGACGGGACATAGACAAGGCCACGAAGGCGTGTCATGGTCCAAAATTCTACACAAGAATTAAAGAAAGTTCGGGGTTGTCAATCCCTAAAGACTGCTCGCCTTGGACGATCCTGGTCAAGGATGTCTCATTCTCACACAGAGAATCTAGAGTAGGGGTGTTCGCCCAGGGACATCTCCTACGGAGGGAAGAGCCCGAGTTCTCATATAGAGAACCCTAGAACATGTGGTAGCGGGTGCACATGGCATACCACACTGGATTCTCAGGGTCCAGATAACACTCATAATAATATTCTCACAATCCGCAAGACAAGTACACAACTTGTCCCCACATAATTCCATTCAACTAGACTCAACCCGGGGAATGCACTCGTTCCACACAGGAACTCAAATCAAAACATGTCCTTTCGAACCAATCAATTTACGATTAATCCATGACCGATCAATCCGGCATACAATTTTACCACATTGCATCCAATCGGTCAAAGTTGATTAACCTCGATGAAGCCTCAATTGGAAATCCATTTTCATGATACATGCAGCATGGTACATACGTGGGCAAGGCATACATGAATCCTAATCCATGATAAATGCTCTCATCAGCCCCTAATGCATCATTCATAATCACAATATCAAGCTTCAACATCATCATTTAACCCCCACATGTGTGTGTAACTAGTAGAAGCATTTCACACAATGCATGTCAATATACTTGAAATTAAACTCACTACCACACTACACATGTGAATTACCATCTAAACATGAATTCCAGCGGAAATCATAGGAGAAGAATAGTTGAAATCATAACTCAAATCAAAACTCAACCACAAAGGTTAAACGCATATAAAATTATTCATTTCATCATTGAGTCATGGTATTCACCAACATCCACACATCAACTAACTACATTCTATCATTACAAATCAGTCCATTAATAGGTTGTAGTTTTACTGAAAACATGCTTAATCAAAGAAAATCAACCATTCATAATTTTCAAGATGACAATTCCAACATCATGCCACAAAACATAAGTCATTCCACAAATCTCTAAGCATCTCAATTCCATAACCTCAATATCCAGTAGCATAATATAGCTTAAAACACTCCACATTCATATGAAATTGGTAAGTTAAAGTGGAATCATAGAAATAAACATCATATGCACAACATATAATTTTACTGTGTAGCCATTCGAACGCCCTTCAGGCCGTTCGATTGGCTAAACGTAAAAATTTAAAATTCACAGTTTGGTCGTTCGAACGCCTAGCATGCCGTTCGATCGGCTGAACTGGAAAACTGTCGTTCCGACAGTATTGCCGTTCGAACGCCCAGAAGGGCCATTCGAACGCCAACAAGGCAGAACTGAACCATCTTCTTCCTTTCGCAAATCCAAACCGAAACACCATTGATAACACTTCAAATCCACATCTAACACCCTAATCATCATCAAAAGTCCTTCATGACTTCCAGAATGTTAAACCATACCATAATAATACAAAACCTTAAGAAATCGGGATTAAATATTTCTATTTTCTAATCATGCCATTAACACACCAAATCAAGCAACTCCATTCGAAATAAGCCAAAAATCAAGAGTTTTACCATGGATAAACTAAATTTTCGAAGGCCCATTACCTTAGCACTTGATTAAGCTCGGATTGGAGGGTCACCCTTCTTGAAAACCTTAAAAACACATTGAGTTTGAATTAAACTCTATTAAAAATCGATTTATCAAAGAAATTCCTAATTAAAACTTAGATCTAGGGCTTGTTGATAATAAAAATCGAATTTTGAAAGTTGGGGTTTGTAGTAAAACACAAATCAGTAGTTTTTGATGTCCAAAAACGAATTGAAACAAAGGGGAAATTGTAAATTTAGAAGAGATTAAGAAGAAAACTAGGGTTTAATGCTTCATTAGAGTAGGCTTACCTTAAACAGCTTCTAATTCGGGCCTAATTGGGGATTAGGCCTAACCTCCCTCCTCAGCCTATTCCCAAAAATGGAAATGGCTTAGGTTTTCCCTTTTATAGTAAGGGTTGGGGTATATATGGGTAAGTTATAGGGTGTAAATAGGAAAAGTAGGCTAAAAATGAATATTTTACAAATTTAAGCACTAATTAAGTCTTAAAAAATTCTGAAATTTTTTGTATAACCTTAGGTAGATGTTTGGGTCCATTTGACCCAAAAATCGAAATTTCGACTGTGGGGCCCACAGGGGTCCCGCCAAAACCCTAATTTTTGGAAAAATAGTAAAAATTCAGAAAAATCCCAAAAATTCACATTTGCTTTATAATCACTTAAAACCACTAATCTTAAAGTTGATTTTGGTTAAAACTATCATAAATACTATTTATTTACAAAATTACCGATTAAATCAGAAAACATGTTAATCTCACGATAACCAATAATTAAAGGAAACCAAAAACCGGTTTAGAAATAAGGGTCCTTACAGATCTTGGGCGTGGCGAACATGACAGAGGATGACAAGCTATTCTACTTCGTGGTAGGCTTGCAAACATGGGCTCAGAACGAGTTGAGATGGAGGGAAGTGGAGGACCTTCCCTCAGTGATTGCAGCGGCTGATAGGTTAGCGGATTTCAAACAAACCCCCGCTGAGTCAACGAAGAAGAATATGGAAGCAAAGTCATCCAACAAGGAGGGCAGCAAAGGTGGTAACAATGGCAAAGCAAAGGGCATCCAATAGTCTGGCCGGCCTAACAGAGGTGGTGGTTGTTTAATATGTGATGGGCCGCACCGTGCCAAAGAATGTCCAAAATGGGAAAGGCTAAATGCACTTGTTGCTAAAGAGGAGAAGGAGGAATTTGAGCAAGAGGAGGTAGGCCGAATGAGTCCCTTGCAGCAAATTGGATGTGTTCGGTTGATGGAGTCCCCGCTTAAGGGGGCAGCTTCAGGTCATTGAGGATTCGAAGGAAGGAGGGAAGTGGACTCCTCAAGCCTTGGCTAATCGAACCAGCTAAGGGGCGGACTGATGGAGTTCACAGGATTCATGGGCAATGGGTGTTGCTCAAACCTGGCCGAAGGATGACTTAGGCTAGGCGGAAGTTGACTTGGTCGTGGTGTGATGGGAAATGTTGGCTACTTGCTAGTGGGTTCAATGAGGCAGATAGTTTTAGAGCTTCAATCGGTGCACTTGGGAAGTTGGGGCTTCGACGAGGGCATTGAAGAATCAAGTGCGGGAGGCCTGTTAGCCCCTTAACTTGCTAGATGGGAAAAGGGGGCGGCTACCCCTTATACTTGCCAGCGGACAGCTGAGTTTGCTAGGCGACGGACAGCTAGGCAGCCCCTTGGGCACGAACAGATGATGGGACAGCGTGGGAGATGTTCCAGATGAGCTACTCGCATTGCCGAGCAGGCTAAGTAGGAGTCCTTGCAGGGGCGGGACTCTTTCAGCAAAGGTGGGTGCTACTTGGACCTAGGGGAGGACTCTTAAGGCGAACGAGATTCACCCATGCTGGTTCACTGCACTCCTAGTTTGAGTAGGAGTCCAGGCAGCAAGTTCCTAGGACATACAGGACTCACACAGGTAGGCTGGTCACACTCCTAGGGCAGATGGGAATCAGAGTGGCTGGTTTCCTTGGATGGGCAGACTCTTGGAGGTAGCATGGAGCTGAACTTCTAGCGGAAGACAGACTTGCAGGTTTCCTAATCTATGCTAGAGGCGGAATTAATTTTTCCTACATAGCAAACCAGGGAGAAATGAGGAGAGCTCTCAGCCTGGTGGATCAGCCCTTGCCCTCTCCCTATCTTATATTTAAATGAACAGAAATATAGCTTGGGAGAAGACCCTTGCACCAAGTTGGATTTGTGTTGCTATTTTGCTTGTGTTTCCCTTGCACATATGAGTGGGAAGGGAAGAGAGTGGCTGTTGGCTGCACAACGTAGCCAAGTTATCATGTGTACAAATGCTAGGCCAAGTTTCATGCCTGTGACATTAAGCATGATATATGGTTGAATTGTTCTTCAAACGCATTTTCTTATCGAGATTGCTGCCACTTCTAGCGGGTGTAGAAAAAATTCTTCACCATTTGAAATTTTAGGTTTGTGTTTCATATATGGATCTTCTTATGTTTGAGATTGCTTTGACATTTTCTGCATTTTTATTTTATGTTTGTTTCTTTTGCAGGGTTTTTTTTGTCATTCAAAATAATTTGGTCCGAAGCTTATAGTTTTATATTATATGGTTGTCATTTAAACTAATCAAGTTAAATAGTTTTTAGCTCTATGTATATATATATCCTCCGGAGATGAAAGGTAGTTCCATCGAAATCCCCTTTTATATTGTTACCAATTTTTTCCTTACGTTGATAGTTTTTCGGATTCGGTCGGATCAAGTTCAGGTTTTGAATTTACCATTAAGAGTTGGGTTTATATAAATTTTTTAACTCATAACCGGTTTGGTATGGGTAGGGCTGGGAATCGGGTCGGGTCGGGTTGGCCTTGACCCTCACTAAAATCGGGTCGGGTCATGACCTGACCCTATTTTTAAATCGGGTCGAAAATCCAAACCCTAACCCTACTTGAGTTGGATGGGGCTGGGTATGCGGGTAACCCTACTTTTTTACACAATTTTTTGTTAGACCCATATTATATACCTTCTCTCTTTGTAAAGGGCAAACACAAATGAAATTAAATACATTACAACATTAATTTAAATATTTGGTTCTTTGGCTAATTGGTGGATTTTTTTTTGTAGTAATAAATATAACAAAATATGACATATTTTTATTTTACTCATCACACCTAAAAGAATAATAAAAAAACTATATATAAATTAACCACACTTTGAAGATACCATCCTCTATTATCCCAAAATGGATGTCTACAACAAAGCAAAATATATGTGATCACATCACACCTATGCTCCAAATATCTTATTTATGCCCAAATTTATGTTTAAGTACCTCTAGTTCAATATAATATCCACTAAAAAATATTATAATAATAATATAAATAAGTCTACTAGACTAACACTATAATAATAAGATTCTTTATTATTTGTAGTCGGGTAAAAGTTAGGTTAGTCGGGTTGTACCCGATCCTAAATTCAAAACGGGTCAAGAGCCTAAACCTTGACCCTGACCTTACCTATAGTCAGGTCGGGTCGAGTAAAAGGTTAATCAGGTCAAGTTTGGGTTAGGTACATGAGTTCTAAATTTTTAAATAGTATTGGAGTGGGGTTTACCAAAACCTGACCCGGTGGCATCACATTTCTTGATAAACCCGACCCCAACTTTACTAATAGGTCGGGTTCATATTTACCTATTAATATTAAAATGGTTAGGATTCGGGTTTTACTTGAGCCGACTCCACCCGGTATCCCAGTGAAAACTAAAAACCCTATACCACACTCGGCCGTCCCTCCGACCCTGCCTCTTCATCCCTCCGTCTCGACTCTTAAACAGCCCCTCCTCTCCATCTCGCCGGCGCCGGCGGCGTGCGCTCAAGCCCTGCGGAAGTTCCTCCCTCTCCTGTGATCCACCTCAAGCCCTTGCGGTAGTTCCTCCTCCCTCTCCTGCGATCCGCCTCAAGCCCCTGCGGCAGTTCCAGTTCTAGCTGTTGTCCAGCTCCTCCACTCTTATGGCGAAGAAGGAGGATGGAGGTCCCGTGCAGAAGACGAAGATGAAGAAGAAGTCCAAGGCGAAAAAGGTGCTTTCAGCGCTGAAGGCCGCGAACATGAAGCCGAAAGCCCCCAAGGACAACCCCTTTGAGACAATCTGGTCCCGCAGGAAATTCGACGTCCTCGGCAAGAAGCGCAAGGGCGAGGAACGCCGCATCGGCTTAGCTCGGTCTCGCGCCATCGAAAAGGCACGTTTTTTTTCCTGCTTGCTTTTTTTTTAATGGTTTGATGAAGGGGCTAATTTTGTACCAGAATTCAATACTAATGAAGCTGAGGTCGATGTAATTGGTCTCGAACAGAGGAAGAAGACTTTGCTCAATGAATATGAGCAGAGTGGGAAGTCCTCTTCGTTTCTGGATAAGAGGATTGGGGAGCAGAATGAGAGCCTCGGAGAGTTTGATAAGGCCATTATGCGTTTCCAGCGTGAGCGCCAGGTTTGAATTCCTTTGTTTATTTTTGTTACGTTCGATATATTATTATTTTTGTTACGTTCTATATATTGTCATTTTTGTTACGTTCGATATATCGTGACGTGATGGTGTCTTAGACTGGTGATGCTCGTTACCATTCTCAGCTGAAGCAGAGTAAGAGCAACAAATATAATTTATCCGATGGCGAGGAAGATGAGCTCCCACCAAAGGATGATTATGAGGATCAATTGTCACCTGATGACGAGGAGGATGCACCTGATAGCCATAGTATGTAAATTTGTTGGAGGTGATGCTAAATTGCTAGGAGACCGCATGATTTTATTTAATCTATCTATTGAGGCCGGACTTGTGTTCAAATTCTGTTACCTAGTTTCCACCTCCTTGCTTGGACATATTCAATATTTGGTTATGACTATTAAATAATGTTCTTTCTCAATTACTTTGTTGTTTCTCGTTGCTGGAGATATTAAATAGGATTCAGAATTCAGCAGTTCAGACATACGAATTTGTTTTTTAGTATGCTGAAGATGAATGTGACAATCTTGCCAATTACTGACGATCTTGCCAATAATTTGATATATTGTTGAATGCTTTTCAATATGAATCATCTCATTACTCATTGTAATTATTCCAAGTAATTGACCAATCAAGTTGCAGCTACTCCTCACAAAAATATAGATTTTATTGGTCTCAACAATCAAAATTTTTGCTTGTTGAGCCTGGCCTATGTGCTATATAGCTCCAGACTGTAAAATTACACTCATTGCCATTTACAATAGCATCCTTCTGTCACCATCTCCATCTTTGAACTTGTGGCTTGAATGCCTTAGGAGCATTTTTCCTTTTTGCATGTATGTTGGCACAAGCTTGTTATTTATTAAAATCTTGTGATTGTGTATTTATTCTTTTTGCAGGGGACTCCTTTGTAGTCAATGATGCTGGTGCTGCTGAGGTTCATGTTCCTTTGGGAACTGAGCAACTAAGTGGAGTTGAAAATGTAAGAACTTTTGCATCCACAAGGATATTTTCTTTCCCCCAAAAAAAACTAGGATGCAATTTGAGAAGGTTAGAATAGGTGAAGATTAGAAGTATAGTATTGTTGCTATGATATGCAATATTTCTTCTTTAAGTGATTTATATGGTAAAAAGCTGTGAAATTTTATGGATTTTACGTTGATGATGTTTTTATTGCACCTCGCTACTTTCTGCTTGTCTATAATTTTTGTGGTGAGGAATCCTACGTTCTTGCATCATATATTGTAAATTTGTAGCAAATGTGGTTCATATGTAATTAGAAAGGGTTTATACGACTTGATCTGGTTACTACCTGCCGTTCTTATGATATCACTAATATTTTAGTTCATTTGTCAATGGAAAAAGTCTAGAACCTGATCCATTAGACTTTTTTTTTTGTGTGTGTGTTGCAGAAGAACAAATCTAAAAAAGAAGTAATGGAGGAGATTATCTTAAAGAGCAAATTCTACAAGGTAATTAATGGCTTCCTTTGTCTTTCTGGAAAATCCCCTTTCAAGCATAGATCATGGTTGTAATACAAGAGTCTGGAATTTGAGGCATGCATTAGTAGGGAAATTTATATCTGCACATATACTTGTTGCTAATATTTGTTGTTGATGACACAATCTGTTCTTCTCCACATGCTGACCATCTTTTCTTTCTGTCATTTTATTGCATCTCCTCATCAGAGGTAAGTTTTTAGTACATCACACTTGAATTATAATGATGATTCTGAACAACTGTACCATTGGTTCACCGTCCTACATAGACTCTGCATTGCTTTTCAGTTTGTGTTCATTGAGAGAAGAGGCAACCTGTTGTTGTTGTATCTTGAATAATTTTTGGAATATTTAAATGTTCACATCATGGTGCGTAATAAAATTCTAGCTTGTAGTTTGTGGTAAAAGAGCACAGCAGGTGTTAGAATTGGTTTACTAAAGATAAACTGGTTTCTGCCAGTTTTTCAGATTCTCCTTGCTGCTCCACCATGGTAACTAAATGAGACACAACAACACATTGTAGCTAATTGTATTGGCAATCCTTTCGTTCAGGCCCAGAAGGCAAAAGACAAGGAAGAGGATGAACAGATGATGGAACAATTAGATAAAGACTTCACAGCCTTGGCGCAATCTCAAGCATTGTTATCTCTGACTCAACTTAGCAAAATGAATGCTCTGAAAGCCCTTTTGAATAAGTGCAATGTGAAGGAACCTGCAAAGGAAGCAACTGGCTCAATAAATACAGAATCTTCAAAGAAGGCATGTATAGTAAATGATGCTACCGTATTGTTTCTACCTAATCTTAAATATTTGGATGGGTTCTTCCTTTCTAATTTGTTGGTCGTATTCAGCTGGATAAAAAACCTGCATAATAAGTAAGAGCCACAAGTGACACTCAATTGTCACTAACATCAAGAGGTCTCCATCTGTTATCTTCATATTGGCATTATGTTTATAAGTAAAGAGGGCAAGCATTGGGTTTTGATGGACGAGCTATCGTAGCTGCATACATCTATTCTGTACATATTTCATTATTAGGTTGATTTTTTTTTAATCCGGGGTTGCAGTTGGTTTGAAGATGTGATGAGAAGTGAGCAGAAAAGAAAATGATTTAGGTAGAATTGTCACTTAAGTTGAATATTAGGATAATATTATTGTTAAAAAGAATTTTTTAACACAGATTCTAATCAAGGAAAGAACTTGAAGTATAGGGAAGTTGAATGAGCTATACTTGAAGAAGGTTTACTTGATTACAATGTATAATTTTTTTTTTACGAGGGTGAGCTAGGTTGATAAAGGGTTATAACTTTTCTTTATAGGAAAACAAGCTAATCAAATGGGCTTGGTACATAGTAACAAAGTTGGCATTTCGGTTCATTTCGGTAGGGGTTATTTTGGGTTTGGTTATGTTTGTTCCGTTTTGGTAAAATTTTGGGAAAGTTTCAAAGTGTAAAAGGAGGGAGAAGGAAGAGAAGTATGGGAAGGAGACCTAAAAACTAATCTGCCTGAACTGTAAAAACCCAAAAAATGACCTGCCCGAACTATAAAAAACCTAAATATATCCTGCCTAAACTGGAAAAAACTAAATAATAACCTGCCTAAAATATCATAAAATCTGAAATTACTTGCCCAAAACGTAAATTTTGTGAAATTTTGGGGAAATTTTTGAAATTCCGAAAATTAAACGAAATGGGTGAAATTTCAAAATAAAATTGGTGGAAGCCCATTTTTCCAAAATTAGCGAAATTTGTTATTATGGCTAGGTGTTGTTAATAAGTCCGAGTTTGTGGTGGATGTTAAAAGAATTCGTGATAGGTTCTAGGAACTTGGTAATAGGAACATACACTTTACATGCAGTGCTTGGTTATGTGCGCAGGAAGGTTTGGAGAGAGTTTTAAGAGGAAACTTTGGGAGGGAATAGAGGGGTTGCTTTTAGCTATTATAAATAGGGAAAAGATAATAATCTGCAGAAATTGGAATGGGCAAATGGGGATGGGTAACGGTGGATACGAATGAGTATATGGTGTGTGTGGGGGGGGGGATTGTACATTCTTTAATTAGAAAGAACATTTAGCTACTTTCGGGAGTGGTCCATATAGAACTCAAATTGATTTTTTTCCTGGCTAGAAGGGGAAGTGGTATGTTTTAACGTTGATCATAAGGTGATCATGGGAGAGGATTTATCAACACAACATAGGCTAGTAGTTTTGAATATGGGCATTAAAGGATGGAGAAAGGGAAGTGATAAATTTGGAGAAGCTGGAATCAGGTGGTGGACTCTAAAGGAGAGATCATAATGTTGTTTACAAAGAAGTTGGAGGTGGAAATTAACTGGAATTTGAAGAGGAGCCTACAGTGATGAGGGACAACATAACAAGGGACGGACCAGAAGTAGCAAAAGAAGCACTTGAATCTGAAGTTTTGAGTGAGGGTGAACAAGAAGTTATAGGAGAAAAGAGGAAGTATTTTTAAAGATAGCAGACAAATGGGTGGAAAAAGTAGCTAAACAGGCTGGTGGGTGAGGCTTAGCTAAATACATACTGAGATTTACGGAAAAGGTTAATAGAGATAAAAATATATAAAAAATTGCCAAAATAAGAGAAAGGAGGAGTAAGCATCGAATTAGTATTAAGAATGAGCAGAGAGTTTTGGTGAGATGGAGAGATTAGAGAGAAGAAATATTATGAGAATTTTTTTTATTATAATTATGAGAAGTTGTTTATTGAGATGTTAGGAATTCAAATCATATCATGTAGTATTAATGATAGGGAAACTAGTGCTATTACTTATTATCATTTAATTAGAGTTATTTGAAGTAAAAGAAACTTTGGAAAAAGACGAAGGCAAGAAATTCAGTTAAGCCCTAATGTTAATCTTATTGAAATATAGATGTACACGGTGATCATGCTTTAGTGTCACTAAGTTATTTAATCAAATTCTTAAATAAAATAGAATGCCTAATAAATGGAGGAATGCGGTGGTACCTATATATAAATATAAAGATGACAATGTTGCAACAATCATGAAGGTATAGGCTAAAAGTCATATGATAAATCTTTTGGAGAAAGTGTGGAAAGACGGTTGACAAAAGTTATAAAAGATTAACAAAAGTGATAGAGAATATATTAAAACCAATTTGGCTTTATGCCTGAAAGATCAACAACTGAAGCTATGTTTTTACCTAACAAATGATGGAGTAGTCTACCGAGGGATATTATTTGGGAGGTAGTAGACAATTAAGGAGTTATAAGGGGTAATGTGGATCTTATGATGCGTGCTTGTAATCTCTACACAAATTGTCATTTGGGATTGTAAGTTAAAATCTTAAGTACGTTTTCTGCACTTGGCTGCAGGAACAACCCGACATGTATGATCGGCTGGTTAAAGAGATGGTGTTGGATATGCGAGCTCGACCTTCAGACAGGACAAAGACCCCTGATGAGATTGCGCAGGAAGAGAGGGAAGAGCTAGAAAGGTTAGAGGTAAAATGATGAGAACATTATTTGCTATGTGCCACTCTTTATATACCAAGCCTTTTGACCATTTTTTCTTAAAATGTTCTGCTACATCATTTATTTTGTTACAATTTTGTTTTTAGGAGGAACGAAAAAAAAGGATGCTCAGGGATGATGACTCGAGTGATGAAGGCAGTGATGGTGACAAAGTAGTCCATGAAGCACAACAGAAGTCTAGAGCTGCCTCTGGGGATGATTTAGGAGATTCTTTTTCTGGCGATGAGCATTTTCCAAAGAAGAAAGGCTGGGTTGACGAAGTATTACAAAGAAAGATTCAAGATGATGAACATGACGTATCTTCTGAGGAATCAGAGGATGGTGAAGGAGAAGATAGTCAAGAAGAAGAAAGTGATAATGACAGCGATGATGATGATGATCAATCAAAAGAATCTAATGAAGATGCTGATCCATCCTCAAATTTGCTTTCCACGAGGGATTGGGAGCAAAGTGATCAGGAAGATATTGGTACAGATTTAGATGGGGAAGATGGAGAAGAGAAAAAAATAGAGGAGAAGAGCCAAAAGAAGATAAAGTATGACTATGTTGATGGTGTGAAAAATCGACAAGTAGATGCTGAAAGTAAGCACAAGAAAATTACTCCCTCAAAACCACTTTCTGCACTACAGGAGGCTCTTCCGTTTGTGATTGAAGCACCAAAAAGCCTCGAGGAACTTTCATTGTTGCTTGATAATAGATCTGATGCTGAAGTAGTTGAAGCAATCAGTAGAATTCGTAAGTGTAATGCAATCAGGCTTGCTTCAGAGAATCGGAAGAAAATGCAGGCATGTTTTTTTCCTTCCCTAGGTGGCTTGTCTATGAAGCTTTCTTCAGTGTGGCTTTAGTTGATATTTGCCGTTCTAAGTATTGAAGACTTCTTTTGCAGCTTTTCTATGGTGTCCTCCTGCAGTACTTTGCTGTTATAGCAAGTAAAAAACCATTAAATTTAAAGTTAATTAATTTTCTGTTGAAGCCATTAATGGAGATGAGTGCCGATACACCATATTTTGCAGCCATTTGTGCTCGGCAACGCATACTAAGGATGCGAAGCCAATTCTGTGAAGATATAAAAAACCCAGGTCAGCCTCTTTTATTGGTGTTTCCTAGTTAATTTCTGTCCGTTGTTAATGGATACCTAATGTTTTTCTCTTTTAAAGTTCAGAGAAAAACTGCTGGCCTTCTTTGAAGGCGTTACTGCTGTTAAAGTTGTGGTCCACGATCTTTCCATGTTCAGATTTCCGCCATTCTGTAATGACACCTGCAACTTTGTTGATGTGTGAGTACCTAATGCGTTGTCCTATATGTTCTGGTCGGGATATTGCGACAGGGATCTTTTTGTGCTCAATGGTACTCTTGGTAAGTTCATTTTAAGTGAATTTGTTGGGATGGCTGTTGATCATTCTAGCTTTTGGTTCTGATACATATATTTTCATTTTGTAGACTGTCTGATTCTTATATACAAATTATCATTTAGTTGGTATTTGTTTTTTTTTCTCTTCAGGTTACTAGACAGTCTCAGAAGTTCTGTGCTGAGGCATTGATGTTTCTACAAAAACTCTTGATGTCTGCTTTAGAGACTAAACATGGATACCAGTATGATTCCCTGGTACAAATCTGTATAATTTCTTGCTGAATGGCTCTTGTTTGTGGCCAAGGCTGAATAGTTCTTAAAATGTGACGAATGAAATTTATATTTTCATTACTTATTTTTGAATGTTTTGAATACCAGTGGTATCATTTGACGGACCTAAAAGCTATGAAACCTTGGCTCCGGTTCAGGAATGACGTTTCTGATATCTGTGCTCTTGACTTTCTCAGCATCATGGACATGGAAGCAGATGCATCATTTTTCAGCTCTGATAGTTTTAGGTACAGTTGTTAAAATATAATCACGATTGATGAGTAATCAGAATGAGCTATAAAAGTAGCTGATAACATAATCATTTGTACAAATATTGATCTTTTTCTGCAGTTTTTGTTCCCTTTGTCATTCTTGAAATTGTTCCTCCTCTTCAGGGCTAGCGTTCTTGTGTCCATAGTTGAGATGCTGAAAGGATTTGCGAACATATATGGTGGATTCAGCTCCTTTCCTGAAATATTTTCACCTATTCTTGTCTTGCTACATGAAATACTGCAAGAAGATAACTCTCCTGAGTTGCTCCAAGTAAATATGAGAGAGGCTGCTCAGCTAATTGAGAAAAAAGTAAATGAACATTACATATTGCGGCAGCCACTGCAACTGCGCAAGCAAAAGCCTGTGCCAATTAAACTATTAACTCCCAAGTTTGAGGAGAAGTACCCACTATTCCTTTTGCCTTCTGTGTTGTTTATGTTCTACAATTGACTATATTATTTTCACACGCTAATGATTGACTTTAATGAACAGCTTTGTAAGGGGCAGAGATTATGACCCGGATCGTGAGAGGGCTGAAATGAAAAAGTTGAAGAAACGCTTGAAACGGGAAGCAAAAGGTGCAGCTCGTGAATTGCGGAAGGATAATGCATTCTTGTTTGATCTTAAAGAAAGGGATAGGTTGCTACTGGAAGAAGAAAGAGCAGAGAAGCATGGGAAGGCCAGGGCATTTCTGCAAGAACAAGAGCATGCCTTCAAGTCTGGGCAACTGGGAAAAGGGAGAAAGAGAAGAAGATAAGGCTTGTTCCCTTAAATTATTTGTGGAGATGCTGATGTGTCTCAATGCAGACCGCATAGGTAAGTTAAACCAATGCAAAAAAAATGTATTTAATTTATATTATCAATAATTTCATCTGGGGCGTTTGGATATGTGGCATTCACAGTCAGTCTAAGCTATTTTTTCTTAGTAACTAATAGGGGCTAACAGTATGAATTAAATTTCTTACTAACTAATAGGGGCAAACAGAATGAAAATAATATAGATTATATACATGTATATAGATGTAACTAATCATATCTTCTCACGTTGAGGAATTTTGTTTCTGGAAAAGAGCTTGCATTTTGATCATTGAGCACCCAATGTGATGATGCAACCAGTGCTATGCTGATAAACTTGGTCTGCTTTGCAGTGAATGTTGTGAAAGATTTTGCCCATTTGGAGGGTGATGTTTTTTCAGTGTCATGACACTGATGCAATGAAGATTTTACTTATTTAAAATTGACTTCGTCAGTCTTCTTCCTCTTCTTTTTCCCCACTAAAATGATGGTCTGCCTTTATACTTGAGATTTACAATGGAATTCTATATTTGGAAATTTACGAGGTAGTAAGCTATGGGCTGTATATGGGCTTGTGGTGGTAGCATTGGTTTGTAGTAATGGCTTCCGGAAGAAATAGAGCCCTGAAAATATGTTTGGTAGGAAGCTATGCCAGGTTCTGGAAGTGATGGAGCTGGTGCCCAGTGGTTTGTAAAGCTACCATGCTAGTCTTTGACAATTTAATTTTCTCTGGCACTTGGCTATGGTTTCAACTTCCCAAGTAGTTGTGGGGTAATTATTTGTATTTGGTTATGGATGATTTTTATGGTCATTTATATTCTGTGTATCTCTTGGGGCCTGTTAGGGGTTCTGGAAAAACAGTGGGAAAATGAATTTTCATGGGAAGCGACATTGCACTTTGTTAGGGGTTATGGAAAATGAAGGGGTTATGGAAAATTAAAGCATAGGAAAATTTTGTTTTCCGACCCCCGGAAAAGATACGGTGAAAAAGCGGAATTTATTTCCTCCCCGATCCTGGTCACAACTTGGGCTTCACCTTCCCTCAACTTCTCTGGGGGAATATTTGTCATCCACTCTCCCAGGGTAACCTCTCTATCTCCATCTCTTCTTTCTGATTTTCTCTTTGATCAATGTGTTCTCATCCCTTTCTTTTTCTTTCTCTATATTCTCATCGTAATCTCCCTTTTGAATATCTCTCTTTGATCTTTTCTCAATTTCCTTCTTGGATCTCTTGGTTTGGTATAGGGCTAGGAAAAGCTAACCCGACCTGTTTAACCTTGTACCCGACCTAACCCAATTATAGATAGGGTCAAGGTTAGGGTTTAGGTTCTTGACCCGATATAACCCGACCAATCCGATTTTTATCTGATTATAAATAATAAAGAACCTTATTATTATAACATTGGTTTATTGGACTTATATATATTATTATTATAGTGTTTGTTTAATGCATATTATGTTGAATTAGAGGTACTTAAATATAAATTTAGGCATGAATAAGATGTTTAAAGCATATGTGTGATCATATGTATTTTGCTTTGTAGTAGATATTCATTTTGGGATAACAAGGGATAATATTTTCAAAGTGTAGTTAATTTATATATAATTTAATCTTTTTTCTATTATTATTTTAGGTGTGGTGAATGAAATGAAAAGATGTTATATATTGTTATATTCATTACTTATCCTCTCTTCTTCAGAAGGATATATCACACACTAGATTTAGTTCTTTGTTAAAGGCCGGACATTCATAATAGGGAGCAAATTAAGAACATGTAACCAGATAGGCGAATAATAGAGTTCGATGAGGGACAATTTTTGGAGGAGGAAAATTGTAATCAAGTGTCACCTATTGCAAAGGAGGGTAGGGTTATGAGCAGCTATAGAGAAGTAGTTACTGAAAATTTAAAATTAAGACATGTTGAAATGCATGATCCTCTCTCGCCATCAAAGAAATAATGTTTAATTTATTTTGCGTTTATGTGAGTTATCGAAAGTTAAGTGGGTTGATCATGAGTAAATAAATGTTGAAGGTTTGTTTTGTTATCATTCTTTTAAAATGGACAAAATGTAATATTATACCTCTAAGGTCTTCGTTGATGGCTACTACAAAAAAGGTATTAGCCACAAATTAACCAAAGAACCAAACAATTTAAATTAATATTGTACTGTATTTAATTTCATATGTGTTTGCCCTTTGCAAAGAGAGAATGTATATAATATGAGTTTAACAAAAAAATTAAAGAAAAAAAGTAGGGTTACCCGCATTCTCGGCCCGACCTAACCCAATTCTAAATAAGGTTAGGGTTTGGATTTTCGACCCGATTTAAAAATAGGGTCGGGTTATGACCCAACCCGATTTCAGTGAGGGTTAAGGCCAACCAGACCCAATTCCCCGCCCTAGTTTGATATGTTCCTCTGTTTACTTTTTTTTTTCTCTGATTTCTCTTTAACCTATTGTTTATGATCTACTATCACCATTTTGATGATGTTTGCTAGAGAATGATGATTAAATCTCTCTGATCTTCTAAATATGCGGTTTCCTTTCTTGTTTTTAACCAAGCATAATGACGGTATTTTGCTACTGCTAGTATTTTTTCATACTAATGATAATTAGTGAATGACATTGATGCCCCCTCTACTAAATTTTGTAAACGGTATTTAAAAAAAAAGAGATTGATATTAAAGTTATATTGTTGAGTTAGTGATACATAATTAACTAGCTTTTCCATTTTTTATGCTTCGCATTGTGTGTGAGCGTAGTGTAAGATATACTTGAGAAGCATCCATCTTCAAGATCGATGGCGCACACGTTAATATATATTAGCGTAAATAATTTTATGCTAACATGCGTTAGCGTTTGCGCTATTGATCTCAAAGATAAATAAGCGTTTCTTACGCGTGGCTCATATTGAAGAGGGAGTATGAAAAATGTTTTCCTTTACTGTAGAGTGCTGAAAATGATATCTTGGTGGGATTAAAAATACATTGACTACCTTGTCTTAAAACTTGAAGTGTCCATTTTTTAATATATGAACAGCTGTATAAAAAAGAAATTACTTAATCTTAAATTTAGTTTTGGCTTCATGGATTCTACAAAGTCGGTTTCATACAAAGCTTGTAGTTATTATGTGGAAATTTATACTCCGTATTTGGCAAGTCACATGAAGGTTCTGACCTTTATACTTTGCCTGGGGCCTCTCTCTCAACGGAGGTGGTGCCGAGGTGGTGCCGGTGACTGGATCTGCTCCCTGATTCTATTTTGTAACCGATAGCTTCTATTTTGAAAACTTGTAATTTTAATCATATATTTAGAAAGTATAACTTCTCATTATATGTGTAGATCCTAGTGCACGAGAAATAGTAAACGTGTGTATATTATGTTTGCTTTCCCTTCAGTAAGTTTCTTACTGTAGGGACGCTAAACCTTTAAATTTGGACGCTTGCAAAGGTCTCCTGTAGTAAAATCGTTGCTTTGTTGCTTGCCTAAGCAAGCCAAAGCAAAATTTATGGAGCCGTAAACCCCTAGTTGAAGCAGTACTTAATCTATTATTGTCGATGGAATGGTTTACGTAAGTGAGTTTTTGTCCATATATATGATCATTCTCACGCAGCGGGGCTTGGACAAGAGCTATCATCAACCATAAAACTCTGGAAAAAAAATATAAATTAAAGAGCCATAGAACTCGTTCCAGAACTCCATACAAGTAAAAGAACAAACTGAGGTTAATCTGGATTTAGCACAACATTCGTCACGTCATTTCATATCTATATATGCAAGCAAAACGAGATTATAAAAATGATCATCATTCTACTTATAAAAGCCTGGGTTGTATGGCACTCCAAGAGAAGGAAGCCATTGACCACCGGCAATGAATGAATTAACACTATATTGCTGCACGTATGCCTCGGAATTGACGACCTTAAACCGTGGCCACTTCACTCTGTGATTAGTATTTGCACCCGGACCAGTATTTGCGTACTCCCATTAAGTAACAGTTCGATGATACTCCAGATGACCAAGGAACTCATCCCACCCTGTTGGATCAATTATTCTATCAATAAAGGAATCCATGACTATCGTCGTTGTATATTGCTTCCGTGGTCGTCCCAGATATGATTTTACCTTTATGGGATTAAGGCCTGGAGCTGCAATAATGTGCAAATGGTGAAGCACAGTGGCACTTTCATGGTTTTCATATTTTTCCCTTGGGCAGAGATTGCATTTCCCAAAAATGGGTTGCATAAGAAATATATTGCAGTCTTGGAAGACAATTGCTGCGTAGTCAAAGATGAATTCAATGGTGCCATATATATTGCATTGGTTGTAGAGTGGTCGGCCCAGCGGAACCAAGGTGGGATGAGGGTGGTGCACTAATCAAAATTCAGCCTTTACAATTAATCTATACAGATTATACATAAAACTCAATTCAATGAGCAATAAAATACATCCAGTCAATTAATATGCATATAAGAAATTATAATGGGGCGATGACATACTACCCTTGGGCATTCCAGCCCCTTGCACGCCTTAAACCTTTAATTCACACAACCAAACACAAAGGAATCAAGTGGGGAGAGAACAAGTACCTTGTATGTGTTAACCCTTCAAAGCCCTCACTCTTGGAAGAAAAACTCAGCAAGATGGCGACCCAAAGCCCTCTTCTTCAAGCACCAACCAGCAAGGGATTGTATCCCTCTCTTGCACCACATCCAAGGGGAAGGAGAGGAGGAGATGAGAGGCAGTCAACAAGGTTTTCATAAGAAAAACCTAAAAGTGGCCAAACCACAAGGGAGAGGGGGATCCGGATTGGGAGAAGGGAGAGGAGAGGAGTGGGGCGGCCTGATTAGGGCTCCTCTCCCTCTTCTTTCCCTTTAAATACCTCTCCTCCTTCCCCTAATTAAGCTAGGCCTAAGTTGGGCTTTCCTCTAATGGGTCATTCCTATTTATATCAAGAAGGTTAGACACAACGGGAGCGGTCTTTGTCTCTTAGAGCCCACAAAGGCCTAGACCCCCTACATACGATCAAGCCCGCAACAGGGTTGGCCCCTCACTAACCATGGGCCCCACCATCAACATATAATTCACACGACTAGACCCCATATGTTGATGCACATCCTAGTCACATGCCTAGTGTGTGTGTGTAACGTAGGCGGGTTTTAATCAAATTAGTGTAACAAAGGCACATGTGAGGTCAGCGCGACTGCCCCAACCACCCTTAGACATCGTGGCCCATACTGGTTCACCCGGACTACAATAACGTTGGACCAAAATAGGCCCCAGCCCATACCCTAGTCCAACATCCCCCACTATGGGTGAAGGGCTCATATGGTCCAACAACGACTTGTGGTAGTCTTGTCGAAGACCAATGCTATGAGTGTGCTTAGAAAATAGATATGTCATTAAGGCCTTAGTGAACGAATCAGCCAACATCTTAGTAGTAGGAATATGACTCACAATTACTTTTCCCCTCTATAGCATGTTGAAGATGTAATACCAATGCACTTCAATGTGCTTATCTCTGACACTAATCTCCTCATTCTTTAGTGTCGACACCATTGCCAAATTATCACAATAAATCTGGACTGGAGCATCAGTCCAACCTGCTAGCCCCAATCTTGCTACAAACTCCTTTATCCATACTACCTGGGAAGCTGCAATACTACATGCATAAAACTCAGCTTCCATCGTAGACTTAGAAACACTCTTATGTTTCTTACTTGCCCATGATATAGGCCCGCCTCTAAGCATAAAGACAAATCCAGCAGTGGACTTCCTGTCATCTGGATCCCCCGCATAGTCTAAATCATTATATTCAGCCAATGACAAACTTTGTGCCTAATAGTGAGTTTTAAACTCTTATACCCTAAAAGGTACCAAAATATCGTCTTCATTGCCTGTCAGTGTTGAAGACCCAGGTCTTCTTGGTAACGGCTCAACAAGCTTATCACAAAACTCAAATCAAGCCTCATATAGGTCATAGCATACATCAAGCTGCCAATAGCCTATGCATATGGCACTGACTCCATCCAGAGTCAGTCTTCCTTAGTCCGAGGAGTCATACTCTTAGAAACCACCATGCCCTTGTAAATAGGGGATTCAATGGTCTGCATTTACTTTTGCCATTGCGGCTATCAGCCGCCCATCACGGCCCGGTGACGGGCTGGCTCAACCGGACCATTGTCGCATGGAGAATCTAAGAGACTACAGCCTGTCACTGGCCTGGATCAGACCCACAGTGTGGGGGTTTATCTCAGCATATGGCCAAAGGTTTTTGACCTCTGGCCTACACAGCTACCGTCTGTCGCATATTGGCGATGGGCAATTCAACCGGACCACCATTGCACAACGAGTTCGGGGCTCCTATACCGTCACTGGCTAGAAGAACATTGTCTGAGTCCCTCCCTGGTTCTCTTAACCCCTTTTTCGACTAGAACATAATACCGAACACCGGCAGAACAGAACGTTGGCAGAACAAAACACTGGCGATTTGGAAATTACTTCGGCATCTGTCTCTCAGGATAAGACAATTCACCACATGCTTAGAAGCATATTCACACAGTGTATGCAATGAACTAATATATGCAATTGTTCTCATAGAAGACGGTGACAAAATAGGTATGTAACTGAACTAGAAACTTTTTTACCTGTCCAATTTCTAATCCAATAATTAATTATTCAAGAAAATAATTTTTAGTGTTATAAAAAATCTGTTAAAGATAACCCATCATGTTCAAACAAACGTGTCCATTCGTTAACAAACACATTTAGGTGAAATGAAACTTGACCCAGTTTGGGTTAAACAAACCAAATAAATTTATCCCAAAAATAATTATTTTATTGACCCAAACCAAACTGACCTGGCAGCGCATGTGAATTGAATCGAGCTGGCCAGATAGACAACGACAATGAGTTTACATGTTGGTTAGCCCACCTAGGTGCATAGGTCCAATATGTATCTCCCCCACAAAAGTGGGGTTGCGCAAGGGCTTGACTGTCATCCTTTTTCTCCTTAGTGAGAACATGAACATCCTCTTACATGAATCGAGCCAAATTCAATGTGGTTAGATTAAATAACATCTTTTGTTGCCATCTCATAAAATTTGCGCTCTTGAATTGTTCCAGCTTATCCCCTTTCACTTGAATAGGAACAAGAGCAGTCATAGTTGTTGGAATTATGACCAAAGTCATATTGGTACCCTCTTTAGTCATTTCTATTCCAATAAACAGAAGATAATCTCAATTTTAAAATATTAGGAACATAGTTTTGAAATAGTAATTACAACAGTAAAGTACAAAAAATTAGAATTTTGTCTTAAGATTGTTAATATCGTACTTTAGAATTTGTTGTGATGAATGAAATTTACAAAAAGTCGATCGAATCCAGCATGTATACTTTCTCCTTAAGACAAAATTTGCCCTCTCTACTGGTACTTAGGAATCACTTGGGCATTTGTCTCCTATGATAAGACGATCCACCACACGCTATAGAAGCACCTTCATACACTATATACAGTGAACCATTGTGCAATTACTCTCACAGAAGATGGTGACAAAATATAGCAATTAATTATTAAAAAAATTTAGTGTGTTATAAGAAATCCTATTGAGGACAACCCATCTCATTCAAACAGACGTGCCTGCCAGTTAACAGACACATTTGGGTGAAAAGAAAACTAAACACATTTTATGTTAAGAGAAAACCAAATGAATGTGTCCTAAAAATAATTATATTGTTGACCCAACCCGGCTAGCCACACATGGCTGGTTAAACAGCTGCAACAGCTTGCACACGTGTGGTTAGCTTACCTAGGTGCGCCAACATGTATCTCCCCCACAAAAGTGGGGTTGGCCCAATGGCCTAACTTGAAATGTCATACTTATGCCTCATATACAAAAATCATCACCATTTCTTAAGCGACGTGGGACTATTCATAACTTTCAACCAGTTCAAATGTGTGTTCTCATTTATATGAAAGTTGGCAACCCACTTTCCAACACATTCAACAACTAAAACAATCAAATTTATACATTGTTATTACATTCAAATAGGAGTAACACTAAGATCATAATTGAATAACATTATAGTTATTTTTTACAATTATTTAATCAAAAACACTATACAGAAGATGAAGTGTGCACTCCCACCACAATTGGTGGGAGTGCCCAATCAATGTTAGTCAAGTGGGAAAATGCATTTGAGTCGGGCACAAAGTCAAATGCGTTTTTCACTCTTAGCTAGTTGTGACGACATGTTTTTCGATTACATCTAAGCTAAAGGGTGAGGACTAATTATATAATTTTGGTGGTATTTAGGGGGTTTCAATGGATGAAATCTCTATATATGGGTAGAGCTCGAAATAATGAGCATAATGAGTCGAAGAACGCGAGAAACGGAGGTCGAGAGAGAAAACTATGACCTTAGGATCTATGTCTCATAGGCAAAACCTACTTAAAGAGTGGGATAACCTACCTTAAGAGGTTTAGTTTCATAGGGCTCATCAATACAAGCTCAATGGTACCAAGAACACTCTAATCCAAGACTGGGGCAAAAAGATACATGTGTTTAAAGATATTAAAGAAAATAAAAATAGAAAAAGAAATTGTCGGGTGACACAGATGTGCTGCTCACGACGACGCGCGTGAAACACTATCCCACATGTCATGGGGTGGACCCATGCATAGTGGCATGTGCGTCACAAGTGTGATGCATGGGCGCCACACATAGTGCTGCCAAAAACTGTAGTCATTGCCAATTTTGGTGGTGCGACACCACGGTTTTGGCGCACCAATGCCTTATGTAAGGGGCTGAGGGGGTTTTTTGTAGAGGATACCCTATTTTCTCTATTTCTGGGTCATTCTGAGTTTGATTTAGTCAATTCAAAAGGTGTTCTTGACTAAATCGAAGGTGCTTTATGAAATGGAAGGGCCCATTTTTAGGGTTGGGTACTCTAGAGAGGGAAACAGCCTGAGGTAAGAGGAGGCCTTGTCTGACACCCCGGGGCACAAAGTGAGTGGAGGTTCTATCCTCTTCCATTGGGCCTCACCTAGAGAATTGTCCGGGAGTAAGGGAAGGCCTTTTCCTTCACTGATGGCCGCACGGTGTGAGAAACATCTCAGGTATGGGGAGGTTTTGTCCATTGCACATGCGGCCAGGAAGTGTGAAATGTCTCTGGGTAAGGGAAGTTTTGTATGTTGCCTACATGCGCATAGAAAGATAAACACCCTGTGTAAGGGGAAGTTTTGTCTGCAATTTACGTGTGCAAAAAGTGAGAAATGTCTCCGGATAAGGGGAGGTTTTGTCTGCCACCTATGGGCGTAGAAAGTATAAAATGTATCTAGGTAAGGAGAAGTTTTGTCCATCATTTACGGACACAATGAGAGGAAAGTGTCTCTATGTAAGGGGAAGTTTGTCCATCGTTTACGGACTCAATAAGAGGAAAGTGTCTCTAGGTAAGGGGAAGTTTTGTCCATAATCTACAAGCGCGATGAGAGAGAAGTATCTCAGGGTAAGGGGACCATTTTCTACTTACGCAGAGAGAAAAGCATTCTTGAGTAAGATGAGGTTTTGTTCGCTATCTCTAAACCTGAAGGGGAGGACACTCTAAAGGAAGGAGCAACTTTGAACACCGCTACTTCTAGAATTACAGGGGAGTAAGCGTTTTCGATCTTTTGATTTAATAAATGATTATATGAATGCATGTGTTAAATAAGTTATATGCTCTACTCTAATTCAATGTGTTTTGATTTGCTTTGCTCTAATTCAATTTGCTTTCAAATGCTCTGTCATAATATGATATACTCCGATATGATCTAATATGGTCGAATGAGATATGATACAATTAGATGTGATCGATCTAATATGATCTGCTCAGTTGTGTTTTGCTTCGCTCAGTGATAGCGCAATTTGTGTGATTTTGTTGATTTGTTAGCTTTCGTTTTAACTCTGATGATTTATTTGCTCCTTTTTTACTCCAATGATATTATGAGATTTTTGTCTACCTATGAATATTTTATCGAATTATAAGTATATGAAATATAAGATTTTTGTGATGCCTGATGCACGCATTAGTTGTTAGGCAAGACTACATTCTGATTTGATCATTTTGGAATATCATAGACTTTATCTAATATGTAACGTTGGCCCAGTCCAAATTAGTTATAAATATAGATTTTGTTTTGATCTACACATGGTGAAGCTTTGAAGGATGTAGAAGAACGTTATAGCTCTTGTACATAGATAATGCTTCCTCATATAAAAAGGAAGAAAATTTTTAATTCGAGATTTGAACCCTAGGTGAGGCCGGATCATTACACTGACATTGATTGGGCACTCCCACCACAATGGGTGGGAGTGTACACCCAACTCATCTGAATCCATAGAATTTGGTGAATTTTCAACTTGAGTTATGGATTCTACGTAGACATTTGGGGAGTCAATGAAGAAGTTATATCAATATCAAGTCACATGGAAGTTGACTTGGAAAGTCTAAAGAGTTACGTAAACTCGTGAGAGATTTTCAAGCCAAAATAGAGTTCTAAACTTATGGACAATACAATAGAAATGACATTTTGTGATGCTTTTATTAGCGATGTTTTTAAGTGCGTCGCTAATAAGGGCTTTTAACGACGTTTATATAAACATTGTGAAAAAAATAGCTATTTCTGATGTCGCAAATATGGTATTAATTGCAACATTTACATTGCAAATACTTAACTAGGGCTGCCAACAAAATGATACGATTATAGTATAACCTACTCCATTACCATAACTATTTCCCAAATTTTTATCCACAATTGTTCCATTAATTAAACGGTATAGGTACTTTCAAAACCGTTTCTTCTACTAATAATCGGCCAATTAATCGGATAACCATTATCCATAATATTTTTTAAAAAAATATATGTGCTCAAAATGGCTAAAATAAATATTTTTTATTCACTTAATTAGATATTACTAAGGTAAAAAACTAACGTCATTACTACTATTATTTGTAGTTGTTGTAAATAAATTGTAATGATTAAACATTAAACGTAAATGGATACATATATTAGGCATATGTACATAATAAAACTATTTATTTTCTAACAATTATTTCCTATCATATGAGTTTAGCTCTAAGGCAACCATCATTGTCTAGTTCAAAAGAATCCCAAATGTAAAAAGAATAACAATTATCTTCTCACAGCCAGCTGTCTTCAAAGATATATTGCAGGAAGAAATGAGACTGCATGTAGTGATGCACATAATCCATTAGTATATATTTAAAATAACTTTAAAACCCAACCTGGACCTTGGCCTAGATTGGTAGCTGGGCTAGGTCAACTTGGGTTGACCGAATGATGATATCATCAGCTAAACCTATTCAAAGATTCACTTAAATCTGTTTGGTCATTCAAAACTTGTTGATTCCAACCTATTTCAATAACTAAATTATTCTAAATTTTGCAAGCTCATATACAAACATGATTCACTTAAATATGTTTGGTCATTCAAAACTTGTTGATTCCAACCTATTTCAATAACTAAATTATTCTAAATTTTACAAGCTCATATACAAACATGATTTGTAACATAATTATGATTTCAACCAACATATACAAAATCTCAAAATAAACTACCTACACCACTCATTTAAAGTTAAACCTACCAACACTCAATCCAAGCTAGTTCAAGATGGGTTAAACAAGAGTTTAGTTTTATTAGCCAAAGTTCAAGATTTAATTTGTGCTAACTTGAGTCTAACTTTGAGTAGAATAGAGCTGACTCAGCAATCCTACTCCAAACCTACCAATCATTTCCTTGCACAAACAAACACTCTATAAGTTTAATTATCAAAAACAAAAAATAGACTCATGTGTTTGAGTTATCAAAATAGAATCTAAACTAATTTGAGAATTACAAAAACATTTTGTACAAGGTGTCTATTTAGCTAGTTAAGATTTTAGCATGTATGATAAAAGATGAACCGTGACCTAATGAGATTAAAAAATTAGATAAAACAACTAAATGGGAAACATCGTGTAATGCCTAGGAAATTTTAGGTATTTTCTAGATTTTTTTCCTGATTTTTCCTTTTTTTTTGGAATTTTTGGGAATTTGCAAATTTTGGGGTATGCAGATCAGTTTTTGGGCTGTGCAGAAAGATTTGCAGAGCCCATTGCAGGCCCAATTAAGTGGTGGACGGACCACTTAATTTGGGAGTGTTTAAACCACTTAGGAGTCCCTATCCTACTTGGTTTAATCCTTACCCAATTAAGCCCTAATCCCCTCTTTATTATGATATTATATGATTTGCTATCCGTATTTACGAACCTCAATGCTTATGACCTGGATACTTAGTCGGCTGAATTGATTTGATAAAAAAAAAATTTATCGTGATTTATCGATGGTTCTGTTTTAAAAAAGGATTTTTTGAAAATCCGGGTCGTGACATATCGAAGCAAAGAAAGTTTAAGAGATATAAATTATAAATTACAAAAAAGATTTTTTTTGTAAAAAATATATTTAGATATGAAATGCTAGAAAGAGCAAATCATCTTCGAAGTAGTAGCTTGTAATAACTATAACGAATGGATGCAAGTAGTTAAATTAATTCAATAAATATTTGAGATGTAAATGATATCTTTTGTTGAGTAAATCACCGTAGTGAATCATGACATGAAAATTATTGCTAAAAGACCATAGGCTAATCTCTTTTGAAATTAAATCCCTTAAGACTAATAAATAATATATATATATATATATATGACAAACGGGTATGAAAAAACTTTTTCCATTACCTTCTATTTGGATAATAGTTGGATACAATTATCCTCTTATTTACCCATCAAATAAATTTAACCACACTATTTAACTTCTTAACGGTACGATACAGATGGTAGAACGGTAGAACGGGTACCATTGGCAGCCTTATTTTTAACAATATCTACAACATTAACACATAAACGTCACAAATTCCATTCTTTTAAAGGAAAATTTTTTTAATGTGATTTTATTTTTTATTATTTGCGATGTTTAATCTTAAACTTCGCAAATAATGATACTAGTTGCAATGGTTAAACTTAAATGTACTATTTGCAACATTTAAATATGAACATCACAAATACTTAACAATATTTGTGAATCGTCGTAAATAGTAATACTAGTTGTGATGTTTAAACTTAAATGTCACAAATAGTAATAATAGTTGCAACGTTTAAACTTAAACTCACAAATACCTTTCTTTTAAATATAAAAAATTAGCATAATTTTGATTTTTATTATATACGGTGTTTAAATTTAAACAATGCAACTAGTATTATTTTAAATATTATTTTAAATATTATTTTATATTATATATTATTTAAATTTCATACTATATTATACAGTATATGATATATAATTACATAAAATTAATTTTAAATTAATTTATTAAGTTCCGTTTCTGTAAGATTTTGAGCTCACATGAGTTAGTGTGAGCCCCGGCCCTGTGGGTTCTTAGATTTCAATCCGACAACAAATAGAACTTAGGGGCAGGTAGGTTACATACCTCCTTCAGCCATCGAATCTCAAAAAAATTAAAGTAAATTTGTTAGCCCTATTTGTGTGAGACTAAGCTCATGCCCGACTCTGTGGGCCGTCGAAATTAAAAAAAAATTTTACTACCTTCAGTGTCATTTGTGTAGGAATGGGCTTCCACACATTAGAGTAAGTCCATGCTATGTGGGCCAACGAATCTCGATATGATGACACACATAATTCATGGGGCAAGCAGGTGGCATGCCCCCTTGTACAGTCGGATCTCGATTCGACAACTCTCAAAGCCCAGGCTCTCAGACAAGAATAAAAAATTTAATTTATTTTTTTAATTATATATCTTGTATTTATATATTAAATAATGACAAAAAGTTTTTAAGAGCATGGTCTCATGCATAACATATGAGCTTGGGCCCTTAAAACTGTTGGATCTAAATTTGACAGTCCATGGTACTCAGGGAGTAAATGCCTCTTGATTAACATGAGGTGTCAGATTTAGTAAGAGCCTTGGCTCACGTGGTCACGCGTGATCCCAGACTCTTATAAACGGGCCTATGAAATAATATAGTATTTTATTTAAATACAATATATTAAAAAATAGAATTTATAATTATTTGTGACATGTAGGTTTATACATCACAAATAACTATTAGTTATTTGCAACATATTCGTATATACATTGCAAGTTATTTGCTATGTATATGTTTATACGTCATAAATAATATTAATTTATTTAATATTTTTTATTTATATTAAATAATATTTTATTTAAATATATAATATAATAAGTACAAAAAAATTAAAATAATTGCTTCAGTCACATGTGAGACTGTGCTAATACGCATCAGCGTAAGCCCCAACCCTGTGGACTTGAATTTCTATTCAACGACGCACATATCTTAGGGGCATTGAAAATATTAGTTTAATTTTTTTGAAATTAATGACCCACACAGTTGGGGCGTAAGCCCAATCTCATACAAACTGGACTAACAAAATTAATTTAATTTTTTGAGATCTGATGGCAAAAGGGGGTATGAAACATACCCGCCCTCTAAGTTATGTTTGTCATCGGATTTAAATTTGACAACCCACAAAGTCAAGGTTCATGCTAACATACTTTACTCAGTCTCACATAGACAACACTTAATAAATTAATTTTTTGAAATTTCATATATTTATATATTGTATAATATACTATAGAATTTAAATAATGTATACTAATATTTAAAATATTATTGTTTGTAATATTTAAATCACAACTACTTTGGCTATTGTGACATTTAAGCATTGCAAATAATCTCATTCGATGGCATACCTGCTAGCAAAATTTTGCATGCACGCCTTATATCCCCTGCTCCCCTACTGCATGTCATTCGAAGGAGGGCTCCAAGCACCACCACCGCTCCCCCCATTCTCCTCTAATCTCTCCTCCTCGCCTCCCCTACTACCGACTAGAGAAGGAGGGGAACTGGCTCCTCCTGCAGAAGTTTGGCACATCCTCCCCTGCTCCCTCTATTGTTGGCCAGAGGAAAAGGAGAAAAGAGGTGCTAGAGTCTAGCGCCCCCCCCCCCTCTCATCCACTACTATTGGCTGAATGAGGAGGGGCGTCAGCTCCTCCTGCAGGAATACCTCACCCCCTACTGCTGGCCAGGGCCGGCTCAATAAAATTTGAGGCCTAAGGCGAAATCTTAGATGAGTTTTTTTAGGTTCAATTTGATAGATTAATGCAATGAAATAATTATTAAAATTAGTTGTTCAATTACTAACCTTAACTTAAGTTTCTCAAATATCTTCTTTATTACTTCAATAAATTTATAAAGAGTTTATTTTTTATAAAAATATATATTTATTCAATTATGCACATATCAAATTACACATATAGTTGTTTTAACAAAATGACGAATACCTCTTGCCCGCCCCCCACCACCAATTCAAACCTCCATGCGCTTCACTTGGCATGCCAATTAATGAGCGATTTATTTTCTTTTTTTACATATATTAGAAATTGTTTATTTGCACTATTATACTCTATCTTTCCTATATTAATAGTTATATTTTAAAAAAAATTATTGAATCGTAAAACCCGCACATTGGAGAAGAAAAAATAAGCTTATAATTTTATTTTTTTAGTACCAAACTTCTTAAATTGAACAAAATGGAGCTATTAATATAAAGATGAGTAAACTCTATTATATTTGAAAAGTGAGAAAGATATCAATATTATTGTAAGAAATTTGGGGCCTCGGTGAAATAGTAAGATTTATAAAAATATGTAAAAGAGTTGGGGCTTGGGTTTCGTAAATTTCAGGCTAAAATGACAACCTATATGTTCAATTGGTATTTTAATTTCAAATAAAGTAATTTATATAGTAAGTGATAATATATATCTATTGTATAAAAAATGCTCAAATAACATATAATAATATTGGTATATATTTCTTTAATTTTCTAAAAAGATGCATTTAATGAATCATGCATTATAGAAGGGGCGTAGGATTTGTGTAGTATTTAGGGGGGCCCTTGTATTTGGTGGGGCCCTAGGCAACTGCCTAAGTTGCCTAGGGGTCAAGCCGGCCCTGCTGCTGGCCATAGCCCCACCCCCAAATTATTAGCGACACACTTAAGGGAATAAGTATTTTTTTATTTTTCAAAAAATTATATATTTTTAGTGACAATTTAGAAAGCTTAAGTGCATCCGTAAATAAGATTTTGGTAGCTGTAAATAAGCGTGTCTAATGGTCTTTTTTGTTGTAACAGGAAATGCATTCACAAAATGGAGAAGTGAGGCTAAATAATATTGATCTTCATTATTTTGGAGGGAACAATATCCTACTGCTTACTAATTATTGAAATCTAATTCCTCACCTTCTTCACTAATGTAGACAAGGGTCTGCACAGAGAAATTATTTTCGGGGAGAGAAGAAGAATAGGGAGATACTAAAATTCATTAAACTAATGCTAAAAATAATCTTTTTTGAATGAATAGTTCTTGTGAATTACAAATTTTCTAGAGAAACTATAAACTAATCTTAATTGAATAAGGAAACTATCCTAATGCAATTTTAATTTATCAAGACTACTAAATACAAATGGATCCTCAAGGAAATTAATCCAGGTATTATTGAAGAAACTCTTCTTCGTTCATCCAATTAGCATCCTTGTGAGAATGATGCAACCAAGTAATACGAACCTAAAAAATAACACACCCACGACCATAACCACCACCCACATGTTCATAATAGTCAACATCATCGGAGCCACATGGGAACAGACTAGTGAGGTGCTGGAAGCGGACGAACTTAATTGATGGGATTGGCCATGCGGGTATGGAATTCTCAGGGAAGATCCCGTGGGAAAGACGTCATTCCCATATCAAAACGATTGACTTTCCCCGTCTCAGTGCATGAAGAAAACAAGGCAAGAGACGAGAGAGCAATGGGGGAGGATTGAGCTACAGCAGGTGCATCGCGGCTGGCTAGAGCAGGGGGGCTGGACAAAGCAAAAAACGGCGGGGCAACGGGAGGATCCACAACCGGTACGACACGGCCAGCCGGACGTTGCACAGAAGGGGAAACAGAAGATGGTGAGGGGCGGAAGCAAATCGTAGTACTCATTTACATATGCTGGGGCACGCACATATGTTGATGTATTATACACCTCTTTTATCAGTATGTGTTGATATATTAAATTTTTAGTGTATATATATTACGGGGACTGTCTACAGTATTCCGTAACGTGCAATACACCAACACATATTTGAGCCATCGTACTTATGATTTATTGTTCCATGACAGCGGTCCGATGGTGGTGAAATGGCTGTTGTCGTTGCCACGAACGTCTTGTAGGAAAAGGGCCATCCCAGATTGCCGTCAAAGATGTGGCTTGGAGAGCAACAAGCATCAGAAGAGGGTCCCAAAGGTAGAGGCAGTTGTCGGAGCAAGTTGTGGCAGCTGATTAATTGGAGCAGTCAGTGGCCGGAAGCGGAAGAGCATGAGGTCCCGGCGATAGAACAATGGCCGGTGAATGTGAGTGGGCAGCCAACTGGGATGATTCCACCAGAGACTGAAGATTCAACCACCGTCAACGAGGGATGAAGGTTGATTTCCAATAGAGGTGGCAGGCAACTCTGTTGGACTTGGATGACAGCCTGCCCTCAACCACCAATATTGACAAGGGTTTACACAGAAAATTAAGAGGGAGGAGACAAGAAGAATAGGGGGATGGTGAAATTAATTAAACTAATGCTAGCTAGGAATAATTTTATCTAAATGAATAGCTCTTGTGAATTACAGAACTTATAGAGAATTTGTAAATTAATCTAAATTGAATAAGGAAACTATCCTAATGCAATTCTAATTTAACTCGAATAGCTATTTAGGTCGAGTTCCGGTTTCAAGTGATCCAACTCAACCTAACCTTAATAAATTTATAAATATAAATTTTTTATAGTTTAATAAAATTAAACCCAGACTCTAATAGGTTAAGTTTGAGCTTTTAAATTTAATCAAATAACTATTTGGATTAGATTTAAATTTATCATTTTCTAAATGATATGGATTCGGTAAAACCCAACCCTGATTGCATGACCTGGTGGTATCCCTAATTAGCATTTGAAAATCCTCAATATGACTCACGTAATCTCAAGAAGTGGAAAAGTATCCGGAATGTGTCTGGACAACCGAGTCAATGGGCTGTCGTTGGGTAGTGAGATTCAATAGGGGCCATCAATTCCAACCATCCAAATATGGTGTATTTTGACCTTTTAAAGGGAAGAAAATCCTATAAGTACTGATTCAATTTTCACCGGTGCCATGATTTACAGTCCAAACAAGTCAAAAAATATCCTTCATTCTCACAGAAATGGCCTCTCCTAGCTTCCTCCCTCTTCTTCTCTCTGTCCTCTTCTTCACCGGCAAATTCATCGTCTCTGTCGACGCCGATGCTAAGCTTATTGAGCAAACATGTGAGCTAGTAAAACAAAAACCTCTTTGTCTCTATGTCTTGGGATCTGATGTGCAAAGCCTCAAGGCCAATCTGCCTGGCTTGTCGCTGATCGCAAGTATGCATACATTCGAAAATGCAACCTACATTGGGATAGACTTGGGGGAGAGGTTGCAAAACGCTTCCAAATCACATGATAGCAAGCTTGTTCTTGCCATTAAAGGCTGTCAAGTGGCAAACGACAACGTCTACAATGGAGTCAACAGGGCCATCGCGTACTCGCAGTCTAAGCACTTCCCGGAGGCTGTTAAGGAATTGAGCACAATTGTCCAAGAGCCTGCCAAATGTTTTGAAGCATTCAAGCAATCCCATGTGGAGATGCCCACGGAGTTACATGAGAAAACAGAAATAATGTCCAGTGCTATTTCTTTATGTCTAGAGCTTTCTCAGCTTGTAGTTGGGAGGAACAATTTGTAAGTTTGTTTAGCAGCGTCGCATGAATAAAATATAACTAAAGAGTCTGTTACGATGCAATTTTTGTATACCACCGTGGCCGCAGGAAATTTTATAGTCTCTCGCTCATACCCCTAATATCTTCCATCTCATAATTTCAGCCTCCCTCTCTGTCTCTGCTGCTCACGACGCTTACAATTATCTCCTGCTCATCTCCCTCTCTGTCCTAGATATTTACCTCTTCTTTACTGTAGAGATGGACGGCAACTGTAACTTCTCCATGCAGTCGATGGCCACCGTCATTCACATTCCAGAATGTCACCACTCTGGAAAAATAAAGCAGCGGTGATCTGCTATTGTGACTTACTTCATAACTTAGCCCCGGTTACCCACTGATTTTTTTCATCATACTACAGTAATCTGCAACCTTACTTCCATCATGTCATAATGGCATTCACATTCCAAAGACTAACTACTCCACAGAAATAAAGTGGCAGTAGCTAGTTACCATGACTTCCTTCATAACTAAGCAGTGGGCAGTCATTGTAATTGATACTCACCACTCACAGACTATATAATGGGCACAAAAAATGATTGACCGACGCGGAGAGAAGAGAAAGGGGACCGAGTGATGCCGGGGGGCAGTTGTTCATATATGGGAGGGAAAAAGAGAAGAGAAAAAGGAAGCAGAAAGAGGGAAGCGCTCTGGGGGAGGGTAAAAGGTGGGAGAAATAGAAATGGATACCGGAGCAAATTAAATCATGAAAAATAATATTTAACTTTTGGGGGAGATATGAGTTTAACGGGGTGCAAATAGCCGTATTCTTCATCATAACATAGCATTTAGAACTTCTCAATGACTCCAGAAATGGAAAAGGATCCGGAATGTGCGAGCTGGACCGAGTCAATGGGCTGTCATTGTGAAGTGAGAATTCATTAGGGGCCATCAATTCAAACCATCCAAATATGGTGTCTTTGACGAAATGATAATTGATGAATTTCTACTCTGATTTTGACTTTTAAAAGGGAAGAAAATTCTATAAATACATGATTCAGTTTTTACCAGTGCCATGATTTACAGTCCAAACAAGTCAAAAATTATCCTTCATTCTCACATAAATGGTCTCTATCAGCTTCCTCCCTCTTCTTCTCTCAGTCCTCTTCTTCACCGGCAAATTCATCATCTTTGTCGACGCCGATGCTAAGCTTATTGAGCAAACATGTGAGCCAGTGAAACAAAAACCTCTTTGTCTCTGTCTTAGGATCTGATGTGCAAAGACTCACAGCTAATGTGCCTGGCTTGGCTTGTCGCTTATTGCAAGTATGTATACCTTCGAAAATGCATATAAGTGAACAATTTATAAAAGAAAAAATTATTTAAATAATATTAAAAAATAATTACCAAAATAATATATTTTAAAAAATATTTCTATTTCAGTAATTATTTTTTTAATATTATTTAAATATATTTCCCTTTATAAAAATAGATATGACAATAAGCTGAAATACAAAAATAAATAGGGAATTTCAAAATTCAAAAAATAGACTAGTGCATATGCGAGAGATCACTAAAAAGATAACTATGCCCTTAGAGATTTTTCAATTGAAAGTGAACAACTGCATAATTGTAAGTTTATTATCATGTAGTCAATTACACAATAAGAAACTGAAAGTGGGTAGCTACCAACTGTAAGTTTTATATCGAACGATTACACGATAATATTTTCTATAATATTTAGTATTTCCTATCATGTAGCCAATTATACGATAAAAATATTATCATGTAATCACCAACACGATAGAAAATTTATAGTTGGCAGTTATCCACTTTCAATTGAAAAATATGTTTCACACATATTATGATGTAATTGACTATACGATAGAAAATAATATCGCATAATCAACTACATAATAGGAAACTTATAATTATGGAGTTTCCCAATCTCAATTGGAAGCCTCTAATGGCATAATCATCTTTTTAGTACCCCTTGTATGTGAGATGAGTCTATTTTTATAAATATGGATTTTCCTGGCTATTGTTGTATTTTTACCTTATATATGGTCTATTTTTGACAAAACTTTATCTACATTGGGATAGCTTTGAGGGAAGCGGATGCAAAATGCTTCCAAATCACATAATAACAAGCTTGTTCTTGCCATTAAAGGGATAAAAGTTGTCAAGTGGCAATCAACAACATGTACAATGGAGTCAATAGGGCCATCGCATACTTGCAAATTAAGCATTTCCTGGAGGCTGTTAAGGAATTGAGCACAATTGTTGAAGAGCCTGCCACATGCTTTGATGGATTCAAGCAGTCCAATGTGGAGATGCCGATGGAGTTGCACGAGAAAATAGAAATAATGTCAACAATGTTATTTCTTTGTGTCTAGAGTTTTTTCGGCTTGTTGTTGGGAGGAATAATTTGTAAAATTTTTAACAGCATCACATGAATAAAATATAACCAAAAAGTTTGAGTTATGATGTAATTTTTTTTATTAGATATTTTCTAATTCATATGAACATTGTTCCAAATCTTACATGAATCAAATATAACCAAAAAGGCTGAGTTACGATGTAATTTTTTTATTAGTTATTTTCTAATTCATATGAACATTGTTCCAAATCTTAGACCAAACTGCAGCTTTAAGAAATTGAATAAGTTTCTACATTTCTCATATTCATAATGGATTTTGCTTTAATAATTTGAAGTGTAACACATTACTTAAATATTTTAATTAAATTAATTTCTATTTTAGATAAACTGTCTAATAAGCATTTCTAAATTCTATGTCCATACCTATAATCTGAGAATGGATTCTATGGTCTTTAGCTATATATGTAATAGAACAACACATTAGCTCAAAATCTTGTACTGAACAAAAAGAATGTTCTAATCAATTTTGCATAGGCTCATAGATTATTATTTTTATATGTACTCATAGATTAAATATTGACAACCATGATTTGATATCTTTCTCTTTTTTACCTCAAGTGTTATTGTTAGTCAATAACTGTCAATTCAAATAAGCTCAAGCAGATTCTACACGATGAAAACAATGTGGTGCATCAACTAATAGAAAGCTTGGGCATAAGTGAATAAAAATTATTTTTCTTGACCGATTTTCCATGACCAGCCTACATGGGGCTTCGGACATGGTGCATAAGGGGCACTATTTCCTATCCCACATAGGGCTTCAAATATGGTACATAAGGGGTCACTCGGCTGGTCATAAGGCTCCGGTCATGGAAACCAGTCATGATGCACATTTATGGTTTATATCTTCCCAAAGATAAAAAAAATTTGCATCACTTACATAGATCATGTCCCGATGATGTATCCAACTATTTAAGGGTACAACCATGTCTCAATATAATAAAAGCTAAAAAGTTTGCGTAAATAAGATGCCAAAGTCATAGTGAGAAACTTAGAAAACTCAAAGACTAATTTGAAAATACAGAACTTTTTGGGAAATCTATGCACTCATGTTTCCAATTAGTTTAACCCAAACTATCTCATTTACTTCATTCTTTTGAAAATTAACAAAAAAATATTCCCACCATCCTAAATTAATAGCTCCATTTTGTTTTACAAAATAAACTACAATTAGTTCATTTTAAAAAAACAAATAGAGCTATTAATTTAGGACAGGGGGTATGAAAATATCTATAACACCCAAAAATTTATTAACAAATTAAGAAATAAAAATAGAAGAGATTTTAGGGGTTACAAAACTGTAGAAGTGTCATCAACGCATCGATTGATAATGAAAACTTAAGTGAGTCTATTGGTGAGCCACTGATATATAGACAATGTCAGCTCTCTTTCCTAATGAAAGCTAGAACGTGAGCAGTCATGCAGTTACAAATGTAGTAGGGTGTTGCCTCTCACAAACTTCTTTGGGAACAAGGAAGAGGAAGAGTCAAGAGAAGAGAGGTAGTCCGGAAGAACGATTTGCAAAGAGAAAGACACTGTAAGACAAAAGTGAACTACATAGACCAACCAGTTGATCTTGGAGAAGGAAATTGTCAGGGGAAGATCTTATGAGAAAAGATTAGATAACTTTATATCAATTTAATGTTATTAATGAGGTTAAATTCATGAGTATATTAAGGTAAATCATGCAGTGCATGAAATGTGACTCTTTTATGTTTACGATAAAAACTGGTTCAAGAAACAATAGTTATTATCTCTATATATATGCAGGGAAAGCCTTGAAACTGCTTTTGGGGTTGTTCTCATTGTCATGGCGCTCTACGCTATGGTGTAGAAGTGAATTTGAGCATTGTTTTTATGATTGTGTTCTTGGCTTTGAGTATGAACTCTTTATGGCGATTTGATCATATATCTCAAGAGAGAGAATGTTAGGATAGGAATTTCTATGTAAAGTGACCCTGAATAACATGGGTGAGACTATTATATAAGTTGGTTAATATGATAATTATGTGAGTTGGAATAGAAATCAATTGAAAATCATATACAGTAAGTGTTATTGACACCCCTCTAATGTGTTGATCAACGTGTTGATGAATTGGAGAAAGACCATGAATATTCTTAACACAACAAATATTATGTTCAGCAGCACTTAGCCAAGTGTGCGTGGAGATTGAAGAAGATGATTGTTCTTTTCATATTCTTAACACAACAAATATGTACCTAGAACACCGCATTGCATCATTAAGTTTTCCAAGATTTTAAGGTTTTTTTGCCCTGGAAGTTTAATGGGCTTTGAAATTTAGGTCTGGCCCAACCTGAAGTTAATATTTAAGGCCCAAACCCCTAAATTTGTGGGCCGGGACAGGCTTGGGGCTAGCCCGTATTACTTGCAGCCCTAGTTGAGACATGGATCATGTCATCACCCTTTTCTTTTTGTGACTAATTGGGAAGTTATGTGAAGGACGTTTGTGGTTTGAGTTGTATTTGGAATAAGACAAAAATGAAGTATCGTAGTTGGACTTATATTCTGTTAGATTTTCATTATCTATAAACATAATACATACTACATGGACATAGACATGAGCTTGTGAGAAGTAGTGAGATTTTTTTAACTTTTGTGAGAAGAGAGAAATAGAAACATTTCTTTTGCTCTTATTTTTGTGGCATTTTTTTTCTCTGTAACTTTGGAATTGCTTGTGCTCTCCTCTTGTTTGCTTTGGAGAGGGTGTTGGCAAATAATAGGGGGTTTTGCTTGTGGGTAGGTATATCATGACTTTACTTTTATTGTAGTAGAATTTATTTTTGATGAAGTTGGCAATTGGGCTTAACCACGTTAAAATTGTGAGCTTTATTATATTTGTATGATTGGGCTAAACTTAGATAATTGTTAATATTTACATCATCACTTACCTATGAGGATACAAACTTGATACTTTTTAAGTTAGATTTTGAATGAACTATATATGCTCTATGGCAATCAAATTGGAAATCCTTCTTGATTTTGAAATTTGATTTGATCATTTGGTTATTTTAATTTTGTTTGTTCGTTGAATTGGACTACTTGATGAGATATGTTGGAGATCACTTAGCCATCCAACAACCGAATAGAAGATAATGATATTATTATCTAAAGTGCATAATGTTAAATTTTTTGTAGAGAAATTTAATGGGAATAATAATTTTGGCATGTGGCAATAGGAGGCTATCGATGTGATGATTCACTAGCTAGGATTTAAATATTGTATTTAGTGACAAGTGTAAGATTTAGCTGATGCAATTTAGGATATGATAAATTGACAGGCATGCCATCAGTTTGTGCTATCTTAAAGACATGAAATATTTTATTATGAATAATATGGTTCAAGGGGGTATATGCACCTAGCATTTTAAGTTTGGGCATACATTACATTTCCAATTTGTTAAGGTAGCCTAGTGTGGAAGCCTAAAATAGCAATACATAATACTCCCTCTACCCCAAATTAATAGCTCCAATTAGCAAAAAAAAAATTATCCATATTAATAATTTTATTTTATTAAATTTAAGTAATCAGGTATTTAAATAAAAGTATCGTAAGTTTATTTTTCCTTCTCTTAAATGTGGGTTTTAACATTTAATAAAAATTATTATTTTTTTAAATATATTTATTAATATAGGATAGGGGGTATGTAGCATAGATTATATTTTTTTCACCTCTTAATTTTTTTTTAAAATAGTGCTTATACCTTCTAACATTTTAAAAACTACATATACACCCTCATAATGTTAATAAAATTATTAATAGTTATTTTAAAATAATAAAAATATTCTTATTTACTTAACTGCTAAAGAAGTCAATAAGCCAGCGACCCATGGGTAGGCAGCCATCAATCAAAATCCAAACAAATAAAAACATCAATGCTTACTTAAATATTAGAAGATACATAAACTCCACCAAAAGGATGCCTCCACCCTTTCTTGGAGCTCCATCACCAAAGTCCATGAGCATGGTACATAAGGGTTTTATCATGATATATAGAAAAATAATGTGGCTATTGTCACCAAAGTAATTATGTACTATATTAAGCCTTTACGTATGAACCATGCTAGGATCTATATGTGGCATGGCGTCACAGCCTGGGGCTAGGGGCCATGGTCCCCCGTCCTCTCAAATTTCATTAGGAGCGTTAGTTAATTCGGAACGCGCGTCAAAAAGAGAGCGGACGAGGATCTCATCGTACGAGGGGCTGATCCGGACTCCACAGCAACGAAATTAACGAAATTGTTACTATGCTGTTCCTCACTTCCATTGGCAGTTGGGAGCAGCATAGTTTCCAAATGAAGAATGCTTAGATGAGATGTTGCCCACTTTGATTTGATTGAAGGGAAACGATGCTGCCTCTTTTGCATTTCCTCTCCAGACCATTGTAAACTATGCAAAGAACCCAACAAGTTTTTATTCCAGATAGGCTCTGTTTCTTGCTCAAACGTTACGCCGGGAGCCCATCTGCTCTCCATGGCCTATCCCTCAAGATGGGCTGTCTCGACTTCGTCCTTATTTGCAATAACATTGTCCATGCATATGTTCGGCAGCATAAGCTTGATGATGCTTGCAAGCTGTTTGATGAGATACCTCAACGCAATGTTTTCTCCTGGACTATTATGATTTCGGGTTGTAGTGACGTTGGGGACTTGAAAAGTTCAGTTTTGCTCTTCAAACAGTTGATGCTTTTCGAGTCTGAGAACAAAGGGGAGGAAAGGGAAAGTTTTGGCAGGAGTAACTTTGCTTTTGGAAGCATTCTCAAGTGTTGCACTGAAACCAAGGACTTGGATACAGGTGTTCAGTTTCATTGCAGTCTGGTGAAACTAGGACTTGTATCTGATACATTTATGGTTAACACGCTAATCAACATGTATGCTAGATGTGGGATGATCGACATGTGTTGGTGTCTTTTTGCTGAAACTACAAAGAAAGATGGTGTAACATGGACTTCAATGATCACAGGTTTAGTTAATTCTGGAGTAAATCAACTCAAAACTTTGTCATTTGAATTTTTTAAAGAGATGATCCGCCAAGGAATTAGGCCACTGAATGTGACATTCATGAGTTTGACTAAACTATTTGATGAGCAGAAGATGATCAACCAGGCGAAGCAGTTACATGGGTGCATTGTAAAATTTGGGGTCGAAGTAGACAGTCCAATGGGAAGTGCTCTTGTATCCATGTATGGCAAGTGTGAGGGAATGGGGGATGCAATTAAGGTAGCTAGTAGGCTTGAACAGGACACTGTTTCATATACCTCTTTCATAGCGGCTTATATACGAAATGGTCTTTATACAGAAGCAATTGATGTTTTTCGCAATATGGTGAAGAATAATGTTAGCATTGATTCATTTGTTTTAGCGAGTGTTTTGGGTGCCTGCTCTGCTTTAAGTAAAGTAGAAAACGGAAAAGAAGTTCATGGCTATGCAATAAGAAGCAGCTTGATATCTGATGTTGCAGTTGGGAATGCTGTAATTACTTTCTATGGAAGACACGGGAAAGTGAGATATGCACAAATGGTTTTCACAGAGATAAAAGAAAATGATGCCATCTCTTTGTCAGCTCTACTCACATGCTATGTTCAGAATGGCTTCAATGAAGAGGCTCTTTGGTTGTTCCAGGAAATACGCCGTTCAGGCATTAACATAGGTGTACTTAGTATCACAAGTTCAATTCGGGCATGTTCTGAAGTAGCAAGTCTTTCGACAGGTGAGGAAATTCAATCAGTGGCTGCTAAGATGGGGTTTGAAAATTATCTTTCTGTTGGAAATTCTCTAATTACTATGTATGCTAAATGTGGAAATATTGATTTTGCATTAAAGGTTTTTCACTCTATTAATGAGAAAGACAAAATTTCTTGGAATGCAATAATCACTGGGCTTGCTCAACATGGTTTTGGGGAAGAGGCTCTTGAACTATATAATCAGATGGAGAAAGAAGGTGTTAGACCTGATGAAGTCACTTTTCTTGGAGTTTTAACTTCCTGCAGTCATGGAGGTCTTGTTGCAAACGGTTGTGAGTATTATAACATGATGACAATAATTCACAAAATGGAGCCTAAAAGGGAGCACTATGCCTGTATGGTTGATCTGTATACCCGTTCCGGCAGGTTTGATGATGCAATGGCCTTCATTGATTCTATGCCATGTCAGCCTGATTTAATGGTGTGGGAGACCTTGCTGGCATCTTGCAGGGTGCATCAAAATCTAGAACTGGGAAATTTTGCAAGTGAGAAGATATTGGAGCTAGAAGTAAATGAGCCTTCTGCTTTTATCCTGTTATCAAATATATACGCAATGCTGGGTCTGTGGGAGGGAAAGGCAAATATATTAAGGACGATGAGAGACAGGGGTGTGAAGAAAGAATCATCTAAGAGTTGGGTAGAATGCAGTGGCAAACTTCATATTTTTTCCACGAACGATAAAGACCATCCGCAGATACACTTGATATATGTAAAGCTGGAAGAACTGAAGTTCAAAATGCAAGGACTTGGATATGTTTTAGACACAAGATCCACGTTGCAAAAACTTGAACATTTTGAAGATAAGGAATACTCTATTTTGCACCACAGTGAAAAATTAGCTGTTTCATTTGCCTTGATTACCTCTGTTAAAGGATCACCTATCCGAATTATACAGAATCTACGTATGTGCGAAGACTGCCATGCTTTTCTGAAGTTAGCATCAAAGATTGAGAACCGACGTATTGTGGTAAGAGATATGAAAAGGTTTCATCATTTCATTGATGGATCTTGTTCCTGTCACGATTTCTGGTGACTGAGCTATAGGAGATATTAATATGTTATAGAAACCTCACATATATTTAAACTGGTCATAGAACTTGTAGGTCAAACAAAATTAGTTCTTTAAATATTTGTGATGTGGGATTAATCTGATGAGAAAGGAAATCATCCACCGTTCTGTAAACTCTACCCAGGATATGATTAAAATGTATCATGACAAATTTGTAAGATCAAAATCGTGAAAGTTACTCTTCATATCTTAAACGAATGTTTAAGTGAACCATAAGTTCGTCTTATACATGCTTCTGCTTCTTGTCTTATCCAAAAATATACATCTTCGGTTATTGCAGGAGTCTTTGAGGAAATAATCTTGACCACAAGATTTATTTCCGTAGTCCAAGATGACCTTCGAACATTTTTACTTTCTGTACAATCAAATTCGAACAATGGTCTACATTCTAGCAGAAACCTTGTTGCCTTCTTGTTCCCCTCATAATCTTACACCTGATGCTAGCCCTTTAGTGCGTACTTTCTACATTTCCACGGAAAAAAGGTCCATCCATGCAACTAAGAACTCTAAAATCCATCTTTTATCTAGCTCGATAAGCCATATACCGAAATATGATACCAGCGTAAATCTCAAAGAACTAACTCCAAAATTATATAAACTAAAGCGTAAAAAGGCTCATAACTGCATAAATATTCGATTTCCCTGTCACATGATAATTATGAACAAATGGGCCGCTACTACCTCTATAATACAAATATATCTCCGAAAAAAAAATTGCCCAATCTCTTCCTCCAGATTCAATAATCGGCGGAGATACATATGAGCTCTTCTATTTTGACTTTGCCAGACCTCCAATAGTCCAATCAAGATATCATGGCTGAAGGGGGTCCATAGCCATTCTTGTGTAACTTCTGCCACCTCCATGCAATCCGCAGACTTTCTTTCAAATCAGTGTACTGAGCAGTCCAGTTTAGTTCTCTGTTGACCTTGGAGGGATCACTATATACTTCAGCATAGTCCCCAGGTCGGCGTTCAAGGTATTCAACTTTTATGTCCACTCCAGTTGCTTGCTTGCATGCTTCAACAAATTCCTTAACTGACCTACCTGAACACTTAGAAAAGAAACAATTTTAGACAATGCATATGCATATAACTCACCATTCTCACAAACAATAAGATAGAAAAGGTAAAACATTTGTTCTTGACTTTTTCAAAGCCTTCTTAAATCCCTCAGAATAGGGGTATGTTCTAGTTAGGGACAAACAGTCCCTAGTAGGATCAGAAAATAAATAAATTCTCCACAGGCCCAGGGTATCTACTGTCAACGAATGGCACAAACAATCCACATAATCTCTAACTTGGCCATTTCATGAAATCCAAATGGCACAAAAAAAGTACTATAAAAAAAATACAAGCAGAATACTAACTGGAAATTCGAGAGATTACTGAAAAAAAATTAATAAAAAGTGGAAAACACATAAAACAAGTTAATGAGAGAGAGACTACCTTTTCCAGTCCCGACATTGTAAATGCCAACTTTCTTAGGCTTTGCCTCGCCGAGAGCTTTCACGTGAGCATCAACAAGATCTGTTACATCGATGTAGTCTCTTACACAAGTGCCATCAGGTGTGTTGTAATCAGTCCCTTTTACCTAATATAGGATAAATAAAAGACATTTAGTGCATCCAAAAGCTATAGTCCATAAAAGAGTCATATTGTTCACAAATTCATTTGCGGAAGCCTTGCAAAACGAATTTCTAATTAAGAGCAACCGAGCCTACATATCTTGAAAGAAGTCATAACATGCCTTTAGTCCAGGAATAATTTCACGAGCAGCATCAAAACAGGCCCCAGATATTCGGCCATGCTCCCGCAAGTCAGGTCTCGGAGCTTCCCCTAACCTTCCCTCTGGATCTGATCCAATGACATTAAAGTATCTGGACATTTTACAAAAAACAGACTAAATAATAGCAAACAAATTAATTAAGAATTAAAATTTTATAATTATCAAGCATCTGGAACGATCCACGAAACTCAAATGTGGATATTCACAAGCATTGAACACTAACATAATTCAGCCAAAAAAAGACACTGACATGAAAATTTTGACATTCAACATTTATATGGCATTGCATTTGTTAGAATAAAAATAAGATAGGATTTTTCAGATTATTATATCTATAGTCTCAAAAACAAATTATAAGCTTTCAAGGTTCATAAACAACTTAGTTATAGGAAATACATGAACAACAAACCTCAAAATCATAACAGCCATGTCAGAATTGCGTGAGAAATCGAGAATAATATCTTCTGCCATCTTCTTTGCTTTCCCGTACGGGTTTATGGGAGCCTTGAGAGAGCAGGATTATAATATTTAAGAAAATTGCACCAGAAATGTAAAGAGTGCACAATCCTCAAAATTAATATTCACGGTTATTACCTGAGGAGTATCTTCTGTAATTGGCATCTTCTTAGGCTCCCCATAAGTTGCACACGTACTGGAATAAATCAATGTCTTAACACCACATGCTGCCATAGCCTCCAGCACTACCAATGTATTTGACGTTATATTATGATAATATCTGAAAGCAGATTTCCAGCCATCAAAAATTGAAGCCATAAAGAGAATGAGAAGAAAGAAAGAAGGCATGCAAAATAAATACCTAAGAGGATCCATGGTGCTCTCCCCCACATAGGCAACAGCAGCAAAATGCATCACTGCATCAAATGCATTCTCCGCAAAAATTCTATTCACCTGACCATATCAGTCAAGGAAGAGAACATGTAAACTCAATCCTTTTCACATGCACAAAACTCAGTGTTAACCTGACATTACTATATTTAGATGGTAACGTCCATGAGGCAAGGATACAGCTTTGGCATCACCAAGATCAGCATATATGAACTGAAGTCTCCCAGGCTCAGGAAACAATTCCCGGAGAACCTTAATGGCGCCAAGGTTTCCTCGAGAAAGATTATCCTGGACAAGAGGGTGCGACCAATAACCGGTGAGATTTAAAAATGAGATAATAGTGGAGCATAATGAAGAACCCTTAAGATTACGGCAGAAATTTGAAATAGAAAAAGAAACGTACCACTATTGTTACTCGATATGAATCCTTTAAGAGACGTAGTGCAGCATGTGATCCTATATAACCAGCTCCTCCTGTTACTAGAACATGTGTAACACCAGGCTCATGGCGAGAGAACTGGGAAATTTGCAAAGTAAAAAAGGTGAAAAAAAAAGGAAACACATACAGAAAAGATCAATTCCTCCAAAGAGCATTAGGATCAGTGTCAAAAATACTATTATAATTTTCCCAATGAGCTAAATAGGAAAATAAATCTTAATAGGACAGAAAATTTACTTGATAATTGTTGCTAAAACCGTAAGATTGCTTGAACATAATTATGCACAAGGCTATAAAGGCCCCAGCCAAGACAACTTTTCCAAAAATGCCATTCTTCTTCCTTGAATCTGCATAATCCATTCCTACAATAAAAAATGAACAACTTGATTACAGAAAGACAAGGAAAAGAAATTTTAAAATAATATATCTAATCATGAGCTGGTTAAAAAGCCAAGAAACAAAATTTTCATAACCAGAAATGTAAGGAAAAAAACATTATCTACAGGCAAATTTTCACGTAGGGCTGGCAGCAAAGAAAAATCAGCAATTTCACAAAAGTTTCACTCGTTCTCAAATTAACTATCAATTTGATGAGGCTTATGCTAGGCACGGTAACTTGCTCATGTTAGCCACAATATCCTGCTAATATACCTAGGCAAATACATCAGGCAAATATTGCACATCCATCTCAACATTTGGCTAAAGTACATGTATACATTGTTAGACTGTAACCTGCGAATGGAGATCTACTAGCCCTTGTCTGAGCTCTATTTCTGCTGTTAGGCAGCATGTGAAGAGAATCTTCGAAGCAAAACAAACACCCTTCCGCTCCGGAGCCGATACGTTGTAGCTGGTATAAGCAGGAACTACATTCCAATTCAGAAAGACATCACTACCCAATACAACATTCAAATATCAAAATTTTCATATCAGAAACGAACAAAAAAAATATTGTTACATATAATGGACAATTGATACAAAAGGCAAAAAAAAATATTAACTGCAACGTAAACTAGGAAACAGAAAACACTATTTAAAAGAGAACAAAAGGCAAAAACGCAAATGAAAATCATTAAAAAAAAAGAAACAAAAGGTGTGCAAAGCTAAACATCCTCAGAACACAAATAAAATGAAAAAAAACAAACAGATTTAGAAAGCAAGGCAACCACATCAAACTTTCTTAGCCACGTGATCAGAAAAAGAGAAAAGAAGAAGACCCAACCCAACATACTTCATGAAACCACCCAGAATTCAAAACCCACCAACGAAATCGAGAATTTGGAATGCCCAACGCATCAAAACTGAAACTTCCAGCAGCAATCACAAATACCCAATAAGAGAAGGCATAGAAGAAAGTGAAAACTCAACCAGAGACGCCAAAGAGGAGCTGAAAACGCAGAGCGGTGCCCGGACCAGGTCCTGGTATTTGGCGGAGGGAAGGAGGGGGAAAAGGAGGAGCATTTGTAGTCAAAGGGACACCTCCCCCCATGTTCTTCGTGTGCCCGAGAATCAGGACTCCTACGTCCCATTTTCAGTTTTTCTTTTTCTCTTTTATTGCTGTCATCAATCACCGTTAAGAAATTGACCCCAATTAATTTAGTACTAAATTTTATAGCAGAAGCGATATACCACTTCTGCATGTATATTTAGGGCTGTCAATGGGTAACTATTTACCCGCTTTACCTACTTGTTTAATCTGAAATTCGTGGGTGGGTAATTAATAAATGGGTAAAGGGTAAATTAAGTGGGTAATTTTACCCGCCCATTTATTATGTGGGTAGGGTATGGGTAACCCCTTATCCATACTCGTTACCCGATTATATATATATATATATATATATATATATATATATATATATATATATATATATATATATATATATATATATATATATATATATTTATAATACCAATTATCATTCTTATGTTTAATTATTTATATATACTTATAATTTACCCACTACCATAGTCCCCGGCCCAATAACCAGTCCAGCCCAAATGCCCAATCCCAGTAACCCGCCCAACCCAACACAAATGCCTAAAGTAAATACCCACTACCCACCTGACATTGACTGTTTTCTTTTGATCAACAAGCCACATACTATGGGATGGAGAACGGGGCATAGGACAGTGGTGGCTTGGCATAATACTTCTTTTCTATTATTTCTCTTGATCCTTTCTCCCGGTGACTAACCCGGCTTCCTCTTGTCTCTCTTGGTGATTGACCAACCACTGAGTGATACATTAGATAGAAGGATTTTAAGAAATATATATAAACTTATAATGCAAACTTCTTATAGAGAAAATGGAAGAAAATTTGGTAAATCTTTTTTATCTTTGCTTTTTATATAAAAAGGGTGCATCTTGTAGCATTTTGGTATAATAAGTCAGAAAATTTAGAATAATAAAAACATCTTTGAGTCTTAATTTTTTTAATTATCTAATTTATATAAGGTGTTAGATTTTCATTATGTTTTATTTTTTTATATGAATTGTGAGGTCCTTGTAAGTTTAAATTAGATTAATTTTTGGGAAATTTATTTAAATAATATTTTTTAAAAAAATATTTACTATTTTAGACCACTTTGGGAAATATTTCCCAAAGTGGTGTTGCTTTTTGCCACGCAGGCGCCAGCCAAGCAGCTGGTACCTGTGTGGCTTTTTTTTTAAAAAAAATTTTGATTTCATCCTTTAAAAGGACGAAATCAACATTGATCTCTTCACTCTCTCTCTCTTCTCTCTCTCTTCACTCTCTCTCTCCTCTTCACTCTCTCTCTCTCTTTCTTCTCTCCTCTTCTCTTTCTCTTCTCTCTCCACTTTCTCTCTATTCACTCTCTCTTCTCTCTCTCTCCACTCTCTCTCCTCTTTCCCTTCTCTCTCTCCTCTTTAAGAGAATGAATAGAGAGAGAAAGAGGAGAGAGAGTGGAGTGAGAGAGTGAAGAGAGAGATAGAAGAGAGAGATTGTAGAAAGAAAGAGGAGAGAGAGTAAAGAGAGAGAGTGGAGAGAGAGAAAAGAGAGGAGAGAGAGAAGAGAGAGAGTGAAGAGAGGGAGAGAGTGGAGAGAGAGAGTGGAGAGAGAGAGAGAGTGGAGAGAGAGAGTGAAGAGAGAGAGTGGAGAGAGAGAGAGTGGAGAGAGAGTGTGAGGAGAGAGAGAGTGGAGAGAAAAAGGAGAGAGAGAGTGGAGAGAGAGTGGAGAGAAAGAGTGAGTGAAGAGGAGAGAGGGGAGGGGAGGGGAGAGTACTGATTTCGTCCTTCTAAAGGACGAAATCAAAAAAAAAATTTTAAAAAAAGCCACGTAGGCACCAGCTGCTTAGCTGGCGCCTGCGTGGCAAAAAGCAACACCACTTTGGGAAATATTTTTCAAAGTGGTCTAAATTAGTAAATATTTTTTTAAAAAATATTATTTAAATAAATTTCCCTTAATTTTTTTGTACTTTGAATAGACTTTTAACATATATAATTACTGTTATTTTTGTTTATTAATTGGTTAGTCGTTTACCCGTTACCTGCCCATTTACTCACCTATTTACCCAATGGTAATGGGTAATGGGTAAGATATAGGTAATGATTGCGGAAATGGGTAATGGGTAGGGTATGGGTAAAATTTTTGGAAGCGGGTATGAGTATGGGTAAAGCCTTACCTGACCCATACCCTACCCATTGACAGCCCTATGTATATCGCCAACTGCCAAGGGCCCAACCCCGCGTATATGAAAAATGTTTTATGTTTTTACGACCAATTCGTGATTATGATTAATGGACACTTAGGGGGCATGGGAACTTGTTAATCCAAGTTTTTAAGTTTTTCTTTTACCATTTCTTTATTACTTTGACATCTTCTTAGTCTTTAGTGTATTTATGAGAATCATTTATCTACGAAATTAATAATACACATATTAATAACATATGTTAGTATTAGTATCACTGATATGTGCATCGTAGATTATAAATATTAATGACTCTCACACGTTTATATTAGGTTTATACTAGGCTCATTGTTAAAGGAGAATAGGAAAAACTCTTCCTTCCTATTGTTGGTCACCAAACTCATTAAACTAAACTAAGTCTTTATCATATAGTAAATCTAAGTATGGTTCAAAGGCCAGAGTGTTTGAATGGTAAAGCCTAAAAATAGCCTTATCCAATCATAAGTTTTACGCATAGTATATTTGATTATGTCGACATTTTCAAATTCAGAGAAGGTTCAACGTTATCAAACCTTCCCCAGCTAACTGGTGAGGCCCCTAGTTCGAGTCGAGACCAGCACCTTATTTTGGTTAGGGGGGAGTTTGAACCCAAGTAATGAACTAGCTTCTCCCCCACTGGATTACTGTGACCCCACCCTACCTGAAGAAGAAATACTAATACACCATCTAGACATGTATGCATTCGTCTAATTGTCCAAAGTTCCAAGCATTAGTGCTCAGTTATGACTTCTCAAATCGTAGTGGTTGAATATTTTGGTCTCATAAATTACACCAGCCTTTTATCAGTTGCAATTGGACTTTGGGTATGACAAAGTCCTGGTACACTCATTCTTATATGATTGTTATTTCTTTTTCAATGGAGAAATTTGTTAGACAGTGATTGTTAATTAATTTTTAGTTAGTATGCCCAATAAGCCAGTTTCCTGACACTTTTTTTGTCCAAACATAATGTACACATTTTTCCGGGTCAATGTGCTAAGCTAGCACTTGAATACATTGAACGCATACGTACATTAGTTTTTGACTTATTAGTTTGAGTGGCCATGTGGGCCAAGTCATATTTGTTGCCTAGTAAGAATACTAAATGAAAGTTCTGAATATTCAACATTAATTCCTCGTTTCATTCATATATAGCCCCAAAGCGATACAACATTTTCTTCAAGATAGGAGAGAAGGCATAGTACGGAATTTTTTTTTGGTCAAAAGAAATACATATATATGGTGGAAATCTTAGGGGCAGTAAGAAAGTAGGTTAATTAGGTTGACATGGACACCCATTTTAGGACCAGTTTAATTCCATGCAATTACTAAAGAATAGAATCTTCAAGAGTAAAAACAAAGAAATGCAAAAGAGAAAGCAGGAATACATCGATGTGTGAGGTGGGCACCAGCTACTCAAGCATTACACTGTTCTTTCGAGCTCCATGAATCCTTACCGACAAAGAACTGGTCATATGCTGTCCATCTAGCTTAATTAATTTGCAAAATAATTTAAAAGCAATTTTTAGTAACTGTAGTAAGATACAAGCCCATCTGCTGATGCTAAAACTTCCAATTGTATTTCCTAATTATGGATCAAGGTCGAGAGGAGGCATTTTATTATAATTTGACAGGTGAGAAGTGTACACGATGCTTCAAACAAGTCTCGGTATTTCTTTGGTGTGTATCTCTTCTTGGGAGGTAGTGCCTGGGACATGTTGATGAGATGCAGGATATATCTAAGGTCCGGCCGACATTAGGATCCCAAAGTGAATGTTCTACCCCCATTTGGCTCGTTACATGAGACTGTTACTATACTAGTCATGAAAACACAACTACAAAGTGTTGACTTTATTGTTATAAAAACAGTATTCTAACACAACCAGACATGTTACTCTCCTCCCCTCCCCCCTTCCCACAATCATCATACAGCCGCTAAGTATGTCCTCTAACTGGCATATAAGCATACTCCTAATATAAAATCCTTGTGAATTGATTGCCCTCGATATACAATGGAAAAGGAAAAAGATAAAAAACCAAGACCAGTTTTGTTGTTTTCTTTAAGGGGGGCAGATTCTAGAACTCATGCCTATTTAATATATATGTCAGCACCGCAAGTGGCTGATAGATATTTGATGCGAGGGAAAGAAAATGCGCTTTCGAATTTCCCTGCAATTATAGACTTTCGTGATAGAAGTCACATCTCTTTTTTTTTTAAGGATACACCAGTACGATATGATACAGGTACAAATTATGATATATATAGAGAGATATATATAGTAAAGTATATTTAAATTATTTCTTTTATAAAAGCTTAATTATAATAGAAAATATAATTATAGGTTTTAAATACAATTGTACATGTCCATTTTTACAATCCCAAAAAGTGTAATATATAATTTAAGAACAATTCTACTTTGATCTTCTGAGTGGATAACCCATACCTCCAAGTTAAACAATATTTATTTGATATAAGATTTTTTCATATTACCTAGCTCAAGATACAAATATTTTATATTTTAACATTTAATCTCATATGACTTGGCTTTAGACAAATATACCCTTAAGTCATAGATGAACATATACCCAAAGTCTTATCTTATTAATAAATAATGGAGGGGGTGGGGGCGTTGTTCTAATGGAAGAGGTATTATTAGTGACAAATTGCCGATGATAGCTCACCGGAGGTAGATCACCCGTGGTGACTCACCGATAGGTAGCTGGAGGCGGTAAAACACTTGTTTCATCATTTTTTCTTCCGTGAAAGTTTTTTTTATATAAAAAAATGTCCTTTCACCGGCACCATTAACTCATTCTCCAACATATATAATGGACAAAGTGATTCATAATATAATATGGCTCATATTTCATCAACGATAACATGATATATTAATAATATATTTTATTAATTTATACGATATGTCTTATATTGTGTTAAAGATAACACAATGTATTCTTTGTGCTAGCGACCCATAATATGATGTGGCTCATATCATATATATGATAATCGGACATATCAATGACACATTTATTAATAATATAATATGCTTCATATTACATATGAGATAACATGATATTCACCATATTGTGTTAATAATAACACAATATGTGTTCTTTGAGCCAACAATTCATAATGCGATATATTATATATTGTATATACCATAACATTGTATTCATCATATAGTGATAATGATAACATGATATATGCTCTTTGAGCCAATGACCTTCAATATGATAATATGACATGTGAACAATACATGTTATTGATAATATAATATATTTCATATTACATATATGATAGTACAATATTTACCATATCATGTTAACAATAATATAATGTGTTCTTGAGTTGACAACCCATAATACGATATATTATATATTGCATATACGATAACACAATATTCGCCAAATAGTATTAACGATAATACGATATATATTCTTTGAGCCAACAATTCATAATACAATATGCTTCATATTGTATATATGATAGCACGACATAACAATATATATTATTAATAATATGATATGTTCCATAACGCATATATAATAACATGATATGTGTTATTTGTGTGTATTAGAAAATACGACATTCGCAACATTTGCTAATATATGTTATTGATACAAGTGTTCATCAAGTCGGGGATGAAAGCCTTTAAGATCGTGTATATGCTTTCATAAGATGTTTTACACAATAAAATTTGCATACAAAAAATCATATTAGAGTTCCTCTTTTCACAGTAGGGTAGGAGCCCATCATGACCATTCTACACCATCCTTCTTTAGCATCTATATCCCTCTTCATTCTTATATAATCTTGTTCTCATGGGCTAGTCCCCCGTTATTATTTTTTGGAGTTGCAGGTGTCATCCTCTCCTTTGTATTATGGACAAAAATCAGAGAACAACAATCGTCGATGAAGTGACGGAGGTTGACAATTACCAAACAGAAATTGAAATTCGTTGTTAATAGGAAATACTGGACAAAAATTGCACTCCTATCAACTCTTTACTTATGCATCGTTGCGACTGATTTTTACATGATTTTAGCCCCTAACCCCTATTACAGGGGTAATTTGGTCCAAATTTTTTAAAACTTTGTGTAAACCTCAATTTTATGAAATGTCTTTTACAAAACTAAGAAATAGAAAATATATTTATTTTAGACCAAATAATATAAAAAAATCTTATTTGATATTTACCTTTAGAAAAAAATTGATGAACTAAAACACAGAGGTTAGGTAAGGCAGGAAGCGGCTCGGGGCTCCAGCGGAATCCCTCCCTTGACTCGGAACTTCATTGATTATATTTAATTTTTTGCCGTCTGTCGTCACCTTGCAAGGTTGAAATACATGAGACACAAGTGGTCAAGTAAATGGTTATCAGCTACTGAGCCCTTGGGTACACACTGGGCCAGGCTCCACATGCTGGAACCACTTTTTTATGGCAAATCTTTTTATTAAAAAAAACTTTTAAATGGTGTTTAGGCTGCTAGTACTGACTCGGATAGCCACCATCAAAAGGTTTTCCGTGCCAAGATTGAGCTCAAATGGATGGGCAGGGAGCCCTCCAACTCCAAATGAAGAAGGCTGTTCCGTGTTGACAACTCAGATCATTGGTGCCATGTGAAGCGAAGTAACACTTACTTTCAACACTTCTCCTTTCATGCCCAAGGCGTTCGCCATTTCTATATATCCTTCGTGGGCAAATCACACCTATCCCCCATCTTCATGTACATTTCTAAAAAGGGATGCAACACATGGTGTGACACAGCTCAATGTCTTTTAGACGCCTGGCAGGAACGCCTCTGCTCAGCAGTGGCCATGACTACGGTGGGGCCTAGTGAAGTAGTGAGGAGGACAAAACAATACACTGACCGTATTGTCGATTGGATTATGGCTGATGAGATGTGTCACCAAGCTAAATGGGAATAGAAGCTCAAATGGAAGGAAGATTTGACTCTCAGAAACTCTCTTGATGCTCAGGGCTGTATGACAACCCCCGTAGAAACTCTCCCAATGCTCTGGGATGAACCATTCGATAGTATGCTTAGCATTATGACTGTTTCATGAAGTAGAATGCACGACGCCCAAAACAACTGCTGCTTTTAAACCACAACCCACTAACCCAGTTTTGCAACTTACATACAAACAAAAGAAAAAAAAACACAAAATTGAAAGAGTCACACAATAATACACGTTCTTTTAGTTCCCCTGCAAGGCCGTATTGACTTCAAACTAAAAATATTGAAAAAACATGCACATTCGCTATTGGAAATAATTTTCCTACACCAAATCTTTCCAACAAAACCTTACACGTGGTTTTTTATCAGACGAACCCCTCGTTGTCTATTTTTCTCTGTCCATTTAGGGTTTTATCCGACGGCAATGGCTTAGGGTTATCCACAACTCTTGGCAAATACAAGAGAACATTTTCAGCATCGACCCAAACGTCAACGGTAATTTTTTACAAATGCACTATGAGTATCCCTAATCCCTGCATCTGTCACACGAACACACCGCATGATGCAACTAACTTTTGGGAAGCAAACTCGGATCCATACAATCTAGTCTTCACATCATTGAACGAGAATTCACATCACATCTAGCCATCAGACTTCGCTGGTTAAGTAGAAGATTAAAAGGTAAAATTTGACAAACAAATGGATATACTGCTGAGCACATGCACACTTGAACAGAGATTCAGAACCTTGCCTTCGTACTAAAAAGAAGGCTAAAGTCTAAAGTAAAAAATAACTCATCCTCAGACCAGTTTAACATTTGAGACAACCACAAGACAGCAAATTACTCCTCCCAGTTTGCTCTCCTGAAAAAATCACAGCTTTCGCCCAAGAAAACCCACAAATATAGGATTTCTATTTGAGCACAATGCACCTTGAAAAAGTACTTAGCTAAGGAATCCCCATTTACTCCTATAAAAAACTATAAGAGAAGCTCCTCCAACAACTTTACCTGTACATCCTATCAAATATCTTCACTGCCTGGAGTTTTCTAACAGAGCATCAAAATCAAGCTCTCTCAAGAAGAAAACTTCCAGTGATACATCCCATGTAGTTGCAACATAATACATAGAACTATTTGAGTACATGTGACAGAAAAATACGCTGGAAAAGGGGAGAAAAGGAAAGGCATAAAAAAGATAACAACTTATCTAAATGCAATTACTAGACCTACATTTGGCCACATCCGTGTTTTCACCCCTGCTTAAGTTGGAACCAATATTTGGATCTAAAAATAGCCCAAGTGAGAAGCTGATATTCACAGCACTATATATGTGATGTGTTATGCTATAGAACCTTACCCAGGTACGGATTCAGAACTTATCTGTCCCCCACCACTTCCCTGGCTGTTAAACCCTGTGACAGGCATGGACCTCTGTGCAAAATCCAGTAGCATCTTACGTTGATTTTCATCAGTGTGAGGAAGACTTGCACGCAGAAGCTCAACTGGCATCTCCCTACTAATAGCTCTAGCTGCCTCCGGTCCAACAATAGCTACATCTGGAGATTGCATGCGCAGTGATTCGATAATAGTGTCATACTTGCACAGACAGTACTTCGTAAGTAGGCCAAAAAAAGCATCAAATGATGCCTGCCAAAGGGCCCGATTGGGCACGCTGTAACTTTTCACAGCTTGAGGGTCAGTCAGGAGATTAGTTGCCCTTTCAAGCACTGATTTTATGATGATTGTTGCACCATCCCCTGCAGAACTACCAAGTGGACGTAGAGGGGGTTGCTCTGAGGAGCAGACCACAGCAGCAAAGCAAGCACTGAGGGCATTCAGATCCATGCCTTGCACACATAATGATACCATTTTTGCAAGGCCAATTGTTGTTTCCGCAGCACTTGGATCCCCAGGAAGACCGCCAAACAAAAACCTCAGGTGACGGAAAATTGCCATGCAAACTACACGTGTAAGCTCACTTCCTGGAAAGAGCAGCTGAAGATACCTTGAAAGTAGTTTACGACCTTTGGGGAGAGAAACAAGACGCAAAAACACAAGGTCATCTTTAGGAGCTAAACCAACTGAGTTGCCAGCTTTTCCTGGGCCCCCCATAGGGTCCACCAGCTGAAGTGATGTTGCAAGATCTTCAAGCAGCACCAGTCGCCTCCGCCTCAGTTGTGTACCAGCATCTTGTGGTTGGTTGAACTGCAAAAATCGATCTATATCCTCTACATCAAGAAGAAGACAAAGGCCATCCTCTATAGTAATCCTTGCTGCCAGCATTGGTTCCTGCTCAAGTGGTTTCTCAGATGTTTTTTCATGGGCATTATCACCCGCTGACAAGGGAGGATCAACCTCAAGAAGAGGACGAGGTCTCCGAATGGAAGAAAAGGGGATTCTACCCAAGGCATCAACCTGAAGAAAAGCATGTGGCTCGCTGCTAGCACGAGCTCGCGATGGAACGTCCCTCAAGTGTGTTGGGCAGAAATGATGTTTCACCCCCAAAGCAACAGTTTTTTTTGCCAGGCAGGCTTGATGATAGTAGTCATCTATGTACGGGTCACTGCTGTGGGTTGCTGCATGTTGCAACCTCAGGATGCCCTCAATTTCTTCAGCAGACATATACTTCGATCGAAACTGAGGCAACATAGGGTCACCTTTCTGACCGCTGTGATCAGAACCCTGATAAGAAAACCGAGGGTTTTGTCTGCCTCGTTGTGACTGCTTTGATCTCTGATCACGTGAGTCTGCCATACCACCAAGGAAGGCTTCATGTTTTCCCAACAGATTCTGAAAAGAAGGCTGCTGTCTATTAAATAGATGAGATTGCATAGCTTGAAAATTAGCCATTGGTGACTGGGCTTGGTGCAATCTATGCTGATGCATTGGTGCCAGCAGATGCTGCTGTTGCTGCTGCAATGCCATAAGCTGAGAGGGCATTAAACCATTTGGGAGAGGTAACTGTTGCTGCATTAAATTAGGTAACAGGCCAGATTGATCCCCATTAAAAAGACTAGAGTGGTTGAGCCAAGGACTTTGTCTCCGATTATTAACAGGGAGGTTTGGAGGGGTAAAGAGAGGCATATTGGTACCAAAATTCAGTCCATGCGATGGTAATCTTGACAAATGGAGTTGAGAACCAGAAAAAGGGGATAGATTTGGAGCAGAAAAAGGTATATGAGGCCCACCAGGAAGAGAACTAGCCAAATCAAGTGAATGGTGTGCAAATGCCTGCGGTCGAGCCCCAGGTGGTGGATAGGAAGTGAATGCCGACTTTGGCACATGGATGGGTTCACTAGGGCCATGTTGTTGAGGCTGCTGCGATGGGTAAGAAGCAGTTCTGTACAGTGGCTTCGGATCTGAGACCCGGGCAGAAGAAGGATGTGGTTGGGACCACCATCTTTTCCCATCCTGAATATTTTCTCCATCTAGTATTTGCTCGTCTAACCAGCCACAGAAATCTGCATCCTGTGTCCAATCGGCAGTGGATGAGCCTAAAAGAAACAACCCAATACGAGATTCAAATCAGCACAATACGAACAAAAGTAAGATTCGTTGCCAAAAAAACTAAAGCAGAAGTTAGCACCTCGAGGTTAATATCAATGCATAAAAAACTGCATTAAAATTTGAAAAGGCAAACGAGGAAAAAAAATGCAAATTCTAACTAAAGTTATTAAGGTCCAAATAACACTAATATGATGCATTTCAAATGCCTGAACTAAATATATGGGATTACCAGCTCTCTACAGATGCCAGCTCAAAATACTATTCACGTAGCCAAAAAATATTCACATAGATATATCATTCTGAGTCATGCAAATCCCTTAAGTTACTGCATAATTGACAGCAGAAGAATCAGAAATAACCACAGCCAAAATCTCTCATAAAAAAACCAATGAGAAACACAAATTTACTGAAGCAACAAACTTACTTTCCCTTGAAAAGGATCTCCTATCACCAATGGTTCCAGCAGTTCTTGGTCCGGTCACACCCTTGTTTAGCTGTGAGTGTAAATTCAAGAATCAGAAAAACCATAACCTTAGAGAAATGCACAAAAAAGCACTCCCTAGAAGTTCAACACTTTACAAGGAAAAAAACAAATAAGTAGTAAAATATATCTACAAAGGTAACACTGATGAAAATTGCAAATAAGTATTGAAAAACAATTGTCCACTCTTTGTGATGCAAGGAAGAAACTTTAGAAAAAACCTAATTTGAATGCAAATTGATTTCCCTCAAAATACAGAGAAACATATTGTTAATCTAAGACTTTGTGCTGAAAGAAATAACCATGTAATATTTTAAGGCAACTGTGGCAGCTAAAAATGAAAAGCTTGAACATAGATCATTATTGTTATCCACTTGGCACTGTCATGCGTGAAAAGAGGACAAGCAGGTTAGCTAGTCCGTTTGGAGCCCAAAATTCTATTAGCAGTACCATATTTGGCATAAGTTACCTGTTACAAGAAATAGTTTGACCACCAACACTTCTCAAACTTTAAAAGGAAAAACACTACAACAAGAAAATGAAAACCTATATGTAATTTACTGCCTCTCAACGCCAATATACATATGTTAACATCACAATCAAGCACATCCAAGTTGAGAAGATGCATATTGGTAAATTACTGAAGGTTCATTATCCCCCAATTTAGCACTCTATACAATTGAAGAAGGACCTATGGCATAATCTGACATGAAACGTGCATACACACATGAATATGTATGAAATATGGACCAATAAAAAATCATACTATCATACCTTCATAAAAGTATTTGTCATATCATCAATGTCGGATGACAACTCCAAGGCCTCATCCTGCACATAAGCGAAACAAATCCATTAATAATGGATACACATTTATATGCTAGGGATCTAGTTTAGATAGTAGTTAAATAACCAAATAGTTTTCTCATTAAACTTAAGAAAATCAGAATGCATTTAAGAAGACCGCTGACGACAATGAAGAAGAATGATGTATTAAAAATTGCTATTGACCGTGAAGAAGCAGAATCTCAAAGAAAATCTCTAACGTGCACAAACCATGTATCACTTAAAGTCAAGAAATTAAATTTGTTAATATAACAAAGGTCACAAAAAATATGCATGCAATCACCCCTTTAAGGCACAAAGATTGAATTTTTAACAAAAGTAATTATCAAAAGTAAGGCACAAATAGATAATACTTAATAAGAACACAAATTATCATAAGCAAGATAATTACATGAAACACCCAGCACAAGAAGCTTGTTCAGCCAGAGTAAAGTAATAAATGAAAAATATAGAACACAAACAGAAAGCACCAGTAAATCACTCAAACAGTCCTAAATTACTTTTACAGATTATGTAAAATCAGTCCACAAAGAAGCCAACTTCTTCTAATGAAAAAAAACAGAAAATAGGTGGCATGTTTGGTGCTTCTATACCATGAAGGCAAATGCAAATAACTAAAGAAGGCATATGGTGATGGTGATGACAGTAAATCTTCACCTCACAATTCCCTTCTCAAAAAGTTGCATCAGCAACAGCATCCACTGTAAAATCTTGATAACATGGGCAACATGGATTTCATATCATCAGTTTGATTATAGCAGTAATCAAATGGTAATGTAGAATCCATGTCACGAACCCCTCCTTATCAAGAATAGTGTGATATGACAATGATGATGTCGATTGACAAGAGAATATGTTACTAAAGAAAAGGATGATAATGCTGATGAACTTGAGAACATCTCTCATAACAAAAAGAAAAGGATCCCTTCAATGTTAGAACTGTGTCAAGCACTCATTATTTGTCTTAAATAACACCAATAAGATTTACGGACCTAATAGATCATCAAAATAATACAATACAAAAAAAAATGAAACATGAGATCCAACAAAAGAATGCATAAAATCTTAGCAAGTTAGTAACAAGGAAAATGAAAGATCAAATATTCTAAATCATCTTACCTCATCTCTATTTCCAAGACCAGACAGCTGATACTCGTCCCGGTCAAAACCCACAAAACCCTCGTCGGCCCCCTCCTCATCCTCCAACCCACCCAGCTCAACTTCCTCCACCGCATCCTTCCCAAAAAATGCATATTGTGATGCATCAAACCGCAAGCTATTGTCTGTAAACCAAATAAAGGAATTAATATAAGCAATCACACCATGAAAATAGAAATAACCAAACTCAGAAAACAAATAATAACAAATCAGTTCCCTCGTGGTAACTGGACCACTATATAACTTTACAATCCCACATAGATTTCCCTGCAAGCTACAAACTAAATCTTATCATGCAATAACCAACAAAACGAAAGGATGAAACACCAAATCCTATATGCGAAACCCACTAGGATTTCCATCAGGGCGAAACAAGAGCAGCAACAGCGAACCCAATCCAAAGCAACTCCAAGCACATGGACCGAAAATCAACAGCACCACCATGAGCTCATTCATCGCCACATCCGAGTATCCACATGCTCCTTCGCACATGGCTGCTCCCACTAGTAAGCCCCTAATCGTACAATCACACTCCACCTTCTTCCTCAGCTCAATCAAACAGTCACATACCGTATAAGAAACCCACATTTTTTTACAAAAAAAAACACCAGAAAGAACAAACCTAGCCACACAGATTCAAGCAGCAAACAACGACAAACAAAAATTTTTTAAACAATTCATTCAGCAACAGTGCAAACGAACCAGCGGGGGCATCGGCGAGTTCGTCGGGGTTAGGATCAGTGCTCCTACTCCTCTCCATTCCGGGCCGTCGGCTAATTACTCTGCAGAACTCGCAATCTCCAGCTCGATGGCTCGATCAGAAGCGGAACGAAGGCGCTGGAAATCGGGTGGGATGATGAAGAAAAATCATGGAGACGGCCCCCAAACCCTAGGAGGGGGACGGGGATCCGAAATTCCCGATCGCTCCTCTCCTCTCTCTCTCGCTTTCTCACCCCTGTGGAGTGGTTTTGATCGGAAGGGCAGATTAGATGAAAGAATTCATTGCTTAACGAGCCGTGCCGAGTCCACTCAGCATGGTGACGAGTTCTGCTTAGACGAGCTGCCTTCATTTCAAGGATTCTACCTACTAGACCCGTTTTAGCCGGGACTTTATGTTACAATAGCGTCTCTTTTTATGCCTTTCATATATGACATAGATAGCATACATTAACGTAAATAACTTTGACACTACCATGCATTAATTAATATGTGCGCTATTAATCTTACTAATTTATACTAAGTTTATTATTAGAATATAAAAAATAATATATATTAAAAAAATTATATAAATATGGGCTTGCTCACATCATCTCGAACCCAGGGCATGAGAAAGGGGTCTCTCTCTATATATGAGTCCGGGCATCATGTGCAGTTGTGTGAACCCAGGCATCTAAGGGTGTAAACGGACGGATGCGGACACGGACAAGGCATGTCCACAGCCGTCCATTTTTACACGGACCAAGTACTTGTCCATCCATATTTGTCCATGACGGACACGGATGGAATAAAGGTAAAAGTTTAACATATACTCTTTTGTTCTTAAATTAAGGATGGTTAGTAAAAAATTAATTCAAAAATAAGTTATAATAATAGTAAGATAGTCTAATCTAAAAAATAAATAAATAATGATGTTATAAAATACATGTGAGAGTATAATATATATTTTTTACAATCTTGTTGTGAAGATTAATTATGTGACATAGGTTAGTAATTTAGTATAAAGTAAAAATAAAAATAATAAAATATATAGTTGGCAGACACGGACGGCTGTAGACACGGCTAACCCTTATCCATGTCCGTCCGTATTTAGGACTGACAAAAATCAATATTGTCCATTTTAGTGCGGACGAATGAAGACGCAGACGGACACCGGACAAACAGACGCCGTTTACACCCCGGCATCATGTGCGACTATGTGAGCCTTAACTCATACAACTTTGTTCCTATATATAAGAGATTGCCAAGTATTGTTGAAATTTGATCCATGTTTGGATTATTATTAGAAAGGGTTCGAATGTGCATTGAAATGACTCCATTTCCCTCATCTTTTTGTAGTTATTACAAGTAGGTGTTTATGGTGCCAAAAGCAATTGGCGTGAAGTAATAACTAGAAAAAACAATGGATAGTGTATTATTTTCCAAAAGGTATTAATGTTGGGTTATTACACCGACTTTTCTGCATTGAACGTAGCTATATGCACCCCATTAAACTCCCATCTCTCATTTTCTATTTACCCATGCCTTCCCTACCAAGATATCTCCCTCATCTCCTCATTAAAAAAATACCCATTCTAACTCCTTCTTACTACATTTTCCCTTCTCCTTCCAATTTCCCAGCATTGGCAACCCATTCTCGACACACCTCTTACTTCTATTCCTACAACTACTATGACCAATCCTCTACCACCTTGAGAGCTCCACCTCCTTTGCCGCCATCCCCCTCTAATTGGTTCCCAATACCTCCTCTAGTCCTATCTGTCACGCCGCCAACATTGACCCCGGTTTGGGTGATGTGGTGGTTCGGACCAGTCTAACTCGATGCGAAATAGAGTGTGCTTGAAAACATAACGGAGACACTTAAACACATTATGAAAAATATTTAACTAATATATTTGTCTATATTTATTTAATAATGAAAGCTAAAATCATGTAACAATAACATGCCTAGAAATAAATAACATTATTAAACATGATTAACTATTCAAGTATTATGAAAATGCTTATTTAAACTAAATGTCTACTATAAACATTCAATCTATCACTCAGTTTTTGCCTTCTTTGATAAAGTCATCATCAATATAGCCCATCAAATGATCTTCACATTGCACTATCACATCATCACTTGTGGGATTCTCCCATAAGAGAAATCTATAAAAAAATAAAATGGGTGAGCTAGGCAGCCAAATAAGGAACAAACAACATTGAAATCATAGGATATGAGTCTCCAAATCTCGCATTTTTCATTACATAAATAAAACATCATATGTGATCATGTATAAAACATGTTTTGTAAGCCTATATTACTTCCCTCGTTCATTCTTTCAACTTTGACATAACAACATGATCTATATCATTCACCATCCTCATTCAAATAATTAATATCAATAAATATTCTCTTTAACCTTTTTCTATTAGGTTTCCTCTTGTTTATTTGGCGTAGGATGAAACACCCATAACATAACCTTGGAATATTGAAGATAAACAGTAAATCATCATATCACATCGCGACAACTATATTGTACCTGGGGCTTAACCCATAACATAAGCATCCATTACATTTTTGTGAGTATTTTCTTTAATAAGCAAAATGCTTATGAAGTCTTATTTTATACTCTCACCCTCACCTACTGGTGGTATTTTGGCTGCGCACCTCAACCTACCAATGAGAAATCTTGTACTTTAAGTTTTTCTACATAAATTTTGAAATATTGTCACTCTCACCTACGGAGGGTTCTTGGACGTTGTACCTCAACCTTCTCCCTAGGGGATCTTAAACGCCTTTAGTTTTCTATGTCTTAAACATTTAGTTTCGATCATCTTTGTTACATGTTATTTCTTATCCCATTTTACACCCTACCTAAGATGCACATGTGTAATTAAATTCTTTAACATGTCATATGCATATCATTAATGAGGCTAAACACGCTAAGAGTACCAAAATAATACAATCAACAATACAATATCTTATTTATTCTCATACTAGCTTAAATAGATATTTTATCATAACCACAATATGTAACTTATACATTTTTGTAAAAATAGCAAATGAATGCCAATAAATGTGAAAATATACAAAAACCTACATTACAACCTTAAATACAATATAAATAAATATCATATGATAATAAATATAAAATTATTTAATTATTTATTTAATTAGAGTGTGCAATTTTGCTAGAACTATCCACCTTCAATTTACGACTATGTCATTGATTTAACATGCTCAAAACGAGCTCATAACATGTATATGTGGCGACTGTCAGAAAATAATACACGTCATAATTCACGTAATTATTATCTCGCTTGGCACATGTTACATCGCACATGAAACCGAACGTGACGGTCTGCCATACGGATAAAAAAAAACATAAATCGGCCTAACACATAAGAACTTTGGAGTTGACGCACAGCTAAAATATTAATATATAACGTAGTCAAAAATTAGAATTCAGTCTGTAGTACACTGTATGTAGAACAATCAAATTACAGAATTACAAAATACAAGCCAAGCTTAAAACATAATAATTACAGAGGTTGAAAAGTATTTAAAAGAGACTAAACAGAGAATTCTTCGGTTGACTCCTCCGGGTTGGTTTCACTACCTGCAGAGTCTGTGGGTGGGTGAGTATTTTTATACCCAGTAGGTAGAATTAAAATCTAATTTAATGCTAAGTAACAGATAGTAATGATATTTGCATAATTGATTCCGAAACAAATTCAGAAAACACCGGTTCGTCTGATGACGAGAAATCCAGAGCCGTGATACCGAGCGGCGTTCCTCCGACGCTCATGGGGCAACCGGAAGCTCAGAAGGCAAGAGTTTTCCCATGATACTCCATACCTATATGCACATGCCTAATACCGATATTTTCTTCGGTTGGTATCCAGAAAATATTGTTCTAGGTATGACCCTAGAACTCTCCAGAAAACACACATACCATGTCATAATTTGGACTAAATAAAACATGATGTACATAAAGCATTTCTTTTTGAAAACCTAAGAAAAGACATACGATTGACTAAAAACGGTCCATAAAAATAAGGCGTACATGTAGAGCATAAATTTAGAGTTTAAGACTTCCTACTGGGTATAAAAATACTCACCCACCCACAGACTCTGCAGGTAGTAAAACCAACCCGGAGGGGTCAACCGAAGAATTCTCTGTTTAATCTCTTTTAAATACTTTTCAACCTCTGTAATTATTATGTTTTTAAGCTTGGCTTGTATTTTGTAATTCTGTAATTTGATCGTTCTACATACAGTGTACTACGGACTGGATTCTAATTTTTGACTACGTTATATATTAATATTTTAGTTGTGCATCAACTCCAAAGTTCTTATGTGTTAGGCCGATTTATGTTTTTTTTTATCCGTACGGTGGACCGTCACGTTCGGTTTCATGTGCGATGTAACATGTGCCAAGCGAGATAATAATTACTTGAATTATGACGTGTATTATTTTCTGACGGTCGCCACACTTGGTATCGGAGCACTTGACTCCACTGTTCGTAGAATAGTTAATATTTGTTTTTCTTAGATAATACTGTAGTAATTATATTTAAGGCTTTCTTATGCAGTGATATTTTTTAAAATATTAATTCAGTGTAATGACCCTAATTTCTAACACGATCTTCTTACATATTTTGTTTATAATTTTCTTAAGTTTTAGTTAGAGCTCGTGAAGACGAGCGTAACGAGTCTTAAAACGCGAAGATCAGAGGTCGGGAGCAAAAGTTACGACCTCGGGGAACGTGGTCGACCGGTGGGACCCACTTTTGAAATTTAAGTGGATTGGTTCTTAAATAGTCTTGTATCGTAGGTCTCGTGAATATGAACTCAACGGTACCAAGAACGCGCAAATCGGAGTTCGGGATAGGAAGTTACGATTTTTGGAATTTTTGGATTTTTTTTAAATTAAAAATAATATTTTATTTTTTTCGGCGCGGCGCGACTCGGCGCAGCACGGCGCAGCGCAACGCGCGGCGTGTGCCGTGCGGCGCGCGCTGAACGCGCGCGTCGCGCGCGTCGAACGCGCGATGAACCGTGCGTTCGTCACGCGCGAACATGGTTTCGCCGGCGCCAGTGGGCGCCGGCCGGCTTTTGTGGCGGCGCCGGTGGGCGCCCGCCTGTTCCGGCGGCGGCGCCCACCGGAATATTCCCCTCCACCGCCTATTTATACCCTTTCCGGCCACTTCTTCACCCACATCCGATTTTCAGCCCCCTTCACTGTTTTCACCATTCCCGACCCGTTTTAAGTCCGATTTTCACGTTTCAAGACCCGTTTCCTACTAATTCAAGGGTGCTCTACGCACCGGAAGCGTTACTTTCTTGAGACGACCCCTCTAAGACCTCGAAAAACGTGCCCCTTCCCTAATCTTCTTTTTTTAATCTTTTTACTGTTTCTGGGTCATTCCTAAACCTTTTTAACCCGTTCCAAAGCCCTACCCTAGTAAATCAAGGGCGTCTACGCGTTGGAGTGGTTATTCTGCTGAAATTCTCGCTCAAAGGCTGATATATTAAGGCGGGATTCTCTTTACGCTACGAGGAGATTTCGCACGTGTTATAGGTAGGTAGTTTTAAATTCTAATCGTATGCCGAGATTTTGACTCGCTAAAGTCTTACTAAAAGTTTTTCTGTTACTTTATGAAAACAAAAGCTCTGACTTCAAAATCATCTCCTCCTTTCGAAAATCTCTCCGAGTTTTGGGCAATCGTGCCGTCTGGATAGTTCTCGGTTCTTCGGAGCTAAGAATTATTATGATTTTGGATACCGCCAAATTTGGCATCTGGCGCGCACAGGATTGGGATGTCATGGGTAAATTCCTTCCTTTCAGTCTCGCGTTGCCCCATGGGCGCGGGTGTAAGTCGTCTGGTATCGCGACGTTCTGTGATCGTGTTTTCAGGTTTTCCGAAGGATTTCCAAAAAGAAAAATGGCATGTGCACGAAGCATATTCTTAGAACTTAATTCGACCTACTGAGTATAAATTTACTCACCCACCCTCAGACTCTGCAGGTGTTTCACTCAATTCTGAAGGAGTCGACGAAGGGTTTCCTTAAATTACAAGTTTTGTATTACTGTTTTTGTATTTATGTAAATTATTGTATTGACCAATGTACAAAGGCACGTGATGCCTAATTTTGGACAATCTTTGTATAATACAAAGTATGTTGTAATTACTGTTTTAGTACACGGTGATCCTTAGCAATTGTAATTAAATTTTGTTACGTTTTCAAAAATTATTTTCTTTTATTCGAAAATACGAGGAGCGTTACATTCAGTTAATGGGAAAATTGAAAATGAAACTTATTTTGGGATCTTTATGTCACATGTCAGCCCGAAAACCACCACCGAGAAAAGACAAAAAGAATGGCAGTATGGCAGAATCCTCAAACAATTCAGACATTACCACCGCCTTTCCCCAGAATAGCGACGATGTTCAGGAAATAGTTAATATTCCTGACACACCTCTCTTTGTAGACGAGGTACTAAACATTTCCGACTCAACCGTTGAAGTTGAGGACACATCGGAAGAGGATGAGCCATTAGAGGAGGACCCGTTGGAAGAGGACCCGGTGGAGGAGGACATATATGAGGAGGAAGACCCTGTGGAGGAGGATCCATTGGAGGAGAACCCGTTGGAAGAGGACCCGGTGGAGGAGGACATATCTGAGGAGGAGGACCCTGTGGAGGAGAACCCGTTAGAAGAGGACCCGGTGGAGGAGGACATATCTGAAGAGGAAGACCCGGTGGAGGAGGATCCATTAGAGGAGGATCAGGTGGAAGAAGGAGCATTGAAAGCAGATCCAATGGATGATGAATACTTCTGGAACAACATGATGATTAACATTCAGGAGGAGGGTGAGATAGTAGAGAATGTGGGCAAAGAGCAGTTGATGGACGTCCAAGGAGGGGAAAATGTGATTAGGGGAGAAGGGGTGTATAACCCTATGAGAGACATTGATCTGAATGTCTTACCCCCGGAAGCGGAAGAAATGGCAGAAGCGGAGAGTGCGCAATGGGGAGATAAGGGAAAAGGGTTAGTATGGTACACAAATCAACTACTAGAAATCTGTGTGCTATGCGAGCAGAGAGGGCATCACTTCTGTCAGTGCCCATGGTACACATTGCCACTGCTTGAACTATGCCCTATCTGCAAGAAGGATGGACACTACTTTTTCCAATGCCGTTATAAGAAATTTTTCCCTTGAATGCCTGAATGTGTAGTTTGCGCTTAAATGTTCTTTTGGGTGCTTTCTCAAGTGTAGTCAATACACTTCTTTTGAACGTTTGTCGTGTGACGTAAATAGAGTCTTTTGGCTTTACAAGTGTAGTCAATACACTTCTTTTGTACGTTTGTTGCTTGATGTGACTAGAGTCTTTTGGCTTTTCAAGTGTGTTCTATACACTTCTTCTGTACAAATGTAAATACGAGAATGGTTATATATATATACACTTCTAGTTTACAAAAAATTCTTGTGAATTTAAGGTTATTACGATCTGCCCAAAATGTCTTCTGACAAAGAAGTACAACTGTCTGACGATTCAGCCCAAGCCGAAAATACTGCTCAAGACGCAGCAGTACCCAAAAATAACATGGATACTTTCCTTGACCTGATGATTCAAAGGATGACTCAACATTTACAGACTCAAAGACTCCAACCCAGCCCTAATTATTTAAGTAACTCTAGGGAATTGATCGAAAGTAGTCATAATGAGAAGGATAATTTGCTTGAGCGTTTTAAGAAAATCGCTTCAGAATTTTCTGGAGTAGATGGACCAGAGGCTGCTGAAAAGTGGACGTTCGAAGTCGAACGAATTTTTAAGGCATTAAAAGTTCCAAAAGATAGGAAAGTGGATGTAGCCACTTTCGCTATGACTGGAGAAGCAGCTTTTTGGTGGCCATTAGTTGAACGGAATTTCTTTCCAAATAGAGGAAATATCAAGTGGGAAGAATTCAGAGAAGTGTTATACAACAAATATTTTCCGCCTCATGTTCAAGAGAAGAAAGAAAAAGAATTTCTGGATTTGCAACAAGGTAATATGACCGTCTTTCAGTATGAAAACAAATTTGTTCAACTACAATGCTTCGCTCCTGAGATTTGCTCAACAGAGTTAAAGAGAGCCCAAAAATTTGTTAGAGGGTTACATAACGGGCTTCGTAGTCGAATAGTAGGATTTCAACCCACTACTTTAGCTAAAGCTGTGGAATTAGCTTCATTATTGAAACAAGAATATCAAGAATTCTTAGCAGAGAAAAAGGATCGTGGACAAGGAAGCCAAATGGAAGATCGAAAGAGAAAATTCACAGCCTCTAATCAATTCAATAACCAAAATTTTCAAAGAACCTCTGGACCACCGCCCCAAAACCAAAAAGAGAGGAAATTAGAAAAATGCTCCAAATGCAACCGATTTCATCCATTGGGGATCTGTTACCTCATTGAGAGACGATGCTTCGCATGTGGGGACCCTGGACACCAGATCAAGGATTGCCCCAAAAAGAAGATCAAAGAAGCGATCAAACTGGAGCAAAAACCAAAGGCTCAGGGGCGAGTGTTTGCTATTACTACAGAAGAAGCTCAAACTTCAGCAGGAGTTATACAGGGTACACTTCTAATTTTGGATAAAGTTGCTAAAGTTTTAATAGATCCAGGATCAACACATTCTTTTATATCCTGTGATTTTGCTTTAAGTACAGATTATCCAGTTATGGAACTAGGATATATCTTAGAAGTGTCAACTCCTGTAGGAAAAACTATTATAGCTCAAAATTTTATGCAAGATGTGTCCATAATCTATGACAACCAAAAATGGAAGGCTAACTTGATACTCTTAAGTAGGAACGATTACGATGTCATCTTAGGAATGGATTGGTTAGCTGATAATGAAGCATTGGTGGACTGTAAGAAAAAGAAGGTAATATTCAATAATCAAGGAGAGGAATATACCTTCCATGGAAATAGAGAACCGTCAGGAGTATGCATTATTTTTGCTGTAAAGGCACAACACTTGATATCTAGAGGGTGTCAAGCGTATCTTGCAAATATAATCTTGGAAGAATCATCTTCTCCCAAGATAGAAGATATTGAAGTTATAAGGAACTTTTCAGATGTATTTCCTGAAGATCTTCCAGGGGTACCACTAAAGAGAGAGATAGACTTTAACATTGATTTAATGTCAAATACAGAACCTATCTCCAAGGCACCCTATAGAATGGCACCTGCGGAACTAAAGGAATTAAAGAATCAATTGCAAGAATTATTAAGCAAAGGATTCATCTGACCGAGTGTCTCACCTTGGGGAGCTCCAGTCCTTTTTGTCAGAAAAAAAGATGGATCATTAAGATTGTGCATAGACTATAGAATGCTTAACTCGGTAACTATTAAAAATAAGTATCCTTTACCCAGAATAGATGATTTATTTGATCAATTACAAGAAGCAAAAGTTTTCTCAAAAATAGATATAAGATCTGGATATCATCAGTTGAGAATACGAGATGAAGATATTCCAAAAACAGTATTTCGTACCCGCTATGGACACTAAGAATTTTTAGTGATGTCATTCCAATTGACGAATGCTCTTGCAGCATTCATGGATCTTATGAACCGAGTTTTCCGACCTTATTTGGATAAATTCGTGATTGTTTTTGTTGATGACATATTAGTCTATTCTTCCACTCTCGAAGAACACCAAGCACACTTACAAATAGTTCTTCAAACCCTGATAAATCATCAGCTATATGCTAAGTTAAGTAAGTGTGAATTTTGGCTGAGTAAGGTTGTATTCTTGGGTCATGTCATCTCTAACAATGGAATATCAGTAGACCCTACCAAGATCAAAGCAGTATTAAAGTGGGAAAGGCCCAAAACTGTTACAGAAATTAGAAGTTTCTTAGGACTTGTTGGTTACTATTGAAGATTTATCCAAGACTTCTCGAAGATAGCTTTACCTTTAACAAAGCTAACCAGAAAAGGAGTGCGGTTTTTATGGAATGAGGAATGTGAGAAGGCATTTCAAGAGTTGAAACAAAGATTAACCACCACCCCAGTTTTATCCTTACCAACTGGTAGTGGAGGGTTTATAATTTATAGTGATGCCTCAAGAATGGGTCTTGGATGTGTCTTGATGCAGAATGAGAAGGTGATAGCCTATGCTTCAAGACAATTAAAGAAACATGAAGGTAATTACCCCATCCACGATCTTGAATTGGCAGCAGTGGTTTTTTCCTTAAAACTGTGGAGACATTATTTATATGGAGAGAAATTTGAAGTTTTTACAGATCATCAGAGTCTGAAGTACATTTTCTCTCAAAGGGATTTAAATTTAAGGTAAAGACGGTGGATTGAATACTTGAATGATTGTGACTTCTATATTCAATATCACCCAGGAAAAGCCAATGTAGTAGCCGATGCCTTGAGTAGGAAGACCACAGGAATGGTAGCTCAAATGTTGATAAAAGAATGGAGGTTGATGGAAGAGGTAATAGATTTACAACCTCAATTACAATCAGGAACCAAAAAGGTAATCGTAGCTAATCTGAAAATAAAATCGGAATTGATCGAGCGCATTTTGGAGGCACAAAAAGAGGATACATAAGTACAAACCTTCTTAGGTAAGCCTGATTTTAATAAACATGCTAATGATGGCATAAGATTTAAAGCACGACTAGTAGTCCCTGCAGTACCGAAATTAAAACAAGAATTGCTGCATGAAGCTCATAGGTACCAGGATCTCAAAAGAAGTTTTTGGTGGAAAGGGATGAAAAGGGACATTGGAGAATTTGTCTCTAAATGCCTAACTTGTCAGCAAGTTAAAGCAAAATGTCAGAAACCATCAGGTACTCTTCATCCTATTGAAATTCCAGAATGGAAATGGGAACACATTTCTATGGATTTTGTTTCAGGCTTACCCAAGACATCAGCCGGCCATGAATCCATTTGGGTTATAGTGGATAGACTTACTAAGAGTGCCCATTTTCTTCCTTTAAAGAAATCTCAGACATTGAATATCTTGGCCAAAATGTATATAAAAGAAATTGTGAGTCGGCATGGTGTACCCTTGTCGATCATTTCAGATCGAGACAGCCGGTTCACTTCACACTTTTGGATGAGGCTTCAAGAAGAATTGGGAACAAGTCTCAGATTAAGTACAACATTCCATCCGCAAACTAATGGTCAGTCTGAACAAAGTATTCAGACACTAGAAGACATGTTGCGGGCATGTGCCATAGATTGAAAAGGTAACTGAGATGAACACTTGCCATTAATTGAATTTTCTTATAATAATAGTTATCATTCCAGCATTGGTATGGCACCATATGAAGCTCTTTATGGACGACCCTGTCGATCCCCAACTTGTTGGAGTGAAGTTGGGGAAGGAAAATTAGTAAAATCAGAACTCTTACAACAATGTGTGAGTAAAGTGAAGCTTATACGGAGTCGATTAGAGACCGCACAAAGTCATCAAAAGAGCTATGCTGATCAAAGAAGAAAAGACCTCAACTTCCGCATAAGTGAGCTTGTGCTACTGAAGGTATCACCAACTAGAGAAGTTATGAGATTTGGGATGAGAGGAAAGCTAAGTCCTCAATTTGTAGGACCATTTGAAATTCTTGACAAAATAGGACCAGTAGCTTACAGATTGGCATTACCCCCTTAGTTGGACAAGGTCCATAATGTATTTCATGTATCCATGTTTCACAAGTATGTACAAGACCCTTCTCACGTTTTAGATCAAACAATGATTACCTTGGAACCTGACTTGACATTTGAAGAGAAGCCTGTCAGAATATTGGATCGAAAAGAACAAATCTTGAGGACAAAAAGGATTCTATTAGTCAAAGTGTTATGGCAGCACCATTCGTCAGAAGAAGCCACGTGGGAATTTGAAAGTGAAATGGTAAAGAAATATCCTGAGCTCTTTGATGAATAGCAAGTTTAATTTTGAGGACGAAATTCTTATAAGGAGGGAAGAATGTGACAACCCAGATCCGAGGTAAATTTTACTATTAAAATTTTTATATATTATTAGAACATTATTTTACTTTCGGAACCTAAATGAATGTTGTAGGACTCTAAAAACTGAACTTAAAGGTTTTTGAAACACTTGATTCGGAGATAGTGACCGTATGTAGCGATCGTGGAAGCGCGCATCATTAGCGGGCCCACGATGAAACTACGGTAAAACCTATCCTTGAGTGGTCTTGTTTTGAAGGGCTCGTCGATACGAATCTATCGGTACCAAGAACGTATAATTTTGAATTATAGGTAAAAAGTTATGACTATTTAAAGTTTTGAAAAAAGAAAGAAAAAAAAAATATTTTAATAACGGCTGACGCAAGGCTTGCATCAGCCAGAATTTTACCGCGCGACGCGCAATGTCGCGCGGTTTGACCACGCGATGTGGCATCGCGTGGTTCGTCCACGCGGCGGGCCCACGACCCGCGCGCAGGTCACCCGCGTGGACCACGCGCCGTCTGCGGCCCATCCGCGTTGTGGCACGGATCGTGCGACACGCGCGGTTCCGCGTGGCAGAATCGTACATCGCGCAGTTCCCTTTCACTATAAATACTGCCGCCATTCCGTTTTTACCATTCACTTTCACCTCCAGTCAAAGCTTCTAACCCTCCGTTCTAAGCTGTTCTAAGTCCGATTCGACCCGTTTAAAAGGCTTTCCTAACTAAATCGACTGTGCCGAATGCTGTGACGGGGCCAAATTTTCAATACAAGCCTTCTACGAGCACGGAATTTCTATTTTAATTTTAAGGTAGGAAGTCTTAAACTCTAAATTTATGCTCTGCATGTACGCCTTATTTTTATGGACCGTTTTTAGTCAATCGTATGTCTTTTCTTAGGTTTTCAAAAAGAAATGTTTTATATACATCATGTTTTATTTAGTCCAAATTATGACATAGTATGTGTGTTTTTTGGAGAGTTCTAGGGTCATACCTAGAACAATATTTTCTGGATACCAACCGAAGAAAATATCGGTATTAGGCATGTGCATATAGGTATGGAGTATCATGAGAAAACTCCTGCCTTCTGAGCTTCCGGTTGCCCCATGAGCGTCGGAGGAACGCCGCTCGGTATCACGGCTCTAGATTTCTCGTCATCAGACGAACTGATGTTTTCTGAATTTGTTTCGGAATCAATTATGCAAATATTATTACTATCTGTTACTTAGCATTAAATTAGATTTTAATTCTACCTACTGAGTATAAAAATACTCACCCACCCACAGACTCTGCAGGTAGTAAAACCAACACGGAGGGGTCAACCGAAGAATTCTCTGTTTAGTCTCTTTTAAATACTTTTCAACCTCTGTAATTATTATGTTTTTAAGCTTGGCTTGTATTTTGTAATTCTGTAATTTGATCGTTCTACATACAGTGTACTACGGATTGGATTCTAATTTTTGACTACGTTATATATTAATATTTTAGTTGTGCGTCAACTCGAAAGTTCTTATGTGTTAGGTCGATTTATGTTTTTTTTATCCGTACGGCAGACCGTCACATTCGGTTTCATGTGCGATGTAACATGTGCCGAGCGAGATAATAATTACGTGAATTATGACGTGTATTATTTTCTAACGGTCGCCACAGTATACCAACCCATAAGAAAAAGAATGAACCAAAAATTAAATATTTTCATCCCTAAACACCCTTCGAAACATGAAAACTAAAAATTGTAATATTTTATTATGTGTATCCCAAAAAATATAATAAATATTTTATTCAAAAAAATTCCAAAAAATAGGCATATGATCTAGACATGATAGTCTACTCCAAGAAAACTTATGAGAGCAAAAGGCAACGTAAAACTATATGAAAAGTAGTCTTGAATCCAAAATAGAGACAATAACATATTTAAACAATTCACTAATCACATATTAATATCTACCCTAAATACAATTAAAAATCTCTAATTTCAACATGAAACCATCTAAAATACAAGATCTAGATCACCATATCCATAAAAATTGAAAATGAACATCCTTTACTTTGTGGTTCTTGCGCAAAGCTCATGTTTTCTACAAAACAATCACCTAAACAAAATCATGAGAACCCTAACTATTAATTAACCCTCTTAATGACAAATTTCTTAATAAACAAATGAGTGCTTCCAATCCCACATAGAAATCCGTTTTAAGTGTTCTTGAGTGCGTTTTCTTCGTCTTCGAGTCTAGTTTCTAATCTAAAGGTTTTGGGTCAAAATTTATGTGTATAGTGAGAGATATACTATTTATAAATAACTAAGGTCAGAAACCCTAAAGTCATCGAGTCGGGTCTACTAATATCTAGAGGTTTAACTAAATCTCTAGCTCAACAAACAATTATACGCATACTCTAAAATAAATTAAACATGAAATAAAAACTTTTCCCTAAGTTTAGAGAAGAAATAAAATTATTTATTGAACCCGTTCAAATCATCCCGGGCCCACAATGTGACAAGCATTATGAAGTTATTTTTTTAAGTAAGAAATTATTTTAAAATGCTTTTCAAAATCTTTGGTTATCACACTCTACCCTCCTTAAAATAAATTTGGCCTTAAAATTTGAACGCCTACCCTCCCTAAGAACTTCCTTCTCAACATTAAACTAAGATTGCACGATCACCAACTCCTTGCTTCCACATGGTCAAATTCGGCATGTGTTAGCACATTCATTGCTCTCTTCTAATTAAAACTTCCAATGATGTTCCCGCAAATAAGTAATTTTTTGCTTTACTTAGCTTTCCGTTGAGTAACCATACTTCTGCTGCGCTACTCCATTATTTGTTCCACAAGTGATCTTTTGATTGTTCCAAGTTGCTTGCAGCTGTTTCAGTTCAGGAATTAACCAAAATTTATGTCATGGACTTCATAAAGTATTAAAAGTAGGAAGTTTAAAGAAATTTTTCTTTAAAAAAATAATATAGAAGAGTAGAGAACATTTTGTTAAATAAGGAGTTATTACTGTGCAAATTAGAAAGAATCCTTAAAAGAGAAATCAAGTTGTAGCCGCTAGAATGATCCATAAGACCAACAAGATTGTTCTTCCTTCTCCTCTGGTTGGGACCAGCCAAATGTCTTCTACAACTTTTCTTCTCTTTGCCAAAAATGTCATCTTCCACTTTTCTCTTCGTCAAATTCATGAAGTATATGGAACCTATTGGTGCAACAGATGAGATATATTTATAACAAAATAATAGAAAATACTTTTTTAGAGTGCAACTTTCGAGAGATCAAGTCTACTAGTATATAAATATTTGCATTCCTTATAGCATCTATTTTCATGCAAAGGGATCTCTTCCCTCGGAAATGCACTTAGTTTGAGTTATTGGTGACGAGGGAAAAATTAAGTTTGATAAGCCATCCAACTTTAGGTCCCATGGCGGAATCTCCTTGATGTATAGCATGTGAGGGTGGATTAGTGTTACCTATATAAAAAATAACTTTAACTTTGATGAGATATATTACTAAGGAAAACATCAAATTCATATATTTACTCTCAAAATAATGGTTAAAATATAGAATGTGGCTATTACCTATACGTCCCCCATTTCTTATTTACCTTAACACTAATTATTAAAATATTTTACTTATCCCTCTGCTTAAAAATATCTCTTTACCTCATCTTCCCCTCTTTATTAGCCAAAGCCGAGGCTAAATCTGACCCATGTACGAAAGTTCAGTGCGGCTAGAGCCAGCCAGCTGCACAGAGGCAGTAGCTAGCATGGCCAAAGCCCAGTTAGCTGCACAGAGGCATTGGCCAGAGCCCGGTCAACCATGTGGAGGCTCTGGTTAGTGCTGCCACGGCTGGCCTATGTGTGTAAGCCTTTAAAGAACGCACTCCCGCTCTTGGCATGAGGGAATGAAGTTAAAAAAAAAGAATTATTTTTCACTTTCGTTGGGGGCTACAGTAAAAACCTAGTCTAATTAGAACTATTCTAAAATATAACTTTTTGCATTGTTGACAAGACCTTTGTACCAGACCCCTGATGAACACACTCCAAATTCATCACCAGTTAGACCTAAGGCCTTTCTAGCTTATATGAAGTGTTAATTTTTTTAAAAATGAAAGTAAAATTTTCCAATAATACATCTATGAATTAAAATTACATTTACTAAAGGAAGTTTTTAGAATAATTTTGGACCAAACTTATTTCTAAAAATTTTAAATTAATATTACTCTTTCCCAAACTTAGATACGCACATCTTGGTATTATTGCACTCTAAAATTCAAGCCTTGAAAAATAAGATCTCATAAAAATAGATAATTTTAAACTTTTAAAATAGTTCTTACTTATATAACACATTTTCCGATGCTAAAATTAATATAAAAAATAATAATTAAAAAATAACAGAATTTGTAATTTTGAGAATTAGAATTGGCGGCATCAAAATGGCTTAAAATCAAACCTTTTAATTAGAATTTTTAATTTTGCCCACTATTTATACCAAAATATGATTATGGTAATTCATGCCAAAATTAAGGCATAATGGATAAAAATTTCACGTCCAAACACCCTTTCACCAATCTGACTAGTCGCTCGGCTGTGACTAGATTGTTGTCCCATCTTCAGTCATTTGCATCGCACTCATGGCTCTGCACTTCAGTTAGGAGTTGCTTCCCCTTCATCTTAGTTTTTTGCTATGAAGGAGAGCAGGGTGGTTGGCTTGCATGATCTCTTCATGTCATTTCGACGTGAAGGGTCCCATACCATGGTTCTTGAAGCCTCAATACGGTGTAAGGACTACGCCAAAGCCCCAGAAATCCAGAAACAACACTCCAATAGAACCTTGGATCCAAACAAGAGCCACACATGCCCGCAAGCCGCAACAACTAACCAGACAGGTAAACAGAGAATTTCTTAATCCGAAACACAAACTTCCCCCAAATCCGACACTCAGTATTAAATTTGCAATTGAAAAAGTAATATTTTTTATTAAATAGTAAATTTTATTTCTAAAAAATAAAGTAAATAAGTTTATGATACTCTTTTCTAAGTACTTAATTATATATATATTACACAAAATAGAGCTATTAGTATTAAATAAATTTTTTTGTCAAATGAAGAGCCAAAACGTGTAACTTTAGACGAGAACAACAATAGAGATTAAGAAATACTCCCCTTGTCTTATATTAATAACTTCATTCCTACTTTTTGCTATTTTTATTAAAAGCCTCTCTCTGCTTACCTCGTTGTCTCGGATTCAAGGGAGACGGATGAACACTTTTAAGAATTTATTGGGATGGATTAACACTTTTAAGAATTTATTGGGATGGCCTAACACTTTTAAAGTAGAGTTTAGTTACATTGATGGGCAGCAAATTTACTGAAGAGTTATTTTAAAAAATGAGGCTAGCATAGTGCGTGCATGTTAGCATCAAGATATTGATGCTAATGTGTGCTAATATATATTTGCCGTTGATCTTATCAAATATTAAGGGTTCTTATGCGTGTCTTATTTTAGGTTCAATGTCAATAAAAAATATAAAAAAATTCTTCCCATATCTAAACCTTTAAAAATGAAGTATTTTTAATTTCTTATTTTGACAATGAACACAACATAAGAAATACATGAGAATCCTTCATCAATGAGACTGTTAGCATTGGTACCAACATGTGCACCATCAATTTTAAATATCATGGGCTCATATATGTTCCTTACACTGGGCGTCAAAGGGGAACATAAAAAGCCCTTTCTTCACAAAAGGCCCCACAATGACGACATTATATTCTTTGATTAATCATTGCTATAGGTGATGGACAATGACCACCACTTGATATTCTATATAGGTATTGATTAGAAATTCAGTTCTTAGATTCTCTATTTTGCCTATTTGGAAGGGAATTATTTTCTATGTTCCTTATTCGTAATGTTATTGTCATTATAAAGAATGTATAAGAGCCCTTCATGAAATGAGATCAACGGTTCACCCATTAACTCGTACTCCCTTCATCCTTAAATTATGGCAAAAAAGTTTGTTCTATATTAATGCTTCATTTTATTAAAATTTAATTATTAAGTACTTAAAAAAGAGTATCATAAGTTTATTTTTTTCTATTATATGTGAGTTTTATTATTTAATAAAAAATATTATTATTTTAAATATAACTATTAATATAAGATAAAGAGCACATTCTATAAACATGCATTAACATATACACTATTGATCTCAAATATCAAGAACTTCTCTTTATTTCTTGCGTTGAGCTCATTGTCAATGAAAATGTTAAAAATACTTTATTTTTAAAAGCACATAATCTACAAATAAAAATGTGCGGTGGGACACTGTCGGTGTGTATTAGTCGTAGACGTCAAAAGGTTTCATCAGTTCCCTATAAGTGGACCACACAAGCGTATTATGTAACATGAAGTGTCAATGTTATCTGCCACATTTCGAGGGTTCAAAGGGTTGGCTGGGTATGAAAAGGCAAATGGCCATCACTATGGCCGATGCCTTATCCAATGGCCCACATATCACAATACAATGGTTTTTATTGAAGGGTGCATTATCAATGAAGAGCATTAGATAATTATTGAAAGGTCTTATCACATGATATAGATAATATATTTAGGTGCGCCTACCTACAATGAGCCCCTAATTGCAAGTATGCTTGTGCGCATCAAAACCAGCTTTAGCCAGTCAGCCCTATCAAGTAACCAATTACAACCGGTTTTGACCAGCACGCGCCTACCCACAATAGGGGGCTCATTTAAAGCTCATTACAAGTGAGCGCACGCGTATTTCAAAATCTTCCCTAATATGGGGCAACTAGGACTGCGGATAACTCATCTATTGCAAGAAGTGCACATACAACCATACACAAGAAGGAAATTTAAGTATTCTCGTCCTTCATGACTAAGGGGACCAAGCCAATTTTACAGCCTGCAAAAGGTTCCCATAGCGAAAACTGATGGTGGCAACCACCAGTCAAAATCACATAATAAGAAAATTTCCTTTGTAGCCAAAATCACATAATAAGGACATACCCTTTGTGTAATGACGAAGAATAAATTCAAGTTATGCAGTGGAGATATAACTTTGCGGTTAAACATCAAAATATTTCAAATTATTCTATCCAGATCAACAACAAAAGAAATACAATTTAACGGCCACCCTTGTAATGCAGACTCTATAACCTAGAATACAACAGTATCGAGCATGGTGCCAAGAGTTTGAATGATGTTGGAAGACATCAAATTGGAGACATGCTCTTCTAGATGTTTCTTTGCGTCCTGCCGGCCAACGTTTGCAATTGCAAGCTTCTCAGGAGGTAATTCATCCTCCTCCTGAACAGCTTTATTGTATTTAATGGCCAGATTCAACATTTCCTGCTCATCCAGAAGCAGCCTTGTCATACAAGAGAGTACAGAAACTTTGCAACTGAATGCCGCTGTTTATATCATGTACACAACATAATTTAGTTTCAGACAGTACTAAATAATCCTAAAAAATTACCTGGACAGTCTGCTCATTAGTTTTTGAATGAGAGTCAAACCGCTGTAGAGTCAGGCCATCAGTCCACTTCTTCTTATGCAAGTTCAGTAACATCTTCTCTTCGAGTTCATTCTTTCTATAATTGATGGCAATTGAGTAGTAATGCCGATTCAATCCATGGATCAAAGCCTGTAAATCATTATGCAATAATTGACTTGATTGCATACGATTGTACAATATCTGTACTTGAGATAAAAAATTAGTAACAAAATTCCCACTCTTACTTGAATGGATGGTTTGTTTAGATGGCCAAGGTTAGAAGTGGTCTGGCGTGGCTCTTGGCCAAGCATCATTGTCTGTGGATTAATCAAGCGGAAGGCATCTATTACCACCTTCCCTTTAACGCTTTGAATGGGATCTATCACAACTGCTACTGCTCTCTGATTCAATGCCTCAAAACTCTGCAGTAAAAAAAAATAAAGCAGTTATAAATAAGAATTCACCTGCGTCCCAAAGTTCAGCCCTTTTGCTTCAACATATTACTCAGCTACCTGTCTTGCAAAACCATCCCTCTCCAAAAACTCACTCAGTGTCTCTGATCAACCGCATTATGCTAAACCCATCCCCACTATTGTAAAATAAAATATTTTATGCCATCCTGCTCTATTATGATTGATGAGTCATTTCCACACTCAAAAAGTGAACCTTAAAACCTACTTAAAATATTCCTTGAACACAGGAAATAACAGTTAAAAGGAAAAAAGTGAGCCTCCTATAAGTACCAACCTGCTGAGTATTTATATCAACCCCAGAAAGCCAACAACCAAAGCCCGGATGGCTATGATACCACCCAACCACCATCTCTGGCCTGAAAAATGCAAGTAGTGAAATTGAAGATGGTCAAAATGTGATGATAGTGATTCTAATGGAAATATTATAAGTATAATACACATAAGAAGTAGGGTCAAGGCCTTCTCTCAACAACATTCTCTCCAGCCACTCAATATGTTATACAACCATCAAAAGCAAAGTTATACTCCCGCAACCCCACATTAATAATCTGATTAGTTCATTTTGAGAGACCAAATTGGACTATTATTATGGGATAGAGGGAGTTAAAAGATAATATGAACATTTAAACATAGCAAGATAAAAATTAAACACACCAGCCTATTAAATTCAGTTTTAAAAAATTGGTTTTGTGATGTTCGAAATTAATGTATTACTGTTATTGAATATGGAAGTTAGTAATCCATTTAATGGTATCTCAAGTGTTAAACCAAAATGAGGTGCTCACTAACTATGCATATGTATGCGAGTGCTGGGATTTAATTGTTCAGTCATTTACAACCTTTGTTGTTCAATCGAGAAACTACCTAAAAAAAGATATTCTTAAGTTCAACGCACATCTTCATGACCGTAAAAGTCTATATATTGCTAAAAAATCATTGTAAATAACGGCTTTCTAAACAACTTTCAAATTCGAAAAACAATCATACTGGCATAAAAATGTTTACAAAACCACAAACTTTGCAAAGCAGTGCTAAGCTGAAAAAGATGCTTCCTAGGATATAATTCAGCAAGTCTTTTTCAGATAATATCACAAAATAATTGATCGAATAATACAAAACAGCACTTTTTGGTATAGTCTAATAAGCACCACGTATATTAATTCTTAGTTTCTAAAGAAAATGTTTGACCGATACCATACAAAATTGAGCAAAAACACTCGAATTCAACACAAAAAAGGCTTTAAATGTAGTTCTAAGACGCCATTATCAAATCAATCTTCATTCACACCCTCAAATCACATAGAGTATCTCGCAATGAGCAAATTCAGACAGCTCCACTATCTGCCAGCACTGATGCTTGCAAAGAATTCCAAAAGCATGATTCTAAAGCAAAAAATTTCAATTCAACCGGTAGTGTAGCACATCACCAACAGAACAAAAAGAAAGGAAGCAAGTTCGTAAAACACCTTCCAGTCTGCTTGAGCATGTCGAGCATGTTCGTCTGGAAGACATGGTCTACAGCCTCCACACTGACACCGGTCCCGCTCTGCGGCATGGCGAACACATCTACAACCCGAACGGTGTATTCATCCACGAACTCCCCCAGCATCAACCCCATCACCTCCATCGGAACCCCGGCCCTCCCTGTCTCACACAAAAACCATAACACACCTCAGCCAAAACTACTACCTCACGTCAAACCAAACGAAAAGGAACAAAGATTATCCAAAACAACAAAATCGAGGACCAAAACAAATTTTGGAGAGAGAGAGAAATTGAACTAGGGCAAATTACCGTGCTTGAGCATCTTGAGAAGGGCGAGGGAGGAGATGTAGACCTGCTCGGAGGAATCGAGAAGCGGGGAGTCCGGCGGGGGGTGTCCCATCCCGCCGGCACCGGAGAAAATCCTCTGCAAACGCTCCATTGCCTTCCGTCCACGCTCTGCTCCGTCGACTTCCCCTAAACCCTAAAGTGTAAACAACCTAGAACTTCGAAGTTTTAGAATCCCAAATAAGAGAAAATTCTAGCAAGGTGACAATCGACTGTCAGATGCTGCTGCCACCAAATTTTGATTTTCAACAGAACTCAAAGGGACCCATGATACCAAGTCTTTAAAGCCACAGGCTTTCAGAAAGGTGACAAGTTCCAATTTTACAATTTCAAAGCTTTCCACAGAGTAATCCACCACATCCAGCGAGATCCAGTGGCCAGCGGGGAAAGAGGGAAGGGGAGACGAGAGATGGGAGGGATGGTGGGTAAATACCTGCCGGAGATGGGAGGGAGTGAGGAGAAGCTGGCGCCGGGCAACCGGAGGATGAAGAGGCGCTGCGCTGGTGGTGATGGAACCAGGAGAAGAGAAGAGCCGCCGTGTCTTTTATTTCACTCTTCCGTGGATCGATCGGGGCGAGGCGTGCATTACCAAATTCCAAAGGGGTGGAGGTCGTAATTAGAAATGCACGAACCTGGAAGCCTGCATTTTAAATGTTATGGTTTTGAAATCACACTTTAATTGACTAATGGTATTAGTTTGGAATGCAACAAAATCTCGGACGACTAACGCTTTAAGCCACGGACGACAAATGCTACACTTTAAAATCTTAAAATATGTATATAAAATTTTATATGACGAACGTTATAGTTTAAAATTTAATAAATTAATTTAAAATATAAAACGACTAACACCTCGTTTTTTTTTTTTATAAAAATAAAAAGATAAACTAAGTGTTTTAACACTTAGCCCACGCATGGACGAGGAGGAGGCAAGAGTCATGTTCTTGCCTGATCAACTAAGGTTCAACTTCGAGTTGACCCTGTTGATATAAATTTCCCCCCAACCCAAGTTACCTAATGTCGCAAAACTGAATAAAGCATGGAGATCTTTCTCCTCCTTTGAGTGGCAGCAGCGGTGGATCTGAGTTGCGGCAGATTATCTGAGCGACAACAACATACATTTGAGTGGTGGTAGCTTCGACTCCTCCCACACCACGACCACCCCTAGCGTTCATGTCATTTACCAGAGTCATAAGTTATGGTCTTGAGAAGCGTGTTATATAAGTAGGACCCACTTATAAAGTGTAAGATAATTTACTCATGTAGGGTTTAATTTTGTTGGGCTCGTTAATACGAGTTCAATTGTACTAAGAACACATGATTCTAACTTTGGGGTAGAGAAATACACCTGTTTAAAATTTTGAATTTCGGGTTTCTAATAAAGACAAACAAAAAAAAAATATTCAGTGTCAGGCAAGCGGTGGGCCCATGCCCAATGCATAATGCTCGAAAATCCACACATCAGGGCCCACTATAAAAAAAAACTTTAAGCGTCGCTAATAACCATAAAAGCATCAATAAAAATGGAGTCACTATTGCTCATTAGTGACACTTGTGATTAAACGTCGTTAATTGTCTATTATTAGTGACGTTTGTTATTGTGTTTCTAATACTAGATTATTAGTGACACTTTTTATTACGTGTCGCTAATAATCTAGTATTAGCAATGTTTTCAAAACGTCGCTACTAAAAAAATAATTTTTTTTAAATGACTAAATTAAGAAATAATTATTAACGACGCTTTTGATTCAACGTCACTAACAATACAGTATTAGTGACATTTTTTTAAGCGTCGCTAATGTAGATTATTATTTGAAAAAAATTATTTAACACTATTAGCGATGCTCTTAAAGTGCGTCACTAATAACATAAAAAAGAAAAAAAAACTCTATTAGCGATTCTCTTTAAGAGTGTCGCTAAAAAAAATAAAAAAAAAGAAAAATAAACCAAACTAGGTCTATTGATCCGGTTTGGAAAAGGGTTAAAGATTGACCCGCGATGCGGGTTGGTGCTGATGCGGGCTAGTGCAAGCCCGTGCTAGGCGTGGGACGGCACAAACATGTGTGAGTCAAGGCGGGTCGTCTTCAACCTCTTGACATAAGGTGAGTCCCTCGGCGAAAAAATTTCGTCTTCCACCATCCGGTGAGGCCTGCCAGCTCCCAGACTCCAGAAGAGTTTCTGCCCGATGGCAAGGATGCAATAACCGGCGGCCACGCAACCAGTCATCATCTGCCAAAGCTCCAGAGCTTGTATTCAGTCCCCATGTAGCAAGTCATCGTCCGCCCCATCTTTCGAAAGGAACTCCACTTCGATTTACCCGAACACATCTCCCTTCAAACCCACCTCCTCCGAGGCTCCGACAAGGTCGCTGGTCCGGCTAGTCTGAGATGTCAGACAGATCGCCCTAAGGGAGGCTGCTTGAGGGTGGGGGAATCAGGTTGTTAGATGAAGGGACAACAAGGAGAGAGTGAGGGTCGGGGGAGTTGTAGGCAAGGAAAGGACAGAGGATGGTTTGCTTCCGCAGTAGGGAAGGTGCCTGGAGGTTATAAAGGCATGGGCGGAAATTCGCTTGAGCGCAAAACTCCGCACCCATCATAAGACTTCTATCTACGCTTCAAAAGAAGCGTCGGAAAAAGCTTACAAATTAGCGACAATGAATCTTTAGTGTTGCTAAGACTGGTGATATTAGAGACGCTCGCTGTCGAGCGTCGCTAATAATGTTGTTCTATTAGCGACGCTCATTTCCAAGCATCGCTAATAGTATTTTTTATAACTTTTTTCCCTCCCCCTCTCTCTTCCTCTCTCTCCTCTCTCTTCCTCTCTCTCCTCTCTCTTCCTCTCTCTCTCCACCTCTCTCTGTCCCTCTCTCTCCCCTCTCTCCCCTCTCTCCCCCCACTCTCCTCTCTCTTCCTCTCTCCTCACTCACTCTCTGTCTCTTTTAATTTCATTTTTTTAAATAAAAAAATCCTCTTAGCGATGCATAACATATGTGTTGCTACTAACTTAGGGTAGTAACAACGCATACTTATATGCATCACAAATAGGAAATTTTTTATTTTCTAATTTTTTTTTAAATTTATAATAACAATTTTAATTCTCGCTCTTCTTCTCTCCTCTCTTCCTTTCTCTCTCCCCCCTCTCCTCTCTCTCTCTCTCTTCCTATCTCTCTCCTCTCCTCTTCCTCTCTCTCTCCTCTCTCTCCTCCCTTTCTCTCTATCTTTCCTCTCTATCTCTTCTCTCTCTCTCCCCTCTTTCCCTCCTCTCTCCTCCCTCTCTCTCTCTCCTCTCTTTCTCTCTCTCTCCTTATCTCTCTCTCTCTCCTAATCACTCTCTCTTTTATTATAAATTATATTTTAAAATTAATAAGAAAATTTAACAAATAAATTATATTATATATAAATAGTGAAAGTTTAATCTATTATTGGCACTACCTTTTATTAAAAATTTAATATTAATTTATTATATATACAAATAGTAAATATTGAGTAAAATATTTTATATTTAAGATATTTATTTTAATTATTTTAATATTTATTTATTATATAATTATTTATTAAATAAAATTAATTAATAAAGTTAATAGTGACGCTTGTAAACAGGTGTCACTATTATCAATGCTATTTAAGATGCTTAATTAAAAATATCGCTAATAGTTCTAAATTTAATTTTTTTTATTTTAAATTCATTACTATTAGGGATGCTTTTATTAAGTGTTGCTAATAGATTAACTATTATCGATGCTTTCTAACACGTGTCGGTATTGTTAAAACTATTAGCAATGCTTAAGAAAAAATATCGCTAATAATTATGATTTTTTTTAAATAAATATCTTTTAGCGACGCTTGTTTAAAATGTTGCTAATAGCGTAACTAATTAGCGACGCTTATTTGAAAGCGTCGCTAATATTGTTAGTATCAACGATGGTTTAAATTATGCGTTGCTAAAAGATGATATTAACGATGCATAATAGTTCATTTTTTGCGACAATTTTGTATGCGTCGTAAGTAGTAGTTTTTAGCAACGCTTTTGTTTGCGTCGCTAATAGTACATTTTGTTGTAATGCCGGCCCCCACCCCCCTCCCTCCCGCTCCCCCACTCTCTCCTCGGGTCCTCCCCCCTCATCTTTTTTTATGAGGAGGGGAGGAGGGGGGGGGTCGGGGAGTGAAGGGGGAGCGGGAGGGGGGGGGGTGTTGGGGGGCCGGATTCCGGCACCTGAACCGGAAAAGTATGTCTCGCAATCATAAAAAATGATGAACTCAGTGCTAATTTTAGTTTCAAAATTATTTTAAAATTTTAAACAAATAAAAATAAACATGATAAAACTTAGTATAAAAAATCGGACAACCAACAATGTTATTTTCTCTGCTCCGCAAAAAAGACATCCCTACTGATAATTCTTTTTGTTATTAATAAATATTTATGATGTTTTTTAAAACATCATTAATAACTATTTGTGATGCTTTTATATCAATTATTAATAACTATTTATAAAGTTCTTTAAAACGTCATTAATAAATATTTGGCACACTTTTAAAAAAGTTGTTAGTAACTATTTGCGATGATTTTTACGTCTTTAATAACTATTTGTGACATTTTAAAAAACATCATTAATAACTATTTATAACAATTTTAAAAATGTCAACAATAAGTATTTGTGACGCTTTTGAAATTCAGAGAGTTCTTTTAGAGATGGAAAATTTGCCGCTACGTAGTTGTGATGTTTTAAATTAAATGTAGGTAAATACTTCACGACATTTTTTCTATCACAAATACTTTTATAAATGGTTAGGAAGCGCAGAAAATAACATTTTTTAACTTAAAATTTTGTTATAATTAATTTTAAACAATATGTTTTAGAATAAAAAAATTGAAAAAAAAAGATTAAACCTATATAGAGAAAATTGAGGATACACTAAACATTATCCACATCAAATAGAGAAGAAACCATTTTAACCATATCGATAAAAACACCTAATTAGTAACCAAACTAATCATATCATATGTATTGCCCCAACAAATAATTTTTTTAGCTTAGTCTACAAATGTAATGTTCCTTCCCATCATGATATTTTGAATCTCTTTTTAAATATATTTCACATCAACTATGATTAATTAAACTAGTAGAATGAGAAATAATTGATTATAATTTCTATGGGCATTAAGTATCAAAATTATAAGTCAAAAACTCAGAATTCAAACTAAAAATAAACATTTAATGAATTTTACCTCTATGCATAACAGAACTACTGCAATGTTTTCTTTATTTTTTTTATGTAAGAAAATAAAACTACTTAATTACTGTGTTAGGAGTCAGCAACAGACCCATAAAACACATCGTGACCTCTAGTTATAAAACAAACACTTCCAGGTTTTAAATTGGAGGCTGCTGATATAACAAAGGAGAATTTATCAATCGAAGGCAGCATTAAATGCTCCCTGCCATCTATCTTTACACTTTATTAACTTATATGTTTGGTCTATTTACATCTTTGCCACTATTAGCAGGCCAAAACAGAATTATACCACCAAGCCGGTCTTAAAATAAATTAGTTTACTCTAGGGTGATACACTAAAATTTGAGGATACACTAAATATAAAAATAAAATAAATTTATAATTTTATTCTAAACAAAATTTTGAGTGTACACTTTAAATTAAAAATAAAAAGTGTTATAAGACCATAACTGGATGCTTACATATGATAAAAATATTTTAAATAAAGAAAAAATGTAAGGACTCTCACTTTGAACCGGTTTATTTTAATGTCATTTATTGGTTATTGTGTGGTTTAAGTATTTTCTGATCAAATTCGGTAGTTTTAAAAAATAAATGGGTTTCTAAAGGTTTTAAAAAAAATTAATTCTACATTTATGAGTTTTAAGTAGTTTTTAGTCAATTCTAAATTTTTAGAATTTTTTTGATTTTTACTAATTTTTTTAAAAATTAGGGTTTGGCGGGACCCACTATGGGCCCCACCGACGAAATTAGGGTTTTTGAACCAAAATGCCCCATATATAAATAGAAGACACTATAAAAATTTTTAGAATTTTTCTAGACCTAATTTTGGGTTAAATTGTCAAATTTCTTAATTTTAGTTAAAAATTATATTTCTGCCCCACATTTCTATTAGGTATAACCCAACCCTTCCTATAAAAGGAAAGGGTTGTGCCATTTCCCATTTGGGAATAGGCTTAGCGAGGAGATTTAGAGCCTAATCCACGATTAGGCCCGTAAAGGAAACGATTAGAGGTGAGTTTAGCTTAATCTTGGCTTAATCTTTAGGTTTTTTCTTAAACTCTTCTTAATCTTGCTTTTCCCCATCATTTCAATCCATTTTGAAAGCATAAAACTACTGCTTTACCTCTCTTCTCCAAGCCTTAATCTTCAAAATCTCATTTTTAAGCTTCAAAAGCCCTAGATCTAATGTTTATTTTTGATTTTTTTCAAAGCTAAATCGAGATTAGTAGTATGTTAACTTAAAATCGTATTTTTGGAATGTGTTGGAGGAGATTGAAGGTTCATTCCAACCCAAATCAACAAGAAAAGGTAATGAGTTCTTCAATCTCAACTTTGGGTAGCAAAAATCTCGGTTTTTATGATGTTATTTGAAGTAGGTTTTACTTGATTTAGGCTCTAATGGTGGGTTTAATAAATACTAATCTTTCATTTCGATTTCTTAGGGTTTTGTTTTAAAATGGTTTAGATTAGTGTTCTGGAAGGTTTGATGAGGTTTTGATAATGTTTGGTACCATGGCTGAAGATTTGAAGGTGTTTTCATTGTGTTTCGGTTTTGATTTTCGAAATGAAGAAGAAGGTCAAAATTGTTGTGTTGGCGATCGAACGACCTACCAGGGCGATCAATTAGCAACACTACAGTTTTGGCAAATTTTCAATATAGTCGATCGAATGGCCTTGCAGGGTGATCGAACGGCTACACAACAGTTTTTGCTATTTTTGAAACTTGTGCTCATTTCAATGTTTTACTTCATTTGATGATTCTAATGGTTATGAGAGGTGTATTATGATGAAATTAGGCTACTGGAGGTGTAAAATTGATGATAAAAGTGTATGGAATGTGTTTAAATGTGGTTATGTGGCATTATATTATGTTAATAGTTATGCAAGTTGATATTGAAGTACCTTTAGCTTTTGAATGTTGGAATTCTTATGATTAGGATATGTTTCCAGCAGGGATATTATGTGGAAAATGGTGAGATATGTTTCTCTTATAATGAAGATGGTTTATGGGTAATGGATGTGATCATGTTGTGGCTTAATGAATGGAAAATCATGCTTATGGGAGTGAATGTTCAATTTCATATGAATGGATTTAAGCTTTATGGTGGATTTTGTGTTAATTTCAGTTAGGAATCATTGTTTTGAATGTGTTCAAGCATGTGTAAATTGTCTTATGAGTTTATGTCAAGCATTGAGCATGTGCTTAGATATGCATGAATACACACACATATGGAGAATCTACTATGAAATTGTAGTTAATTATGCCTTCATTATGATGCATGAGGGGACTGATTGGGAGCACGTTCTATGTGTTAGAACCCATGTAGGTCTTGTGTCACGCCCCGGCGATGCCCGACCCGAGCCGAACCCGGTCCAAGGGCCGGTCAAGCGCGCGGGGGCGACGAAGTGAAATTGAGAAACGATTCTAGCGGAAGACTTAACCCTAACCACGGGCGATTAACAGCAACACGGAGTGCGCACAATCCTTTGAGCAAGAGTAAATAAAAGGGGAAGAAAAGGTGTTGCTTAACACAAAGTAAACAACAATCTCAAACCCACAAACTTAGTTTTAAGTAAAGCCCACACCGGCTCAAAATAAGTCATAAGCAAACATAACTGTAACATGTGACATAAATCCACAACAAGAACCCTACACAAAGGTTCGAACATAAAGCATGAAAGAAACGATGATAAGTCACGCAATGATCTCCATCATCACACCCAAGCTACCTCTGACCTTTCCTCAAAAAGGCAATCCTGTCCGTCTGCGTGTCGCACCACGCAGCCCCAAATCAAAACACAAAAGAGGGGTGAGTTTTTAACACTCAGCAATGGTTTTAATATCACTGTCAACGTAGAAAATACGATAGCTTAGAAATGAGATCGTTTCAGATCAAAGATTTACATGGTGCATCACTTTCGATCACACATTCATATCACTTAACACCGCATAAAAATGCATAATTCAACCTGCATGGATGTATCTCTAGCATACATATTCCCACATGCATTCACATCATAACCAATCCCGCATGGATGTATCTCTAACATACATATTCCACATGCATAACATCAAAACCAGCATGCATGGATGTATCTCTAACATACATATTCCACATGCATAACATCAATATCAACATGCATGGATGTATCTCTAACATACATATTCCCACATGCATAACATCAACATCAACATGCATGGATGTATCTCTAACATACATATTCCACATGCATAACATCAATATCAACATGCATGGATGTATCTCTAACATACATACTCCCACATGCATAATGTTATCACAATCAACCTCCATCAAGGAGTAATCACACATTGACGTCACACAGACGGGAGCATAGACAAGGCCACGAAGGCGTGTCATGAGTACAAAATTCTACACAAGAATTCAAGAAAGATCGGGGTTGTCAATCCCTAATCTTGCTCGCCTGGACGATCCTGGCCAAGGATGTCCCATTCTCACACAGAGAATCTAGAGCAGGGGTGTTCGCCCAGGGACATCTGCTGCGGAGGGAAGAGCCCGAGTTCTCACACGAGAGAACCCTAGAACACGTGGTAGCGGGGTCCACACGGCATACCACACTCGGATTCTCAGGGTCCAGATGACACACATAATGATATTCTCACATATCCGCAAGACAAGTACACAACTCGTCCCCACATTATTCCATTAAACAAGACTCAACCCGGGAGTGCACTCGTTCCACACAGGAACTCCAAATCGTTCCACACAGGAACTTCAAATCAAAATATGTCCTTTCGGACCAATCAACTTGCGATTAATCCACGACCGATAAACCCGGCACGCAATTCCATCACATTGCATCCAATCGGTCAAATTCGATTAATCACGATGAAGCCTCAATTGGAAATCCATTTTCATGATGCGTGCAGCATGGTACATGCGTGGGCAAAGCATACATGAACCCTAATCATGATAAGTGCTCTCACCAGCCCCTAATGCATCATTCATAATCACGATATTAAGCTTCAACATCATCATTTAACCCCCACATGTGTGTGTGTAACTAGTAGAAGCCTTTCACATGATGCATATTAACATGCTTGAAAATCAACTCACTACCACACTACACATGTGAATTTCTACCTAAACATGAATTTCAGTGGAAATCATAGTAGAAGAATCGTTGAAATCTTAGCTAGATTCAAAACTCAACCACAAAGGCTAAACACCTATAACATCACTCATTCCATCATTGAGTCATGGTATTCACCAACATTCACACACCATTAATCACAATTTATCATGACAAATCTGTCCAACAATGATTGTAGTCCTCTTGAAATATGCTTAACCAAAGGGAAACAACTATTCATAATTTCAAAATAACGATTCCAACATCATGCCACAAAACATAAGTCATCCCACCATCACTAAGCATATATCTCAACTCCATAAACTCAATAGCATGCATTTCCGGTAGCCTAACATAGCTCAAAACACTCCACATTCATATAAAATTGGCAAGCCAAAGTGGAATCATCAAAATAGGCATCATACACACAACATGCAAATTTCCTGTGTAGCCGATCGATCGCCCTTCAGGCCGTTCGATCGGTTACACGCAAAATTTTGAAATTTTCAGTTCAGCCGATCGATCGCCTTGCAAGGCCGATCGATCGCCAACTGGCAACGAAACAGTCATCTTCTTCCTTTCGCAAAATCAAACCGAAATACCATAGATAACACTTCAAATCCACATCTAGCACCCTAATCATCATCAAAAGTCCTCCTTGACTTCCAGAATATCAAACCAAACCATAATAATGCAAAACCCTAAGAAATCGGGATTAAATAATTCCATTTTCTAACCTTACCATTAACACACTAAATCAAGCAAACCATTTCGAAATAAGCCAAAAATGAAGAGTTTTACCATGGATAAACAGAGATTTTGAAGACCCATTACCTCAGCACTTGATTAAGCTCGGATTGAAGAGTCACCCTTCTTGAAATCCTTGAAAACACAATGAGTTTGAATCAAACACCAATAGAAATCGATTTACTTAAGAAATCCTTAATTGAATCTTAGATCTAGGGTTTGTTGGTAGTAAAAATCGAATTTTGAAAGTTAGGGTTGTAGTAAAACACAAATCAGTAGCTTTTGATGGTCAAAAACGAATTGAATCAAGGGGAAAATGGTAGATTTAGAAGAAATTAAGAGAAAAGCCATGGATTAGTGCTTAGTTAGAGCAAGCTTACCTTAACCGGCTTCTAATTCGGGCCTAAGTGGGGATTAGGCCAGACCTCCTTCCTTAGCCTATTTCCAAAAATGGAAATGGCTCAGGTTTGCCCTTTTATAGTAAGGGTTGGGGTAGGCAAAGGTAAGTTTTGGGGTATAAATATGAAAAGTAGGCTAAAAGTGGTTATTTTGCAAATTTAAGCACGAATTAAGCCTAATAAAATTCTAAAAATTTTTGTGTGACCTTAAGTATATGTCTAGGTTCATTTGACATAAAAATAAAATTTTTGACCGTGGGGCCCACAGGGGTCCCGCCAAAACCCTAATTTTTGGGAAAATAGTGAAAATTCCGAAAAATCTCAAAAATTCACATTTGGTTTAAAATCACTTAAAACCACTAATATTGAAGTTAATTTTGGTTAAAACCATCACAAACTCTATTTATTTACAAAATCATCGAATAAGATCAGAAAACACGTAAATCTCACGATAATCAATAATTAAAGAAAACCAAAACCGGTTTAAAGATGAGGGTCCTTACATCTTGCTCACGGATGTATCATGTTATCATGCATCATGGATCGGTATTCATGGACGAAGTTTTACCGATGTTTAACCGGAATTATTCGATTGTATGTAATGGTTGAGATTGCATGCTGGATTAATCACTCGGTGAATTAATCGAAACTTGGTTGGTCCGAAAGGACATATTTTCGATTTAAGTTCCTGTGTGGAACGTGTATACTCCCCAGGTTGAGTTTAGTGAAATGGAATTATGTGGGGATGAGTTGTGTACTTGTCTTGCGGATTTGAGATTATTATGAGTGTCATATGGACCCTGAGAATCCAGAGTGGTATGCCATGTGCACCCGCTACCACGTGTTTTAGGGTTCCCTGTGTGGGAATTCGGGCTCTCCCCTTCGCAGGAGATGTCCCTGGGCGAATACCCCTGTTCTAGATTCTCTGTGTGAGAATGAGACATCCTTGGCTAGGATCGTCTAGGGCGAGCAGCTTTAGGGATTGACAACCTCGATCCTTTTTCATTTCTTGTGTAGATATTTGACTGTGTCTCACCTTCGTGGCCTTGACCATTTCCTGCTTGTGTGGCAATACCTGTGTTTACTCCTTGATGGAGGTATTCACCATGTGTATTGATGCATGTTTATTTTGACTACTATGCATGATTGTGTATCATGTGTTTGACACGTTTGTCGTGTGGGGTGAATGTGGCTTATGTGATATAAATGCATGATCAGAAACAATGTGATTGAGACACTATTATGCAGGTTTATGTGATATGAATGCATGATAAAAAATGGTGTGATTGAGACACTATTATGCAGGTTTATGTGATATGAATGCATGATCAGGAATGGTGTGATTGAGACACTATTATGCATGTTTATGTGATATGAATGCATGGTTAGAAATGGTGTGATTGAGACACTATTATGCAGGTTTAGGTGATGTGAATGTATGATCAGAAAGCGTGCAATTGAGACACTATTATGCAAGTTTATGTGATATGAATGAATGATCAGAAATGGTGTGATTGAGACACTATTATGCAGGTTTATGTGATCTGAATGCATGATTAGAAATGGTGTGATTGAGACACTATTATGAAGGTTTATGCGATATGAATACATGATAAAAAATGGTGTAATTGAGACATTATTATGCAGGTTTATGTGATATGAATGCATGATTAGAAATGGTGTCATTGAGACACTATTATGCAGGTTTAGGTGATGTGAATGTATGATTAGAAAGTGTGCGATTGAGACACTATTATGCAGGTTTATATGATATGAATGCATGATCAGAAATGGTGTGATTGAAATACTATTATGCAGGTTTATGTGATATGAATGCATGATCAGAAATGGTGTGATTGAGATACTATTATGCAGGTTTATGTGATATGAATGTATAATTAGAAAGTGGTATAACATGTTAATCTTAGATCTGAATTGTTACATTGTTATGTCGTCGCATTTTCTGATTACTATAGTTATATTCAAAACCATTATTTAGTTTTTATACTCACCCCACTTTCTTATTTTTGTTTTGGGGCTGCGTGGCATGACACGCAGATGGACAGGATCCTCTATATGAGGAAAGGTCGGAGAGAGCTTGGGAGTAGTCGTGGAGGCTCCTAGTTTTGCATGTCTCTTCGTTATCTTGTTTTGATGTTAGGACCTTGTAGATGATCCTTATTTTAGATTTGTGATATACTATGTCTTTAGTTTCTTTGAGACTTTGTTTTGGAGCCAAGTATGTGGCTATGAATTATTAGTATGTGGGTTTGAGATTATGATTTAATTTAGAGTTTGACTCTTTTGGTTCTACCTATTTACTCTTGCTCAAAGTAGTGCGTAAACTCCGTAAATTAGATTGCCCGTAGTTAGGTCACAAGTCTTTCGCTATTTTCCTCAATTGTTTCAATCCATCACCCCCGTGCATTGGTCCAGCCCTTTGACCAAGTTCGGCTCAGCTCGGGGCGTGACAAAAAATCTTTAGCTAATAATGATGGAAGATAACCATCTCCGTCCTTCCGTCCCTCCCTCTATCCATCTGCTTTTTTAGACAAGGACTTCTATGCATTCTATCATTGTTTTTAGATACATCGATTTAAGCAGTGAGTTTTATAATTATAATTTCTTTTAAGACCATAACGTTGTCCGCTGGTGGTGCTGTGAGTAGCGACGGTGTTGGCTTGGGCCTAACACAAAGATTGCTTAGGCTTACACCAGGCAGTGCCTCGACGATAGAAAGACCATTAGACATAGTAGCAGCAATGTCTAGTGCTTTGCGCCATTTAGTGCCACGCTAATGGCTATGCTGAACAGTGCCTCATGGTGGGGTGCACTTTTTTTTAAAACTATATAGCTAATATTTACTTATTTTAATGTAGGAACTGTTTTTTTTGTATTATAATTGTTATATACTTTGTAGGTAACCGGTTAATAAACATGTAAACTAAATTTGTCAACATAAGTATAATGTGAAGGTGCAATGAAAAGGATCCGTACATGATTAACACAACGTAATTAAATAATGTAGCAATATAAGTTTAATTTAGGTCTTTATTTTTGTTTAGTTTTTCTTCTAAATGTGCCAATAAGTATGTTTAGCAATCATAAAAGCAACCTGGCTAACTGACTGGCCCTCAATCGTGGCGTATGTTTACTTGTGCATAACTAGAGCATATTCGAATTCATTATCTCTCTCCCCCTCCACCACCTCTCCTTTCTCTGCACATAAGCTCGCTGGCTCTCCCTCATGGCATAGGTTTACTTGTGGCTAACGCTGCTCAGGCCACTGCAGCAGATTTGAATTAACTCTCTCTCCCTCTCCTCCACCACCTCTGCTCCCTCTGCAAATAAAAGCACCCTCGCTCCCTCTGGCCACCTGCTCTACCTCATCCCAGCCAAGCCCACTATTCCTACAACCATCCTAGTCGCAATGACAATTTTGGTTTCAAAATTATTTAAAACTTCTAAAGAAATAAAGATAAACATGATCAAATTAGTATAAGAAATTAGGCCAATATCAATGTTTTTTTCCATGCTTAGCAAAAAAGACATTACTACTTATAATTTTTTCCGTCATTAATAAATATTTATGATGCTTTTTAAAACATTATTAATAACTATTTGTGGGACTTTCATATCCATCGTTAATAACTATTGATGAATATTTTTAAAATGTCATTAATAACTATTTTACACGCTTTTAAAAACATTGTTAATAACTATTTGTGATGCTTTTTACAATGTCTTTAATATATATTTGTGACATTTTAAAAAATATTATTAATAACTATTTATCAAAATTTTAAAAATGTCAATAATAAGTATTTGTGACGCTTTTGAAAATGTAGATAATTCTTTTAGAGATGGAAAATGTGCCAGTACATAGTTGCGATGTTTTAATTTAAATGTGCATAGTTAAATACTTCAGGACATTTTTTTTTGTGGCAAATACTTTTATGCACGATTTGGAAAGTGTAGAAAATAGCATTTTTTAAACTTAAAATTCTATTGCAATTAAGTTTTAACAACATTTTTAGCCTTGTTAATAAAAAAATTGAAAAAAATGAAACGTTATACTTGTGTATAGAAAAATTTGAGGATACACTAAATATAAAAACTAAATAAATTTATAATTTCATTTAAAACATAATTCGGAGTATACACTTATAAATTAAAAAACAAAAAGTGTATAGTACCATAACTAGATACTTACATGTGATAAAAACATATTTTTAAAAAAAAATGAATAATCTTCAGCTAATGACCATGTAATTAGATAATCAAATATACTCCCACAGACTTCAAATTAAAACAACAAGATCTATATTAGTCCAACCAACATTAATAACTATGAACATATAGCTTCCCCCCCATTTGGCAATGGTTGTAGTTGTTGAGAAGTTATCTTCCAAAATTATTACATCAACACTGTTTTTCTACCTGTATCAAAAAAAGAAAAAACAAAGATAATGATAATCATGTGAGTCAAAAAGCATTAGTCCTGACACATAAAGATCAGTCTTAGAAGTTCATTATACCTTATTACGGTGAAGTATTCTCTCATCAATCAGTTCTCTTTCTTGTACTCTTCTGTATTTTAAAAGCTTGGCACTACTACTAGTACAAAAATAATTTTTGACATAAAATGGCAGTGTATTGTTAAACGTGCCATAAAATTTGTATAGTTCCAATCAACTATTCTCGTAACGTTAAGAATTGTTTTATTTTATTTATTTTTTTAATAGGGAATTGTTTTAGTTCACTCTTCCTTCTAATGTACAAGGTAAAACAAGTTATAATTTGCATCACCTCCTCATTGTTCCTTCACAATTATTTGCAAGCTTTAAGAAAAACATAGATAAAAAGGCACTAATAAAAGGGTAAAGTAATTAAATTCTGAAAATGTATAAATACCTCGGTTCCTGCAATTCCCATAGCAAGTCCAATACTTGCTTCATGAAGTGGCTGGAGCCTCATTAGTTCCATCTCCAGTCATAGCAACAACTTCATCGAACATGGTGCGTAGGTGACTCACCAAGGTATGCTTGTCCGATGGTGAAGACCGTGGCATCAATGCAAGATCTTCAATGATAAACAAAGGTATAGTACCTTATTTGGTTTTTTAAAATAAGCTAGAAAGGTCCCACCTACTGCAGAGCCCACATGGGAACTAATACGGGTGAAGACCAAGGGTGAAATGGGTTTTGTGAGGGGTATGTTATAGGGCAACAAAGCATACTATTTATGACATGTGTTAGGGTGCACATGTATGTGGTGTGCAATATACTAGGTTTGCATGCATTGTTGGATTTCCCTAATATACTAGTTCTCGTAGCATATGTATACCTATTTCTCGCAATGTATACGCACTTATTATATAACACACCTACATGTATATGCACCATAGCACATGTCACGAATAGTATGCTTTGCTGCCTCGTGACAGGCCACTAAGTCCACATAATCCAAGTCTACTTTATGTAGGACTTTACCGCTAGTCGTGGCGAGATAGCCACGACCAGCTAGATTTGGCCGGCTGCCGCTAGTTCTGGCCTCGGCCAATGCCGTGGCCAAATCGCCACAGTCGGCCTGATTTAGTCGCGGTGCTGGCTATTGTCAGCACCAAGGCTAGATTTGGCCGCGGTCGGCTATGCACACAGTTGCGGCGGGCCTATAAGAGGGGCTAGAGCCGTCGCCAGAGTTGTCACCAGAGCTGCGGCCTAGAACCGCAGGAGGAGAAGGGGGTGGAGTTCACATATGGGGGGAAGTACGAGAAAAAGGGAAGAGGGAATGAAGTAAATAAAAAAGAGAAAATTTTACATAGTGTCATCAATTTCATATAACTTAAAGAGGTAAGTTTTTAATTAAATAACATTTATAACAAATTTTATATTTTCATATAATGACAGCTACGTAAGTTTTTTCCCTTAATACCTAAATTACCCTTCTCCTTTTAATTTCCTCTGTGTTATACGTTTCCCGTTGGGAAGGGGAAACGTTGTTGCTCCCGTCGGAATAGGGAAGCACTGCTCCTCTTCGGCCTTTTGGGTGGCCGAAGAGAGGAAGGGCTCAGGCGGAGGAGGACGAAGGGAGAGGGAGCCTTTGATTTTGTTGTTGGATCTACTCTTGCATTCCTTTCTCGCATTCTCTCACAAGCTACCGTTCCCAAACTTTGAGCCTTTTTGTTATGTGAAGTCCTGATCAAAGCTTATCGATGAGTAACAATTAGTGTCTATGAATTTTTGAGTTATTTGTGCGCTTAATTATCTAGATACCTAGAAAAAGTTGAGAATTGTCTATCAGAGGACACTCTTGGACATCTGTGTTATACTTTTTAGCTTTTTATGTGAAAATGTTGTTTCTCCATGCCGTTTCTTTGGATACTAAAATCTGGGTTATTTTTTACTGAACATGGACAACAAAGTTGTTTTAGATGTGTTTTTCTTGGGAAGGGCCTTTTGCAAAAGCAGTTATTGAACGTATACAATCTATGGTTGGAGAATTTGTAAGTGCCTTGGGGCGCCTGCAAACTGAACAACGAAAGCAGCTGGTTGATCTCCAGGTAGGACCATTAGCATTTGAAAAAGGTGATATGTTCAACCTTTTTTTGTCTCACTTTTGTCTCTTTAGATATTATTGGTTAATGTACTATTTATTAATTGGGAAATTTAGTCAAACGAGATTTGTTGGTTGGTTTAATTCAAATTCCGATAAGTCACTTCAATTAAATGATTCTCTGATGGACATGAATGAATATCTTTTTGTTTTTTTTCATATCTTGTTTAGCTGCTTGTGTTTGAGTTCATTCGAATGCGTAAATTTTATTGCTTCAATAGGAAGAACTTTCTCAGGTACTCTTCATTGTCCACAAAATAAAATCTTATGAACACTACCATTTGGCCCTTTGAGAGTTTCATGACCATGAGGCCTGTGGGATCGAAAGAGGACCTTCAGTTTAGGCAGCCTTTGAATTTTAGGCATAATCTGAGTTTTGGACTCCACTTGTCACGCACATGAATTTCAGGATGCCACAACCATTTTATTCAGTCTGATTTTCAATTTTTTTTTGCAATTTCCGATAGTTCTCATGAGAAAGCTTTCCTTATTTCAAATGTATGATGAAAGGGTTTTCATCCATATTTGTTAGAATTGTCTCTTTTCCTACTTGGCTGATCACCTCCTAAGCAACAAGAGAATATTGATTAAGAAGTGAAGGTTAGCCTCTCCTAGCTATTTTGCAAAGAGTTTCTTTGGCAACATACAAAAATTGTAGGATTGTATGGATGATCATCTGGACATGAGACCTTACGAATATATGACTTGCACCTTGAGGTCCTTGGCTTTGAGCTCTTTAATTTTATACGCGATTTATGGAACGGCTATGCCGCTGCCAATTTCAGTTTCTCATACATGGCCAAATTTTTTCTCACCAAAATAAATAGTAAAAAAATACAGAGATAATATTTGCAAGATTTTACAAGTTAAAACCCATTAAAATCAAACATATTTACAGTACTTGTAGTGGTTTAATTAGGATTGACAAATAATTTCAATTTAAAAGATGACAAAGATGATTTTTGAGTCATTTGTTCGTGAGATAACTTGTCATCAAGCATGGTAACATATGCTGCATTGAAAAAGTTACTTCAGTGAATAATGATTAAAGAACTACAAAGCATGAGATCAAAACATTAACATTACAAAGTAAGCAAATGATAAAAGCTCAGTTCTTCTAAATTCAATTTTTTTTGTGGACATTTTAGCCACTTGGCTCATAGAGTGTCAGTTTATCATATAGGCTGACTTCACAATTCAGTTAAGCTGTTAGATGTAGTCAACAAGTTATAATTTTTGAAATGTTGTGTACTAGTTTCTTTTTTTTTTATATTTGTAACGATGTATGATGGATCATGCCACTATTGTAATAAATGTTAGATGAGTTGTTATCCTAGAGCCTATTGTTTTCTAGAAATGCTGAAACATATTAATGTCCTTGATCTTAATATTTTTAATACTAAATTAGGAGTTTGTGTAAGATCCCTGATCTTAAACCGGTTTTTGGTTTCCTTTAATCATCGGTTATCGTGAGGTTAATGCGTTTTCTGATTTATTCGGTGGTTTCGTGAATAAATGGTGTTTATGTTGGTTTTAATCAAAATTAACTTCAATATTGGTGGTTTTGAGTGATTTTGAATCAAATGTGAATTTTTGAGATTTTTTAGAATTTTCACTATTTTCCCGTAAATTAGGGTTTTGGCGGGACCCCTGTGGGCCCCACCGTCAAAATTTTGGTTTTTGTACCAAATGAACCTAGACATCAACCTAAGGTTATACAAAAATTTTTAGAATTTTCTTAGACTTAATTAGTGCTCAAATTTGTAAAATACCCATTTTTAGCCTACTTTTTCATTTACACCCCATAACTTACCTATACACATCCCAACCCTTACTATAAAAGGCCAAACCTGATCCATTTCCATTTTGAGAATAGGCTCAGGAGGAGAGGTCAGGCCTAATCCCCAATTAGGCCAGGATTAGAAGGTGTTTAATGTAAGCCTACTTTAATTAAGCACTAAACCCTAGCTTTCTTCTTAATCTCTTCTAAATCTACCATTTTTCCTTTGTTTTAATTCATTTTTGGACATCAAAAACTATTGATTTGTATTTTACTACAAACCCTAGCTTTCAAATTTTGATTTTTATGATCAACAAGCCCTAGATCTAAGTTTTAATTAGGGATTTCTTTGGTAAATCGATTTTTAATGGAGTTTAATTCAAACTCAATGTTTTTGTAAGGTTTTCAAGAAGGGTGACCATCAAATCCGAGCTTAATCGAGTGATAAGGTAATGGACCTTCAAAATTTTAGTTTATCCATGGTAAAACTCTTGATTTTTGGCTTATTTCGAATAGAGTTACTTGATTTGGTGTGTTAATGGCATGATTAGAAAATAAAAATATTTAATCCCGATTTCTTAGGGTTTTGCCTTATTATGATATGGTTTAACATTTTGGAAGTCATGAAGGACTTTTGATGATAATTAGGGTGTTAGATGTTGATTTGAAGTGTTATCAATGGTGTTTCGGTTTGAAATTGCGAAAGGAAGAAGATGGTCTATTCTGCCTTGTTGGCGTTCGAATGGCCCTTCTGGGCATTCGAACGGCAACACTATCGGATCGACAGTTTTCCAGTTGTGTACTTGTCTTGCGGATTGAGATTATTTATGGTTTGCTGGACCCTGAGAATCCAGCTGGTTTGTCCAAGTGCACCGGCTTGCTAGGTGTTGTTGCTTCGGACTTTAGTCTTGACAAGCAGGGTTGCCCGAGAGTTTAGACTTGATGGGCAGGTGTTGGTTGAAGGCGTTGGCCTTGAGGAGCAGGAGTTGCTCGAAGGCGTTGGCCTTGAGGAGCAGGAGTTGCTCGAAGGCGTTGGCCTTGAGGAGTAGGAGTTGCTTGAAGGCGTTGGCCTTGAGGAGCAGGAGTTGCTCATAGGCGTTGGCCTTGAGGAGCATGTCTATTTGATAAGTGTTTGCTTGAGGGCTCCTGTCTTGAAGAGCAGGTTTATTCTCTATGTGTATGGACTTGCATGATGGACTAGCGTGTGTATGTGACACTTATACATGCATGGTGAATGAGAATGATGTAACGCATGATTTAATATGTATGTTAGAGATACATTCATGTAGGTTGTTATGATGTGATGCATGAGGGAATATGTATGTTAGAGATACATTCATGCAGGTTATTATGATGTGATGCATGAGGGAATATGTATGTTAGAGATACATCCATGCAGGTTGATTATGATATGATGCATGAGGGAATATGTATGTTAGAGATACATTCATGCAGGTTGTTATGATGTGATGCATGAGGGAATATGTATGTTAGAGATACATCCATGCAGGTTGATTATGATATGACGCATGATGGAATATGTATGTTAGAGATACATTCATGCAGGTTGATTATGATATGAAGCATGTGGGAATATGTATGTTAGAGATACATCCATGCAGGTTGATTATGATATGATGCATGTGGGAATATGTATGTTAGAGATACATCCATGCAGGTTGATTTTGATGTGATGCATGATAGAATATGTATGTTAGAGATACATTTCATGCAAGACGTTATGATGAGAATGAAATTATGTGGATTATGCACTATGATGCAGTTTTAGGTGATGTGTATGTGTGATTATAAAATGATGCACCATGTAAATCTTTGATCTGAATGATTATATTGCTATGCTGTCGTATTTTCGATGTCGATAATGATATTAAAAACCATTGCTGAGTTTGTTAAACTCACCCCTCTTTCTTGTGTTTTGATTTGGGGCAGCGTGGTGCGACACACAGACAAACAGGATCTCCTCTTTGAGGAAAGGTCGGAGATGACTTGGATGTGATCGTGGAGATCGTTGTGTGACTTATTTCCTTTGGTTTTATGTTTTATGTTTAGAACCTTTGTGTAGGGTTCTTTGTTTTGGATTTATATCACATTTTACAGTGATGCTTGCTTAAGACTTATTTTGAGCCAGTGTGGGCTTTAGTTAACTAAGCTTGTGGGTTTGAGATTAGTTGTTTACTTTGTGATAAGCAACACTCTTTTCTTCCTTCTTATTTACTCTTGCTCAAAGGATTGTGCGTACTCTGTAATTCTGTTAATCGCCCGTGGTTAGGGTTAAGTCTTCCGCTAGATCGTTTTCTCAATTTCCTTTCGTCGCCCCCGCACGCTTGACCGGCCCTTGGACTGGGTTCGGCTCGGGTCGGGCATCGCCGGGGCGTGACAGTTTGGACCTAGAGATTTTTATCTAGAAAGTAAAGCTTCATTGTAATTGTCAGTTTTTAAATTGTATTCTCTTTTTTGTAGGTCAATGGATTATTTCCTTCTTTTCTATTGCAATTACAACGAGCGTAATGTTGCCATACGACTTCCACATTCTTCCACCTATAAGTACTTCATTCAATTGATTTGCAATAGATTGAAACAATTAAATGTTGATTCTCTTACTTTATCTTTCTCCTTTCCTGATTATTCGAATTATATGCTTGAGAATGATGATGATTTGCAAAATTGCTTCTTCCTTGCTTCTGAATTGGGCAAAAAAAAAGTTTATGTGTCTATTATTGATACTTCAAATATTTTTATTCGCCATGGTGAGAGCAGTGTGCAAGGTGTTAATTTGTTATCCACTAGTGTGAAAAGTAATAATGATATAATATTTTTTGAGTCGATTATTGATGAAGAGCTTGATCTGATTTCTATTACTTCCTCAAATAAAGGTAAATCAGTTTTGACTAAGAAGTGGTGTGATGAAATTAAATATGTTGGACAAACATTTGAAAGAGGTGTTCAAGAATTTAGGCATTCTCTATGTCATTATGCTGTTAAAGTTGGTTTTGAATTTAAGTATGTTTATAATGGGCCTAATAGGGTTACATCTGAATGCAAATATAAAGACATCAATGGTTGTCAGTGCTATGTTCATGCTACAAAAGATTATGTAAATGACTTTTTCTACATACGTATTTTAAACAATGTTAACACTTGTGGTATGATTATTCATAAGAAGAAGAATTTGAGAATGTCTGTTGATGTTGTGTCTAAAGAATTATTGGATCAAGTTAAAAGTAACCTCTTTATTTGTCCGATTGATGTGGTGAAGCATTTTGACACAAATTATGGAATTGATATTTCTTATCAACTCATATTTAGGAGTGTTCAGAAAGCTCGAAGTGAGTCATTTGGAAATAGTTCTAAGTCTTATAAACAACTTTCTCTATATGTTGAGTTAGCAATGAAGAGTAATCTCGGTAGCCACATGTCATTGGAGGTTGACAATGAAAGTTATCATTTTAAAAGGGTTTTAATTTCATTCTACGCATGTATATGTGGGTTTCAATATTGTCGTCCTATTTTGTATTTAGATGGAACTCATTTGAAAAGTCATTATAAAGGAATGATGTTGGCAACTAGTGAAAAAAATGGGAACCAAGGTAAAATAAATACAATTTTTTCAACTATACTATACGTTAGTTTGATTTTTAATTATGTTTTTATTAGTTTTGTAGTTTGTTGGAATTATAGTATACCTTGTTTATGTAAAAGTAAACTTACTAAGTGATGTTTTATGATAGTAGATTTGTTATGCAATGGAAAAGACTTGTTCTTGCTTTTGTTGCATTATTATTGCTTTAATAGTCTCAATTTCTTTTTATTTCAAGTATATTTCCTCTTGCTTTTGCTATTGTTGATGCTGAGAATGAAGATAATTGGGAATGGTTTTTGTTTAAATTGAAGTTAATTCTAGATCCTGCATGTGAGTTTACAATTATATCAGATCATAATAATGGACTTATTTCTACCTTACCCCAGGCTTTCCCTTATTTTCATCATTCATTCTGTTGGCATCATTTAAAGAACAATTTAAAAGACAAGCTGAAAGGACGACCAAAAAAATTCCATGAGAAGATGGTAAAATTATTCAAAGATTGTTCATATGTTGCAGAACTATCATGCTTCAATAGGTTGTTGGATGATTTGAAAAAAGAGGGTGGACAACAAGTTAAAGATTTTTTGGATGATTTGCTAAACAACAATTAGACAAATGCTTATTTTAAAGGTAAACACTATGGTGAGATGTTTTCCAATGTTGTAGAGAGCTTTAATGGATAGATTGAAAAAGAAAGACACATTCCTATTATTCAAATGATCAATGAAATAAGGGGGGAAATGATGAATATGATGCATGATCGTAGGATGGAAGCAAGAAGATGGACTGGTTTTCTCTGTCCAAAAAGTGAGAAAAGGTTAAATGAATATATAAAGTATGGCTCAGTTTGGAGAGTATCATGTTATAGTGAGGATGTTTATAATGTAATGTCTCCTTATCCTTCTACAGTTTTTATTAACAACTGTTCTTGCTCATGTCATCAATGGCAAATAAATGGTTTCCATTGTGTACATACTTTAGCAGCATTGATGAATAGTGGTAAGGATATTCATTCTAATTTTGAAAAATATTTTACAAAAGAGTGGTTTCAAAAGTCTTACATAATAACAATTAACCATGTTCCTATCATTGAAAGTGAGGTGAAAACTACTAATGAAGTTTCTATATTACCTCTATTATCTAAGAGACCACTTGGGAGGCCTCACCTCTATTGGAAAATAATTTGCTTTCTTTTGATTTCCAACTTGAATGCATGGGAGTTGAGAATACTGAATGGTAAAACCATACACCTCTTTGAAGTATTCAACCACAGATTTCATGTTCATTTGCTCATCAACAAGGAAATTGCACAGAAAATAGAGCCATATATTTATAAAAAAAGGAACAACTTAACTTGCAAGAATTTTATCTTCATATTACTAGTAACAGGGCTACACTCGACATATTCTTACTAGCTTTTATAACATGTCCAGTTTTTCCTTACAACAAAATTTGCCCATCTAATAATAAGCCTAGAAACCACTCAATAACACTTTTAATATCTAATATTAGATATTCGATCAATGTTGACAGGTACTAACTAGTTAAAGTTTTGTAAAGTGGGCCCATTGTACAAGAAAAATTTGGACCAAAGGGTGACAAATCACAAGGATTTTAGTCTTGTAAAATTTTAGGCCATTTAGATGGATAATAAATACCAATTGCTCATATTATCTATTAATTTTCATGCAAAAATGTACAGGAAGAAACGACAAGATAAGAAGTAATTGAAAAATTAATAATATACACAATCGTTCATATTATCTATTAATTTTCATGCAGAAATGTGCATTATCAAAAAATTAAATATGAAGTAGCCAATAATAAAAAAATTATAAAGAAGTAGAATATTTTACCTTTAAAGTTTGAGTAACCATAACTAAACCTTCCATTCTTGCTATTTTTGTTGTATGATATTTACCTAACCATGAAAATGAGTAGGAAAAATTAGGATTGCGATTTTAACCAAATAAACTGAGCTTGGCTCATTTATTATAATTTGCTGAAATGAGTGACCTTTTCATATCTTCACATGTAATATCCTCACGTGCTTGTAGTGTTTCAAGGGTTTCAGACAATCCAGGATCTAACACAAATTCCTCTATCATTCTAGCTCTAAACTGCCTTACTTCTTCTTTATACATTTTATACATAAATCTTTCATGATTGTTGACAATCTTATCCATATAGTGGCAAATAAAAACAATGCAATCTAACTTGCAAGTAATAATTTAACAACATAATCATGCTATTTTATGCATTTATGAAAATGTGTGGAACTGTGATGAGAAGTTATTTAAAACTTACGAATTTGGGTATTGTTGTGGAATATTTTCCATTTCTGTAAAAGATGATTGCAGCTCTTGGGATGAGAATTGTCCTTTTAATGCTTCAAGCTCATATAATTTGATGTGTTACATCTGTACAAACATAATTTATTTTAATATAAATAGATAAACAATGCTAGGTTTGTCTAACTTTAATATAAATAATACTTACAAAAGTCGACGCATCTGCTATGAAGGTATCATACATTCCATATTTTGGCCTCATAGAGCTGTAATGTTTCCATTGGCCTTTGTGGGTATTATAAACAAGCAAATGTCAATGACCCATGCATGAACCATCCTTCTAATGTATATTTAAATGTATAGGAAACATATGATACTGTGCAAGTTGGTTGACTTTATAATGCTTGAACAAAAACATCTCTTGCAATTCTTTTTGTTTATTTACAATGAAATCCTATATCAATTTGATGAAATAGTAGTTAGTAAGTTACAGATTTTAAAAAAGTAATACAAATAATTATAAAATTATTATCAACTGCTGACATGAATTTGTAGAAGAGCATGTTCATGCTGCTTAAGAGTATAATGAATATTTATTAACTTACAGAAAATTTTTTAAACAGCATGATCATTCAAATCAATAACACCTTCCAAACAATAAAAAAATAAAATTAAACAATTAAATACTCACAAAACATAATGAGCTATAGAAGACATTCGTTAGTCGATTCTTCCGTTTCATTTTTTCTCCTTAATATTTAATTAAAAGAATCAATGACCTGTCATTTATTTTTGAAAATTTTAATTAGCCATAACTTTTACTATAAAAGAAATCAATTTTAAACTTATGTTACTGCTAATTTCTTGATCATTTGCAAGTAACACAACTAAATGATCTTAAAACTCCAAATGATTGATCTACAATTAAATGAAAACGATTAGTAACACAATTAAATTCATAATCATTGATCTTAAAACTTAAATACATTATTGATTTACTCACAATGTGTCTCCAATTTTATTAATTTCATCAATTTTCATTTTTTCTTCTATTTTTACATACTTTTCCTTTAGATCCCTTCTTATTTTGCCCTGTTGGTTGATGTTCATCCATCTTTCTCTTTTTAGGTATCCTTGGGTAAACATGGATTGTGTTTTCTTTCGATTCTCTATTTGACCTCCTTGTCCTATTCTTTACCCTATCAACCATTGAGCTTAGTATCGTATGTGGTTCACTTAGTTGAGGTCTAGAAGTTGTCATTTTTTGTGGGGTTGGCCTCTTGCTTTTTGGCTACCGCTCCTCATAAATATTTATGAGGGCAATGACATCTATAGAACCTTGTAGGATATCTATCTTTTCTTTGTACTTCTTGTTTTCTTCTGTCTTCATTGCCAATTGCCTCTGAAGCAATTCTTTTTCTTATTTTTCTATTACCATTTGATTGAATATATCTTTAATTTGTCTTTGATACCTTGTTTTTATTTCTTCCATTTTCTTCATCTTCATTCTCAAATGATATAGTTCAATTTCAAGTTTTTCTTTTCCTTCTTCTACTAATTCTCAAAATTTCTCAACAGCCAGTTTGTCCATCTCAAAAGCCAATTTTCCCTTGTTAGTGAACAACTTTTCATTTCCTCTAGATAAGCAATTTCAGCCATGTTGCGATATTGATCATTGTTTTTCAAATCATCTTCCAATTTTTTCAACCTTTCTTTCAGTCTTTTGATTTTGACTTCAACTTCTTTTCTTGCTTCTTCACTTTTCTTCTTCTTGAAGGAAGTTGTTCCTTTTCTTCCTCAAGAATTAATATTTCTACTCTACTAGTTTCTAGTTCTTGCTGAAGTTTCTTTTTCTCTTCATTCAAAACATTTATCTCAACTATATTTTCGTATTCAATAGGAGCAGTATCTGGAAAAAGAATAAACAAACTTTAGAAGAAATACAAGACATATAATACAATGTATTTATGTAAATAAGATATAACTAGATGGTCCTTTTATATGCTTATACACGAAAAATCAACAAACTAAATACATCATTTAAATAAAGAAATTAGAGACAACACAATAATGCTACATATAATTTAAAACAATGTGTCAAAATTATATGATCATGGCAACATGATCATGATGCCCTTTGAAATCCACTGGAAATTTTATAGCAGCATGATAATGCTGCTCTTTTTTTATATACACTGAAAAAATTAATTGTCATCTCAACCTGCTAATAATTGCCCCTTTTCAGACTAACCTAAAAAACACAAATACTAAGACCAATTGACATAGTAGCTTTAATCTAGTTTATGTAGACACTAATAGTACAAAGCAAAAAGAAAAAAAGATGATAAAAAAATGGAACTACTAAACTAGAACCATAAACTCAAGTCAATCCAATAGCAATCCTGAGCTCTGATTGATTTGTATTCAATGAAACTTTAAACTTTATGCAAATATTTGCATTATATATAAAAAATACTAGAAAAATGTAGATGAAGCCAGTAGAACAAAGCCAACAACAATGAAAACAAGAATCACTTAAGACATCAATGACTCAAAGTAAAACCAGCTAGCTCAAATAAGCCAAACCTAATACCCAACCAAAAAATAGCTCTAATATAGCCAAACATCAACATAGAACTAAAATCTCTCAAATGAAAGCTAAAATTAGTAGCTCAGTATAAGCTCCCGACTGACAACCATCTCGAATGCCATAAGCAATAAACAATATTGAACAAGAAATTAGAGCTTTCCCAATAATTTCACACTAAAAAAACAAGCACTCAATACCTAAGAGTATTAAATAAATAGAACTTCTAAATAAGAGAAACATTACCTATGTTTTGAAGACATCCAATTTGGGGAACTGCATCTTTTATTGAAACTGTACATTGCTCTTCTTCACTATCTTCTATATTTACAAAAGAAATTTCATCCTCTTGATCTGCTTCTTCTGCATCTTCTTCCTCATTGTCTTCTTCTTGTCTTAGAGAATCAAAAGAAGAATCATCTTCTTCTATTCCTACAACTAAAGAGTCATCTGACTCTCCTTATTCTTTCTCTTCTTAAATTCCTATAAAATAAGAAGATGAATCTTCTGACAATCTTTCTTTTTCTTCATCTTCTTCGATTCCCATAGAATAAGAAGATGAATCCTCTAGCTATCTTTCTTCTTCTTCTTCTTCCTCGTATTGAGAAAAAAATTGAATTTCAAGGTCGATTCTTTGTAATTGACCATTCAACACCTACATTTAAAATTATATGTTATATCTTTAATCTATAAATATTATCATCTAAATTTTTTTTATTCAATATCATGTCAATATGTTTTACCTCATGATCCTCTATGCTTTGAAAATCAATTCTTCCTAGTTTCATGTTCATATTTGAACGTCTCCAGTTAACTATTCGAAGTACACAATCATCTTCGTGCACCTCATCTTCTTAAACTAATAATAACAATAATAAAAAATTATTAGTGACAATTATGTAATCATTGCTAATAAAAAAAATAAAATAATAAAAAATAATCTTTAGCGACACTTCTAAACACCGCCGCTAACGAAAAAACATATTTAAAAAAATAATATTTATGTATTAGCGACGCTTTATACATCAAATTTTTTTTAAAAAAAATATTTAGCAATGCTTTTGGAAGTGTCGCTAAAAAGTAAAAAAAAAATTTAAATATCATGCCGAAGGCGGGATGACAGGAGGGGCGTCGGCAGGAGGGACTCAGGTGGAGGATGGGGGCGGCGTCAGAATCCGGTGGATGTGCCGGATCCGATGCTGCTCGGGGGGAGGGGACAACCCAAGGAGAGAGGGGGGGAGAGGGAGGGAGGAGGGGGTGGGGGTCGGATTCCCGCAACACATACATAGCTATTTCCCGCAACGCATACACACCTAATATACAACACACCTACACGTATATGCGCCACAACACGTTACAAATAGTATGTTTTGCTACCTCGTGACAAGCCACTGAGTCCACATAATCCAAGTCTAATTTATGTAGGAATTTACCATTGGCCACGGCGAATTTGCTGTGACTCACCAGATTTGGCCAACCGTAGCCAATTTTGGCCTCGGCCAACGCAGCGCTAGCCGCAACCAGCACTGTGGTCAAATCACCACGGTCAGCCAGATCTGGCCATGGTGCTAGCCACGGCGTTGGCCGTTGTCAACACCGCAGCTAGATTTGGTCGTGGCCGGCTATGCACATGGTTGCAACGGACCTAAAAGAGGGGCTGGAGCCATCGCAGGAGTTGTAGCCAAAGCCGGAGCTGTCGCTGGAGCTATGGCCTGGAACTGTCACCGATGAAGAAGGGGGTGAAGTTTACATATTGAGGGAAGTATGAGCAAAAGAGGCGAGGGAATGAAGTAAAGAAAAAAACACAGTTTTTCACTTTACTTGGTGGATACGGGGAAAAACGGGGTCTAAGTAGACACCACGTATAAGCAACAAGATGTAAGAATAACCAATTTAATTTTAATTCAGATTAAACACACAAAATTCAGACTAACATTAAAAATTTTAATATTTGATTGTGCAAGTTTAAATGGTGAAAACTGTCACCGTGTTCTTTCAACGTATCATTAAATGGGACCAAGTTTTGGTTAAGTATTTTTACGTGTGAGGAAAAGAATGAAGGTTAGCCTACGGAGTTAGTGCCCTTGTTAGATAGACTTGGGACAGTTGATTGAAATTGTCATATTACCAAGTTAGTTTGTGATGGATATTGCTTTTAATCTTTAACACTTTTTCTAATTGTATTAAACTCTGCGGTACAATAAACTGATCTGATCCTATGACTTTGGTCTTAACCAGCATCTATTCATCTTGGTCTCATCAGCACATCATACACATGGCTTGTTTGTTTGATACTTTCACTTAAGTGCTGATTAATCCTAAAAAGTGCTGCTTAATCTCCTATAAAATCATCAACGTCACATGGATACTTAACATATGTTATAGCCAAAACAGGCAAATAGTTTGGTCTCCTAGCTACTAAGTTACATCATAAATAATGAATCAAATATTACATCTTGCTGATGGCCTAATACTGCAGAGCTCATAGCATAAACTTTTCCATGGAACAGTAGTTTTAAAACATGATAACTTTTCTGTTGGCATGTCTCTCACATAATGATCCATGCATTATACTCCATCTCTACATTCAAAAGAGACACATTTGTTGAAAAAACCTAAAAGCGGGACTATGTTTTGATCAATGCTCAGAAAGCTATATTTCATTATTTATTGAAATTCTTTTTACTAGAATGAAATCCCCGTACAAATGCAATGTAAATAATGAAAACAATAATGAATGCCCCACTTATTGTATCGATACATTATCTTCTTATTGAAACTAGGATAGACTAACAAGCATCGACCATCTAGGTGTTGTCCGTCCAGAATCGAGATTGTAGGTAGTCCACCACTTTCTTGTCCACTTGGAAAGCCTTGGCCAATATGTCATCTGAGATTGGTGGTTTTGACCCGAAGACAGCCTTAGCAACGGTGATCACACCAGGGTTCTGGCTGCTTAGACCAGCTATGGCAACTGCATTGGTGTGGCCCGGATTAAATTGGAAATGGATGAGTCCCTCCGGGAAGACAAACACATCTCCTTTATTCAGAACCTTGCTTATGAGGCGATTATCAGGGTTAGATGTCACAAAGCCAACGTAGAGTGTTCCTTCTAGCACAGTTAGAATCTCAGTGGCCCTTGGGTGTGTGTGGGGAGGGTTCTGGCCGTATGGGGCATAGTCTATCCTAACCATGGATATGCCCAGGGTGTTGAGGCCAGCTATCTGGTTCACAGTCGCCATCGTCACATTTGATCCAACTGCGTTGTCAGTGTTGCCAGGTACGTTAAGTCCCGATAAGAAAAAGTCCTCTGGTGCAGCCATCTTTGGGTCCTTGCAGACAAAGCCATTTACGCGCACTGGAGAAGAACAATAGACAAAGTTATTTTAGCTATAAGCACAAACATGAGGACTGGAGGTAATCCTCTGGTTAATACATAGTTGATGTGGAGCTAATGTCTTACCAGGGGAGTTGCGGTCAACAACACAGAAGTCCTGAAGCGGACTTGGATCAGATGCAAAGACAAGTGAAGTGGCCACGGAGAGGAGCGCGAGGAAAAGAAAAGCTGGAGAGAAAGAGGCCATCTTCGTTTTTCTTATCACTGTAATCAGAAGAAAGATGACAAGCTTGCTCTGGTTGAAGAAGAAATTTGGGATGAGGAGCTATTTATAGTTGGATAGTGGCGATCGCTACCTCCTAATACAAAAATAAATTATACGAACCAATTGAAACGGTCGTTTTACTGAGTCAGTACTGCATATATTAGTTTACTGACTACCAACTTCGTATGGAAATGGATTTTTTATTATTCATATTATGTTATAGTCTGCTAGCAAAGAATGGACGCAGTCCATGCATGCTTTTCCCCCATCATCTTGCTAATTGACTCTCTCATCTATATTAATGGCTACGCCTTGAATCTTTCTATAATGTTATGCCAATTTTGTTTACTCTAAAAAATAACATCTCAACTGCCACCTTTGATTGTCCCAAAATTTGTATGGAAATGAAGCGTCACACGTGTTTGACTCTGTAGACTGTAAGCAAATGTTTCATTAATAAAGAGAAGAAAGCTAAGTGCAACTATATCAATGATGCATCATTCGTGTGTGTCTATATACGTAGATAAATGGAAATAGTTACCATGAGCCCAGGTCGAGGTGCGTTACCCTGAGCTTAGCCATCGTAAGCGCACAATCAGTTATATTGAACAAAATAGAGCTATTAATGTGGAACACAGTTTTTTTGTTAAATAGAGCTATTAGTTTAAGACGGAAGGAGTAGTTTATTTTGAATAACTAAATGTTGTTATTAATGTAGAATAGAAGGAGTACAAACTTTGCCCTTAAAAAACCAAATGATAGGCAATTCCGCCCAAAGATTCAAAGCCTACTAAGTGCAAAGTTTTAAATGTTTAACAAAGATTAACACATGTATCATGTGTAATTATAAGTTTCTACCTAAATTGGGTAAAGTAACCCTTTTCTGTTTTAAAAATAAATTTTCATTTAAAAATTCATGGCTTGTTTCTCTTGTGGGTCCACGATGAGGAAACTGCTTGCATATTCAAGGTGCACTGGGGGCCGTGGAGTGACATGGTAGGAGGACTATCTGTCCAAGCCTAATCAGTCTCGATGGACAGAGCATCAACCAGCTGCTTAAAGCAAACTGCCTCAACCAATAGGAGACTAGACATGTTAGAGAAGTCATCTACGTAGTCTTTAAAACACTGTATTAGCATTTAACTGCTGTAATTAATCTTTATAACTCTGTATTAGCATTTAACTGTTGTACTTAGTCTTTATAACACTGTATTAGCATTTAACTGCTGCTCCTTTTCTGTACCCAAGCAAAATAACCGACTTATTCCCCAAACATATTTTTATTCCTGCAACCAAAATATTCTTAATTGTTAAATACATGTTTGACCAGGTCTAACCTTTCCCCTCGGACCAATTAACTAGTTACTATAGGTAGCTGAACTGGTTCAAAGCAACATAATTGGATATCACTATCTCACTTACATAGCCATAATAGGAGAATTATCTTTGAGAAGGAACCATGCTATTCTGAAAGCAAAATTCAATTGATTTTCAGCTGATGTAAAAGTGGATTATATATATTTTGAGCTTTCAAACTTAAAATAATAGGCTCCTCTTAGTTCACTTCATTTTTTTGTTGTCTTAGTTGACTAAAGGTTAAAATTTGAATGCCATTTTATGTATTAACTGGGAAATAATATACTTATTCTATCCGATATTAATAGCTACATTTGAAAAAATAATATTTTTTATTAAAAAGTAAAACTCACATTTAAGACAAAGGAAAATAAGCTTATCACTCTTTTTAAGTACCTATTTAAATTGAACAAAATAAAATTATTAATATGAAATAATTTTTTTTGCTAAATGAAGCTATTAATTTAAGACGCAAGTGTCTAGTTTGCTTTAGTTTGGGGTAACGTTATTATGTATTTTTTTACAGAGTGTACCCTTCTTTGAGCTTATAAAATTTTGATTTACATATAAAAAAAATTGGGACGGATGGAGTAATGCTAGATTACAGACTGAAGGTGAAAAATCTGTGCCTCAAAGTAGGTACAAAAGTTTTTTTAAAAAAATTTACTACTAAAGTGGGTTCATGCTGTTAACACGTACCCCAAGGTGTAAGGAAGACATAGACCCCTTTTTCATTTTTTATGTCGTGTATCAGCCCAATTATATCTGATTTGTGACAAAGGAATCTTCTAAGTATTGACGACTGAAGCGTCATTGAATTTTTTTTTTTATAAGATGATGCGCCATTGATCAATTAGTTGCACTTGCTTTCTTCACTTTCTTAATGTATTTCTTCCTTGCCAAGTCAAACATGCAATGCCTTATTTTATAAAACTTCTAAGACTAGCTAATTTAAGGTAGCAATTAAGGTACGTATTTTCTTAAACAAAGTTACGGAAAATTAACGTAGAGAAGTATTCAACAGATTAAGTATTTTTGGGATGATGGGAACGGTTCAGAATAAGAACAAAGAAGATGGAGACAAAAGAAGCTCTTCATGGACTGCGTCTGTTTTTTGCAAGCAGACTAAAACAACAGCAAAGAAAAAATTCAAGTCTTGAATCAGTCGGTAGTCATTCAGATTAATATATTGAAAAATTGACTCAGTATAACGGCTATCTTAATTAATTTCCGTAACTTTTCTTTGTAGTAGGAGACAGGAACCTCGGCTTCTAGCTATAAAAAGCCCCTTATCCCATGGTTCTTCCACATAACCCAGAACATAATTAATCAGAGTCCTCAGAAAAACAAAGATGGCTACTTGCTCTCCAACTCTTGTTGTGCTTGCTCTCCTCTCCTTGGCTGCTTCACTTGCCTTCGCATCTGATCCAAGTCCACTTCAAGACTTCTGTGTTGCTGACCGCAACTCCCCCGGTACGTTTATGCACTCATTACTTCCCTGTATGCAAGAAAAACATATAAGTTTCCGCACATCTACTGCGTGTGCACCTCCTTTTTTTTTGCTTGCACTGTTTATGCTCATCTTGGGAGATACTTGATTTGTACTTTTTCAGTTCGCGTAAATGGCTTTGTCTGCAAGGACCCAAAGATGGCTGCACCAGAGGACTTTTTCTTGTCGGGGCTTAATGTACCTGGCAACACTGACAACATAGTAGGATCAAATGTGACGATGGCGATTGTAAACCAGATAGCAGGCCTCAACACTCTGGGCATCTCCATGGTTAGGATTGACTATGCCCCATACGGCCAGAACCCTCCCCACACTCACCCAAGGGCCACTGAGATCCTTACTGTGCTGGAAGGAGAACTCTATGTTGGCTTTGTTACATCCAACCCTGAAAATCGTCTCATAAGCAAGGTCCTTAAGGAGGGGGATGTGTTTGTCTTCCCAGAGGGGCTCATCCATTTCCAATTCAACCCAGGTCACTCCAACGCAGTGGCCATAGCCGCACTGAGCAGCCAAAACCCAGGCGTGATTACCATTGCCAATGCTGTCTTCGGATCGAAGCCACCCATCTCAGACGAGATCTTGGCGAGAGCATTTCAACTGGAGAAGAATGTAGTAGACGATCTCCAGTCTAAGTTTTGGGTGAACAACTAGAAGGCCACATTAGAAACAACCCATGATCAGTAGTTTATCTTATTTTAATTATTAGTTTATCCTGTTTTGAATAAGAAGGTTTTGTGGATTTGCTGTAATATAAATGGAGCATTTGTCAGTGCTTGCAATTAAATTGTCTTTGTATGGGATTTAATTGATGGCAAATGAAATGATGTCTTTCAATCTAGTGTGGAACTCAGGCTTTTATAAGAGGGTATTACTTCAATTCGGTTGGGTTTTGGTTCTAATTTTTATATAAAACGCAACCACTTGGTTTTTTTTTTGGAGGAACTAAATAAAGAACCGAAGTAATAAATTTCCGTTGGGTTGTACCCGGTTTTTTTTGCAACCCTAATGATGACCTATCCTTGTTGCTATTTTAGAAATTCGTTCTCATCACCTTAACGAGTGATAGACATGTATAAAACGTAGTAGGCCCATAATTAAAACTTTTTGTACGTGTCGTCCCTTATAGGTGATATGCACTATTTTCCTGTATGTACAAGCATTCTTAATAGGGGTATTAGACATTAATTATAATTTTTTTTGTTAAATCTGTCATTTACTCTAATGTTTGTATTCAAACAAAAATGCCCCTAGTCACCCTCTTTATTTTCAAGATCGAGCTCAAACTAGAGCGTTCTCCAGCTTCAACCGTTCCACCAGGTGGAAGATCTCCTGCGCCATTGTCTGCTTCTATGCCTCTCGCCGGGCCATCACCTTGTAACACTCCTTATTCTTCTTCTCCAACCCGTATATCTGTGCATGCAAATCCTCTTTCTTCTAACCCAGTAAGCACACTTAGTGGTTGTCTCTCATCTTCACCACACGTCTTGCCAGCTCTGTCGCCCTCCGCTGCATAAATGCTGCCTCCTCCGCCACCTCTGCATGGAACCCCAATAACGTGTTCTCCATCAGCAACATCAATCACTCAAACTCCAACACCTCCAGTAGGTTTCGCTGCATATCTGTGCGGAGGAAGAAGTTACTTTGTTATATACAAAGAGAGTAAATTTTCTCTCTTTGTTATATACAAAGAGAGTAAATATTTACTATCTTTATTAAGATATCCTAGTGGCGCTCATGGTGGAGGCCGGAGCAGTCATGGTAGTCGTTGAGGATGTGGGAGAGGAATGAGTCAAAGTGGTGGTGGAGGCGCTCCTTCTTTCTAGTGACGCCTTGGAGGTTGAGTCTTATATGATAATATAATAATAATTTTCCCAGGAACCACTGTCTGTGTACAAACACACAAAATAAAAATAATAAGGAGAATTCTTTGTTTCGGTGCAGTTGAAATCTTTGAAATCACATCGATAAAACTCGGAGTAGGCCCTTCTACCCACACACTAAGCTTCGTCGAGTCCTACAAAGTCTAGGGGGTGGTGAGTATTTTAAAATACTCAGTAGGGGAGTTTATACGATCAGACATGAATAAACATATGGTAGTTTCATAGCACATATTATATATAATATTTTTCATAAAAACAGGGTAAGCCTGTCACCCAAAACTACCCTTAGAGTTTCTTCCTACGTATCAAAGATGCTACTAGGGTTTGGAAGCTCTCACAGCTTGCTACAAATGTCTCAGACATATATATTAATAAGAATTTGCTACGGGTACAAAGCAGGGACCTCTTACTCCTCCACAGATCATCTCAAAATATTTCGTGCTTGTGGATAGAAGAGTCACCCTACTCATGGGGCGCCGGGATATAGAGAGTAGAGAGTCTTCCCATGATACTCTCTACCCTATCACGCGTAGCCTTTATATGTGCCCTTCGTTAGGGGCTAATCACGGGTCTTGCCCTTCGTTAGGGGCTCACCAGGCTAAAATAGGTACAGTGCATCCAATTCCGAACCAGATTAATTGTGCTTTTAACTAGTCAATAGAGCTCTATCGGGGCGCCCAACAATAGCTCCGGACAACCAAAACACTCACGAGTCCTAGACTCATAGTCTTGAGTCCCAGACTCATAATCTTAAGTCCCAAACTCAATCGAAATATCCTAGAGTTCCCAGATTCCAAAAAAGACTATTTTCTTTTAAAACATTTTATCCCAATGTTTATCCTTTTGAAAATCCTAGCTCCGCTTCTACAAGACATGAGAGTGTCACTATCAACGACTACAAAGGCAAGTTGGTCGCTCATTCCAATGAGATAGTTACCCCTTCTTTGTCTCGCCTCAATGACTCGATCACCATGCTTATACATCTTTACAAAAATAATCTTGAGTATCCTCCTTTCAACAAGGACGAGTCCTCTAAAACCGTCATTCAAACGTACTGTATTCATTCACCATGAAAACAATGGCGAAGCTAGTTTGTCTCTATCTCACATGCTCCACCGTGTATAATTTATATCAAAATCCACGGATAAATATTTAATCAAACTATTATATATGAGGCAATCATAATGCATGTAGTATAAAATATATCTATTTTTAGCAGCAAATCATTCGACTAATCGACTATACGTAATAGCATATGATATATAAATCATATTCTATCTCATTGATTAACCATTTGATAGATCAAATATATATGCAGAAATCATAAATCATATCTTGAAAGTAATCTCTAATGCATAGCATGCGAGAGTCATATAAATAATGTGTTAAAAACATAACCAAATATTATAATCATGTCATAAGAAAGGATAAAAGCCCCTAGCTTGCTCTTCGTGCGAGTTTGAAACCGATAAATTAGACACATAAAATTTGATGTCCACTCATGGGGTTCTAGAGGTCTCCAACCAGGAAAATAACCCTGCCACGACGTTCAATATGCTCGATTTAGGTAAGACCGTTGAAGAAAATAGACTCTGGATGACTCCAAAAACTCTTTTACTGTGCCTGTAGGATACAGACAAAACCTCCCCTTGACTCGGAACACTTTTCTCTTTCTGTGCCCATAGGCTATGGACAGAACCTCCCCTTAGCCCGAGACACTTTTCTCACAACATGCCCGTAGGCGACGGACAAAATCTCCCCTTGCCCGGAGATACTTTACCCTTTCCGCGCCTATAGGTGGCGGACAGAACCTCCCCTTGCCCTAGGATGTTTCCCCATATAGGGTTGTTAACTCAAGAAATGAACACTTCCATTGTGTAGAACACCATCGATTTAGCTAAGAATGTTTTTTGAACGGAAGTAAACAGACTCAAAATGACTCCAGAAACTTCTCTGGAAAACAAAATGGAAATGAGAATTTATAAGAGAAGTCTGCAAGCCGACGGCATGTGCGCGCATGTGTGCACGACACGTGTCGCACCACAATTGGCTCAAAAAGTGGCACCGCCGCCCTAGATGAGCACACGGTGTGAGCAAATTGCGCGGCACGCGCAGTGACGCCGCACATCCGTCCATGAGTTGCACACATTTGACATGCATCGTGCTCGCGTAGTTCCATGCGGTGCGGCTGCTCGTGTCATAAATGATGCCAGCTATTTTGTCCATTTCTTAATTTTTTTATAATATTTTATTATTAATTTAATCAAATATAATTCCAACTTTAAAATGCAATAACTTCTTATCCCCAAAGTCGGAATTGTACGTTCTTGGTACCGATGGACTCGTATCGGCGAACCCTTTGAAACTAGACCCCACATATAGCATGTTTCCTGAGGTCATAACTTTCACTCCCAACCTCCGTTTCGTGCATTATTAGGTTCGTTACACTCATTTCACCGAGCTCTATCACATTCATATAAAAAATTTCCAAATATCTGCCTCTAAATAATTTAAAATAATTTAAAACTCATAAAATAGTTTTATTAGAGGCAAGAAATCATACCAAAAATTCGCGGTCGTTACAGTTATCACGGCCATGGCCATTGCTACCAGGGATGACATGGCCATGGCCAGGGGAGCCGCTCTCCTACGATAGTTTCGATGATTGGGCATCCGGAAGATTGGAATATATGACTCTTTAGAGTGGAAAACCAAACGTAATCATATAAATTGTATTTGCAGAAACTACTGCTTATATAAATTACAATAACAATGCATTACGAAAATTGTTATAAATATAGCTACGCTCAAATTTACTTATCGAAACCTCTATTAATTTTAACTTGAAGTCCTACCTTAATGGCCAATTTGTCATCAATCCACTGCCGCCAGATCGTTGCCAGAGCCTCGCCATCCACCCCTTCTTTCCGGCCAAAAAACTCCCCTCTAATTATGCTCTAAGCATACTTTTTATAAGCATGAGGATTAGGGTTTCTAATCCCACTATAAGGTAGGCCAACTTCCCTCAATGAGGCAACCTAATTGGGCCTCTAAAATTAATTTCAGAACTTTAAATAACCGGGCCCGCAAAACTACTTAAACGAGCCAATTACAAGTTTAAATCGGGTAAACGGGCCCTACACGATATGCTCAATTTCAAACAATCGTATCTCCCTCGTCCGGACTCCGATTTGCACATACTTTGTGACGTTTCGAAGCTCTTTCTGTCTACTTTTTAAACACATAAGTTTCAGCCACAAATTCTATTTAGGGAGTATGTTATTCTACTTTGAATGTTAATGGGTCAAACACCCTATTTTACACGTATTTAATTTTTAAAACCTAGGAAATTTTGGGATATTACATTAGGTGAGAGGTAAACCTTAGTTTTTGCAAAATATTATTTATTTAATTTATTGCATGATTTGAAAATTGTTGTATGTTGTAGTTATGTTTTGTAGAATAAATACTCCTAGTGAGTATTTCAAAATACAATACTGACCATTCCCTTAGACCTTGCAGGACCCCATGAGGAATATATTATATATAGGTAGAAAGGACTTGCGAGAAAGTACTTTTTTGGGAGCTTCAAGAGGTGACTAGTGCTTTACGACTGCAGCAATAGGTCCTAAGTACTTGTTTTTACTTTTGTTGGGCTTGAGAAGACTTGTTTATATTTTTACTTGTCTGTTTGTACACAAATAGTATATTTTATGGGAAATGAACTATACTATGTTATGTTTATGGCAAAATATTTTCATGTCATGACACAAACAAGCTCTTGATTATAGTTTTAATTTTCTTTGTATTTTAAAAAAATCCAAGTCGTGACACCCTCTCTTCCCAATTCCCCAACGGGTTAGCCTTGAAACCGACCTCGACCCCTAAGCACTAGCTTTCCCTCTGTCTCTTCCCTTGTGGACCAACCTTGACCATGGCCCCCAAGATCTAGGTTTTGCCTCCCTTTCCTCGTTGGAGGCCCTGCTCTGACCCTAACCCAGTAGCTCTAATCCCAAATTCACTCTTCCCCCATTCCTCCAGACCATCCCTTCTTCTCCCCTACCCCGACCCCAATCCAAGCCTTAGCCAGGCCATCCTTGTGACACCTCGACCCAAAAACTGACCTGGGCCGGGGGTCCTGAATCGATAAAAACCAAACCCAGAACCAGGAGCGGTGAACTCTGAGTGCGAGAGTCTTCTTGTTCCTCTATGTGCTTCGGAACTTTAGTGTTCCATTACGCGTAGGCCAAAATAAACCTAATTATATAACTAATTCGGATCGGGCCAACATTGTCTTGCCGTTAGTTGTCTACATATGTATCAGATAACATTTGTGATGTTACTCTGATATGATTGGATCCATACGTAGTTTTGCCTATTGGCTGCTACATACATCAAACCATACGAAAACGCATATGTATACCCGAATATTTAATCGGAGTTATACGAAAACCTGTAAAACACCGACAACACATATCTCGCTCTATCATAGAGACGAGCACCACACGACCACCACAACATGCCTCACTCTATCCCAGAGCAAATCCATCACATTCACATGTCTCGCTCCATCACTGAGCCGAGACCACATGCATCACACATCTCGCTATATCACTTAGCCGAGACCGCACACATCACACGTCTTGCTCTATCATAGAGTGAGATGGAACACAATCATAGGTCTCACTCTATCACTGAGCCGAGACCGAACACACACACAACACGTCTCTCTCTAATCCAAAGCGAGACGACATACATCATGGCATATAAGCATAGCATATCATAATATAAACACACACACAACACGTCTCTCTCTAAACCAGAGTGAGACGACACACATCATGGCATACCAAGGCATAGCATATACCCTATCTAGCACATGCATTCTATAATTAAATAGGAGGTCATAAATGCTTACTCCCCTAATGTCTTGTGAGGTAGCGGTATTCAGGGTACTCGTTTCTAGGCGTCCTCTCCATTGGATCCTGAGATAGCGAACAAAGCCTCCTCTAGCCTCCGCACGTTCTTTGTCTTGCGCCAAAAGACGACTGACCAATTGTCCCCTTTCTCGGAGACTTCTCACTTTCTGAGCCCGTAAGCGACGGATAGAACGTCCCTTTCCCCGGGACATTCCCCACACTGCCTGGCCCTTCGGTGAAGGGCAAACCCTTTTCTACTTCGGACGATGACCCATGATGCAGCCCATGACGGAGGACAGAGTCCCCCTTTCTCTCAGGGCTGCTGCTCTCTCTTCGGGGCATGAGGGTGGCGGATAGAGCCTCCTCTTGACCCAACTGTTCCCCCTTCTAGGGATGCCAACTTGAGGGATGGGTCATGCCATTGCGTAAATCGCCCTCGAATTAGCTAGGAACGCCTCAAGAACCACTTGAATCGGACTTAAAATGAATGAGAAATGAAGAACAGAAGTTTCTAAACGTGGGAGAGAATTCTTCCCCCTCTTTGGATGTCGTGGATGCTATTTATAGAAGAACTGGATAGACATGAAGCAGACATGTGTCAATCCTATCCGCTTCGTCAGTAATCCTATATGCTTGCATCATCAATCTTATCCGCTTGCATCATCAATCTTATCCACTTTGTCAGCAATCCTCTCCGCTTGCATCATCAATCTTATCCACTTCGTCAGCAATCCTATCAACTACGCCGTCGATCCTATCTAGAAAGATATTATTTTATTCAAATAATATCCTGAACTCAAAATGCGATAACTTTCAACCTTGACGTTGGAATCGCACGCTCTTGATACTGATGCACTCGTGTTGACAAGCCCTTCGAAATAAGACCACACATGGGTAGGTTATCCCACACTTTTGTGTAGGTCCCCGCCCATATGGCATGCTTCCCGGGGCCGTAGCTTTCACTCCCGACCCCCGTTTTGCGTGTTCTTTGATTCATTACACTCGCTACTCTGAGCTCTACCCAGATAAGGGGATTTCACATAATGAAACCCCCTAACACTAACCTTAAATTACTAAATTACCCTTAACCCCTGGGTTAAGCATAACCGAAAAATAGGTCGTTACACTCTTACAGTCATGATCATACTCATACTTTTACAGTCGTACACATACTATCGACCACTGAAGCTCATTACAACTAATAAGCTCCAGCATCGAAATGGAAAAGAATGCCACTGGGGCATCACCTTAACCTTCGGGGGGTGACTAGACGTCATTGACTTTTCCAAAGGCAAGGCACACCAATGCTCATGGGGCACATGATCAAACAGGTAAGAGCAGGTCTATGATACTACTTACCTGAGCGCGCAAACATAAACACAAACACCCACACTTTAGAGCCATATAGTTGCCTACCATAATGGATCTTATAGTGCCATAGAATTGCCCACCATAATGGGTCTTATAATGTCAGTGCCACTCTTGGGTAGAAACATATGGTGCCACTCTTCAGCGGAATCATACAATGCCACTCTTGGGCAAAAATCATACAACGCTCTAAATAGAGCATCAAACATATGAGCTTAATACAACACACAGACCGAATCAAAAACATACATCGCTCTCAACATAGCATCAAATGTCTACTTTATACAACACACATACTAAATTGAAAACATACATTGCTCACAACAGAGTATCAGACATCTGGGCTTCATACAACACACTGACTAAATAAAAAACATACATCGCTCTCAACAGAGCATTAGACGTCCAGTGCTCTATACAGCATATAGACAACATCCTACAGAATAAACACCATGGCAAGACATGGAAAATGCTCAGCCTACTCATTATCGGCTAGCTCAAACACAAAACTTAATCAATCAAAACCCTCAGGTCTCAAACTCACAACACTATCATTAGCTTTACTTATAATTCAAGTTTGAATTAAGTAAGTTATGTGGTACAATTATGCCATACAAACTTTCAAACATACTATACTCCACAAATCAAATTGAAGCTGAGCCTGACACGAAACCCTAGTTCATCAGGGCAACAGACTTCACTTAACCCATCCATCTTACAACATAACATACCGTACACCAAAATCTTACGTATTCATACAATCTCCACCATCCACCTTATGGCTAAAGCATCTTACTCAGAAGTCCTTAAACTGAGCTCCTTAGAGCCAAACCCAGTTATCACCCTCTTACTAATACCTCACTTATTATGCTTACTTTCACTTCATAATATATACGTTATGCTTGTATAATTATGCACACTCTTACTGTCTAACAATCCCCAAACATACGCTCTAATCCAAACCAAACAAACCGCTCCAATCCTCGCCCATCAAACTTACATCATCTGTCTTCCGTCATATGCTTACACATCCACAACAAATCCAAACGAAACCTTTGTCACCTCTTACTGTCCATCGACCATACTTTTGCCCCCACACGGATACCCATATCCATCAAATAGGCATATAGACATCATACATACGTATGTCCATTACACATATGTATAACATACACATACTTTCATACATAACTTACCAACATACTTGCTAGCCATCACTTGCACATACATACATATACGTAGAAACATATTCGCTAGTCATCACTAGCACATACTCAATCTACATACGAAGGTTACAAACATACACACTAGCCATCACTAGCACATACAGATCCCACATACGTAGCTTACAAACATACTTACAACCAACATGCATGTCATATGAATTTTAACATGGCATAATTCATCCTTTTATATCATGCAAATAGATCATAATCTAACATCCATAGCATTCAATCATATAGTCCTAGCATGCTACTACTCATTCAAAGCATGCTATTACGAAATTACAAATTCAAATCTCCCCTACCTCGTAATCATGACGTTTGATGGCGAGCACACGATGATGGCGGCGGCGGCGGAATTGGCGGCCAAAAGCTTTGCCAAGTTGAGAGAGATGTTGTCCCGAGGGTTTAGAAAGTGTTGAAAGCAATCACGGCCAAATGGGGTGACACGGATCAACGCTGCAAAATCTGCAATCCATGGTGGCACACTAGGGCGGTCAGGAGAAAGGTCATGCCAACATAAGTGGCGGTGTGACCAGAAGTCGAGGGTGTACTCACTAAAGGTCTGCCAACGAGTGAGAAGTACTTGGTCAGCCACATGAAGTCAAAATTGGCCGCAGACAACACCCAACGGCAACGATTTCGCGTCAACAAGGGCCTACATAAGGGCGAAGGCCATGGGGTGATGCTCAAGGACAAAGGAGAGGTGGTGGAGGACTCTGATGTCAATTTTATTCGGTGGCAGAGCCAACCGACAGTCAGGCAGAGCAAAAGCGGCACCTAAACCCTAAACCACACGCGCGGCTACATGCACATGCGGCCGAAGGGGAGGGAGAGATGTTAAATAGGGGCGGTCCAAGGCTCATAAGAGGCTGACAGGGCTAAGGCCCTAGTGGTGGCCAATGAAAATGGCGACATCGCCGATCAACACCCACAACCAAAACTAATGGTACAGGTGGTTGGTTGTGCATCTCGCACGGCAAAGTGCAGAGAGAAGGTTCAAGGTCGAGGAAAGACCACGAGGTCGTCACTGGCCAAGGCCTGTGTAGGTGAACTCATCCACCTTAGGTCAAGGTAGGCCATATATAATCTTGCCAGAGGCCATCCGGTACCGATGGCACAAAATAGACAAGAGGGGTCAACGGGCAAACATGTCGATGAGACGAAACTAGTTGGGCTACGGCCACAAGGAGGAGCACGGGTCATAGACGATCAAACCAGGCCAGTTAGGACTGTCTCTAGTCGTTACTTGGCTGGGGCAGAATCCACGATGTCCGTTTGGCCACTGCCGGTGGCATCAAAAGCCAAAGACAGAGGGGCTGATCTCATTTTGGAGCATAGGGGGGGCGGAAAACGGCTAGGGTGGCGAGGTTGGGCTGAGGGGATGACCCTGCCGTCGCCATGCCAAGGCTAGCCTACTAGAAGTGAGCCGAAGGCTAGTTCTTACCAGCACAGCTTCAATTTCCTGTCACAAACAGGGGAGGGGAAGGGTCTAGCCGGAGGGAAGAGGAAGGGCGGAGGCGGAATTGGGCCAGGAGAGGTTGCCCATCACTGTTGTCGGACCAAGGCAGGCCAAACTGACTTGGGCTAGGCCGTCCAATGGCGGTTGAAGGCTGTCAGCAAGCTTGACCGAAAGGGGCAAAAAATAAGGCACCATAGAGGAAAAGAGGAGTGGGCCGGTGGAGCAAGACCACCGGGGCCGGGAGGGACATCTTCCCACTATCGCCGGCCCAAGGCGAAGCCCTGGGAGGCTGGTTGGCCCTTGTCGGCGCATGGTGGCTGCGGAACAACACAAAACAGAGAAATTTAACCGGGGAGGAGGGCGGCGCGACTGTGGGGCCTGGGGCAGTGATCCCTTGGCGTAGCACCGCCGAGGTGAAGCTGGCAGCGGTGGCCTTGTGGCTGACCGGCGGCTGGTGGCAGTTGGATAGAGAAGCCAGAGGGGGTGCATTGTCCAAAAGATTCAGGATGGGGCTTGGCCGAGCCCGAGCTCGATCCTTTCTTTTTTTCCATTTATGTTCCTAATGCGCATTAACCTTATGTTTACGCATTGTACCTCCAAAATCCGCGCCATAAGTGGGCAGTAAGGCCCAAAGCCTGTGATTAAGCCTCACACCCAACTCTACGGGTATAAATACTAAGGTAAATACATAATTATAAATATGCCGAAGCATCATATTTTCCCGCCAAAAATGATTAGAAAAATAACAAAAAAATCACAGAAAATTGTAGAAAAATTAGGGACATTACATAAAGTTACTGATAAATATTTGGATATTTTGACATTATTATAGATGAGGGCTATGGAGAAGATTCCCTTATTAGGAGATTGTTGCAGCTGCAAGTTACTGGATGGGTTCCCAAGGATTCTACCATAGTCTAATTTATGAGACCTAAATATGAGGAGGTGGAGGCCACTGTTTTTGGCAAACCTAATGTATGGACTTGCCATCATTCATTCTTAACCATAAGTTTATCTTTATTATATAGGGGGGAAATGTCTAATTGTTTGCAATTATTGTTTGTATGTTGGTCTTTAGATTGTGGTCATGCATGCTTTGGTTGAGTTTACTCAAGAGAATGACATTAATGTTCTTCGGGAGGCCAAGAGACTAAATCCATCATTTTTTCAATCGGTGAGGGTAACTATTTCTTCACATGATATCGACATCATGGTCAAGTACCAAGGCATGGAAACGAAGATGAACCCCGTGAGGATGTTGAAGCCCAATCCAACAAGGAAGAGGGTGAAGAAAGTGAGGGTGACCTCAGAGAGTTTTAAAAGGAATGGGGGAATGGTGGTGAATAGGGAGGAAAGAAGACGCTCTAAGGTCAGCCTCAATGACTTGATGAAGTGTATGAAAACAATGGAAAGGAGAATTGATTCCATTGTGTTGGAGGTTAGGCTTCTGCACACAAGAGTGGACAACTTAGAGTCAAGATTACATGCATTATAGCATGTAATTTATGGACTTAGAGACATAGTAAATTCACTATAATGTAGCATATTGGACATAAATGCTTATTATTTGCATGTTCGCATAGTTTCTATTGGTGAAGCCAACATGCCCTTGTATGAAAGTGAGACAATAAGTAGTGGAGAATGGCTCAACACTGGTGCAGGCCAGGTTGATATTGATGAGTATTTACACTATGATGGGGAAGAGAACTAGAATGGCTCAACACTGGTGCAGGCCAGGTTGATATTGATGAGTATTTACACTATGATGGGGAAGAGAACTATGGTGAGGGCCTCAACCTTGTTGGTGATGGCCACATGAGTGGTGATATTAGCCCTGGTGGTGGTAGTGGGGAGGGTGTAAGACATCACTCTAGTGGTGATGATTTGATGTTGTGAGTTGGTGAGAGATGCAGCCAAAGAACAAGTCATTGTTGCTCATGGTAGTGAAGAATAAGTTGTTGCTACTGGTCTTGTCCTTGATGGAGGTTGGGGGAGAGTTTTATCCCTAGTGGTGCAGGTGTGGAGGGTGACAGACCTGACACTATTATCCTTGAGGGTGAGGTTGCAAGAACATATGAGTTATATGTAAAGTTTATTAGCTAATTTTTTTGTTAAAATTATGTTAAGAAACCTTGTATATGTAGTGAATCTTAGAATATGATTTGAGGTTGTGGTGGTTGAGTTAGATTTGAAATTGTCAGACTTGAAAAATAGGAGCATACGTGTCTTTATTTATCAAGATAGAATATTTAAAAATGTTAAAGGTGTTTGAACTTATTCATATCATATTTGCATATAAAAATCACTTGGAGAAATTTCAGAAGTGATTTAAGAGGTTTCAAAAGGCCTTAGGGTTAAAAGGGCAAAATATAAAATTATTAGGAAGAACGATTGATCACTGCAAAACAAGAACCAAATGATTGATCACCTATTGATTTAGCCCTCTATAAAACAAAGTCGAGAGCTATCAAATGATCACTCTTGTGAATCGATCGATCACTTGAAGAATCCTGCACAAAACAAATAGTAAATGGTCAATTGCTGTTTGAAATTATTGATCGCTTCAAAGACAAGTTATCAGAATTAAGCCATTTTGATTTCAATTTTATTCCTTATTCAAGTATAAGTCCAAAACTGACTTAAGGAGTTATATAAGGGTTATGAAATCATAAAATTTGAAAGAGGAAAACCTAGTGAAAATTAGAGAAAGAAAGTTTATACCTTTGTATATTATTTTCTAAAGGATAATTCACATGAAGCTTTGAGTTGAAGATCTACTGTGAATTAGAGAAGACAATCTATAACTAAAGGAGTTTAAACACAAAGATTTTAAAGGTATATTTTAGCAAATATTCAACAAGAGATTAAAGATTTCACAAAGCCAAAGTCAATACAACAAGAGGTGCTTGTTGAAGACGAGAAAGAAAACATAGACAATAAAAGGAGGAGAGAGTTCTTAAGGAAGAAGACTTGAAAGCCAACAATAACGATCTAAACAAGAGGACCTTGTGTTAAAATCTAAACAAAGTTAGTGGTTTACTTATGTCATGTCAATATAAAGTCTTAGTTTCTAGTACATTGATTTGGTTCTTTTAGAATTGCCATGATTTTTTACCTATGTTAGAGATTTTCATGTAAATTTGTTTTATTCATATGTGGATTGAATGATGGAGGTTAAATGACCATGATTGATATAATGTGAATGGAATTTGAGAAAATATTAGTTTGATTTCGCTACATATAAAAATTATGCGCAAATGAGCTAAAACTCGTAGTTTTTATCCTTATAAATAATCGAACTAGGGAAAATTTAGTAATCCACAAGGTAATTAGACGGATATTTAACTCACAAAGGTTGTCATTGGTGAAGGCCACGGTTTTGGTGGCGATGTAGATGAGGCAACGGAGGACTTAGGCTTGGTGGTGCTGGTGGGGAGGGTCTTTACCTAGGTGGTGGGGCTTGTGGGGAGGTCTGGGGTGGCTTGGTTATTTTGTTGGTCCATTAACAAAGCTGGGTGGCATGGAGGGGATTGGCGAATCATGAGGGAGTCATTACACAATTGCATTCAGCATAAGCTAACTCTTTGCGCTTAGAGGTTAAAGTGTCCGCGTGACATATTTACATCAATTTAGATAATTTTGGCTACTAAAAACTTCAAAGAGCAGCAAGTCAGATTCACAGTATCTAAGCACAGAATGAAACAGCACATCTACCCAACAACCAATTTGATTATTCTTAGATTAGCCAAAGATAAAAAATCAGCTTTATTAATCTTTTGCTTTCAACTATCTAACTGAGTCAGTAGTTTGCACTCACTTTAAATTGGCCATCACTGAATTTTTTACAAGAAGATAACAAATTTTCAAAAATGGGGTTTGACTGCTCATTTTTGGCTAGGAAATAGTCAATTTCCCGGACTAAGCTTTCAATGCTATCCCTCCGAAATACAGTTGCGTTTTTCACCAAAAAATCCAGCCAAGCCTTTTCGGAAAAGGAAAGTAGGTGTTTCTTATGGTGGTTAGGGATGCAGGCAACTGCCGCCTTGATATCTCCCTCCTGTACTTTCCTGCAAAACCTTGCCTTGATAATTGGCGGTGGCAAGACCCGGCCTGACTGAACCAACTGGTTCCAAGTTGCCTCCAGCGGCTCCTCCTGAATGATGCCAAATTTATACATAGTCAGAACCGACATCACCTATAATAAATTAATTCAATGGGTGCTTCTACGTGTTCCAGTAACTTCTACTCATCCTCTTTCAATTGCTTGAAACCTAGGCTGAGTCCTTGATGAAAGTTGAGAATACATGCAACAGCTAATATGTCAGCCATTCCACATTCAATTACAGAATTTTCTGGTCAAGTCAGAGCACACTAATGTATCGTAACTTTATATAACCATTGATCTCAAGCAAATATCTTAAAGGGCACTCTATCAAGCAATATGCTCATTATTTATCTTCAATTTATAGCATATATTACATGAAAATGTAAAAGATGAGAATTAGAAGCATTACCTGTCCAGCCCTTGAAGCTTCCATTATCAAATGAAGGTGCCGTTGCACATTGAAGGGATATCCATGGTGCAACATTTGTTGATACACATTAGCAAAATCAGCCCAATTTTTTTCTGCCACACATGACTCCAACATTGTATTAAATGTGTAATTATCAGGAACTATCCGCTCTTTGTAGTCATTCAAGCTGCCAATGTAATGAGTTCCATCGATGATTTTTGTGTATAAATACTTAGCATCTTCAAACCTTCTATGTTCAACATAAGCTTTAAGCATTATATTACAGGTCACTGAGTTTGGTGAACAAAACTGGTGCATTTGACTAAAGATGTATGAACCATCTTCAACATTTCCAGACTCCAGACATGCTTGGATTAATCCAGTAAATGTCACCACCAGGGGCTTTGTCGCAACCTTGCATATTTTTTCGACCTGAAAAACAAAGACAAAACAATATGCTCTTAGTATTCCAACATGAAGCCTGTTTTGAACAACTGAAAGGAAAAAAAAAGGAAGAAAAAACAAGTAATGAAGTATAGGGAAGGTAGTAATTGGTAAGAGGCCAATGGTGCTGCTTTCAATGTTCTTGAAGCTTTAGAACCTTAGCATGTTTTAGAAAAATTATGTGGTGATGATTGGAGCGGCTGTTAGAATCAGTAATTGCATAATTGTATTGGGCGTCCAGGCATTGGAACAATAGATTTAACTGTGCCCTAAAAAAACTCAAACCAGAAACAGAAAGCATCTAGTTGTCTTCAGATATTCTCACAATTAAAATTGTGACATCGTCAACATTCAGGCACTCTATGTTAGACATAGCATCAATAGACAAGAAATGACAGGAGCAAGTTACCTAAGAGAACTTACAAACATTGTTGTGTTTTTCTTTTCAAATGGTAAACATATATGAAATAGGAGAGACAATGGGTTCAACACAAAACATCTGGACCTGATTTAATGCTTCTTGAGGTCTTCCTGCACTGCAAAGACAACGAGCCAGGTCATAATAGAGGCTAGCAGAGCCCACAATTCCTCGTCTTTCCATATCTTGAACAACTGAGACAGCATCATCCGGTTTACCTTCTTTCCAAAGTGTGTTCACGAGTACTGTAAGGGAGGATTAAGGTGAAACTCGTGCCCAGATGAAGCTAAATATCCAATAAGTTGATCATGTACCTTTGTAATTTAAAGCATTTGGAATAGAGGTTTTTTCCACCTTCCGGAAGAACTCATGGACCAAGTTATACTTGTCACAAGCAAACATTACCTGTTCTACATCATCAAAGCAAATTTTATCAAACTTCAGTCATCAAGAGGTCATTGTGAGTTACACATCATCATATACACCTTATCCCAGCTATTTGGGATCGGTGATAAGGATTTGATACAATATTTGACTCTTATCAAAATAAAAATGATTATACAAAATCCATGCACAGAAACATAGCAGCAAGTTTTTATGCCTGATGCCCTTCCTGACACAACCCTCTAAAGAGGGGACTCATTGTGAGTTACACATTTAACTAAAAAACTCCTTTAACATCTCTCACACAACTATTAGCATAAGCCTACTCCCCTTCACAATTATTGTTGTGAAACAAAATGCATAGACCTTCCCAGTTATTTTTTACACTATAGATTCTGTTAGAACAAACTTTTAATTATCTCCTTACATGCATTGTAGTGCATCTTTTCAGCTGTTCTTTTTGCCTGAATATTGTCTCAGCAGCAATCAAACGTTAAACATGTTTATTTTAACTACAATCCTCCAACAACAATGGCAAATATCAGATTGCTACCTCCATGACAAGGCCATATGTTGAGCTTGAAGGTTGCAAATGTTGTTCTTTAAGCTGTTGTAGCACCCAAAAAGCTCCTTCCCATTGTTTCCGGTGAACACATGCATTTAATACCTGAGTCAAAATAAATTAAGATAAAATAAAACAAGCACCTAGAAGAGACCAATAAGGCATTGATATTCTGAAGAATGTCAAAGGGTAAGACACCTTGGAGAGAGAGAGGAGAGGATTTTTGTGTGTGTTGGGGGGGGGGGGGGGGGGGAAATGGTAGAAAGTACTTCAACCATAGGTAACATTCACACATCAAACATGTATACTTCCATGTTCATTATTCACTAAAAAACAAATTGGATAAGCAACAAGTTCTCAAAGTGAGTTCTAGGTCACACAGCTCCAAACATGTTAACCACGGTTAATTACACATGTACTACATGAGTCTCCTATTAAGTAGGCCCCCTCTGAGATAGGACAACCATAATAATAACAAAATAAATCAAGAACATGAGTACATAATTAACTCACCGCATTGTATACAACAGCATCGGGATCCAACTTTTGAAGACTATTGAACTTCTTGGGAGGTGTCCTCATACAGTCAATGACATCAAAAAGTTCTTTCAAGTGTCCTGATCGTCCAAGAGTGACAGCAATACAATGGTATGCAGCCATATCGGGATAAGAAGATGATTCTTTCTGGAAATTTTTTGGGGAGAATGGGCAGGGGAGGAAAAATGAATAGGAAACATAAATAAAAATGTGCTGGCAAAAGAGACAAAAATTTATATATAGTGTGGAAAGCATATAAAATTATGAATTCAATAACCCATACTCGCATCGCATGAAAAATGTTTAACGCTTCTATAGGCCTCTTCGCCTTTCCAAGAACATTGAGTAAGGTTGTGTAGATGTACCTTCATATAAAAAACATGTGAATTTAATTCAGTGAAGCATAAAAGTTAAAACTTCAAGAAGATAACTTAAATTGTTTTACTGTTTCATACTTCAAATCACCTGTTTATATTTGATTTATCATATGTTTTAACGGAAATCTTATACCCAACTCCCATGAAAATTCCAAACAGTAAAAGAATGTTTGCAAGAATTTTTTTATCTAATAGAAATCTAATGGTTTTTTATGTAAATATGACATCTAACAGTATGACCATGCTTACCTAAGAGCATTTGGAATGAAGCCTTCTAAGAAAAAAAAGAAATGAGGGGCCACATAGAAGACATATATGGATTAGACAAAGAAGAATATGCTTAAGTCACCTAATCATGTCACCCACATTGGCCCCAATCTGATACGCAGCCCTTCTTCTCCCATCGACACAACATTTTAGTAGTGACCTAAAAAAAGCTGAATTTTGGAGACTTGGATGGATGGATTTGACACATTGAATGGGAAGCAAATGGGAAGCAAACTTTATCATCCCTAATTCAGATGCCCTTGATCCCCCTTAGTCCAACGACCAATTCACTCCATAAGGCCATATTATAAAGTTAACAGTGAGGTTATAGAAACATTTATTACAGAACTCTTAAGTGAAAATTTTCTCTTACTTTATCACCCAAAATTAACAAATTTTAACTCTTTTTTTATAGCTTTCACTATTGAGTTAGAAAAACTTGTAAATTTTGACCAACCCAATCAAAACTTGTCCTGTCAACATCCTCCAACCAAAATGAAAATCAAATTAACTGAGGTAAATCATGATTTCAGGAAAGCCTTTACCAGAATGTTACATCAGTGGCTACAAGATCCTAATGAAATTTTCAGTAATTAACTGCAGTGCAAATGCTGAGATTATATTTGCTTAAGAGAGAATAAACCTTACTTGCTTTTGTATGACTCAAACCGTTCACGAGATCGAAACCATTCAACAACTTGCAACGCTCTTCTCCAATTTCCAAGAGCACCCAATATTTGAACAACTCTCAAAATGGAATGATCCGAGAATTTGATCTTTGCACTATGCATCATTTTAGAAAACTGCCACTCGGGCAAATTTATATCTGTACCATTCAACCTTTACCAGACAATCCAACTCAGTTAAAATGTATTTAAAATTCGAAAAGGCAGAAACTGCCACTCGGGCAAATTTATATCTGTACCATTCAATCGTTACCAGACAATCCAACTCAGTTAAAATGCATTTAGAATTCGAAAAGCCAGTGAACTATTTTTTCTTAGAGGGCCTAGATAAGTATGCCTCCAGCCTATAAAGAAATTTCAAACACTAAAAGAGAAGGTTTATTTAATAACGTAAGTTGTAACAAAATGATACGACACTCACCACTTTGCTAGTTTGTGAATCCTTTCTTCCATTTCCATTCTCAAGACCCGGGGTCTATTCCTAACATCAGTGAATTCCTCAAACGTTTCAAAGGCTTTTCTTTCATATCCCACATCATCTACTTCATTTTCTTCCTTCATGACTTGATTCTCAAGTCGTTGCCGATTAATTTTCTCGTTTACAAAGTAATTTCTGCCTCCTTTTTCATGTTTTTTAGTGTCTTCCACCTGTAATTTTCTGCTATCTTTCACTGCAAGCAATATTCCTTCACCATTTCCTTGTATCCGATCATATTTTCTCCCATCCTCTTTTTCCTTCAAATTCTCCCACTTAGACACAGGAATTCTGTAATCAACAAAAGATTTGTCATCCACAGGCCCACTTTTTTTAACCACGAGATCTGGGGACTTGCTTTCTATGATGTTTCTATGGGATTTCTTTATTTCCTGTAGATGATTTTGAGCACTAGATGCACATGATTTCAATTCTTCAGTGTCAAACCGTTTGCTCACATATTTTTCACCTTCTCTCACGCCATTTGCCTCAGATAAACCTTGATTGTTTCCGAAGTTTTCACTTGCAGTATACACATCATTTTTTCTGTTTATTCCACGACCTGAGTTTTTAAAGACTTTGACTCCTTTACGGTCCTTTGGCCCTGAAATTTCATTATAATTAAATTTCATTGACTCTCTTTCGCCTCTAACACTTCTAGTACTAAAGGACTTGTATGTCAGTTTTCTTTCCTCCTCTTTATCAGAGTCACCAATTTCATCATCTTCTCCAATGCTGTTATGCCCCTTTCGTCTGATAAATTCACCACCTCCATTGCTCTTAAAACTGGATTCTCTATCCTTGCTTGTCCTAACAGACTCCAAAGCCTTCACATACTCGTCAAACGAAGGCTGAAACTTGAACTCTCTCTCCATAAACCCTTCATCAATCAACCCTGTCGAGGCAGCTTCTTTGGTAGAAGCACTGACCGCTCCACGCCTAGCAGTTGCAACATTAAACACCCGGCTCTTGTCCGCCTTTTTCACGGCAACACAGCAAACTGGCCTATGAGGAACCACTAACCCAGACACAAGAGCAGACATCGGCGCGGCTTTCACATCGAAAATCCAATTTGAATCAAATGTAAGAGTACCCATTTGGCCATATGAGCCAAGTCTCCTACTTTATAACTTATCAGTATACAACATGACTATTTCAAACGACCAGAACCATTTTCGTGGGTCGAGATAAAAAGTCAAAAAGAACCCAGTTTTCTCCAACTCATCAAACAACAATTGAACTGAAAAACAAGAAAGACAGCAGCAAGCGGCAGTCACTCTATGCACAGTAATTCAGCTAGAGTTCTTCTTAAAACACAGCAACCGCTGCAATTCACGATAAGAAGAAAGAGAGAGAGAAAAATTATCATACTAGGAAAATCCGGAAGACTGTTTCGTGTGGCCGGAACCTGGAGACAACCCTGTTGCAGCCGGAGAGGAGACCCGACAACAGTAAGAGATGAGTGGCAACCACAGAGTCCAGAGAGAAGCGTAAGCAGTCAGTCACTCCTTTTTTACGTGGGACCCAATTGAGCCCACCGCGAGTGAGCGGATATGCACTAGGTGCGCCATAGCTCTCAAATCGAAACTCGATGGTGCAAGTGGATCACTATAAAGCGGGGCCGATCAAAACTTGCCTACCCCGCAAAAAAATGTAAGCCGTACGATCAAAATTGTACAGCTCAAAAACATTGGGCACACGTACATGGGCATGTGACGGGTGCATATAAAGTGAATCCTTCTAATAATAAGTGGCTTCACAACTAAGCTAATATTGATGTGGAGTATCATTTATATGCATTTAAATTAATGTCTCTTTTAATTTAAATTTTTTATATTATTAAAAAAAACTAGCTACTGTTATAGCTTTAATGAGCTACAGTTGATGAACTGAAGTTGCAGCTATTACTTAGATATAAAAACTTTGCCAGACATAAAAGATCTAGATAATATGTGCTACAACGTATTTTTATTCACGGATCAAGATCCGATGACCCATGCAGTAAGGGAGGGGGTTAGGAAAAACCCTCCTCCCTTGAATTACAAGAGCCAAGTGATGATTTTATGAGTCTTGGGTGCATGTGCATTAGGCACATATTAACGGGGTCCATTAAAAAAAACTTAGTAGCCTCTTACGTCAAGCATGATCATAAAAGATAGTAATAAACTAAACTGAGTTTAGCATTATAAAATTTTGCTCTTCATGTATTATCAAAAGTCTTGTTTAAAAGATTGTGTCAAAGTTTGACCCATTCTAAGGCCCTTTTTTTTGTGTGTGTTAAGGCCTTGCTCTTATTCCACTCTGTTAGAATCATTTGTTTTAGCATAGTACGCTTATAGATTTGTCAAAAAATATAAATTTAAATAAACTAATGTAAACAAGTGTTTGTATACGAAACAAGGAATGCTAGAATGTCCCCTAAGTACTGCATGTCACATGTTCAAAAGTCCATGATGTAAGAATTTAAGCCTCTAACTGGTAATATAGAAGTATTTTTTATGCCCCCTAGTGACAATGAGCTATCATACGTTACACATGGAATCCCTTAATCTACGACGGTATAATATTAATGTTAACATGCACTAGTATATGCACTATCAATTTTAAATATTAAGAGCTAGTATATATAGTTTATACTAAAATTATTATTAACGGAGAATATGAAATACACTTCCTGTTAATAGATGCAATTGAACTAAAACTGCCATAATCACTTTATCACAACATATTTTTTTTAGAAAAAAGGGACCTCACAGTAATCAAAATAAGTGGGCCCCCATATCACCAGTCAATGTCTGCATTTCTTATCATCTATATGTCTTGTCCATTACAAATAACAACGGGTTAGTGGCATTTTACACATTTCATATCCAAGCAGGCAGCCAAACACGAAATGGAAGGTGGCTTCTAGTTTCCATAATGATAAGAGTGAACACTCTTGAGCGTGTGGGTTGTCTATTCAGAAGCAGTTGGTAGTTTCAGCAATCAGGCAATTTCAACCATCCTTTTTTTCTGAAGAGAGGGCTACCCACAAGAAGTCCATATTGGAGGTGAGGTAGGAAAGGTCATGCCCTGTTGTATAGAGGAAAAATAACTCTATTAATAAGAGCAAAATTATTTTAAGGTAGAAGTAAAAACTATTCATAACTTTACAGTAGTTTACTTGAGCTTGATGCTGGGTATGGTTAATATGCAAATGGCCTGCCAATGAGAAGTGGAGAAGGTGGGCCAGTAAGGAGGCTCTCAATTTATATATATATATATATATATATATATATATATATATATATATATATATATATATATATATATATATATATATATATATATATAATTAAGAGAAATCTAACCAACATTTTTGTTTCAGCTTTGGCTAGTGAGGTGGAGCTCCCTTGGCCAAGGAACTAGCCAGTGCTAAAACAAGACATCCTCATATAATTATTCTAGATAACCAAACATGGTTTTTAATATTCTAATGAAAAACATGGTTTTCATTGTTGCAAATTTAAAACAAAAACTTGCACTTCAAGCAGCCCTTTTAATCCACCCAATTCCCCAAACTCCATTGAAAATGAGGTTTAATGCATCTCGAGTTGAAAATGAGGATGAATTTTAAAAGGATTGCTAATGAATAAATAGTATAATTAGTATTTTTTTTCTTTATATACTCTATAATACATAGGCCAATAAATATATAGTGGAGTACTTTTATTTGGTGGTCCGAATGCTACCATCTTTTTTTCCTTTTGTTTTTGCCAACGGAAATGAAGTGTGGAGAGTACTAAAAATATAATGTATTATATAATTACGCATGTCAGTGTGAGCCCATGCTTAATGAGTAGTTGGATTTTGATGTAAGGGCTTTCCAAACCTGTGCTAGCGCACTTAACCCTGACTCATTAATTTTTTTCTTTTGCAAATACAAAAATAACTTTTCTGTTTTCCAAAAGGTTGTAGCCCACCAGTGCACCATTGGACCCACTATGGGACCCGGCCTTTAGCACCTATACTAGGCTTGCTCTAATATGTGGTTCCTAGTCCTTCTTAGTGTTGCTAGTAGGCCGGGTGTAAATCGAAATTTATTACGATTTAAAAAACCCTAACATATACCTAAAAGAGTCATGTTTTAAATCGAGCTAAATTAAATGAAGTTTAATTTTTTAATAAAATTTTCTTATTTTATTAAAAATTAATCCTATCCTATAACGAAACTAATATATGTTTGAATCACCCAAAATATTTTGAAGTACATAAATTAATTTAGAAAATACAAATTTATATAATTTTTAGTGATTTAATAACATTAGTTATAAATTAATAAATTCAAATTCAACCCAATTTTTTAGTAAAAGATTAAAATTTAAACTTGATTTATTTATTATGTAAATAAAATTAAATTAAATTTATTACAGTTATAAGTATTTTTAATACTCCACGTTAACAATGTATTTTTAATACTTCACATTAACAATGAGCCCAATATAAAAAATATACCTTTTATCTATTAATTAACACAAATAATATTACTACTAATGTATATAATATTAATCTCAAATATTAAATTTTGGGTTAGGTCGGCTCGTTATTAATGGGAAATATGGTAAACTCTTGCCTTCTTGGGTTAGGTCGGCTAAAAACCCGGTCTCTGGTTCACACTAGTTTTAGGTGGGACCCGCAATAGCGACCAGGGGCGCACTGTGAGTCATGTGGCGCACCAAAAATTGGTGCATAATACTAATATTCTTCATCCCTCACCCACATTTTCTTGACCCTTTTCCATCTTTGCATTTTCTGACCAGAATTTCCATCGAATAACAGAATTTGCAGACCTTCTCCTTCCTCCAATCTCTTGTCTCCCTCCGTCACCTCCTGAGGAACCAGAAAGGTGTAATCTTTGGGAAGTTGGCGCTTGGGAGCCAGCACAGCAATGCCATGAAAAAGGTCTCACCATATATTGCCTTGGAGCGGCGGCAGACTGCTTGCAGGCGGTGAATTCTAAACAGGTCCTCTTCTGCTCGCGCGTATGCTGTTTCTGAGGTATTTCGTTTGTGGGTTTTTGTTTTTGATTGATTTGGAGCCATGGGTTGTGCTAGATGAGGCTGGAAGTGGTCGGCTGATTTGATTTGGAAGGGAAAAGTGCTGTCTTTGATGCTAGGATGTGGATGGGGTGGGTGGAGGCGGCTGATCCTTGCTCTTTGTCAGGTGGGGATGGGTGAAATAGGGAGAACGGAGTTTGGGGATCAGGTCATTGATTGCAAGGATCCGACGATAGCTTAGAGGTGTTTGGATCGTAGTATAATTCAGTCGACGATGATGCCGGCGTCTTCAAGTTGTGATATTTTGTTGATAAATGGAAGTGAAGTAGATCTCCGATTATTCCCTTTTCCCCGTCTGTGGTGCCCAACGAGGCGACTTGCTAGATCTTTTTGCTTTTACCAAGCATGCGTATCGTGCTCTTTTACTTCTACCTAGAAATTTGTTGTGTAAGACTGCAGGAGAATAATCCAGTTCATTTATGGATAGCGTTAGTTAGAAATTTCTGCATAGAACCATTGTATTTAAACATCTACATCTTCCCGATTATTTAATTGATTACCTTGATGGTTTATGAAGCAGTGATCTAGTTTATTATTTTACCTTGCTCTAATTTTTTTTAGCCAACCAGTTTTGTACTGTTAATGTTGTTCTGGAAGCGAATATAATTTATACTGTTGAAACAGGCTTAATGGAGATATCTTTGCTACAAGCTGTCCTAGACAGTATATCCCGCTTCACTTCTTTATCTGCATGTACTGCTGTAAAAGCTGATCCGATTCGGAAGTTCTATCAAAAAATAGAAGATGCTTTAAAGCTCTTGAGGCCAGTAGTTGATGCAACTCTTGATTTGGAAGCTGTGTCTCATGAACAGCTAAGTAAATCGTTAGAGGAAATTGATGTAATTGTTAATGAAGCTGTTGAACTTGTGGAAAACTGGCATCAGTTATCGAGCAAAATTTGTGTTGTAAGTCAGGCTACTATTCTTACAATTTTATTCTGTTCGTTGGCAAATTGAGTTTCATATATATATAGATGGACTCATTTTTAGAGAACTTTTTGCTGTACTCTGTTAAACATGATTGTGTATTCTTTTCTAGGAAGAGTATAGTGAACTGTGCATCAATGACATGTCGACATGATTGTTATCTATATCTTTAAGTCTTAAGAACTGATTTTGTTCTTTATCTTATAAATTTGCCGACAATGTGTTACTAAAAATGACTATTGAATGTTTCCAGGTTTTGCAAATTGAATCGTTAGTCATAAAACTCAAAGATTCTGGGCTTGAAATTTGCAGGATCGTGGATCCTTTATTTCAGACTCTCTCCAAACCTGAAAATTTAGAATGTGTTCAGGTACTTACTACTGGTTCTCTTTCTCTCTCTCCACGTTTAAGAATGTCCATATATCAAAATCTTTCACTTGCTTTCTTCGTGAAGTTTTTTGAAGCGTCTCAGCATAAGGTGAACAGGATTGAGGAGCTATGTGAATCTGTTTAGGATGGCGATGTTTCTTTTACCTAATTGTTGGATGTTGTGTGCTGCATTGCAGGTTTTTCTGCAGAAAATTGAGTGGATTTCATCCGAAGAAATATCTCATGTTGTTAAAGAAGCCATTAGAAATCTAAAAGAAAATGGTACACCCAGCTCTGATAACCTGTCAAAGATTGTTGACTCATTACAATTGGCTTCAAATCAAGACCTCCTACTCGAGTCAGTGGCACTTGAGAGGGTCAAGGTAAAAGCTGAACATGGCGAAAATAATTGGGACCCAGAATATGTTGACGGCATGATTGATCTCATTATGCACATGCATGAATCTCTCGTGAAAGCTAAACAATCCCAGACTGTTAATGGTGTTCCCCTCCCTGCTGATTTCTGCTGCCCACTTTCTCTTGAACTCATGTCAGACCCAGTCATTGTGGCATCTGGACAGACCTATGAGCGTGCCTTCATTAAAAAATGGCTTGATCAGGGAATCACAGTTTGCCCTAAAACCCGCCAGACTCTTTCTCACACCAACCTGATTCCAAATTACACGGTGAAGGCACTTATTGCAAACTGGTGTGAATCGAACAACATTAAGCTCCCTGACCCCATCAAATCAGCTGCTCTAAACCAGCCGTCTGCTCTTCTTGCAAATGTTAATGGCAGGCCTGGTGACTCGCATATCTTTTCTCATACTTCTCAAGCACACCGCTCTAGATCACCTGAAGGTAACCGGGATTTGAGCTTGTTGCCATCTAATGGGATCCACTCAAGACACAGATCATTGTCTCCATCACACCTGACATCCTCAACTGGTGCTGGAAATGGGCCTGAGGGTGATATTGGGGGGATGTCGTTGCAAAGCTCAGAACGGGAATCAAGGTGTGATGAGCAATCAAATGTGAGAGCTCAGACTTCAGGCTCATCCAGGATGGACACTTCTGAAGGCAGCTTGACCAATGAACTTTATATAAATCATACACGTAGTGACTCAATTTCTAGTGCAGTTTCAAGTATTGATGCCAATGAGCCTTCACAGATTTCTGGGGAGCTTACACATTACAATAGTGATGTATCTGGTGAACTAGTGTCTGAAAATTTGCCTGCACCAGCAAGAGAATCAGAGCTACCTGCAATGATAGTGCCTGAAACTACTAGACTTAGGAGTCACTCCATTTGGCGTAGACCTTCAGAAAGGCTAGTTCCACGAATTGTTTCTACATCATTGAATGCAAGACCTGATCTTGCTGGTGTTGAAAACGAAGTTCGAAAACTAGTGGAAGATCTGCAGAACACTTCATCTGATGTGCAAAGAGATGCGACAGCAAAACTTAGACTTCTTGCCAAACATAGCATGGATAATCGTGTTGTTATTGCCGAGTGTGGGGTCATAAGTTACTTGGTGAATCTACTACATTCGTCAGACCTCATGACACAAGAGAATGCTGTCACTGCTTTGTTAAATTTATCAATAAATGATAACAACAAAACTGTCATTGCAAATGCAGGGGCCATTGAACCTCTTATCCATGTTCTTGAGTATGGAAATCCTGAAGCAAGAGAGAATTCTGCTGCAACACTTTTTAGCCTTTCCGTCTTGGAAGATAACAAAATTAAAATTGGACGGTCAAATGCTATAAGACCTTTGGTAGACTTGCTTGGTAATGGAACCCCTCGAGGAAAGAAAGATGCTGCTACAGCTTTATTTAATCTTTCTATTCTTCATGAAAATAAGACGAGGATTGTCCAGGCTGGGGCTGTGAAACACCTTGTGGAGCTGATGGACCCTGCTGCGGGAATGGTTGACAAAGCGGTAGCAGTGTTGGCAAATCTTGCAACAATACCAGAGGGGAGAACTGCAATTGGTCAACTGGGTGGTATCCCTGTTCTTGTTGAGGTTGTTGAGTTGGGTTCTTCTAGAGGTAAGGAAAATGCTGCTGCTGCTCTGTTGCATATCTGTCGTCACAGCAACAGGTTCTGCACTATGGTTCTTCAAGAAGGTGCTGTGCCACCATTGGTGGCTTTATCACAGTCTGGGACACCTCGTGCTAAAGAAAAGGTAATGCTCATTGCAAACTGCATATTGTATCATATGTTTACTTATATTGGAGTTGGAAAGTGGAATTTGGATCCTTCCGTACAAGGAAAGGCAACTGTGGTGCTTTGCCATTTAGTTAGCCCTTATGCAGTTTATCGGTTGAGTGCACGTCTCACTGCACATTTCTTATCCTGAATGATGTAGAAGGTGTTATGTACAGTAGCATAATGCTTCTATTTTTAACTCGTTCTCTACAGTACCACGATATATCAATTTTATTGCATAAGATTCTGTTTTAATCTTTACTTTGTTTGTCGTAAAGGTTATTTTTGCCCATATATTATTAGCAACGAGGCTGGATGTCAAAGAATATACTAGTTAAATATTCATACTCTTTTTAACTTGTCAATTAATGCGCGCACAACTCTGCAGGCACAAAATTTATTGACTTATTTTAGAAACCAGCGACATAATAATGCTGGACGAGGTTGACACTTGTTGGAGCTTTAGTGTTGCCATTATAAGATTATTTCTGCGGGCAAGCTTTGCATGTTCACATTGGTGGCTCCAGGCTAGAGTGCAGACATTATACGAGGTAATTTATAAAAATTAGAGATGCGGATAAAGTTTGGATTCAGTGCTGCAATAATGGCATCAAGGTTATTGTAATGGTGATTCAGTCTGCTAATTCTTTGATCAGCGGGGACTTTTGTACATGTTTGAAAAGTGTAATGCATTTGTAAGTAGGTTGCATGTCTGTGATTTGCTGATATTGGAAGTGATGGGTATTCTTTGCAGTTATGGCATAATTTATTTATCATGTATTTAGATTTTTATGATGCTGGAAAAGGGACCCCTGCAGTATTAACATGTCTATTAATAGATCTAATGGCATTGCTTGGGGCTGTATTCCATAATTAACACTTAATTGGATATCGGACGTTAAAATGGAGCTATTGAATCTGCAGCCAGCCTTAAATTACGTCTACTGAATTCGGCTCTTAAGAACCACTTGGGCTAGGCGCATCTGTGTGCTGCGAGATGTTATCAACATTAAACAGCTATCAACGTTCACAGGTATAATATGTTGCTTTGGTGGCATGAGATTTTGTGACAGCTTGCAAGTGGGGAGGCATTTTGCTGTCCACAATAAGCCTACTGGAAGCTATGCATAGGAGCTTTTGATATTTAAAATTGATGAAGCACGTGTTAGCACATGTTAATATCATTGACAGTGATCCTAATATGCACCGTTGATCTCATGGATGAAAGCTCTTATGTGCGGCTTACGCTAAGCTCATAATCAGTGGGGAATTGAGGAATTCTCAAGTATATGCTGCTTTCTCATTAGCAGACCAAGGGAAGTGTCATACGTCTTTGTTGGAGTAAACATGCCGAACAGTGGGAGATAAATGTTTTTGCCTATTTCATTTGGCTGAGTCTACTATCCTTTTTTTAAGTCAACCCAACTTCCTGTATAGGGATGGTAAATATTCACTATTTGAATATATAGAGGCAATAGATATCTAAACCTTGGTCATTGGATCTTGATCCAATGGCACAAAGGTGTGAGTGGAGATCGAAACCTGCCCGGGCTCATGTTGACATGTGTAAGCCTAAGATTATAATAACAGGACTCAACTTTAAATATTAAAAAGACTTAACTTTTTTCAAATATATGTTCTAAAAATTATATATATAGATTGTGCAAAAACACCTTTTATTTAAAAAAAAAAAATGAACATAACCCGCTCAACTTTATGAAAAATGTGCATAACCTCATTTATATGTAATCCAATTAATACTTAGAGAAAGTTACCTTGCAAGCACACACAAGCTAACTTCTTTATGCAAAATGAGTTGTTCACCAACGGATTTTAATCATACGGTGCATAATAAACCCCTCAATTTAAAGTGGGCCATGTGATGAAAATTCTACTTCAGTTTTTTATATTATAGGTCTTACATTGCTTATGATTAGATTAAGAAAAGTAAATTTCATGTGTGTCACGTGGGACTCACTTTCTTATTTAATTAAAGGTGATGTAAGACATGGAGTGTAGAAGACATAGAGTAGGAATATGATTTTCCCCTAAATAATATAAGGCAAACCCTAACATGAAATTGTAAAGTACTTTTTTAGGCAAGAGGGCTTCAACAAAATTAAACTCAAGTCAAAAGCAAGATTTATTCAGCTGGCAAAGCTTCATCAGCTCTCACACATACTAGTGCATGAGCAACACAGAAAATAATGTCCAATTATGTAGTTATATATACCATTAATTTTATATATGTTATTATACGCTAATATGTGCGTCGATGTAATAACCTTTATTAGGTTACCATATGATAAGCAAAAGGCGTGGGGTTTTAATTACAATTGTTTAGACGTGCAATAGAGCATAGTGGCCAGCTTAGCAAGACAAGAAATCGACCGTTACGAGCTTGTGCCCAGCCCGAGGCCACAGTTCCCCTCCCTCCTCGTACCTCTCCGGTGGACCCCACCGTTCAAATTTCAAACATTCAAACCTCGCCCCTGCAGCCCGGCCGCAGTGCGGCACAGAAGCGGCTGCCTCGCCTTTCTTCTTTACCATTTTTATGCAGAAAAGCTCCAACTCTCTCTCTCTCTCTTCTCTCCTCCTGCAAGCTCAATCGCACTTCAGATTGAGCTCCAACAGACCGTCTGAAGCCCCCCCAAGTCCCCCCATTTTTCAAGGTATGTTTTTTTTTTTTTGTGTGTGTGTGGAGTTTCCAATGACTGAGAGCAAAGAGATTGAGACTTGAGAGCTCTGAAGCTGATGGCGGCCTGCAGATGGGCATTTCATGAAGTTCGTGGGTTTTTTTTTTTCAGGGGCTTGTGGCAACAGTCTTTGCCTGCAGTGGAGCTTGAGAGGTGACGTCCGGTAGCAGAAGATTGTAAGAAACAAAGCGCCATTTTTTTTTTGTATCTTGCATTCGAGAAAAAGTAATGTTTTTTTACTGATTTTAGCTGATTTTTCTGTTGCTAATGTTTTGAAGAATAGATTGACAGACAGTTTGTAAGTGTTCTTGTTATTGACAGACATTTTTGTTTCTTACGTTCGAGTGAAAGCAATGATTTATTACTAACTTAAGCTGATTTTCTGTTGCTACTGTTTTGAAGAATTGATCGACAGACATTTTTCCAGTGTTCGTGTTATTGAAAAACATTTTTACTTCTTACATTCTGGAGAAAGCAATGTTTTGTCACTAGCTTTAGCTGATTTTCTGTTGCTAAAAGCTAATATTTTTAACTATCGTTTGACAGACATTTTTTCTTTCCTGTTATTGAACAGATATTTTTGTTTCTTACATTCGCGAGAAAGCAATGTTTTGTTACTAATTTTAGGTGATTTTCTTCGGTGTTTATGCTATTGATTCTGTTTGATACAGTTTTTAGCTGAATACTCCATTCCAAGGCGATCCCTACTCGGGTTTGAAACATTGAAGCGAGCCCATTTCTTCCAGCTTCCTTTTTGCGTGAAGATGTCCATCGTATGATGGTTTCTTGTTTTTTTTCTGTTCAGTTGAGGGGTGGAGCTTCTGCTTTGCATTCACAATGAGGGAAGAAACGTATCCTTCAGAGAACCGTCTCCTGAAGGCGCACAAAAACAATGAGCAAAATCAAGTTTTGAAAGCTAATAATGGTAGGAACCATGGCAGTGCCGTGTTGAAGGTGAAGTCCAATCCCTCGTGGGGCGTCAACATTGTGAAAGGGCTCACAGCAGACAAAAAGGCGAAGCCTCACTCCTTGGTGACATCTAAGAAGCTGCCTCTCACTACTGCTTCAGATGCTTCTAGTCAGAAGATTACTGCTCGGGTCAAGCGGTCTCTTGTTGGAGACTTCCCTTGTGCGGCAGCGAATGCAGCTCAAGTTCATCCACATGCTATGGAGAGCAATCGGATGAGAAGTTCTCGTGACCTTCTTTTGGAATTGGAACATCTAAGATTATTGCTCAAGGAATCAAAAGATAGAGAATCGAAATTGCAGGCTGAGCTAATACAATGTAAGGAAACCCCCACAGTTGTGGGCCTTGAGGAGAGGAAGCTTCACATGTTGCAGGCGGAAAATGAGAAGCTGATTCAAAGAATAAGTTCATTGGAAGGAGAGAACAGTTGTCTCTCTAAGCAAATTTCCTCTTTTTCTTTGGCTACGGAAGGTAAGGACACCGAAAATCCTGTTGTTTGCAGAGACAACGAAAAGAACAGATCATCGCTAAACAAATTGGAAATGGAAGTTGTTGAATTACGTCGTGTGAACAAGGAGCTCCAACTCCAAAAAAGAGATTTGGCTTGTAAACTATCTTCGGCTGAATCCCAACTTGCAGCGCTTGCAAAAATGACTGAGGTAAAGCTCTCAGCCTAAAATAATCTTATCTTATAGTGCATTGAATAATTTTTTTCTTTATAATGCTCAATATACATTTTATTGAATTCAATCTTGAGCAGAGCGATTTAGTAGCAAAGGCCAAAGCTGAGGCATCCATTTTGAGGCACACAAACGAGAATTTGTGTAAGCAAGTTGAAGGTTTACAAATGAGCCGGTTAACAGAGGTTGAGGAGCTAGTGTACTTAAGGTGGGTGAACTCATGTCTGAGGAACGAACTCCAAAATTCGGACAATCTCGGGCAGTCTTCGCTTGAAGTCAGTTTGGCCCCGAGCCCAAAAAGTTTTGTTAGTAATATCAGAGATTCTGAGAGAGATATTGATCATGGGAGGTCAGAGTTAAGTGGGTTTGGCTGTACAAAGAAGGCTGGTCCTATGAAGGAAATAAAAGAAGGTATTATAAATGAAGACAGCCAGTTTTTACAATGTAAAACCAATCTGGACAAAGACTGGCTACAAGGCCCTGAAGTTAGAAGTCCAAAGACGCGGAGGCATTCCATCAGTGGATCAAAGGGCTGTCAGGTAGAGGTAGAAGTGAATAGAAGAAGACAATCCGATGGCTTTACATGCCTGAAAGACATTGAAACCGAGGAGAAAGTTTCCAACGTAAAGGAAACACAACTTATACTGGCACAAAAATATGATATGGGTGCCACTCAAAGTCCAAGATTCTTCGTAAACAGGAGCGAAACCAACAAAATTACAGTTTCAGATATTGAAAAGCGTGCATTGCGCATTCCTAATCCACCTCCAAGGCCATCAGATTTGGTTTCTAATGTACCTAAGGGTGATGGACCCAGTATGACGCAAGTTGCTCCTCCACCCCCACCACCGCCACCTCCTCCACCCAAAATTTTGACCAAAAATACCAACATCATGCAGCGTGCACCACAGGTTGTTGAGTTGTACCACTCGCTTATGAAAAGAGACTCCAGGAAAGATCCTTCTGGTGGAGGAGTCTGTGATTCAGCTACAGTGGCAAATGTTAGGAGCAGTATGATAGGGGAGATTGAGAATCGGTCGTCACATTTGCTAGCTGTAAGTTACCTATATATGTAAGCAGTTTTTAGCATTCATGAGTGTGTTGCTATTTTGATCCTCAAAAACCAACCATGGATGTCTGCAGATAAAGGCGGATGTCGAGACACAAGGGCAGTTTGTGAACTCATTGATAAGGGAGGTCAACAATGCAGTATATCGTGATATCGAAGACGTTGTGGCATTTGTAAAGTGGTTAGATGATGAACTATGTTTTCTTGTAAGTATGGAGTTCAAATTGCGCCTTCTTTCTTAGATATGTTGAATTATTATATTCACCTGTAAGCTGTCATTTCTTACAAAGGTTGACGAAAGGGCTGTGCTTAAGCACTTCGATTGGCCTGAGAAGAAAGCTGACACGTTAAGAGAAGCAGCATTCGGCTATCGTGATTTGAAGAAGTTGGAAGCTGAAATTTCTTATTTTGAAGATGATCGTCGACTCCCAACAGATATTGCATTAAAGAAGATGGTTGCATTATCAGAGAAGTAAGTTTCTTTCTAGTATTTATTCTCAAGGATGAGGTTACTGTCCATCATAAAAAAGGATTACTAAGTGGATATGAGAGAGTTAACTTTGTTTGATTGTCTATTGCTACTAAATTGTATTTGTACTAAACAACAGGATGGAACGTAGCGTCTATAACATTTTACGAACAAGAGATGCATTGATTCGTAATTGCAAGCAGTTTCAAATACCAACGGACTGGATGCTTGACACAGGAATAGTTAGCAAGGTGCAGATATTCTTACCTGTCTTTGTCAATTTGATTGATTCCACCAATCAAGAAGTGATAAGGCACTTCTTTTATCTTTGCTTTTTTCATTTGATAAACCTTCATTTCATATTGTCCATGTTACGCTCCTGTGTAATTCCAGTTGCTGATAATTACAGATAAAGTTTGCCTCTGTTAAGCTTGCAAAGCAATACATGAGAAGGGTAGCCATGGAGCTCCACTCAAAAGGGGCATCTGATAAGGATCTAGCATTGGAGTACATGCTGCTTCAAGGAGTAAGATTTGCTTTCAGAATTCACCAGGTAAATGGTCACATAATTCTAATGTGGGAAAAACTTACTCATCATTCGCTGATCCATATATGGGATCGGCTGCAGAGTCGTTCTCATCTGCTGATGGCCATTTCCTTCTTAATAGCTTAAATTACCTTGTCAGCCTAACTAATTTAAAATGGTTGATTTAGAAAACGTGGGGTAGTAGCCCTCATAGAATGAGCAATCTTTGAACCTTATAGTATATCCTAAGGGGGATTGTGAATGAGAAGCTCTAACATTCCTCCATTTTTTTCTTCATTCTTTTTGAAACAATCGGTGATTCTTTCTCTTCTCTCGTAAACTATTTTCAGCTTCACTGCTTTCATTAAACTTGCAAATTTAATTTTGCTTTGACAACTAGTGAATTATGTATAAATACACTCTCTTTGTATGAAACTAGTATACATATTAAACTAGTCTGCACTGACTTTTATGTAATCAAGTATGCTTTCCTTGAGCTGAACTTTGACCACTTGCAGTTTGCCGGAGGATTTGATAGCGAGACAATGCATGCGTTTGAAGAGCTCCGGAATTTGGCACATATACGAAATGAGAAATAGAAGCATTAGACCTAGCAAACGCAAGCTTATTCTCTCAGTAAGCTGCTACTTTGTCACTATAATGTGTACGAGAAACAAATTTAGTCTTGAGTTTTATGGTATGTGGTTAAATGATAGGATATATCCTAAAAAAAAAATGGTTCATCTCTTTTTGAAAAAAAAAATCCATTTGTTTGTCAACTTACCAAAAGAATTTTGCAAGACATACTGCTTGATGAGTGAATTGTGTATAGAAGATTTCTAGAATATGAATGTAAGCTTCTTTATTTTTGCGAAAACGGAAGGCTAGTTGCAGAAGCACAATATCTTTCATTCAGCATGCAGCAATTCTAAATCTCTGATACAGTGATACCATGTTAGATAAAATCGCTGGTCATGCACGTACGGTGCAGATGGGCCAGGGCCAAAACCTTCCTCGGAAGTGCTGAGTGTTGGCCAAGTTATGGGCTCGCTCCATATTGGGACCGAGTTTCATCCATACATACACCATATGAGCCCTTTTATGTGTTGGACTTTGTGCGGATTGACTTAACGTTCTAGGGGTTGGCCCCCCATGGGCATGGCTATGAAGGGGGGTGTTCACGGCTTCTATGGGCTTGTAAATGTGAGCCCGTACACTTGAATGAGACATTGCTAAAAAAAACCTTTTGGAAGAGTTTTATTGGGCTTTAAACCAAGCCCAACTTAGAGATGGCATCCATGCTTCATGGGCTTGTCTCTTTTGCGCCTCCCTCTCTCCTTAGGTGTGAAAGAGAGGCCAGCCCCTCTCTCGCCCTTTGTTTGGTTGTGGCTCCCCATTTATTAGTTGAAACCATCGCCCCTCTCCTCCACTTGTCTTCTCTTTTGGTGATCAAGAGAGGAGATTCTTCTCTTAATTGTCGTGCCTAGGGCTACATGTAAGAAAGACAAAAACGGTTTATTGGTGGCTTATGCACGTCAAGAGGATTAATACGAGGCAATCTTTTCCACTCGTGCTCTTAGGTTTACAGTGATCTCAATCAAAGTCTTTAAAAAAGTAATTAACATCTCCACGTATTTAATTAAATTGATCTTGGCCAAGGCTCAGCTACTAAAGATCTATACCTATATAAAATCAAGAACATGTGATTTTTTTGCCTCCACCAAAAAGTAAATTTTTTGTGTAATGCCGCCCAACATTAAGAAGTATGTACATATAGTCATTATTTAGTGGCAAAGTCTACCCACCGTACCAGTGAAAGATTTACACCCTACCATTTGCTAGAAAATCCAGGAAATGCAACTCTGGCAGCCAAAGCAGACAAAGAAAGAAGACACCAATCATTTAAAGATGATAAATGGCAAAGCTTCACATGGCACAGGTTTCTGGCCCATAGGCAGCTCAAATTGGGGTGACCCACATGCCAAATCTTTCAGGGATTTTGGCTGAAAATTTTGTTTTTTCAGTAATGATGAGAGCCCACAGTCAGCTTTCGATTTGACATATTGACCAGGTGCCCACCTCTTAATTTGCCTCACGGGAGTTACACTAAGCGGCCGTAGCATTTTCTATGCTCCTACTTACAATCAGTCTTAAGCATAATTCGGGTATAAGAGCCCTTTATATTATTATATAAAGATTGACGGTGTATTTATAGATGAAGAACTCGTATATGCAACTTACGTTAAGTTTATTATAAATAAAGAACATAAAAAATTGCTTCCGGACACATGATAAAACAATCAGCTTTCCGGACTAACTAAAAGCATTTTATTTGCACCTTATCAGACTTACATCTGATACCTTGGTTTCTCTTTCATCCCATGAAATATCTTTTTCGACTTTTTCACCTTTAAGTCGTAATGGGCTTTTACTGATTCCTAGGGGACTAATCTTTTCCTTAGTTCAACTTTAGCTTTTATATCCACACCCCTTAAAATGTTACAGCGGAAATAACATATCGGATTGTTATAGGCACACATTTACCATACATGCTAACTACGTTGCATTCTGTAGCCAAAAATTCGTGCTGTTAAGGAAGGCACTGCTATATATGTTAAAGCTTCATTTAGCATTACTTATATGTATCGTATATATCTGAATGCTTTTCTTTAGCCACTTATATTACAAATCACAAGAAATTTCTTCTGCGAATTGTGTAAAAAATATATATTACTTGTATAGTTATTTATAAAAAGAAAAAGTTTAATGCACTCCACGCGTACTTTAGGTGGCTTCGTACATTGGAGGATTGTGCATGTATCACAGTGCAGGCAGGCAGATCCAAACCCACTTTATAATAACGTGAGTTGGACACTTATGACCAGGACTGCTCATAGAAACAGGTGGCGTTGGATCCGCTGTGGAGCACTCACATGTGAGTGCTCTCACAAAAGCCCAAGGAGCCATGAAAACTCATGCGAGCATTCATGGCTCGCTTGGCTTTTGTGAGAGCACTCACATGTGAGTGCTCCACAGCGGATCTGAAGGCGAAACAGGTAAAGAAGTAACTCATATCATCTAAAAGCTTTCAACTGGTTATTCTGTCTTCCTCACTTTTCGTTCTATTCAGAATAAAACCATGGTGCTATTTATTCCAACCAATGAGACATAGCACATTAAAATCCAAGCTTGAGTTGCGTAGAACTAGGCTAAGGTGCACCGAAATGAAGTTAGGTTCATATATGTTATACTAAACTATTTAGCTCTTTGTTGCATCCATGCTGGTAGCCATTCAAAGTTTGTAACTCAGAAGTGCTATATGGCCTTAATTAGACAGTGCTAGGAGTTTTAATTAGCCAAGTCAAAAGTGAGATTAATAAACTTTGTTGTAGGAAAAAACAAAATTTACCATGGCCATATCTGGACTACAAAAGAGTATATTACTAACATGTTAGAATGAATGCCTAAGTAAGATCTATGTCACTAACCCCAAATTGTTGAAAAAAGTACTACTTAATTGAGGTTCCACATGTATCACTAACTAATGTGTGACTTAGGGATGAATGGGGGCCTATAAGACCCAAGAGATAAGTGTCTGACCTGGACCAATTCGAGGGATTAAATTTGAGGTAAGCCTGAACCTAGCTCAGTCTTACCACAAGCTTCACTTCGAAACATTATGTCACACAGTATTATCAATGCATAATCTTTATCAATTTCTACAGAATAGAAACTATTTTAAAAAGCCTGAAATTCAAACATAAAAAACTCGCATCTAACTTAGAAAATTGGACCATGCTTGAGCATCTGAATTACCTGAAACGTATGCAAGCATTCAACACAGTACAGGAATTAAAAGAAACAAGTTGACCTGCCAAACTGATCAGAACAAGGTGCAAGGATGTCTGGTCACCCACGTTTCTTGTAGTCTCATTCTGGTACCTTACTCAACGGTACATGGCAAGTGTCACTCATAGAGCCAAGTCCGTAGAAGCCACCGTATGCCCCCCTCGCCATACCAATTTATTATAACCACTGTAGCCATGTACACCTCCCCTGCCCTCAATCATTGCCTACTACGATTCTACATACCTCGGTATATCAGACTTGTACATCTCTCTTAATAATAATGAATGAATTGAACATGGGTTGAACGGAAATTTTTCTGGTTCCTAGGAAGGGGGAAGCCTTTTTCACACAGGAAGCCAAAGTGTAAGAAATACATGGGGAACGTCCATAAAACGAAAAGAGAGTGTACATTTTCAAGATAAATGACGCACACGCTAACAATTACTTGGACTAACCATTTATTTTGAAAATGGACGCTCGCATGTGTTCCAAGACGCTTGACTTAGAGCTAAAAAACGCTTCCGCAGTCGATGCAATAGACAGTGCGCTAAAAAATATTAGAACAAGTTATATATTGACATATATTTACTAATGTATGCTAATATATACGCCATTGATTCTCATGATCGACGGTTCTTACCATACCATGTAAGAGGACAAAAAAGCTTCCGGCTGGAACATTATTCTATGGTTTCCTTTCGTCGTCTAAAGGATCAAGCAAGTTTTGAGGTACAAGGCAAGCTAAGTGTTTTCATGCAAGAAGACGGGCAGCCTGCTGCAGGTGGTTGGTCAAATGATGGGAGGGTAGGCTCCATCGACTTGTCATTTTTACAGTCAGTGCTCTCAGTCTCAGGGAGAGGGTGAGAGGGGAGGGGCCTGTGATCAACTTGATCATGGACGAGGAAGGGGAGTGTTTGTGTTGGGGGAGAGAGAGGGAGAGGAGCAGGTGAAAAATTATGAATGAAAAGACGTAGATGGGGAGAGAAGGTGAGGTAGCCATCAGCACCATGGGGATGTCTACTGGTGGGTCCTGCCTTGTCCACCTCCCTCTTCTCCTCCCGGCCTCCTTTTATACCCCTCTTACCCCCTTTTTATCTCTTCATTCTCCCTCCTGTCTTCTTCCCTCCCCCCCACAAGATCATCGCTTGCTAGAGTCTTCTTCAACATCCTCTCCTTCCTGTAGTCTAATCTCCTCGTGTCTTCTCTTCATCGAAGTGTTCTCTCTGTCTGATCATCTTCAGTGTACCTCTTCTACTCGTTCTCCGTCCTACAGGGTCAGTCTGCCTGGTTCATGGATTTCAAGCAGCCAATGTCCATTGTGTTTGATCATGTGGTGAAGTAGCTATTTGTCTCATGATTGTCTCTATTGCTCACCAGTTCAAGAAGAATACCTGCATCAGTCCCCGTTGTGACCCTTAATTCTCTCTCTAGTTTGTCTTCCCTACTTCTGTTGAACAGAAGCAGAAGATCCTCATCGGCCCATACCTCTTTCTCCCTCTCTTCCTCATTAATACGCTGACTCCGCTCTCTTCAGCCAAAACCCACCTGAAAAATCCGACCACAATTCTCCCTCTCTGAAGATCATTAGAGTTCTAAGCCTACCCACAAATCATAATACTCCTGCACCACCACCCATGTCAGCCGCCGTAGCAGCCGCCGCCGCCGCCGCCGCCGCTAACAGTTCTGGTTCTAGCTCCTTCGCCCAGGCAGCAGTCGAAGCTGTTGTCAGCTCCCCAACGGCAACCACAACGCCGAGCAGGTATGAGTCGCAGAAGCGGCGGGACTGGAACACGTTCGGGCAGTATTTGAAGAACCACCGGCCGCCATTGGCGCTGGCGAGGTGCAGCGGAGCCCACGTGCTGGAGTTCCTCCGCTACCTGGACCAGTTCGGCAAGACCAAAGTGCATAGCACGGGGTGCCCCTTCTTCGGTCACCCCCACCCGCCTGCCCCCTGCCCCTGCCCGCTCCGCCAGGCCTGGGGTTCCCTCGACGCTCTTATCGGCCGCCTCCGCGCCGCTTTCGAGGAGCACGGAGGCCCCCCGGAGGCCAACCCCTTCGGCGCCCGTGCCGTCCGCCTTTACCTCCGAGAGGTCCGTGACCTCCAGTCCAAGGCCCGCGGCATTGCCTACGAGAAGAAGAAGCGCAAGCGCCACCCGCCCCCCCCACAGCTGCCTCCTCCTGTCACTCAACCGCTGCCTCTCCCAATGCCCCCTCCGCTCTCTGCGTCTACTCTCAACATGGGCGGTGGTGGTGCCGGCCATTCATTCCTCCTCAGCCGTCACATCGACATTGTCGGCAGTGCTGATGCGGCCGACCCAGGCGTCCGAGCGGCGGCGATGATCCTTCCGCTGTCTGTACTTAATTAGTATAATTAAGCTGGTCCAAACAGCTCTTTTTATGTGATGAGTCTTCTTTCCTACTTATAGTTTGTTAGTTAGAAGTTAGCAGTTGGTCAGTTACCTTCTCATGGCATGGAGATGTTTTGGTTTGGATAAATTGGATCATATTATTAGCTTCTGTGCTAATGATTGTATATGCTGGTTCAATGACTTAATCCTATATTGGTTAGTTACCTGTATGAGTTTGAAGAAAATGGTTGCTTGAATTGTGTGCCTTTGGATTGGATGGGGTGAAATGGAAGATCGCCTGATGGAGTTTGTTCTTAGATTGGGGCACTTGGAATGACAGAAAATAACTGTTCACAACTTTTGATTTCTTGATTTGATGTTTATTTGACTGATCATGGATTCATGACAGTACTTGTGCACTTCCGTCTCAAAATACCCAATGGTGGAGGTTTGTCTATGCAGAGTTCAGTTTGATATGTTTTGTGTTGAATGCTATCACGATAATGAAGTTGCAGGACATGCACCATCACCACTTCTACATGCTGTAGTTTAGGGTTAATTTAGCTCTAAATGAGCACACGAATCACACTATTATCTGCCGCATATGCAGATTGATCGTCTGTGCAAGTGTTACACTAGTGCCCATTTTTAAAATTGAACATCAACGTATGGATGGTGTGCTCATGGAAACCCTAGCTTTTTGGCTGAAACCCTAGAATATGTTACCCAGCAGCAACAAGTTTTATCAGTGAATTTTTGTGTACCCTGGAGTTTCTCTCTCGAACTGTTTTAACTTGTTTCTATGAGTTCTCTCCACTTTCAATGCAGCAACATCAAAAGCGATCTGACTTGCTGCCCTTTTTGTATACCATGTGGATTCATCATTCAACATTTCATGCTTCAACAAACAACACCATTTCGTAGTTTGGTCATGCTCTCCTTTTTCAGCTTCTCCCCAACCGGAAAAGGCTTTCTCATGTCCTGATTCAGGAATGCACCTCAATGCAACAAGTTTGGGCTTTTGTCTTTCTTCCCAGTGCTTTCCATTCTGGATGATCACCAAAGTCTATTATAGTGAATGTGTCTAATTCATACGCAGGAGCTCATAAATGTATCCGCAAAATGATGTGATATGCCAATATTTTATGAATTACTCCCTCCATCATAATATTAAGTGTTTTATTTATTTTTTAAAAAATAATTTAATTTAATTTAAAAAAAATTACAAGCCTGGCTCACGCACGTTAGTTAGTATATAAGCCATGCATCAAGAACCGTTAGATTGAAATCTGAGAAAAAAACTAAATTAAAAATTATTTTCTTATTTCATAGGTAAATTATAAAATAAGCTTAAGTCTCCCTTAGCGAATTATAATCCCTCCTTGTAGAAGAACATCTCTCTCCCTTTAATTGATCACCCAGACCAGATGAGTTTTGAGTCATTCAGAGCATTCACAACTGACCTTGTGAAGCTGCAAAAGGAAGATACATTGAATTTTCACACCTTATTTTTGTGGACAAAACCTGACCATATGTAATTGAGCACGGTCTTGTAAGGGGAAAATTGCAGAAATGGTGAAGCATGTTCAACCCTTAGAGTCCCATCAATCTGATTAAATTGTTGGACTTGAATTAGACTAGAGTAACATTTATGAGGCAGAGTTTCCTGTCAAAAATTCTGACCGTTGATTTGACAGATGATGGGACATGTCCGGACCCATGGCTGCAGCAAACCCTAGTCGTGCTAGCCCACGTGCGGACCTGTTGCCTTTGTCCCCGTCTTCCCCGTACCAAAAGGCTGAGCCAATGGTCAGTTTGCTTCATATTTTTTTTACCTTCGTTTTAATTTCTTTTGCTGTTTATCCTTTTTTCTATATTAGATTTATGATATTCTCTAATAAAAACTTCACTTATCTTTTGATTATGGAAGATCAATGCTTTTGATTTTTGTTGTACCTGAGGACCGTTTAAGCTTTTCATCGGGCTTCACCGGCCACCCCACTAGTGAAACTTTGCTAGTGGGTGAGATCTTTATTGAACACAAAAAATTCGCTTGGTGAGTTAATGTACATTGTGATGGGTCCATATCCAATTGCGGGCTCTATTTGTTCATCCTGGCATGTTATTAACTCACCAAGTGAGCCGTAAACATATACGGAGAGAAGAAAGAAAGCAGTGAGGTAACGTAAGGTGGAAAGAGTTACGTTATAAGGCAACTGTCCAACCACTTAATGGAAGTAAGTTGTTAACAGCGATCGCTTTAACATTGTATTTGATGAGGATGATAATTGCATGACAATGGTTACACCAATCGAAAGAAAAACTAAGATTGTATCTACATATGGTTTGGCGAAAGGTCATTGCTCACAATTCATATCCTAAATATTAAATGCTTGACACATGAGACATAGAATTATGTTATGCATATGGTGATTTTTTTCATAATAAAGGGTGTCTAAGTTCTTATGACCCAACTAAAAGAAGCAAGACATATTTTCAACCTCTTGAAACATTGTATATCACCGCTATCTCCTGGGGAATATACGAGACTCACCCATCATAAGTACCTAACTTAAGACCTGGTCAGAAGAGGCAAAGACAACCAATCTTTTAGAACACTGTATCTCACCCCAGGGCATATTCAAGACTCACCCATAAATAAGTACCGAACAAAACGAATAGATGGCAAAAAGAGGCTGCTTTCGTCCCGCAACACCTCATAAGTTATGTAAATGATGATGTTCCTCAGTCGATTTATATCTTGATGATGGTTACTTGTAGGGTTGGTCATAGATGTATGTGGTCCGATGTTTAGGCCGTTTCTAATATGTTAATGGCCATATTTGACTAAAATTTTTTGTTCGCTAATTTTTTGGCCACAACCATAAATAAAAATCCTCTGTCCAAGATCTATTTAGCTTTTAAATTTTGGAACACCTTAAACTCAAAAACTGACCCAAAGTCAGGGGTTTGGAACACAACTGGGGTTATAAATTTTTATAAATTTGAAGAGCAAAGGAGTCTAAGTGCAAGAGCTAAAATATTCCTCTATACATTATAAAGATTATGCGCTCTATTACACGTAGGTTTGAATAATTTTGACTTTAATCTTATTTTGGATCGGGTTAACAATGTAATGTTATTGGTTACCGTAGTATATATTAGATAGTATCTATGATATTATTTCAATATAATTGGATCCAAACATAGTTCTACTTAACAGTTAATATATATATTTAATATTACAAAATTATATATGTAACATATATTCAAATATTTAATCGAAGTCACACAATAGTTATCGAAGTCAAACAAAAGCTAACAAATCAATAGAAACACTCATCTTGCTTCATCACATAGCAAAGTAAAAACATTAAAATATATTAGATCATATCAGATCAGATTGGAGCATATCAGATCAAAACAAAGCACATTAGAACTTATTAAGTCATATTAAATCAATACATATCAAAACATATTTGATCAGAACATAGTATATATCTTAATTAATATATGTATTTATATAATCATAAGGTAAATCAAAAGATTAGATACTTCCATGTAATTCAAAAAGTAGCAAAGTTTGGAGTTACTCCTTCCTTCAATGCATCCTCCCCTTTAGGTTCGAAGACAAAGGGCAGAGCCACTTCTTGTTGAAAAACGTTTCTCATTGTGCCTAAAGGCGACCAGCAAACATTCCATTTTCCCTAGATTTTTTTTACTCTTTATGCCCATAGGCAGCAAATAGAATCTTTCTCCCCACTCGGATCACTTTTTGTGCCCATAGGTGGCAAATAGAACATCCTCGGGTAAGGGGATGTTCTTCTCACTGCATGACCCATTGTTGAAGGACGAAGCCTCCCCTTACCCAGGCCACTTCTTTCGATGTGGGCCAGAGTCTCCTCTTGCTCATGGCCACTTCTCTTGATTTTGGCCATAAGGCATCGGGAAGAGTATCCTCATACTTCGAGCCATTTTTCCTCTCTAGGGTCTCCAACTCAATGAGTAGATACTTCCATTACATAGAACACCCTTAAATTAACTAAGAACATCTCTCTAACGACAAAAATAGACTCATAATAGGTAAGAAAATTCCCTTATAATTCCAGAAGTAATGGCATTCAGAATTACTCCTTCCTTCAAGGCATCCTCCTCTTCAGGTCTGGAGACGGAGGGCAAAGCCACTTCTTATTCCAAAACATTTTTCTCATTGTGCCTGAAGGCGACAAATAGACATTCCATTTTTCCTAGGTTTTCTCGCTCTTTATGCATGTAAGCTTTAGATAGAATCTCCCCTTACCCGGAGATACTTCTAACTTTTTGTGCCCGTAGGCAGTAGACAGAACACCCCCTTACCCTGAGATGTTTCTTTCATTGTATAGACTATTAGTGAAGGACAGAGCTTCCCCTTACCTGGGCCACTTCTTTCGATGCAGGCTAGAGCCTCCTCTTGCTCAGGGCCACTTCTCTCGATTTTGACTAAGGGCGTCAAGTAGAGTATCCTCATGCTTTGGGTTATTTCCCCTCTCTAGAGTCTCCAACTTGAGGAATGTTACTTTCATTGCTTAAAACACGCTGGAATTAGCTAAGAACGCCTCTTCAATGAACTAAAATAGGCTCAAAATAGGACAGAAAACTCCCCTATAATTCTGGAAGTAACAGTGTTTGAAGTTACTCATTCCTTCATGCTTCAGGGTGTCCTCCCCTCCATGTGCAGAGATGGAGGGTAGAACCACATCTTGTTCTAGAACGCTTCTCTCATTGTGCCTGAAGGTGACGAACATATATTCTATTTTCCCTATATTTTTCTCACTCTTTCACCCATAGGCGGTGGACAAAATCTCCCTTTGCCTAGAGACACTTCTCATGTTATGTGCTCATAAGCGGTAGATAGAATATCCCTTTACCCAAGGATGTTTCTCTCACTGCATGACCCATTGTTGAAGGATGGAGCCCCCCCTTACCCGAGCCACTTCTTTGATACAGGCCAGAGCCTCCTCTTACTCAATGTCACTTCTCTCAATTTTGGCCAAAAGGTGTCGGGTAGAGTTTCCTCATGCTCTGGGGCATTTTCCCTCTCTAGAGTTTCCAACTCGATGAGTAAATTTTTTTCATTGTATAGAACACTCTCAAACTAGCTAAAAATGCCTCTTGAACGGACGAAAATGGACTCAGAACAAGCCATAAAACTCCTTTGTAATTCTAAAAGTAGTAGCGGTTGGAGTTACTCCTTCCTTTAGGGCATCCTCCCCTTCAAGTCCAGAGATGGAAGGCAAATCCACTTCTTATTCCAAAATATTTCTCTCATTGTGCCCAAAGGCGATGGACAAATATTCATTTTCCTTGGGTTTTTCTCTCTTTATGCTTGTAGGCAGCATACATAATCTCCCTTACCTATAGACACTTCTTACTTTCCATGCTTGTAGGCGGCAAATAGAAGCATCCCCGAGTAAGGATGAAGGATGATGAAGGATGGAGCCTCCCCTTATCTGAGTCACTTCTTTCGATGAGGGCTAGAGTATCTTCTTGCTCTAAGCTACTTCTCTCGATTTCGGCCAAAGGGCATCATGTAAAGCATCTTCATGCTCTAGGCCATTTTTTCTCTCTAAAGTCGCCAACTCAGGGAGTATATATTTCCATTGTGTAGAACACTCTTAAATTAGCTCTTGAAATGACAAAAATAGACTCATAATAGTCATAAAACTTCCCTATAATTCTATAAGTAGCTTTCAGAATTATTCTTTCCTTTAAGGCGTCCTCCTCTTTAGGTTCGGACACAAAGGGCAAAGCCACTTCTTATTTTAGAGTGTTTCTCTCATTATACCCAAAGACAAGAAACATATATTCTCTTTTCCGTAGGTTTTTTTCACTCTTTACACTCATAGGTGACAAACATAATCTCCCCTTACTCGGAGATACTTCTCACTTTTATGCTCGTGGATAGCGGATAAAATATTCCCTTACCCGGGGATATTTCTCTCATTATGTGGCTCGTTGGTAAAGGATGGAGCCCCCCCTTAGGCCAATTCTTTCGATGCGGGCCATAACCTCCTCTCACTTTGGGCTACTTCTCTCGATTTCGGCCTAAGACCATTGGGCAAAGTGTTTTCATGTTCTAGGTCGTTCCCCTCTTTAAAGTTGTCAACTCAAGGAGTAGACACTTTCATTGTATAGAACAACTTTGAATTAACTAAGAATACTGCTTGAACAAACAAAAATAGACTTATCACAGTTAGAGAAACTCCCCCATAAGATCACAAGGAGTTTCGTATTTATAGCAAAAAAATTGTGAGTGGTCAAAGTGTTACATATCCAAGATGCACTGATGTAGCAAATATGTGCGCATGCGAGTTGCACATAGGTTGCGTGGTACGCTAAGCCGTTGGCATCATTGATGGTGTTAGCAATTTCATCATTTTCTTATTTTTTATTATTATTTTGATCAAATATTATTTCAACTTCAACATGTAATATCTTCTTATTCTGAAGTTGAAATTGTATGTTCTTGGTACCTATGGACTCGTATCGACGAGCAATTCGAGACTAGACCATACATAGGTAAATTATCTTGCACTTTTTAAGTAAGCCTCGCTTATATGGTATGCTTTCCAATGTCATAACTTTTGCTCCAAACCTCTGTTCTGTGCGTTCTTTAATTCATTACACTCGTTGTATTGAGCTCTACTCATATACGAGGTGTTTGTCTCTTATAACCCCCTAAAATTTATCTAAAATTCTATAATTACACATATTTTGTGGGTAAATGTAATTGGACAACATGGCATTATAAATACAATATGAATTCTTATATAAATAATAAATTTTATTCTATATATTTATTTTTAAGCATCATTTTTTATACTTAAATTTTTAATAATTTAAATATAAGTATTTTAATGTTATATTTAAATTATTTTTTAAGGTTAATTATTCAATTTTTATGTCCTACATTAATAATTTTATTTGGTTAAAATTAATTTTTCTAATAGTAATATTATAAATAAAAATAATATATATAAATTTAAACTATCATTATATACTAATTTACTTAATCTACATATCGTAGTTGATTTATTTAGTAATATTATAAATAAAAAATAATATATATAAATTTAAACTATTATTTTATACTAATTTACTTAATCCACATATCCTCACGGTAGTTGATTTATTTAGTTAGAGCTCTCGTTCTCTTTAACTGTTTTAACTTTTATTTAATTATTTACGAGATTACTATAGACAATGACTATGTCCCTAAAAAAAATAAAAAGTTAGCGAACAAAACATTAATGGATAAATTATTAACAAATATAAATACAAAGAAGCCTTATCCGCCGTTTAGAGGACGAGCCGTAATTACTTAGGGCTAGAGTAGAGTATGAGTGAGCTAAGGTGGAAAATTTTCTTTCAAAATACCATTTGAGGCAGTCTGCCATAGTTTTAAGTTTTTCTAAAATAAAAAAAATATAATAAATAAATATATATTTTGTACGTACATAATGATCTATCACTCTTGATGACGTCACAATCGTCGTCATACGTGGAAGGCGATCCACCGTCACATCAATCATGTCGGGGGGCCTCTCCCGTCATCTTTTTTCAACCCCCATCTCTTTCCCACCGCCTGTCGGTTCTTTCTGATGCACATTTACCCCCACTGGCCTCCTCTCTCCATTAATGACTACCATATCCTTCCTCACTAGCACGACATCCCTGCCACCTTTAAGTTGGCCTGGCCCACACAAAACTATGAAATAAAAAAACTATGTGCCATATTGAATCATTGATGTGAAGCACTTAGATCATATTGCTCATCTTCCCCCACCAATGACCCACAGCAGTTTATTTCTTCTTTTAAAAAAAAATCAAACATAGCACTTTCTTGTATAATGCATCTTGCATTTTGTAGAATTAGGCTTAAGAAATATGAAATGAAACTTTGTTTCCGCTTACATCGGTTATATCTCTACTTAAGTGGTGCTTGTGACTACATATTGTAAGTGCCTAAAGGGATTGAGTCTGATACAATGCTCTAAAAAGTCAATTGCAATATTCGTTTCTAGTCAAGTCTTAAGAATTTGGACACCCCTAATTAACCAAAAAAGAAAGGCGAGGAATGATAATATTTATATAAATTAGTAAATGTGAGGTGATTTTGTTAGTAAAACATTTTTAAAAAAAAAAGTAAATGCGAAATTAGGAGATGATATTGAAAAATGGAATAAATTGAAGTCATGAACACCAAAATTAGTGTGTTCCCCACCTTGCAAATGTTCATGTGGCTACCCTTGATTTAAGGCCACTTATTGAGATATTGCATCTTAGCACTAAGAAACGAATATAACAGAGCGTTTGCTTCATGGCCCTTCTACCTTCAAGTAAAAAGTAGTGGCAGAGAATATCTCATGACCCCCTATAGGGACCCACCTCTTACACATAATGTTCAATACCCATCATATCTGCTAGAAGAAAATTTTCAAATTATTGATCGCATAGATTAGACATTTAGCTAATCCTTCCTCTCCCCTTCTGTCTCTCATTTGTCTCTTTGGGGTCACTCCTTTGCCTTTTACATCATGCTTATTCATGATATGGGAAATGAAAAATGACTTAAAAGTCTTTAAACTAAACTCTTATTGAGAGGTGAGTTAAATTTCAAAGACCCTTTTAAAATAATATGGCATTTTATACAGTGATGTAATGTAAAAGTATTTCCTTTTAAAAACTAAAAGGATACCGAGCCCACAAGCTGAGCAGATACATCCATCCACACATTTTCATCCATCCATCCACACATTTTCATCATCATCATTATCAAAACAAGAATCTTCCCCTGATCCCCCTTAAGAATAAACTCTTGGAATCCTCCAAAGAAAAGACGAACAGTAACAGAAATATTTTGGTGCAATTGGAGACATGCAGGTCAGTAGGAAGGGAAATTACAGACCATCTCGGGGCAGCAAGTAAAGATAGGCAAGACATGATGATTCTTTGCATAATTCCAGACAGCTTGAAGAGCACAATCCCTGGCTTGGGACTGCTTGGAAGTCTCTTTCACCCCCATAATCTCAAACGTATCATCAAAGTTAAATCAGAGATAAAAAGGGGGAAAAAAAGAGATGAGATTCATCACCCATCACAGAATGCCCGTTCTCAATAAAGAAGACACATCGGGTATCTCTTCCTCTTTCCAACCTTTCTTAAGAATGAGATGTCCGAAAGGAATACAGAAGTTGTGGTTGATATACATCCAAAGGTCAGTGTGCTTTGACATTTTTAGGGTAAATTGATTATTCTTTCCTAGCAAGGGAGCTGGCATAATGAAAAGAGGAGGGCAAATCCGGAGTTCGAGAATCTTGTTGGTTAACGGCATCGTTTAAAAGAAGAAGCATCTTCTTTCTTTTTTTTTAAAAAAAAAAGAATGATAGGCAGATATGCTTATGACAAAAAGAGGGCCTACAAATACCAGCAAATGGTTAATTTCTCCGCCCCCACCAAGAGCTAGACGTTGCTTTTAGTACATGAACATGTGCAGAATTTATTATAGAAAAACTTCTCCAGTGTAATGTCTAATCAGTATTCCATACTTGTTTCCTTCTGCTTTGATGTGATGCAAAAGAGTTAAATGCATGTTAGAAGGTGGGCTACTCCTCTTTTATGAGTGGAGGAAGAGAGTTGAAGGATTTACTCATGATTGGCTGTGTTGTTTTGAGGCACCCAAATCCGGTAAATACTTTCTTAATGAATCTAATACTTCCTTTAGATGTTGTCTTCCTTGAAGGGTACAATCGAATCCAATTTTCGGAGATTAAATAAGTTTGGGTTGATGAAACGAAATGACCGACCACATGGATGCATCCAAAAACATAATGTTAAGTACCGACTGGCCCACTGAAAAGATGATTAAGATGCTGATTATGGGAAAATCTAGTCACGTGAAACCATTCCATGTGCAGAGAGTACCGGTGCTAACAAAATAATAATAATAATAAAATAAAATGAGCGCGAAAGTCTACTACCTGCAAAAGCTTGTGCTTGACAGCCTGATTTGTACGGAGCATCCAATTAAAAATCAGTCCCTCTTTTAGCTTTTCAGATGACTAAAACTTAGTTAGAGAAATAACTAATGACAAGAAATACAACGAAAACTGTCCTTTTTACTAAATAGAAAGAAAGTGGGTCACAGTTTCCCAATCTGAGAGCAGCATGATAAAGAACAACTTACAAGGTGCAAATTCTGTTGCTTGCTTCCATTTTCAGGGATGATTGATCCCAGAAACAGGTAATTTGTTTTTAAACAAATACTCCATCTCCATAGAGAGATAGATTACAGTCTAGAGGACTTCTGGTTACAACTCCTCCAGCAGTGCTATCTAGCAGAAGACTCAGGATATGTGCACCTCATGAGGAACCCATCGGCAGAGTGAGCTGCAGCTGCACTCAAGGAGACTTCTCTATGATCTTACTGCTGCTAACAATTTTCGACTATCTTTACAGAGGACAAGCCTGTGAACAAATTATGAAACACTATCAAGTACTAACCACGAAAAAACATTGTAAAGCTTCTCAACCGTTAAAAGTTGCAACAAAACTCCCAATAAAAAGAAACTCCACAGACAACAATTAATATGTACTTTAAGAGAAAACAAATTAATATCTACAACAATTTGTTCTACAATCTAGCTACTAAATCTGATTGCATATTTAAGATGACATTCAACACATTTTATTTAGAGGTGATTAAGGAGCATGAGTACCAGTACAGTATGAGTTGGACGGCCATGTAATTCTGACAATATAGAAGATATTTTTTTCATTATTTTTTATCTTACATTATTCAAATTCCTTTTTGTGTAGTCACAAATGTTTTCCAGATTTTATTAAAACTGAGTAAAAGAACATCTTCTTTCTTATTAAACTAATGAAATAAGCCTAGACACCAGAAAGACAAAATTATTCTTGTATTCCCAAACCCCAATAGAAAGGATTATACCACTCTTCATCCAATTGTGTCACCTCCTATTATATTCTCTCGCATCAAAATAAGCATTCTCAAATGACTGACCAATGCGAATTAAATCAATTTAAAGGATTAGCAGCTAAGATTAACAGCTAGACTCACTTTCATAGAAATTTTCAGCGCAAAGAGTATAGATGCACATTCAGATTTGTAACAGCTTGAGCTTTTATATGAAGTAATTAACTAACATGGTGCACCACAACGTTGTGCCTCTGCCTTGTTTAATTTATATGTATTATTTATTTTCCGTGACCTTGAACTAGAGAGTATTTACTCTTAACTTATCCAATATTTGTAGCTTTCCCATAATACAGTATATATATCTATCACAAGAGCAATTGCTCAGTTCCTCGTGTAGAAGTGCACAGGCAAGGACAGTCGTGATGACAGTGCATAAAATGCTGAATATTTCGCAGACCAATGGACCTCGCTTCAAAATGCACCAACACATCACAGGAAGAAGTCATATAACATCCTTGCATAGACACATGTAATTCATTTCTGGAGTCAGGTTTAGGCATTAAGATTGGCTCCAACATGCATTTAAAGATTACTGTTTGCATAATTGCAAAGAAACACAGACAAGCAAGCTGACAGCGACTTGTGCCACAATGACTGCAGCAGCAGCATCCAACAAGGAATATACATGCCAAAACCCAGTTACAAGTACCAAAGAAAAAATGGGCCTGCACCAATTCTTGTTGATAGAAAAGCTCAGGAAACAGCTTGATGCATTTTTCTTTAGTAATCAAAACAGGGCCGCGATATGATTATGGGCAGTACCAAATCAACAAAATCAGCGGACTCAAAAATCCTTTAGCATAGAACACACAAGGAGTCCAATGGGATATTAGTGCTGACCGATCACTCTTCACTGTAGCGAAAAGCTGTAAGCAACACATTGCAGTGAGATAGATACTCATTTTGAAGCTGTACCAGATCGAAACTTCATTGTAAGCCAAATATTATTCAACTTACGGGTAATGGTGTGGTGACAAGTTAGGAAATGGGTTTTAAAGCCACGTCAATTTGGGAAACATAATCTTCTTCCTGCAGCTCTAAATAGAGATGTTTTAACAGTAAATGAATCTGCTCAGAATGTGGGTGAGCTCTATCTGCGGCAATAAACATATCAGTTCTGCTATTGACCTCAATCCAGCTATAACCAGGTACCTTTTGTACCCCTTTCTCTCTCATCAAGCTTCTTAATTTCCAAACACCATCCCATCAACCAGCTACTGCATGAATATTTGACATTAGTACATAGTAACCAGAATTTCCTGGATCCAGCTCAAGCAGGTGTCTTGAAGCAGCTCAGTGAGGTTCATATTGCCATGAACCTTGCAGGCCCCAGAAGAGCACCCCATACACCAGAATCAGGTTTGAATGGCATGCCCTTTATGATGTCAAATGCTTCACCCAGCCGACCAGCTCTACCAAAAAGATTGACCATGCAAGTATAGTGCTCTATTCTAGCATCAATTCCATATTTGGTCGTCATTAAACTGAAAACATTTATACCCTTCATCAACTCTGCCAGCATGACCACAAGCTGATATTATCGAGAGAAACGTAATGTGGTCCGGCTCCACTCCAGCATCCACCATTTCATGAAACAAGCTAAAAGCGTCCTTAATTAGACCATGGGTACCATAAGTGGCAATTATACTATTCCACGCAACCTCATTCTTGCCATGCATTAAATAAAAAACTTGGCGAGCAGAAGTCAGGCATCCACATTTCACATACATGTCTATAAGGGTACTGAGTACAAATAAATCTGACACCCATGGGACCTTCAAAATGTATCCATGAATCTCCTTCCCATATAGTATTGCAGGTATATTTGCACAGGCCGAAGTCATGCTTTGCTCCAGATCCGACTTGTCAAAAAACCCCAATAGCATATTCAGGTTGCCCATTCTGAGAACAGTTTGTGATCATGCTGTTCCATAACACGAAATCTCTTTCTTCCATGCATTTAAAAACATGATGGCCGAGGTCTGATCTCCCACATTTAGCATACATATCCATCAAGGCACTACCTACATAACATCTTTTAAATCAGACAGTGAGGCACATGCTGCCAGAACTCTGGACAATGCTACTGGGTTGGGTTTAATCTGTGCTTTTAGCAACACGCGGAACATTTGCAGAGCATTGCAGTTCAAACCATTTAACACATATCCGGATATCATTGAACAATAAATAACCGCATCTAAGGCCACTGTAGTATTGAACACTTTAATTGCCATATCTACGTCCCTACATTTAAAGTATATGTCAATAAGGGCACTCTTAAGGAACACATCCATATAGAGCCTATTTCTGATTATATAGCCACGAGTTTCTTTACCATGTTTCAAAGTTGCCATATCTGAAATCAATGGAAGAAAACCTGCAAATGTAATGGAATCAGGCTTCATACCAGTTGACTGTATTTTAAAGAAAACCTCCCAAGCCTCTTCACTATACCCATTTTGAACAAGCCCTGCAATCATTCCGTTCCATGCCACTAAATCAATGCGTGGCATCGGGTCTCTTCCAAATAGCTACATTTTGAATACACGGCTAGTGGTGTGTTGGCTACTGAAGAATGAGAATCAAACCCATAATTAAATTACAAGCGAGTGAAGCTAAGTCTCATACTCGGTTTTCCCTCAGAGGCACAAACTGAAAGGGCAGATGCAAAACTTACAGAATTGGGCTTTTCTTCTGGCAGTGGCATTTTATGAAACAATCCAAGTGCCTGTTCCACGTCCTTATTTGTAGCATACTCATAAATCATCACGTTCCAGGAAACTATGCCTCTTTCACGTATGATATCAAGCACATAACGTGCATCCGCTACACAGCCATTCTCGGTATTCATTTTGATCAAGGAACTGCCTATGATACCATTCGTCTCTAAACCCATCAAAAAAAAAATTGGTGGATCAAACTTCCCACTCTGATCGCCAATAAATTACAACACACCTTAATCACACATATGGAAATGTATATCTATCCGGTTCCACGCCCGATATCCAACATCTTCGAGTAAAGCAATAAGGCAAACTCGAACCAACCCATCGTAGTAAAACCGCTAATCATCCAAAAGGCAACGTATACCTCCTGTCGAGTTGAAAAAACATGTTCCTCGCATCCACGATGCTTCCACAAAGAACATACACACTCAAAAGCTTGGTCCCATAGAGACTATATAACCCCAAACACCATGTGTAACGATTTGAGGAGCAACTTGTTGGCGGTGAAACAAATTACGGGATTCTTTTGTGAAGGGCAGTTTTGTCCTTTACCCTGTATGATCTAAGTTATAAATAAGTTTTATTATAGAGACTTATGATTGGATGAGAGATTGATCCGTGAGTGGATTCTGATGCAAAGAGAATTCCAGAGAAGTTACAGCCGCCACGACCCAGAATCGAGAAGTCCACGCACAGAGAAGGAAAATAGAGATTCTGAGAGGAAGAAGGAGTTTTCTTCTTGCGTATTGCATGAGGAGCATTGCTGAGAGATCTTGTAATTCTCTTGTACTCTTATTCTCTATTTAGTGGAATTGTGTGATCCCGTGGACGTAGGCAGCAAGGCCGAACCATGTTAAATTCTCTTGTGTACTTTACTTTTGTATTGGCATTCTTAGATCCATATTTCCACTGTACAGGTAGGGAAACAGTAAAACTATACTCTGTTCGCCCAGAACTCCAGAACAGTAACTATATACTATGTTCGGCCAGAACCAGAGTACAATAAACTTATACTCTGTTTGGTGAGGCCTGTAGTTTTATTCCCCACAATTGGTATCGGAGCTTCGGGAGGAGATGGCCGACGATAGCAAGTTCAAGATAGAGAAATTCAATGGCCAAAATTATAGATTTTGGCGCATGCAGATTGAAGATTACTTGTACCAGAAGGACCTCTACTAGCCATTGTTTACAACCAAGCCAGTTGGTGAAGACAAGGTAGAAGAGATTGCAAGGTGGGAGTTGCTTGATCGCAAGGCTCTAGGAGCGGTCAGATTATCTATTTCTTCATCGGTGGCTTCGAACATCACGAAGGCCAAGACCACGAAGGAATGCTTTGATTTGCTTGAGCGGTTATATGCAAGCCCTTCTTCTACAAACAAGGTACATCTTGTGACCAGTTTCTTTGATTTGAAAATGTCTGATGATGAGACTGTAGCCAATCACTTGAATTCGTTCCATGCTTTGGTTAATCAACTTGAGGCAGTAGATGTTAATTTTACTGAAGATATACAGTCTATTGCTTTGCTTAAGTCTTTGCCATTTGATTGGGAATCATTTAAAGTTGTTGTGCATAGTTCCCATAATACAGAAAAATTTAAGTTGAATGATGTGTGTGGAATGATATTGGCTGAAGAAACACGTCGTAAGGGTGGTTCTTCTTCATCTGGTTCAGCCCTGACTATGGAAGATAGGGGGCGACGACCTCAAAGAGGCAAACCAGGATGGAGAGGGAAGTCTAGAAGGGGGCGATCCAAGCCTAAACACCGTAAGGGTGATGGGGCTTGTTGGTAGTGTGGGCAGAAAGGTCACTTGAAGAAGTATTGCTCAAACCCCCCTCATGATGGAGCACAAAATCATGCTAAAAACAATGTTAATGTTGCTGAAGCTGATTGCATGTTATTGTCTATGGAAAGTAAATGTGATGCTTGGATTATTGATAGTGGTGCTTCATTTCATGCTACTTCTAGGAAAGACTTGATGCAGAATTTTGTAGCTAGTGATTTAGGCAATGTCTACTTGGGCAATGATCAAGCTTGTGAAATCATAGGCAAAGGTGACATTCGTTTGTTGATTGATGATAATATTGTGCTTGTGTTGAAAGATGTTCGTCTTGTGCCTCGTTTGACAAAGAACATTATTTCTGTTAGTCAATTGGCTGCTTGTGGCATTACTACTTATTTCATGAATGATAGTTGGAAGATGAGTAAATGTATCATGGTAGTGGCTAAGGGGAAGAAAATTGAAACATTGTATATGACATCCAGTTGTTCTAAGCATTCTATTGGAGTGGCATCTAATACAGTTGATGTCAGTTTATGGCATTATCGTCTTGGACACATGTCAGAGAAGGGAATGAAGGTGTTATAGGCTAAGGGGAAGTTACCTAGTTTGAAGTGTACAGATTTGGAATTTTGTGAGCATTGTGTCATGGGCAAGCAACACAAAGTTTCATTTTCCAGAGCTACCCCGGAGCACAGGTCTGAGCGTCTTGAGCTTGTACACACAGATGTTTGGGGACCAGCACAGGTTCCATCCCTTGGAGGTGTATCTTACTTCATTACTTTTATTGATGATGCTTCTCGCAAGTTATGGGTTTACTTTGCCAAGAATAAATCAGATGTATTTTCCATCTTTGTGCAATGGAAAACACTTGTTGAGAATGAGACAGGGTTAAAATTGAAGTGTTTGAAGTCAGACAATGGAGGTGAGTATTGCAGTAGGGAATTCCAATCCTATTGTGATAAGCATGGCATTCGCAGGTTGCTTGCTACTCCTAGACAGCCCCGACAGAATGGTGTTGCAGAGCGGATGAACAGGACCATCATGGAGAAGGCACGCAGTATGAGGCTACACTATGGCCTTCCGCTCTCATTCTGGAGTTATGCTGTTGATACTGCAGCATATTTGATCAATAGGTCTCCATGCTACCCCCTAGATGGAGGCATTCCTGAAGAGGCATAGTCAAACAAGGAGGTAAAGATTGATCACTTAAGAGTCTTTGGTTGTGCTGCTTATGTGCATGTTGATGCAGAACATAGGGGTAAGTTGGATTCCAAATCCAACAAGTGCTACTTTGTTGGCTATGGTGGAGATGCTTATGGTTACAGACTGTGGGATCCAGTCCATAAGAAGGTTGTCTGGAGCATTGATGTAGTGTTTCATGAGACAGAGCTGTATAAGCACCATCAAGATCTACAAAAGGGGAAGATGAAACAGGTTGAAACTGAGTTTGTAGAACTTGAGGCTGAAACACACAGTGGGGCCGGTCCATCTAGTCATGAACAGGTAGTTGAGACTTCTTTAGAGATAGTTCCAGATGCAGTTCCATTGCAGACACCACTTGGTTGGACCAGTTCTAGGCAGATTAAGAAGAAGAGGATATTTGATCCCTCTGACCCTGAGAACACATCTGGTATGCATTCCATATTTGATCCTAGTCTGAATTATTTGCTTTTGACTGATAGTGGTGAACCAGAAAGCTTTGAGGAAGCTTGCAGGATAGACACTTCAGTTCAGTGGGAGCATGCTATGGAGGATGAGATAGATTCATTGTCATCTAATCAGACTTGGAAATTAGTTCCTCTACCTTCAGGTAAAAAGGCATTACATAACAAGTGGGTTTACAGGTTGAAACATGAAGTTGATGGAAGCAAGAGGTACAAAGCTAGACTAGTTGTCAAAGGCTTTGAGCAAAAGTATGGAGTAGATTATACATAGATATTTGCTCCTGTTGTCAGAATTGCTACCATCAAAATGATGTTGTCCATTGTTGCAGTTGAGGATCTTCATTTAGAGCAGTTAGATGTTAAAACCGCCTTCCTACATGGTGATTTGGAAGAAGAGATCTATATGCATCAACCCCAAGGTTATGTGGTAAGAGGAAAGGAGAATTTGGTGTGCAGGTTGTCTAAGAGCTTGTATGGACTCAAGCAAGCTCGAAGACAGTGGTATAGGAAATTTGATGGATTTATGCTATCCATTAGATTTTATCATTGCTATTTTGATCATTGCTGCTATTACAAAAAGTTGAGAACCTCCTACTTGCTTTTGTTGTTATATGTGGATGACATGTTAATTGCAGGAGCAGATTATGGTGAGATTGAGATGCTGAAGAGACAATTGTCTTTTAAATTCGCAATGATTGATCTTGGACCAGCCAAACAAATCCTTGGCATGCGAATTACAAGAGATAGAGAGCAGAAAGTGCTGAAATTATACCAAGAGGAATATGTTGAGAAGGTCTTGATGAAGTTCAACATGTTGGGTGCCAAACCAGTTGGTACTCCCTTAGCAGCTCACTTCAGGCTTTCAAATGAGCAGTCTCCTACTAGACAGGAAGATATAACTCACATGAACAAGGTTCCTTATGCATCTGCTGTAGGTTCATTAATGTATGCAGCCACTTGCACCAGACCAGATATAGCTCATGCTGTGAGTCAGGTTGCAAGGTTTATGGCGAATCCAGGAGAAGAGCACTGGAATGCAGTGAAATGGATTCTTAGATATTTGAAGGGTTCATCAGGTATGACTTTACACTTTGGTGGGAGTTCCAGGATTGACTTAGTTGGCTTTGTTGATTCATATTATAGAGGTAATCTGGATAATAGAAAGAGCACTATAGGTTTTGTCTTCACATTAGGCAATGGTGCAGTTGCTTGGCAATCACAATTGCAGAAATCTGTGACAAATTCATCTGCTGAGGCAGAGTATATTACAACCACTGAAGCTTGCAAGATGATGATGTGGTTAAAAGCATTCTTGAAGGAGTTAGACAAACCTCAAGAGAGGTGTGTACTCTATTGTGATAACAAGAGTGCAATTGATATGACAAAGAACAATGTGTTTCATTCTAGAACGAAACATATTGAAATCAAGTATCATTTTGTGAGAGAACTTGTTGAAGAGAAGAAAGTCTTCTTGGAGAAGATTCATACTAAGGAGAATCCAGCGGATATGTTTACTAAAGTTGTGACAATGGAGAAATTGAGCGTTTGCTCAACCACCATTGGTCTTCTACACTAGAAGAATGGTGGTGATCACACAATTACATTAGATATAAGTGGAGCAATTGTCTTGCTTGCAATTGGCTATGTATATGAAATTGATTTGAAATGGATTAATTTGAGTGGGAGAATTGTTGCTGAAGATTTTGAGTAATTTGGTTTCAAGTGGGAGATTGTTGGCGGTGAAACCAATTACGGGATTCTTTTGTGAAGGGCAGTTTTGTCTTTTACCCTGCATGACCTAAGTTATAAATAGGCTTTATCATAGAGACTTATGATTGGATGAGAGATTGATGCGTGAGTGGATTCTGACGCAAAGAGAATTCCAGAGAAGTTGCAGCCGCCACGACCCGAAACCGAGAGGTCCATGCACAGAGAAGGAAAACAAAGATTCTGAGAGGAAGAAGGAGTTTTCTTCTTGTGTATTGCGTGAGGAACATTGCTGAGAGATCTTGTAATTCTCTTGTACTCTTATTCTCTATTTAGTGGAATTGTGTGATCCCGTGGACGTAGGCAGTAAGGCCGAACCACGTTAAATTCCCTTGTGTACTTTGCTTTCGTATTGGCATTCCTAGATCCATATTTCTGCAGTACAGGCAGGGGAACAGTAAAACTATACTCTGTTCACCCAGAACTCCAGAATAATAACTATATACTCTGTTCGGCCAGAACCAGAGTACAGTAAACTTATACTCTGTTTGGAGAGGCCTGTAGTTTTACTCCCCACACAACTGCCCCCCTTGTTGAAGGGAAGACGCTTCTGAACAGTACTGTAAGGCACACAAAAGCCGGTCACCCCATTTGTCCTGTATGTTTGATGCGAAACCCACGAAATATGACCCTTGCTGAAGAGGTGAACTGACGGCATTTCTGAAGACTGTGAGCTGCGGTTTGCAGCCACACATCAAGTTGATCAACGGAGGGAGGCATCTGTGGTAGGAGGTGAGCATTGTGAAGCGGGAAACTGCACATTTATTCGTCTGAAGATGAAGTTCTTGGCGGGGATATTTGAATGATCTCGCAGCGACGGCTCTTCTAGATGAGTACAACCGTTGTACGGGACAGCTGGTAGATGTGTTATTAAAGCGTGACACATTTGATAAATTGGTACGTGTTTAAAATATGAGGCATAAATTTTAGATTATGTTTTTAAAGACGAAGAGTTATACTAATGTTACGTTAAAAAAGAGGTACGTCAAAAGTTTACTTCATCTTCTTATCACCATCGATAATTAACACTTATTTTTTACGTACATTTCTTAACGTAACTTAAGCATTTTTTTAAAAATAAATAATTAAATATACTGGATTACTTTCTCCTTCTTCAAAAAAGTTATTTGTACATAACTTTTTAATTTATTTTTTATTAACAATGTCTTTGAAAATAGTTTTTTACAAAAAAGTTCCCAAGGGGTAAGGAAAACTATATATTAATACATTAAACAAAATTACTTTCGAAACAACTATTTTTAGTGACAATACGCCCTAAAAAATGCATAAGAGCCCTTAATAATGGAGATTGATGGCTACTACCAAACCTCGGCCCTATGACCAGCCCCGTATTAGGTTCCAAACATAGTTGGTAAGTTACCTTTTATGTACCATATTTGAAACCTATATAGATCAGTGACGAGGCTCTGGTCACATTACGCAGTCACGGTATACACTTCCTACAATAAACAAGTCAAACTAGATGACAAACATGAAGGTTGCCAGATGTTATTAGGGATGTCACTGTATCAAATTTTATTAATTGTGAAATTTATATTATTTAAAAAATAATAAACTCAAATATGACTTGAATTGTTATTTGGGTTAAATTCAAAAATCTAACCTTACTATCAGGTTTTATCAAAATATTAAAAAATAATAATATTTATTTATAATTTTAATGGGGTCAAGTCAAGTTTGATTACTTGATACCCGAACGATTAAATAGTAATTCGAGTTAAATTTAAAAACAAAATAACCCATTAATGTCGGATCGGGTTTACTTTATACCCGTCCTAAGTCTAGATATTATCACAACAAATACATAGTGAGTAGCTAAGAACAAAAGTCGACCATCCATAGGCTTGCAACTAGACGCTACTTCCACTGCAAGATTCCTCAAGGTCTAGCTCCATTGAAAATCTAATGCTAATACTTAATAGGAAATTCAAGCTCCTACACCACCCATAAGTCGCTTGAGATCACTACAAAAAATGCTAAGAGAGGGTCAATAACTACCATAAACTCATTTGGGAAGACCCCTTGTGAGAGGAAAGCCATTCTCAGAAATAGTAGAAATCGCCGGCCACATAGGCCATTGCAGGGCCAAGAAGTGCGTTAACTCATCTGAACCTCTACTCATTAGCTTCGAAGGAATATATTTATACACTAAATTTACCCAACAAGAGTGAACAATTGAGTTTTAACTTTTAAGTGAACAAAACAAGTGAACCAAGTGAACTTTACATGAAGCCCACATGTTTTGTCTACTTTAGTGTAAGTTTTTATTGGGTAAATTTAGTAAGTGAATATCACTAACAGCTCAAAAAGCAAAAAAGGTGTACCCAAAAGGGAGGAGGTGGACCACCAAATCACCGCTTTGGATGAACAACCGGCCTCTCCATAAGAGGGAGGTCCAAAACGCACTACACCTACACAACACAATGAAACACTTATAAAAGTTGTTATGTGCTTTTATATGTGCCCTGCAATAGAAATTGTGTGGCCCCAAAGAGCTCGATGCAGGCACATGGGCGTGCACCAGGCACATATAAATGCAACTTTGTTGTCTTATTACACAACTCTGATTCAAATTCTACATGTCATATGCACTCCTTACCGCTGCATAAAGACACCTTCTATAGATGTCTAAAAAGTAAAAACCAACTCTATCTTTCACTTTCTAAGCTCTTTTGATGTGATGATGATTCATAATGACTGCGACAATAACGATTTGGAGCTCTTTTGATCCATTTATCAAGCCATATGAGAATGTCCACTATAAGAATGTCCATCAGGTAATTGATCACACACATGTTTCATTAAGCTCAATTTAACTAGTAGTAAAGTTGAATTTGATTTGCATACGTGAGCTAGTAATGCTTAATGACGTAGTACATGATTGGGGCAAACCATTGTGGGAAGTACTAAGGAACTTAATGATCAATTACCAACGAACTTAAATGCCTAGTGGGCACAATCGTGCCGCCCATCCCCTAGGGCCCATTTAGGGTATAATTAGAAAGGATTTGTAACATACAGAAACATCAAATGTTCAAACCACACATTGATTAGGATGAGAAGTCTCCCCCTTTTTTAGCCAGCCCATCCCCCTAAACACACTCGATAAATATCTACTCGTCAAGTGAGCTAACTAAAACGGGGGTAACAAACTCCACATCTATTTATTTATTTATTTATTATAAAATAATAATATATATACGTTGGGTCACACACGCATTGGCATGCACCTAACACATCGCGTACCATTGCAGGAGCGGAGATATGATGGAGCACATATACCATATGGTAGGCAATGGATCATACTTACCCCATAAGTAACATGGTTCGGGTGGTCAAAATTGTGTACCCCAAAAGCGTCAAGTGCACATCACGCAATCTAGAAGCATCCGACGCACAGACATAGGCGTGCATTCATCAAGCGAACAAGAATAATAGCAGGTTCTATGCAGATATGAAAGACCTTCTAAGCAACACAAATCACTCCATGTCCTACTCGGTTCATGCCACTTGAAAATTATCTATCCTGGTTTTCTTTTTTAGATGCTCCCATCATCACTATCAATCATTCATTCCAATCCTGCTTATTATTTACTATTTACAACAAATTTTTTACAAAAAATAAATAAAAAGAGGGTAACATCATGCACCTTCAATATCGTCACTGTCACCACCACTATCACTCCCGTCCCGTCATACTCAAAAGATTAGGTTTGCAAAGACCAAAACCATAGAGGATATTTCCCAGACACAAGGTCACTGCAACTTTTGGTCTCTTCTACATGTAGCCTCTCTGCTGGAGTCTTGCCTTCAAGAACAGGGATATCTGGCTAAATTGTCAGCTTCTCTAGTGTCTCCATCTGCCTGCGGTGTGATCTTTGAACTTTCCACACAAAGCAAAAGAGAAGAGGCAGTCAGCAGGGCAATGACTTTCCTAAGTTGATGATGTCTTGTGACTCCAATTAATGCTGTCATGCAATTATATTCAACCTCTGGTCCCCACTGCAGCATGCCCACTTATGGTCTGTGGCCATGGTCCCTTCCCTACATTTTAGGGCATTCCACCCTTTACACTGAAAAATCTTTCGGTCATCTTCATTCTATGCTTCCTACATTTATCTGATTACATACCAGTTTCTTTTTGTGTGTCTGTTTTTAGGATAAACGGGTAGTCTAGTGGTTTGAGTGTGCTTTTATGTAATAAACGGTCCCTTGATTCTGATCATATACCATGGTGGTAAGGCGGGTAGCCGGATAGTTGGACACGATCAACAAGTCTATGTCTGCCTGTCCGATTGTCCTCTCGGTCTTGGACTGTCTGTGTCTTGACTCTGATAATGCTTAAGGCTTTATTTGGGAAATTTTTTGGTTCCTTATTGATATTCTCCACTTTATAGGAGCCGTTGACAATGAACGTGTGGCACGTTAATGCCACAATTCATGTGCTAACACGTAATTAAAATTTGTAATAAAGAAACAAAACCTAATTGATGATACAAATATCTACCAACCAAAGGATGAACCTACATATGCAATGGTTACAAGTATCAAACATCTTGTATCGTTTATGGTGTGAAGGTGGAGCAGGTTGAAAGGAAATGAAATCAATGGGGTGTTGGTGTGATGGCTAGGATATGTTTTTTTGCAGCGGAGTCTGGTTGCCCTGTCCATTCTAGTCCAGTTCTATAGACTCTAAAATTCCTTGTTAAGAGCATGGAAGGCCGTATCGATACGAATAATAGTATCAATGATTATAAATATAAATACAAGTATATACCGATGATACGCTTAGTATATGTCAAAACCAGAGTGAACCCTTTTATAAACATAAAAAATATTACAATTATAACACTTCTTTTATAGCATAATAAGACTGTAGAATATCGTATTAACCAATATAGGTATTCTAAAATTAATTCATTTTGGAACCATACACTATTACATTCTCTGTCCCATATAAATTATTGCTCCTTCTTTCTCATATTAAGTGCTATAAAATTAGTTTATTTTACAACCAAATAATATGTTTAATATGAGACGTAGTTATATGTTTAAATAAATACATAATTTTGGATCACTATATTTTAAAAAATAATTATGTAAATTATATAGACCTACCCATATTGATCTCATCTAACTTTTAAATTTTTATTTTTAATATAATAAAAATATTGTGATCTTTAAACTATCAAAGAGGTTGGGTTTGAATTGTGATTTCGTTTTAAGAAAAAAATTATTTTAAAAAAAAATAAAAAAATATTTTTTAATACCATGTCGATATGTATTAGCCGTATCGATATGATACGACCGATATATATCGGTCAATACGTACCCAACCGATACGGCCTTCCATGATTAGGAGAGAGACAGTTATATATTTCCTACTATATAACCTAATTGCTCCAATCTAGAGGTAGAACTCAATGCTTGGGCATTTTTTGGTTTACTACTGACATGTTTATTTTCTATGTACTCAACCAATAGAAAGCAAATATTAGATTTAACTTTGGTTCTTTTCCATCCTTAATTGATTCTGTTCTAACTTAGTTCCAATCTAACATGTTAAAACCAATTGGAGCTAAAAAACAAAATTAGTTACATGTCTTCGTTAGTAGTTAGGGAAGAAAAAAAATTATGATTGGCATATAACTAATCATGGATTTATAAAACTTCTTAAGGTCCCTCGTGCTTAGGAACACTCTCATGATGCACCATAATAATGAGCCCCATCATTGGCTCTATGTGAAAAAGCGGGCCCTTTACCTTCATCACAATGCACATCAAGCAAACTAAGGAAGAGTGTATCAGGTGACATATTGGTTTAGGCCCTTTTCTGTGGTAGTAACAAAGGGCCTAGGGCAGGGCCCTTTGGAGGCTGCTTGCAGGTGGGTCAAGCATGGCCTGACCCTCACCTCCAAAGGCAGGGCTGGCTTAATGTGTAAGGTCCCTGATTTTTCTATGATTTTTTGAGATTTTTTTGTTATTTTTTTGTTGATTTTCGGCGGGAAAATGTGACGCTTCAATATATTCGTATTTATGTATTTTACCCCATATTTATACCCGTAGAGTTGGGTGTAGGGCTTAGTCGCAGGCCGCTGGCCTCGCTGCACGCTTACGGTGTAAATTTTGGAGGTATAATGTGTAACTGAGAGGTGAATGCTTATTAGAGACATAAATATAAAAATAAAAATAAGTAAATAGTAAAATTGGCTTAAAAAGCCGATCGAGTAAGTTTCTTCCATAAACTTACAGAAGAAAAACTCGACGTCCACAGAGGAGTGAGAACTCGAGCCTATTTTCGGTTGTTTCGTTCTCTCTCCTCTATCGTCGGATTTTGTCAATTCTTATCAAGCTCCTATTTGCCTCACCACCACGAGTTTGTAGGTACCAGCTATGACCGCCGCCATGGCCTCTTCGCTCTTCTATGAGGTACATAACTTTTCTTCGGTTTTTCTCTCCTTCAAATCCCATTTTTGAGCCGTGGGGGTGCAATTTTGATGTTGTTTGTGGCCGCCCTCAACTAGACTTATGTTTGGTTGGCCGCTAGAAACTCATAGGCACTGGCTAGAGCTGCCACAATGGTTTCTTCGCTCTACAGTGAGCTACCGGTACTTTGGTCGGGTTTTGTTCTTGTATTTCATCTCACTGTCCATGGCATTTTTTTGACGCTAGTGTGTTTCCGGTCATCATCCAGCCACCGGACGGACTCCATCCAGCCTACCTCGACCCAGTGTCGATAGGGGGTTGCCGTTTCTAACCCTGGTTCACCCCTATTTCCTTGCTCCGCCCGATTAGATGCTTTGGGTGCGTCTCGAGTCGTTGCCATTGGCGAGCCATGTACCATTTGGCCATTATAGGCTCTGCCCCGGCTCGGCGATAGTGAGGGTTAGTCCCACTTGGTCAATTGCACCTCCGCCCTGAATGGGCTGCTTGCCTTTGCCCTATACTGTGCGAGATGCACAACTGCCTGCACCAAATGTGTTGGTTGTGGGTGGCGATCGACGATGTCGCCGCTTCGATCTGCCACCACCTCCTGGCCATAGCTCAGTTGCCTTTTTGTGGGCCTTGGGCCGCCATCGTCCAACCCATCTCCCCCTAGAGTGGCACTTTTTGGCCACGTGTGCATGTGGCCACACGTGTGCTTTTGGGTTTAGGTGTCGTATTCATGCCACCTGACCATCAGTTGGCTTTGCCACCGAGTGGAGTTGACACATAGCCCTCCTCCACCTCTCCTTTGTCCTCAAGCGTCGCCCCACGATCTCTGCCCTTATGTGGGGCCCTTATTGAAGCAAAATCATCACTGTTGGATGTTGTCCATGACCAATTTCGACGTCTTGCGGCCAGCCAAGTACGTCTTAGCCACCAGCCGATCTTCAGTGAGTACACCATTGACTTCTGGTCGCACCGCCACTTATGTTGGCATGACATTTCTCCCGGCCACCCTAGTGTGCTGTCATGGATCGCGGATTTTGCCGCATTGATTTCTGACACCCCGTTTAGCCATGAGTAGTTTCGACACTTCCTAAAATCCTTGGGACAGCAACTCTCTCAGCTAGGCAACCGTTTTGACCACCAATTCCACCACCGACACCGCCACCATCATGTGTTCGCCATCAAACGTCATGATTACGAGGTAGGGGAGCTTTAAACTCGTAATTTTGTGATAACATGCTTTGAATATGTAGAAGCATGCTAGAACTATATGATTGAATGCAATGGATGCTAGATCATGATCCGTTTGCATGATGTAAGAGGATGAATTATGCTAAGTCGAAATGCATATGACATGCATGTGGGCTGTATGTATGTTTGACGTATGTGGCTTGAGTATGTGCTAGTGATGGCTAGCATGTTTGTTGATAAGTTTCATATGTTGATTGAGTATGTGCTAGTGATAGCTTCATTAGGAATAGAACTTGATGGTTTATTATGCTCATTGGTATCATTTTCATTTGCTAATTCATTATCTTCTAGTCCTTTAAGAATTGGTTGTTCAATTACTAAATTGTCACTTAAGCTTCCCGTTAAATCTTGTTTATTACTTGTTATTATGGCACCTCATGTTCTGATTACGCTTAACCAAGAGGGTTAGGGGTAATTATATAATTTTAGTTAAATTTTAAAGGGTTTTAAGAGATAAAATACTCATATTTGGTTAGAGCTCGAAGTAATGAGCACAATGAATTAAAGAACACTCAAAACAGAGGTCGAGAGCGAAAGTTACAACCTCGGGAAGCATGCAATATGGGCAGGACCCACTTTAAAAGTACGAGATAACCTACCCATGTAGGGTCTAGTTTTGAAAGGCTTGTCGATACTAGTCTATCGGTACCAAGATCATACAATTCCGACTTCGAGATAAAAAGTTATTGCGTTTTGAAGTTGGAATTGTATTTGAATAAAATAATAATAAAATATTAAAGAAATGACGAAATAGCTAACATCAGCCAGCCGAGTCGGAGCTGGAGCCTAGCCGTTGTGCCGCGACCGTGTAGAGCGATTGTGGCCATCTGTGCAACTTGGGTCCTGCGCGATCACATGGTTGACCGCACAATGTGCTTAGGACGCATGGCGGGCGTGCGCATCACGCGCACCGACCTCTCTGGCGGTCCAACTAGAAAGCGCCACATGGTACGAGTACGTGTGCGCGTCTTCTAGTTTTCGCCGTTCACTCGCACATCATTTTCTTATAAATAGTCATTTTCGTTCAATCTTCTGGAGGAGTTTCTGGAGTCATTTTGCATCTGTTTTCTTCTGTTCAAAAAGCGTTCTTAACTAATTCGATGGTGTTCTACGCAATGGAAGTGTCCATTCTTCAAGTTAGCAATGCTATATAAGGGAAACATACTGAAGCAAGGAGAGGTTCTGTCTGCCTCCTATGGGCGCTGAAAAGGTAAAGTATCTCCGGGTAAGGGGAGACTCTCCCACGTTTTCTCATTTCTGTCCCATATTCAGAAACTTTTGTTCTTCATTTCTCACTCATTTTAAGTTCGATTCGAGTCATTCAAGAGGCATTCCTAGCTAATTTGAGGGTGATCTATGCAATGGAAGTATTCATTCTTCGAGTTAGCAATCCTATTTAGGGGAAACGTCCTAGGGCAAGGGAAGGTTCTGCTCGCCGCCTATAGGCACGAAAAAAGGTAAAATGTCTCTGGGTAAGGGGATGTTCTATCTGCCGCCTACAAGCGCAAAAAGGATAAAGTGTCTCCTAGTAAGGGGAGGTTCTATCAGTCATCTACGGGCGCATGAAGGGTGAAGTGGTCCTGAGTACGGGCACAGAAAGAAAACAATATTCCGAAGTTAGAGGAGGTTCTGCCTCCGAACCTGACAGGGAAGACACCCTAAAGAAACGAGCAACTCCAAACATTTCCACTTCTGAAATTACAAGGGAGTATGTTTTTTCTGAATTTCTAATTTAATATGATTTATATGAATGCATATCTTAATTAGTAAAATACTAATTTATATATATATATATATATATATATATATATATATATATATATATATATATATATATATATATATATATATTGCTATGATCTGATATATGCTTATATGTTCCTATTCGATCTACTTTGATATATTTTGTGGTGATTTGAATTATACTAAAATGCTCTATTGTGATATGAGATACTTTGATCTGCTCTGATATGATCAATTTGGTCTAATAAAATCTGATATTATTTGATAGAATTTGATATGATCCAACATGTTCTTTTGCATATTCTGCTCTACTCTATGATAGAGTGGGATGTGTGGTCTTGTTATTATTATGCTCACCTATGTGAGATGTGTATTTTACTTATTTATTGGCTTCCATTTGACTCCGATGATTTATAAGATTTTTGTCTGATCCGAATAATTATTCGGATATAAAGATATACATATTTTAACGTATATGATTTTGTGATGCCTGATGCATGTATTAGCCATTAGGCAGAACTACGTTCGGATCCGATCGTATTGAAAAAATGTCATATATGGTATCTAATACGTACATAGGCAACCAACGATTAAATAACGTTGGCCCGATCCAAATTAGTTATAAAATTATATTTTTTTGATCTACGTGCAATGGTATGCTATAGCTTCGTAACGCATAGAAGAATGTTATAACTCTTGCACTAAGAGTCTGTAGCTCCTGGTCAGTTGGTTTTAAATTTTTTCGCTTATTTTATACACTCCAATTCTGTCTTCCGATCTAACCCCCGATCTAGGTTGGGTTTTTCGGGTCAAGGTGTTACAGTTACAAATTTATCAAGGGCTCCTTTTTTATATTGAATTAATTTATCTACTCTGTTTTTTTAGTTTTTCATATCCTCATTTGTATTTTCTATTAGACATTTATTATATATATTTGCAAACAAAACAAGGGCCTTGAAATATAGAACTATGATAAAATCATAAGAAAATAGCAATATAGCTTAAAAAGTAATATAAACTAAAATTTAAAAATTAAAATATCAAGAAAAGATTGATGCAACCAGGAATCTCCAAATTTGCAAGAGAAGAGAGAGCACAAGAGATGAGAGTCTTTGTCCTTAACAATTGAAAGTTGAGATAGATTTAAAATCAAAATAGGTGAGCGGTGAGAGGACTTTGGCTTATTTATAATATACATACAAAAAAACTATTGGCTCAATTGCTCGTATAGGCTATGGAATGAATGATGGCTCTATCAATATGGAATAAATGAGAAGGAAAAGTGGAGGACTATACTTAGTTTCTTTTGGGCCTTTAAAATTTAATCTTATAAGATAATAAATTAAAGCAAGTGATTGTTGGGTATATGTGGTTTCCTTTGGGACTTGGAATGGAATATTTCAAGCTCATTAATTATAGCAAGTGTCTACGGTTGATTAATTTGTGATTTTCCAAGTCTATTTAAGTCTAGTTTTCATAGGATATGAGGTAAAGAAAGAAGTACATCAAACAAGGGAATGAGACATAAAAAAAATATTATTTCTCGTCAATGCTCTAAAATTTTATTAACTAAACATAATATAATATATATATATATATGGGGGCATTGACTTTAGGTGGGGCCTTAGGCAGCTGCCTAACCCGCCTAAGGCTCCAGCTGCCCCTGTCCAAAGGTTGGGCCCGACACAACCCTTGGACCCTCCCAACCATGCCTAGGCCAAGCCAGCCAAAGGGCCCACCAATTTTTTATTTATTTAGCCTATAAGGTCTAAGGTCTAATGGGTAAGGTCGATTGATTGGTCATAAGTCGTGACTGCGTCAGGCCTATTTTAGTCATGGGCCCCAAATATTGGACATGGCATGACTCCCTTAAATGAGAGGATCAAGCCCGGTTATAAAACAGGTCGACTTGGCCCTTTGCCACCTCTGCTCATGTATGTCGTCGGATCTTAATCCAACAACCCATAATACCAAGTCTCATGTTGACATGCTTGAGGCCATACTCATTTTAAATCGGCATAGCCCTTTGCCAATTCTATTAACGTGTCACCAAATCTTAATCCAAGAACCCATAATACTAAAGGGTTGTGTGGGTGTTAGATTTTTTAAAACCAAAAGTGGAAAATTTTGGAATTAGTTCCAAAAATTAACTGTTGAATAAATTTATATGTCGCGTTAAACCTAATTGTAAAATTGTATACTAATATAACTCTATCTCTCTCTTGAATTCGGATATGCACATTCTTTGTATTATTACGTTCTTAAATTCGAGCTTTATTAAATAAAATCCCACAAGGGTAAATAATTTTATATTTTTAAAATAAGCCCCTCCTATATAACACATTTTTCGAAGTTCAAATTGATATAAGAGGTAATCGTTAAAAAATAATAAATTTTGTAACTTTAAAACGGGGGCAAGGAGCGAGAATCGATAAAATTATATCGTAAAATAATTCAATGATTTAAGTTAATTTTAACTCAAAATAACTTATAATCAACTTTCTGGTAAAAATATATAAATATAATTTTAATAATTAAAAACAAACTTATAATAGAATCAATAAATCTTCTAAAAATTTTATATTCAAACAACCAAAACTTTCGCGTTGACACGCTTAACCCCGGGCTCATTATAAGCTTTAATTTATTTATTTACTGTTAAATTAATCGTCATATGCTTAATCATGCCGCATAAAACTACCCTACGTACTTGAGCACATTCAAATCACTTCAATCGGGCCATGTTTTCGGACAGAAAGCCATTCCATATCCATCCATACATCCATCACATCACGTAATTCATATGAGCTGACTTGCACTTACTTCAGGGCCCCACGCGGTTTTTTGAACAAAAGTCTAACGGGACCCACGTATCTAACCGCTCAAACTGGACCACGTGGAGGACCACGATTGGGATTCTCAAATACGCGTAAATCTTGCCGCCACCTTTGGTTGCTCCGACGTGGCAAACTGCCAATCCGGTCGTGCAGCCCACGTTCACCGGTTGGCGGATTCCGCCGCCCTTCAGGAAAGTTGGCAACCGGCACGAGCCGGTCGCAATTCGGCAGCGCGCATCGCGCATCTGCTCAGCCGGCTGCCCTTCTGGCGGAGAATTGGTTGCGCGCAGGCAGGAAGTGGGCCCCGCCCTCCGGGCAAATGGCTCGCCACGTCGGCTCGCGCAGGGGCGTGATTTGCGGGTTGGAGAAAATTTTCCGAAATCAACCCCAGCAAAATCCCTGACTTGTTGAGGATCGGCGAGTCCGACTCAGACTTGGAACGAGACAATCCTATTAATGTTTGATATAGTTTTTTTAAGGGTTATTATTTATTGAAATCTTTAATGGTGGTTCTATGAAAAACCTTTGGCTTGTAAATTAGGATTTTCAACTTATTGAAGATAGTCGTGAAGTATTTAATAGTTGAAGGAAACTATGTATTTAACAAAAAATATACATATGCCTCAAGTATTTGATTGATCAATTAATATTTGTTAAATATATGCAAATTTATCAATTTGTTTTTTTTTCATTATCAAAGTACTCAGTATCTTGATTTTTTTGTTTTAAGTGTGAGAGCATTTATGTCTCAAATAGTCATCATATTCATTTACTACAGGCGCATTGCAATTCATTCATGATAAATTTACTCATGAATTAGATGAATTTATATTATTAATTAAGAAAGTATTTATTCTATGGTACTAAACTTTTGACAATCATAACTCGTATATTAATATTTTTTGGGTAGTAATTAACTTAGTGTTCACTTAGCACATGTTTAATAGCATACATATATTACTTAATAACATATACAAAGTATTATATTATTTTAAGCTCTATTTTATATATTAATAACTTTATTTTTCAAATTAATATTCCTTTTGTCTTATATTAAGAATATTATTGGGCAAAAAAATTTATTCTATGTTTAAAGTTTAATTTTTGTTTAATTTAAGTGATTCGGTATTTAATTAAAAAGAATATCACGAGTTTTAAATTTCCTTGAAGTGGGTTTTATAATTAATAAAAATTACTATTTTTAAAGAAGTAATTTTTATTAAATAGTAAAACTCATAACTAAGATAATGAAAATGAGTTTATATAATGCCTTTTGAAATACTTAATTATTTAAATTAAACCAAATAAAATTATTAATATAGGATAATTTTTGTCTAAATAAAACTATTAATACAAGACTAATAGAATAATTAATAACACTATGTTACTAACTAATATAAATCACCCCTTTGTTATGAAATAAGTGTCTATTTAAAAAATTATTTTGCCATAAAATAAATGTCTCATTATTTAGTTCTTAATCACTTTCTCCTTTCTTATGTAGTTTTTATACATATGTTTCTAAAAACCTTCTATCAACTTGTTTTACTGCCTTCATCTATGTTAATAATTTTATTTAATTTTTTAAAATAAGTTTATATTAATTTATTTTAAAAAATTAAATATAACTATTAATATAAGATAAAAAAAGTATATATTAATTAAAAAAGTTGATTCTATAATTTTTTGAGTGATATGAGGTTCCTTAAATATTTGATTTTTTAAAAATAAGATATTTAGTTGATGCAGGGGTCGTTTGGAATCGGAGTTTCATTTGACGAAGGTGTTCAGACCCGGGTGAGTCGACTCGGAGAGTCAGCCAGCAAAAACGTTGTGCCGATGAAAAAAGCGAAGGGGGTAGACAAGTAAGTGGCTCGAATTATTGTAATCCATTTGAATAAAAATGCGGTTTTTGCTTCTTTATGTGCTGCAGGTGTGGTGGGGAAGGTGAGAAGAAAGCGCTTCCATTCCCATTCCGCAACCGGGATTCCCAAAGGAAGACAGACCAGCAACAACGACTGCTGCAATCAGTCCCAAGCCTTACCAGTCAATCAATTTCTCGATTCCATTTGGTTGGACTACCGCTGGATCCAGGTATTGGGCTCCCTCTTGCTCTCTCTGTTTCTCGCTTTTTTGGCGAATTTTGATTGAAATACTGCTTGTTTTGGGTGTGTTTGGGCTTCCTTGTGTAGTGCCAGCTCAATGCTAGGCGGGTTTTCTTAGGATTGGAGTCTGGTGACGGGAGGTGGGGGAAATTTGATTGAAAGACTTGTTCTTTTTGGTCAGATTTTGGCTCGCTTGTTTAGTTCGGGATCAGTGCGAGGTGGGTTTTTTTTTGGATTAGGATTTGGTGATGGGCTACTGAGTTTTTTTTTTTTACCATATATTTATGGGAGGAAAATGGAGGCTGGTTGTAGCAGTTTGCATTTGATTGGTTGGATTTAATCTGGGTTACTTCTGATTACGACGGGCAGCGATTGTTGTTAGTGAATTTAGTGTTTGTGCTGTTCTTATGTACTGAATTCTCTATCATCTGCGTGTTTGTTGGTGTGGGATAAATTTTTTACGTTTACCAGAAGCTTTTTAGTGGGTGGGGTCTTCATTTATATATATACATACATATGGACTTTTGCGGGAATGTAGAGTTCAGAATTTATTTTTCACGATTGGATTGGTTGGTTTCTGGAGCAGATTATTCTATGAAGAGGGCGTGGAGTGGGTTGTGTTTTCTTACTGAGTGGTTTGTTTTTGTATTGTTGGAAGATATGGCCTACTGATGAGGATTAATTGTCTGAATGAGATGTGTACTTGAGGATTATTGTAGTCACTATTTGTTTAATATGATTTTTTTCAAGATGGTTTAGAATGGTTGCCTTGTGCCACTTTGGACCATGTGAGGATAGGTTAGTTTCAGCTCTTAGTAGGTGGCTATTCTTCAGACAATTTTTTCTATCTTTTTAATCTTTTCGTTTTTTTAGTGAAATAAAATATTTGCAATGTTAGCTCTGTGAATCGTGGTTGGACTTATCTTGTCTGCCTATGTTTTAGTGATTGTTTATTTCTACCGTTTTTGCTCTCAAAACTGTTACTGAATTGGTTTGTTCGTTCAGTTTATTACATTGATGGACATAATGATGTAGGGTAGATGTCTTGAGACTGATGAGGGCTTTGGAAGTGACACTTTGTTCAAGAAGCAGGTTTAATTGGTTAATTTTTCCTTTTAGATATTGTATCTCCTATGGATAGGAAATTATTGTGATGCAAAGAGTTTCGTAATACTTGGAAGTTATTTAGTGTACCTTTGGTAAATAACCAAGTTTTCTCCTTTTTATTTCAGATTGTCCTGGGACTAATTTTGTTTTATCTCCATGAAATTGAATAAGGGGATGTGTACTGAAGTTTGTGTAAGATTACATTGTCTATCATATGCGGAAGCTTTATTATTGTTAATAATGTGGTACCCTTGTCTATGAGCATTTGTTCATTAATCTAGAATGCTTTAACAGGGCTTTACATGTTGATTGGTACAAACTACATATTTTGTGAAATCTCCAATATTATGTGTGCTCCTTGAATGGGCAGCTATGACTCTGTTTCTTCAGCTCCTTTTTTCTTGAAATAATGTCAACAATAAGGATCATTTGATATCTGCATCTTCTTAGTTTTATGGTTCCTGTGTTAAAAATTTAGGGGTTTAATATTACCTTTTCGCTTTAAAAAATGACCTTTTGTTGGTATGTTAATTAAGTGCTTATTTCTATGCTTTGAGTACTTTCCACTTTGCACATGGCACACATGTAAAGATCACATTGAGCCCTACCTTAAAAGAGTGTACCATCTGTTACTTTTGCTGTTGAATTTGTGAACTTTTTCTGCTTCACGGATGTTACACATAATTTATGCACGTAATTTGTGTATACATACATATGCTTCAAGAATTATTTTTTCTTATCTACTTAAATACAAGCTTCACAATCATTAATTACTTAAAGTAATCTGTTTAATTAGGGTGGGTTTCAGGTGTTCTGAAGAGGGAGTAGAGGCATCTTTTGTGTTCATTTATCATTGGATTGCTGAGGAGCAAAGAGGAACTTTATGATGTTTATAATATAATAACATGGCATCTGCAAGAAGTTGGTTTCAAAAGCTCCAAGCTCGAGGTGATAAACACAAAACCGTGCCGACACAAAAAAGAGATGTAGAGAATACTAAAGATGCAAACAAGCCTCCTCTTGCTGATGAGGCTCCTTCAAATATCACAAAGCAGAAGGTTGCTGCTGCGAAGCAATATATTGAGAACCACTACAAGGCTCAGATGAAATGCTTGCAAGATCGAAAGGAGAGGTATAAATAGCATTTATAAGTCATCTCTATTTCACAGTTGTACTTTCCTGCAACAATTATCTCATGAAGCAGGCCCCCGATAATTGGAACAATTGGAAAAATTATCTGGTGGTGATGATCATGATGGTCAATCTTTCATTTCATCTTTGGACATTTTATAAGGGCATCTGGCACGTATAGCCATGTAATTGGTTCTGATGTTTGTTGGATATTTTCAGGCGATGGATCTTGGAGAGAAAACTTGCTGATGCTGATGTTTCTGAGGAAGAACAGAATAATCTCCTCAAGTATTTGGAGAAAAAGGAAACCGAGTATATGCGCCTTCAAAGACATAAAATGGATGTTGATGATTTTGAGCTTTTGACCATCATAGGAAGGGGTGCATTTGGCGAGGTATCTCTCCCAGCCTTGTCTCCACTCTATTCTCTTTTCTGAGGTACTCATAATATATATGGATATATATTTTTAAAATTCAGGTTAGGCTTTGCAGAGAAAAGACCACCAGTCATGTATATGCAATGAAAAAGTTGAAGAAATCAGAGATGCTTAGAAGAGGCCAGGTATCTATATATGCATTTTATATTTTGTCATTTTTTAGTTAAAGAAACCTATAATTTTTCAGTTACAGAAAGAATTAACAATTTTCAATTAACTCTATATCTCATTTGTTTTTTAGGTGGAACATGTTAAAGCTGAACGGAATCTTCTTGCTGAGGTTGACAGTAATTGCATTGTCAAACTCTATTGCTCTTTCCAAGACGATGAATATTTATATCTCATCATGGAATACCTTCCTGGTGGGGACATGATGACCTTACTTATGCGCAAAGACACCTTAACAGAAGACGAAGCCAGGTTTTATGTGGGGCAGACTGTACTAGCAATTGAATCTATTCATAAACACAACTACATCCACAGGTTTGCTTTGATTATAAAGCATACTGGCATAATTATTTGTCCAGTTTTTGCCTAACATATTTTTCTCGTTTTCAATGCAGGGACATCAAGCCTGACAATTTATTGCTTGACCGAAAAGGTCACATGAAGCTTTCTGATTTTGGACTGTGTAAACCCTTGGATTGTAGTAGCTTTCCAAATCTTAGCGAACCTGATTATGCATTGGGAAGGGATATTAAACCCTCTCTGGATAGTGATAAGCGCTCTGTTGCTTCCCATGCACCAAAGCGGACGCAACAGGAACAGCTACAACATTGGCAGAAAAACAGGCGAATGTTGGTAGGTGTTATGATGAGTTTTAACAGTAACTATTTTAACAATAACTATAAAGTCAGTTGAGTAACACAACAAAGTCACATGTTAAATTGAGCTGACATTTGGCATTAATGTTGGTTTATTCAATTTGTAAGAAGGTGCTGATTCTTTTAATTAAAATGCACTTTTTTAAAAGGTAACAGGCTAACAGCTTGATGCCTGAATAAACACTTAAAATATTTATGTTTTTAATTGATCACAAGCACACTGGAATATGAACTGAGTGTTTCAGTGTAAGCAACAGCCAGATAATTATAAATCATGGACTTGACATTTATTTGTCACATTGGGATGTCATAGTAAATTTTTCTTGGTTGCACATAAAAACTTACTCAGAATAGTGGGTAGGTTTTGGCTGTTTACAAAATTGTGTAATATCTCATGTTATTGCAGGCTTATTCCACTGTTGGCACTCCCGATTACATTGCACCTGAAGTTTTGTTGAAGAAGGGTTATGGAATGGAGTGTGATTGGTAAGTTTTAATTCTTTTTCTTTTCTTATTGAGTCTGATGCAAGTATTTTGTTTTCTGAACCTGACCTTCCTCACAGGTGGTCACTGGGCGCAATTATGTATGAAATGCTTGTGGGTTATCCACCATTCTATTCGGAAGAACCCATGTCAACCTGCAGAAAGGTTTTAGAGTAGTTAGGCAAAACATGTGTCTCAGTAGCGTCTTGGCTTTATATTTACTGAATGCTTTTGTCCATGTTTTTGCAGATTGTAAACTGGAGAACACACTTGAAATTTCCTGAAGAGGTAAAGTTGTCAGCTGAAGCCAAAGATCTCATTAGCAGGCTGTTGTGTAATGTAGAGCAGAGGCTTGGAACAAAAGGAGCACATGAAATAAAGGTTCTCATAGTTTTCTTCTCTGTGCATAATATCTCTCAATGTTAAGTTGAGATGGATTTTCTTTGATGGCCGCAGGCACATCCCTGGTTTAAAGGTGTTCAGTGGGACAAACTTTATCAGATGGAAGCTGCATTTATACCTGAGGTTAATGATGAGTTAGATACTCAGAATTTTGAGAAGTTTGAAGAGGTATGCCTCACACTCTCTCGCATGGTTAAGCGTAAAATAAATACAACACAGATTCAGGAAATTGTTCTTTAAATGCTGAGGTTTGATCATATGCTTGTGTAGAATTATTGTGTTTGTATTCATTTAGAGCTTCAGCTTGAGAGGCGTAGAGATTAATGCTACTCCCACTGTTCCACATTAATAGCTCCGTTGAGCTTTTTAAAATGAACTAAATGGAGCTATTAAAGTGGGACGGAGTAGTTTTTTTTTAAAAAAATTATAATTTCAGTTTGTGAGGCCTAAGTTAACACTTCACATGGTCTGTCATTGTCTGGGTTCAAATCTGATTAGCCAAAGGCAACATCGTAATTTCTGTTGCTAATTGGATTTGACTTGGAAGAGTACATATCTGAATAAGGTTTTGCTGAGGTTCTGGAACCGTACATGTCTGAATAAAGTTTGCTTCTAGCAGTAAATGAATTTCTGGTGTCTTTTCTGTTTTCTTTTGACCAGATTAATTTGTATGACATTTTTTTATGTATTCTTCCTTTTCTTTGGCACAATAATTATTTGGCAATGTGAATGCAGTCAGGGACTCAAGCGCAAACTTCTTCAAAGTCAGGTCCATGGAGAAAGGTGAGTTTTGGATTGTCGTTTTTTAATACTTTGAATGGCTACTTATGCATCTTTGTTAAGTTACTGGTATCGATTTACAAGGAAAATGCAGTTCCGGTCAATTGATTTGTACGTAAGTAGATAGTTTTACAGCACATTTTGAGTGTTTGCAAGCCAATATATTAAGATGGAAAGGCGGAAGAAACATTTTCTCTGGCCCATCAATAACTTCCACAAAATTTGAAGGCAATATTCTGTTGATGGAATTGTCTCTATTGAAGTTGGAGAAAAGCGTTGAAGACAGGTGTTTCTTGCAAATGTGAAAAACATGTCTTTCTTTAAATTCTTGCGTTGAATACAGGTGTTCCTTGCAAATGAGAAAAATGTCTTTCTGTAATTTCTTGCATGCGTTTAAGATCATTTATTTAGCTAATGAATGTATGAGCAAATTTACCCTTATTAATTTCTTTTATATATTTATAATGTTCCTGGCCACAATTTTTTCCAAATATTTGCTCGTAGTTTGCAACTTCATTTGACAGTTATTCAAATTGACATGATTAGTGGGCTTTTTGTCATATACAGATGCTTTCTTCTAAAGATGTAAATTTTGTGGGATATACCTATAAGAATTTTGAAATTGTCAATGACCATAATGTCCCTGGCATAGGTATTTACTTGAACTCCATTAACTGTAAATTTTTTTTGACATTTCTTGTATAAAAAAAATCAACTGTTTGGAATTTTTGTGTGTAGCGGAGTTGAAGAAAAAGACTAGCAAGCCAAAGCGACCATCAATCAAATCATTGTTTGGTTAGATATCTGATCACTATCTTCTCTCAACCTGATATTTCTGATTGAATTGCATAGGGTTTTAACATGTCCCTCTTTAATGATCATTACAGACTCCACTAGTCCTACAGATCAACCTGTTCAAGGAAGTTTTCTTAATTTATTGCCCACGCAGTATGAGGTCTCTGAAAGTCCTGACCCATCCCCTCAGCTCTCTAAACCTCCCCCATATCCGTCATCTCGACACAGATGACAGTGACTAAACTTCACCCACAACTGTTCATAGTTGAAGCTGACAAAAAAGATTTTCCTGATTTGTTGTTATCTGATATGCAAATTCTCAAGTTACGCCTAGGTCATCGTTTTTACTGGATCCTATTTATCCACTCATCTCTCTATGAGCCTCCTAACCAAATGTTGGTTGGAAGATGGTAGAGGTTCCTCCGTTGTAAATTTTCTGAAAATCTTTGATGTATCACCATGAAACTAGCATTAGTAGAAAGCTGTTATTTGATACTTAATGATATCATTTTTTTTTAGTTGGGTAATAATGTATGTTAAAGTTCAAGATCATACAACTAACGCTCTAGGTTGACTTATTTGAATCCACTGTGTTCACGGCTTCTCAAGTTAGACGTTGTCGCGTCACTTCTTTGACTTCTTGAACAAATACTTCAATATCCCCATCCAATTGTTTAAGTTACCCATGCTTCTCTTAACATTTTATTGCGTACAGCTGTAAAAAATTAGCTGTGAATGAACTTCTCCATTACTAAATATTTGGTCATATTCTACGACAAATGTCACTTCCTTGTAATTGTGTGTGCGTGCTTGTGTGACTAATCTATATCACCATCTATGCATGACCATTCTTGACTCCATAAATTTGACTTAGTTTAACGAGAGAGTGATACTCCCCCCCGTCGTGGAGCTATTAATATGGGACAGAAGAACTTAAAAATCTGAATCCAATCTTTGTTACGAATCTGAACTTAAATTAAAGCATTAGGATTGTGTGATCCATGTGGGGGCAGCATGATGGGAAAAGGACAAGCACTCTCATACATCGAGAAGAAGAGTGCGGAGGGTGAGGTCAGAGGGCACTTTGCACAGAAGTTTATATTGTTGCTTTTAGATTGTGTAGTCGTTGCTTTTCTTTAAAAGGGGTGCACCTGTCCTTTGCTGTCTTTGCATTCGCATGAAATATTCTGGAAAGTTGCGTGTTTTCCTCTGAGAGTGGAGGTTAGGCATGATCCTTGTAACTCGTTAGATATACCGCAGTGTTTTATCATTTGTGATTGAAACCAGAAAACTGAAAAAAGATCATTGGATTCTGGAATCCGTAGAACAAACTTGTAAGAATAATTGCATAGCTATTTGGTCAAATGTTGAGTACAATATTTCTTTGAATTGTCGAATGAAGCGGCGGCATTCAATATAACCGTAGCAACTGGATTGATTCTTATTTTTCTAGTTAATGAATTCAGTCTACCGGCTACGTACGAATATGGGAGCAAGCTAAGTGGTTAAAAATGTCAGCCGATGGAATAAATTGGTTGAAAATTATCTTTAAATCTTTTTCATCACATGTAAATCCAACCAACGAGTTGCATGTTAAGATCATTGTGAGGAGTGGTCATCATGTTTTTACTCGCTCTTATTGAAGTGATTGTCACATAAGACCAGGCTGGCACATTGGGATGCCTAAAGAGCTGATCCTTCCTCACCACATTAGGATCAGCCCTGGGCCCCAGTCATGAATCATGATTCTTGCCACAGGGGCATACTAGCATACATAAATTTGCCCCATACGGCTTGACTGCATTGCACAACTAAGGTTGCAAGCGGGACCTAGTACGGTCTTAATACCTAAAAAATTGGCCTAGCTTGGCCCTATATGCGGGCTTAGGCCTCAAGTTTTTTGGGTCTTTTATATAATAATAATCATCTATCTTCCTGTGAAAAAAAAATTATTTTGAGAAGTTCACTACACTAAAACTATAACTTCTTAGCTTAAAGAAACTTATATATCTGTACTTAGCTAGATTTAGCAATGAGAGTTTATAACATTCTAAGGAAAAAATCTAAATAAAGTGGTAACATAACAAATAGTAAGACAACATTTCAAGGAAAATTGAGACCTAATCTACAACCTATTTTCTAACTTATAATAAATTAATAATGTCATCCCAATAATTTACATGGTAAAGTTGTCTCTTTTCCATAAAACAACCTCAATTTGCTCAATGAGACATGCTTGAAAATGACTTCAAAATGTTCTTATGATCTAAAACATTTGTTTCAAATGACAAAGAAGAACATAGAAAATGCTAAGTCAATTACATCATTTAAATAGATATCATAAACTTTCAAATGAGAAAAGACAACATCTTTTTCCCAAAGGTAACTGTATATTCACATTCTTCTTCTTAGTTCTAGAATTATTGTGGAAAGTCTGCTAAGGAGAGTTATATCGAGAGGGGTGAATAGGATGTTGCTTAAAATTTTTAATTTTACACAATTTTTATTTCGAGATAAAGAGAAAGTCAATTCACAAAGATAGTTAATTTAAGTACACACAAATATAATATATCTGAAGTTACCAAGCACATTATGTGGTGAGGGAGTGATTTTTTAATTTATATGGCCTAATGGTGATTATGTATGGTAGATAAATAATTAAGAGTAAACACAATGTACACAAGAGATTTATTGTGCAGTTCGAATGCCAAGAACCAGATGATGCCTACATCAACACTCTCAAAGCATCAAATCCAAGGCACCTCAACTTTTCACTGAGTGAGGGTTTCATGTTTACCCTCAACCATCTATAACAAATGGTTTTCCTTGGCTCACCATTAACCATATGGTTTTCTTTGACTCACCATTAACCATTACACAACTTTGAGTAAATCCACACTCACCTAGAGTTATTCTTAACTCTCTATGGGTTATACCCAAACCTGTCGCTCTCTTACTAAGTGTTTCAACTCCATGGTTTACTCCACTAAGAATTAGATCACTTACACTCTTTATGAGGATTGAATATCTTACACCTTTACTTGAACTAGTATTTTAAACTTTTGACCTTCCACCGCCTATCATTGGATCAAAATTGGTGCTTTAAAATTATTGAGGCTATTTGGATGGAGGAACATGACTTTCTAAAGGATATATGATTTAAGAGACCATTGTCGATCAGTCTTGAATCCCTTCCTACTATTTCTTGAAGAAATCTCATGGACCCTTTTCAGAAGAGGAAAACTAATCAAGACATACCAAAATTTTATGAAGCACATGAAACCAAATCTAAGAGGTCCTTAGTTCTTTCTCAAGATTTTGATTGAAAGTCTAAAGTTCAATCTTATAATGGAAAAAAAACTTGGGATACTCTTATGACTATTTCCTCATGATTTAACTATGAGAACCCAAGTCACGGAATAAGGGAAGGAGAGGTGTTTTCAACTTTAGCTAAGAGGGGGTATTTATAGATGAGAGATTCTATGTTGGGTCTATATTTGGGTATATGTGTCCTTTCTTTACGTGAGATAAATGTGTTTTTTCTCTAACCAACCTAAGTACCTAATAACTTGTCTTTCGGGCCAAATAGGCTAGAATCAAGAAACCTTGATCAATTCTTGGACCTTTTATCTTGAAGTTTGTCTCTTGTCCTCTTTGGGTTTAAGCCTTTGTCTATTGTTTTCTTCATGGGCTTCTTGAAGTTTAATTTATCTTTTTGGGCTTGAGTCTTTGGTTGGAGTTTGTCTCTTAACGTCTTCATCTTAATATCACGTTAACCTAATACCCTTTATATAATGTCATAAAAATGACAATAATTAAGGTAACACTAACAATCGCCTCTGATAGCAATGACCTCCACCTTTGTCAGGTCCAATGTTCCCTTGGTATTTAAATTTGTAGATGCAAATCCATGCTTATCAAGCACCCCATCAATGAGGGAGGACTGAATTTACAGGATTCAACTTTGTCACTCCCTTCAATAGAGTCATCGTGGTAAAGATCTACATCATCCTACAAGAGTACCCAAACTCCATGCCCGGAACCTCGAAAGCAATCTTCAAGGAGGGTAAGGGGTCGTAGCCCTTGTCATTGAAGGTGTTTATGGAGACAGAGTCATCAGCTCAACGGAAGGCGATGAGGAATTGGGCATCCACCATGCTGGGTGGGGTAGATGAGAGGCCAAGGGGTTTGTAGACTAAGGACAAAAAGAGGGGTGAGGAGTAGAGGCCAGAGGGTTCAGGGTTTGTTTATTGAAATTAAATGACATAAAGGCCCATGAAGGACATAAATGCCCATGCATGAAGCCCTTAGATAGATTAAGCTTAATCTAGAGAGGGTCATATGTGTCATTAAGGGTATGGGCCATTGGTTGGGCTTGGGTTTGAAATGGGCTCAATGGGCTACCAGGCCAGGCCCCAGACCCAGGCCTATATCTGTAAGGTCCCTGATTTTTCTACGATTTTCTGGGATTTTTTTGCCATTTTTCTAGTCATTTTCGGCAGGAAAATGTGACGTTTCAGCGTATGCGTATCTATATTTTTCCCCGTATTTATACTCGTAGAGTCGGGTGTGGGGCTTAGTCGCGGGCCACGGGCCTCGCTGCGCGCTTACGGCGCAAATTTTGGAGGTTCGACGCGTAACCAGTGGGTTAACACGCGTTGAGCGTACGTTTGGAAAAAGAAAAAGAAAAAAAATAAAACAGGAAAATTGGATCGGGATCGGGATCGCCCGATCCAGAACCTCCTGCGCGATGAACAGTGCGCCGCCCCCCCCCTTTCCGTCTGTTTTCTGTCCCCGCCGGCCACCGGCCGCCGGCAGGCCGCTAGACCGTCGCACCGGCTCCGCCCTGGCCATGTGACGGCAGGGGAGCCGCCGTCCCGGCCCCCACGGCCGCGCCGCCCCCTCCCCCGGTGAGCCCCTTTTTCTCTGTTTCGTGCGATTCTGTCGCCGCCGTGGGCCGGCGAGGACCGGCCGGCCGCCCACGGCTCCGCCATGGGCCGGCGACGGCGGGAGGATACTCCCCCCGGCCCCGGACGGCCCCAGCTCCGCCGTCCCGCTCCGTTTCCTCTCTGCCCTGTTTTTCCACCCCCACTGTGTATCGCCGTTCCGCCGCCGCCACGGGCTGGCTCGGCCCGACTGGCCGGCCACAGCTCCGCCCTGGGCCGGCGAGGAGCCCCTCCTCCCGGCCCGGTGGGCCTCCGTTCCGCCGCCTTGCACTCTTCTCCCCCTCTGTGCACTGTTCCGCCGACGGACTATTTTGGGCAAACAGTGGCCGCCGGCGGTGATCTGCGGCCGATTCGGCCTTCCCCCAGCCCCGCCTTGCTCCGGCGAAGGCAGTGGACTACACCTCCGTGTCCGATTCAGCCGCCGCCCCCATGGCCGCTCCGCCCTTATGGGTTTTCCCCGGTCGTCCCCTATTTTTGGCCTACGCCCGTTTTGGATGTAGTGACTGACGTTATCAGTCGGACGCCGGATTTGTTTTGATGGACCTTAGTTCGGCTCCGCCCCAGCCCGGTGATGCCAATGGGCCACCCCTCTGGGTCTTGTTCAGCCTTGCGGCCCGTAGCCGCAGCTAGTCCGCCTTACCGGCATGTGTGCCGTTGACCCTTCTTGCCCATTTTACGCCATCGGTACCGGACGGCCTCAGGCAAGAATTTGTATGTCTTACCTTGACAGAAGGTGGACGAGTTCACCTGCTCAGGCCTTGGCCAATGACGGCCTCATAGCCTTTGCTCGCCCTTGAACCCTCCCCCTGCTCTCTATCGTGCGAGATGCACAGCCGCCCGCACCATGAGTATTGGTTGTGGGTGGCGATCGGCGATGTTGCCGCTTAGATTGGCCACAGCTAAGGGCCTTAGCCCTATTGACTTTTGTGGGCCTTGGGTCGTCTCCTTTCAGCCCTCTCCCCCGCCTTTTGGGCCGCATGTGCATGTGGCCACGCATGTGCTTTTGGGTTTAAGCGCCGCATTTGCGCCGCCTAACCATCGGTTGGCTTTGCCACCGAGTGGAGTTGACCACTAGAGCCGTCCTCCACCTCTCCTTTGTTCTCGAGCGTTGTCCCACGCTCTCCGCCCATATGTGGGCCTTTGTTGACCGAAATCGTCGCCGTTGGGTGCTGTCCACGGCCGATTTCGACGTCTTGTGGCCGGCTGTGCACGTCTTAGCCACCGGCTGATCTTCAGAGTGTACACCCTTGACATCTGATCACACCGCCACATATGTTGGCACGACTTTTCTCCCGGCCGCCCTAGTGTGCCGCCGTGGATCGCGGGTTTTACCGCATTGAGTTCTGACACTCTATTTGGCCGTGATAGTTCCGGCGCTTCCTAAAATCCTCGGGACAGCAGCTCTCTCAGCCAGGCAACGGTTTTGACTGCCAACTCCGCCGCCGACGCCGCCACCGTCGTGTGCTCGCCATCGAACGTCATGATTACGAGGTAGGGGAGCTTTGAACTCGTAAATTCATGAAGCATGCTTTGAATGAGTAGCAGCATGCTAGGATTGTATGATTCCATGCTTGGATGTTAAGTAACGATCCGATTGCATGAGGTGCGTGTAAGCATGATTGTACGGTATGATTGATATGCATGAGATGTATGCATGTTTTATGGATGTGGATTATGTATGCGCTGGCGATGGCTAGCAAATATGTCAGTATGCTATGTATGGGTTATGCATGTGCTAGTGATGGCTAGCGTGCATGTTTGAAGTATGTAAGAATGTGTGTGCACGTGCTAGAGATGACTAGCGTGTACGTTTGATGTATGCATGTGCTAGTGATGGCTAGCGTGCATGTTTGATGTATGTGTGAATGGATGCATGTGCTGGTGATGGCTAGCGTGCATGTTTGACGTGTGTATGCATGTGCTAGTGATGGCTAGCATGCATGTTTGTAAGTTATGTATGTATGACCGTATGTGTATGTTATACGTATGTGTGGGACATACGTATGTATGATGGCATTTTGCCTATGCTTTGGATGTGCGTATGTGTTTGTGGGCAGAGGTATGGGCGATGGACAGTAAGAGGTGACAGAAGCTTTGTCTGGATTTGGATACAGTTGTGTAAGCGTATGACAGAGGATTTGAGTATGACGGGCAAGGATTAGAATGGATCGGTTTGGTTGGATTGTATGTTGGGCATTTGTCAGACAGTAAGAGCGTTCATAATTGTACAAGCATAACGTACATATTATGAAGTAAAAAGTAAGTATAATAAGTGAGATATAAGTAAGAGGGCGACAACTGGGTTGGCTCTGACTTTGTCTGCGTGCTGTATGAAGCCCAGACGTCTGATGCTCTGCTGAGAGCGATGTACGTTTCTGATTTAGTCTGTGTGCTGTATAAGCCCAGACGTTTGATGCTTTGTTGAGAGCGATGTACGTTTCTGACTTTGTCTGCGTGCTGTATGAAGCCCAGACGTCTGATGCTCTGCTGAGAGCGATGTACGTTTCTGATTTGGTCTGTGTGCTGTGTAAGCCCAGACGTTTGATGCTCTGTTGAGAGCGTAGTATGTTTCTGCCCAAGAGTGGCACTGTACGTTTCTGCCCAAGTGGCACTGTATGTTTTCTGCCCAAGAGTGGCAATGGCACTATAAGACCCATTATGGTGGGCAATTCTCTGGCACTATAAGACCCATTATGGTGGGCGATTCTATGGCACTATAAGACCCATTATGGTGGGCGATTCTATGGCACTATAAGACCCATTATGGTGGGCAACTGTATGACCCCTTATGTGTGGGTGTTTATGTTTGCGCGCTCAAGTAAGTAGTATCATGGATCTACTCTTACCTGTTTGATCCAGTGCCCCATGAGCATTGGTGTGCCTTACCTTCGGAAAAGTCCATGGCGTCTAGTCACTCCCCGGAGGTTAAGGTGTTGCCCCAGTGGCATTCTTTTCCATTTCGACGCTGGAGCTTATTAGTTGTAATGAGCTTCAGTGGTCGTTGATATGTGTACGATTATGAGTACGACTGTATGAGTGTGAGTACGACTGTATGTGTATGAGCAGGACTGTAAGTATATGAGTATGAGCAAGACTGTAAGTGTATGAGTATGAGTAAGACTGTAAGCGTATGAGTATGAGTAAGACTGTAAGCGTATGCGTATGAGCACGACTGTAAGAGTATGAGTACGATTGTGAGAATATGGTTCTGAGTAAGACAGTAAGTATGATTTTGTGTAGACTGTACGAGTAAGGTCGTACGAGTCTGATTGTACGAGTAAGGTCGTACATGTATGGGTAAGTTGTATGAGTGAGCATACGATTGTACGAGTAAGATCGTACAAGTATGCGTATGTTATATGAGTATGCGTACGGTGGTACGAGTAAATTGTATGACCCTGGATAAGGGTGTTTGTGTAAGTTGTTTGGATAGTATGATTTTGGCACAATGGTGCCTTTGGTATGATTCTGGCACGATGGTGCCTTCGGTATGATTCTGGCACGATGATGCCTTGATATGATTTTGGCACGGTGGTGCATTTGGTATGTCTTTGGCACGATAGTGCATTTAGTATGATTGTATGCGTATGTGCACGATATGATTACATTATGCACTGCTTCATGTTTGAGTTGCATGATGCATGTTTATGAACTTGTGAGTTCACCATTTGGGTTTTCCCCTACTGGGTATTTTCCTACTGAGTATGAAAATACTCACCCTGCTGTTTTTAGCCCCGTTGCACGGGAGATTTTGCAGGTTGTGCAGAGAGCTCCTGGAGATGGATGCTCGTTTCAGCGGTGGATTGATTCCCGTTGACTCAGGTATTTGCTTTACTCATTGCGAGTATTTTGTGCCACGATCTCTTGTATTGGGTGAGATGAAAAGTTAGATGTTTATCTGGACTTTCATTTGGATCAGTTAGTGGACTATTATGGGACTTGTACTCAGGGATGCCCGGGAGAGTGATTTGTATTTAAAAGTCTATGATCATAGCAAATTTATTCGTACGTGTGTTTTCGAGTAGCGCCTGAGGATATTTGATTTGGCAGTATGAGGTTTAACCGTATGATGTTTTAAATTATAAACAGGTTTTGATTTTATCGTTTTGACTCCGATTTATGGAAAGAAAGAAAAAAAAAATTTTCTATGAGTTTTAAGAAAAAATGATGAAAAATCTCGGGCATTACAATATCATACGAGCATGATAATTTCAAGCTTGGCACACTCTCTGGACCAAAAAATAGGCCGAAGCCCATTTTTATTGGCCCGGCAAACGAGCTAGCCCTTCATGTGTACAGCCCAAAGTGCAACCTACAACTAACTTGCCTTACTTTCACTTAAGTTGTTGCACACCAAACACAAGTAAAGATAAGGAAAAATAGGATCTGCCACCAAAACTTTTATTTCAGCAACCCTTTGCTCTACCCAAACCCAAGGAACTCACTTGCACTCATACAAGATTACCCCCTTGCAATATTAGGCCTTGCCCAACTTGCACACACCTCTAAGCTCGCCAAGAACTGATTTCTATGAAGGTCCTATCTCCCTTCAACTAGCCAACACACCCCTTGTATATAGATGAAGGTCTAGGAAGCCTAGTACTACTACAACTTGCCTAACCCTTAATACAATTCATTACCAAAGTGTCTTAGCCCATTACGATAAAGAAACATGTTCACAGTCTTACCAAAAACATTTTTCCAGAGTTCCCACATAGCTAGGAACCAAGTTGTGCACTCTTTCAAGAATCCCACCTCATCTAGTTGCCTTCAGGTTTCCTATTGCGTCTACCTCTTGTACATAGTCTTTCTTCCACTAGGATTTGGTCGTCTTGAGTAGTCCTGCCTGCATCCATCTTTGTCTCCAAGTTTTTCACTTGCGCTAGGCCTTTGGCATACTCCTAGTTGTGCTAAGAACCTTGATAATGAATCAACAACCAACCAACACGTATCCTACTCTAAGTACAAGTCCTTCACTTGAGTCTAACACGCATAGGACTCTTCCTATGTTGATGGCTCCTAGCCCGCCATCAAGTCTCACTCCTAAGTAGGACTAGGAAATCTATCCGCCAATGCTCCAACATGACCTACACTTAGAATACTCGCCTCAAGCATGTGTTCTTTGGCTATCCTTGGCCAAGGATGAGAATATGTTCAGAACCTTATCTTATTCAATGGCTAAGGGTCTAACACTTCTTTAGTCCCCCTAATATGTCTTTAATAGAAGATTAAAGAATTCTACAAGGCTAAAGTCAAGACAATAATAAGAGATTGTTGAAGACTGGAAGCATATAGAGATGAAGTCAGGAGGAGAAAGTTTCAAGTGCTTGGAGAAGACTTGAACTATGACTTGAAGACCAATAACAATGATCTAAATAAGAGAAGTTTGTATTAGAGTCTAAATAAGGTTAGTGGTTTGCTTGTGTCTACGTAAAATTTATGTTTTAGTGCATTGATTTGGTTCTTTTGAAAATGTTGTGGTTTTTTTATTCTGAGTTTGGGGTTTTTCATGTAAATTGTTATGTTTATGTGTGGATTGATTGATGGTTGATTAATTAATTAAGTAATTTTTGTTTAATAAATTTTTTTGCATAATGCGTTAAGAATTCTTAATTCTTAATTATTAAAAGTACTAGTTTAAGGAGTAATCTTATAATCTGCTAGGTCAAATAAACAAATAGTAAACTCTCAAAAAGTAGATAAAATTAAATAATAAATTAATAATAGAGGGAGGACTACTAGTAATAAAACAAAGATAGCTAAATAAAAAAAAATTCATTTACAAGAAAAATACAACAATTAGGTAAGAATTAAATCATAGATTAATAACAAAGAGAGGACAACATGCATTACAATTGAGATAACTCAGAAAAAAAAAGTAGAGGAATTTGCCCAAATGGCCCTTGAATACAATATATTACACAAAATATCTCCTATTTTAAAGTAATACACAAAACGATCCTATGTACATGTGAACCTCCACACATGTAGTATGACTTGTCTAAATTACCCCTTTCTCATTTACTTTATTTTAATTTCACCAATTCACCGTTTCTCATTTTTACAACCTCCAACTTTAGCTCCTCCACCTCTACCACCGACTCTGCCGCCTCCACCAACAATTTTGTCATTTTCACCATTTGCTCTATTTCATCCATTTCATCTTCACATTTTCCTCCACCATCACCTTCTCCTCCTCCCTGCTTATGCCACCTCCTCCTCTTCTTTTTCCTTCTCTCCTCCTCTCCTTCTCCTCCCTCCATCCACTTCTCCTCTCTCGCTCCTCTCCTCCTCCTTTGCTCTTCTCTATTTTTTGAAAGTTTAATATCCAACTAAATAGTGGTAGTGAATTACTAGATTGCTTTTTAAACTTGTACTTCGTAGAAGTAAGAATCAAGAGTTCTACTCGCTATGTGTAGGAATTTCTACTTAACAATGGAAATGAATTGTCCATGTATGAACTATCATTCTATAAACCAATCAATCAAACTAAGTATGCAAATCACAGATAAAGCACAACGATTTAATGTGGAAAACCCAATTTGGGTGAAAAACCACAATAGCCTCATATTGCCAAATCAATGCATTAGTATGCAAAAACTTATAAGATAACAAGAACAACCAACCAACATCTTTAGACTCTATACAAACGAAAACACCTTTTATTAGTCTAGTCCTCTTCATTGTTGGCCTTCAATTGTGTAACGCCAGAGATTTTTCACACATTTTCCTTAAAATTAACGGAAATTTTTTGCAATATAACGTCTGTAAATCAGAGGAAAAATGACGAAATCAAAACTTGATAAAACGGTTTATAATTTAAAACACTAAACATCTATTTTCCATCTAAATATTTTCATCATACGGTCAAACATCGTACGGCCAAAGCAAATATCATCAGGCGCTACTCGAAAACACACGTACGAATAAATTGCTATGATCATAGACTTTAAATACAAATCTCTCCCAGGCATCCCTGAGTGCAAGTCCCATAACAGTCCACAGACTAATCCAAATAAAAGTCCAGAATATAAACATCTAACTTTTCATCTCACCCAATACATCGGATCGTGGCACAAAAATACTCGCAGTGAGTGAAGCATATACCTGAGTCCAAGGGAATTAATCTACCTCGGAAGCGAGCATCCATCTCCAGGAGCTCTTCGCACAACTTGCAAAACCTCCCATACAACTGGGCTAAAAAGTAGGGTAATGAGTATTTTTATACTCAGTAGGAAAATACCCAGTAGGGAAAATCCCAAATGGTGAACTCACTAAGTTCATAAATACATGCGTTCATGCAACTCAAACATGAAGCAGGTAGGCATATCAATATCATGCTCATATGCATACAATCATACCAAATGCACCATTGTGCCAAAGACATACCAAATGCACCATTGTGCCAAAATCATACCAAAGTCACCCTCATGCCAAAATCATACCAAAGGCACCCTCGTGCCAAAATCATACCAAAGGCACCATCATGCCAAAATCATACCAAAGGCACCATCGTGCCAAAATCATACTTATCAAATCAAACTTACACAAACACCCTTATCCAGGGTCTTACGAACTTACTCGCACCGCCGTACACTTACTCATACAATATACATATACTTGTATGACCTTACTCATACAATTATACTTATACGACCTTACTCATACAGTCTTACTCAAAATCATACTCTCACAATCGTACTCATACATATACTCTTACCGTCATGCTCATACTCATACACTTACAGTCGTGCTCATACTCATACACTTACAATCGTGCTCATATTCATATCCTTACAGTCGTGCTCATACTCATACAGTCGTACTCATACACATAATCATACACATATCAACGACCACTGAAGCTCATTACAATTAATAGGCTCCAACGTCGAAATGGAAATGAATGCTACTGGGGCAACACCTTAACCTCTGAGGAGTGACTAGACGCCCTGGACTTTTTCAAAGGTAAGGCACACCAATGCTCATGGGGCACTGGATCAAACAGGTAAGAGTAGATCCATGATACTACTTACCTGTGCACGCAAATATAAACACCCACACATAATGGGTCATACAGTTGCCCACCATAATGGGTCTTATAGTGCTATTGCCACTCTTGGGCAGAAAACATACAGTGCCACTCTTGGGCGGAATCATACAACGCTCTCAACAGAGCATCAAACGTCTAGGCTTATACAGCAGACAAACCAAATCAAAAACATACTTTTGCTCTCAACAGAGCATCAGACGTCTGGGCTTTATACAACACACAAACAAAGTCAGAAACGTACATCGCTCTTAACAGAGCATTAAACGTCTGGGCTTAATACAACACGCAGACCAAATTAGAAACATACATCGCTCTCAGCAGAGCATCAAACGTCTGGTGCTCTATACAGCACACAGACAACATTCCGCAGGATAAACACCATGGCAAGATATGAGAAATGCTTGGCCGACTCATTATTGGCTAGCTCAAACACGGAACTTAATCCGTCGAACCCTCAGGTCTCAAACTCACAACGCTATCATTAGTTGTGTTTATAATTCAAGTTTGAATTAAGTACATTATGCAGTACAATTATGCCAAACAACTCACAGTCCTTGACTGATCAAACCGAAGCTGAGCCCGATCGAAACCCTAGTTCGTCAAGGCAAAAAACTTCACTTACCCGTCCACATTATGGACAAAACTCATCGTACATCAAACCCTTACAGTCTTACATACTTCGCCATCCATCTTATGGCCAAATTATCTTACACTGACATCATCAAATGAAGCTCCACAGAGCCAACCCAATTGTCGCCCTCTTACTTATATCTCACTTATTATGCTTACTTTTCTCTTCATAATCTGTACGTTATGCTTATACGATGATGCATACTCTTACTGTCTGACAATCGCCCAACATACAATCCAACCCAAACGGATCCATTTTAATCCCTGCACGTCATACTCATATCCTTTGTCACCTGTCATACGCTTACACGTCCATATCCAAGTCCAGACAAAACCTCTGTCGCCTCTTACTATCCATCGCCCATACTTCTGCCTACATACACTTACACATATCCATAGCATAGGCAAAAAGCCATCATACATATGTATGTCTATCACACATACGTATAACATACACATACAATCATACATACGCGGCTTACAAACATGCTCACTAGCCATCACTAGTGCATACATACATATTTATACATACTTCAAATATACAGGCTAGCCATCACTAGCACATGCATAATCCAAACATAATCTAAACATGCACGCTAGCCATCACTAGCACATGCATACATACGTTAGACATACACGCTAGCCATCACTAGCACATGCACACACATTCATACATACTTCAAACATGCACGCTAGCCATCACTAGCACATGCATACATACGTCAACATACACGCTAGCCATCACTAGCACATGTTCAATCAACATACAAAACTTACCAACAAACATGCTAGTCATCATTAGCACATACTTACATCCAATATACTTACAGCCAACATGCATGTCATATGCATTTCAACATACCATATAATCATGCTTATATGCACACTGTGCAATCCTAGCATGCTACTACTCATTCAAGCATGCTATCATGAAATTACGAATTCAAAGCTCCCCTACCTTGTAATCATGACGTTCGATGGCGAGCACACAACGGTGGCGGAGTCGACGGCGGAGTTGGCGGTCAAAACTGTTGCTTGGCTGAGAGAGCTGCTGTCCCGAGGATTTAGGAAGTGCCAGAAACATTCACAACCAAACAAAGTGTCAGAAGTCAATGCGGTAAAATCCACGATCCACGGCGGCACACTAGGGCGGCCGGGAGAAATGTCGTGCCAACATAAGTGGCGGTGTGACCAGAAGTTGATAGTGTACTCACCGAAAATTGGCCGGTGGCTAAGACGTACTCGGCCAGCTGCAAGACATCGAAATCGGCCGTGGACAGCACCCAACAGCGACGATTTCGCATCAACATAGGCCCACATATGGGCGGAGAGCATGGGCAACGCTAGAGGAGAGGTGGAGGAGGGCTATGTGTCAACTCCACTCGGTGGCAAAGCCAACCGATGGTCAGGCGGGGTGAATGCGGTGCCTAAACCCAAAAGCACACGCGTGGCCACATGCACACGCGACCCAAAGGGGCGGGGGAGAGGGCTGAAAGGGGGCGACCCAAGGCCCACAAAAACCAATAGGGCCAAGGCCCTAGTTGTGGCTAATCAAAGCGGCGACATCGCCGATAGCCACCCACAACCAAAACCCATGGTGCGGGCGGCTGTGCATCTCGCACAGTATAGGGCAAATGGCAAGCAGCCCATTCTGAGCGGTAAAATAATTAGGCCAAGTGGGGCTGACCCTCATTGTCGCCGAGCCAGGGCAGAGCCCACGATGGCCAAATAGCCCACAGCTCGCCGATGACAACGACCCGAGATGCACCCAAAGCGTCCAATCGGGCGGAGCAAGGCAATAGGGGCGAGGGGGGTCAAAAACGGTAAACCCCTACTGACACCGGGTCGAGGTAGGCTGGACGGAGTCCTACCGGTGGCTGGACGACAACCGAAAACCCATCGGCGTCCAAAAAATCCCACGGACAGTGAGATGGAAAATGTGAATAAAACCCGACCAAAGTGCTGGTGGCTCACCACGGAGCGAACAAAGCATGGTGACGGCTCTAGCTAGCACCTATGGGTTCCTAGCAGCCAACTAAACATAAGTCTAGTTGAGAGTGGCCACAAACGATGTCAAAATCGTACACCCACAGTTCAAAAACGGGATTGAAGGAGAGAAAAAACCTGAAAAAAAGTTCGGTACCTCGTGGAGGAGCGAAGAGGCCATGGTGGCGGTCATAGCCAGTACCTATGGACTTGTGGCAGTGAGGCAAAGCGGATCCTGATAAGAATCGAAGGAATCCAATGACGGAGGAGAGAGAACGGAGCGACCAGAATCAAGCTTGGGTTCTCACAAAAACTACTGGACGTGAAAACATTTCTTGAATGTTGGTTCTGTGAAATCCGATGGGTGGAAATATATATATAGTTAATCTTTTTAATTTTTACATCTATGTCCCTAACACACATTCACCTACCGGTTACGCGTTGTAGCTTTAAAATTTGCGTCGTAAGCGCGCAGCGAGGCCCATGGTCCGCGACTAAGCCCCACACCCAACTCTATGGGTAAAAATATGGGGGAAAATATACAAATATGAATACGCCGAAGAGTCACATTTTCCTATCGAAAATGACCAGAAAAATAGCAAAAAAATCACAAAAAATCATAGAAAAATCAGGGACCTTACAAATTATTCCTCTTTTGAATCCTTAAAGATTTCCCTTTTCATGTTCTATTTTTGTCTCCTTCTAGCAACTCATGCAATGACTCATTCACTTGTTAATTCACCTTTGAGATTCTTCAACTCCTTGAATAATTTGTTGTGACTCATCTTTTGTTTGTTGTGTGGGAGTCTCTATTTAAATTATGTATCTTCATTAATCCACCATTAATATGAACTTGAAGTTTTTTTAGTGAACTCTTAAGGAAAACAATGATGAAAAACCTCTCATTTCTTCTCTATTATTTTTTAGGTTTTCCTCTATTTAAATTCATAGTTCTCTAGCCTTTATATAGGTCTCTAAGTTGGTTTAAGACTTTGACTCTAACTAGGAATAAAATCTCTTTCAAAAGGCTTAAACTAGGTACTAAAATTGCTAGCTATCAATTGTTTCAAATAATGATCGATTTTCACTGTTTCAAAAGGGTATGACTCAACCAGCTATTGATTGGTCATTAGGGTGATCAATCGATAAACTCTTAGTGTTTTTTATAGAGGGATGTTGTAAGTGACGATTGATCGATTGAGCTTGTGTATGTTTTAGCGATCAATTGATAACACAATAATTTTATAATTTACCATTTTTACACTAATTTGGTTTAAAACACTCTAAAAGTACTTTCTAAGTCATTCTAAGTGATTTATATATATATATATATATATATATATATATATATATATATATATATATATATATATATATGAGTGTATGCAAAATTAATCATTTTTACCTTTAACACTCTTAATCTTCAACCTTGATTCATAAAAATATGTTTGCTCTAATTTTTCAAGTCTATCAATTAAATCTATTCATATTCCTAAGACTAATTACTTACACGAGGTTTCGACATAGTTTTGATTAACAAAATTAGCTGATTACAGTACATATACCTCATAGGTTCTTTCATTTTCCTCCTCGATTATCTCCTCTTCCTCCATATTAAAATCTAACAAGACTGGTTATAACTAGTTGGTTGAGCTATTAAAAATTTATTTATTTATTTTATCTACAAGCTCAAATCTTAAAAAATGAACATATAAATATGTTAAACTACTCAAAACTAAACATGAATTTTATTTGTACTTGATTTTGAGTTTTCTCTAACGCCAACCCAAACCTCATACTGACAGTCATTAATCAGATTTGCTGCAATAAAGAGGATATAAGATAACATTATGAGTAACAATATCTCCTTAAGTATTTACAATGAACTATCTTAAAAACTTACATAGATAAAATAAAAAATAAAGTAATTTTTAAACATGAGACTATCGACTATCACACATCAATTTAAGATTACCGGCAGTAGAGAAGAAGGTGGTCTTCAGTCCCAAATTTTATGACGGACAACATTTGGGACATTCAAAAGTCAATAGTCAATAGTCACATTTTTAATATTTACTTTTTTATTTTATTTTATCCATATAGTTTATTAAGATACTTCATTGTAAATACTTAGGGAGACATTATCACTTATAATATTATCTTTTATCCCCTTTAATGCAATAAATCTAATTGTTGACTTTTAATTTTAGACTGTCAATATGAGGTTTGGGTTAGCATTAAAAAAAATTTAGAATTAAGTACAAATAAAAACCACTCTTAGTTTTGAGTAGTTTAAAATATTTATAAGTTCATTTTTTAGGATTTGAGCTTGTAGATAAAAAAAAAAACTTTTAATAGCTCCATTGGCTTGTTTATAACCGAGGAGAAAAAGAGGAGGATAGAGAGGAAATGAGAGGAGAGAGAAAGAAGAGGAGGGCGAGGAGAGAGAAAAGAAAAAGGAGGAGGAGAGAAGGAAAAAGAAGAGGATGAGGTGGCAAAAGAGGGGTGGTAGAGAATGTGACAGTGGTGGAAAATGTGAAGACAACATCATATAAAACAAAGCCGGTGGTGAAGACAATGAAACTAGTGGTGGAGGCAACAAAGTAAATTGACAGAGCCAATGGTGAAGCCAAAGTCAAAGGTGGTGAAAATAAGAAACAATGAGTTGGTGAAGTTAAAAGGAAATGAGAAATAAGTAATTTAAATAATTCATGTGACATGTGTGGAGGTTTACATGTGCATAAAGTTATTTTGTGTATTACTTAAAAGTATGAGACATTTTGCATAATACATTGTATTCAAGTGTCATTTTGACAAATTCTTCAAAAAATTAAAACAAAGTAAAACAAGTAGATAAAAAATTAAATAAAAAGATTAATAACATAGAGTAGACAAGATGTATTACAACTAAGTTAATGATTTTTTTTGTTACAGGCATATTACAAACAAGTATTATTGTATTAAAACTAAATTAAATAACATATTAAAAGTATAGAACAAAGAGTAGTATTGTATTATAGCTGAGTAAAATAATATTAATAACATATAAAGGAGTGAGGACAACAACTATTATAACTAAAATTAGGTGGATGACAGATCAGTAACGAAAAATTAATAACATAACATAGAAAGAGAAGAACTAAATGGGATAGAAGAAAAAAACTCTTTTTTATCGCAACCATAGGAGATTTGGTGATCGCCTTAAGAGATTACCGGACAACATGCGGAGATTGGGAACCCCCACCTCAAGGGGCACATGTTCTTGGGAAGAAAAAACCCCAACTGAAGGTGAGCTACTAAGCTACTGACTAAGAAAGGAAACCCCAGGCCATTAAACTATTGGGAAAGAGAAGAAACCACGAGGCCCCAACTATTTTCTTCCTCCAAAAAGAGATCAACCAACAGATAGTGGAAAGGAAGGGGGCTTATAGACTCTAGAGCGGAAGTGGTAGGTTTAGAGGCCGAAGCATAAGAGACTTAGGGTTTATTATACGAGGATAGAGAATGTATCCAACGAAACGAAACTGTTCTACCTGTGCATAAGTTCATTCATGTTTTAACACATATAGTCTACGTTAAAACGTAAATTTATTTTTACTCGAACACGTATAAATCATTAAAACTTGTCAAATAGTAAATAGATGTATCTACCTCGTGATTTGTGAAACCGTTATACTGAATAAATTTTCCCGGGGATAGGAGATTATGAGTTTTAATGGACACAAATGTCACCACATACGACTGCTATATGAGATGAATTCATTTGGCGAGCGTCATATGCATGGGTAAAAGTATTGAGGGTTATGGCTCTTGGGATGGTTAAGTATATCAATTATTAGGACCTAAGCTGATATGGCGGGCCAGCCCACAAAACTTACCGTGATTGTTGCTTTGTGACAGCTCGCCACCCGCTTGCTGTCACGTGGGCATGGGGACTGTAGCCTGTAGGGCTCCGCGGGGGCTATGCCCTACATGACAGCGGGTGGTGAGCCGGCAGATGGGTGAGCGTACGTATTATTTCTCTTACTTTGATGTGGATACTTGTCATCACTGAAATTAGGAACACAATTGTTATTTAAATATTAAACCATCATAAGTCATTAAAGAAACTGGTTCCTAATCAAATCTTTCATTATAACTAAAAGACTGAAAAAAAGTGATTAATGACCGGTGTTTGGAGCTAGCCAAGAAAGAAACTGCTTGGGTGGGCACAAGATCACAGAAAGCGAAGCAACAGGCTTCCCCATTTGAAGGCAGAAAGCTCTTTTGAAAGATCTTCTCATAGTTAGTGAAGTCATTTCAAATCATGCAAGAGATAATGGCCACGTGCAACACATCCCAATACGCATTAACCCCAAATCTTAATTTAATCAGAGCTACAGTTGAACCAGATATAAAAATGGTCTAAAGGGTGGTGATAGAGGAAAAAGCTTTGATTTGGAGCATCCAATAATACATTGAATATTAGGGTTCTTCTGCTCTCGAGGTGACCTTGCCACTTCCACCTTGATTTGGGTTGAACTGACCCGAAGTGAGCATGATTAGGGTTGAAGTACTAAATTTTGTGTTGGCTATTAGAACATAAGGCACTTGTTAGGGTTTGTATGAGAAAAGCCTATACTATTTATAATAGTGGTAGTAGCGATGACAACAATAATAGTTGTAGTGTTGGATAAAAGAACCACATATTTAAGGTGGCCGACCTCTGCTTTGACCATTAAAATCAAAGAGGAGGAGGTAGGTGGCATTGTCCAGCAGGGGCCCACTTTGACGGCTAGGATTGTACTTTGGATGGTGTCACCGCTTGGGATCTAGCATCTAAATGCGTCACATGTGAGGCAAGTGTCATGCGTGTGCATCTACAAGGGCGTCACAGGCGTGACCGGTGGGGCTAAACATGGCCTTGAGTATGACTTTAAACACCCAATTTGATTAAATTAATCCACAATCTTGCCGTCAGCAATGGGGAAGGTAGCATTACAGCGTTTGCTAGTCAATTTCTTTCTTTCTTTAATCATGGTTTAATTAGTAAGGATGTAGATATTATATATAACTGTCAACAAGTGATTATCGATATGCATCACATGAAAGGATGCTTCTGATATTTAGAGAACTTGAATAAGTGGGAAGGACAAAGACAAACACTGCAGAACAGCTCAGAGAATCTCACTGCGAATTTGTACTCTTGTGGGAGTTGTAAGGGCTTCTTCATGCAAGAACGTGGGAGATAAGGTGTCTTGAGAACCCAATAAATGAAGCAACTTGTGATTAGAAATTTCATGGGTGTGGACCATGCTGGGCCATATGCTTCATCTAGATTTTTTTTTTAAGGGAAACAGTAATTGGTCTTTTCTACTGATTCAGTGGGATACTGAAATGAAAGAGGAAGAGGGTTAAGACTTAGGGGTCATTTGGGTACTGAATTAATTCAGTAGCGATTCGATTCAGTAGCGATTCAATTCAGTAAATTCATCGCTGATTATGAATTACGTTTGGCTATAGAATTTGTTAAAATAAATTCAGATGTTACGTCAAACCCAGTCTTAAAACTTTAAACACCTCTAACTCTCTCTTTCGAACTCGGATATGCACGTTCTTGGTACCATTACACTCCTAAATTCAAGCTCTATCAAACAAGATCCCACAAGGGTAGGTAATTTTAAACTTTTAAAGTGGGCCCTACCTATATGATACGTTTTTCGAAGCTCAAATCGATATGAACGATAACCATTGAAAAATAATAGAATCTGTAATTTTCAAAACGGTGATTAGGAGACTGAATCGACTGAGGTGATTCAGTGATTCAGGCTTGATTCAGGCTGAAACGGACTGAATCTTACTACAGTGCTGAATTTTTAATTCAGCGCAGCTTCAGTACACAAACAGGATTCTAATAATTCAGTGCTGAATTGACACTGAATCGGCTGAATCTTCTCACGATTCAGTACCCAAACAGCCCCTTAGGAGTTGTTTGGGTACTGAATTAATTCAGTAACGATTCAATTTAGTAGCGATTCAATTCAGTAAATTCATCGCTGATTATGAATTACGTTTGGCTATAGAATTTGTTAAAATAAATTCAGATGTCACGTCAAACCCAGTCTTAAAACTTTAAACACCTTTAACTTTCTCTTTCGAACTCGGATATGCACGTTCTTGGTACCATTACACTCCTAAATTCAAGCTCTATCAAACAAGATCTCACAAGGGTAGGTAATTTTGAATTTTTAAAGTGGGCCCTACCTATATGATATATTTTTCGAAGCTCAAATCGATATGAATGATAACCATTGAAAAATAATAGAATCTGTAATTTTTAAAACGGTCATTAGGAGACTGAATCGGCTAAATCTTCTCACGATTCAGTACCCAAACAGCCCCTTAGATTATGTAGAAACCATGACTAGGCACTTCACCAGTTCCCTTTTTGGCCAGCTTGGCTAATAGGGCTGTTGCTTCATATTTATCAAGGGATTAGTGTCTTATGCTATTAGGGCTGTTGCTTCTTAATTATTCAGAGATTTGTGTCTTTAGCTTGAAAACTATGAAGACACTGCTGTTATATATAGTATTGCTTATCGTCACAATCAAATCCCATCCTCAAAACAAGCTGGCAACCTAGAGAGTAGATGGTAAAAAAGATAAAAGTAGCATAGACATGGGGGAGGGATGACATGACCATTCTTTAAGACCTGCAAAATGGTAGTCTGTGAGTGAAATGAATATTGAAAAGGTCTTTCTTTGGGTGATCCTAGGTCCATTGAAGCATTCAATCTTGAAGGGGGAGAGAGAAAGTTTCACCTCAAACTGGCACAGGAAGATTCTCAAAGAGTCTTGTCAATGCAATGAAGTTGGTCATTCCCTATGTTATCATTGGACTATTGAAAATCCATCTCTTAGTGCTTATAATCACCATTAATACATGAGTCTCCTCAAAGTTTGTTTTTCTCGTTGTTATATAAATTGAATGGCTTACTATTCATTTCCAATCCTAAGCTTAGCAGAATTTGCAGTTCAATTGCAATGACATCGGCATGAACAGCTTCACTGACCGGACTATGAAAGATCAGGGTCCCCCCACCTTCCATGCCATTACTAGTTAGTTCGATATCTAATCCATACTATCATTTTCACAATCTTATCACACCGACTTCAGAATAATGGGATGCCCCTAGAGTAAAAAGCTGGCTTTAGTGAAAGCCAGAAGGCACGTAAAGTGCTAGAAATAGTCCAAGCAGACAGCGAGGGGAAGCTACATGTCTCAGGTTGGGAGTCTTTTGGGAAAGTTTGGTTTCCTATGATAAGCTGGAATTTACAACAGCGATTTGAGTTTAACCTGGAAGGCACACTTTGGTTCAATGACATCTTTGAACGGACCATCTTAGTGCCTCAAAAATGAACTAGTGAGTATTATTTATCAATTGTCTAAAAATCTCTCATACGCATAAATCAAGTCTTGAAACTTTGGACTGAAATACATGTACACCCTCCATCCTACATTAATAGATCTCGATTTGATTTTTCAAAATGAACTAAATTCTTAGTGCCTATAAATAAACTTATGAGGATGATTTGGAGATCAATGCCTAAAAATCTCTTCCTATGAGCACAAATTAAGTCTTGAAACTTTGGACTGAAATACATATAGATCCTCTGTCCCACATTAATAGTACCATTTGATTTTTCAAAATGAGCTAAAGTTCAGGTTTAGGGTTCATTTTGAAAAATAAAATGAAACTACTAATATGGGACAAAGATAGTACAATTTATCTTTTACCTTTACGCCCTTGGACTATTCATGGGCTGATCAAAATTTTGATATTATTTCTTATAGGTCCTATTGTTTCCGCTTGTAAACTTCAGAAGAAACAAAACATGGTTTTGTTAAATATTATGGGCAGTTTTAAGTCTCAACCTTCTTCCTTAATTCCAAAGTCTTTTTCTTTAAATAAAATGGAATTAGGATTAGATCTTCTGCATAAAAAAAGTTAATCAGGAGTTGACATCCTCCTTCCTTGACAGAACAACGTTGTTCACCTCTCTTGTAAAAAGTGGAAAGCTTCATGCATTTTTGTCCATCAAACTCCTTTCTCAACTCATATTTTATTCCTAATGATATTATTATGTTGTTAGCGAGCTACCTATTCAGGCAGCCATGCATGAAAGGCGCTCACCTTTTTATATATATATATATATATATATATTCTTTGATGACCTTCAAATTAAGGATTAACCCTGCCACACTCGGAAACAGCCACTTCACACACAGAACTTGCAACCAAACAAGTGGATGTGAGATTTTGTGGATGCCTAGAGTCAATGGTCAAATACATAGCAAACGGGGTGTGTGATGGCCAGGGCACGCTTCCCTCAAGCAGAGGTACTGAGTTTGAATCCCTCACTCGGTTAGTTGATTTACCGAGTGAGTATGTATGATGAGTAGGCCTTGTACGCATGTATGATGAATGGGCCTTGTACCTATTTAAGGGGATTGACAGTAGGATAAAATAGCATCGTCCCTTCTAATCAGGTCAAATATGCCTTATTTTAAAAAAATAATTACATGTAGCATTTGATAGTTAACTTGGAAAAGTATATATGAGCATGGCCCCAAATTTATGCATATTTTTAAACTCAAATTCGCTACTGAAGTTTTACTAACGGAGTCCTCGTCAGCCATTGATGGGCTCAAATCAATGGCACACATGGAAGTACGCAAATTTGAATTCGAGAGTAACCCACACATGGCCTACATGATCTAAGGCACCTGACTTGGTATGCTCTGTGGCATCTACATTATATTGATTAAAATAAAATATTTTGAAGAAAATTCTTAAAGATAATGGTAACTTGCTATAGTATATCACATAACTTGGGGATTATTGGGTTCATATAGATCGAATAATTATAATTATAACTATTATTATTATTATTAGTTGTAGTAGTAGTATAGTACTAGTAGTATTAGGGGGGGAACAAATTTTAAAAATTAGGTAGAGAGCTCAAAATGGAAGTCTGATGAAGGCACTAGGAAGCTGGCCATCCGAGAAATGCGGCTGCCTGCCGCCTTTTTATCTTTTCTTTCCATTCACGTATCAATAAAGAAAGAAGTCTACAGAAAGAGAGAGAGAGAGAGAGAGATTGCAAGGGGCAGTGGTGCTATTCAATCCTTTTGGAACACAAAAAAAATGAAGAGATGCTGAAAATTAATATTGACCCATTTGTTGATATGATTTGATTCCAGCACCCCGTTGCTCCCCCACCCCCCTCTACCTCCTCTCCCTCCATTGTTGCGTATGGGAAAGAGCTGAATATCAAAAGTCAGCGTCTGGACATGGTGACGGGAAACAAAAATGCTCTCTCCTCTCTTTCTCTCTCTTTCTGTCTCTCTCTTGGTTCTCTAGCTATAGAAGCAATTCACGCATGGTCTTGAAAAGCTGCTCAACTTTTTCTTCTGTTTTGACAAGAAAGAGTGGTGTCAACTTTGATCTCCCTGCCCCATTACCCTGTCTTTCTGATCTCAGTATCTCCCTATAAAGCCATCTGCATAGAGTGTTTGCTTTGTTTCTTGTGTGTGAGATCAGTCAAACAAGTTTCCATAGGAGAGTTAGCTTCTTCTGTTTGCTTCTTTTGAATCTACATATAGAGAGGGAGGAAGGGAGGGAGGGAGATGTGCAGCTTCTTCACACAGAGAATGGGCGATGACCATGGAGATCTGGCCGACGTCGTCCGAACCAGCGGCGGAGGCGCCGGGGCCGAGAGTACTAGCGACCCCGCCGGTGCAGATTGGAAATTCCCTTCAGGGTCCATCAATTATCAGATTTCCACTTTTGATGATCTTCTTGAAGGCTTTGGCAATCCCTTCAACAACATGAGGGACCCTTTGTTACATGAACTGGACTTGTCATGTGGGGTGGCCTTCAATCGTCCAAATTCTGCGGTAATTGCCAAGGTGAGCATGGGGGAAGGTGATAGTATTGGTGGTGGCAATTTTGTCCCTCAGAAGGCTTTGGGTGAAGACATGATCATAAAGAGGCCTTCTAATATGTTCTCTAGAATGCTTCAGATCTCCCCAAACAGCTCAAGGTTGGCCACCACCCCTCCGCCTGCCAACGCCGTTGCAGTGGTCGTTTCGCCAGCCGGGATCAAGTCTTCTCAATCAGATGCCACTGATGTGATCAAGGTCAATAACTCTGTGGGGTGTTCTGTGGAGAATGGAGCTGTGCATATTCCAACTCCTCGGAATCCCGGGATTAAGAGGAGGTGATCACTCATTATCTCTGCAGTTAATCTGGTTTAGCTAAACATTTGGTTGTTCTCTTTGTAGTAAAACGTTATATGATACAAGCCGGATATACCGGAATTATCTAATTTCACTATTCCGTCCATGTCAAGACCATCATGAACATGTTTCATGTCATGGGCAACCAACCAAATTCTTTGAATCTCTAGGTCATGTCTGCAAGTAGTGGCGAAAATCTTTCCGACAAGGGATTGAAGGCCCTGCAAGCCAAAGGAACGTGTCTTTGTCCGTGTGTAGCTATCAAAATTATCAAAAGTCACTGTAATCTTAGTTGATGAAGATGAGGCTCTAGCTCTTTCTGTCAGGATTCCCACCATAAACTTGGCTTTCATAGGGTCCTAACCTATATATGTGAAAAGGCCCACCCTACTTTTATGTGTCATAATAGTAGGCATAAACTCAGCTTTCATGTTGTTATCTGAAACTTTTAGCGCCTAACCCACCCAAATAAAAGGTCCGATCTTTTTTCTTGACCAGTACTCAGACAGTTTAGCTGTTCAGATATCTTTCTGATCATCAGCTGCTAAAATTTCCAAGTAACCCATAATACAGATTATAGAAGTAAGATGACTTAGTATAGCTACGCTATATTGGTTTTGTAAGTATTATCATAAAGGATATGAGGAAGTTTGTTCTTCTCCTTCTCTCTCTTTTTCGTATGTGGTGACAAATTATGGAGAACTATATACGGCTTTTGTCTTTCCAGAAAGAGCCAGGCGAAGAAGGTTGTGTGTATTCCGGCTCCGGCAGCCACAAGCAGTAGGCCAGGTGGAGAAGCTGTTCCTTCTGATCTGTGGGCGTGGAGGAAGTACGGACAGAAGCCCATCAAAGGGTCTCCTTATCCGAGGTAAGTCTACTAGTATATACATAAAGACACATAAATTGAGACACACATGCACACATGTTTAATTATGTGTTCAACTCAGAGATCCCCAAGTAGTACACAATGCTGTCACAAGTAGTACACAATGCTGTCATAAGTTGTACACAATGTTGTTTTAAATTAATCATCATCTCTAATCCCGGTATTAGTGAGAATTAAGTATAAAAAAATTTAGTATTAAAAAGAGTCGATAGTGCAAAATAAATTCAATGATAGAAAAAGATAAATGTTTAATTATTAGGTTTGCATTTTATTAATTGAAATTGGCGAGACCTATATCTACTATTTGCATATTATTCAGAGGCTACTATAGGTGCAGCAGCTCCAAGGGATGCTCCGCAAGGAAGCAAGTGGAGAGGAGTAGGACAGATCCAAACATGCTTGTGGTCACCTACACATCAGAGCACAATCACCCATGGCCTACACAAAGAAATGCACTAGCTGGCTCCACGAGATCCCAGCCTTTGAAGAGCAATTCAGCTTCCAAGGGATCACCTGCAACCAACATTGCAAAGCCTACTGATGTGAAAGACGAGCACAAGGAGAACCACAATGAGAATCCTATGAATGATGAGGTGGTCAAAGAAAAGGTGGTCAAAGAAGAGGCAGTATTTGATCACGAGAGTGGCAAAGCCGGTTTGAAGATGCAAGAACAGGATTTTGATCTAGTCTATAATCACAGTTATGCACTGCCTCTTCCACTACCGGATTCAGACCAGCCCCATGACGACTTCTTTGCAGATTTGGGAGAACTGGACTCTGATCCTTTCAACCTTATATTCTCGCAGGACTTGTCACAAGAGAACTCTCATGAAGAGGAAAAAAGAACAGAAAAGGAAGACAAAGCCAGCATGGATCCATTTCGCCTCTATGACTGGCCAGCCACTGGGGGGAGTTAGGAAGGGTTTGTAACAGGACCTTGGAGCACTGCATGGCCCCATAACTATATCATGAGTTCAGGGTCTGATCATAAACCTTCAAGTCCCATTGAACTGGGGAGTTCACATTTACTTTCTTTTGTTTGGATACCTTCTGTTACTACTTATCAAGAGCTAGCACTGTTGATTGGGGAAAGTGGGCATACAAGTTGCTGGTAAGTTGGGGGCAGAGACCCCTTGCGAGACCCACATTCTTTGGAATATTGGAGAATGGGACCAAAAGGATAGGAAAAGAAGCTATCAACATTTGAAGCGAAGTACGTGCCTGACATGACTGAAAGCCGCCAAGAAATCTGATACATAAAATAAAATGGTTTCAACACTTCTTTGTTTGTTTGTTTTTTGGTTTATTGAAGGTCTGTGAAATACTTCAACTCCATAATCTGTACCATGCCGGGATGAACTCTTTATATGTTCTTTCATTTGGAGAAAAGCCTGATAGAAAAATAAAACTAATATAAATTAATAGAACATGCATGCTGCTCATTCTCCCATGGCACGTTTCATGAGTAGAGGTTCACTCTGCTGATGATCAGTAAGATGGATCATGGAAGAAAACTAGCTTGTGGGTACCTCAGCTGATTTCTGTTTCTTAAGAGCCATTCTTCTCTGGGTTGTCATATAGTATAAGCTTAATTATATTACGATAGTTGACTTCCTTGTAGCTTTGTACTTCTATTCTAAGCAGAGAATGAAGTACAAAACTAAAAAACCTTCGTCACTAGTTATATGGCTCTTTTTGTAGTTTAGTTCAGATCAAGCTAGCTAACTGTACATATACGCAGTATATAGTTATGCATATCATGCGTTTATTCCAAATAATATTACCTTGATTGTCTATGATTTGATGTCACCTGTTTCACGTAAAATTCAAGCACGTACATGCACAGAGGATCACCTGCGTTGCGGTGTTTGTGTGCTATGTTACTACAACAAATATCACTTGAAGATTTATATATGAAACATGCCATATATATGATGAAAAATCATATAAGACCTTTCAAAACCTGTCGATGATCTGGCTGTCAATCCAGCCTTTGATGCACTGACTGGTTGGATCTCTCCCAGTTGTCTGGAGAGATAACTATGAGGATCGTAATGCCCTTGGCGTATAGAGTATGAGGATGCTTCAGCATTGTATAGAAGAAAAGGTTAATATGTCCGATAATTATGTTCTGTGAGAACATCAACTCTTGGTAGTTGGTTGTCTTCTTTGGAGTTAATTAAGAAAACAAGTAGGAATTTGTTCCAAGTTTATTTGTGATGCATAATCAACCACAAGGGCAGAGCGGCAACCTACTACGTTTTGTTGTACATAAAAAAACCTACTGCGTTTTTTGTTTTTAAATTTTTAAATTTTTTTGTGAATGAATAATTCTTGGATAATAGTATATTAAATGTTATCCTATTTCTATTAATATGATTGGTGCTAAGAGTACTTGATTTTAGTTTTTTCAGGATGATTGTCCATGCAGTGATGCACATGAAAATGTTCATTTGTAATATATTGAGGGCCAGATTAGTAAAAGAAATGGCCTTAAAAGGCTCCAACCCTCTTTATAAGAAGTTAAAGTAGAAAGAGATTCTCCCTGTGATATTTTACGCGCATGTGTAAAATTATTTTCATTTTCCAATGACCTCCCAAATAGGCCTTGAAAATTCGTTGAAAAAAATCGTCCATTCATCTCACAAGAATGCTAGGTTGACGGTGCACCTCTTTCTAAGAACATAGAATGTTTATAATTAATAAATAAATGAAAACATTTTTTGATCGGGTCCTTATCAGTCATGGCCATGATAGATGGGTTCTTAGCATGGTACATAAAGGCTTCACATAGTAGTTATGTATCATGTTAGTGAGAGCTTTCTAACATGGTATTTAATTACTATGTTTTAAGTCTCTATGTACCATGCCACCACCCCAATGTACTATGATTATGAATTAGTTATAGACCCAATCAAGCTAGACTCGTCCAAAGATAAATTTTAATATAAATTTATAAATAGAGCTATGAGGTATTAGCAACTAGGATAAGAGGAATATAAAATATTATAACTTCTAGAAGGAATAATATTACTACAACAAAACTAACTATTAGTGATGTACTCTATGTTTAAAAATCATCGCTATAAGCATCGTAAGAAGTGACGTCGCTAATAGTGCATATTAGTGATACATATTTAGTAAAACTATGTTGTTAATAATAAATTATTAGTAATGCTTATTTTTTAGCGTCGCTAATAATACGTTATTAGTGACGTTATTCCATACATCGCTAATAGAAAAATTATTTTAAAAAAAATTAAAAATAACTTATTAGCGACATATAATGATAAGTGTCGCTTATAAGTCCTCATTAGCAACACTTGCGTATACCTCGCTAATAGAATAAAGTTCTTTTAAATACTTATTGAAAGCGTCGTTAATAATATAATTTTAAAATTTTTAATTGTAATAGCAACGCTTTGTAAAGCGTTTCTAAAGACAAGATTTAAAAAAAACCATGGTGGGCCACCAGGGAAGGTAGAGGAGGCCAGAGGACGGCGGGGTGCCCGAATCCTGGCCCCCTCCCCCCTTTATCCCCGGCTCCGCCCCCCTCCTTCCCCCTCCCTTGAAAATCAAGTGAGGGGGGCGGAGTAGGAGGACAGCGACAGCACTGCCATCCTTCAACCCCAACCCCCCTCTTCTTGGCTCCACCTCACTCCTCCCCTACCTCTGAAAATCAGAGGAGGAGGGGGGGAAGGAGGGGGGCGGAGCAAGGGGAGAGGGGGGACTGGAGGGGGTGGGGGACAGAGGACAGTGGAGCGCGGGCGGAGAAGGCGAAGGAGGGGGCAGGGTGGCGGTGCGTAGGAGGGAATAGATGACAGGGGAGAGGGGGGCCCTTTATAAGAGGGCCAAATCTCGCCTGCACGGTGAACTTTCACCCTTGTGTGAAATTTCCCCGTGTGAGTAGAATTTCGCTCGTGTAATCCTTTATATTTTTCGCTATTAGTATTTTTATTTACGACGTATACTATATGTGTTGCTAATACATACTTTTTTACTGACGCATAGATGTATACATAACTAAAATATTAGGTAATAGCGATGCATAGACATATGTGTTGCTAATACCCGAATTATTAGCGACACATAATATTTTGCGTTGCTATTACTTTTTTTATTTTTTTTAAAAAATATGTATAATTTCCTTCTCTCTCCCCTCTCTTCTCTCTCCTCTCTTCTCTCTTCTCTCTCTACCAATTGTCTTTGTCTCTCCTCTCCTCTCTCCTCTCTGTCCTCTCCTCTCTCCTCTCTCTCCTCTCACCGCTTTTTCTCTATCCTCTCTCTCTACCCTCTCTCTCCTCTCCTCTCTCCCTCTCCTCTCTCTCTACCCTCTCTCTCTCCCTCTCCTCTCTTCTCTCTCTCTCTCCTCTCTCTCCCCTCTCACTCTCTCTTCTTTCTCTCTCTACCCTCTTTATAACGTCCGAGAATTTTCTAAATTCCCGAAGTTGACAATAGGAAATTAGGGTGTTGGACCCCTTGAGCTTCTCGTAGGAATAACTTAATCATCAGTTAAAAGTGGTAGCTATATATGGATGGAAAATAGACAGAAAGAGCTTTAAAACGCCACCAAGAATGCGCAAATCAGAGTCTGGATGAGGGAAATACGACCATTTGAAGTTGAACATATCGTGCAGGACCCGTTTACCCGATTTAGACTGTATATAGCCCATTTAAGTCATTTTGTGGGCCCAATTGTTTATAATTCCGAAATTAATTTTTAAGGTTCCAATTAGGTGGCCTAACTGGGGAGAATTACCCAAAATTCTAGGGAGGTTAGGAACCCTAATCCTCATGTTTATAAAAGGCTTTTGAGGGCACAATTAAGGGGGATTTTGGCTGATGGAGGAGAGAAGGCGGTCGGTGAAGCTCCAGCGAGACTCTGGCAAGGATCTAGTGGCAGTGGATCGATAACAAACCGGCGACTAAGGTAGGATTGCTATCGTTATCTTCAAGTATAGATTAACTAAGGTTTTATTAAATAAATCTATAGGTATCTTAACCTATGCATGAATTAGGAATTGCAAAAACTACTGTTGTTTCTCTTCTCCTACCAAATCGGCTGCTGATCAGCCACTGGCCAGCCTACCGGTTTCTTTGCTCGGCTAGAAACTCTCACCGCAGGGCAAGTACGTCGGGGCAACCTGCCGGCAGCAAGTTCTGCCACCGTTGTGCGGGTTAGGGTAAAACAGAAAAACAAAGGGTGGAGCTACGTAGGCCTGGCCACGCTCACCCTAGCTGCACCAGCCCCGGCTGCCTAGGTTGTGCCATCCCGGATACGTAGGCCTGGGCAGCGGTGGCATCATTGGCAACGGCTTTTGCTGCTTCCTCACTTCAAAAAAAGAGGCCGTTTTGGCCGGTGTCCGGCCACCAGGAGGCGATGAGACTGATTCTATCGGTTCCGCCGTGCGCCGATGGTCCGGAATCAGTTGGAATCAGTTGGGCCGCCCTACCTCCGTCGTGAGATGAGTGGCGCCACCAGAGACCGCCCTACCTTCGTCGGGCCCTGGACCAGGTCAGGTTGTCCAACTTGGTTCAGACGGTTCAGGTAAAAACAAATAAAAATGAAACCTAACTGAACCCGGTCTGGTTCAGTAGGTTGTAGATGTGAATTAAATTTGAAAAAAAAATGGCATATCGCCACGAGCATATCCGTTGCCCTGACAAAGTTTTAGATTGAGAAAAAAATCCCAATGTCTTTAAAATGACTAATTTACCCTAGTGAGTTTAAGCGTAGAGTAATAGTTAATTACCAGACATCGGGGCTCTGGTTCAGTGGCCTATGAGTGATCTTAAAAATTGAGAAAATTCTCAATGAGATTGTAATGGGTAACCTAAATTTAGACCAATAGAAAAAGTGAGAAAAAATCATAGTATGTAGATAATTGACTATACTTCCCCTTGGGTTAATCATAAATCGTTAAGTCAACCTGGGTCGGTTCAAGGGGTTCACAACCCCATCACATACCAAGAGAATTACACAGAGTCCATGAAGTCAAGTAGTATTCTTGAGTTCAATTTTGGATCCGTGAGATCTCTTTAAGGCCTTAAAACTAAATGATAAAAATACCCCTATGCAAATTGACCCGCATTCGCGTGGATGTTGTTAACGGGACAATGTGATACTAAAACATTTTGAGAGGTTAAAGACTTACCCGAGTGCAAAGAGGACTGCATCCAATGTTGGATAATTACTCTAATGCACTTAGGCGCATTACGACCAATTTAATAAAGATTTAATAAGTTAACCCATTAGGGCACGAGAGCTCGAGTAATTATAATATTATTATTAATTTTGATTATTGATATTATGATCTGTTTGGACCTTTGTGGTTCTAATTGTTTATGTTGTTCTTTGTTTTGATTTTTGATATTGATGTTGTGATTGTAACTTATCACTAGTTAAAAATTATTGAAAGAATAATTGTTTGGGGTTTGATAACTTTGGATTGGGCAAGAACACCTAATCAAGATAAAGACTAAAATACCTCAAAGGGGTCTGGGACTAGTTCATACAGTGAACAAAGCATTTTACCTGACGATTTGCCTTGGTTGATGAACCAATGATATGTCTCGAGTTGTAAACCTTAGTCAAGAAGGGACTAATAGGGTTTGTGATAATCATTCGGAATCCTGGCTTATAGATGAGTAAGATAGGGTTTAAATGGTTTCTTGAGTTTTAGCTCTATCGAGGAACCGCTAATTTAACCGTGTAGTTGCACCTCCCCATTGGAGGGAGTTCCATGTGAGCCGAGCTCACCGCAGATCTATTAAGGATCTTTTAGTGTGCACGCAATTAGGGTCGCTGACATCCTGTTTGGTTGGCGTCTCTGACCAATTCTGTTTAGGTGCAGTTGTGGGTCATGCCCTTCCACTCCTGTCAGGTCCTTATGGGTTAGGTTGGGAGATGATATTTCTTGGTGGATTCCAGGGGCCTAGTGGATTCCAAGGTGTTTCGTTGTCATTTGTCACTTAGGTTGACATCTGATGAGTCTATATGTTATTAGGATTAGACAGGGATATTAATTATCGAACAATGGTTTGAGAGATAATTAATAACATTGATTGATATTGCTTGTTTAATTAGAACAAGTGGAACGATTAAAGGACTTGCGTAAAATGTAAGTTGCTTGAAAATACTTAAGCATTGCATGTGTGATGCTATGCTTCTTAGTCTAGTGTAATATTAGGAAGAACTACGTCTGGATCCGATCTTGTTGGAAACATTGGAGATATTGTCTAATGAGTACGTAGGCAACGAATATCGGGTGATGTTGGCCCGATCCAAAAAATATTAATAAAACCTTTTATCCTTTGGAAGCTCTTCTCATGAAGGCGGAGAGATTCCATTGTTGTTGTTTGGTTTGCTTTATTGTAGATTCTCCAGGCGACGACAAATGAGACTAAGGCAGGCGAGCACAAAAGGTTTTCGTGTTTCTGCAACTTCGGTACGTAAGTGTACCTTAAGCGTGAGAGTCAATTTGTTATTTATTTTTAGACAGGTGACGGACTTGTACTTAGATGGATGAGTTGTTGTTGAAATTTTAAGACATACAAATATCATATGATTTGATATCCGTATTTATGAACCCCAATTATCATGGCCTGGATATTTAATCGAATGATTTATTTTGTATTCAAGAAAAAAAAAATTATCGCTATTTACCGTTCGTGCTATTTAAAAATATTTTTAAAAATCCGGGTTGTGACACTCTCTCCTCTCTCTCTCTACTTCCCTCCCTCTATTTTCCTCCCTCCCTCTCCCCCTCTCTTTTCTATTAATATTTTTAAATAATTTACACTATTCGCCACACATAATGCTATGCGTCGCTACTATACGATGTAGGAGCAATGCATAGCTTTATGCGTCAACACTTCAAAGTATGGGTTGCTACTATTTTTAAATTTTTTTTAAATTTTGTAAAATATTTTATAATTGAAATATCTTTCTCTCTCTCCTCTCTCTCTACACTCACTTTCTCTTCCTAACTTTCTCTCTCTCCTCTCCTCTCTCCTCTATCTACCCTCTCTCCCCTCTTTCTCTCTCCTTCCCCCCTCTTCTTCTCTCTCTCTCACCCTCTCTCTTCTTCTCTCTCTCTCTCTCTCACCCTCTCTCTTCTTCTCTCTCTCCCCCCATCTCTCTTTTTTGTTGATTTTTTAAAATAATTTATACTATTCGCGACACATAACGCTATGCGTTGCTACTATACGATGTAGTAGCGACACATAGCTTTATGCGTCACTGCTACCTTAGGATATTAGCGACGCATATTGCCAAGTTAGTAGTGACTATTATTTTTTTAATTTTTTAAAATAATTTATAATTAAAATATCTCTCTCCTCACTTTCTATCTTCTCTCTCTCCCCTCTTTCTCTCTCCTCTCTCTCTCCTTCCCTCCCTCGCTCCCTCTCTCTCTCCCCCCTCTTTTCTATTAATTTGTTTTAAATAATTTACACTATTCACTTATGCGTCGCTACTACCTTAGGACAGGTAGTAGCAACACTTCAAAGTATGCATCACTACTATTATTTCTTTAATTTTTAAATTTTTTTAAAAATAATTTATAATTAAAATATCTTTTTCTCTCTCTCTCTACAGTGACTCTCTCTTCCTCACTTTCTCCCTACCCTCTCTCCCCTCTCTCTCTCTTGCTCCCTCTCTCCTCTCCTCTCCCTCTTTATCTCCTCTCTCTCCCTCACTCTCTCTCCCCTCTTTCTCTCTCTCCTCACCCTCTCTCTACCCTCTATTATTAAAACTACATTTTATTAAAAATTTAATATTTATTATATATACAAATATTAAATAATTAATATATTTAAGAAGTTTATGTTTACTTTTGTTTAATATTTATTTATTATATAAATATTTATTAAATAAAATTAATTAATAAAGCTAATAGTGACGTTTGTAGATACGCATTGCTATTATCGATACTATTTGCAACACATTTAAAGGCATCGCTAATAGTTATAATTTTTTTATTTAAAATTTATTACTATTAATGACGCTTTTATTAAGAGTTGCTAATAATGTATGTATTAGCAATGCTTAAGAAAAAGCGTCGCCAATAATTATGATTTTTTTTTAAATATATACCTTTTAGCGACGTGTAGTACAAATATCACTAATAGAGTAACTATTAGCGACGCTTACCTTAAAGCATCGCTAATATCTTTGTATTAGCGACGCATATGATATTACATAGCTAATAGTTAACTTTTTGGTGACAATTTTATATACGTTGCAAGTAGTAAATTTTAGCAACACTTGTATATGCGTTGCTAATAGTCAGATTTGTTGTAGTATCCCTCAGTCTTCTTATAAAAAAAAGTTGACGATGATGTTAAGTGAGAAGATCAACTATTAGTTGGCTTTAATTTAGAAATAAAAAAGAAATTTATTCTGCTACAAGGGCAAAGATAGAGAACTTTCTTTGAGGCAGATTTTGTTTTTTGTGAATTAATAGTTATAAAATAATATTAATTTAAGTTATATTTCAAGTAATATTCACCAAAAATATTCACAGATTGTACATAAAATATTCACCAATAATATAATAAAAATGAAAATTTTCTGAAGAAAATCTTAGGGTCTATTTAGGTATCACTTTAGTTTTTAAAAGGAAATATTGTAAAATATCATATATAATAGCCTTTAGTTTTTTAAAGAAAATAGTGCAACATATCATATAAAATAGCCATTTATCTGTAACTTATACTATATTAAATTTCTAGGTGGGGCAAATTTTTTTTCTTCTGTGCAACTTTGTATATCTAAATAAAATAGAATCCTTCAGATTTCCATACCCAAACAGCCCACTCGGACTCCAATTAGGCCCAGCTGCGTGCACATGTCCAGGCCCATCCAAAATAATCCCACCTCTAAACCAAAATCTCCCTCTCCTTTTGGGTCGAGTTAGGTCAAATTTTATAAGACTCGACCCAACCCAAAATAAAAATCGAATTTTGTAAACTCGACCCAAATATGAAATAAGATTTGAATTTCTTAAACCCAACCAGACCCCATTTAAGATAAGAATAAAAACCTAAAAAATAAGAACCCAAATTCTATGTTGGGTTATATCAATTTTAATAATTAAAACTAAATTATAACTATTTAAAGTTAATTATATATATATATATATAAAGTTATTAAAAATTAAGGTTAAATATAAATTTATAAGTTAATTAAAAATTTAGGTTGGATTGGGTCAGTTTTTGAATTTTTTACATACAACCCAAAATTTAGTCGGATATTTCTTAGACTCGACCCAATTCAAGGTAGGACCTGACCAGATCCAATGCGGGTTAATTTCGTCGGGTTGGGTCCGGGTTTTCAAATCAGCCCTACTCTCCAGACTGGCAGTCTCCCTCTCTCCGTTGCTCTCTGCGTCTCTCTCTCCATCTCTCTTTCCTTCTCGAGCAGCTAATGAAGAGCGGCCGACCCCGCAATCCATCGCCCAAATCAATCCGATTTTCGATCCCCTCCCACTGATGGCATCTTCCCTTCTCACTAGAGTGTCTGGGTTTGCGTCTGTTCGATCGTTTCCGCTGTTGTCTCGTGGCCAAACTCGCTTTGGTTCCATCTTCAAAGTACGTGCTTCCCTCCTTCCAGTCTTTCAAGTGGTGTTCGTTTGTTCAGTTTAATTGAATTGGATGTATCCAAATATGGGTTTTGAGTTGCTATGTATTACCCTATTGTGTTTGAATTTGTAGTTTGTTGTGGGTTGGCCAGTAACAACTAGCAAACAGATAATTAAAAAAAAGCTTCTTTTTTCGAAGTTTTTTGGAAATGGGTATGCCAAAAGGTTTTGCATTTGGATGATTCTAGTTGGCGTTGCTTTGTTTGTATGTTGGATGGATAAATGAGTTGTCTACATTGGGTGGGTCTTTCAGTAGTTGCTGTTTGACGATTCGGATTTTCACCTCTGCTTGTTCTCTGTTTAACTATTGTGCTTTTGTGGTTTCTTTTTTGTAAGTTCTGTGGAGACGACGTCTTTGCTTGTATTCTGACCTTATTAGCTATGGATTGGCTGTGATTTCTGAAGCTCCTGCTTTGGATAGTCAACTTCTCATTGTAGGCAGGCATATTCTGTTGTTAAATACATTTATTTGGTGAAAATTTGCAGTTTTGGACGGAATTGTAGTTTGCGGGGTTTATGTATATTGCATTGTGACCAAAGAAACTTTGCAGCTTCCTTCCTTACAATGCCCACTCAGATACTCATTTCCTTTTCCCGACACTTTCCTCTATTAATTACTTCGACTTTTGGCTTTAGAACCAACCTCTCAATCTTTAGAAACATAACCAGTTCAGCTCTTCAGCAAGCCACGGAATTTGTGGGTGTTGTACCAGCCATACAAGTCAATTGGGGTGACCACCTTTTGTCCATCATTCATGACTGTTCAGATGCACCTCTCCTTCAGCAAGGGAGGCAGGCACATGCGCAAATTATTGCAAGCGGCCGTTGGCGAGGTAGTCTTTATGGGACCAAGCTTCTGAGTATGTATATTCTCTGTAGAAGCCTTGTAGATGCAAGGAATGTGTTTTTTCAGCTTGACAGGAGGTATACATTGCCTTGGAATTGGATGATTAGGGCATTCACCATATTTGGTTGGTTTAAATTTTCCTTATTGCTTTACTTCAAGATGTTGGGTATCAACGTGGCACCAGATAGATATACATTTCCATTTGTGATTAAGGCCTGTTGTAATTTGTCTGAAATCAAAGGTGGTAGGTTAATACACCAGAGGATCAAGTTGATGGGTTTAGAGATGGATGGTATCATCGGCAGTTCCTTGATTAAAATGTATGGCGAGAATGACTCTATTGCGGATGCACGCCAAGTGTTTGATCTCATTCCTGAAAGAGACACTGTTTCATGGAATGTGATGATATATGGTTATGCTGCAAATAAGGATGTTGAACAGGCACTTGAGTTGTTTTGTAAGATGCTAGTATCAGAAACAAAGCCCAATTCTGTGAGTTTTGCTTCTGCCCTTTCTGTCTGTGCTTGGGGAGGGAAAATTGCGTATGGGAGACAGCTTCATGGGCTTGTGATTAAGTCTGGATTTGATTCAGAATCTTCAGTGACCAACACTCTACTGGCTATGTATTCAAAATGTAGATATTTAGAAGATTCTCACAAGTTGTTTGATACGATACCTCAGCCTGATTTAGTGGCATGGAATGGAATGATGGCAGGGCTTGTTCAAAATGGGTATCACAAAGAGGCTTTAGAGGTGTTCTATGATATGCAATCAGCTAGCATGGAACCTGATTCAATTACATTAGCTAGTTTTCTTCCATTAATTTCAGAATCAAAAAGTTTGAAACATGGTAAAGAAGCTCATGGTTATATAATCAGACATGGGCTCCATATGGATGCATTCCTTAAGAGTGCCCTTATAGACATATACTTTAAATGTAGAGATGTAGATATGGCAATTAAAGTGTTTAATGCTACAGTGGCCGTAGATGTGGTTATTTTCTGTTCAATGATATCCGGCTGTGTGTTAAATGGGATGAACCGTGATGCTCTGCAAATGTTCCGCCAGTTGCTTAAAGCAGAGATAAAACCCAACACGGTAGTGTTAGCTAGTATTCTACCAGCATGCGCCTCACTTGCTGCTTTGAGATTAGGACAGGAGCTGCATGCTTACGCAATTAGGAATGAAATTGACAAAAGATGTTATATAGGAAGTGCCCTGATTGATATGTATGCTAAATGTGGGAGATTAGACCTCAGCCATTGTGTTTTTGAATTCATAGAAGATAGGGATTCTGTATTATGGAACACCATGATTGTGAACTTCTCCCAAAATGGACAACCTAAAGATGCTATTCGGTTTTTCCGGAAAATGGGATCAAGTGGAGCAAAGCATGACTGTGTCACCTTATCAGCTGTTCTTTCAGCCTGTGCAAATATACCTGCAATACTCCATGGGAAAGAGATTCATGGATTTATTATAAAGGGCCCATGGATGTCAGATCTATTTGCACAAAGTACTCTCATAGACATGTATGCAAAATGTGGATGCCTGAATTTAGCTTGTCAAGTCTTTGATTTGATGCAAGAAAAGAACGAGGTTGCATGGAATGGTATGATTGCTGCTTATGGGACCCATGGTTTTGTTAAGGATGCTTGTAGCTTGTTTCATGAAATGGTGGATGCTGGAGTTGAGCCTGACCACATTACATTTCTCTCAATAATATCTGCTTGTGGTCATGCTGGCAAAGTTGATGATGGGTTTAGATACTTTCAGTTAATGACGAATGAATATGGAATTGATGCTAGAATGGAACATTACGCCTGCATGGTTGATCTTTTTGGTCGAGCTGGACGGTTAGATGAAGCATTTGATGTCATAAACGGCATGCCATTCAAAGCTGATGCTGGTGTATGGGGCGCTATGCTGGGAGCCTGCAAGGTTCATGGGGATGTGAAACTTGCTGAGCTTGCTTCAAGACACCTGCTTGAGCTGGAACCAGAAAATTCTGGTTACTATGTATTAATGTCAAACATTCATGCAGTATCTGGTCGATGGGATGGTGTTTCGAAACTAAGAGTTTTGATGAAAGATAGAAGAGTGGAAAAAGTACCTGGTTATAGCTGGATTGAGGTCAATAATACAACTCATATGTTTGTTGCAGCAGATAGGGACCACTCAAACTCGGGGAAGATTTATTTACTGTTGGAGCATCTCTATATAGAGCTACAGGAAGAAGGCTATGCTCCAAAAACTGACTTTTCTTTGCAACCCACTACATAAATTGTGGCTAAGATGGATAATATTAGGCCCTTGATTAGAGGTCTAGAGCATTTGTCACAAGTTTTGGTACGGCTTCAGAATGAGGATCTATATCATTGTCAGTATTTTGCAGCTGACAATTCAGGTTTTCGATTTTGTTCTTGAGTTTTTTTAATTTAGGTGAAGATGACGTCTTCATGCTCATCTCGACCTTTGCAATTATGAATTAGCTATTGATTCCTAAACTTCAGCTTTAGAATGTCATGGTCTCATCGTGGGCAGGAATTTCTTGTTCGATAATTGTATTTATTATGTCCAATGTGTAATTTTCAACAAAATTGTAGTATGTGGGGTTCTGTGTGTAGTGTGCGCATTGGCTTTTGATTTACATTTTCTAATACTACTTTCTATTCTGTGATTTAATGATTTGATCGAAAAATTATGATGTTATTGCACTTTGTTGAATTTAGTGTTCTTGCTTAACTAGTAGGTTAGATATGAACTGGTTGGTGTTGGCATGTGAACGTAATAGTGCCCTTTGTCATTTGATTCCTGTCTTCTTGGTTAAATACTATGTTGTCAAAATCTGTTATTTTTTACTCCGAATACCAAATAAGTTGTTTCATATGACTCAGTTGCAGGCAAAATCATTTTCTGGCCGTGCTGCTTCTTCCATATTTTTGGTGTCCAGAAGGTCTGGTTTCATCCGCTCCATGTTAAATCCATCCAGTGGCATTTTCAGTAATTATTGTACCCAGTCTTTGGCAACTAATGAACCTGTTGTGTCTGTGGAGTGGCTTCATGCAAATCTAAGACATCCTGATGTAAAGGTGTAGTGTGCTAATCCCTTAACGCTAACATTTTCATTTTTCCGATGGTCTTTGGTAGAGTTTTTCACCTAGTGATAGCACGCTTAACAGGAGAAAATGGTTATGGATTGTGGTAGAGAAGCTTTAAAACTTTACTTTAAGATTTTGATAATCTGCAAGCATCTTAAAATGTGCAATTTATATCATATATATCATATTAAAAGCAGCATTAAATTATCAAGACTAACAGTCGTTTTTATTTTTGTGTAAATTCTTTGAAAATTCAGTGAAGGACATGTAAAATCTTCATTAAAGAATGAAATTCTTTACCAAACTGGATAATATTAATTAGAATCATACAGTTTTGTCTGAGGTGTGTTTTTTTTTGTGTTATTTGTTCACCTACACTTTTACCATTTATTTATTTGTTTAGTAATATGCAGAAAGTTTTTCTGCAAATTTTCTAATGATGCTTGCGACAGTTATCAAAATTAGTTTAGCCACACAAAAAAATTCAATTGTATCAAGAAGGGCCAAGTATTTTTCTTATCTACAAGTTTGCTACATGTCAAAAGGAATTAGAAACCTATTTTCATCTTTGAAACAGGTTGCCTGTTCATTTTTCAGCCAATGACCAAGTTCTTATGAAATTATAGAACTGAACCACCTACTTATAAATTTCGTCTTTTAAATTTTTTCTATACCTTTATGCCATCAGGTGTTGGATGCTTCTTGGTACATGCCAGATGAACAACGGAATCCAATTCAGGAATATCAGGTGTAGTCTTTAAGTTCTAGTTTCAGATTGCATCTATTAAGTATAATCTATTGCAGCAGAGTGAATACTAGAGTACTTTTCTCTTTGTTATCAATTACATTGTAATTGCATCTCTAAGAAAATGAAATTGGAATGACGAGAATGGTTCACTATATTGTGCTACTAAATTATCCCCGGAATATGTTGATTATATAATAGTATTGTTGCATTTATATGGTTAAGTGATGCAGTGCTTTTGTTTAATGTGAACAGATGGCCCACATTCCTGGATCCCTTTTTTTCGATATTGATGGAATATCAGATCAGACGACCAATGTAAGTTAGTTTCCTTTTCCTCGTCATTCTCACTGTTGTTGCAATTAACCTGAGATTGTTTATTAAATCCTTCATCATTAGATCATAGTAGAACATATAGTTGCATCAGTAATTTATGTTTCACATTTATTTTTCACTTGTGTATATTTTATTCACTGATTCAGTTGCCGCATATGTTGCCTTCGGAAGAAGCTTTTGCTGGTGCTGTCTCTGCTCTAGGCATCGAGAACAAAGATGGGGTGGTTGTTTATGATGGAAAGGGGATTTTTAGTTCTGCTCGTGTTTGGTGGTAATTAGGTGTTCCTTGACATATGCAATATTAAAATTATTAAAAACACAATATTGAATGTCATGCCTAATCCTTTTGCTGTAAACAGGATGTTCCGTGTCTTTGGGCATGATAGGGTATGGGTTCTGGATGGTGGTTTGCCTCGGTGGCGTGCTTCAGGGTTTGATGTTGAATCAAGTGCCTCTGGAGATGCAATTCTTAAAGCTAGTGCCGCCAGTGAAGCTATAGAGAAAGTATATCAAGGCCAGAGTGTAAGATTTTCTAACATTTCCCACAAGTAGAGAACTACAAGAGGAAGTGATTAGTGAAAGACAGCTAAATTCAAAGTTTGCTAATCAAAATACCACTTTAGAGACCCAGAAGGGCTACAACTCGGCAGTTTCCATAGCTGACTTCTTGAAAGTTGTACCTTACTAGCACCATAGCGCACCATAGCAGCTGGCAGCCTTATAGTATTCCTACTCGCCTTATTAAGTCTATGACATTTCTTAAAATCAAAACATCTTAATAAAGCTTGGAAGTATTAATAAGACTTATTGGAAGTGTCATAAATATTTATTAAGAATTCTCTTAGAAATCCTTTAGAATGCAAACTTATGTCTTGAGGAAGTACTCCCTCCATCCTCCATGTGGAAAAAAAGTTTGTTCCTTATTGATAGCTTCATTTGGCTCAAATTAAGTGGCTAGGTGCTTCAAAAAGTGTCTCAGAAGCTATTTTCCATTCTCTGAGCTGTGGATCTCACCATGAAATAAAAAATCACTATTATATCTGGGTTAAATTTGTAGAATTATAAGAAATAGAGGGCTGGTTTGTCAAACTCCAAAAGTACATGCATTACCGTATCCTGTAACTGAAAATTTAGAGATGTGACAATATTATCAAGTTGAAGGGAAAGTATGCAAAATGAGGGGGGTGATGCAAATGCATGAAGCATGTGGGGTGAAAGCAATTGACATTTTGCTGTAGTTATATATGGAAGTTTAGTTCCATCCTTTCCCTCTAAACTCTGTGCATAGAATCTAAGTCACACTCGGTATTCTTTTTGAAGAAATTCTATTAATATGGCATTTTCCTTTTTATTGTTTCCAGGTTGGACCCATTACATATGAAGCAAAATTTCAGCCACAACTAGTGTGGACAATTGAACAGGTTTTGTTTTATGAATCTACTGGGAATTATCAAAAGGAGAAGATATTGGACATCTTTATTCTTCAAATCTATAATAGGAAGCTAAAGTATGTGCTGACTTAGGATTATGTTTCAGGTCAAGCAAAATCTTGAGGACAAAAATTACCAGCATGTTGATGCCCGGTCCAAGGCTAGGTACTGCACCTTAGGGGGACAAGCCACCAAAGTATTTATTGTATCTATTATATCGGTACAACTGTTCATAATATCTTCCATTTAATGACTGATCAGGGGCATCCTTTTGCTATTTTGGTGTTAGTTTAATGTAATATAAAATGGTTTTAAAGCAAGTGATTTGTTTGTGCATTTATCATATTGTTATAGATGAATATCTCTTCAGGTTTGATGGTGTGGCCCAAGAACCTCGAAAAGGAATCAGAAGTGGTCATGTTCCAGGCAGCAAATGTATTCCCTTTGGTCAGGTATGCAGTTTAATATGGTGATGGACTTCATTACCATACTTCTTTCTAATTTGGTTTATTTCTTCAATTTATTATTGAAATTTCTATAGCCTGTGCTAACTGTTAACGATCATTTTGGTAGAACTATAGTAAGAGTCCGCATTGCTATATGACTTGCATTAACTGTTTATCGTCATTTGAGTAGAATTATAGTGAGATATCAAATTCATAGATGTTAGTTACTTGCAGATGTTTGACAGTTCACAAACTCTCCTACCTCCAGAGGAACTAGCAAAAAGATTCGAACAAGAAGGTGTGTGTGCCCTCTATTTTATTTTCAAGATGTACACTAGCTTCTCTCAAATGTCAAAAAGAGAGAAGGCAAACATTTGCTTGGGTACCAATAGAATTGGTATTTGTATCAATTTAGAAGTTAGACATGCTTGCAATCTATGTTCTCATCAAACTATAAATGTCAATTAGAGAAACCCTTCATAATATATTTCACTCCAACCATCTCATTGAGACATTCCTTTTTTATGTAATAGAGATGGTTACCATACTAATCACTTATAGATAATTGAATGGGTTAACAAATCAAGTGAGGCCAAAGTTAAGTGACAGGGAGGCACTTTGAAGCATACCATTTTGGGCGTGCATCTGGAATACTGTAAACAACAAATTGCTGGTTCTGTAGTCTCACCTTGCATTGGCCAGCTCTGAATAACATAATATACTATATGTATTACATGTTTCAGGTATCTCTTTGGATCGCCCTCTATTTGCCTCCTGTGGCACTGGCGTAACTGCTTGTATACTTGCTTTGGTAAATTGTCCATCTCCACGCATGTGCAGTTTAACTTACAAACTTAATGTATGATCTCCTGAATGAACTGAAAAGGGATGTTTTATGTTTCAGGGTCTCTACAGACTGGGTAAAACTGATGTTCCTGTTTATGATGGATCGTGGACTGAATGGGGAGCGAACATCGACACACCAGTGGCCACTAACACTTGAATCTTGTCCATCAGATACTGCTGTGTTGCACTCTGTCAGGCGACCTCGTGTTGCAACGAGTTAACAGATCTTTAAATTATTTAATTTAAAGGTCACATGCTTGATAATGTGTAAACACATGTACAATAAGAAGTAAAAAAAAGCAATGAAGGGATAGGTGCACATAAATTGTGGATATGTTCAATATTTTCTTTTACTTTGAGGCTTGATTTTGTTCATTAAACTGGCACCACCACTTTGAAGCAGTTACTCATTTTTTTTCCTCCTTTTGGACCAGCAACTTCTGGTTGTTTGACAGCTTTGTGCACCCCATATTAGTTGGGGAGCACCTTATAAATATTTTTATTTATCATGGGGATATGAAAAATAATGCTGGTTCTAGCAATTGTTAAGAAATACTCCATGCTTTTGGTCCAACTAATGTTGTGTCCACTTTGGTCAGAACTAATATGTGCTATGATTCTTATGTTCTGCTCTGGTCTCCCGCCATGTTACCTTCGGGGTGGGTGGCTGGTGCACTCTACTCAATAGAGCTTTCGAGCCATAAGGCTGAGACCTTTGTTTTCTCTCGCTAAGCTTTAGTCAAGCCCCTTGCTCCTAAATTTCTCCTACGAGTAATTCCATTTAACCAAATGTTATATATGCGTCTTGATGGTCTGATATTGGTACTGCGATGGTAAAGAGATACCAGGAGTTTTTCTTTTTAATTTGTGCATACTGCATACCATAGAAGGCCTGCGGTTAGGAAAAGGAAAAGGATAGTCTGCAGTTAGGAAAGCGGTTAGGAAAAAGATAGTGATATTCTTATACCTTTAGGCTTTACACTACTTATGAGTGGATAGAGGAAGTTAAATTTCATGTTCTCATATGGGACCTATTTGTTTTATCCAACTAAAGTGGTGTAAGACCTATGATATAGCAAAAATAGGTAAATAAATATCATTTTTTTAAGAAAAATTGTTAAGTACTTGGTGGGATGTGCTCCTACTTTACAGAAGTTGTTGATCCTTAAGATGAATGACACACCTACTAACGCACATTAGTATTAGTACATTTGTATTAATGTGTACACTGTTGACCCTTACGTGAAGTGGGAGTAAATCTCGCAGGGCAGTCCTGGAATACCAAATATTATCTCCTGTAGTGCACCTCCTCTACCGATAAATGTGGTTCTCCTTTTATTCTCATAATTTTTACCTGTGGATTATACAAAAATTGTACATAATTCATGCCATGGGAAGGGTCATTCAAAGAGTAAGATAACAACACTACAAGCAAGTTGGTTACGTCCCTGGAAGATCAGGCAGGAGCTTAAAAACAACAGGTTTTCATGGTTTTTATCTTTTTGGTCTGTAATTTTTTCGTGTGGCTTTTTTTGACACATTTGACAGTGCCTCTAGATATGGTTGATTAGGTACTCGACCTGACCCACCTCTTGAGGCAACCTTTCAGGTCCATACTGATTGAGGACGTTAACCTTTAATATGCCCTTCTCCTGATCGATGCAAGTACTTGCAAATTTAAAATTTTACTTGTACATTACTTTTCAGGTAATGAAAATTTACATAGCCTTTTCAAATCTAGCATCCTATTCATTTAATTTAAAGAATGAATTATTACAAGTATTATGACAAATTTTAAAGAATAAACTGAGGGCAGGGAGGCTGGAACAGAGTTTGATCGTTTCCATTGTTAGGGAGTAGAGTTGGAGTCAGATTCCAGGTTGCCAATTCGGAGTGGGAAATCTTTTAAGTTATACAAAATCCTGACGTTCCTGAATGTCTTCCATGGAGCTCTCTTAGTGAAGACGCCACGTCCAACACCAGCTTATGCTAATAATCACATGGCCTAGTTTTATCATAAATTCTGGAGTACAGAATCCAAGTCGCTGATCCCTCTTTTAACAGCTAGATATTGATTTCTTCTTTTCGCAGCAGACCACACTTTTCAAACATTCTGAGGCAAATTTTATCACATGACCTAGTGTTGACATCAACTCTAGCATACAGAATGGAAGTTACTGATTTCCTATTTAACAGCTGGATGATGATTTCCTCTTTTAGGAGCATACCACCTGATCTTTCAAACATACTGCGCCAAAGGTTCAAGGTAGGAGGATGTCCTATCCTCAGCAAGAACAACTGTTTCTAAGTCATCATCCACCATATAGGGTTGCACACCCGTGTTGAGGTCTATCCAACTACACCCTGGATCCTTCGCAACTCCCCGATCAATCATCAATTTACGAACAGTGGAGACATCATCCCATCTTCCTAGAGCAGCATAAATATTAGATAGAAGCACATAAGGAGCCGGATTTTGGGGATCCAGCCTGAAAAGCTCCTCAGCGGCCCGTTTCCCTAATTTCACATTAGCATGAACTCGGCAAGAACTAAGAAGAACCTCCCATATGATAGGATCATCTTTGCATGGCATCTTTTCAAGAAGAACTTCTGCTTCTTCAAATCGAGAAGCACGTCCAAGAGAATCTACTACACATGCATAGTGGTTGGCCAACGGTTGTATGCCATGATCATTTTCCATCAAATTGAAGTATTTAATTGCTGAATCAACCAAGCCAGAATGGCTGCAGGCAGTTAGAACTGAAATAAAAGTTATATCATCAGGTTTCTCTCCTTCCTCAAGCATCTTCTCAAAAAGATCCACAGCTCTCTCACCATAGCCATTCTGTGCATATCCATGTATCATCTCATTCCATGAAACAATGTTCTTAGTGGGCATACTATAAAAAAGACAGCAAGCCTCATCTACATTTCCAGACTTTGCATACATATCGATTAATGTAGATCCGACATATACATCATTGATATATCCGTCTTTTAATATTTGTCCATGAACTTGTCTTCCTTGAGACAAAGAAGATAGCCTCACACATGAGCCGACCAAACTAGCATAAGAGAACTGTGTCGGAAGAATGCCCTCCTTCTGCATTAGCTTAAAGAAATTAAATGCTTCTTGACTCTGAGAATGAAGAGCCAAACATCCCATCATAGAATTCCAAGCAACCACATCTCTTTCTTGCATCCTATCAAAGATAGTCTTTGCCGCATTCATATGTCCACATTTTGAGTACATATCCACCAATCCGCTCGCAACAAAAACATCTAAATGGAGTAACCTCCTAGTTGAAGCAGCATGAACTTGCTTCCCAAACTCCTCAAAGCCAATTCCTGCACATGAACTCAGGATTACAGCAAAGGTAGTTCTATCTGGGGGGACATTCTTGAACTGCATGTCATGAAACAATTTTACTACTTCCTTGTGATTACCTTTCTGGCAATATCCACTAAGCATGGCATTCCATGAAGTGGAGCTTGGGCTCAACATCTTATCAAACACTTGACGGGCTGTTTCAACGTCTCCCGACTTCACACATGCAGCAAGCAGACTAATATTGGTAACATCATCTGGTTCAAAGCCAAAAAGTTGCATTCTTTTTGACAGTTCTACTGCTCTGTCACTTAGGCCTTGTTGGCCATATCCCGCAATCAAAACATTCCACGAGACAACACTGACCTCTGACGATGCTTCAAAATTCTTCTCCGCACTGATGATATCACCAGATTTTGCATACATGTCAGTTAATGAATTACTGACATGAACGTCCTGATCACAGCCGAGTTTAACTGTGACAGCATGTATTTGTTGACCATGAGATTTGCCTGAACAGTTAAAGTACTGATCATAAACTAGCAGTTCATCGTCACATCTAGCACATACACCCAATACGCTCGATAAAGCAACCTGATCAATTCTAATTCCATTTTTGTGCATCTTTGAGAACATTTTAAAAGACTCCTCAATGTGGTTGGTTTTAGCTAAGCCAGCCATCATCGCAGTGCAGGAAACCTCATTAGGCAGGGACATTCTATCGAAAACCTGAATTGCTTCATCGATGCTCTCACATTTAGCGTACATATTTACCAAGCCATTTTCCACAAACATGTTACCATCAAGGCCAACCTTAATCACTAAAGCATGGCACCGTCTTCCATCTCCTACAGCTGCTAGCACACCGCATGCACTCAAAACACTCGCAAACGTGAAATGGGTTGGCATGAATCCTTCCAAAATCATCAAATCATACAAATCCAACGCCTTCTTCTGAGAATTATCTCTCACCAGCGCACTAATGACAGTATTCCACGAGACAACGTTCCTCTCGGGCATCTGCAAAAACAGCTGGTAGGCCTCATCCAACAGACCCGCTTTGGAGTAGGAGCCGAGAAGCCCGTTCCACGAATAGACATTTCGATTGGGCATTTGGTCGAACACCTGGCGGGCGGTCTTGAGATGACCGGAAATTGCATAAAATTCGATCAACTTGTTGCTGAGGAAGGTGTCAGAAGAGAGCCCATGTCCCAAAATCTGGGAATGGAGGAGCCTACCAGGTAAATGAGCTCTCCCGTCTATGCAAGACTGCAAGAGCTTCACAATCTGAGCGACTCCAGCAGTGCCAAGTCTCGTCCCCATTTATGGCAGATATGGCGGCAAGGATTTCAAAAGGCAGGTAATTCCCGCCGCACCAGTCGTCATCCGAGACAACTCTAACTCACCCTCGGACGCCGGACGGTGAGGACGGAACTAAATTATGAAGGTGGGGTCCATGGATCACCTCCTGTTTGGAGCTTCGTTTTGTACATAATGCATGTGTTTTGGATCGGGTAATAAAAAAAATGCTCGGCATATAGTTGCCCTCCCTCAGTCCCTCTATTATTTTTACTTTATGATAAATTAGTAACTTATTATAACAGTAAGTTCATTTAAATTAATGATAGAGTTTTTAGTAATTTTTTATTAATTAAATATTATTATAGATAAAGTGTTTAAAAGTTTGTTTTAAATCTTTATTAAAAACATGTGGGATAACCTACCCATCATGAGTGGTCATTTTGAAGAGTTTATTAATACGAGTTATTTGGTATTAAGATCACATGTTTCAATTTATGGTTGGAAAGATATTACAATTTAAAGTTTTAGATTTTGAAAAGTAATTTTTTTGATTAATAGTTGACATAAGCTTATGCAAGAACTGCATTGGCCGTAGATGCACGTAGGCCCAAGCCCGTGTGATGTGCAGTGGGCTCGTGTTGAGCCTGCACAGTGCCTGCATAACACTGCTTTAAACCATGCAATGTGCATAGAGTACATGTTGTGCGCTCTGTGGGCCGCATGACATAGTAACGCATATAAATTCAAACCCAATTTATTACTCTCAGTCATTTTTTTAATTTTATCATTCTTTATTAAATTTTTTTTTCCTGTTTTAAGTTATTTAAGTCCAAATTAAGTTATTCAAGAGGCGTTGTCAACTAAATCGAGTGTGCCAGACATTATGATAAGGTCAATTTTTATGTCTAATGTCTTTTTAATTACAAAAATTTACCCCAAGTTTAAGGTAGGGAGTCTCAAACTCTAAACTCATATTTTGCTCGTAAAAATAAATTTTCTAAACTATTTTCTCTCAATTATGCTTATTTACTTTATTTTATAAAAAATATTATATCAGTTAAATGTTTTGCATACATTGCATTAAGTTTTGGCGCGTGCATTTTTTGGGTAATTTTGGGGTGAAATATGAGATTATCAGATTCTATCTGGATATTTACATAGAAAAATAATTAGTCTCTAGTGCACGCATATAGGTGTGAAGCATCATGAAAAATCTTATATCCTTCTAGCCTCTTGTTGCCCCATGAGTACTGGTGAAAATGGCATTCGGTATTATGACTTATGGATTCATCGTCATTAGACGAATCGACAATTTTTGAACTTATTTTAAAATTATTTTTGAAATAATTTTTTTCAAAAAAGATAAAAGCTATTACAAAAAAAATATGTTTATTTTATGAATTTTCTGCTTAGCATTGCTTTAGACGTTGACTTGACCTATTAAGTATAAAAATACTTACCCACCCCAAATTCTATGGGTATTGCAACTAAAACAGAGGTAAAAAGTGGAAGAGTTTTTCAAATAATTTATCTAGTTGTTGTTTATATATTTTTGTAATTATTTTATGGCTAATATGTAAAAGTATGATATGACTAAACTCTTTATAACTATAAGCTCTATGCATAATAGTCTTAAACATGTGTAATAAAATTTATTATGTTCCATTGAATTTGACAATGTTATGAAATATAATATTTTGGTTGTGCAATGACTCTAAATTATTTTATAATAAACATGATATTATGTGTATGTGTTTGGTTATGGTATGCACCGAGGCCGTCTCGTTTGGTCACGTGAGTAACAATTACACGCGTCGAATGGGATTATGATGATTATTATATCATTTTAAATGACAACCATCACACTTATATCACATAGTAAAAAATTGTAAAAAATATATATTATACTCTCACATATCTTCTATAATAATATTATTTATTTATTTTTAAGATTATATTATATTATTTTTATTATAACTTATTTTTTAATTAATTTTTTTTACTAATTACCCTTAATTTAAAAACAAAGTAATTTTGGTCAAACTTTTACCTTTATTTTGGCCATGTACGTTTATTTTTATTCATGTCTATCATAAACATATATAGATGAATAAAAATATAATTTACATAAAAATAAACGGCTACATACATGCCTTGTCCGTATCTATGTTTATTTATTTACACCCCTATTCAACCCTAGGTCCCTGCCCAATGTTTTAACAGCCTGGCCACCGATGCAGATTATTTGTCAGGCACTCAGGTTGGGTCGACCCACTTCAACCTCGGGTATGTTGACTTGATAATAATGTCATTAATTAAAAAAACCAGTAATAAGTTATATATGCCTAGGTATTATAGGTACCACAAGATCCTGACATCCCACTTGTGTGGGTTCAAATCCCAGATATTTGTGCCTATATCTCTAATAATATATATAAAAAAAAAGTTTCATATGTGTTAGCGTGAGCCTAGGCTTCGAGAGCCATTAGGTTTGAATCCCAGGTATTTGTGCCCCCTGAGTTATATGCATTATATTGTCGAAGCGAAATCAGATGATGCACAAAGCCCAGGCTCATGCTGGCAAGTCTGGCATGCATGAGCCCAAGTTCACACAAACCGGACCTGCATATGCATAATTTGGTATTAAATATCTCACAAGTAGAGTATAACCCAGTTGGTAAAAGCCCATGTTGAGTAGTTGGGCTAGCTTCACGTCCCTCATCATTTGTCAATCCTCACTTGAAAATATATTTTGAATACCTTCCAATATTTAATCAGACCGGATCGGGTTAAGGCGTCATTGGTTCAACCAGCTAGGCCAATGTGACCTAGTTGGGTCCAACTGGCTCGGATGAACTAGCCCATTTTGTAAGCCAGGTCCAATTGATCTGAGTAGTCCCATTTAGGTTATAAAACAATGGTCCCACCTTGCTCCTTAGATTATATATTTCTGTGGATGCATCTAGCTTGACAGGGCTTTGCAACTTGTAACTATCCCACATAGAGTTCCAAACATAGTACATAAAAAAACTTTAATTTTTATATATAATTTGTCATTTTAGAGGCCTATGTTAATATATAGTTTTGACCTTTAAATTAGGCTTTGCAACCTGTACCAGTATTAATACTTATATTGTTGAGTCTTATATAGATGAATTTGCTCGTATTTAAATCTTTTACAATAAATATGACTAGCAATTGGGTAGCTGGCTACCGGCCTATATTCTCAAGCATTGATTAGAATAAAATCTCTATGTCAAATTTATATGCTAAAAAACTAAAAAAATTAAAAAATAAAAACACTAAAAAACTACCAACATGATAAATAATTTCTATACTATAATATGAACTTACGTAACATAATTGATTTTTATACAACTAATACCCCACAAAATTATATTTATTTACAAAATTATACAATTAATATTTACAAATTGATATATATTTTTAAGCCTTACGATCATTTATAAAAATTTTATATTTTATATTAATATTTATTTTTTATATCAAATGGTATAAGACCTACGCCCTTCTAACCGACACTACAAAACATCAATAATAATCACACTCTTTTTTTAGATAATGATTTTCACCGTAGGCTATATTCGGATCTGGCCTACATGGTCAGATCTTGCCGCCAGAGCATTTGTTGGAGTCGAAGTTGCCGGGACTATTATCGGAAGCAAAAAATAGTGGGGTTTAATATAGTAAAATTTAATATAATAAGGAAAGTATAACACAATGAGAAGAGAAATATAGGGAATGAATTTGAAAAAAAACCTGGTTTTCACTTTCTTTGGGGGATAAGAGAAAAAAAATATTGGGGTATGAATAGCAACGTTCATTTTGACCTCTCAGGCAGGGGACCGGCGTCCGGACTCAGTATCGGAAGCTGCAAATTTTTCGCAGCACTTCATTATCTTCAAATCGCTCACTCTCTCTCTGACAAGGACACATTCGACAGTATTAGCTTTTAGCTTGGCAAGTTTTTTCCCCCCTGCAAATTCAGCTCATTAAGCTAATTCCAATTGATGTGTGCAATTTTTCTCTGTTTTGAGCAATGTTCTCTTGTAGCAGTAGTCTATTCAGGGGTTTGATCTTGATCAGGACAAAACCCAGTTGTTCATCTGTGAATCTGTTGTGTCCTGTGCAAAACTCATTTGTGAGATGGGTCAAGACCAGCAGCGTGACAGTTGAGTTCCTCGTCAACTCGTGTGGGCTTTCTCCAGAATCGGCTCTTTCGGCGGCCAAGAAGGTTTCTTTCAAAAGCCATGAAAGGCCCGAGGCCGTCGTCCGTTTCTTGCAGGGCCAGGGCCTCGGCAGCGCCCAAATCTCCAAACTCGTCCGAAAGCGGCCGACTTTACTCTTGTACGATCCGGACAAGACTCTGAAGCCCAAGATCGATTTTTTCAAGGGTCTGGGCATGCCCACCTCTGACCTGGCGCAGATGCTCTCCGCGGCGCCTGCCCTCCTGCAACCGAGCCTGAAGAATCATCTCATTCCTTGGGCCCATTTTCTGAGAACCCTCCTCGGCAACGATGGCCTTGTGCGAGCTCTCAGAGGGTGGCCCTTTATACTCACCGGCACTAATCCAAAAAGTCTGGCTCGCAATATGGAAATCTTGCAAGGGCATGGGGTGCCTGTTGAGAAAGTAGCGAAAATGATAATTCGTGCCCCTCGTATGCTCATTTCTTCCTCTCAGAAACTCAATGAGACGGCGGGGAAGGTTGTGGACATGGGGTTTTCCCCGTTGAGGTTTGCATTCTTTCATGCATTACGTGTCCTGATTGCTAAGAGCAAATGGGAGGAAATGTTGGAGGTGTATAAGAGTGTGAGTTGGTCCGATGAGCAAATCCTTTTGGCCTTCAAAAAGCAGCCCCAGATTTTCCTCATGTCAGTGAAGAAGATAAAGAGAATGATGGGCTTTTTTGTTGATAAAATGGGGTGTGGACCTTCAGTCATTTCAGAATGTCCATATCTTATGTTGCACAGTTTGGAGAAAAGGATTATGCCAAGATATTGTGTGTTGGAGATGTTAATGGAGAAGGGGCTGATTAAGCACGATTGGGCACTTTATACAGTCATGCAAATGACAGACACAAAGTTCTTAGCAGCGTTTGTGGCTAAATACCAACATGAGGCTCCTCAATTGTTGAAACTTTATCAACAAGTGCACGAGAACAAATGGCATGTGCATGAGTAGCTTCAACGAACTTAACGATCATACTCTCATTTCATGACTTCTGCTCATAATGTTCTGTTTTCAGCATTCCATACTCCTTCAGCATCAATGTCAGCTGGAATTTTGTATGATTTAAGAATGTCGTCTACCAGTAAATTACGGTATTGCTTGGAATACACAATGCTCTTCTACATGATATGCTATGGCTTTAAGCCATTTGAGAATGCTATGTATTGAAACTAGTTATTTCTTTTTTTGTAGTGATGTATGTCTCTTGATCTTTATTCATTCTCCTACTTTATGATCGCAATGTCTTCTCTATCTTCAGGCTCAGCTTATATGATTGGGGTTTGTTTATTCTGTCTGTTATATCGCATTTAGTTATTTGTTTTTCCTTGTGGAAGAAATAGTTATATCCTATCACTGTATTTAAAATTGATATTACCCTTTGAGCCTTTTGAATTGCTCTAATCTTTTAAAATTTTTAATCGGTCAGGTTTAAGTGTTATCTGTAATTTAATCCCTAAATGATTATCAGTGGACAGTTTCAAAGCATGTATATAAGCTCTGGCAAATTTTTACAGCATATGATTTTCCTGAGGCTGGCCTCGAGCACGTAGCCAGCTACTGCTTCATCTTAAGTTGTAGGGAATAAAAGAACTTCAAATAGAAGCTTCTATTTTTAGTTCATGGAGATCTAATGTTATGCTTTACTCAGAATCTGTGTCTTCTGCGTGTCGTTTAGGATCGAGTTACCTAGATAAAGAGGTACATTTGTGTAACCAACACATATTTTTACAATGTAAGCGTTAATTTTAATTTCATACAAGCATAAGAAACACAAACATGAACTTTATACACGTATAAGATTATGATCAATTGAGAATACACATACACTCGTGTTAACATTTTCTAACTTCCTTTCTTGCTTGTTAAAGTTCCCTTTCCAGCGTGTACTTGTGATGTGTGTTTGTACGAGTTTCAGTATATGCTTTCAGAGAAACTTAAACTATTAGTGTTTTCTTCCCTCTTTCTTATACTGCAGGATCTTATTCCTTATGTTGGATTTGAGCTTATTCTACCAAAGTGGAGAATGCTGACCTTCAACTCCATGGACCTCTACCCATCAACTCGGGGAGCAATAGGCACGCCCATAGGTACCACCTCTGGAAAGAACCTCAACCCAGCAACCTCTTGAACGAGAGGCCAGATGAGGCACACCCAATGTGGAATAGGTGGACAATGAATCCACCATTTACATCAATCGTTTCATCTAATCTGAAGAAGAGGGAGGAGCAATACACAAAAACTCCTTGATTTATCATAAAAGAAAAAAGCAGAAAACAAGCAGGCCTATCCATTGTGATCACTGTTAGCATCAGCCAGGCGGGTGATTATCACCCGGCGGAACTGGAGACAGAAGGGAATGGGTGAAAGAAGCAAAGATGGGGGAGGAGTGCGCTTCCAGCATCGGACCACGAGATCCAGCCCTGCAACCGACCTCACAACAGTCCCTTTGACACCTGAAAATCAGCAGTCAGCCAGCCGGAGGGAGGGGCAGGTGAAGGGAGAAAAATGGCTGCCAGGGTGTCTCTGGTGCTCTAAGATGGGAAAAGGCATCGCGGATGCAATGTATCAAATCCTTCTGAATTTTATATATTAGTCATCTCCGAATCTGAAGAATTTTGAGATAAAGAATTACAAGAAAAGATTTCATTATTAAGAAGACAATAGTAATATATTTTTTTGTATTGAAAACTTTGATTCTGAAGAAAGAATTTCGATGAGAACAATGATAGGCACATGAATTCTGCCAAGAGAAGCATATTTTTCTTTAACGCGTATGAAACAGATTCGATGAATCTTTTGAAGATCATGCTAGATAATTTAATCATGTTTTAGTCTTATCAAAATTGTCTAAAACATGGAAAACTTCTAATAATAAGGAAGTTGAATCTATTTATTTTTTCATCTGAACAGATAATGGTTGGACAAAAGAAAATTATTCGAAGTACAATAAAAAATTCTAAAAAATCAAAGATGAGCATATTTTTCAAATTATTGAACAAAATAACTAAACATATATTGCCTTATAAATTTTAGGCCAACCAACAAACAGAATATAGAACAACTTCTAAGAAAGCAATGACCGAAAATTTTTCATAAACAAAGTAAACAGATGGATGGCCCCATAATTCAGGAAGTGATAATAAGTAGGAAAACAAGGAGAATATGTTTGAAGTTACTGGTGAATTGACAAATGAAATAATAAAAGAAGGATGAACCCCTCTTTTCACTGGCAGCTATTGCTAGTGTGATGCTAGTATGATTAGCTTCCACTGCAGGATAATGCAAATATGATAACTTTGACTAGATATATGGCGAAAGCTCATCACTGTTTAAATTTTCTAGCTATGACAATACCATTTTTTATCTAACTTCTTTCACTAACAACAGTTTTGTAAGTGAGCGTCCTATAGGAAATTGATAGAGTACAAGCACCTCGCTCCTGAATTTGTCATTGAGAACTGGGGTCCAGGAATCTGGGAGAGGCGTTCAGATGATCTTTATGTAGCAAAGCAGGCATAAGAATTGTGCAAAGTATATTATCTTGCAGAAAGGAAAGAGGAAGAGCTCAGACTTTGAGGATTAAACAAAGATGACTATTTTATATAGTCAGATTAACATTGCTTGTTGTAATATAATTTCGTTCCCTGTATCATTGAATCTTACTTGTGCATTTCTTGCCATGTTAATATTGGCCTTTTTGGTACTGTTCCACGGAGAGTACGTCATCGACACGAATTGAGGCATTTCAGAAACACTCAGATTGACAGCTCACAAAAATTGTACATGCACACAAAAATTGTTTAACTAAACAGCTGCTAATCTAGAATTTAGATTGGGGAGATATTAAATCCTCACTCAAATATCAAAGCTTAGTATTTAATACTCATTTTCTTATTTTTCCGTAATAAATCTTCACTCAAATTTATACCTTTTTCATTGTTACCTATGAATTTACAGATCACCACTTAGAGATAAGGCCTACAAAATAAAATTTAGAGAGAAAAGACATGCCCTAAACTCTAATATTAAAATCTTCGAAGGCTTTTTTTTTGGGTGATTTGAAAATCTTCAAAGTTCTAAGTGGTACATTTGCTCTTGCGTCTTAATTAGCCTTAATGAATTACAAGAACTCTATTAATAGCTTAAGCCTCTATGACACTTAAAAACTGAACTCTGATAAATAGTTAACCAACAAACATGGGGTGTTGTATACAATAATGAACAATCAAATCCAAGATTTAGCTGGGCAAATGTCTATTGTGCTCCAATTGGCTCTTAACGATCACAGTCCGGTAGCATTTGTAGGCAAAACAATCCACAGGACAAACTATAGGGCATCTCTTCACTTGTCTACAAGAAAAGCTTTATCATTCTAGCCTTTCATTATAACTGATCCATCCTACTGTAACTTGTTTCTCCACTGCTTCTCTGGTCAATTGGTGAATCTGAAAGAACACTAGCTCCACACACCCTATTGATCATGTGGGAAACCTGGGCCAGGCTAGGCTGCCGGTTTGCTGAAATATCTGCACACATCAAGCCAATCGCAATTGCCTGCTTCACTGGCTCATATGCAATGTTTGTCTTCCTTAGCCTCTCATCCATCACCTTTCTTGCGTGGCCAGAGTAATTCACCTTCACCCACTCAATAAACCCAGCTTCACCTCTTTCAAAATCTTCCCTTGGGCGCTTGCTAGAGATCATCTCCAGCAGAAACACTCCAAACTTGTAAACACCTGTGAATTTTTTTTGAAAAAAATTGACAAATTCAATTATGGGTACATGATGAACAGCTATATTCAACACTAACTGACTTAATTTCCATACTATTACAAGTGCTTACTCTGTGAATTGCTGTTGTGATCTCCAACCCTAAACCTTGAGATCAGTGGATCCAAGTTATTAGACAGCAAAATGGTGTTAGTCCTCAGATCATAGCCAACTTGGGGCCAATTCTCTTGCAAATAGCGCATTGCTTCTAGCACTCCTACTATGACCTTCAACCTTTGCTTCCATGGTGGGGAGGCAGACAGCCATCTCCGAACACTGTCAACCTCAATCCACTTGGTCACCACAGCCCTCATTTCTCTCCGATCACACCAACCCAACACTTGGATCAAGTTCTTGTGCTGCAACTTGACAAGGTTCCTGCATTCCTTCACAAACGCCTTCCGCGATTCCGTCGAAGTCCTCCCTCTCTCAATCTCAACTGCAATCACGGTTCCATCTCTCAATGCACCCTTGTAGATTTCAACTTTCCCACTCTTTGCCAACAACTTTTCACCGGAAAAGTCATTTGTCGCCGCCTTTAGCATTCCAAGGGTGAATTGGTATCGCCTCTGGCAAATCGCCGGCAAAAGATCAGGCCTCTTCAAGCACAGCCACCCAAAACCACCCATCAGTAAAGCAACAAAAATCAGAAAACCAAGCAAGAAAATGAGCCCACCAATTTCAAATCCTTGGGGATGGTCTTCTCTAAAAAGGCCCGAATGAGCAAAGCTTGAAGAATTATATTTGTGAACTAAATAGGTCACGTTGGTCTCAGAAAATTGATTATAAGAGAGGTCGAGGAACGTCAAGTTGGCCATGAATGTGAAGTTCTCAACAGGCAAATGCCCAGTCAACTCATTGTGACTTAAATCCAGTGAGTGAATTTGTGTACAATAGAGAACATCAGATGGGAAAGAACCCGTCAACGAATTATTGGATAGATCAATTTCCAAGATAGTTAGTGGGCAATACTTCCAGAAGTAGCTGAAGGACAAGTACAACGGAGCGATGAGAGAGCGACCACGAAGGTCAATCTTCGTAAAGGAGTTGATGCAGTCTGCGTTCCTCGATTCATTGCAGAGGTGCCCTGCAACAATGGTGGACTTGAAGATGTCCAGGAGGTCGGCCGGAGGGGAAGAATTGCAGTACCGGAGGGAAGGGTTCTCAAAGCAGTTCCTGGAGACTGTGTCTTGGAAATCAGGGGGGAGGGGGCGGTTGAGATCCTCAATGATTGTGGAGGCAAGTGTTTGAGAGATGGATATTGACATCACTGAAAGAAGAAGAGTTGCAGCAATGGAAGCCATTTGGAAGTTATATTTGTTAGAGAGATTGGAGATTGAAGTTTTGATTGGCAACAAATCAGTACTTTTGATGCAGAGACTCGACGGTTAGGAATTTAATTCTCAACTGTTTTTAGTCCCTTCCCGCCCACTAGGGGTGTAAACGGACAGCCTTTGTCCGCCGTCCGTCCGCAGCCGTGTCCGTCCGCAATAAAAACGGACGAAATTGACTTGTCCGTGTGGACACGGACGCGGCTACGGACAATAGTTTGAGTCCTGTCATTTTATGGACATGGTGGCGGACAATGCTTGTCCGTGTCCGCGGCTGTCCGCGTCTGCCAATATATAGTTTCTTTTAATCTTTTCCCTTCATTGTGCCCTAGCTCCCCTTTGATCTTTTCTGAAATCTGAATCGAGCTCTCACACAGGACGCAGCTCTGGCGATTGGAGCCATTGGGATGCAGTGAATCCTCCCCTCTGGCCCTCCGTTTGCCGTGGCCCGCCGGAAATCTCTGCCTTTAACGTAGTGAATGCTCCCCTCTGTTCGTCGTGGCCCGCTGGAAATTTCTCTGGTGCCGTTCTCGATTTTGGTCTGAAGTCGGAGCTCATTAAGGTTAGCCTTCGTCTTCTTGTGCTCTGTCTTGACTGGTTGTTACGCTAGACAAAGCTAGTTTAATTTGTCTTGGATTTTTTATCACCCGTGCAACTCGCCTTTCAGTTCCTGTCGCGAATCCGTGTCCCCTGTTTCGACCTGGCTAACGAGACGGGATTGTGCGAGTTTGGACTCCGGACATGTGATTGAATTTCGGCGGGGTTTTGCGAAAGGCCGGAAATCAAGTAAGGATTGCTTATTGCTGCGTTTTGCATTGTAATTAATTCATTGATCATGATCCATGAGATACCTCTATTTCGTCAGTTTCTCTTTTGAAATCTGTCGGTTTAGAATCTGTTTAAGAAACGTGTAGAAGAGCACTCTTTCCTTTGTCTGTGACTCGGTTGTCTGATATTGACGTTCTAGTTTCTAAAGCAATACGGCCTCAGTTGTTGCTCGCAGTTGCTACTTCTTCGTTTTGGGTTTTCAGCCTTTTCGCGAAGTCTGAAAATTTTAAGCGTATTGTATGCATTGCCGAATTTGCTCCTATGCTGTTTAGTTGATGAATGACAAGAACTGAATTTTGTGTGTTGCACGTTATCTAGTTTATTTTCTATGTTACTGCAATTTGAGAAAGCTTGGCTGCTGTTTATTATGGGATTGTGTCTGAAGGACTTTCAGTTGCAAATTTGTAGAGGATGATAATGAAACAGTTGAAGTAATCCCGGATATTGGACCTACTGTTATTCTGTTAAGGCAAGTGCTACTCGGAGCTTACTTTACTGGTCCGTGTCCGTGCGGACCGAAATGGACAGACAATTTACATGTCTGTCACGGACAGCGGACGGACGGACAATATAATTAAGTAAAAACAGACGGACACGGACAGCCCTTGTCTGCGTCTGCGTCCGTCCGTTTACACCCCTACCGCCCACCTCAACGTGGGCTACATTAAAGATCCTTTTTTTCATATTACTTGCCGAAAAGGCCAATATTTCATATTCTTTAGTTTTGAAGTATAATTGCCACGTAACCTGGATTTATATGATATTATAGAAAAATTGGACTGAAATACCTATAGGTTAGGGTTTTATATTGTATAAACTGGGCAAAACCGATACATTTATCCAAAAAAAACAACCGTGAAATGACCCATTTGATTGGCAATTTCTAAAGTTCAATAAGTGAAAAGAAAAACGTAGTAGGAGGTTTGATTTTTGACTTCACATTTTAAAAATCTGACCTGTCAAGCAAAGTTTCAGTTGTGAAGTAAGGTTCAGCCTGAGAGTATACTCACACGCCCCCATAAAAAAATAATTTGCGACAAAGGTCAACGGCCCAGTAAGGGGTTAATCAGGCGAGGTTCATCGGCATCAACCAGTCAATGACTTCCATAATAATGACATATTATTCAAATTCTAATTTTTTTATAGGTTTGAATACACAATTGTTCATATATCGTGTTATGGGGCATACGATTGGTACTACTTGCATACACACACATAGTACATAGTCATGTTATCAATAATACTATACACAAAATATCGTGTTATATATAATATGATATATGATATACGACATTGAGAAGTCGTGTTATTTGTATATGGGAGGCATACATATCATGTTATCAATAACACGATATACAATATGCAACATTGAAAAGTTGTGTTACTGTATACGAGAAGGCATCCAATCATAGCTATAACACGATCTATGAAAACATGTATTTGAATATTAGTTACATAATGTGAATCAATGCAACTCTTTGATTTTGGTCACAACCCTATATAGACACACACACACACACACACACACACACACACACACACACACTTCTTTTATAGGCAAAGGCTACAAGAATACAATTAAATGGAGGCCTAAGAAGAGAACTTACTAGAGGAGAGATTTTGACTATCAAAAGACCTCGTTGAATCGAGGCAGGGTTGCAAGACAATCTTGGAGAAGATTGGGTTCTACTCAGTAGACAATTACGAGTAAATCATAATCTCTAGGCCACTCCTAGACGTTCTAATAGGTGAGTGCTTGGATGAGTCACAAGAAGTGTTTAACATCCAAGGATAAATATTACCCCTTATGGAGAAATACATTGCACTAATCATAGGTTTGAGGGCGAAAGGAAACCTGTTGAAGTTGGACAATGACAATTGGAAGGGCTGCATAAGGTAAGGGACCATTCTCTAAAAGGTTCTTCGAGGGGAGGTGGCTGGAGAAGAATCTCATTAAAAGAATATTGAAGGAAGTGGCAGGAAACAAGTGAGTTGTCTCCAACAAAGACTTAGTACTCTTGGCCATTGTGCACAAAAATGCCTCCTCGTCTCTGCGTGACTTCCTTGATGTCTTGACTATTGTGAAGAGGTACAATTGGGCAGAAGTAGTTCATGACATATTGTGTTGTGGCATATCTTCAGCTGCCACAATATTAGGAGTAGAGAAGACGAGCACTCCACCATAGTCGATATTACCTAAATGTTAATTGACCATGTTACCCTCTACAATAAATGTCAAGTATTGCTATTACATTCGCCATTTTCCTTTGCAGTTTCAAGTTAGGTGTGCAAAATTTTAATGTGATCCAACTTAGATCTTTAAGTTAGTCCATTCCATACACTGACTAGTTTTTTGTATCCCTAATTGGATAATTCTTGACTTGAATATAACAACTTTTTTATGAAAAAAATATTTACACCTAGTGTTTTTTAAGGAAATTTACATACAAAGTTCATAATACACAAACTATTTACATTTATATAAAGAAGTAGTGTCACATTTTCTTTTAACCTGCCCACCCCTTTAAACCAATCAGTATAAAGATAAGCAGGTTGGATTGGATAATATAGACGGATGCAAACACCAAGCGGGATGGTGCACAACTATTGGCAGGTTTTGTTATTTCTTGTTTTTTAACCTAAAAAATAAATAGACAATGGTGATCTACTGGTCCTCAAGTAATCAATTGTCAACCTCGGAGCCCAATTTGATCGTGATCCCACTACACAACTCTATTGAATCAACAAAAATCCAATTAACACAAAATACAAACAATGACAAATCGTCCTCACCATCATGCAACAAATTAAAGTTCCAAAAAAACCATGGAAAGTATTTCTATCGATCATTGGGATCCCAAAAGAAATCAATACTCACACAAATGACTCACAAATAATCGGAACACTTTATTTAAAAAAATTACAAGAAAATCAATCAACAATTTATGCGACTAGTACTTGGGCATGGTGCCGACCACCGTCAAGGCTTAATCCCTAGCCGATGATGGGTCTTTCGAGAACTAGTTGTCAAGGTCGTGTTGCATCTGATTTGACTATAATATCCTATAGTTTTTTAGGTTTTAAAAATTAAATACGTAGAAATTGTGGCTGAAACCTATGTGTCCTTGGTAAATTAGGAAGGGGGAAAGAAATCTCCACTAGCATCATTCAAATAACAATTAGAAAGTAGACAAAAAGAGCTTCGAAATGCCACCAAGAATGCACGAATCGGAGTTCGAATAAAGGGATATACGATTATTCGAAGTTGAACATATTGTATAGGTTTACCCGATTCAGAAGTATATTTGGGCCATTTAAGTCATTTTGTGGGCTTGATTAATTAATGTGACAAAATTAATTTTTAGAGGCCCAATTAGGTTACCTAAGTAAGGAGGTTTGACCCAACTTCTAAGAGGATTAGGGTTATTCTTATAAAAGGGATGCTTAGGGCACAATTAGGGGGGACTTTTTTGGCCCAAAAAGAGGGGAGAAGGTGGTGGACGGTGAGGCTCTGGCAGCGGTGCATTAACGACCAACTGGCAATTAAGGTAGGATCATTACTTTAGTTTTGAATCGAGATTATTAGGTGTTTAATTGAGTAAATTAGGATGTAAATTATATTATTAGTGAGTTCTACAATTTACTATATTTGTAATTAACATGAATAGTGGTTTCTGCAATCACTATTCATGTAATTACATTAAATACTAATTTCTACCGTCATTGTTCTTAGAACTTGCTGAATGGTCACCATCCGGCCACTAGCTAGACAATCTTCTTCTAGCTAGAAACCTTGGTCGCCGGACGAAATCGACTGGGGTGGCATTCTACCGTCTGGGCAAAGTAGAACAGAAAATAAAGCACTCTAACTAAACTGGGTTCGGATCAGTGAGTTAAAATAGTTAGAAAAATTTATAAAAAAATTACAAATGACCATAAAGTCATATAGAGTATCTTGACCAAGTTTCAGACTAGGGAAACATTCTAGAGGCTGTGAAATGACCAATTTACCCTTATGAGTTGAAAATAGAACAATTTTTAATGACCAGACTTAGTGGCTCCGGTTCAAGAGCCTATGAGTGGATCTAAAAAAATATAAAAATCCTAGTGATAGTTTAATGTGTACCCTAATTATAGGCCATTGCATAATCTAGAGAAAAATTTCAATAAATAGATATTTAACTATTTTACCCCTAAGGTGAAGGTAAGACCGTTAATTGAACTGAGGTAAGTTAAAGGGGTTTATGATCCCGTTAAACAACAAGAAAATTACCTCGGGTTCATAACATCAAGGTGTACCCTTGAGATTAGTTTTGGACCATCAAGGTTCAAGGAAGCCCTCAACAAAAAGATAGAAATACCCCTATGTAGACCGGCCCGCATTCGTGTGAATGAAATTAACAGGCCAATGTGATACTGCAACCTTTAGAGAGGTCACATACTTACTCGAGAATAGAGAGGACCATGTCCAATATGGGATAATTACCTTAATTCTCTTAGGTGCATTATGACCTATTTTCATAAAAGCTTAATAAGCTAACCCAAGGAGGGTTAGGGTACGAGAGCACGAACTTTTCTAATATTATTATTGAGTTGGTTCTTGATATTATGATCTGCTTGGACCTGAGTTGGTCTATATTGTTTATGTTGTTCATTGTTTTAATATTTCTTGTCGATTTTGTGATAATAATTTATCACTAGCTTAATATTAATAAAATATTAATCAATGGGGGTAGATAGTTTTGGATTGGGCGAGAACACCTAATCAAGACAAAGACTAAAATACCCTCAGAGGGCTTTGAGACTAGTTCATAGAGTGAATAGAGCCTTTGACCTGACGATTTGCCTTGGTTGTTGAACCGATAGTAGTTTTGATTTTAACTCTACTCTAGAAGGGACTAATAGGGTTTGGGATATTCATTTGGAATCCTTGTTTGTTGATGAGCATGGCAGGGTTCAAAATGAGTTTTCAAAGTTTTAGCTCTATTGAGGACCTGTTGATTTGATTATGTAGTTGCACCTCCCCATTAGAGGGAGCTCTGCTTTAGCTAGGCTCACCACTGATATAGTGAGGATCGTTTAGTGTACACGCATTTAGATTAGTTGACATTCTGCTTGGTTGGCTTCTCTCACAACTTCTGTTCAATTGCAATTCTGGGCCATGCCCTTCCACTCTGGTCAGGTCCTCTATGGGTTAGGATGGGTGATGGTATTTCTAGGGTTTCATCATGGATTATCCTTGGCGGGTGGTCTATGGTGAGTGTATCATTTGCTACTTAGGTTGACATTTAATGTGTTTGTATGTCTTTGGGATTATAGACAGGGATATTAATTTATCAAACAATGGTTCGAGAGATAATTAATAATATTATTTGATATTTCTTATTTAATTAGAACAAGTGGAATGATTAAAAAACTTGCATAAAATGTAGGTTGATTGAAAATACTTAAGCATTGCAGGTATAATGCTATGCTTCTTAGGATAATATAGTTTTTAGGCAGAACTATGAATGAATCCGATCTTGTTGGAAACATTGGAGATGTTGTTTGATGAGTACGTAGGCACCTAACATTGGGTGATGTTGGCCCAATCTGAAAAATATTAATTAATACTTTTGTTCTTTTGAAAATGCTTCTCGAAGGGGAGGAGATGCTTGGTTGCTATTTGGTTTTATTTGGTTGTAGGTTCTTTAGATAAAGATGTAGCGAGATCAAAACGTTGATGGGCGATTGAGGACGACATTGCACTAGTGGGATCTAGTTTTTCACTTCTGCAATCTTGTAAGTAATTGTAATTATTGGCATGAGAGCCAACTTTACTAGGTTGTTTATTTTTGGACAGATGATAGACTGGTACTTTGAGGGTTAACCTGCTATTTATTGAATTTTGATATGTGTAATAATATCATGTATTTTGATATTTGTATTTGTGAACCCCAGTTATCATGTCATGAATAATTAATCAATTGATTTCTTTTGAATTTAAGAAATAAAATAAATTATCGTAATTTATCGCGTGTCCATTATTTAAAAAAGGGTTTTGAAAATCCGGGGCATGACATTGACTCTCTTGTCTACTACGAGAATACCATCGCCGGAAACCTCTCCTATAGCATATTACCAACCTCTTCAGATTTGGCCAACAAGACATTCCACTTAGTCTCCATCAGTGGGATCGTGATGAGCTCCGTGAGGGAGATGCACTTGACAGAGAGAACGGTCATGCAAAGGATCAACAAGAGCAAACGACACGAGAGACAACTTGATGGAGCTTTAGAGGTGGGTGAGGTAGAAGGTGGGAGCGTTAGACTGTCAGAGAGAAGTTTGTTGAGGGAAGCTATCTAACGTGTGGGATGGGCAAAAAGGTGCATGGGAAAAATATGTTGTGCATCCCTTTATGCGAGATGTGTTGGCAAGAGGTGGGTGGGTCCTATTTTTTAAACCATTGGATTTGTACGTAGCAATGTATGCCCAATTTTTTAGCTCGCTAAATTTGTACGTAGTAATGCGAGCCAAATTTTTAGCCTGTTGGATTTGTATTTAGTAATGCAGCTATAATTTTTTAGCTCACCATATAATATGATGTCAGGTCGGGAGTCAGACATTATCAAAATTAATACAATTTTTTAAGTCGAACCTGACTTAACACGAACAACCTAGGGGTGTCAATGGGTCTGGTGAGGCCCTTTCGGTAGGTGTTGGCCCCTACCCTCTTCTCTAAAGTCAGTCCTAGGATAGCGCTAGGTCCCGAAGTGTTAGGTCTAACTTTAGAGAAGAGGGAAATTGCCCTAGCTCTAGAGAATAGGGCAATTCATCCCTAAAGTCAGGCTTGACACAGCCCTAGGTCCCAAAGTGCCCGGTCTAGCTTTAGAGAAGAGGGCAATTGCCCTAGTTTTAGAGAATAAGGCAATAGGCCTTTACCTTGTCTCAACAACTATTGGGCTTTTTTCTAAGGCTAAGTAGGTCTTTATTAAAGAAACTACTACTAATTGCAATCATAAACCAATGCCTAAGCTTATAAATTAAAATTGCCTATTAAAATATAAAATTGCCTAATTAATATGATCTGTAAGAATTCACCACGCTTCGCTACCGCCTTGTCCTCATTGCACGAAATCTAAAAATCAAGCAACTAATCTCTCTGAAATAAGATGGCTAGAGCGGCAGATGCGACGAGTGTGAATGACGACTGAATAAATTAATGGAAGATTGGCATGTGCCAGAAGTGGTTGAGGAATGCTATGAGAGACACGAGCAAGATCACACACAAATTGTCATAAGTTCAAAAAATAGCTACCATTTGTGACACATATACTCAATGACGCAAAAAAAACTATACTAATAGCGATGTAAAAATGTCACTATTAGTTTATCTAAACATCGCATCTAGCATATTTATTTGTAACATTTAGCAATAACTGTCGCAACAAATTAGTTTCTTTGTTAACATGCATATTTACGACATTCATTTTACAAAGTTTTTGGAATCCAAAATTTATATTATTAAATATATATAATAATATACTACACAATTATCTTAAAAATTTTAAATTAATGCCTTCATTCCCATCCCTTCGGGACTCTATTCACGCACATCCTACTTGATCTATGAGTCGTAGGATTTCAATTCAATGATGAAACATATACTTCGCTCAGGACGCAAGCAGGTTGCAAGCTCAAACTATTCATCAGGTTTTATTTTTTTTACTTATTATTTTTATTCCACCATGTGTGATATTATGCTCGAGCACCTCAGTGGGAGCCCCCACACTCGGGAACGTAGGATTTAAATCATATGACACACGTACATAAATCATGGGACATGTAGTATGCATGCCCCTACACCCGGTCGAATCTCGATTCGACGCCTTTGAAAGCCCGAGCTCACACCATTGAAAACTAAATAAATTATTTTAATTATTTACGTAATTATATGGTATGCATCAATATAATTAAATCATATATTTTACAATAGTAAAGAATATAAAATTAGGGGTATTGACAATGCATAATGGCATGCGTGGTAAATACCCCTAGGTAAATACCTACACATACATATATGCATCACAAATACTCTTCTTTTCTTTTTCTAAAAATAATTTTTTGAATCAAATTTATATAATTATGGGTATTGGCGACACATATAAAATACACCGCAAGTACCCCTATGTATTTGCAACATATAGTGTTATGCGTCACAAATATATACTATATGTATTTGCGATGTTTAATAAAAAATGTCTCAAATATGTATGTTGGTGGGGGTGCCAATTGTATTAGTGATGATTAATTGTTAAGCGTCACAAATACCACTTATAATAGTGATTCTTGAATCAATGCATCGCTTAAAGTGTAATTACCAGCTTCGCTTAGTTAAGTGTCGCTAATAGTTTGTTTTAGCGATGCATTGATGAGCATTGCTAACAAATGCGTTGCTAAAGACTAATTTTGTTGTAGTGTATTGTTCCCATCTAGTGCAATTGTTATCAATTGATGATTGGGATACTTTCCTTTCAAGAAAGTTACTTCTACGGTTAGCACGTAATGACCTTAGTGTTGTTCAAAAAGCTCTTACAACAGGTCCAAACATCCTCCTATAGGCCCAATAATATCACATGATCTGATTTGAACTACTATACTACCTGGATTAATCCTTTCTATCTAAATTTCATATGCAGAAGGTATGAGATAAGATTCGTTTGGGTCCCCATTGATTGCACAACCGGATTTTTAGTAGTTAATATTAGAAAAGATTAAATGATAAGTTTACAAGTCGTGTTCTGGATTACACAAAAAGATTACTAGTCGTGTTTTTATAACAATAAACTTTATAATCGTCATGTTCATGGTAACATGATAGGTAAACAAGTCGTGTTTTAGAAAAATGCGACTGTATAAGCCTTGTGTGGCCGATTACACATCATCTTCAAAAGTTGTGTTTTAGTAAACTCAACTTTGTAAATATCATAAGTATGCCTTACCGGCATGCCAACATTTTTTATAGTTCACAGTTATGCCCCAATGCTTTGAAATATATCTTATTATGATTTTTAGTGTAATGTATGTTGAATCTTTAAACAACCCATAACATTTTCTCGCATTCCAAAGGTGCAATGCTAAAGGATGATCAATTGACTTCCTTTGTGTTCCACATGACTGGTTGGGCACTAACCTTTTCATAGTCACATGATCACCTATGTTTGAAGCCCTATCTACCACTTGCAAGATTGGTTGGATCACTTTGCGGCATGCGTTCTCTTATTCTCATCCACAACCTGATATGTGAAATTTTCCATTATTTCAAGGTTGATTAATACCCTCTTGAAATGTACCAAATTACGAAACATGCACCCAATTGGAGCAGATATTGGTAGTCGTTTGCTTGCAGTCTACCAGTCATTACCTCGTCCTCACCAATATTTGGTTCCATCAAGTTGAGATCATTGATTGCCTCCCACTCTGCCTCAGCCTCAGCCTCAACATCAATATTAATGGGTACCTCATTGTGCCTGAATTCTTCATGGTCAGACATATTTTGCATGTTAATTTGTAGGGCTATATGGGGGATCATAGTTATCAAATGAAATCCTTATCGCACCCGTTGTGGGCGACATTTCTTCAAATTCAGTATGAATGACTTCTGTAAAAGGATATGTAGATATTGGAATGTTGTGCAATGTGTGACATGGATTTGTTGAGTTGTAATATCTCGGTTCTCCTAATTTGCAATAGATATCAATGTGTTAATCAATATGCAATATAACTAAAATCATGTATTCAGTTACACGCTTACAAATTTTATCGTGTTATTGATGGGATGCTATTCATACAAGTCGTGTTATTGTATTTACGCTAAACAGAACTTGTGATGTATCACTTTTCTATTTCACATCATTAATTATGCGATATTATAAATATCATATTTTTATTGAACATGATATTCTTTTTGCTAAACATGATATTATAAATATTGTGTATTCGAGCACACAATAAAGTATAATATAGTGTAATCTAAAATTCATTGTTAATTGACTGTTTCACAAGTGCATTGTGTATCATTAACTCCCGTCTGCAATCTACCATTCAAGCCAGGGTGAGCCAATACCACCAGTGATTTATCTCTATTGAGTGTCAAGTTCTTTTCCACTAATGGTGATTTGTCACCGTTGTCAGGCTCTTTCATCACCACATATAATGATAACACATCTTTATTTGCATTCTTATGAATGGAAAACACTAATTGCAAATCGTCTTCTAATTCATACATAATGGATGATTGCAAAGATGGAATCAAATACTTCAAAGTCACATTATCATTGACGACAAATTTTTCTTTGACTTGAACCTGTAGCTTGCCGAACCTTACTGACAGATCAATGTTCATCAACAACGCCTTTCCACCTACATATACACCATTATTGTCTACCTCTCTGTTGTAATAGATGCAAATACCAATTCTTTCTATTATAGTGGTTAAAGGGTGATCAAATCCGCCGAAATAAAGTCTTTTTCACCTGGAACAACTTCTGTTATGAAAAAAAAAGAGCTTTTACTATATTTGACGACCCACTGGTGAGTCGCCCCCAGTGAATTTTGAGTTTACGCCGATCAATCCTCTCAACCGGAAAGGTGCAACACTATTTCAGTATTCATTTATGAGAATTTGTATGGGGATTGAGTTTATTTAAAACTTAAGGACATTTTTGTCTTAAAGTAAATAATATGACATTTACTAGTAAAAAGTAGGGAATATAGAATATTGACTTTTATAGTCAGGTAATATGAAAAAAACTCTTAAAGATTTAATGTTAGGCTTTCATGACTATCTAAAATTTAATTAGGACATTTAATATGGGACGAAGGGAGTGTGGGGGACACATTGCATAAGGTTCAATACATGTGCAACACGTAGTTTTTTGGTGATGATGATGACGATCAAGTGTACCCCTCCATCTCACTTTAATAGACTTGATAAGGAAATAAAAATGAACAAAAAACTAAGACTAAAATTTGGAAAACCACTCTAATATTCTTCTTTTTTGTTTTGATAAGTACATATCAATTATCCAAGTTACTCCTAAATTTAGTGCATTTTGATTTTTTTAATTAGGAGTATTCAAATTGGGATGGAGGGATGCACAAGTAGTCCCCTCAAACTAGTGTAGCTAAAAATTGAGTGGTAAATCGAAAAATAAAGTTAAAAAGCAAAAGCAAAACGTATCCTTGTGAAGATTTTAGGAGTCAAAAGAAAAACAATCGTGGGAGGTCCTCCCACTTTATTGACCACCTACATGTATTATATCCTAAATTACGCGATATCTCTAACTTGTAATTGTTGCATGTGCCCTAAGAAAAAATGTCAACAAAAAGAAAATTATGCATGCCATGCCGTCGCATTCCAAGTATCTTTTTTTGTTATGGTCAACACATACATGCATAAACCACACACAACTTTGATAGTTAGGTCATAGCTAGTGTTCTTTAATAACATTTGAAGGATATGGTTATTGACTTTTTGCGATTATTAAATGGTTACATTGAACATTTCGTTTTCATTTCAAGAACCCACATGTCGATCAAGGGCAGATCTATGTTATGACAATTGGGGCCATGGCCTCCTAGCTCTTGGGATAAATTCCTATATGTTCAGTGTTTCTTTTAGGTTAGGCAATAAAAAAGTAGGAGTAAATGCATAATCGACCCTACTTTTGCCCCCAATAATGATGCATGCATATTATTGCTTATACAGTCTTTGTCGTACTTTAATAATTCTATTAGGTTTTTTAAATGACTTAAAGTGAATGAATGAGAAGTCTTCTACCCTTCTTTTCAGCCACCCCACCCCCATTGATATAGTCGGTAGATATTTTCCGTCTGTATATATGTGGTAGGGGCTACAACACCCCTCATATTTTTGAAATAAAAGAAAGTAATTTTTGAAAATGTAACAAAATTTAATTTTCTCATGCCAAGGATCACCGTGTGCCAAAAGAGTAATTACAATACAATTTTATATTATACAAAGATTTTTAAAATTGGGCATAATATGTTTTTATACATCAGCCATTACAAACATTACATAAATTACAAAAACTAAAATTTAAGAAAGCTATTCGTCGGCTCCTTCAGATTTGAGTGACATACCTGCAGAATCTGAGGGTGGGTGAGTAAATTTATACTTAGTAGGTTGAGTTAAGTTCTAAAAATATGCTTCATAGAAGTACAAATCGTATAATCTTTCCTTTAAAAATCGTTAAAAAAATGCAAAAACATGGTCACAGAATGTCACGATACCAGACGACTTAGCAACGAAAGACGAAAGAAAAGGAAATATCTCATGATATCCCAATTCCTGTGCGCACCAGAGCTAAATGTGGTGGTATCCAGAATCATCATAATAATCCCTAGGTTTGAAAAACCAGGAACTATCCAGAGGGTACAGTTACCCAAAACTCGGAGAAATCTTTTGAAAAGAGGAGATGCTTTTAAAAATAGAGTTTCTTTCTAAAATATAAAAAGAAGACCTTTAACAAGACTTCGATGCGTCAAAATATTAGCATACGATGAGAATTTAAAACTACCTACCTCTAACACGTGTAGAGTATAAGGAAATCCCCTCATAAGATATAAAGAGAAACCCTCCTTAAGATATTAGTCTTTGAGCGGTCAATGGTTTACCCACATTATAAAAGTGGGTCCCACCAGTAAAATACACTTCCCGAGGTTGTAACTTCCGTTCCTGACCTCCGATTTACGCATTTTTTGACTTGTTATACTCGTGTCTATGAGCTCTAACCGAAACTTAGGAAATTATAAAAGAATAAACTTTATAAAAGGATCATGTTAAAAAATTAGAGTCATTACAATCTACCCCCCTTAGAGAAGTTTTGTCCTCAAAATTTTAATTATTCACTCATTGAATAACTCATGGTATTTCTTCTTCATTTCGCTTTCCATCTCCCAAGTGGCTTCTTCTGAGGAATAATACTGCCATACCACTTTGACTAAAGAAATCCTTTTTGTCCTCAAGATCTACTCCTTATGATCCAGAATTTTAACTTGTTTTTCTTCAAACGATAAGTCTGGCTTAAGAGTGATTGAACTCTGACCAAGAACATGTGAGGAGTCTCGAATGTATTTCCTAAGCATGAACACGTGAAATATGTCGTGGACATTGTCGAGTTGTGGAGGCAAGGCCAATCTGTAAGCCATTGCTCCTACTTTGTCCAAAATTTCAAATGGTCTTACGAAGCGAGGACTTAATTTGCCTTTAATTCTAAATCTCATGACTCTTCGGGTCGGCAAAACTTTTAATAATACTTGATCTCCCACGTTAAAGTCGATATCTTTCCGTCTCTGATAAGCATAACTCTTTTGACAACTCTGGGATGCCATTAGACGATGTTTGACAAGTTTGACCTTATCTGCACACTGTTGCAAAAATTCAGACTTAATCAATCTTTGTTCTCCTACTTCATTCCAACACATCGGCGATCGGCAAAGTCATCTGTATAATGCTTCATAGGGTGCCATACCTATGCTACCATGATAATTATTGTTGTAGGTGAACTCGACTAGCGATAAATGTTTGTCCCAGTTACTTTTCCAATTCATTACACAAGCTCATAACATATCTTCCAAAGTTTGAATAGTTCTTTCTGATTGTCCATCTGTTTGTGGGTGGAAAGCAGTGCTAAACTTAAGATTTGTGCCTAATTCTTCTTGAAGTCCTTGCCAAAACTTGGAGGTAAATCGATTGTCTCGATCTGAGATGATTGATAATGGTATTCCGTGTCAACTCACAATTTCCTTCACGTATAATTTCGCCAATGAACTTAGGGATTGTTTCTTTCTTAATGGTAGAAAATGCTCACACTTTGTGAGTTGGTCTACGATTACCCAAATGGATTCATGGCCTTGTGAAGTCCTAGGTAGTGCCGAAACAGAATTTATAGTAATGTGTTCCCACTTCCACTCGAGGATCTCTATCGTTTGAAGGTACCCTAAAGGTTTTTGGTGTTTGGCTTTAACTTGTTGACAAGTTAAACATCTTGAAATGTATTATCCTTAGCCTTCATCCCATTCCACCAAAAACTCCTTTTTAAATCTTGATACAATTTTGTTCCTCCTGAGTGGATGGTATATCAAGACCGATGTGCTTCATGTAACAAGTCTTCCCTTAGCTCAGGTATTTCTGATATTACTAATCATCCTCGAAATCGAATACCTCCATCTAAGCCTTTGGTAAAGTTAGATCTTTCAAGCAAGGTTTGCACTTCTTCATTACCTTTTTGACCTTCAAGAATGCGTTCAACTAGCACTGATTTTACTTCTAGGTTGGCAATGAAAGATTTATTGTTTCTAAATTGTACTTCAGGTTGGAAACTTGTTGTTTTCTCCAACAATTTCCATTCCTTAACAAGCATGAAGGCTAATCCCCCGGATTTACGACTTAAAGCATCAACTACTACATTGACTTTTCTAGAGTGATACTTAATAGAAAAGTTATAATCCTTAAGATATTCAATCCATCGTCATTGCCTCATATTGAAATCACTTTGGGAAAATATATACTTTAAACTTTGATGAATGGTAAAAATTTCAAACTTTTCTCCATATAGATAGTGTTTCCATATTTTTAGTGCAAAAACTACTGCTGTTAATTCCAAATCATGAGTAGGGTAGTTATCTTCATGTTTCTTTAATTACCGTGAAGCGTATGCTATGACCTTTCTGTTTTACATTAATACACATCCTAAGCCTCTTTTAGAAGCATCGCTCTACACAACAAATCCTCCACTGCTAGTCGGCAATGCCAAAACAAGTGTAGTTGTTAATTTTTTCTTTAACTCTAGAAAACTCTTTTCACATGCTTCATCCCAAACAAATTTTAATCCTTTCCTTGTCAATTTTGTCAGAGGCAGCGCAATGCTCGAAAATCTATGGATGAATCTTTGGTAATAACTAGCAAGGCCTTAGAAGCTCTGAATTTCTGTTACTGTCTTCGGCCTTTCCCATTTGATGACCGCTCCTATCTTGGTTGGGTCTACAGATACCCCATTCTTTGAAACAACATGTCCTAAGAAGACCACTTGGTCCATCCAAAATTCACACTTGCTAAATTTGGCGTATAACTTATGATCCCTCAACATTTGCAAAACTACTTGCAAATGTACTCGGTGCTCTTCTAAGCTACTAGAGTAGATGAGGATGTCATCGACAAATACAATCACAAATTTATCCAAAAAGGGCCGTAAAACTCTATTCATGAGATCCATGAAGGCCGCCAGGGCATTTGTTAATCCAAATGGCATCCCTAAAAACTCATAGTGGCCATACCGGGTGCGGAAAGCTATTTTAGAAATATCCTTATCTTGTATCCTTAATTGATGGTAACCCTAGCGCATATCTATTTTGGAGAAAACTTTGGCCATCTGTAATTGATTGAACAAGTCATCTATACGAGGCAAAGGATACTTGTTCTTTATGGTGACAGCATTGAGGAGTCTGTAGTCAATGCATAATCTTAATGACCCGTCCTTTTTCACAAACAGAATTGGTGCTCCCCAAGGAGAGACACTGGGTTGGATAAAACTTTTCTCCAGCAAGTCCTGCAATTGACTTTTTAACTCTTTTAATTCTGCAGGAGCCATGCGGTAGGGTGCCTTAGAGATAGAATTTGTTCTTGGCATCAACTTAATAGAAAAATCTATCTCTCTTTTTGGTGGTAGTCCAGAGAGGTCGTCAGGAAAAATATCAGAGAAGTCTTGTACTACTTCAACACTTTCCAGCTTAATCATTGAAGTCTCTCTAGTTTCCACACCGGCAAGATAAGCCTAACATCCTTTGGTTAAAAGCTGATGAGCCTTGACTGCTTAGATGATACATGGTTTTGAATGATCCTTAAGTCCATGAAAAGTAAAACTCTTGTCTCCTTGTTTAAAGATCACCTTATTTTTACAATCTACTAACGCTCCATTATCGGCTAACCAATCCATACCTAATATGACATCAAAGTCGGTCATATTTAGGAGAATGAGGTCAGCCTCCCACTGACGTTTCTCTAAGGAGATAGGTACCCTTTGAAGAAATTCACGAGCTAAAAATGATTTTCCCATTGGAGTGGACACTTCTAAGACATCCTAAATTTAAGATAGTATAGCCAATGCTCAAAGCAAACTCGAACAATATGAAGAAATGTCTCGACCCTGGATCTATCAAGATTTTTGCTATGCTATTGAAGACCAGAAGTGTACCTTGAATGACAACGGTCGATGCTTGAGCCTCTTCAACAGTAATTGCGAAGACTTGCCCCTGAGCTTTTGGTTTCTGCTCTGGTTTTGATTCTTCTTGAATTTTTCTCTTTGGACAGTCTCTAATCCGATGGCCACATTCACTACAAGAGAAGCACTTTCCTTCAGTAAGATAGCACGATCCAGGTGGATGGAATCTATTACACCGAGGACATTTTTCTAACTTTTTCTCTCCCCTTAACTGTGAAGGTGGTTCTAAGGGCTTTTGAAACTTATGATTATTTTGATTGTTAAACGTAAGCTTCCTTTTCCTTTCATCGAATCGGAAATCACTATTTTTTCCTCGATCTTTATGTCCGACCACAAACTCCTAGTAGTCATGCTCCAGGATTGAGGCTAGTTCTACCGCTTTGGCAAAAGTGGTAGGTTGATGACCAATGATTTTGCTTTGTAATCCATTATTTAAGCCCCTTACAAATTTTCATGCCTTCTTTAGTTCAGTTGTACAAAAGTCTGGGGTGAAACTCTGTAGTTGTACGAATTTATTTTTGTACTGGGCCACCGTTAAATTTCCCTACTACAAGTCTAAAAACTCATTTTCTTTTCTTTCTTAGACATGCAGAGGAAAATATTTATCATATAATACTTCTTTAAATTCTTCCCACTTAATACGGTCACCATCCGGGAAGAAATTTCTTTTTGCTATAGGCCACCAAAAAGCAGCTTCGCCCATCATTGAGAAAGTGGCTAATGACACCTTATGATCTTCGAGAATCTTCATTGCCTTAAAAATCCACTCAACCTCAAAGGTCCACTTTTCAGTGGCCTCAGGGCCATCTTGCCTCGTAAACGTTGGTGCAAGCTTCTTAAAATGCTCCAACAGATTATCCTTTTCGCAGTGGATATTTTCTCCCAAACTAGTAGAATGATTAGAATGATTCGATTAGAATCCTTCAGCCTAAAGGTGCGGAGTCATTCTTTGCATTAATAAGTCCAGGAAATTCGTCATAGGATCCCCCATTGTCAAAGTGACTAGTGTAGTAACATCTGGTGGGGTTGAGCTACTAGCGGGTTGAGCATCATTACCACTAACGTGCGTCATCTAAACATGGATTGATAACATCAAGGTCTTTAGATAAAAATAAGCCTACTTCATAATAACTTTACAGTTTATTTACTTCAGCCAAAAGCTAAGTTACCATAATAAAACCACTCAAAGTACACATAAAAACTGTTATACACTTTAAAACTATTTACTCGAGATTTTTACAAACCTTCTTTTTCTAAGTAGTTAAGACTTTCTTAGAGAAGAAAGGTTTTTGCTTTTGGACACTCAAAGAAAAAGTGGGTCGTATACCCACAAAAGGTGCACCACTCAGGCATTCCATGCCTTCCAGTTTCCTTCCCTTTGAGGCGACATTGGACATCTTGCTCTTCCACCCATTCGACCTCGGGTGAGGGTAGTTCATTCAGGTGAAAGTCCCTTTAATACTCAAGGTCATCCTTGTCAGAATTTTCACCTTCTTCCTCTTCCAAGGAGGGGTCTTCTTCAGACTCTTCTCCTGGAGTAGGCGAATCCAGGATAACTATTATTTCGTCCATGCCACTATTTGTAGGTGAACCAGGGACGTAAGTGACTTTAGAATCCTCTGAGTCCAAAATTTCAAACGGAGTTTCACCCTTATAGCGCATACTCTTGCTACAACTTCCTTTCTTCAGAAGTGGCAATTTAGAAATAGTAGAATGATATAGATTGCTTGATATCTTATGCTTGAGCAATGACATCTACTTTAATTTCACGTAAAAAATTATTTAAGTAATTTAAAAAAGGAAAACATACGGTAAAATACTAATATTTGTATTGACTGATTTAATTACTTTTTGGTAGACAGTAGAACCTTGGCTCCGATACCAATTGTAACACCCCTCGTATTTTCGAAATAAAAGAAAATAATTTTTTAAAACGTAACAAAATTTAATTTCCTCATGCCAAGGATCACCGTGTACTAAAAAAGTAATTACAACACAATTTTGTATTATACAAGGATTTCTAAAATTGGGCATAATATGCCTTTATACATCAGTCATTACAAACATTACATAAATTACAAAAAAGTACAAAAATTAAAATTTAAGAAAGCTCTTTGTTAGCTCCTTCAGATTCGAGTGACACACCTATAGAATCTGAGGGTGGGTGAGTAAATTTATACTCAGTAGGTTGAGTTTAGTTCTAAAAATATGCTTCATAGACGAAAAAATCGTATCGTCTTTCCTTTGAAAATTATTAAAAAAAATCCAAAATACGGTCACAGAATGTCGTGATACCAAACGTTTTACACCTGCGCTCATGGGGCAACAGGAGACAGAAGGAAATGAAATCTCCCATGATTTCTCAATTCTTATGCACGCTAGAGCCAAATGTGGCAGTATCTAGAATCATCATAATAATCCCTAGTTTCGAAAAACCAGGAACTATCCAGATGGTATAGCTACCTAAAACTCAGGGAAATCTTTTGAAAAGAGGAGATACTTTTAAAAATAGAGTTTCTTTCTGAAATATAAAAAGAAGACCTTTAACAAGACTTCAGTGCATCAAAATATTGACATACAATTAGAATTTAAAACTACGTACCTCTAACACATGTTGAGTATAAGAAAATCCCCTCAAAAGATATAAAGAAAAACCTTCCTTAAGATATTAGTCTTCGAGTGGTTAATTCGGCAGAATAACCTTCCCAATGTGTAGAATGCCTTTGATTTTGTGGGGTACGACTTTTGAATGAACTAAAAAGGGTTTTAAATGGTCGAGAAACAGTAAAAAGAAGAAAGGGGAGGATTAGGAGAGGGGTAGGGTTTTTTTTAATTTTAGAGAGGTCACCTCAAGAAAATAACCTTTCTAGTGCGTAGAGCACCCTTGATTTATTAGGAAATGAGTCTTGGATCGGGTAAATCGGACTTAAAATGAGTCAATAGCAGTAAAAACAGTGAGAGGGGTAAGAAGGAAACCGTATGAAAAAAAATAACCGGGGGAGGGGGGGGTTTATAGCTGTTGGAAGGCGGTGCCACACCACCAGAAATGACAGCGCACACATGACAAACGCACGTCCATCATGCGTGTTCGGCACACCGAGTTGTACTTTGTTTTTAACCTTAACTGTTAAACATGCGTAACTTTTTATCCCGAATTCAGTTTTATGCATTTTTGGTACCGTTGAGCTTGTATTGACAAACCCTATAAGACTAGGCTACTTATGAACTGGTTTACCCACACTATAAAAGTGGGTCCCGCCAGTAAAACACACTTTTCAAAGTCGTAACTTCCATTCCTGACCTCTGATTTATGCATTTTTTGACTTGTTATACTCGTGTCTGCAAACTCTAACTGAAACTTAGGAAATTATAAAAAAAATAAGCTTTATAAAAAATTATGTTAAAAAATTAGGGTCATTACACTAACCAAAACAAGTGGTAACAGACTCCTCATCAAAAATAAATTTATTTTAAAATTTAAATAAAACTATTAAAGTGGAACAAGGAATATTTGTCACCTTAATTTAACCATATGTTATAAATGTCTCTCTCACAAAGGAGGGATGAGTAGATAAGGATGATTTGCCCTGAGTCAAGGGTATACGCGCTCTGAGGGGAATTAGTGAATCACATGGTATAATATATGCGATATATGCAACCATACCAACGCCTAGAAACTTAAGCATTTGCATATTGAATTTGGGTTCACACTTAGGACAACACCACATACATATCTAAACCTCCGTTGGCCGCACCTATGCCGTGTGGACCCCATGAGGAAGCTTCCCTAAAGGGCACCCCAAAGGAAGCGAAGACCGAAGACCAAGGAAGCTTCTAGAAGGAGCATGGGAAGCTTGTAGAAGGAGAATGGGAAGCTTCTGGAAGAAACATGGAAAGCTTCTACAAGGAGAATAAGAAGCTTCATGGAAGCGGGGCTGTGGAAAATGAGAGCCAAAATGCAGTGGGGCTGTGGAAAATGAGAGCCAAAATAAATTTTAAAAAATGCAATGGAACTTCAGCTATGCAAGTTCATGGACATCATGCTACATATTTATGCACTTATCATGTAGTTGTGTTCATATGTGCATGTACCTCATGGAACAATGCCTGTATGGTTCGGTAGATAGGGCTCTGCATATATGTGTGGTCTGATAGTTCTGGTCCTGCTCTCCTACGAGTTATGTCTGCATATATGTGTGGCTTGCTAATCCATGTGTTGATGTGTATCTGCTTCAAGAGGAAAAGCCAGCCAGTTAAGGTGGTTGGTAGCTAGCTAGCCTATATATATACATGGAAGGCGCTCAGAAAGAGGCATAGATTCAAAGAGAAGATCTTCAAAGTTAGTTTGTTCAGTTAATGTTGATTAGGTTCTCTCTCTCTCTTTAGATCTCTAGGTCTACTAATTGCTTAATGCTTAAATATCCCTGACATAGTGTTTCTGCGCTTGTGTCATTTGCAAGTTTGCACCATATGCAGCTTCAACTTGATCAGCAAGAGCTTCTTCTCTATTCCACCAATTGATGTCTGTCTGAAAATTACTAAATGGTTTTTTTGTAAGGTATCCCCTTGTTTTGTTTTCTTTGTGTTACCTACTTGTTAGCATTCTTTACTAAGCTCTCTCTCTCACTCATATATGTCTGTACAGATGCTTGTGCATACACGTGTTTGAGCTCTATTGCATGTGCGTTGTATGATGTTTACTCATTTTCTTAATGTTCCGGCAGTTGCAGGACAGCTTTGTTGTGGATTTGCTAGCATCACGGCCAAACACCTCCTCGATCCACTTTCCCAGGAGTAAATTTCAGCTAGTTGAATTTTATTTATGCATTAATGTGTGCATTAGTCTCCATGTAGCTATGTTGCAACCATATAATACATGCCGCTATCATTAATTGTTGGAGATGAATTAATAGGTGCCTTTTGTATTCCCTTCCCTGTAAATTCTTGGCCCTTTTCTTGGAGATGTACTAGTCAGTACGATGCAAGATTCAGGAAGTTCGTTAGAAAGAGACAAGACATCCATGGATATACATGGACGTTCAACGTTGTCCTGCAAAGACAACGCGTCAAAAGGCTTTTTTAAGCCAGTCTTATCTCCACCCTAAGTTGGATTTGATAAGATTGTGTGATGGACGAATTGGAAGGAGCAGGTATCTAAGTACAACCGTTCTACCACTTGGCTACGGATGTCTTGATATTTTATCACGTGAATTTAAATTTATATCTCAATTTATTCTCTTTCATGAAGAAATTATTTGAAGATGTTAAATGATAAGAATAGTTCTATTTAAATCTTAATTTTTTCCAGTATTCCCCAAAGAAAATGAAAAATAAATTAGTTTTTTACTTTATTCTCTTAAAGTACTGAGAGATTTTTATAAAAAAAGGTGGGGTAAAGAATCGCCACATCCAAACATTAAATGGGCGTATTCCATGGGAAGACCTTAATAGTACTAGTGGTGAGATTGATAAAGATTTGGAGGCAGACATGATAGATGTGCACATCATATAATTTTCAATTCTTGAACAACCAAACCTGACAAATTTGACCATGCTGTAAAATATTGAAGGACTCGAAACAACGACAATGTGGGATTATATAGTCCTGTTGGTTCGGATGACGCTTTCCATTATCAAACCTGGAATATGGACTGCTGAGGCAAGTCTACCTCTTTTTAGTTTATATATATATATATATATATATATATATATACACACCTAACATATGCTTTGCACAACCTTTCAGGCACTTAGTGAGAACCAAGATGTGGAAATAGGCAGCATCCAGGAAGACAATAACGGCTCCCAAGTGTGAATTAAGCTTTCTGGACATTTTTTACTTAAGTTTGTATAGCCAGCACCTCACTACAGCTCTGGCTTAAGGGATCTGACGCCTCTTAAGCCAGAGTTGTAGTGAGGTGCACCTCTGGCTTAACATTTTCCTTCATACTTTCATTTCTACTTAAATTTATGTACAGGTTGAGATGTGTCCTTGTTGCTTACAATCTTGCATATTCTCCCTTTATTCCATGTTGCAGCATGTTGACCCTAATGTTGCTATCAGTGGAAGAGAACATACTGTGATTGATGTGGAAGAGTTGATGTTGCATGCACATGTATCAAACCCAACTCCAGCCATCACAGTGGAGAGGATCCCACCTCCTCCACATGGATACAATATATTGGAACAGGTTTCTTTTCTTTCTCTTTCTTTTTTATGAAACGACTTTCGTTTGTTTGATCATCGGGAGCCATTGAATTTAGATTTGACTATGCATATTATTTAGAAGTAGGTGGGTGTGAATCACCCTTTCCATTAATATGCACACCGTCAGATTTCGATTCGCTTGCGATGACTGAGCATTTGGACAGTTTTCTTTTTCTTGGTACCTATTCAATTTCACCAAATCAATCAGGACATTATATACAAATAATATTGTATTAATCACATTAGGGACAAGGAAGGGATTCAAGGATGACCGCCCACCAACAACCAGACACAACTGCTTCAAATACGGTTGAAATCAGCACACAGACGGCTCAAACAACAGAGGCCACGAGTACACAGGCCACGAACATTAATGGAGGGCTAGAGGTAGCTTACTGGGTGACTGCAATCTCAGCCACCGGGATCATCACCGTGATGGCTGGTTTTCTCGGCAACCAAACGTCGAAGCCAACGCGTCACTTCCTGTTCAAGGGCTCCATGTGCTCAATGCTGGCCTCCTTCTTTCTGGGCATAAGCATATTTATCTTCTCAACCATCTGTTCACAGTCTTCTGTATTGGGTGTGGTCACGAAGATTCTTGTGGTCGCTACTATGGCATCTATAGCCATGTTTGTGGGCTTCGGAGCTGCTTTCTATTTTGAAAATGCGTAGCCGTCTTTCAGACTATTTACTTCACGTTATGCTGCATCAGTATAAAGCTGCAAGGAGGGCCAATGGATATGTGTTTTTGTTAGCATGGTCTTGTTCTACAGGAAAAGCTGGTCGAAGATATTAGGCTGAGTTTTAAAAGAGGAAACTGATTTTGGGACAACACTGGGTTTTTTTTTTGGCGTAATACTAGAGAAATCATGATAAAGATTCATTGATTTTTGCTTATATTGATTTGCAGCTGATGTAAGTTTTCTCACAAGTGTAACAAAGTGTAATTTTTTTTACATCGTTGTACATCCCCAGATGTAAGGAAACACCTGTAACGACAATTTCTCTCTTTAATTTCTACGTAAGACTTAGTATTTTCAAACTTACCGTCACTACTAAATTTAGTTGTCCATCTCACAAAATCGTGCCCGTGGACCAAGTTTGATTTAGTTATGCCTCCCTGACACTTAATAAACATCACACTTGTGCCCCTTTTTGAGACTAGGATGTTATCTAAAAGTAATATCATTCTCCCACTTACCCATATTAATAATTACATTTAGAAAAATGGTACTTTCATGACTTATATTAATAGTTATATTTAGAAAACTAGTAATTTTTATTGAATAATAAAACTCACATATAAGAGAATGAAAAATAAACTTATGATACTATTTTTTAAGTACTCAGTTTAAGGAGCTATTAATATAGAACAAACTTTTTGTTAAATGAATCTATTAATTTATGATGGAGGGAGTAGTTTTCATTTATTGGTAAAACCCATATATAAGAGAAGGGAAAACAAGCTTATGATATATTTTTTAAAGTATCCAACAAACTAAATTAAAGAAAATAGAGCTATTAATATGGAATAAATTTTTTGGCCAAATAGAGCTATTAATTTAGGATGCACTATAACAAAAAGAATTATTAGCAACTCTTTTATTAGTGTTGCAATAAAAAGCGTCAATTATTTTTGTGACTCTTAAAAAAGTGTAAAAAAAAACTATTTGTAATGCTTAATAGTAAATAGTAGACCTACCGGTGATATTTTTTTAAGAGCATTACAAATAGTACAATTATTTACAATGCTTTGTATCAAGTGTTGTAAATAAAATAATTTTTTTAAAAAAATTATACTATTTGCAATGTTTATGAATAAATGTTGCAATTAAGCTATAGTATTTGGACCTTTTATATAAGTGTTGCAAATAGTACAAAAATTTTAAAATATATATATAGCATTTGCAATGCTTTATGTAAGTGTCAAAAATACTATTTGCGACACTTTTAAATACAATTTTTTTAAATATAAATAAATTTTTATTTTTTTACTATTTACAAAGCTTATGTTTAAGTGTCATAATTATTATATATATTTTCTTTAGTATCATTTGTATGAGAGTGTGAGACTAGGCTCACACATGGCAGTGTGAGCCCTAGCATTGTGGGTGAGACTTAATATTTTATATTATACGCTATATATTAAAATAATAATATATAATTATATTTATTTATTATTTAAATATATAATATATAATAAATATAAAAATATATATATAATAGTAATATTTAACTATATATATACAGAGAGAAAGAGAGAGATGGGAGAGAGAGATTATTGAGAGAGAATGAGAAGAAAGATAAAAAAGGGCACGGAACTCCGGCAAAAGGAGGAGGAGATGGGAGAAAGTAAAAGAATTTAAAAAAATAAATATTAAATAAAATATAATATATTTACAACACATACTAACATGTAGAGCAAATACCTTAAGTATTTGTGACGCATAGAATGATGCGTTACAAATACAATAATATTTTTGCGACACATATTTGTATGTATCATAAATGTATTATATTTTATTTAATATTTATTATTTTAATATATAATAAATAAATAATTAAATTTCCTTACTTTTTCCCCTATCATCCTCATAGTCAAGGCTCACGCTAATGCATGTTGAGTTCGTCTTTAATTTGCATGTGATCAACTTATATCTCCAGTAGTCAACTATTATCTTGGCAATTGGCTACATGCCAATTAATGTAACACAAAATTTTATTTGGTTATTCTTGTGTATATATTTAGTATCAACAATTACTAAGAGTTTTGTGAAGAGTAAATATAGGCTGATGTAATTTTATTCCTTGTGTATGTATGCAATTATATATTGGTGCCTTATGAACATTGGACATCAAACTGCAAGGTTTACTATGGAGATATGATTGTCCTACATAGTCAAGGGAAAACATTTTTGTCCCAATTCAAAGAAAATTTAGCCGATGTCAATAAGGAGTATACAAAACTCACATTTACTCCTACACAATCTGACCCTTTTTTCTTGTCATTTAGAAATTGGTTGAGGCGGCATGGGAATAGCCAGCCGGATTGGTTTGGACAATCAGCTCAACAGCCCCTTCCATCTACTATTTTGTCCTAACGTCAGGTATGTAAGTATATGTTTTCAAGTTTACTTGTCTATCATGTGCCATATGTATCATACTATGAGATGATCTCTAACTTGAGCAATATTTTCTTTTACATATCGATGTTGGATAGGTATGAGCAGCATACCCTAAATTGTTCATTACGTAAGGGACCTTTCAGGCATTCGAAAAGGTTTTACTTGGTGCTACTGTTTTTTTTTTTTGTGAAATTGTCGATATTCCGTCATAGTTGGTATTTCGATTGTTGATAGGTAGAGCTGCTATTGTGTCGGCTAGTTTGGCGTATGCCTTGTATGAGTTGCCAAAGAATTTTGTGTTTGTTAATTATGTGCATGTAGATTGATCACGATCATAATATATTAATTTGGTGTATATATATGTGTGTGTATGAAAAAAGTAAGCTCAAGCTAACTTGATAAAATAATTCATCAAGTTAATTGTGAAAATATATATTTTACCAATATTTGTTGAACATGGGACTAAAGAAAATAAAAAGATCATCATAAATAAGGGGCTATAAATTTTAGGCTCATTTAGACATATGAGCCGCATTCATTATGACACTTCAATCTCACAATTAAATTAACAGTTGAGATTATATTTTCAAATTTAGATATATAGAGTTGTACAATAGGTGCCGAAGATGTGGGTCGACACAAAGTTCTGTCAAATTAGATCCTGTAATTATGTTACAAGCATATGAAAGTGAAAGATCAATATTATTAGCATTAGAATAAATGCTCTATGGAGAAATATTATACAAGTCAAGAGCAAGATCTTCATTTCTATTCCCTTTTATGGTGCTTGAGGCTAAGGCTACTAATGAGTCAAGCCAACTCAACAAGCCAAGTATGTTTGGCTTGGTTCACCTTGAATTGGATTCAGCACGAATAGGGCTTTGTTCATGTTTAGTTTGAATTCCGAAGTAAGCAAGCCAAGCTTGAAGAAGCATTATATTAAATCGACTTGACTTAAAACTTGATCAGATTGACTCGAGTTCAACTTGAAGATCAGCTGATACTCGGCTTCGTTTGTTATAAATAACTTTTTATATATTAAAATTATATTATATAATTTTTAACTTTCACTTTTTGTATGCTCACAATATTCTATGTCTATGTGTATGTGTGTGTGTGTGTATATATATATATATATATATATATATATATATATATATATATATATATATATATATATATATATATATATATATATATATATATATATATATATATATATATATATATATATATATATATATATATATATATATATATATATATATATATATATATATTGATTAGTATCAAGTCAACTTGATAAACCCCATATTAGGTTGAATTTTTTAGAGGACCTATTTTTGTGGGCCAAGTCAAATAGGGGTATGGAACCAAAGATATGCGTGACAAATTATATGGAAAAGAGATTGATACATTTTGGGACAATTTAGTTTGATAAGTGGGACCTACTCATCAAGGTCGGTCAAAGTTTCAACCCCAAATTAATAACTTAAATTTTAATATAGTTTAAATAAATGGTCTTACATATTGAAATAATATCAAAATTTGTAGACATATATCTTCAAATAAAATATTTAAATCTTAATTAGTTTTGCACCTATTGTACAACTTTAAAGACCCAAATTAGAAAATATAATATTAACCATTGATTTGATTATGAGATTGAAGTGCCATGATGAACGGGGCTCGTATATCCAAATGAGCCCAAAATTGATGGCCCCCTATTTATTTATAGTGCTCTTTTTATTTTCTTTAGTCTCACACTCAATAAACATTAATAAGATCTATTTTGAAAATTAACCTGATAAACTCTTATATGAAGTTGACTTGAGCTTACCTTTTTTCACACACACACACACACAGATATCCTACAACTAATAAAAGTGCGGAGGAGTTACGATAGGTTTTTGTAATTGGTATTCTACCCTTAATCATCATAATCCTAATAAATATAAATATATAATTTTATTTATAAAATAATTCTTAATTTAGCCAATGATATTAGTTTAAAATTGGAGATTTAGCGAACCATATCTAGATTTTGCCTACCAAAATATCTAGTGTATCAAGTTTATATTTCTACTTGTTAATTTAAAGTTTTTAAATTTTCTTGCATATATAGTTTGCATACATTGTTGTATTTATCTTAGTAACACTACGTCACTAATTTGCTCCTCTTTAGCACTCATCTTATAAGTATCAAATATAATTTAAATACATGTGTGTGAATTTGTGAACAAAAGAGAACATCAGATGGGAAAGAACCCTGCAACAAATTGTTGAATAGACCATTTTTCAAGATAGTGGGCAATACTTTCAAAAGAAGCTGAAGGACAAGTACAATGGTGCGATGAGAGGACAGCCACGAAGGTTGATCTTTATGAAGGAGTTGATGCAGTCTGCATTCCTTGATTCATTGCAAAGGTGCTATGCAACAATGGTGGACTTGAAGATGTCCAGGATGTCCTGGTGACTTAGGGGGCGGTTGAGATCTTCAAGAATTGTGGAGGCAAGTGTTTGAGAGAGGAAATTAACATCACTGCAGGGGCGGCTGGAGCATTAGGCGACTTAGGCCTTTGCCTAAGGCCCTACAAAGAAGATAAAGCCTCGTAATAGACATAATCAAGCTATGAGACTACATTAGAATTTTATTTATTTGGCAAAGAGACAAAGAGTTACTAGGATTGTTTACGTCACCGTATTTATTCTACGTACAACTATTATGGGCCCTTATTGGACCATATTAAAAATATGCAAGATGACATAAAAAATATTATTTTAAGATGCCATAATATTTTTATAACATCTTGCATTTTTTTTACTTAATATTTAAAATTTTTCTTTATGCTATTCTTATTTCTTAGCATAGTTTCAATTATGATGATCTTCAAATGTTTTCAAAAAAATTTATAATTTGAAAAAAACTTTTCAATAAAAAGATTATTGTGTACCCGACACATCTAGCCAAGCATGACATGCAAATAATTTAAGAACGCAGCTATTTCCCCCCCAAAATTCACTCAGCCCCCCAAACTTTACACACCCCAAATAAAATATAAATTTTACTTCCCTACACCCCACCCTCACCATAACATTTATTTTTACTCAGTATGCCCCCAACCCCCCTTCTCAGACCATGCCCCCCCCCTCCCATTGTTCTATTTCCCCCTCCCGTCTTTTCTTCTCCATTTCCGTCCCCTCTCCTCCGGTGAAATCCCCTCCCCTCCATCCCCTCTCCTCTAGTGAAGTCCCCTCCCCTCCCGTATTTTCATCTTCATTTCCGTCGCCTCTCATCCAGTGAAGTCCCCTCCCCTCTCCTCCGGTGAAGTCCCCTCCCCTCTCCTCCGGTGAAGTCCCCTGCCCTCCTGTCTTGTCTCCTCCCCTCCCCTCCTCTCCCCTCCTGTATTGTCTCCTCCCCTCCCCTCCAGGCCCATCCTGTCTACTCGCCTCACCTTCTAGACAAGTTTTTTCGAGGAGAGGTCACCATCAAATTGGGAATAATCTTACGGGGACATATGTCCCCGTATGCATGCATTGAATTTGGCAGGGGGTACCCCCCGCGAGACAACTTTTAGAAGATTTTCAAGTGTTTTAAAAGCTTCTGGACAAGTTCTTGCGGGGAGAGGTCACCAACAAATTGGGAATAATTTTATGGGGACATACGTCCCCGTATGAATGCATTGAATGTGGCGGGGGGGGGGGGGGTACCCCCCGCTAGACAACTTCCAGAAGATTTTCGCATCCATTAAACCTTCTGGACGAGTTCTGGCAGGGAGAGGTCACTGACATATTTGGAAGAAATTGATGGGGACATTTAGTCCCCATATAAATCAGTTTGTAATGGCAGGTGGTAGCCCCCGTCACGAGTTTTGGTGGAATGACGCTTTGAAAACTTCGTGCATGTTAAAGTTCAATTAGCCATGGTACATTATGAACCCAAATTCTAATCGTTGAATGCCCAAAAAATCAATAAAGATGACTTGCTAATTAGCCAAATGAAGGACTTTTTTTATTTTGATGGGAAGCAACGATTTCTAAGTGCATGCAGACAATAATTGGGAGGGACGACCATTACAGGTAGGGAGGAAGATGGGAGAAATGCTTGTAATCACTGTTCTTTTTAGGCATGGAGAAGCAATTGGGAGGGACGACCATTATAGGCAAAAGGAAGATGGGAGAGACATTACCTTGTAGAACTCCAACGCTCACAACCTTCTTGCCGCCAGCAAGAAGTTCATGCACGTCCAGCACAGTGAAGGGGATACGAAAAGGTTTTTTTCTTTTCTTTATTGACTTGGGTGCCTCATAAGAATAGGGTGGGGGGGTGCTAAGTAATTAAAAAAGTACCCATATATTTCTTATTTGGGGGGCCCTGAGTGAATTTTGGGGGGGAAATAGCCGTGTTCATAATTTAAATATGCCTTCTCTTTGAATAACACAGATCATTGGATTGAAATTTAAAGACATGTTATATGCTTCTACGTGTAAGCAACTAGATGTATTAATATATTAATAGAATTTATTCAAATATTATCTCTTTAAAATGATAAATTAGCAAAGAGACATCAAGCCCATGTTGCAATTGCAATAAGGTTAACTAATAGCAAGTAGTGCTATTAGTGCATGAGACAAAACCCCTAACCTTAATTTGGTAGCCACGGGGGCTACTAATGTGGGGGACTAAGCCCCTAACCATGTTTTAACTATGAGATAGGATGCACTAGCCCTCCAGCTAAATATCTATTATTACTAAAATGTGTGTAATAATTTAATTAATAATTTTGAATCTCAAAGTGTAATATTTTTAAATAATTTAATTTAATTAATGTATTACTATTTTATTAAATATAAAAATAAGACACTTAAAATGTCACCTTAGGCCTCCATTTGTGTCAAGCCGGCCCTGCATCATTGAAAAAGGAAGAGTTGCAGCGAAGCCATTTGGAATTTACATTTGTTAGAGAGATTGGATATTGAAGTTTTGAATGACAACAAATGAGTACTTTTGATGCAGCGAGTTGGGGGTTAGGAATTCAATTCTAAATTGTTTGTAGTCCATTCCCGCCCACCTTGGGCTTCAATTATTACCTAATGATGTTGGTGTGCTAGGGGCTCATATTATGTCTTAATCCGTATGTTATATTCCCTTCTTCCAATATTAATTATCTTATTTATTTTAAAAAATAAAATAGGACACTAATTAATATGTGATGAATGGAATATAGGGACACATCACAAAATGTTCAATACATGTGCAACACGCAGTTTTTTTATGATGATGATGATCCAGTGTACCCCTTCGTCTCACTTTAATAGCCCTAACAAAAATAACAAAAAATTAAGACTAAACTTTAGGAAACCACTCTAATTGTCTTCTTTTTTATTTAGCTAGGTACTTCAATTATCCTAGCTAATCCTAAATTTAATGCATTTTGGTTTTTTTAATTAGAAGTATTAAAATTGGGATGGATGTACAAGTGGTCCCTCAAACTAGTGTTGCCAAAAATTGAGCAGCAAATCGCGAAATAAAATTATAAAAAAAACAAATTGTATCCTTGTGAAGATCTTAGCAATCAAAAGAAAAATAATCATGGGAGATCCTCCCACTTTATATTGACCAACCACATGGATTATATCCTGACTTACGCGATATCTCTAATTTGTAAAGCATGTGCCCTAAGAAAGAATGTTGACAAAAAGAAAATTATGCCATGCCGTCACATTCCAAGCATTATTTTTTTGTTATGGTCAACATGTACATGCATAAACCACAGCTTTAATATTTAAGTAGGTAATAGTGTTCTTTAATAACATCTGAAGGATGTGGTTATTGACCTTTTGAGGATGTTAAAAGGTTACATGAACATTTCGTTTTCAAGAACCCACATGCCGATCAGGGGCAGACCTATGTTATGACAATGGGGGCCATGGCCCCCCAGCTCTTGGGATAAATTTCTATATGTTCAGTGTTTCTTTTAGGTTAGGCAATAAAAAAACTAGGAATAAATGTATAAACGACACCTCCCTGATTCTTCACCCCTAGTTCTGCCATTGTTGACAAGGCATGCATATTATTGCTTGTACTCTCTTTGTCTCACTTTATTAGTCTGATTAATTGTTTTGGATGACTTAAAATGAATTTATTTTGGAAACTTAAATAGAGCTATTAACGTGGGACAGAGGGAATATTTGACACCTTTATTTGACCATATGCTATAAATGTCTCACTCACAAAGGAAGGATGGAGCAGATAAGGATGCTTTGCCCTGGCCCCACTTCCCAGGTGCATGTAAATTTCAAGGGTTTGGGGGAATTGGTGCATCTACATGGTATAAAACATGCGATATATGCCACCATACCAACGCCTAGAAACTTGTAAGCATTTACGTATTGAATTTGATTTCATACTTAGAACCACACCACACCGTTAGCACCTATACCGTGTGGACCCCATGAGGAAGCTTCCTTGAAGGGCACCCCCAGGAAGCCCAATGAAGCTTCCCGGAAAGAGGATGGGAAGCATCTTGGAAGGGACTGTAGAAAATGAGAGCCAAAATAAATTAAAAAAATGCAATGGAACTTCAGCTATATATGCAAGTTCATGGACTTCATGCTACATGTTCATGTACTTATCATGAAGTTGTGTTCATCTGTGCACGTGCCTCATGGAACATTGCCTGTATGGTTCGGTCGATAGGGCTCTGCATATGTGCGTGGTCTGATAAGTCTGGTCCTGCTCTCCTACGAGTTGTGGGTGCATATATGTATGGCTTGCTAATCCATGCGGTGATATCTGCTTAGAAGGAAAAGTCAGCCACTTAAGGTGGTTGGTAGCTAGCTACCTATAAATATACACGGTAGGCCCTCAGAAAGAGGCATAGATTGAAAGAGAAGATCTCCAAAGTTAGTTTTTTCAGTTGTAATGTTGATTAGGTTCTCTCTTTTTCTCTATGGATCTTTAGGCCTACTAATTGCTTAATGCTTATATATCCCTGACATAAGTGATTCTGTGCTTGTCATTTGCAGGTTTGCACCATATGTAGCTTCAACTTGAGCAAGAGCTTCTTCTCTATTCCACCAATTGATGTCTGTCTGAAATTACTAAATGGTTTTTTTGTAAGGTATCCAGTTGTTTGTCCATCTTATCTATTGTTTTCCTTGTATTACCCACTTGTTAGCATTCTTTACTAAGCTCTCTCTCTCTCTCCCTCATATATGTATGTACAGATGCTTGTGCACATGTGTTTGATCTCTAATTCTCTATCGCATGTGTGTGTTGTATGATCTCTCTAGTCTCTATCTCATTTTCTTACTGTTTCGGCAGTTGCAGGACAGCCGTGTTGTGGATTTGCCAGCATCACGGCCAAACACCTCCTCCAACCACTTTCCCAGCAGTAAATTTCAGCTAGCTGAATTTTATTTATGCATTAATGGGTGCCTTAGTCCCCATGTAGCTATGTAGCAACCATATAATACATGCATCTATCATATAATTTTCTGCCTGATTAATGTATATATGAATTAATGGGTGCCTTAGTATATCCCCTTTCCTGTAAATTCTTGGCCCTTTTCTTGGAGCTGTACCTGTAATGACCCTAATTTCTAACACAATCTTCTTACATATTTTGTTTATAATTTTCTTAAGTTTTAGTTAGAGCTCATGAAGACGAGCGTAACGAGTCTTAAAACGCGAAGATCAGAGGTCGGGAGCAAAAGTTACGACCTCGGGGAACGTGGTCGACCGGCGGGACCCACTTTCGAAATTTAAGTGGATTGGTTCTTAAATAGTCTTGTATCGTAGGGCTCGTGAATACGAACTCAACGGTACCAAGAACGCGCAAATCGGAGTTCGGAATAGGAAGTTACGATTTTTGGAATTTTTGAATTTTTTTAAATTAAAAATATTTTATGTTTTCGGCGCGGCGCGACTCGGCGCAGCGCGGCGCGGCTCGGCGCAGCGCAACGCGCGGCGTGTGCCGCGCGGCGCGCGCCGAACGCGCGCGTCGCGCGCGCGCCGAACGCGCGACGAGCCGCGCGTTCGCGGTGACGAACGCGCGTTCGTCACCGCGCGCGTGACGAACGCGCGTTCGTCACGCGCGAACATAGCTTCGCCGGCGCCAGTGGGCGCCGGCCGGTTTGTGGCGGCGCCGGTGGGCGCCCGCCTGTTCCGCGGCGGCGCCCACCGGAATATTCCCTCCACCGCCTATTTATACCCTTTCCGGCCACTTCTTCACCCACATCCGATTTTCAGCCCCCTTCACTGTTTTCACCATTCCCGACCCGTTTTAAGTCCGATTTTCACGTTTCAAGACCCGTTTCCTACTAATTCAAGGGTGCTCTACGCATCGGAAGCGTTACTTTCTCGAGACGACCCCTCTAAGACCTCGAAAAACGTGCCCCTTCCCTAATCTTCTTTTTTATCTTTTCTTGTTTACGGGCCATTCCTAAACCTTTTTAACCCGTTCCAAAGCCTTACCCTACTAAATCAAGGGCATTCTACGCGTTGGAGTGGTTATTCTGCCGAAATTCTCGCTCGAAGGCTGATATATTAAGGCGGGACTCTCTTTACGCTACGAGGAGATTTCGCACGTGTTATAGGTAGGTAGTTTTAAATTCTAATCGTATGCCGAGATTTTGACTCGCTAAAGTCTTACTAAAAGTTTTTCTGTTATTTTATGAAAACAAAGGCTCTGACTTCAAAATCATCTCCTCCTTTCGAAAATCTCTTCGAGTTTTGGGCAATCGTGCCGTCTGGATAGTTCTCGGTTCTTCGGAGCTAAGAATTATTATGATTTTGGATACCGCCAAATTTGGCATCCGGGCGCGCACAGGATTGGGATGTCATGGGTAAATCCCTTCCTTTCAGTCTCGCGTCGCCCCATGGGCGCGGGTGTAAGTCGTCTGGTATCGCGACGTTCTGTGATCGTGTTTTCGTGTTTTCCGAAGGATTTCCAAAAAAAAAAAAAATGGCATGTGCACGAAGCATATTCTTAGAACTTAATTCGACCTACTGAGTATAAATTTACTCACCCACCCTCAGACTCTGCAGGTGTTTCACTCAATTCTGAAGGAGTCGACGAAGGGTTTCCTTAAATTACAAGTTTTGTATTACTGTCTTTGTATTTATGTAAATTATTGTATTGACCAATGTACAAAGGCACGTGATGCCTAATTTTGGACAATCTTTGTATAATACAAAGTATGTTGTAATTCTTGTTTTAGTACACGGTGATCCTTGGCAATTGTAATTAAATTTTGTTACGTTTTCAAAAATTGTTTTCTTTTATTCGAAAATACGAGGAGCGTTACAGTTGGTATCAGAGCCAAGGTTCTACTGTCTACTAAAAAGTAATTAAATCAGTCAATACAATTATTTATATTTTATCGTATGTTTTCCTATTTGAAATTTCTTAATGAATTTTTATGTGAAGCTAAAACAGATGTCGATGCTCAGGCATAAGACATATCTGTCAAGCAATCTTTATCATTCTACTGCTCGCAAATTGCCACTTCCAATGAAAGGAAGCTGTAGCAAGAGTATGTACAATGAAGATAAGACACCCATCGAAATTTCTGACTCAGAAGATTCTGAGATCTTTTACACCCCTGGTTCACCCACAAGTAATGACGTGAACGAGATAATAATTATCCCGGACTCGCCTACTCCAGGAGAAGAGTCTGAAGAAGATCCCTCCTTGGAAGTGGAAGAAAGTGAAAATTCTAACGAGGATAACCTTGAGTATAAAATGGATTTTGACCTGAACGAACCGCCCCCCACGAAGTCGAATGGGTGGAAGAGCCAGGCGTCCAACGTCTCCTCAAGGGGAAAGAAACCGGAAGGCATGGAATGCCCGAGCGGTGCATGTTTTGTGGACTCTTAACCCACTTTTTCTTTGAATGCCCTAAAGCTAGAACCTTTCCTCTCTAAAGTCTTAGAGAAGAAAGCCTGTAAAAATTTCGAGTAAATAGTTCCGTGGGAACAATTTTGATGTGTACTAAGAATAGTTTTATTATGTAAATAGCTAACGTAACTTTTGAGTGATGTAATGACACTTCAAGGTTGTTATAAAGTAAGTTTGTTTCTATAGATCTTGATGTTACTAATCTATGTTTAGATGACGAACGTTAGTGGTAACGATGCTCAACCGGCAAGTAGCTCAACTCCACCCGATGTTACTACGCCGGTCACTTTGACAACGGGAGATCCTATGATGCATTTCGTGGAATTATTAATGCAAAGAATGACTCAAGGTTTCCAATCGAATCATTCCAATCATTCAACTAGTTCGGGAGATTTTATCCACAGTGAAAAGGATAATCTGTTGGAGCGTTTTAAGAAGCTTGCGCCAGCATTTACGGGAGAAGAAGGCCCTGAGGCCGCTGAAAGGTGGACCTTTGAAGTTGAACGTATCTTTAAAGCAATGAAGATCCCCGATGATCGTAAGGTGCCGCTAGCCACTTTCTCTATGACTGGCGAAGCTGCTTTCTGGTGGCCTACAGCAGAAAGGAATTTCTTCACGGTTGGTGATCATATTAAGTGGGAAGAATTTAAGGAAGTTTTATACGATAAATATTTTCCTCCTCACGTCCAAGAAAGAAAAGAAAAGGAGTTTTTAGATCTACAACAAGGAGGGTTAACGGTGACTCAGTACGAGAATAAATTCGTACAATTACAACGTTTCGCTCCAGATTATTGTACGACAGAATTAAAGAAAGCTCGGAAGTTCGTGAGGGGCCTAAACAATGGATTAAGAGGAAGAATTATTGGCCATCAACCCACGACTTTTGCCAAAGCGGTTGAACTAGCCTCCATCCTAGAACAAGATTATATGGAATTTGTGGTCGGACGTAAGGATCGAGGACAAAATAATGGTTTCCGACCCGATGAGAGGAAAAGGAGACTGATGTTTAACAATCAGAATAATCGCAAGTTTCAAAAACCCTCAGAATCACCTTCACAGCCAAGGGGAGAAAGGAAGCTAGAAAAATGTCCACAAGGCAAGAAAATCCATCCTCTTGGATCGTGTTATCGTACCGAAAGAAAATGCTTTTTCTGTGGTGAACAAGGCCATCAGATTAAAGACTGCCCAAAGAGGAAAATGCAAGAAGAATCAAAATCGGAGCGAGAAACCAAGGGCTCAAGGGCGGGTCTTCGCAATTACCGCCGAGGAAGCTCAAGCGTCGATCGCAGTCATTCAAGGTACACTTCTGGTCTTGGATAAATTAGCAAAAATTTTGATAGATCCAGGGTCGACGCATTCTTTCATATCGTTCGATTTTGCTTCCAGTCTCGGCTATCCGATTTTAAATTTAGGATATGTCTTAGAAGTGTCCACCCCAATGGAAAAAATATTTCTAGCCCGTAAATTTCTTCGAAGAGTGCCTATTTCCTTAGAGAAATGCCAGTGGGAGGCCGACCTTATTCTCCTAAATATGACCGACTTTGACGTCATATTAGGTATGGATTGGTTAGCCAATAACGGGGCATTAGTGGACTGTAAACAAGAAGGTGATCTTTGAACGAGGTGAAAGGAGTTTCACTTTTTATGGGCTTAAGGATCATTCTAAACCATGTGTCATCTCAGCAGTCAAAGCTCATCGGCTTTTAAGTAAAGGATGTTGGGCTTATCTTGCTAGTGTGGAAACTAATGAGACTACTACGTTTAATTTGAAGAGCATTGACGTAGTACAAGATTTCTCTGATGTTTTTCCTGATGATCTCTCTGGTCTGCCACCAAAAAGAGAGATAGATTTCACTATCGAGTTGATGCCAGGAGCAAGCCCTATCTCTAAAGCACCTTACCGCATGGCTCCTGCGGAATTAAAAGAGTTAAAAAGTCAATTGCAGGAATTGCTTGAGAAAGGATTCATACGACCCAGTGTCTCACCTTGGGGAGCACCGGTCTTATTTGTGAGAAAGAAAGACGGGTCGTTAAGGTTGTGCATTGACTACCGACTTCTCAACACCATCACTGTAAAGAACAAGTACCCCTTGCCTCGTATAGATGACCTATTCGATCAATTGCGTACGGCTAAAGTTTTCTCCAAAATAGATCTACGGTCAGGTTATCATCAGCTAAGGATTCGAGATGAGGATATCTCTAAGACAGCTTTCCGTACCCGGTATGGCCACTATGAGTTTTTAGTGATGCCATTTGGTTTAACAAATGCCCCGGCCGCTTTCATGGATCTCATGAATAGAATTTTTCGGCCCTTTTTAGACAAGTTTGTAATCGTGTTCGTCGATGACATCCTCATCTACTCTAGTAGTTTAGAAGATCACCGAGTGCATTTACAAGTTGTTCTGCAGACACTAAGGGATCATAAGCTTTACGCCAAGTTTAGCAAGTGTGAATTCTGGATGGAACAAGTGGTGTTCTTAGGACACGTCGTTTCAAAGAACGGAGTATCGGTGGACCCAACCAAGATTGAAGCTGTCATCAAATGGGAAAGGCCAAAAACAGTAACGGAAATTCGGAGCTTCTTAGGCCTTGCGGGTTATTATCGAAGATTCATCCATGGATTCTCAAGCATTGCCCTACCCCTGACAAAATTAACAAGGAAAGGAGTTAAATTTGTTTGGGACGAAACTTGTGAACAAAGTTTCCAAGAGCTAAAGGAGAAATTAACAACTGCACCCGTTCTGGCATTGCCAACTGGCAGTGGAGGTTTTGTCGTGTACAGCGATGCTTCTAAAAGAGGATTAGGATGCGTATTAATGCAAGACGGAAAAGTGATAGCATACGCTTCACGACAATTAAAGAAACATGAAGGTAACTACCCTGCTCATGATTTGGAGTTAGCAGCGGTAGTTTTTGCTTTAAAAATTTGGAGACATTATCTATACGGGGAGATGTTTGAAGTTTTCACCGATCACCAAAGTTTAAAATACATCTTTTCCCAAAGTGATCTTAATATGAGGCAAAGACGGTGGATCGAATATCTTAAGGATTATGACTTTTCCATCAAGTACCATCCCGGAAAAGCCAACGTGGTGGCTGATGCTTTAAGTCGCAAATCCGGAGGATTAACTTCCATGCTTGTTAAAGAATGGAAATTATTGGAAGAAACTATAAGTTTACGACCCGAGCTACAAGCTGGAAACAAGAAATCTTTCATTGCCACCCTAAAAGTAGAATCAGTACTAGTCGAGCGTATTCTTGAAGGTCAAAAAGGTAACGAATTAATGCAAACCTTGCTCGGAAGACCTGACTTTACCCAAGGCTCTGATGGAGGTATTCGATTTCGAGGACGGTTGGTAATACCCGAAATTCGGAGCTAAGGGAAGACCTATTACATGAAGCACATCGTTCTCGATATACCATCCACCCGGGAGGAACGAAGATGTATCAAGATTTAAAGAGAAGTTTTTGGTGGAACGGGATGAAGAAGGATATAGGAGAATATATTTCGAGATGCTTAACTTGTCAGCAAATTAAAGCCGAACACCAAAAACCTTCAGGGTACCTGCAAACGATTGAAATCCCCGAGTGGAAGTGGGAACACATTACTATGGATTTCGTCTCGGCACTACCCAGAACTTCACAAGGCCATGAATCCATTTGGGTGATCGTGGATCGGCTCACAAAGAGTGCACACTTTCTGCCATTAAGCAAGAAGCAATCTTTAAGTTCTTTGGCAAAATTGTACGTGAAGGAAATTGTGAGTCGGCATGGGATACCGCTATCGATCATCTCGGATCGGGATAGTCGATTTACCTCCAAATTTTGGCAAGGATTTCAAGAAGAATTGGGTACAACTCTCAAGTTTAGCACTGCTTTCCACCCACGAGACGGATGGTCAATCGAAAGAACTATCCAAACTTTGGAGGATATGTTGCGCGCTTGCACCATGGATTGGAAAGGTAACTGGGACGAACATTTACCATTGGTCGAGTTTGCCTACAACAACAGCTACCATAGCAGCATAGGTATGGCACCTTATGAGGCATTATACGGACGACCTTGTCGATCACCGACGTGTTGGAATGAAGTGGGCGAACGAAAATTGATTAAGTACGAACTTCGCAACGGTGTGCGTATAAGGTGAAACTTGTTAAGCATCGTCTAATGGCATCCCATAGTCGTCAAAAGAGCTATGCAGATCAAAGACGGAAGGATATCGACTTTAGCGTGGGAGATCATGTATTACTAAAAGTTTCGCCAACCCGAGGAGTCATGAGATTTGGAATAAAAGGCAAACTAAGTCCTCGCTTTGTAGGACCGTTTGAAATTTTGGACAAAATAGGAGCTGTGGCTTACAGATTAGCCTTGCCTCCACAACTCAGCAATGTCCACGACGTATTTCACGTGTCTATGCTTAGGAAATACGTCCAAGACTCCTCTCATGTTCTTGATCAGAGATTAATTACTCTCCAGCCCGACCTATCATTCGAAGAAAAGCCACTTAAAATTCTGGATCACAAGGAACAAATCTTGAGGACTAAAAGGATCCCCTTAGTCAAAGTGCTATGGCAATATCATTCCTCGGAAGAAGCTACTTGGGAGCTGGAGAACGAAATGCAAAAGAAGTACCCTGAGTTATTCATTTAGTAGATAATTCAAATTTCGAGGACGAAATTTTCTTTAAGGGGGGTAGATTGTAATGACCCTAATTTCTAACACAATCTTCTTACATATTTTGTTTATAATTTTCTTAAGTTTTAGTTAGAGCTCATGAAGACGAGCGTAACGAGTCTTAAAACGCGAAGATCGTAGGTCGGGAGCAAAAGTTACGACCTCGGGGAACGTGGTCGACCGGCGGGACCCACTTTCGAAATTTAAGTGGATTGGTTCTTAAATAGTCTTGTATCGTAGGGCTCATGAATACGAACTCAACGGTACCAAGAACGCGCAAATCGGAGTTCGGAATAGGAAGTTACGATTTTTGGAATTTTTGAATTTTTTTAAATTAAAAATATTTTATGTTTTCGGCGCGGCGCGACTCGGCGCAGCGCGGCGCGGCTCGGCGCAGCGCAACGCGCGGCGTGTGCCGCGCGGCGCGCGCCGAACGCGCGCGTCGCGCGCGTCGAACGCGCGACGAGCCGCGCGTTCGCGGTGACGAACGCGCGTTCGTCACCGCGCGCGTGACGAACGCGCGTTCGTCACGCGCGAACATAGTTTCGCCGGCGCCAGGGGGGGGCGGGCGGGTTTTGTGGGGGGGCCGGTGGGCGCCCGCCTGTTCAGCGGCGGCGCCCACCGGAATATTCCCCTCCACCGCCTATTTATACCCTTTCCGGCCACTTCTTCACCCACATCCGATTTTCAGCCCCCTTCACTGTTTTCACCATTCCCGACCCGTTTTAAGTCCGATTTTCACGTTTCAAGACCCGTTTCCTACTAATTCAAGGGTGCTCTACGCATCGGAAGCATTACTTTCTCGAGACGACCCCTCTAAGACCTCGAAAAACGTGCCCCTTCCCTAATCTTCTTTTTTTATCTTTTTCTTGTTTACGGGCCATTCCTAAACCTTTTTAACCCGTTCCAAAGCCTTACCCTACTAAATCAAGGGCATTCTACGCGTTGGAGTGGTTATTCTGCCGAAATTCTCGCTCGAAGGCTGATATATTAAGGCGGGACTCTCTTTACGCTACGAGGAGATTTCGCACGTGTTATAGGTAGGTAGTTTTAAATTCTAATCGTATGCCGAGATTTTTGACTCGCTAAAGTCTTACTAAAAGTTTTTCTGTTATTTTATGAAAACAAAGGCTCGACTTCAAAATCATCTCCTCCTTTCGAAAATCTCTTCGAGTTTTGGGCAATCGTGCCGTCTGGATAGTTCTCGGTTCTTCGGAGCTAAGAATTATTATGATTTTGGATACCGCCAAATTTGGCATCTGGCGCGCACAGGATTGGGATGTCATGGGTAAATCCCTTGCTTTCGGTCTCGCGTCGCCCCATGGGCGCGGGTGTAAGTCGTCACGGTATCGCGACGTTACGTGATCGTGTTTTCGGGTTTTCCGAAGGATTTCCAAAAAGAAAAAAATGGCATGTGCACGAAGCATATTCTTAGAACTTAATTCGACCTACTGAGTATAAATTTACTCACCCACCCTCAGACTCTGCAGGTGTTTCACTCAATTCTGAAGGAGTCGACGAAGGGTTTCCTTAAATTACAAGTTTTGTATTACTGTCTTTGTATTTATGTAAATTATTGTATTGACCAATGTACAAAGGCACGTGATGCCTAATTTTGGACAATCTTTGTATAATACAAAGTATGTTGTAATTACTGTTTTAGTACACGGTGATCCTTGGCAATTGTAATTAAATTTTGTTACGTTTTCAAAAATTGTTTTCTTTTATTCGAAAATACGAGGAGCGTTACAGTACCAGTCAGTGAGAGGCAAGATTCAGGAAGTTAGTTGGAAAGAGACAAGCCATCGATATACATGGACGTTCAACGTTGTCATGCAAAACCTGTCAAAGGTCCTTTTCCAGCCAGTCTTATATATCTCTACCCCATGCATGTTGGATTTGATAAGATTGTGTGATGGACCCATTGGAGGACCTTAAAACTTCTAGTGGTGAGATTGATAAATGTTAAAGAAGACACGATAGATGCACATCATGAAAATCTTATGTAATTTCTAATACTTAAATAACCAAACCTGTCTAATTTGACCGTGCAGGTAAAAAATTGAAGGATTCCAAACAAAGACAATGTGGGATTTTCTAGTCCTGTTGGTTCGGATGATGCTTTCCATTATCAAACCTGGAATATGGACTGCTGAGGCAAGTCTACCTCTTTTTAGTTTTTAGTTATGGATAGATATCTATCACCTAACATATGCTTTGGACAACATTTCAGCCACTTAGTGAGAACCAAGATGTCGAAATAGGCAGCATCCAGGAAGGCAATAACGGCTCCCAAGTGTGAATTAAGCTTTCCGAAAAAATTTCCTTTCATTTTGATCTCTTCAATTTAATTTATGTACAGGTTGTGATATGTGCCCTTGTTGCAGCTTGTTGACCCAAATATTGCTATCATTGGACCGGAACAGACTGTGATTGATGTGGAAGGGTTAATGTTACATGCGCATGTATCAAACCCAACTCCAGCCATAACAGTGGAGAGGATCCCACCTCGTCCACATGGATATAATATATTGGAACAGGTTTCAATGTTTTTCTCTATCTCTGGAGAGCCGTTGAATTTAGAATTGACGGTGCATATTATTCAGAGGAAGGTGGGTTTGAATCATCCCCTCTATTAATATGTGCCGTTAGATTTTGAATCGACAGCTTGTGATACCCAAGCATGTGGACAGTTTTCTTTTTCTTTTTACCTATTTAATTTCACCAAATCAATCAGGACATTATATACAAATAATATTGTATTACTCACATTAATTAGGGACAAGGCAGTGATTCGTGGATGACCTCCCACCAACAACCGGACACAACTGCATCCAATACGGTTGAAGACAGTACACAGACGGCTCAAGCAACAGGAACCACGAGTACACAGACCACAGAGACCACGAGTACACAGGCCACAAACATTAATGGAGGGCTACAGGTAGCTTACTGGGTGACTGCAATCTCAGCCACCGGGATCATCACCGTGATGGCTGGTTTTCTCGGCAACCAAACGTCGAAGCCAACACGTCACTTCCTGTTCAAGGGCTCCATGTGCTCAATGCTGGCCTCCTTCTTTCTGGGCATAAGCATATTTATCTTCTCAACCATCTGTTCACAATCTTCTGTATTGGGTGTGATCACGAAGATTCTTGTGGTCGCTACTGTGGCATCCATAGCCATGGTTGTGGGCTTCGGAGCTGCTTTCTATTTTGAAAATGCTTAGCTGTCTTTCAGACTGTTTAATTAACGTTCTGATGCATCAGTATAAAGCTGCAAGGAGGTCCAATGGATCCGTGTTTTTGTTAGCATGGTGTTATTCCAAAGGAGAAGCTGGACAAAGATCTTAGGCTGAGTTTTAGAAGAGGAAACTGATTTTGGGCAGACAAGATCTTTCATGTTCTTGCTGAGTTTTTTATTTTCTTAAGCCAACATAATACTAGAGAACTCATGATAAATATTTATTCATTTTTGGTTTTATTGATTGCAGCTGAAGTAATTTTTCACACCAGTGTAACAGAGTGTATAGTTTTTTTAGACCATTGTACTTCCCCAGAGATAAGGAAACAGCTGAAATAATAATTTCTCTCTTTAATCTTTATATATGTGAGACTTAGTAGTTGCAAAGTTACCGTGACAACCAAATTTAGTTGTCCACCTCCCAAAATGGAGCCCCTGGACCAGGTTTTGATTCAGTTTTGCTTCCCTAACACTTAACAAGCATCACACTTTTGCCCCTTTTTGAGACCAAGGATATCATATGAAAGTAACATTTTTTATTTATGTAACTTTTTCAAATATTATACTCATTCATTCCCTTATTATTAATAGCTACATTTGGAGACTTATTAGTTTTCATTGAACAGAGAAATCCACCCATGTGAAAACGAAAAATAAGCTTATGATATTTTTTTTAAGTACATAACTCTTTAAATTAAATAAAATAGAGCTATAAATATAAAATGGATGGAGTACTTAATAAACAAATGATCGAGTGAGTGCATTTGTGAACAATAGAGAATATTATATGGGAAAATATGTAGCCAAAATAACAGAAAAAATACATATTATACAAATGAGAAAAAATGTGTATTAAATGGGGAAAATATGTATAATTAAAAAATGTGTTTATTACAGAAAATAATATGATTAGAGGAAATAAAATGCTATGTACACATATAAAATGGGTATAAAACCTGTGCTTTGTCACATAGTGTTATACTCCTAATATTAATTGTCTTATTTATAAAAAATTATATAGGACACTTAATTCGAGACAACGGGAGTATCGGGATGGATCACAAAAATTTTAGTACAAGTGTAGGGGCATAATTAAGGGTGTTTACGAGCCGCGTATTGTCGAGCTTTAGAGTATTAGAGCTTGAGCTTAACACTTCAATTCGAGTTCGAATTAAGGTCGAGTTGAGTTGCTTTACCTTGTAATCTTGCTTAATTTTGTAATTAGTGGTCTAGAGTTATATAGAAAAGAATCTCTAATACGATCGTGGTCAAAAAGTGGCCTAATATGTTAGAATTAGAAAACCAAATGAACTAGTTTTAGTTGAGTTTTATTTTTTATTTTCAACTATTAATATAATACAATTTTATATAAAAAAATAGTTCTAAATCTCATAAGACATATTATATATTTCTTATAACAAAAAACCTCAGGTAATATACATAAAAAAATAAATGATATATTTGTGGGAAAAAGTTTAAATTTAGGAGATATCAAATCAATATATAATGTGTAATATATACATGTATATATTTAAAAGAATAATATATATAATGTGAGTGTAAGCTTTTATTGAGCTTTAGGCTGAGTTGAGCCAAACATAAATATATTTGAGCTTAACTTGACCAACTTCAAGTTCGAGATCGAACATAAGTCAAGTTGAATCAAATATGAGTTGAGTCATTCTTTTGAACTTGCACAATTCTTTAATGATGACTGGGTAGCCCCCTTGGACTCACTTTAATAGCCTTAATAAAGAAAGAAAGAGAAATCTATACTCTATTAAAAGTAAAATAGAGGGCAAAATTTTTTTTATCTTAACATAGTTGCCCAATATATTCATGATAATATTAATTAATAATTTAAAAAATAAAGGTAATATACTTTTCCCTTTTAAACCTGACACCGGGATGGACCAATTTGTTTCCCAAAGCCTAGCACTTCGTATGCCTCCCGCACCAAGGTTCAGGCTAGCTTTTTGGCTGATTCTCCTACGATATATGCTGCTCAAGTCGGATTTTATGTTAGGTATGCATCTGGCAGCTATAAACTTGCCAGTTTCTAAGCTCAACTCGATGATGACTGGCTCTGGTCGTCTCTCTAGTCGTCGCAAACCTACAAACCAGAAAACCTTTTCCCAGTTACCATATAACTAGTCCAGAAATATTACACCTGTAGGCAAGAACAAGACAATCTTGCCCATACAGAAAGACCAGCCAAAACCGAAGACAGGCAAGACGAGGCCTGAAAACCAATGAAGAGAAAGCTATGAGCCTAATCTAAAAATTAAAGGACAAAGCCTACAAGAAGCAAAAGAACTATGTAAAAATGATGAAATAACCAGAGAGCAATGATCAATGGAGAACAGGAAGTGGAGTGAACATGACATAAAAGATCAGTGCAAAAAAACTCAAGGAAGGAAGAAGGGATGGTAGTGGTGGGAAGGGATTGAAACCTGCTTGCAACCAGCCCAAAACACGGTACGACTAAAGCCCTTGCCACCTTCACGAGGAGCTGAGTACATCCTGGCCATCTAGTAGAGTAGAACAGGAAGTGAAATAAAAAGGACGTAAAAGAGTGCAAAACAACTCAAGGAAGGAAGAAGGGATGGTGGTGGTCGGAAGGGGTTGAAACGTGCTTGCAACCAGCCCAAACACGGTACGACTAAAGCCCTTGCCACCTTCACCAGGAGCTTAGCACATCCTGGCCAATCTAGCTTCCAAAGAGAGAGGAAAAGACACACCTGAGGGAGAAAACCTCACCGTGCATGGGCATTAGGACATGATCAGGAAACCTAGCCACAGGCCTAAACTTAAAGGACGACCACTTTACAATGGAGGAGGCATGCATAATGGCCGCCATCATCGGGCAAACCAATAGCACTAGCCTTACAGCGGGCGGCGGCCGTTTTATGCTGAAAAAGGATGCAGATCTCTGTTGTAGTTCATCTACCTCGACCCAGTGCAGTAATCGCACCATAGCCGGCACTGGGGAAGGTATTAGAGAGAAGGAGAGGCTCTGGCGGAGACCCCCACGAGGAAGATCGACTCAAATGCGGATTTGCGCTAACTGGACACCCGAATCCTGGAGACCCAGCCCACCCATGTGACTGCAAATTGGGCTTGGGTCAATTAGGCCAATCCAGTCCGCCTTAATTGTGTTTAAAAACAAACATAAGTAAACGAGGGCAAATTCAGCAATAATAACACGTTACCAAAAATCGGGTAGGTTGATTAAGCCAACTTAACCTCCCTGTTAAGTTTTAATTTTTTTAAAATATTATAATAATATAAATATAATTATACTTTGGAAAAAAATTATATGAGCCCGGACTTACTTGCACCTACATGAACCCAATCTCTATAAATCATTGGATTTATATCCGACGGCCCATAATGCTCACGGTTTAAATGCCCTATGAGTATTATGGGTTGTTGAATATAAATCCGATGGCCCATAGAGCTCGGGCTCACGTAAGCATGCATATGTAGTTTTAAGAAATAAAATATGTATAACCCTTTCTCTGTCTCACTCGCTCACTTGATCCAATATTTGTGAGCAAGTAATTAATAAACATGTAATGGGTAAAATGAGTGGGTAATTTTACTTTCCTATTTATTATGCGGGTAGGGTATAGGTGACTCCTTATCTATACTCGTTATCTGAATCATATATAAAGACAAAGTTGCATATACTACCCAAAGAGAATATCTTGTATGGAACATTTTTAAATATTTTATATTTTTATTAAAATATTTTGTACTTTTATTGTGATATAGAGAATATACTTTTAAGAAATATATAAAAACTTATAATGCAAACTTTTGATAGAGAAAATAGAAGAGAACATAATAAATTTTATGTGTCTTCTCATGTTATGCTTATTGCATAAATTGAGGTTTGTGCATGCAATATTGTTTATGCCCTTATTGAATTGAACTTATGATACATTAGGTAGGATTTTAAAAATATAAATTATTTATAATAGTTTATTTTATATTATTATTTTTATTAATCAATTGGATGTTTACCCTTTACTCACCGATTTACTCAATAGGTAATAAATAATAAGTAGAGTATGTGTAATTAATAGGGAAATGAGTAATGAGTAAGGTATAAATAAAAATAATTTAAAAGCACTGAACCAGGTATAGATGTGGGTAAAGCCTTACTTGACCCACACCTTACATATTGACACCCCTAGTGGGAACACAAAAGATGAGTAAAACTTTGTCACTATAAAAAAATATGATTTTCTTTTCTAAATAGAACATACAAGAGATTAAAAGAGTTTTTTGTCATATTTTGGTTATCTTTGAATGAATATTTTCGTTAACTAAACCTTTCATTATAGAAAAACAAAATAGAGTCATGTTCATGTTTCTCATCAAATTCTAAATAGTTAAACACTAGAACTTGATAAAAATCTTTTGTCTCCTAGATATTATATATAACGTCCCAGGGTCCCATGCCCAAAATTTGACGGCAGAGCCCAACTGGGTGCCAAAATTATCAAAATAAAAATTATTTTAATTATTAAGATCCTTATTTGTGTGCAAAAACTATAGCGATCCTCAGGCACCAGTTTAGAAGAGAATATAACAATTAATTATTACCATTTTTTGAATCAGGATAACATCATAAGAGATAAGTTGCCTACATACTTATTGGGTAATATCTTCAATATTATTCCAATAAGATCAGATCCAAACGTAGTTTTGCCTAATAAATAAGATAAATTTAAAAATATAATATTATTTATGCAATGCTTAAATATGTAGTCATATAACTAAATCGACATTGAAAATAACAGCACCATCAAATCAAACAAATTATTTTTTCATAAAACGCGATGAAATCATGCACAGAATCATATAAATCATCATTCACATAATCCAGTAAAATGAGAAATTATTCATAAGTAAAATCGAATAAATCATTCAAAATCGAATAAATCAACATTCACATAATATGATAAATAATTCAAAATCGGATAAATCATCATTCACAGAATGTCACCGATGTCAAAGCTATGTACACCTGTGCTCATGGGACAATAGGATCAAAATGAAAAGAATATTCCCACAATATCTCATTTCATGGGCATGTTATATGCCTTAATAGATAGGTTTCCATAATCGACAGCTTTTTGGCTTTATACTAAATAATTACTCGCCGCCAATACCAAAGCAACAAATATTCGGGCAACAGAATCAGAATGAATAAGATCTTCCATAATATCCCGATTCATGGATACACCATGTGCCTTAGTAGGCAGTATCTAGGAGTCATAACTCTGATAGTTTTTAGGCTTTATATCAAATAACTAACCTTCAAATCCAAACATTCAAAATTATTTGAAATATATTTCAAATAATAATAATAATTCAAAATCCAAAAGGTCAAATGTAGAAGAGTCGAAGACCCAAAATCCATAAAGAATTCATCAATCAATTATAAGTCCTTCAACATAACATGCATTAGTATAAGTCAATTATAAACATGGAAGGTCGTATTGGTATCGATAACATTATCGATGACCATGGATACAGGGTAAGAGCTGATTATATGCTTGGTACGTGCCAAAAATAGAGCAAAACCTTTAAAATATATTAAAGCTCAATAAATTTACTATATCATTATAATATTTATATAAATAGTTATTTAATTTAAATTTTCTTAACAAACATAATCTTGATAAATACTTTGATCTTTTAAAAAAATATATATTATACTTCTGTTGGTGCTCTAACAAAATTTTGTGGAGCATTTTATTTAGTTAAGTGATGCAACTTTGTACAACAATAGTTGTCATGTAAATGAGTGATTAAGTAAAGTTATATGTTTAAAGGAAAAAGTTAATATGTACTGGGTTGCACGCCGTTGGATCATGATTTGATTGCGTGCACGTATCATAAAGCAGACGAGCATATTAAAACCCACCTAGCCCATGAATCACACAAATAAAGCGACCGAAAGCATTCAACACGCATACATGGCACATGTATGTGCATGTGCTCATATGAATGGGCTCATATTTAAAAGTAATATGTCACAAATATATATATGTAAAAAATCCTTCTTGGTTATTTAAGAAAAAGGTCTTTAATCCTTGTTTAAATAAAACAAAAGATTTAACATGTTGAAAGTGGTAGCATACTTGGTTAAAGGAGTCTTTAGTTTACTACAATGAGGTGGTTCGAGTCTCACCAAAATTCTTTATGAAAAAATATCTTAGTGTCAATCCATATACTGCCGATACACTAGTTAAGTATCAAAATTCAAGGGGTCAGCGTAGTGCCTGTATTAGTGTTAACTGATATGTTACATATTGATCAATATAGACCCATATTAGTCAATACGGCCTTCCATAATTATAAACATATGCATATATTTAAATAAGCATTCATTAAAATAATAAAGCAGAAAATGCTTACTCCACTGAGATTTCTAGAAGTAGTGGTGGTTGGAGTTTCTCCTTCCTTAAAAACAATCTCCCTTCAAGGCCTTGAAATGACGGGAGGAGCCTCTCCTTATTCTGGAACGATTATTCCTTTGTGGCCTAAAGGTGGCGATAGAATCTCCCATTTCCTTGTGACGTTTATCACTTTGTGGCCTAAAGGTGGCGATAGAATCTCCCATTTCCCTGTGACGTTTATCACTTTGTGGCCCAAGGGTGGCATGCATAACCTCCCTTTACACTAAGACATTTGCCTCTTTGTGGCCTGAAGGCAACGGATAAAGCCTCCCCTTACCTTAGGATGTTTATCTCTTTACGGACCAAAATGCCACGGATAGAGCCTTCCTTTCCACCAGGACATGTCTCTCTTTGCGTCCCAAAGGCCTAGACATAGCCTACCCTTACCACAGGACATTTTACTCTTTGCGGCCCAAAGGTTACGCACATAGCCTCCCCTTACCCTAGGACATTTCCCCCTTTTAGAATTATTAGAAACAGCTCGAAAATGGAGGATAGAAGATGAGGAGACATGTAAAATTTGAGAGGAAGGAGGGGTGAAAGAGTGGGAAGGCGTGTATTGTAAGAACATATGTGTCATATGTTTAGTTTATTAGCTAATTTCTTAATCAAAATTATGTCAAAAACTATATGTATGTCATAAGTCTTAGAATCTGATATGAGGTTATTGTATTTAAGTCAAATTTAGAATTGTCAGACTTCAAAAATAAGAACAGATATGTTCTTATTAATCAAGGAAAGACTGAAGAATATGAAGGTTTTTGAAGCTTATAAAGATCACATTAGCATACATAAATCACTTTAAAAAAGTTAAAAAGTGATTATAGTGGTTTCAGACAATTTTTGGGTAAAAATGACAAAAATATCAAAAAATAGGTAGAACAATTGATTGTTGCATATTATGGAAGAGAGAATGATTGATCACTTGTTGATTTAGCCCTATGCAAAACGAAGCCAAGAGTTATCGATTGATCATTCTTGCAAACAATCGTGCACATTAAAAATAGTGTCCAATTGATCACTATTTAAAACAATAGATTATTTCAAGAATAGTTTATGTCACACCCTGGCACCTGCCAACCCGAGCCAAACCCAAACCAATGGAAGGTTGGTGCGTGTGGTGCGACGAGGTAATGATTTGTGCAGAAGACTTAACCCCTCATATGGGTGAATCGTTATGGAGTAGCGCACTATACACTTTGTACAAGAGGAAACGAGGAAAAATAAAGTACATCAATAGTAATTAGTTCTCACAAAATACCCACATACTTAAGTAACTAAGCCCTCTCATGGCTTAAATCATAAAGTCAACATGAGTCAAGGGGCCAAATTGGCGAGTAAATTACGTAACAAAATCAACATGACATAAAACTCCATATAACAAACAACATAGGCAAGCATGGATTTCAGGGCATCCTCTCCTATGCCAAACCATCCACCACCTGCTCCTCATACAAAGAGTCCTAACCACTTGCATATCGCACTATGCTACCCCAAAACAAAAACATACGAGAAAAAGGGGTGAGTAAAAATACTCAGCAAGGTTTTTACATGTCGAGAGAGAATAAATCTACAATCATCATAGATATTTCACATAGAGTTCATCACATAAAACACACCCATTTATCATGAGACATTTGCATAACCTGTACATCCCTATATCATGATTACTCATCATATATATATATATATATATATATATATATATATACTCATGATATCATTACATATCTTCTACATACCATTCCACATAGCATTTGACAATATCATCTCATTCATGATTCATTCTCAATGCTTACATTCATCCTACATAAGAGTGTCTCAAACACGCTAACCATAATTATGCATAACCATACTCAATCATTATGATGGCTATTTTTTTTATCGTCATAATGTTCAACACGCTCTTCCAACACACGTGTGTCCGAACACGATAGCCGTCAATGCAGATCATAGTCAGATATGCTTTATATTAATAATGAGCATATCACGGAGTCGTAGCACAACAAAATATTATTCATGTGCTTAATAACATATTTCACACGAACCATGGACTTAGGTTCGTAGAGTTTGAAGTTTTACAAGCCTTATAAGTCTTCGGGCATATCATGCCCTTAATCTGCAGTCATATAAATATTACATATTTTTCAAAATCAGAGAGCAGATAAAATATCTGGGACACTACACTTCCTTTACTTTCGCCCTTGCTGCATTACCTGCAGAATTTGGGGGTGGGTGAGTATTTTAAAATACTCAGTAGGTTGATTTAAAATATAATAGAGGTGCTAAGCAGAAATCCCTTTGAAAACCCTACAACATTTTCTTTAGAAACCATTATCACGATAAATTATGCAAAAAACAACCGGTTCTAAATCACAACAAAACCACAAGCCGTGACACCCTACGGCCTACCCTCGGCGCTCATGGGGCAAACGAGGGCCACTTAGGGATAGAGCTTTCCCACAATGCTCTACCCCTTGCACGCCACTTACCGATTTATTTTTCTCGGCGGGCATCATCACTCTATGATTATTCCAGGTTCTTAAGCCCATGAATTAATCATCACATCGTTCAAAACATAGCAATATTCATGCTAAAATAGTTCATCACATAACATGTCTCACATAAATCAATCACATAAGCTTAATCATGTTAAATCATGCGTAAAGAAGTTGTTGCTAAGCACACGTTTAGAGTTTAAAATTCCCTACCTTAACCCTTAGTTACAATTTCATAACTGTAAAAGCCTCGAATAAAGAAACCGACCCCACCACAGCGTCCAGAACGTTGAATTCAGTAGGAAACGCCTTTTCAATCACTCGATTCGGACTTAAAATGGTTGAGAACGAAGGAAAACAAGTTCAGAAGTGGAAAAACTCGAAATAACTCGAAAAACAGGTCGGGTGGTCACTATTTATAGGCGCGCACATGTGGGGCCCACACGCGCCACATCACGCATGCGTCTCCTGCACGCTCGGGCCCCATCCCGGCATTCGGCAAGATGACGCGCGTCGTCGCGAGCCCGGCCCCACCTAATGCGAACCTGCCACTCTGGTCCGCAGCTCTTCACGCGCCCGGCCCGCGGTCCCGCGGGCCCGGGTCCAAGCGGTGCCGGCTAACACGGCTGATGCTGGCTGCATGCGTCAGCCAGCATTTATATATATATATATATATATATATATATATATTTTAAAACGGAAACTTTAAACGCGCGTATCTTTGTCACCCGGACTCCGATTCACGCATTCTTGACATCGTTGGGCTCGTATCGATGAGACTTACCAAACTAGACTCCACATGGGTAGGTTATCCCGTACTTATAAGGTAGGCCCACCCATGTGGCACATTTCCCGAGGCCATAACTTTCGGCCCTGGTGTCCAAATCAAGCGCTTCGAAAGCCGTTACACTCGTTTTTTTGCACTTTACCATAATCTCATAAGATTAAATATGTAACAAACTATAACTAATTAAAAGAATGCTACAAACTCCAAAATTAACGTATTAAAAAACGTACTAAAAATTCAAGTTCATTACATTCTACCCCTCTTAAGAAAATTTCGTCCTCGAAATTGTACCTTTTAGTCCTTAAAAAGCTCTGGAAATTTCTGTAGCATTTCACTTTCTAATTCCCATGTCACTTCTTCAGAGGAGTCGTGTTGTCATAACATCTTTACCAACGGAATTCTTTTCGTCCGAAGAATTTGTTCCCTATGGTCCAAAATTCTGATCGGTTTCTCTTCGAAAGACAAATCAGGTTCTAGGGTCATAATGGACTAATCGAGAACATGAGAAGGGTCTCGCATATACCTTTTGAGCATGGTTACATGGAACACACTATGGACGTTTTCGAGCTGAGGAGGCAAGGCCAACCTGTAAGCTACTGGTCCCACTTTATCCAATATTTCAAATGGTCCTATAAAACGAGGACTCAATTTACCTTTAATTCAAAACCTCATAACTCCTTTGGTTGGCGAGACTTTTGAGAATACTTGATCGCCCACACTAAAGCTGAGATCTTTCCTTCTTCGATCAGCATAGTTCTTCTGACGACTCTGAGCTGTCATCAACTAATTTCTGATGAGTTTCACATTGTCGACACACTATTGTACAATTTTCGACTTTACTAATTTTCGCTCTCCCAATTCGCTCCAACTAGTCGGGGATCGACATGGTCGGCCATAGAGAGCTTCATATGGTGCCATACATGTACTGGAGTGATAACTATTATTATAGGCAAACTCAATTAATGGTAGATGCTCATCCCAGTTGCCCTTCCAATCCAAGGCACAAACCCGCAACATATCTTCCAAAGTTTGTATGGTTCTCTTTGACTGGCCATCTGTTTGCGGGTGGAGAGTTGTATTAAATCGTAAATTAGTACCTATCTCTTCCTGGAATCCTTTCCAAAATTGAGAGGTAAAACGACTATCCTGATCTGAGATTATAGACAACGGCACTCTGTGCCGACTCACGATTTCTTTTACATACATCCTTGCCAAAACATTTAAAGATTGAGTCTTTCTTAGAGGCAAGAAATGTGCACTTTTGGTGAGTCGATCTACTATTACCCAAATAAGCTCATGACCTTACGATGTTCTGGGCAGACCTAAAACAAAATCCATAGATATATGATCCCACTTCCACTCTGGAATTTCAATTGACTGCAAGGTACCAGAAGGTTTTTGATGTTCAGCTTTAACCTGCTGGCATGTTAAACACTTGGAGACATACTCTCCTATATCTCTTTTCATCCCATTCCACCAAAAATTCCTTTTTAGGTTCTGATACATCTTCGTTCCACTGGGGTGGATGGTGTACTGAGATTTATGCGCTTCAAATAACAGATCTTGCCTTAAATCAGGTATTGTCGGAACCACTAATCTTTCTCAAAATCTTATCCCTCCATCAGAGCCTTTGTTGAAGTCGGGTTGTTCTAGTGAAACCTGTGTTTCTTCATCTTTTTCCTGCGCCTCAAGAATGCGCTTGACTAGTTCGGATTTCACCTTCAAGTTGGCCACAAGGGAACTCTTATTTCCCAACTGCAACCTAGGTTGAGATTCTATCACTTCCTTCCTCAATTTCCATTTTTGGGTGAGTAAATGAGCGACCCTTCCCGCAACTTTAGGCCTCAAAGCATCCGCCACTACATTTTCTTTTCCAGGGTGTTAATGGATCGAAAAATCATAATCTTTTATGTACTCTATCCATCGTCTTTGCCTCATATTAAGCTCACGTTGAGAGAATATATACTTTAGGCTTTGATGATCTGTAAAGACTTCAAATTTTTTTCCATATAAGTAATGTCTCCAAATTTTTAAGGCAAAAACTACCACCACCAATTCGAGGTCGTGAGTGGAGTAATTACTTTCGTGTCTCTTTAACTGCCTTGAAGCGTAAGCAATTACTTTCTCATTCTGCATTAGTACGCATCCAAGTCCTGTACCAGAAGCATCACTATACACTACATATCCTCCACTGCTAGATGGTAAGGATAAGACTGGAGCGGTAGTTAACTTCCTTTTTAATTCTTGAAAGCCTTTTTCGCATTCCTCATTCCATATAAACTTTACCCCTATTCTAGTTAACTTGGTTAAGGGCAAAGCTATACTTGAGAATCCCTAAATGAATCTTCGATAATAGCCGGTGAGACCTATGAAACTTCTTATTTTCGTAACTGTCTTAGGTCTCTCCCACTTCATCACAACCTCAATCTTGGTTGGATCTACTGATACTCCATCCTTAGAAATAATATGACCCAAGAAAATAATCCGTTCTAACCAGAACTCACATTTACTCAATTTAGCATAGAGTTGATGATCCCTCAGGGTTTGTACGCCAATTCGAGGTCGTGAGTGGAGTAATTACTTTCGTGTCTCTTTAACTGCCTTGAAGCGTAAGCAATTACTTTCTCATTCTACATTAGTACGCATCCAAGTCCTGTACCAGAAGCATCACTATAAACTACATATCCTCCACTGCTAGATGGTAAGGATAAGACTGGAGCGGTAGTTAACTTCCTTTTTAATTCTTGAAAGCCTTTTTCGCATTCCTCATTCCATATAAACTTTACCCCTTTTCTAGTTAACTTGGTTAAAGGCAAAGCTATACTTGAGAATCCCTGAATGAATCTTCGATAATAGCCGGTGAGACCTAGGAAACTTCTTATTTCCATAACTGTCTTAGGTCTCTCCCACTTCATCACAGCCTCAATCTTGGTTGGATCTACTGATACTTCATCCTTAGAAATAATATGACCCAGGAAAACAATCCGTTCTAACCAGAACTCACAATTACTCAATTTAGCATAGAGTTGATGATCCCTCAGGGCTTGTAGCACAATATGCAAATGTTCTCTATGCTCTTTTGGACTAGAAGAATAAATCAAAATATCATCAACAAAAACGATTACGAATTTATCCAGATGTGCATGAAAAACACGATTCATAAGATCCATGAAAACTGCAGGAGCATTTGTTAATCCAAATGGCATCACTAAAAATTCATAATGGCCATAATGGGTACAGAAAGCTATTTTTGAAATGTCCTCTTCCCGTATTCTTAACTAATGATACCCCGATATCAAATCTATTTTTGAGAATACTCTAGCTTCTTGCAACTTGTCAAACAAGTCATTAATTCGGGGTAGAGGATATTTATTCTTTACAGTTACTAAATTAAGCATCTTATAATCTATGCATAGTCTTAAAGACACGTCTTTCTTTCTTACAAATAAGACTGGAGCTCCCCATGGTGAAACACTGGGTTTAATGAATCCTTTATCAAGTAACTCCTGTAATTGACTCTTTGATTCCTTTAGTTCTGCAGGAGCCATCCGATACGGTGGCTTAGAGATAGGACTTGCTCCTAGTATTAAGTCTATGTTAAAATCTATCTCTCTTCTCAGTGGCACCCCTGGGAAATCATCAGGAAACACATCTGGAAAGTCTCTTATCACATCAATACTTTCTAAATGAGGAGTCAAAGGCTCTTCAGAAATCACGGTGGCAAGATACGTGTGACATCCTTTAGACATTAATTGTTGAGCCTTAAAAGCAGAGTTGATAGATGCCCCTGTATGTTCCTTATTTCCATAAAAGGTAAATGTTCTTTCTCCATTCTTATAGAACATAACTCTTTTTCTCTTACAATCTATCATCGCTTCATTCTCTGTTAACCAGTCCATTCCTAGGATGACATCAAAATCAGTCATACCTAAAAGTATAAGGTTGACCTCCCATTTTTGGTTTCCTAAAGACACCGACACATCTTGCAGAAACTCCTGAGCTAGAAAGGTATTTCCCATAGGAGTTGACACTTCTAATATATATCCTAGTTCCATAATTGAACGACCAGTACTTAAAGCAAAATCACTGGATATAAAAGAGTGTGTTGATCCAGGATCTATTAATACATTAGCAATCTTGTCTAAGATTAGAAGTGTACCTTGAATAACTTTTGCTGAAGTTTGAGCTTCTTCAGCGGTAATAGCATAGATCTGACCCTGAGCCTTAGGCTTCGACTCCATCTTGATCTCCTCCAGCTTCTGCTTCTTGGGGCATTCTTTGATCTTATGTCCCAACTCACCACAAGAGAAACATTGTACCTTAGACCCTTGGCTCTTCATCTTAGGACAATTATTAATTTGATGTCCCAACTCACCGCAGCCAAAACACCGTCCTTCATTATAAAAACAACCTCCTGCAAAATAAAACTGGTCGCACTTGGAACACCTTTCAAATCTCTTCCCCCTCTGAACTTGTGTTTGTGCACCAAAAGGCTTCTGAAAAGTGCAGTTGTTGCTCTGATTAGGAGATATAACTTTCTTCTTTCTTTCATCCGTTTTAGAACCACTGTTTAGACCGTGGTCCTTATGTTTTGCCAAGAATTCTTGATATTCTGTTTCTAATAAGGAGGCCAATTCCATAGCCTTGGCGAAAGTAATAGGTTGGAAACCCACTATTCTACCACGAAGTCCACTGTTCAGCCCTCTTACGAACTTCCTGGCTTTCCTTAATTCTGTAGAGCAGAGATCGGGAGCAAAGCATTGTAATTGTATGAATTTATTTTCGTACTGAACCACTATCATATTTCCTTGCTATAGGTCTAAAAATTCCTTCTCTTTCTTTTCTTGAACGTGGAGAGGGAAATATTTGTTGTAAAGAACCTCTCTAAACTCACCCCACTCGATGTTGTCCTTGTTAGAGAAAAAGTTTCATTCTGCAGATGGCCACCAAAAAGCTGCTTCTCCTGTCATTGAGAAAGTGGCCACATTAACCTTCCTAGATTCTGGAACTTTCATGGCCTTGAAAATCCTTTCTACCTCGAATACCCATTTCTCGGCCGCCTCTGGACCATCCTCTCCAGTAAATGTAGGAGCAATTTTCTTGAACCGCTCAAGCAGATTATCCTTCTCATGCCTACTACTTTTAGCCCAATCAACAGTGTTACTTAAAGGATTCGGGCTCGGCTGAAATCATTGGTTCTACAAGTGCTGTGTCATTCTCTGCATCATTAAATCGAAGAAATTTTCCATCTGATTTTCTGGTGCTATAGCACCATGAGGTACAGCTTCAGCTTGGGTAGAATCATCAGACGACTTCACTTCTCTACCACTATCGGAAGTCATCTCGAGGGAGCTAACAGATTGTAACGACCTTGATTCCACAAAAGTTTATTTAAAACACATTCATATAATTACATTTTTACAAGCAACAGTGTGCGAGGGCACACCTTGAACAAGCATTTACAAAACAACTCAAACTACTTCATTTTACAAGCAAGCCAAACCAAAATCCAAACCACACTTTAAAAAAACAACACATACTTTTCGAGGTTTCGGGAACTAATCAAGGGAAGATCTTCCTTGTCGGGCACTCGAAGAAGAAGTGCCCTCGTATTCCGTAGTAGACACATATTTCAGGAAGATGCTCTGTGTACCATGACAGCCCTTTGCCCTTGCGTTGTTCCAGATCTTTCACCCTCTCTTCTTCCTCATTCTCTTCAGAAAGGGGTTTATTTAAGTTAAAATTTCTCACAACCACCTCCTCCTGGAAGTTATGATCCCCCTCCTCCTCATAAGGTTCTTCTTCAGAAGGTTCTTCCTCAAAGGGTTCTTCTTCTTCTGGGTCCCCCTCGTCATCCTCCGTCATAATTGGGGATTCCAGAACATTTATCACCTCCTGCACATCATCACTGTGTGAGAGGGGATAAGGTGTGGTCATGGGTTGAGAATCACCCAAGGTTTCTCCAGTGATTGATTCCTTTAACATTTCTCCTTTACTCCCCTCTCTTCTGGTCGGCAAGGGCAATTTTCTTGCTATGGAATGGTACAGTGAGCCTGAAATATGTTTCATCTTTGATTTCCCCAACACTACTAATGATTAAAAACAAATCATCATAACATTAGTCAAATAATAGAAATGAATTTAGTAAATATGTATATGACTGATTAAAACTACTTCTCCACGAACTATAAGTCCTTGGGCTCTGATACCAACTGTGGCAGCCATTTTTTTTTATCGTCATAATGTTCGACATGCTCTGCCAACACACGTGTGTTCGAACATGATAGCTGTCAATGCAGATCGCAGTCAGATATGCTTTATATTAATAATGAGCATATCACGAAGTCATAGCACATCAAAATATTATTCATGTGCTTAATAACATATTTCACACGAACCATGGACTTAGGTTCGTAGAGTTTGAAGTTTTACAAGCCTTACAAGTCTTCGGGCATATCATGCCCTTAATCTGCAGTCATATAAAGATTACATATTTTTCAAAATCAGAGAGCAGATAAAATATCTGGGACACTACACTTCCTTTACCTTCGCCCTTGCTACATTACCTGCAGAATCTGGGGGTGGGTGAGTATTTTAAAATACTCATCAGGTTAATTTAAAATCTAATAGACGTGCTAAGCAGAAATTCCTTTGAAAACCCTACAACATTTTCTTTAGAAACCTTTATCACGATAAATTATGCAAAAAACAACCGGTTCTAAATCACAACAAAACCACAAGCCATGACACCCTACGGCCTACGCTCGGCGCTCATGGGGCAAACGAGGGCCACTTAGGGACAGAGCTTTCCCACAATGCTCTACCTTGTGGCGCCACTTGCCGATTTATTTTTCTGGGCGGGCATCATCAATCTATGATTATTCCGGGTTCTTAAGCTCATGAATTAATCATCACATCGTGCAAAACATAGCAATATTCATACTAAAATAGTTCATCACATAACATGTCTCACATAAATCAATCACATAAGCTTAATCATGTTAAATCATGCGTAAAGAAGTTAACTAAGCACACGTTTAGAGTTTAAAGTCCCCTACCTTAACCCATGGTTACAATTTCATAACCGTAGAAACCGACCCCATCATAGCATCCAGAACATTGAATTCAGTAGGAAACGCTGGAATCACTAGATTCGGACTTAAAATTGTTGAGAACGGAGGAAAACAAGTTCAGAAGTGGAAAACTGGAAACAGCTCGAAGAACAGGTCGGGGGGTCAGTATTTATAAGTGCGCGCACGTGGGGCCCGTGTGCGCCACATTGCGCACGCTTCACGCGGATGCAACATGCGCATGACTCGCATCACACGCGCATCTCCCACGCACCCGCGCCCCGTCACATCGTTCGGTGCGACAACGCGCACCGCGCGTTGTCGCGGGCCCGGCCCCGCCTGACACGGACCCGCCACGCAGGTCCGCAGTGTGTCATGCACCCAGCCCGTGGGCCCAGATCCACGCGGCGCCGCCACAGCGGCACCGGTTGACGTGGCTGACACTGGCCGCGTGCGTCAGCCAACATTTTTATAATTTTTTTTTAAACGAAAACTTTAAATGTGCGTATCTTTGTCACCCGGACTCCGATTCAAGCGTTCTTGATACCGTTGGGCTCGTATCGACGAGCCCTACCAAACTAGATACCACATGGGTAGGTTATCCCACACTTTTATGGTAGACCCGCCCATGTGGCACATTTCTCGAGGCAGTAACTTTTGGCCCCGGTGTCCAAATCAAGCACTTCGAAAGCCGTTACACTCATTTTTTTGCACTTTACCATAATCTCATAAGATTAAATATGTAACAAACTATAACTAATTAAAAAAATACTACAAACTCCAAAATTAACATATTTAAAAATGTACTGGAAATTCAGGGTTGTTACAATCATAAACATTCATCCTGCATGAAAAGTGTCTCTAACACACTAACCATATCATGCGTAATTATCATAATCATTCATCCTGTATGAAAAGTGTCTCTAACACACTAACCATAATCATGCATAGAGAAAAACAATCATACTTAGTTGACCGATGCATAAACAGTCCATGCTTACTCTAGACAATCCCCAATTGAAAGGTTTGAAGAAATCGAGCAATTTGGGTAGAATCCCTTATGGGGAAGACACCCCCTAGTAAGTCGGTGCATGCAGACAAACCAGCCTGAGTTCTAAAGGTCTAGATAGTTTCAACAATTTGGTCTCCTTATAGCATTGCCGCTCCTCAACCCGGGGAAGAAAAATGTGTCCTCAAAGGGATGTAAAACCCCATCCATTATATGTAAAACCCGCCATTTTAGACATAAAACCAAATCGACAAGCCTCTAATCAATGAATCCGGTAAACAATGTCACCCAATTGCATCCAATTGACCATAACTGCTAACCTCGATAAATCTCATTCATAAACACCTTTTTTATTATGCATGCAATATGGTACATACATGAGCAATACTACATGAATCCTAATACACTAATCAATCCATATGTGCATCATTCCTAATCCATATGTGTCAAATAATTACCACAATTGCCTCCACAAGTGTGTGTACATAGTATTAGTGTTCAACCGAACCTGATACCATTTAAAAATGGTAAACCCGAATCCAACCCGAATAATTATTCGGGTTGAATTTGGAAACCCAAACCCGACCTGAATAGCTATTCGGGTTGAATTTGAAAACCCAAACCTGACCCATTAGGGTCAGATCCGGTCGGGTTCCACCATATATCCAACTCAAGTAGTATCCCTATTCAAATCTAAGCATAGATATATGCATTCATGAACAAACCATCATCATGTTACACATATGCATTCATGATTTTATCATGATTCTTCTTTACTAAAATCATGGATGAAATATGGTGAAAACCTTGAAAAACAAAAGTTTAAGTCAATTACAACTTCATGCTAGACTTAGGTAAGCATAATCATCATCACATTTAAGCTAGACATAGAAATATGGTTCACCCATAATTTAGCATAATATGTGAAAAAAAATATGCCCATCTTCATAATCTATACTTGTTGGAATCATGAATAAACATGGAGAATCATTAAATGTGAAATTAGGATAAGAAGAACATCATGCTAAAGTTTAATTACATGTAACCAATCTCATACTTGAGCATCATGATAATATTCATGCCCTCACAATAGCATTTCTAAGTAAAAATCACTAACTATAGTCATATAAATGAAATTTACCAAGAAGAACATGGAAATGAACAAATTACTCAAAACAGCATAATTGTCGTTTGGCCGTTTGAACACCTGGCCGCTTGATCAGCAAGAGAGTCGTTCGAATGCATGACCATTTGAACACCTGTAGGGCCGTTCGAACTCCTATAGAGCTATTTGTCACTAATAAATTAATTAATTTTATTTGATAAATAATTATTTAATAAATATTAAAAAAAATGAATTTTTTAAATATAAAATATTTTCTTTAATATTGCTATTTGTATAAATAATAAATAAATATTAAATTTTTAATAAAAGAAGTGTCAGTAATAGATTAAACTTTCACTATTTAAATATAATATATTTTATTTTTAAAATTGTCTTATTAATTTTAAAATATAATTTATAATAAAAGAGAGAGTGAGAGGAGAGAGAGATGAGAGAGAGAAAGGAGGGAGGGAGAGAAGAGAGAGGGGAAGAGAGAGAGAGAGGAAGAGAGAGAGAGAGAGGGAGGAGAGAGAGGGGTGAGGGAGAGAGAGACTCGGGGGGAGAGAGAGAAAGGAGAGAGAACAAATAGAGAGGAAAGAGAGAGAGAGAGAGGGAGGGAGGGAGGGAGGAGAGAGGAGGGAGAGAGGGAGAAAGAGAGGAAAGGAGAGAGGAGAGAGACACTCTCATAAGCGTTGCTAATGATTATTAGTGACGCATAACAAACATCGCTATAAGCGTCGTAAAAAGTGTCATTGCTATTGCCCATTCACAACGTATAGCAAAAAGCGTCACTAATAGGACCTACTAGCGACATACACATATGCGTCGTTATTAGTAAATCTATGTCGCTAATAATAAATTATTAGCGACACTTATTTTTTAGTGTCGCTAATGATAAGTTATTAGCGACACTTTTCTATACATTGCTAATAGAAACACTATTTTAAAAAAAAAATTAAAATAACTTATTAGCAATGTATAACTGTAAGCGTCGCTAATAAGGACTTATTAGCGACGCTTGCGTATACGTTGCTAATAGAAAAATCATTTAAAAAAATAAAAAATGTGGGGGCGGAGGACGGCGCCCGCCCCGCCGGCCTCAAGTCCCCATGGAGGGGGGCGGTGCAGAGGGGAGGAGGGAGTACCGGAGGTGGTGGGGGGCCAGAGGATGGCTTGGCGTGGGCGGGGGGCGGCAGTGGCAAGGGGGCGGTGGAGGCATGAAGAAACAGGACAATGGGGGTTGTGGGGCCCTTTATAAGAAGCAGGCAAAATTTTGCCCGCGCAGGGAAATTTCACCTGTGTAAATCATTATTTTTAAAAAAAAATTATTTATTAGCGACGGTCCTAATGAGCGTCGCTATTAGTAATTATATCGGCGATGTATAGTGTATATGTCGCTACTAATACATATTTTAGTGACGTGTAGCAATATACGTCGCTAGAATAGGTTTTTTATTGTTTAAAAATTTCTTCCTCTCCTCACTCTCTCTCTCTCTACACTCACTCACTCTCTCTTCATTCTCTACCCTCTCTTCCCTTTTTCTCTCTCTCCCCTCTTTCCCTCTCCTCCTCTCTCCTCTCTCTCTCCCCCTCTCCTCTCTCTCTCCCTCTCCTCCTCTCTCCCCTCTCTCTCTCCCTCTCCCTCTCCTCTCTCCTCTCTCTCTCCCCCTCTCCTCTCCTCTCTTTCCTCTCTCTCTCTCCCTTCCTCTCTCTCCCTCTCCTCTCTCTCTCTCCCCTCTCCTCTCTCTCTCTCCCCCTCTCCTCTCTCTCTCTCCCTTCCTCTCTCTCCCTTTCCTCTCTCTCTCCCTCTCCTCTCTCTCTCCATCTGCACTCTCCTCTCTCTCCCTTGCCTCTCTCCCTCTCCTCTCTCTCTACACACTATCTCTCCTCTAATTTAATTTTTATAATTTTTTTATTTTTAAAAATTAAATTTAAAAATAAAAAAAATATATTATTAGTGACATATAGAAATATGCATCGCTAATAGGGTAGGTATTAGTGATGTATAATATTATACGTAGCTAATACCTATGCTATTAGTGACGTATATTCCTATATGTTGCTAATATTATTTATTTTATTTTTTTAGAATATAATAATTTATAAAAAAACTCTTAAAAAATTAAAAATTAATTACTCTCCCTCTTCCCTCTCTCTTCCTCGGCCTCTCTCTCCTCTCTCTCTACACGCTATCTCTCCTCTAATTTCAATTTTTTATTAAAGCTATTAGTGACATGTGTTTATAAGCGTCACTAATAATTCAAAATTTTTATAAGCGTTACTATGAACATCGCTAATAGTTATAATTTTTTAAATTTAAAATATATATCTTTTAGCAATGTTTGTATAAAGAGTCGCAAATAGGTTAACTATTAGCAACGCTCATAACAAAGTGTCGCTAATATGATCAGTATTAGCGACGTATATATTTATGCGTCACTAATAGTTGATTTTATTGCGACGCTTCTTTATGCATCACAAATAGTGGTTTTTAGCGACGCTCGCTTTTGCGCCACTAATAAATGCGTCGCTAATACTATATTTTGTTGTAGTGAGATGAAGAGAGAGAGGGGAGAGAGAGGAAGAGTGAGAGTTAATTTTTTTATTATAAATTATTTTTAAAATTAAAAAAATGCCTATTAGTGACACATCTAAGTATGTGTCACTACTAATCTGAGTATTAGCAATGCATACATACATGTGTCGCTACTATTCTAGTGTAGTAGCGACATATATTTGTATGCGTCACTAATATGATTTTTTTTATTTTAAAAAAATTATATTAAAAGAGATAGAGAGAGTGAGGAAAGAGGAGAGAGAGAGGAGGAAAGATGAGAGAGAGAAGGGAAAAGGGAGAAACGGTGTTGAAGGAAAAAATAGATTTTCATAAAGCACTTCTTTTGCTCAAACCCAGAAACCTAAGTGACAAAACTCAAATAGATTCTTAGCGAAATAAGCAAAGTAAATAGTTTACCAAGATGGCTAAAACATCTTTCGAGTGAGACCTATTGTTGCTCACACATGCATTTATGAGGACCTTGACTTAATTTCCTCTAGTAGTCCCCTCGTACACTCACGGGGAATGCTTCAGCAGGCACGAGAATTCGAGAGTGATCTTCTTTGAATCTACTCCGATTCGAGTCTAACAAGTTGGTGCTAGTTGGAAGGTTGTAAATTGGAAGGGCAGAGTTTGTGTAAGGCACACACCTGAGTGACGGAGTCTGTCTGCATAGTTGCTATGGTAGAAGTGTCTAAAAACGAGGAGAGAGAGGGAGAGAGAGAGAGAAAAGAGAAGAGAGATGGGAGAGAGAAGCTAGAGAGAGAAAGAGGTAGAGAGAGGATGAGGAGAGAGAAAGAGGGGAGAGAGGATAGAGAGAAATAGTGGAGAGAGGGAGAGAAAGAGGGGAGGAAAAAATTAATTATAAATTATTTTTGAATATTTTAAAAAATATATAGTAAGGACGCATACTAGTATGTGTCGCTACTATACTCGGGTAGTAGTGACGCATAACCCTATGCATCGCTAATACCCGAGCATAGTAGCAACACATACTAGTATGTGTCACTACTACCTTATGTAGTAGTGATGCATAACAGTATCCGTCACTACTACAATTTTTTAAAAAATAAATAAATAAAAGAGAGGGAGAGAGGGAGAGGGGGAGGAGAGAGGGGGAGAGAGGAGAGGATATAGAGGGGAGAGAGAGAGAAAGAGAGAAGACAGAGAGAGAAGCTAGAGAGAGAGGGGAAAGAGAAAGGTAGAGAGAGATGAGGAGGAGAGAGAGAGAGAAAGAGGGTAGAGAGCGAGGATGAGGAGAGAGAGACAGAGGGGAGAGAGAGAGAAAGAGGTAGAGAGAGAGGATGATAAAAGAGAGAAGAGAGAAAGAGGGGAGGAAAAAATTTTAATTATAAATTATTTTTGAATATTTTAAAAAATAAAAAAATGTATAGTAGCGACGCATACTGGTATGCGTTGCTACTATACTCAGGTAGTTGCAACGTATAATGCTATGCATCGCTACTACCTGAGTATAGTAGCGACACATACCAGTATGCGTCGCTACTACCTTATGTAATAGCAATGCATACTGGTATGCGTCGCGACTACAATTTTTTTAAAAAAAATAAATAAAAGAGAGGGAGAGAGGGGACGAGAGGGAGAGAAGGAGAAAGAGAGTGAGGGAGAGAGAGATCGAGTGAGGGGAGAGAGAGAGAAGAGAGAGAAAGAGGGTAAAGAGAGAGACGAGAGAGAAAAAGAGGGGAGGAAATTTTTTTATTATAAATTATTTTTGAACATTTTAAAAAATAAAAAATATATAGTAGCGATGCATACCAGTATGCATCACTACTACATTATGTAGTAGCGACGCATACTGGTATGCATCGCGAGTACATTTAAAAAAAATTAAATAAAAGAGAGGGGGAGAGAGAGAGGGAGAAAGAGATCGAGTGAGGGGGAGAGAAAGAGAGAGGGGGGAGAGGGAGAGAAGAGAGAGAGACTATAGGGACACATAAAGTCGCTAATAAGTAGTATATTAGCGATGAATAGCATATATGTTGCTAATACATATTTTTTTAACCTGGATAGGCAAAAATTTTGCCCACGCAGGCGCAAAATTTTAACCTCGCGGGCAATTTTTGCCCGCGTGGCGTGGTCATTTAAGCCCCCCCCGCCCCTCTCTCCTCCAACTCTACCGCCGTCCTCCTCCATCTCCACTGTCCGCCAGTGCCTGTCTCCCTCTCTCACGCCCCCGCTCCTATCCCCCTCTCCCCACCCCCCCCGGCCACCCCCCTTCCCCCTGCCCCCCCCCCTCCTTCCCCTCTCTATTTATTTACAGAGAGGGGAAGGAGCGGGGGTCGAGAGAGAGAGAGAGGAAGGGGGGGGACCTCCCCATCCACAAACCCCCACCCCGCCCTGGTCCCCTCCCCCACCCGCACCCCCTCCCTCTCTATTTACAAAGAAGGGGGGAGAGAGAGAGAGGAAGGGAGAGGGAGGGAGGGAGGAGGGGGTGAATCCAGCCACCTCCCTCTACCCCGTCGGGCCCACAACCGGCGGGCTTTTTTAAGAAAATAAATTTGGTTTTTAGCGAATATGCGTCGCTAATAATATATTTTAAAAAAAGAAATATATATTAGTGACAATTATCAAGCGTCGCTAATAACTTTTAATTAGCGACACATGTCATTATGCATTGCTAATAATATATATTTATTTAAAAAAATATTATTGAATCTTACTAACGCATAATGTAGTGTCATTAATAAGACTTATTAGCAACGCTTATAAGTATTCGTCGCTAATATGCTTTTAAATTTTTTTACATATTATAAAATTATTAGTGACGCATAATTACGCATCACTTATAAGTAATTACTAGCGACATATAGATATATACGTCGCTAATAATTTAATATTATTGACGTTTAATTATGTGTCGCAAAAGCAAAATAATTAATAACGTATAAATATATGTCGTTAATGTTATACTTTTAGCTACGCTTGAAGTTAAGGGTCACTAATGCACAATAGCAACTGCAGATGCATGTAGGGATGCATTTTATGCGTCGCTAATAATTATTAACAGCATTTACAGTACTATATATTAGCACTAATAGTCAGTTTTGTTGTAGTGATTAGTCAACAACTTTTGGTATCTCCAACTTAGGAATACTGCGTAAGCAAGGATTTAGTATCTCCATGTACCGCAATTTCTTTATCGATGATTTATGGATGATTATTATGATAATCAGTTACATGGGTTTTATGTATGGATTATTATGTTTATTTACACAGGTCATGTGTATGGATTATGATGCTTATTTACAAAAGTTATGTGTATGGATTATTATGTTTATTTATATAGGTTATTTATATGGATTATGATGCTTATTTATACAAGTTATGTGTATAGTTTATGATGCTTAATTACACAGGTTATGTATATGGATTATGATGCTTATTTATACAAGTTGTATATGGATTATGACACTTAATTAGACAATGTGTATAAATTATAATACTTGAATGTATAGGTTGTGTGTGTAGATTATGATGCATAAATGAGATATTTACATAGGTTTTTATGTGTAAGAGTTTCGACATGCTCTTGTGTGATTAACATCGGTTTTGCATAAGGTTTATATTATGCTTCTTAAGGATTATATTTTAGTATTAATGTAAGCTCTATGTTTTCAAACCTTTGCTGAGTTAAGCTCACCCCATTTGCCTTATTTTATTTTGGGGTGTTCCTCATAAATCCTCTCTATGGTTGTATCATACAGGTACTCAGAATGATTTATTATGTGTGGAGGCGATTAGGTGCACACGAAGTAAGGATAACTTTTATATGTGATGGGATACACTTTTGATAGTATGGTTGTAACCTTATAACTATGACACTTTATATATTATGTCAATGCCTTATTTTAAATGGTATAGACTTGTTATTGCCTTTTGATCAGGCTTGAGATTGTATTATGTTCTTATGAAACTTATGTGGTATGTGAATGAATAAGATATCTCATTTAATTTTTTTATCTTTTGTTAATTATTTTTGCACAAAGTGAAGTGTTGTGTACTTCAATTTAGCCCAAGTTTGGGTTAGAACTCACTTCGTCACACCTTTGTCATCCTATTTTGGTCGGGTTTAGGTCAAGGTGGTATGACGGGACATAACACTCTGATCTCTACTAAAAACCTTAAAGTTTCTTCACACGAATTGAGCACAAAATGGTTCGAATTTAAGAAAAATAATTATTGGGCCCAAATCCCGCTTATGGGCCCAAATGAAAATTACAAGTTGTAAGACCTTTGATGTGGTTTGTATTTGAACATAAGCATGTATATGTCAATTACTTATGGTTGTGTATATTATGGATAATAATACATACTCAGTTGAGAGCCTGTGTGTTAATGTGCAATTTGACCTTGTCATATATATATATATGTATCTTCGAAAATGAGCAAATCACCCCCAAGATAGATTTGTCCATTTTTTACAAAAAGACATAAAACTTTTTTTTTCTAATTTATTATGATAAAAATAAATTATAAAATACTGGGGCATGAAAAGGATTGTTGATAGGAATTGAGGAAGATGTTGCACTAGTGAGATCTAGTTTGTTATTTTTACAATTTTGTAAGTAATTAAATTTATTATCATGAGAACTAACTTTATTTATTTATTTTTAAATGGTTGATAGATTTGTACTTAGAAGTGAGACGTGTACTTATAAGGTAAAATGTGTACTTATCATATATTTTAATTCATATTTTTAAACCTTAATTATCATGATATAGATATTTAATTAAAATATTTATTTTATATTTAAAAAATATATCTTCATAACTTATGACACGCGTTTTTTTAAAAAGGTAGTTTGAAAATCTGGTTATTAACATTAATTAGCAGTCAAAAGGCAAGACAGTCATGGGACAACTTGCGTTCTAAACCCCACTTTATTGTCCACCCACATGGATAATATCTTGACTTACGCGGTATATGTAATATGTGGTATTGTTCATGTGCCAGAATGTTAACAAGATAAAATTTATGGCATTCTTTTGTTATGGTCAATCGTACGTGAATAGACCGCAACATTGATAGTTAAGTTACAGTTGTATTTTAGTAACATAAAGAGGAAGTGGTTGTAGACTTTTGAGGATGTTATACTTGCATGAACATTCATCACATTTGGTTTTCAATTCGAGAACCCGCATGCCTAAAATGCCGTCCTTATTTGCCACGCATGATGACGATATCTAGATATATCATTTATTATGCTCCTTTGGTCTCACTTTAATGGTCCGGTTTAATTTTTAAAATAACTTAAAATTAATTTATTTTAAAAAACCAAATCAAACTATTAACTTAGAACACAAAATATATTTATCACCTTAATAGAACCACATGCCATAGCTATCTCTCTCACAAACGTAGGATAGAGCAGGTAGGATGTTTTGCTGTGAGGCCCAACTTCCCACATGCATGTAAATTTCCACGGCTTGTAGAGCCCCTCAAGGGGACTCAATGCATCTACATGTTATAAAGCATTTTCACGTGCGATATTGTAACCATATTAACACCCTACTTCAGCATTTGTGTATTCAATTGAGTTCAAACAGATTCACCTAAATGTGTATGTGCTTCCGTTACCACCTATGCCGTGTGGACCCCATGAGGAAGCTTCCTTGAAAGGCACCCCAAGGAAGCTTCGTGGAAGGAGCACGGGAAGCTTCTTAATTAATTGGAAGGGACTGTGGAAAATAAGAGGCATAATAAATAAATAAATAAATATCCAATGAAAATTCAGCCATGCAAGTGCATGGACTACGTGCTATATGTTTAGGATGAGATGATAATTATACACCACTTTTTATCCAATAAAGTTTTATATAATTAAATTTTAATTGGATAGAGAAAAGTGGGCCTCACATAACAACTAGAGGATCTAATTTTTTATGTCTGATCAACTTAATGTAAGATTTTGTTAGATAGATAATGGTGTAGAAAAATTATTATTCATATGCTTATGTACGTATGTGATTGTGTTCATTATTCACATGTTTATGTACGTATGTAAATGTGTGGCCTGGCAATTTATGTGCCCTTGGCTTGATGTGCATCTTCTAATTCAAAAGGAAAAGTCATCCACCTAAGTTGGTTGGTAGATTGGCCTATAAATATTTAACATGATAGGCCCTATTTATAACATGATAGGCCCTCAGAAAAAAGCATAGATAGAAAGAGAAGATCTTCAAAGTTAGTTTGCTCAATTGTAATGTTGATTAGGTTCTCTCTCTTTCTCTCTAGATCTCTAGCTCTACTAGTTCTTATATATTCCTAACATAGTGTTACTGTGCTTGTATCATTTGCAGGTTTGCACCACAGACAGCTTCAACTTGAGCAAGAGCTTTTTCTCTTACCAATTGAGGCCTCTCTGAAAATTTCTACATGGTTTTCTTGTAAGGTATCCCCTTGCTTGTTTGTCCATCTATCTATTGTTTTTCATGTGTTACCTACTTGTTAGCATTATTTACTAAGCTCTCACTATCTCTCTCTATTATATATGTTCACATATATGTATGTACTACAGATGCTTGTTGCACATGTTTGATCCCTATTGTATGTCTGTGTTGTATGCTTTCTCTAGTCTCTATGTTCTATCTACTTATTTCCTTACTGTTCCGGCATTTTCAGGACAGCCGTGTTGTGGATTTGCTATCATCACGGCCAAACACATCCTCCACTCCCTGCAGCAGTAAATCTCAGCTAGCTGATTTTTTTTATGCATTATTGGGTACCTTAGTCTCCATGAAATACAGGCATCTATCATATAACTGTCTGTCTGTCTGCCTTAGTATTCCTTTCCACGTAAATTCTTGGCCCTTTACTTGGAGTTGTAGCAGTAAGTGCGAGGCAAGACTCAGGAAGTTAGTTGGAAAGAGACCAGACATTCCATGGATATACATGGACATTCAACGTTGTCATGCAAAGACAACTTGTCAAAAGTCCTTTTTCAGCCAGTCTTATCTCCACCCTATGTTGGATTTGATAAGATTGTGCGATGCACCCATTTGAAGACCTTAACAGTACTAGTGGTGAGATTGATAAACGCTTAAAGAAGACATGATAGATGTTCACATCATGAAAATCTTATACAATTTGTAATACTTGAATAACCAAACCTCTCTAATTTGACCATGCAGGTAAAAAACTGAAGGACTCGAAACAAAGACAATGTGGGATTCTACAGTCCGGTTGATTCGGATGATGCTTTCTTTTATCATGCCTGGAATATGGATTACTGAGGCACAGGCTTTCAGCCAACCAAGTGAGAACCAAGATGTGGAAATAGGCAGCATTCTGGAAGGCAATAACAGCTCCTCCGAAGTGTGAATCAAGCTTTCTGAATATTTTTTAGTTTTATTTCTACTTATATTTATGTACAGGTTGAAAATGTGACCTTGTTGCTTACAATCTTGCATATTCTCCCTTTTATTCCATGTTGCAGCATGTTGACCCAAATATTGCTATCAGTGGACCGGAGCAGACTGTGATTGATATGGACGAGTTGATGTTGCGTGCACATGTATCAAGCCCAACTCAAGCCATTACAGTGGAGAGGATCCCACCTCCTCCACATGGATTTAGTAGATTGGAAGAGGTTTCATTTCTTTTCTCTCTCTTAGTTCCTTCTTTGCTTGTGTCTCTCTTTGTTTACGGAATAACTTTTGTTAGACTGAGCCTTGGCTTAGTACAGTGTAAGCCTGATCATCATGAGCTGTTGGATTTAGATTTAACCGCTCGCCGATGCCTGATTCATTTTATTTATTTCCTATTCAATTTCACCAAATCAATCAGGACAATATATATATATATATATATATATATATATATATATATATATATATATATATATATATATATATATATATATATATATATATATATATACAAACAAGAAGTTCATGTTCTTACTCCAATTTTTTTACGCCATAATCCTTACACCATTTATTCTTAGACAGGAAAAGTGAATCTTAAAAACCTACTTTCCCTAACTAATCAAAAGTAGCGTAAAGCCTATCTTAAAGAAAAAATAAGTAGAAATATTATTATCTATACAAATAATATTGAATTAATCAAATAGGGGCAAGGAAGGGATTCATGGATGACCTCCCACCAACGACCAGACACAGCTGCAGCAAATACGGTTGAAGTCAGCACACAGACAGCCCAAACAACAGAGACCACGAGTACCCAGGCCACAAACATTAATGGAGGGCTGCAGGTAGCTTACTGGGTCACTGCAATCTCAGCCACAGGAATCATCAGCGTGATGGCTGGTTTTCTCGGCAACCAAACATCAAAGCCAACACGTCACTTCCTGTTCAAAGGCTCCATGTGCTCAATGCTGGCCTCCTTCATTCTGGGCATAAGCATATTTACCTTCTCAACCATTTGTTCAGAGTCTTCTGTATTGGGTGTGGTTACGAAGATTCTTGTGGTCGCTATTGTGGCATCCATCGCCATGTTTGTGGGCTTCGGAGCTGCTTTCTATTTTGAAAATGCGTAGCCGTCTTTCACACGATTTACTTCACGTACGTTCTGCTGCATCAATAAAGCTGCAAGGCAAAAACCAATGGATCCGTGTTTCCGTCAGCATGGTGTTGTTCCACAAGAGAAGCTGGACAAAGATAATAGGCTGCGCTCTAGAGGTGGAAGCTGATTTTGGGCAAAAAAGATCTTTCATGTTCTTGCTAAGTTTTTTCTGTTTTTAGGCCAATATAGTGATATTTGCTTCTAATGATTGCAGCTGATGTAAGTTTTCACACCAAGTGTAATAGTGTAAAAAAAATTTAGACCATTGTACATCCCCAGATACAAAGAAACACTTGGAACAACAATTTCTTTCTTTAATCTCTATGTAAGACTATGTAATTACAAACTTTCCGTGACTACCAAATTTAGTCGCCCATCTCCCAAAATAGAGCCCTTGGACCAAGTTTGATTCAGTTATACTTCCCTGACACTTGACTAACATCACACTTGTACCCCATTTTGAGACCAAGCATGCCATCTGAAAGTCATTCTTTTATTGAGCAATTTTTCCAACTAAATTCATACTCCCTCTGCCTTAAATTAATAGTTCTATATAGAAAAAAGGTTTATTCCATATTAAGGAGAAATACGGTAAAAGGCAATAAATATGAAAAAAATTAAAAATATAGAGAAATAATAAAAAATTATAATTATAAAAAATAAAATTAATTATAAAAACTGAATTTCTTTTATTGTAGAAGCATTCATAAGATTATGTAGTCCAAAATAAACTAAAAAATATGTATGATACAGAAAATTTGTGTTTTAAACTAGAAAATATGTATTAGACGAGAAAATGCATATTATTAAAAAATATGCTTATTACTAGAGGAAAAAAAACATATATACCTATATGAAATATGTATAAAACCCAGGCTTTGTCACTTAGTGTTATACTCCCTTCCTTCAATATTAATAGTCTTATTTATTTTATTTTATTTATTTTTAAAAAACTACATATATAGGACACTTAATTTGAAATGACGAGAGTATGAGGACACATCACAAAAAGTTCAAAAGATGTGCAAGGCCCCCCCCCCCCCTCTTCCGTCTCACTTTAACAGGCCCAATAAAGAAAAAAAAAAAGCCTACAATTTAGGAAACCACTTTAATAGTCTTATTTTTTTATTAACTAGGTACTTTGATAATACTAGTTAGTCCTAAATTTAGTGGATTTTGGTTTTTTTAAGTAGAAGTATTAAAAATGCAATGGAGGGATGTGCAAGTGGTTCTCTCAAACTTGTGTAGCCAAAAATTGAGTGATAAACTGAGCAATAAAATTGAAAAGAAAAGGCAAATTGTATTCTTGTGAGACATCTGGCGTTGGAAACTCCACTTTGTCGTCTACTACATGGATTAAATCTCGACTTACGCGGTATATGTAATGTGTGGCATTGTTAATGTGCCCAGCCATCGCATTACAAGCGCTATTCGTTTGTTAGTCAACACGTACGTTAATAAGCCAAACATTGATAGTTAAGTCATAGTGTTCTTTATTAACACAAAGGAGGAAGTGGTTGTAGACTTTTTGAGGATATTATAACTACATAAACATTTCGTTTTCATTTCAAGAACCCACATGCCTAACACTTTAATAGTTCGATTTAATTTTTTAAAAACCTTCCGTGACACCTTAGAACAGCAAATATATTTATCACCTTAGTAGAACCATATGCCGTAGCTATCTCTCTCACAAAGGTAGGATGGAGCAGCTGGTAGGATGTTTTGGTGTGAGGCCTCACTTCCCACATGCATGTAAATTTCCACGGATTGTAGAGCCCCTGAAGGGGAATCAATGCATCTACGTTATAACACATTTTCACCTGCTATATTGCAACCATATTAACACCTGCTTCAGCATTTGTGTATTCTATTGAGTTCAAACAGATCCACCTAAATGTGTATGTGCTTCTGTTGCCACCTATGCCGTGTGGACCCCTTGAGGAAGCTTCGTGGAAGGAGCATGGGAAGCTTCTTGGAAGGGACTGTGGAAACTGAGACGCATAATGGATAAAAAAATGCAATGGAAATTCAGCCATGCAAGTGCATGGACTACGTGCTATATGATTAGGATGGTGATAATTCTATACAACTTTTTATCTAATAAAATTGTATATTAAATTCTGATTGATTAGAGAAAAGAGGTGAGAGAGAGGAAAGAGAAAAATGAGAGAGAGAATAGAGTATTATTAAAACACTAGTGCTAAAATGTTTTAACACTATAGCTAAAATATTTTAGTTGAATACTTAAAATCTTGATTAATTTTAACAAATAAATATTAATTTTTTTATTAATTTTAAAATTATAATAAATAAATATTTAAAAATTTTAAAAACAAATTTTTAAATTTTTTTTTAATATTTACTCTTTATATATATAATAAATAAATATTTAAAAAATAAAAAAACTTCTTAAATATAATATATTTTATTTAATATTTATTATTTTTATATATAATAAATAAAATTCTTCTATTTTATCCCCACTCCTCCTTAGTGAGATAGGGGTGGAGAGAGAGATAAGAAACAGAGAGAAAAAAGAGAAAAAGGAGAGAGAGGGGAGTGAGAGAGGAGAAAGAGAGGAGTTAGAGGGTAGAGAGATGAGAGAGAGGGTAGAGGTGCATAGAGAGAGGAGAGAGAGGGGAAAGAGAGAAGGGAGTATTGCTAAAACACTAGTGCTAAAATATTTTAACGAAATACTTAAAATCTTAATTAATTTTAATAAATAAATATTAATTTTTTTATTAATTGTAACATTATAATAAATAAATATTAAGAAAATAAAAATAAACTTCTTAAATATAATATTTTTTAATATTTACTCTTTATATATATAATAAATAAATATTAAAAACATAAAAATAAAATTATTAAATATAATATATTTTATTTAATATTTATTATTTTTATATATAATAAATAAAATTATCCTACTTATCCCCACTCCTCCTTAAAGAGAGAGTGTGGAGAGAGAGAGGAGAGTGAGAGATAAGAGAGAGATAAAAGAGTAGAGAGGAGAGAGAGGGTATAGAGTGGGTAGAAAGAGGGTAGAGAGAGGAGAGAGTCTCATTGCTCCTTAGAGAGAGAGGGTGGAGAGAGAGAAGAGATGAGAGAGAGGAGAGGGAGAGGGGAGAGAGAGGGTGGAGAGAGAGAAGAGGGAGAGAAGGTAGAGAGAGGAGAGAGAAGGGAGTATTGCTATAATATGTTTATTTAATATTTATTATTTTTATATATAATAAATAAAATTATCCAACTTTATCCCCACTCCTTAGAGATAGAGGGTAGAGAGATGAGAGAGAGGATGAGAGAGGAGAGAGAGGGAGAGAGATAGGAAAGAGAGGAGTTAGAGGGTAGAGAGAAGGTAGAGAGAGGGTAGAGAGAAAAGAGATTGGGTTGAGAGAGAAGAAAGTATTGCTAAAACACTAGTGCTAAAACTTTTTAGCATTATTATTAAAATGTTTTAACAGAATACTTAAAGTCTTAATTATTTTTAAAAAATAAATATTAATATTTTTAATATTATAATAAAAAAATTTAAAAAACTTTTTAAATATAATACATTTTGTTTAATATTTACTATTTATGTATATAATAAATAAATATTAAAAAATAAAAAAACTTCTTAAATATAATATATTTTATTTAATATTTATTATTTTTATATATAATAATAAAATTCTCCTACTCTATCCCCACTCCTTATAAATAGAGGGTGGAGAGAGAGATGATAGAGAGGGTAAAGAGAAGAGAGAGAGAGCTGAGAGTGTGAGGGGGGAGAGAGAGGGTAGAAAGAGAAGAGAGTATTGCTAAAATATTTTAGCAATAGTCCATATGTGTGAATTTTGTAGAGGTAGAGGGGATAAAATATTTGCAAGAGGAACGTATTGAACCCGGCACATCCGAACAGAATGGTTGAAAAACAGCTGCTACCCTATGAGAGGAACCTCAACAAAAGTGCCAATTTTACACAGCCTACACTCTTTGGAGGAGGGGAACACATCTGTGGTGGTTTGGAAAGCAATTGAAGGTCTGTTTGCTAAAAAAACTTTAGAGGGCCATAACTTTGCACACATTTGTCCATTTTGTGCGTTCTACAAGGCATTTTGAAGCTCTCGACGAGGGCTAGGAGGCTTCCCGTTTCACCCACCCAAGTTTCCTAAAAATCTTTTTTAAAATCCCCAATTTTCCACTCAAAGGTTTTTTAGATTTGCAGTGGCATAACCCGTAATTTTATAAAAAAACTAACCCCTAGTTTTTTAGTAGACGGATGCCCATCTCATTAAAGGACGCCAACCCACAACCAAGCGCAAGTGCATACTCTTTTTAATGTATTTGAATTTTTTTACAATTAAGTTCGCTAAAAACTGACACATAGTTGTGTGCCTAGTGGATTCGACAATCATGGCTAGGAAAACTTCTTACTGCAACGCCAAAACCAACATTCTATCAATTATAACCAATGGATTATATATATTACTAATGTTTTCTAATACAAAAGGATCAGGACGGGCTATGCATTAGTTAAAAATATTATAATAGTTATATGTAATAGGAATATATATATATATATATATATATATATATATATATATATATATATATATATATATATATATGATTTGCATTTTGAGAAATATAACTATTATAATATATAATGAAAATTTTGACATATTTTCAATTTTATGTATGATTAAATTATAATTCTAGGTGTAATATCAATAAATAAAAAATAGGAAGTTCCTTCATGGGGTGTGAGGTAGTTTATGACTTTAACCCTTTTTTGTGAAAGATTATCGGGTTTATTGGCTTATTGATAAACATGATGTCATATACAACCATTTGTATAATCCAAATCATTAAAAAATATTTAATATTTACTATTGTTTAGAATTTTAATTGAGAATTATTTATCTTTGCAATTTAGTTAAGACTCTTAAATCTAAAAACAAATTTAAAGAATCCGCTTCCCTAGTGAGATTGTTTATGGTAAGATATTGTTGAGGGCAATGACAATGGGTTAATGTATTTTGTGACCGGAGGATATGAGCCCATAAAGTAACGAAAGAATGATGAGTTAAAAAGCTTAATATCTATTTTTTATATTTTTATAAAAAGGAGAAAGTTTTCATTGTTCCCATGACAAGAAGGAAAATCTTGTTCCATCCCTTCAATAGTATTGGTGTTGTCCTACTCTATAATACAAGACGCTTTACGTTTTTAGGGGCCTGCTTAAGGCTCGAGCCAGCCCTGATGATAGTTATGACATGATGAGGGACAAAGGAGGTTCTATGTCATCAGGTTTAGGTTTACTAACTCTCCATATCACGGTTCACCGTTCCGCAAAATCTCAACCTCGGGTCCTTTATCAAAACTTAATATTATAATGTGATATTAATTGCTTGACTAGCCCTCCATGTCCATAACATCCTTATAATATCATATCATCCAACGAAGCATCATTTTTAATTTCTTACTTATTTTGTGAGAGGGCTGCATCACATAAAAAATGTGCAGGTTTAGGGGCAAATCTTGACCGGACTATTAGTCAAGGGGATGTGTACATGACAGTCAGTCAGGTTGATTGTGACAATCTAAATTTATTATTAGATTGCCCATCGTTATGAGATCCTTTGCGAACTACTATGAGAGTTTCTCTGGAGTGTACAATGAAACATTCAGTAACAACAACAAATAACAATAGCTCAAATTGGCTTTAAGAGCCAGCTGATCTGCGACAGCATTCTTCTCGTGGTCGACGTGAACAAAAACGACCTCTTGGAAGACAATCTATTGTAGGAAGTCATGCGCGCTTTGAATTGTGTTTTATTTCATGCCAACTTGTGTGTCTCGACAAAGATGATGTCTTTGTATGGACGGGTCAGAGTCACGGATGAACACGATCTTGTGGAGGACAAAGAACACAGACCTTATCATTGGCTTGTAAGCCATGTGCACAGTCCCCTCGTAGATGCCTAGATGCCAACGTTCTACCTAATTTTGCCCCAAAATCAGCCTTCTACTTAATTTTTTGCTTAATTTGTTTTTTTGTTCTCTGTATATTTCTATAGACGTGTTCCATATATGGAGACAAAAATGTGGTTAGAATCACGTTCTTGCAACTCAATAGGAAAGTCCAGGTTGTTTAGGAACTGCCATTTTGCCTAATCACCGCCGGCGGCGGCCCCATGGACCTTCTTCGCCGCATCCAACTCGAGGAAGAGGCCCCATGGACCTAGTCTTGGGTTTTGGGAGCAGTAAGCTCAATATAGGGATGGAACAGTTAGCTTTTATAACGAGGCTACAGGTATATACAGAAGACCACTTATAGCAACAATTACTGAGAATCATATATACATTACCATATTTAGGAAACACTTATCACTGACTTTGAGTAAACAGAACTCCAAAAGTATCATTCAAAATGAAATTTTGTAGGTCTCCAGTAAATTTGGCAGATATACTTTTCTTTTAATAATTTAGACAAGTAATTTACTAATTTTTTTCAACTTGTTACTTGAAAATATGTGAAACCAAACCAATCTTGCGTCTCTGCTTTCTGTTATCGTCTAAACATTAGAGTAGAAACGAATCCAATTTTGCTTTGCCAAAACTCTTTGTTTTTTCGTGATCAGAACAGTATACCGGTTATTTTAGCATGAAAAGTACTCAGATTCGTCAGAAAATCAGCATGGGCTCCCAAGAGACCAATACAAAATAGAGAAATTGAATGCTAGCTTTCTACAAACCAAGAGGGATTATTTACTGCACTTACCACCTTCAAAAGCCCATAAAAGATGTGGGCTTAGCCACTTTTGAAGTAAACTCGGTTAGTGTACTGGGCTTGGCTTTGCTGGTGGGTTTATGAGCAGTGGGTTAATCATAGGTAGCGGCCCGATGGGTTGGGCTGGGCTTCCATTTATTTTTTCCATGCCCCGGCCCTAATAGATACGGGTTTTTTTAAATTTTAAGCCCGGTCCAACCTCAACCCATATTTTAAGGCCTTAGTTCGCAAATTTGCGGGCCGGGCTGGTGAGTCGGCCCGCAGCCCTAAAGACAAGTACGTTGAACAAAAACCAATCTGGTTCAAATATTTTGACCCAAATGCCAAAACAAATAAACTATTTAAGTGGTTGAGTACTTAAAAAAAAAAGTATCATAAGCTCTTTTTTTTTTCAATATAACCTACTGTAATATGAAATGGAGGGAGTATTATTTAGGCTGATTATGATCAATTCTAAGATTAACAGAGGGACTCTTGACTCCCAAGAGTTGTGGGAGGTAGTTCTTTGCTGGGAGTAAAAGTCATTCTGCTTTCTTATATGATTTTGCTTCGTTTTCTGTTTCTATTTTCAGTGGATTAACTTTCTCGTCACTTTCTCTCAAACATTCAACTCAATGGATCAACATTTACTAGGCCTATGTTTTTGTTTCAATCTTTTGCACATCCATTTTTTCACTGAATCTGAATCTTCGAAGGTAGAAGCTGATGTTTCTGGTATTAGGCCATGCCTTATTTACAAATTTATATTTCTTTTTTTAATTAATTTATTGGTTAAATTTTGGGTTATATTAATTTTTTTTTAAACATGTGTCCACTCCCAATGGGCAACAATTGGGCCAGATTGACCTAGGCCCATAAATTAGGTTTGCGGCTCTGTTTTTTTAGAGATTATTCTTGTTAAGACTTTAAGAGTCATCCATATTTACCAATAGGTAGTGTGATAGGAATAGATTAGACCAACCCATCCTAACACAAGTTCTTCCTTTCTCACTTCCCCCTCTACCACTCTCCTGTCCCGTAACAATAATATAATTTTATTGTAGTACACAACCTCCTTAAACTGCCTTATGACGGTTAGACCTAGTGTTCCTCCTCTTCCCATAGTGGCTAATGATATCCCACCATTACAAGGGTCTTCCAATCTTCACCATTATGATGGAATGTTTTTTCATTTTCTCTTTTTTATTGTAATTCATTGTATGACAATGTCACTAATGAAACATGAATCGTTTAAATCCAATTAACATAAACCATCGGGAAGTGTAGACGAGAGAATGCTTTGACACTACTTTCTTTTCTTGTTATTCATTTGCATATTACTCTATAACATACACATCTCAAGGAACAACTCTCGTCCCTTGTCTAATTCAATTTAATATTATTATGGATTGATGGTTAGACATATAATGGCTAAGTAAGAACTCTAATGAAGGTCGTAGATTGTCCCTAATTTGATTATCTAACAAAGAAAAAGACTATGAGTTTTAAGCTCAATGTGCAAGAATTTATTTTAGAGTGGAAAAATAAACATAATTATTATGTGTCATTCATGATCAATCTAACCATCAATCAAATCAAGCATGCATACCACACAATAACACAAAAACATTTACGTGAAAAACCCAAACTCGGGTAAAAAAAGCACGACAACCTCAACCAAAGCTAAATCAATACACTAGTAAAATATAAAATTTACAATACACAAAACAACCAACTAACCTATCATGACCTAGATTTTTTAAACCCTTTTGAATAAAGGACATGTGATAAATCATGAGAAAATTTTTATTTCTAAATCAAATCAAATCAATCTACTAAATATCCAAGTCATGATCATTATGGTTCATAAATACGGATAACAAAACATATCATAACATAAAGGTATCCAAAATCCATAAATAAGCAATTCACCATATCTAAGTGCAAATTTACATCCGTCTAGAAATAAGCAACTAAAGAAAGTTGGTTTTCTCGCCATTATTACAATCATATAAAATGTACTAAAATAATGAAACTAAATCTTACTAGATCTAAGTCATCCTCAATCTGAAAGCCCAGTCTCTATCCTGCTAGTCCTCACTAGAAGAACCTGCAAAACCAGGTGAGTATACAAATACCTAGAAGGATAACAGAATAACAAATATGCAAGATGTCATTACATTTTGTTCAAGTCCACTTAGGTTTTCACTTGTATCAATTATCACAAATAATATTATTATAAATTCCCATCAGTTTTCCCTATAGGGAAGCTAACAACCCGCCTAATCTTATAGATAAATAGGCACATTAAATGTCAACATAAGTGACAAATGATACAACTCACTGTAGACAACTGTTTTAAAAATAGATACTATTCGGTTCTCTTTCTGCGGGCAAGGCCCAGTGAGCCTAGCCACTGGCTCAGTCTTCTCTCTTTTCTCTTCTTTTTTTTTAACTGAGACTTGGGCCCTAAAACCCAACCTGCTGGACCCAGCCCAGCAGCCCGATTTCTAGCAGGCCCAAATCAACCCGGGCGTGGGCCAGGTTGAGCAGACCTGGTCACATGGCTGGCCAGCAGTTGTTGTCTTCTTCCTTCAGCGGAGCTTCCGCTAGAGGACGGGTCAGAGAGTCATGGCCCCTAGATGCGTCTCACAGCCAATGGGTTGTAGGGGCTCCAACCGATAAGACATGGCCTAGGGCAGAAGTCTTCAACGACTGTCCAACAACGTCCACAGTGAAAACACCTACCACCCTCTCTCTCCGCCAAACACCAAGATGTAAAATAAGAGCCAACACAACAACATTGGGACCTACTAACGGCCGATCTTGGCCGTCCAAGGAAGGCAAGGGAGAAAGGAGGGCCACAGTGCAATGAACTGTCATCTGGTGGCCAGCACACCCGATTCTTCTTCCTCTATTTTGATAGTATTTTTTTTCTTGAAACAAAGGCTCGTGTGGCAACAGCAGGGCCAACTAGTAGCAGGTTTCTGTCACCCCATCACTGACAAAATGAAAGGGGAGGAATGACAAAGCTTGGCCAGTTGGAGTCCGGTGGCCTACGCCACCACCTCCATCTTCTCTGTGCTGCTCGAACGATGAGGAACTAAAACAAGCATAAGACCACTCCACCGATGCACATGTGAAAAGACTCCACTATTGCAGAATGGGAGGGAGACAACGACTAACGACTAGACAATGATGACTACCAGATGGAAATTGGTGGGCCAGTCGGCAGAGGCCAGCTGGTGGTCCAGTTGCTGATCTCCTTCCCCAATATCATGCCACTAATTATTAAGTACTTTTACATTAATTAATCAATAACAGTCCTACTTAATGCTAAAACAACACCACTTGGTCTTGACTCGAGGACGATTCAATGATCCTACCTTAGTTGTCAGTTTGTAGTCAATCCACCACTGCTGGAGTCTTACTGTTGACTGCCTCCTTTCTCCCAAAACCCTCTAAGTTTTTCCAAAGTGCAATTAGGGCTAGGGTTAGGTCTACCAGTCTTTAAATAGGGGGGGGAGAATTAGGGCTTAAAGTCAAGTAGAAGGACTCCAAGGTGCATAGACTCCCCACAAATAAGGGGCTCTTCATCACCTAATTGACCCTACAATGGGCCCTTAAATCCTTTTGTAAAGCCTAAAACTATTCTGTATATCCCAATTTTAAAAATCTCAAAAAAAAGAAGTAGAAATTAGGAAATATTTGTGAAAAATACCCAAAATTTTCTGGATATTACATCAGCCTCTAGACTTGACACAAACTCATTTATTTAATTTTCTTCATTGTTAATGTTGACCTTCAATTCTTCTTCTTTGAATACATGAAGTTTTTCCTCTTCTTGTTTTGTTCTTCGTCTTCTTCTTCTAACAACTCAAACAAAGACTTATTCCTTGTTTGTTGATTTACCTATTTGAATTCTTCAACTCCTATGAAGAATTTGTTTACTCTCCTCTTATATTTGCTATGTAAAATCTTCTCACTTCAGTTATGCATCATCATGAATACTTCATGAATAATCTCTTCAAGTTTTTTATAGATTTTCTAAGAAAACAATGAGTAAAGAACTCTCTTTTCTTCTCTAATATTTTTGAGGTTTTTCTCATTTCAAATTTGTCATACCTAAGCTTTTATATAGGTCTTCAAGTCGATTTAAGTCATTGTCTTCAACTAGGAATAAAACTCTTCCAAAAAGGCTTTTTTTTAAGGCAACTAAAACTACAACAATCAATTATTTACTATTTCACTAGGGCACATCTCCTTGATAGATTGATCGATCAATTAAGTAATCAATTAATAAACTTTTAGCTTCATTTAACAAAGGGTTGATTCAAGAGTCAATTGATCTATGTTTTGTGTAATCTATCGATGTATCTCTTTTGTGCAATAGTTCATAAGCGATCAATTTTTCCAATGTCTATTTCAACAATTGATTGATAACACTCTTTAATTATTATTTTACCCTTTTTACCCTGAATCCATATGAAACCTACAAAATCACTTTTGAAACCTTACCATGTGACTTTTTTATGAATGTGTACTTAATAAACTTTTGTTTATATCAATATTTTTTAGTCTTCAGTCTTGATCCATAAGAGTATGTCTACTCTTATTTTTTAAGTCCATCAATTTCAAACTTGACTCGACCACAACTACATTTAATTAGATTTCTAAAACTCATTACATATGTGAGGTTTTTGACATTGTTTTGATATATAAAATTAGTCAATTACATAACATATGACACAAATATTTTTTCACCATCACCATAGTTATAGGCTTTGGAGATGTTTTCTATTTTAAACATACTTAGTTATCATTCAGACTATTTACTTCACGTTCTGCTGCATCAATAAAGTTGCAAGTAGGGTTGCATCTTGGTTTAGTTCAAACCGATTTATGTAGGAATTAAATTGAAACCAAAATCTAAGAATCAACGAAACTAAGGAATCGATTATGTTAAAACTGAATTAGAACCGACATGGAACTAGAATTGAATCGAGAATTAAACCAAAACCAATATTATGGTTAATCTTGACTATTCATTCAAAATGAATGGTCAAGATTAGTTTTTAATAAAATATTCGCTTTCTATTCAGTTCCAATTTTTTATAGGCAATAACCTAATTAGAACCGACTTTGAGTTGATTCCTCAACTCTTAGAACTGAACCAGAATTGAAATGGGAGCATGATCAAACCAAACCAACTAATTTTAATTCAATTCCACCCAGTCCAATTCCGTTAGCATGGCGTTGTTCTATAGGAGAAGCTTGACAAAGATCTTAAGCTGAGGAGAAACTGCTTTCGGGCAAACAAGATCTTTCGTGTTCTTGATAAGTTTTTTCTTTTTTGAGGCCAACATAATACTAGAGAAGTAATGATAACGATTCATTGATTTTTGTTTCTATTGATTACAACTGATGTAAATTTTCTGACCAGTGTAACAAAGTGTAAATTTTTTTACACCATTGTACATCCCTAGATATATGAAAACACCTCGAACAACAATTCCTCTCTTTAATCTATATGTATGACTAAGTAGTTACAAACTTACCGTGACTACCAAATTTAGTTGTCCACCTCCCAAAATGGAGCCCCTTGACCAGGTTTGATTCAATTATGCTTCCCTTACACTTAACAAATATCACACTTGTGCCACTTTTGTAGACTAAGGATTGATAGAATAAAGTACACTAGGTTAAGGCATGCCTGCAGCCATTAGAGCCTTCAACTATGATCTGGTATCCCCCTCCATCTCACTTTAATAACCCTAATAACAAAACAAAAATAAACAAAAAATTAAGACAAAAATTTAGGAAACCACTCTAATAGTCTTATTTTTATATATTTAGCCCTAAATTTATTGGATTTTGGTTTTTTACGATTAGGTGTATTAAAATTGCAAAGCAGCCAAAAATTGAGTGGTAAATTATAAAATAAAATTTAAAAAATATATTATATTTTTATAAAGATTTATCTCCAATAGGAGGTTTCAAAAAGAGTCATTGGAGATGCTTAAGTAGCATCTCTAATTGCCTTCATGGCAAAATTAAGGCCCTTAAACGCCAACTATAAATATCAAATTTTTTATTTTAATATTAAAAAGAGAAATGATAAGACAAGTGAAAGGAGAGGGTACAAAGAAAAAAGAGGAAGGTATAATTAAAAAAAATACAAATAGCATCTCAACTTGGAACTTCAAAATTGAAGTCCCCACTGAGGGACACCATTTCCACGTAGGAAACGGCAACTTGGGTTGGAGTCCTCAGGGTCTCCAATTTTGTCCACGACTCTTAAAAACAAGTGATAGATATCTTATGCACGTTAGAAACCCCCATTTTGTTGTCCACCCACGTGGATTATATCCTAATTAACTTACGCGGTATTGTAATATGTGGTTATCCATGTGCCCTAGCTAAGAAAGAATGTTAACAAAATAAAATTTAAGGCCAGCCATCGCATTCCAAGCTCAATTCTTCGCTATATATTGTAGATAGTTAAGGCAAATAAGGAGCAAGTGGGTGTAGACTTTTGACGATGTTATAATTACATGAACATTTGGTCACATTTGGTTTTCATTTCAAGAACCTACCTGCCTAAAATGCCGTCCTTATACTCTTATCTATGTCGTGTGTGATGACGATGTACTTATATATATCATTGCTTATGCTTCCTTCGTCTCACTTTAGTCGTCCAATTTAAATTTCTAAATGACAAAATTACTTTATTTTAAAAAACCAAATTAAACTATTAATGCTGGATAGAGAGAACATTTGTCACCTTAATCTAACCATATGCCATAGCCGGTATAGGATGTTTAGCTGTGAGGCCCCACTTCTCACTTGCATGTAAATTTCCAGGGATCGTAGAGCCGCTGAAGGGGAATTAGTGCATCTACATGTTATCAACTCCTAGAAACTTAAGCATTTGTGTATTGAACATAAAACAATTCAGCATAAGCTTTCGTTGCCACCTATGCCGTGTGGACCCCATGAGGAAGCTTCCTGGAAGGATACCATAAGGAAGCTTCGTGGAAGGAGCAGGGAAGCTTCTTGCAAGGGGCTGTGGAAAATGAGAGGCATAATGGATAAAAAAATGCAATGGAAATTCAGCTACAAAGTGCATGAACTTCATGTTGTATGTTTAGGATGGTGATAACCCTACATTACTTTTAATCTAATAAAATTATACACTAAATTTTGATTGAATAGAGAAAAGTGTGTCTCACATGACAATTGGAGGATTCAATTTTCTAACTCTATTCAAGATTTATGTAAAGTTTTGTTGGATAGAAAGTGGTGTAAAAAATTCATTATTCATATGTTTATGTAACCGTGTTCTTCTATGCATATGGTATGATAAGCGGTCCTGCTCTCCTTCGAGCTAGGGCTGCATATATATATATATGTGTGGCCTGGTAATCCATGTGTCCTTGGCTTGATATGTATATCTTCTTCAAAAGGAAAAGTCTTCCACTTAAGGTGGTTGGTAGAATATTGGCCTATAAATATTAACATGATAGGCTTTAAGAAAAAAGCATAGATTGAAAGAGAAGCTCTTCAAGGTTAATTTGTTCAGTTGTAATATTGATTAGGTTCTCTCTCTCTCTCTCTCTAGATCTCTAGCTCTACTAGTGCTTATATATCCCTAACATAGTGTTCCTGTGCTTGTGTCATTTGCAGGTTTGCACCACAGACAGCTTCAACTTGAGCAAAAGCTTCTTTCTCTAAGCTACCATTTGAGGTCTGTCTGAAAATTTCTACATATATGGTTTTTTTGTAAGGTATCCCCTTGTTTGTTTGCCAATCTTATCTATTGTTTTTCTTGTGTTAGCTACTTCTCACTCTCTCCCTTTCTCTCTCTCTCTCATATATATGTTCTCATGTATGTATGTACAGATGCTTGTGCACGTGTTTGATCTCTATTGTACGTGTGTGTTGTATGATCTCTCTAGTCTCTATGTTCTATGTACTCATTTCCTTACTGTTCCGGCATTTGCAGGACAGCCGTGCTGTGGATTTGCTAGCATCACGGCCAAACAGTACCTCCTCCGCTCTCCCAGCAGTAAATCTCAGCTAGCTGAATTTTATTTATGCATTAATGGGTGCCTTAGTCTCCATGTAGCTATGCAGCAACCATATAATACACGCATCTATCATATATATAATGACTGTCTGCCTGCCTTAGTATCCCTTTCCTTGTAAATTCTTGGCCCTTTTCTTGGAGTTGTAGCAGTAAGTGCAAGGCAAGATTCAGGAAGTTAGTTGGAAAGAGACCAGACATTCCATGGATATACATGGACGTTCAATGTTGTCATGCAAAGACAACGAGTCAAAAGACCCTTCTCAGCCAGTCTTATCTCCACCCTATGTTGAATTTGATAAGATTGTGCGATGCACCCATTGGAAGACCTTAACAGTACTAGTGGTGAGATTGATAAACGCTTATAGGAAGACATGATAGATGTGCACATCATGAAAATCTTATGCAAATTTGTAGTACTTGAATGACCAAATCTGTCTAATTTGACCATGCAGTTAAAAAACTGAAGGCCTCGAGACAAAGACAATGTGGAATTCTATAGTCCGGTTGGTTCAGATGATGCTTTCTTTTATCATGCCTGGAATATGGACTAACCTGCCACCCAGTGAGAACCAACATGTGGAAATAGGCAGCATCCAGGAAGGCAATACCAGCTCCCAAGTGTGAATCAAGCTTTTCTGAACAATTTTTAATTGTTTTTGTACTTAAATTTATGTACTGGTTGAGATGTGCCCTTGTTGCTTACAAATACAAGTCTTGCATTCTCTCCCCTTATCCCATGTTGCAGCGTGTTGATCCAAATATCTCTACGAGTGGACTAGAACAGACTGTGATTGATATGGACGAGTTGGTGTTGCGTGCACATGTATCAAGCCCAACGCCAGCCATTACAGTGGAGAGGATCCCACCTTCTCCACATGGATATAATACGTTGGAAGAGGTTTCATTTCTTCTCTCTCTTTCTTTGTTAGTGTTGAGCCTCGCTCATATAAACATGAGCATTAACGCGAGCCGTTGGATTTAAATTTGGCGGCACATATTATTCAGAGGTAGGTAGGTTTGAATCACCCCTCTATTAATATGTGTTGCCATATTTCAATCCGATGACTCATCGATATCCGAGCATATGGATTGCTTGCCTTTTTTATTTAATTAATTTTATCAAAAAGAGTTCAGTAGACTATTAGATTACACATAACTCAAGGGCAAACAGGTTGTTTACCTTCTTGCGGGGATCATCTATGCCCCAGCTCACTTTGGCGCGCCTAAGCCCGGGGCCATATTAACCTTTTCGTTTCACCAAATCAATCAGCACAGTTCATACAAATAATATTATAGTCCTCAAATTAGGGGCCAAGAAGGGATTCATGGATGATCTCCCACCAACAACCAGACACAACTGCAGCAAATACGGTTGAAGTCAGCACACAGACGGCCCAAACAAGAGAGACGGCGGGTACACAGGCCACAGAGACCACGAGTTCACAGGCCACAAACATTAATGGAGGGCTGCGGGTAGCTAAGTGGGTGACGACGATTTCATCCACCGGGATGATCACCGTGATGGCTGGTTTTCTCGGCAACCAAACGTCAAAGCCAACACGTCACTTCCTGTTCAAGGGCTCCATGTGCTCAATGCTGGCCTCCTTCTTTCTGGGCATAAGCATATTTACCTTCTCAATCATCTGTTCACAGTCTTCTATATTGGGTGTGGTTACGAAGATTCTGGTGGTTGCTACTGTGGCATCCATCGCCATGTTTGTGGGCTTCGGAGCTGCTTTCTACTTTGAAAATGCTTAGCTGTCTTTCAGACTACACTTCACGTTCTGCTGCATCAGTAAAGCTGCAAGGCACAAACCAATGGATCCGTGTATTTGTCAGCATGGTGTTGCTCCACAGGAGAAGCTGGACAAATATTTTAGGCTGAGTTCTAGAGGAAGAAACTGATTTTGAGCAAACAAGATCTTTCATGTTCTTGCTGAGTTTTTTCTTTTTTTAGGCCAATAGAATCCAAGAGAAGTCATGATAAAGATTCATTGATTTTTGCTTTTATTGATTGCAGCTGATGTAATTTTTCTCACCAGTGTAACAAAGTGTATAATTTTTTATACCATTGTACATCCCCAGACACAAGGAAATACTAGAACAGTAATTTCTCCCAAAATGGAGCCACTGGACCCAGTTTGATTCAGTTATGCTTCCCTGACACTTGACAATCATCATACTTGTGCCCCTTTTTTAGAACAAGGATGTCTTCTGAAAGTCACATTTTTTATTCAGTAATGGCCCCTGACACTTGACAAACTTTTGCCCCTTCTGACAAAGATAGATGATTCCAAGATTAAGGGCTTCATGGTCCTTCTGATTTGTTATTATCAAAACTGAAATGATAAATTCTATTTTTATGCTTCCTTAAATAGTGCAACCACAATGGCAACTGACATAAATAGATAAAAATTGGAGGAACTGAAACTGCTAAATTCTACTAATTCAATCCTTGCAAATTAGATATTTACAAGAGAAACTTTATTACAATACAAACAGAAAAATAAAAAACAATGAATCCATCCTTGGTAAGAATAATTACAGAAGAGAAAAAATTAGCAGATTTCTCTTTCCTATCTCATATTATTCAAGTAAGCAGTGTAGCTGTTTGGCCACGGATGGACTTGACTGAAGCTTCTCGTCTTTGGCTAGCTTCTCAACAAGTCCCTTAGGGACCAGGCAATTCTGTTCCTCATACAGCTTCTCTTGAATCTTGGAAGAGCTCAACAATGGATGCAGACCTTCAACACTTAGAGGCTCCTTGTCCTTGCTTTCCTACAAACACAACACGATATGTTTCTCTTTAGTCATTTTACTTTTCAACCACATCAGACAAAATACAAATCAAAAATCAAGTTGTAAGACCATTGAATTAAATCTGTTATGGCATATTGATGGTTAATTTCTACATAATTATGGTTTTCAATCAAAATTGATTTTCACCTTTGTGAGACCACCCACAAGCTGAAGAGTGGCAATCTGGGCCCGCATGAAGTTCACATATTTGTAAGCAGCAAGTAACATCTCAGCTGTGTTCATCTTGTTCCCACCGGGGATCAGCTTCCCAAGTTGCTGAGTCTTCTCGCTGATCTTCTTCCTCCTCTGCCTGGCTGCCACGCTCTGCGGCGACAAGCTGGATTCATTCGACTTCAGCCCGCTGTCGAATTCAGCAAAGTGGAGGTCTATCGGGTGTGGGAGTGCAGGAGCAGAATATGAAAGTTCCGGCAGTATTTGTGGGGCAGGGTAGGGGCTCAAAATTGGCCCTTGCTCAAAACTGAATGAGTAGTCAGCAGAACAGAGGCCAGGTTTCCCTGTTTTGATCCGTTTAGGGAAATTGAAGCATTCAAACCCATCAGATGGGGCGTTTTCAGAAGAAATGGGCAGTAATGGTTCATGAGGAGTGATGTATGGAAACGATTGGGAGGTGGGCTCGGCATGAATTTGATTATCAGGCTCCCAGAAGCCGTCAAGCAAGGAGTTTGCGCTTTCATAATCATCAAGGAAACAGAGGACGTCACTTGGAAAGTCTAATTGGTTGAAGTTGGCTGCCTCTTGAGTGAAATGCTGGTAAGGATTGAAACTGGCGCAGCAGCTCAAAGCCATGGCGAGAAGAACCTGAAAGAAGAAAACCAGAAAACTATCAAAACACAAGTTTCACCACAATCACAGCACAATTCAGAACCTAATCAATCTCATTCAACTTCCTCCATCTTCCAAAGCTAGTGAAAAGTAGCATGAATCAACCCATTAATCAATCTCATTGTCTTGAACCAAACTGTGCAACACAATTCAGAACATAAGTGAACAGAACCGTATGACTCTGTAACTGAAGTACAAGAAAACTGATTCTGTCAAAAAACCAGAAAAAACCAGAAGAAGACATAGAACAAGTATAAATAAATAAGAAGCCCATGTGGGTGACAAAGATCTAGAAGCAGAATCTGAGTTAAGATAACGAAAAGATCAGAGAAAGACAGTTGAAGACTGAAAGGGAAGTGGAAATACCTGAACAAGACCAAAAATCTCCTTCTTTCTACCGTCTGTTGACAGGGGGCCCCAGAGGGTGGCGCAGTATATATGATGGGGCCTGGAGTGGGTACGGCCCGGGAGAAGTGGAGGCCGGTGGGGGAGGGACGGTTTAGGGAAGCCCTAATCAGCCGGATTAGTGGGATTTATTTAACTAATCCCGGGCTTTTCTCTCCATTTGTCTCTAGGCAAAACCGTTGTCCCTCCAGTCTCCCTCCCCTCCTCACTACTCGTCGCCAATGGACGGCTTGAACTGAAGACAGACTCTGACTCTGGCCCTTCTTCTCTTCACCGGGCGCAGGCGCTGACATGCAGCTACTCTGCCATCGCCCATTCCAATCTCTCCTCTCGCCGCAGGCCCTCATGCCCACGAGGCACCTGTTCACGTGTGCCCATATCACTGCACTTCCCCTCTCCTACTCTTCTTATCTCTACCATCTGCACGTTCTTCGGCGCCTTCTACCGGGGAATGGGGGAAGACCCAGCTCTCAGTTTCTCCGCGCCTCCATGAAAAGGACCGGGCCTGGCTCCAACGCCCCTCTCGTGCTCTCGACGACGGATCTGTATTCCCTGTATGTGTTGTGTTGATTTTTTTTGTTAGTTGTTAATTTTAGAATGAAAATATGTTTGTGGGTTCTCGCTTTCTTGCTTGTCCTTTTGCTATGAGCTGATCATGTAATTTTTTAGTTCCTTTTCTACTTGTTTGATTCCTGATATCTGTTTTGGTTGGAGATGAAAAGCTTGGGTTTTTCTGACAAGTACTCAATTCTGTAGAGAATGAGTTTCTAATTGTTGATTGCTGTTATGACTTGCTGCTTCTTTGAAAATACACTTTGGTGGAAAAAAGATATTTTGTTTTTGTCTCCTACATATTGAGTTCTGCACAGGTTCGCTTAGGAGAGAGTCAGTTCTCTTCTCTCTTTCTAATTGGCTGCAAGTATCGAGATGTAATAAAAAAGTTCTGGCAGGTTCTTGCGAGACACTTATGCTTGCAATTTTGAACTATCAAAGCATAGATGAAATGCAATGAAAGTTGTTACTCAAAGACTCTATAGTGTTTATATGTAGTAGCATTTATATTCTGACACATTATAAACTATATCTTGACTGTATTCAGGAAATAGATACTGAAAAGATATTATATGGCGTAGATGATATAAAGCAAGCTCATGCTGTCATCATTGTACTTTCTCCATCCGTATAATACGAGCATTATATCTGTCTTCATTCATTTTCTTTGACATTTTTGTATCAATGATATATATGTACACTATCTATACCTGATGTAGGTTGAGGGTGAAATGGATAAACTTTCTATGGAAGAAGCTGGTTTTTGTAATTGTGTTAGCGTTCCAGATGGTGCACTTGCTAAAGTGTCTAGCGAGGAACTTCCAGAAGAAGAAGAGGTCAGTATAACCACTAATCCCCAACTGCGTTATTTACGTCAGTGTTCTAAAATTAAGCTGATCACTGACCTCTTCGGTTATTCTCTTTGCTTTCTCATAATTTTTTCATACAGAAACTTTATTTTTCCATAGATATATGATTTGTACATAAAAATTTAGTGATAGTGGAAAATGAGAAATTACTATAAGATATCAGATAGGATGTTGTATCCCCTTTGTTATGTGTGATGATGAGCCAGATGCTTAGCGTTCTTGGGAGAGTGAGCATATGTTAATTGCTGAATTTGTAGATTGTGATGATGATTCACACCATTATAAAGGTGATATGAACATATGTTAATTGATGAATTTGTAGATTGCCATGATTATTTATACTATCATAAAAGTGATTAGAGCATCAGTTGTTGAAATCACTATAGTAGTGCCGATTAAACTTAAACCCTTATTATAATCATCAATTTTTTTCTTTGAACTTTGGTTTTGTATTCCATTTTCTTATGAAAGTCATATTCCTTCCCGTGTTCTGCAGTTTGCATCTATCTTTTTGGGAAGGTGCTGCATATAGATATTAGCTACATCTAGTGTCACCTGTGTCCTCTAATCTTCGACTTTGTTTTTTATCCCTTTGAAGACACGAGCTAGTAAATGTACATTGAAGTTTCTGATTATGACAACAATTGGCCTTGTGACCCTAAAAGGAATGTCATATTTTATCTCAGCTTTGTTGGCAATATGGAAAAAAGTTTGTAGATAGTAAAAACAAGGATTTGTCAGTTACTAGCCTGGAGAAAGCAACTCTCAAATAATCAGGCATGTTCCATCATTCTGAACCAGAACCTAACAGTGCTGTAGTATCTTTTCTTAAGTTAGGACACAAAGTATTGGTATCTGTGGACCTGTAAAGAATATCAGGAAAAGGTATATCCTAAATATTTAATATGATCTTATGAACCTTTTGTTAGGTTTTGCAGTTCTAAAGCTATTAATTTTTTCAAAAACCTTTTGCAGGCATCTCGCATTATCCTAGCCACAGATGCAAACCCACCTGGTCAAGCATTAGCCCAAGATCTTGCACGCCGCCTGGGTAGAGAGTGGTTTGCCATATCTCTTCTTGGTTATTAGATAGTTCTATGAGAGCAATTGTTAATCATATATGGCTTGACACTTATTCTGTCATATGTGTGTGACCTGGTAGATGCTGGCGAGTAAGATGGCCAAAGAAAAATGATACAGAAGTTTGCAAGGACGCTAATGAGGTTAATATCGATCATTAGTGCATCAAATATTGACTTCACCGATATTTGTATTCAGATAAGCATTGTTGTTCGGAATGGAAAATTTTGCAAGTGAACTTTATATATGCAATAATTGCATTTGCTGGTTACAGCTAAGTTATTCTGGTATGTGACTGTTGTTAGGATAAGAATCTTCTGAGTAATAATCAAAGAAGCAGGAACAGATGAAGATGGGCCATGAACTCATAATAAGGGGTTTCTATTTTTGCTGTGTTTGTTAAATTTGGTTTATTTTGAATTAAGTGCGAGTTTATGCGTTTGATTTATTTATTATATATTATGGATGTGATTCTTTTGGTGCAGTGGGTGCTCGCTCTTACAGGGCCTTTCTTTTTAATTTGTTCGAAATAAAAATGGAAACTTTGAAATAATTGATAGTTTTCTGTCCTTTAATCGATGGCTCTCCCAATTGTGGGCTTTCCTTCCACATTTACATTTACCATTAACGTTTTTTAGTCTACTTCTTGTCATGAACCTGGTCCAAATTATTTTTTCTAGCTGATGTGAAAATATACTTGCTGCCTTTATGGATGAAGGTACGTTTTTTTAGTAGTTTTTTGAATGCTAGAATCATTATGGTTTCATGTAAAGGAACCGATTTTCAAGGGAAAATGATGTAAATATTTGTTATAGTATTACACGTATTCTTAGTAAAATTGACACTTTAAAGGGAAGTTTTTCGCCTGGTGCTCATATATCTTATTGGAATACTTTTATTTGCTACAGATGTTCGTGTATCTAGGACCAAATGCCCTGAAGGATGTTGTTGAAACGGCTGAATTGTATCCCATAAGAGGTCTATTTCAGTTTAAAGACTTTTTTGGTGAGACTGATTGCTATTATATTTGCAGTCTCCTATAATTGATGACTATTTCTGTTTCTCATGCAGCTTCTCGTGAATCTTGGAAGAGCTCAACAATGGATCCAGACCTTCAACACTTAAGTGGCTCCTTGGCCCTGCTTTCCAATAAGCACAACGCAAGATGATTCTCTTTAGTTATTTCACTTTTCAACCAAATCAGATAAAAATAAAAGATCAAGATGTATGACCATTGAACGATATCTGTCATGGCATATTGATCATTAATTTCTGCATAATTATGGTTTTCAATCAATTTGGACTTTCACTTTTGTAAGACCACCCACAAGCTGAAAAGTGGCAATCTGGGCCCGCATGAAGTTCACATATTTGTAAGCAGCCAGTAACATCTCAGCCCTGTTCGTCTTGTTCCAACCGGGGATCAGCTTCCCAAGTTGCGGAGTCTTGAAGACTTATCTTCTTCCTCCTCAGCCTGGCCACCAAGCTCTGCGGCGACAAGACGGACTCATTCAGCTTCTGCCTGTGGTCGAATTCAGTGAAGTGGAGGCCCATCGGGTGTGGGAGTGAAGGAGCAGAATATGAAAGTTCCGGCAGTATTTGTGGAGCAGGTCAGGGGCTCAGAATTTGCCATTGCTCAAAGTTGAATGAGTAATCGTAAGAACAGAGGCCACGGTCCTCTGTTTTGAACCGTTTGGGGAAATTGAAGCACTCAAACTCATCAGATGGGGCGTTTTCAGAAGAAATGGGCAGTAATGGTTCATGAGGAGTGGTGTCTGGAAACAATTGGGAGGTGGGCTCGGCATGAATTTGATTATCAGGCTCCTAGAAGCCGTCAAGCAAGAAGTTTGCGCTGTCATAATCATCAAGGAAACGGAGGAGGTCACTCTCCTCTGCTTGGTTGAAGTTGGCCGCCTCATGAGTGAAATTCTGGTAAGGATTGAAACTGGCGCAGCAGCTCAAAGCCATGGCGAGAAGAATCTGAAAGAAGAAAACCAGAAAGCCATCTAAACACAAGTTTTACCATAATTGCATAATTCAGAAACTAATCGTCCACTTCCACGGCTATCTAGCACCGAAGTAAACTTGGTCTCTAAACTCAGGGCTCTTCATTCAATTTCCTCCATCTTCCAAAGCTAGTAAACAGTAACATGAATCAATCCAGTAATCAATCCGGCAATCAATCTCAGTGAATCCAGCCAAACTAAACAACACACTTCGGAACACAAGTGGAACAGAACAGTATGACATTAACTGAAGTGCAAGAAGACTGATTCTGTAAAAAAACCAGAAAAAACCAGAAGAAGACATAGAAGTACAAATGGGAAGAAGCCCATGTGGGTGACAAAGATCTAGAAGCAGAATCTCTATGTTAAGATAACGAAAAGATCAGAGAAAGACAGTTGAAGACAAATCTGTTGTTTCTGCTGTCTGTTGACAATAGGGGGGGCCGGGAAGGTAATTGACAGCGGTATTGTGCAAAAGAGGGGGGGCAGTGTATATGGTGGGGCCCTGGAGGGGGTGAGGGCCCGGGAGAAGTGGGGGCCGGTGGGGGTGGGGCAGTTAGGGAAACCCTAATCAGCCGGGTTAGTGGATTAATCATGGGCTTATTTAACTAATCCCGGGCTTTTATCTAGAAGCATTAATGCCCTCAGTGGTTCAAATAATTACGACAATAGCCTCTCTCCTTCGTGTGGTGATGGATTGTGGACATTGGACATTTTTCTCTGCCTTAACGCCCTTAAGAGGCTCAGGCTATATTACTTTATGATCTTGATTAGCAACTTTGCATTTTTAATAAAAAAAATTAGTCATCCAATATAATAAAAAATATAATATTGTATGAAAAAGTTACTTTCTATAAGATGGGGCCAAAAGAAACTAAAGGATACTCAACAATATTTGAAAACATATTTATTTTTGGTAAAAGTGGCGTTTAACATGATGTTTAATGCATACTTTAATTTAAGTTTATGTATATTTTAATGTATATTAATAATTAGAGACCCATTTATATGAACACATAGATGTTTATGAATTTGGGCTCATACAATTTTTTTCTCAATTCATAAATATGGGGGATAAAAAGTGGCGTTTAACTTGGTGACTATTTAAAATTAGGTTAATTATCTTTTTAATATAAGATGATAAAATGGTCATCTGATTTGTTGCCGATTAAATCATAAATGATCTATGGCTCAAATGAAAACCATAAAAATGGGCCCAATTGGTTGAATGGATTCCCCCCTCCTACGGGAGTGATTATTAGGTTGAGCTACAATGGGCCAATTTCTAATTAATTAATGGATCAAGCAGTTAATGTTGATTATGGGCCTGATGAGTAATGAGTTTATCAAACTGTGGTTGTTGCAGGCAGCCCATAAATACGCCACAAATGTCAAAAAGGTAAGTACATATGTGCACTGGACCAGTGGTGTAATTCGTAAGTTTTACATTGGAGGGGCAATTTTGTTAGAAAAAGCCATTTTATGGGGTTTACTTGCTTGATTGCTATGGTAGTTCTCAATGCCTTACATCTGTTCTGTCACCTTCTGCTGGCCTTTTGATTTATTGGTGTGTAATCATCTTAGCCATTGAACCTTAAATTAGTTATCCTTTCTCGTAAAAACTACCGCTTCTTTTTTCCATTGAATGTGTCTACCCCCCCCCCTCCAAATGTCAAAAAGGCAAGTACATATGTGCAGTAGACCAATGGTGCAATTCGTAAGTTTAAGTTACATTGGAGGGGCAATTTTGTTAGAAAAAGTCATTTTATGGGGTTTACTTGCTTGATTGCTACGGTAATTCACAATGCCTTACGTCTGTTCTGTTGGCCTTTTGATTTGTTGGCATGTCATCATCTTAGTCATTGAATCTTAGATCAGTTATCCGCGAAAACTACTGCTTCATTCCCTCCCCCCTCCCCTCCCCCTCCCCCCCAAATGTCAAAAGGGTAAGTACATATGTGCACTAGACCAGTGGTGCAATTTGTAAGTTTAAGTTACATTGGAGGGGCAATTTTGTTAGAAAAAGCCATTTTATGGGGTTTACTTGCTTGATTGCTACAGTAATTCACAATGCCTTACGTCTGTTATGTTGGCCTTTTGATTTGTTGGCATGTCATCATCTTAGTCATTGAATCTTAGATCAGTTATCCGCGGAAACTACTGCTTCATCCCCCCCCCCCCAAATGTCAAAAAGGTAAGTACATATGTGCACTGGACCAGTGGTGCAATTCTAAGTTTAAGTTACATTGGAGGGGCAATTTTGTTAGAAAAAGCCATTTTATGGGGTTTACTTGCTTGATTGCTATGGTACTTCGCAATGCCTTACGTCTGTTCTGTCGCCTTCTGCTGGCCTTTTGATTTGTTGGTGTGTCATCATCTTAGTCAGTGAAAACTACCACTTTGTTTTTCCATTTGTGTCTATCACCCCCCCTAAATATGTAAAGCCCCCCACTACTAAAAAATAATTGACATTTTTTAACAACTCAGTACCCCCCATACCCTCCTATAATTTTACTCATGTCACCCCAAAACTTCTAGAGGTTTTTTGGTGGCTAGTACCCTCCGCCAAATAAAATTAATTTGAACGGAGGCTTTAGGTCTCTGTCAAATTTTACATATTATGGCGGTCACCACCCCTCATCGGAGGTTTTTCAAAAGTTTTTTAAACTTCTAGAAGTTTTGTAGTGGGGGGTACCCCCCGACAAATAAAAATGCATTATATAGGGAACCAAGGTCTCCGTCAATGATTGAATATTGTAGCGGTGACCTCTCCCCGCCAAAAATCATCTATAAGTTTTAAAAAATTCTAGAGGTTTCTTGGCATGGGTACCATCCGCCGAATAAAACTTATTTGGACGGAGACCTTAGTTCCCCATCAAATTCTGCATATTTTAGCAGTGACCACCCCTCGCCAAAAACCATCCAAAAGTTTTTCAGATGAGCAACAAGACAAGGGGGAGAGAGAATCAATCCATAGCACTTCACACCTTGAATTAACTAAAGTAGACAAAATAAATCTTCCAAAAGAACCTCCTTGAGCACATAGTTGATCTCATGCACATAATAATCATTATGCAAGACAATAAAATCAGTCTTCATATTATCACCAAGAAGAAAATCAATTTGTTCACAACCATGAATATGACCACCACTTCTCTGGGGTGAAACCTAATACTTTCTAAAGAATAAGATCTATCATAACATGATCAATGAGAATCTTGCAACTAGAATATTGTGACTGCAAAAAACACATCATGCATCTATTGGACAACGCTAACTTGTTGGCAATATCCAATATGTAATTTAACCATCAGGCAAGTATGTTTTCTCCTTATATCACACAACATCTCTGAATCTTGTTTACCACATTTTTCAAAATTCCATCTTACAATAACGAAATGAAGCTATGTCAAACATCTAGTGAATAATCTAAATTGTCTTATTCTTACAACACATAACAAGTATCCCAATTTCCACCATCCTAGACAATCCAAACTTTATCATTATGCACCATGCATTAACTTGAACATCAAACTCTTTGAACTCAAGGAACCCACAAGCTTCAGAATAAATAAAATAAGAGATTTTGGTGAAGTTATTACCAAAACATAGGGGTATTGGATCAAACCTATGATGGATGGGCAATATTTGTGGTAGAATATTTCTTGTAAACCACTTTGATTTTTGTAGAAAAGAAATTTGTTGGCGCAACAACTGATCTTCCAATAAAAGGGATGTTGAAACAACAATAATGGCATCATTATAGTTCAACAGTGAAGGTAACTCTAGAACTAAAAATAACTCTTGTTCTTCCTCTACTCGCAAAAACTGCTTGTCATCCCATAGTTTGGATTTTGGCGTGAGTACATCACATGAACGAATATGTGGCTCTTCATCGTAGGTGGGAGGGAGATTAAAATCAATTCCTTCTTGCACAATAAGAGTGGGAATGCATATTTCCTAACAGTCGGGTTATTAAAAGGAGAACTTTAAGCATACACAAAGTGGTGCTCTACCATGGCTTCAACCTTGGCATGATATTGGCAAGCAATAACATTGACCAAATAATCCATTTAGCTCATCAATTGCTCAACGTGTCATGATAACCTCGCTACTTCATTGTGATTATTGATCTCATCAATTTTTGCAACACGTCATCTATGACATCAGGGCGACATGTTGGACCTACATGGGCCACCAACTGATGCATTGGGCTTGATGGGATGAACAACATTTGATGAATTTGGCTATAGGCGCGCACAACCTTCCTCTCTCATGAACTTCAACAGAAAAATTGCAAAGAATAAAGGGAAAACAATGGAGAAAGAAGTACTCTCTTATTTTTCTTATTCTTTTCAGAAAAACTATGGCTTCCATGAAAAAGCCAAGATTTTATACAAGTCCTAATAACGTAATTGTAAATAAAAGAATCCAATCTCTAACTACTTTAGGGTTAACCAATTAAAAATAAGCAAAATAAACTAAAAAATCCCAAAATAAATAAGATAATAAGGAATAAAGACTCCCTAGGAAGTAAAAGACTTGAAAGGAATTAATTTGGAATCAAATTCTTATCCAAAATTGAAATTGAAATTGTCCCGTTGACGTAGCAATCGATCACTATTTAGGCCGATCAATCACCATAGCTCTTGGCCTGATTTTAATTGCATTGGGTTGCACAGAGTGCTTATCAATCACTTCAATAGCATGATCATTCACCTATAACTACTAATTAATCGATCACTTAACAGAAAACTGTGCAATTTTTTCTTACAATCCCATTATTCCATGTAGTTCACAACTACCTAATATATATCATTAATTCCAATCCAATCTTCAAGTTTCTTCAAGATATGAACCTCTTTAACTCTTAGGTTCTTACAATCTTCATCAAACCCTCCATGACCTGATGACCAAGATACAAGAGGTGAAAGGGGTGGCTAGAAATGATAGACCAGAAAAAAAGGAATGGGTAGATGAAAAGAAACAAAGTCGAAGGGAGAGAATTAGGCAGGATGGGAAAGGGGAGAGGGGGAGGGAGGAGGGGGTCACTAACAAGTGGTGGACAAGGTCACAAACAAGGAGGAGAGAGATGGGCAGCAAATAGAGCAGAAGCTCACCCCCATCCAGAAGCCACCTTGTGAAAATGCTGCTCCCCAAAACCTGAGGTAAATTCTCCCACAAAAAAAACAACCCATGCCATGACATCTTGTCCGGCCAAGGCAAGCAGCCACCGTCTGGCCAGAAACCCTAGCTAAAGAAAAAAGTTAAAACTCTGGCTCCACCCCTTTTTCGAGCTAACAAGAGTTAAATACATTCCAACACCTCTCCAAACAAGGTAGATTCAATGAGTGAATATCATTATTCCTTCAAAATTTATAACGAGGAAAATACTTTAAGTTTTCCGGTCATTAAATATTTTTTCTTTTATTAATTTTTTGGGATATCAATATGCATCCAATTAATTTGTTCAACAAAAAGCTCTACCTAAGTTTTGGTTGGTCAAAACATGTGCGTCTTACACAAAGCTTGTGGGGCCTACATGCCCAATCAAAACCTAGTTAGAGGATTTTGTTAGTGTTAGTAATACTAATGTTATCATGCGCTAGCATGTGAGTCATCGATATCATAGATGAAAGGCACACATGTGCAACTTACGTTAAGCTCATTATTAGTGGGGAGCATAAAAAAATGCTTCCACACTATAGAGGTCATATAAATTCTTTGACGTAGGCTTTTATGGGAAAGAAAAGCCACTTTTGTGTCTGACATGCAATTCAAAATGTCATATCTCATTTTTTTGTTTGCTTTTCTAGCAAATAGCAACCCTTCTCATGAGGAAAGTTCCCACAAAAGAGGCTTTCAAACTGCTTCTCTTGATCCCAAAAACCCTTGCCAAATGATGCCTAATATGCCCACTAAGCCTAAACTAGGTTCAATTTTTATGAGCATATGGAATATTGGGTAGTTGTAGCACAAAAGAAGGATAAAATTTAAAAAAATAGAGGTTCACCTGAATCTCTATTGTTTCTTTTCCATTGAATAAAAATCATTAAGCTAAGGTTTATCTTCTTTCAATTTCTTTCACATTTAATGCAAATTATAAAGTATTTGTTTATTTCCAATTGCCAACAAAAATCAACAACACCCTCATTCTCTATAAGTTTTAACCAAAAGAGTGCCTTTGTGCAAAAGTAGCTCACTTGAAATGCTTCTTAATTAATAAGTTACAATGAACAATGCCAAATGTATCTCCAAATTTATTTTCCAATGTGCTTAATTTTGGTGTACAACATAAGCTGATTTGGCATACAAAAAATAGAAAGATAAAAACAACTCAAATGAGTAAGTTGCCTTGAATTGTACTACCAAATGGTAAAAAGCCCAAGATCTGCTTTTTTATGTAAAAATGACTCACTTAAGCGTTGTTTGGCAACACATTTGAAGGTGAATAAAATGACATTACATTTGTAGATAAATGAGCTATTAATGTGCATCGAAATTTGTGAGGAGCCATCGTGAAGATTTGTGTAGAAAGGTCCTACTGAGAAGCTTTGCAACAAATAAACTTCATGACTTTTTAACACAGATTCAAATTTCAAGGTTATTTGTTTAGAATTTGTCGGGAAATGATTAATGTAGGTTTCCAAACAAGAATCATTTATCAATATTTATTTAAAAAAGTAATTTTAATATGATATTTAAACAAGATTAAGGGAAAAGTGGGCACAAATGAGCCAAAAATAAAGGAGAAGTAATTATCAAACGACACCTTAATATGCTTCCTATTTAAGTTGACATGAGCATGGAGTATGACTAAACTATGTCGAGTGCAAAATAATTAAATGATTCCCTTGTTCTTGAATATGTTTGTGTATTACGATTAGGATTGGGGGGTCGGGTTAGGTCATGACCCGATCCATGGGTTAGCCTTGACCTGCATTTAAATTGGGTTGGGTCATAACCCAACCCATTTATTAAATGAGCTAAAAAATACAAACCTTAACCTTGTTTCATTCGGGTCAAGTATGCAGGTAACCCTACTTTTTTTGTCAATAATTTTTTTCTTAACTTAATATTTATATATTATCTTTGCAGGGGCTAATGATAAAAAGAATTTAAATACATTGCAACTTTATAAATAGAAATAAAATAATTATTGTATTTTTTTAAAAAGTTAGATTTAGAGAGAGAGTATTGTGACATTATAAGACACACATCTAAAACCATAAAAACCCTATAAAAATTACTAATTAACTATAAAATAAAATATAAGACAAAAAAATTCTAAGAGAACATCTTTCTTATCTCTTTAACTTGGGTCATGACATCAATAAATAATAGGGTCAAGGTCAACTTGTGAAAGTAAATCCTAACCTGGCCCTACTTTTGAAAGGCCAACTTGTGGAATAAAATAAAATATAAGAGAGAAAAATTCTAAGAGAATATCTTTCTAATCTCTCTAACTTGGGTCATGACATCAATAAATAATAAGGTCAAGGTCAACTTGTACAAGTAAATCCTAACCTAACCTTATTTTTGAAAGGTCAGCTTGTGTTGATGGGCCACTTTCCCCTCTGCCCATTTCCTAGTATGTGCAGCATGAACCTGTCAACAAAGGACCGTACCACTGCAATTGTGGGCCATTTTTGTTCGGCCTTGTCATAGTGACGGCCCCACCAACCCTTGGCTAGCTCTCCCTTCTACCTTCGATCTTGCTAGATGCACAGTCACCCGCCCATCGGTTTTAGGTGTGGGTGGTGATCGGCAATAATGCCACTTTGGATGGCCACCACATTGTGGCCTTAGCTTTGTCACCCTTGTAGCCTAGAGCAACCTCCGGACCCACTGATTGCCCATCTTCTCCTTGAGTGACCCTCTTTACTGTGTGTGCATGTGGTCACGCGCGAGTTTCAGGGTATAGGCGCCATTTTCACGCCACCTGACTATCGGCTGGCTCTACCACCAAATGGATTTGACACCAGAGCCCTCTTCCACCTCTCCTCCGTCTTTAAGCATCGCCCCCATTCTCTCCGCCCTTATGTGGGCCCTTGTGAATGTGAAATCAATGTCGTTGGGTGCTATCCATAGCTGATTTCAACGTCTTACGGCTGGTTGAGTACCTCTCAGCCACCGGCCACCTTCAGTGAGTACACCCTCAACTTCTAGAGATACCACCACTTTTTTTGGCATAACTTTTCTCTCGGTCGCCTTAGGGGCTGCCGTGGATCATGGATTTTTCCGCGTTGATCTGTATCACCCCTATTTGGCTGTAAGTACTTCTGACACTTCTTAAACCCTTGGGACAACAACTTTTTTAACTTGACAATATTTTTTACCGCCAACCTTGCCGCCAACACTGCCACCATCATGTGCTCGCCATCAGACGTCATCGACCCAGGGGTGATCGCCAAACCTCCGTAATCCGTCCAGCTCCGCGGCTACTTCCTTCATACTTGGCCGCTCTGCCCCCTTCACTTCAAGGCATCTTCTCGCAATATGAGCAACTGCTTTGACATGCTCCCTTGTTCCTTCGTCTAACACACGGGCCTCCACAATTTCCTCCAGGCGATTCTCTCTCATGGAGGAAATGAAACGCATTGACAAATTCCTCTCCTCCAGGGAAACCTCGAAGGAAATTGGCATCTGCCCTGTTAATAACTCAACTAGCACCACCCCGAAGCTATAAACATCACTCTTATCCGTTAACTGGCTCGTTTGGAAGTATTCCGGGTCCAAGTATCCCAGTGTCCCCTGCACGAGTGTCGTGATCTGATTATAATCCGAGGGAACTAATTTAGACGTCCCAAAATCAGACACTTTGGCCGTGTAGTTGTTGTCCAGTAAAATGTTCGCGGACTTCACATCTCCATGGAATATAGGTATGGATGCCGAAGAGTGCAAGTAGGCCAATGCCCCTGCAGTCTCGGCCGCGATTCTCAAACGATTGTTCCATGAAATAGATGAGGCTCGGCTTTCCTCATGAATATGCTGGCAAAGGGTCCCGTTGGGGACGAACTCGTACACCAAAAGTGGGACCTTGACCTCCAAGCAGCAACCTAGAACTTTCACTACATTTCTATGGTTGACTTGTAGGAGAATTGAAATCTCATTTATAAATTGCTCAGTCTGTCTGACTCCGTCTTCTAGTTTGGATTTCTTGATGGCCACCACTCTATTATTTGGCAAGATGCCCTTGTAGACTATGCCACAGCCTCCTCTGCCGATGATCCGGCTCTCGCTGTAGTTATCAGTTGCACTTTTGATCTCCTCCTCGGTGAAGATCCGGGCGGCCTCAGGAGCTGATCCTGATCGAGTTGATAGTTGTTGCTGAAGTAATAGACCGCCGTTAGCTTCGAAGAATTTCTCCTTGAGTTTGATGAGCTTTCTTTTCCGGAGTCCCCAATATAGCCATGAAGTTGACAGAAGTAAAAACAAAAGGCCGAGGGAAACGCCTGAATAGAGCCAAAATGCAAGGGATCAGATTCCTACCAATCAATTTATTAGTTGCCTTGAGTCCACATGCAAACTGCCCAATTTATTGGTTACATGAACGATGAATAAGACTCCTTCCGTAGCTTTATTTATTAAAAAAAATACTTTTTTTTGTCTTCTATTATTAATAGTTATATTTAAAAAATAATATTTTTACTAAATAGTGAATATACGAAGAGAAGAAAAAATAAATTTATAATACTTTTTTTTTACCAATTATTTAAATTTAATAAAATAAAATTATTAATATGGAACAATTTTTTTTCTTAAATAAAATTATTTATTAAAGACTGAGCTATTAATATTAAAGTGAAAAAGATAGAAAACTTAATGCGAGCTATCCCATGTAGGCTACCCAAGTACTAGAGAGTCTAGAATAGCATAACGTACTCATGAAGATGATAATGGGCCGGATACAATTATACTATGACTTACGATCATATTTTTTAATTGAAATGCCAAATTGGGTTCCCAGTTGTAATTGTATATTATCATCGGAAAGAAGAAAATGATAAGAGACTCGATCGGCAATAAATACCTAAAGCCACTTGGAGGACCGGAAACTTGTTATTGCTACTATCTTTGATGCAGCCTTCACCCTCTCTTCCATAGTTACCATGTGTTCCATGTGGGCAGCTGCAAGTGAAACCTCCAGGATAATTGAAACAAGTTCCTGATCCACACGCGCTTGAATTTGCACACTCGTTAATATCTGCACCAAAACCAAAAGCGACGATGCACGTAACTTGCCAATATCAACTGTCCACTGTGCAAGTCGTTTAATATAAAAAAGTAAAAATATATTCGTAATTTACAAGAGTTTTATTTGGATAAGCTCGAGTTTATGTGCATTAGTATGAGCTAGGCATCACTAGCTTAGCTGTGAGATTGAAATTCGACAGTAGACATTCCAAGCCGATACAATTTTTTTCTAATTCTACAATCGATGCTTGGCAGTTTGCTCATTGTAATTAACTGGTTTCTCTTCAAAAACTGGCATCTAGATACCAGATGGGAGTCCAGTACGCTCCGCTCTCCGACGAATGGCAATAAAAAACCTCTTTACGTCAGGGATAGACAGAATATAGAAAGTCTCTTGTTTTTAAAATGTGGCTATTTAAACTTCACTCTTTTCCTTTCAGTTTTCCGTATCTTTTTAACCTTATTTTTTTTAAAATTATTTAAATAATAATTAAAAAATAGTAAATTAATTTATTTTAAAATATTTTTTAAAGTGGTGTTGATTTTTACCACGTAAATATCAGCCAAGCCCTGGCGCCTATATGACTTTTGTTTTAAAAAAGTTTAACTGATTTCGTCATTGAGAACGACGAAATCAACTTTATAAAAAAAGTAACATGTTAAGTTCACATAAAGTTTTTTTAAAAAAATATATGGAGCTATACATGGAGTTGTCATTGCTCTGTCAGATAGACGACTACATGGTCTTGCTGGCATTGTCGGGCAGACAAGAGTGAGGATGTTGCAGCGAAAAAGCATCTCAATAACGCCGATGCCCCCTTTAGGGATGCTAGCGATGTGGTCAAAATATCGGCAAAAGATCTTGCGGAAAGGGTCGCAGTTGTAGATGCAAAAGCCGCGGTTGGTGCCGGCGGCGAAGTAGCCATGGTCTTGGTTAAAGGAGAGGGGGGGTATGAAATTTTAGGGGAGAGGAGGTGCGGATGGTAGTAGGGGACAGAGAAACTCAAAAGTAAGGAACATGAGTCTTTGTTGCTGGAGTCTGGAGGATCGAGTTGTGTCAGGTCGGAGAGGAAGTTGCTTGGGTCCGGGTCGAGGTTGGTGGGATCAAGGTCGGGGCCAAAGATGGGTGAGGTAAGCATGGAAAGGGTAGCCATCATCAAATGGGGCAATGAGGGATATAGAGAGGGTTGATATAGAGGAGGGGTAGATACGAAGGATTTAAAAAATTAAGTAATCAATTACATGTTGTATGTGTTATTTGTCAAATTGTCATAATTAATTATGTTATCCGTTATATGTGTTATTTATTATAATCAGTTAGACTTTTATTTTTCAGTTATGTCATGCACTTAAAGTATGTTGTTTTATATCACATCTTAGAAATATGATGTCAAATAAATATCACATCTTAAAGTATGTTGTTATATTTGACATAACTATGGTACCTTAAACGATGAAAAGGTAATTTTGTCGTTCAAAATAACAAAATTACTTTATAACTAAATTACCTTAATTTATCCCTCGTGTGATTTCGTCATTTAGGGTTTCGATGAAATCACTTAATTTTTTTTAAAATAATTTTATTCTTTAAAATAATAAAATTAACTTAAACTTAATTTCATCATTCTAAAATATAAAATTAGTTACATTTAGCTTACACCTACACGGCAAAAATTAACATTACTTTAAAAAATATTTTCTAATATAAATTAATTTAATAAATATATTTTTTTAAAATATTTCACTTCTTTTCCATATTTATAAATAAAAAAATATATACCTCACCTCTCCCACCTCCCTTTCTTCTCTGGTGGAACCTTGGTTGCCGGCGCTAGCAACGACACCGGCGCCAGCGTCAATACCACCGGCAACTAACCGACTGTGGCCAGCAAGCCAGGAGCGGCCAGAAGGAAAAAGTGGGGTTTGAATTGCTTACGTTCTTGTTTTTATCGAAAGGAAATTTTACCTTGGCATCCGTCGTGGAGATAAGGGTTCCCTTGGAAACCGTCAACGCAACGGCAAAGGTACCCAGGTCCATTGTTGGTGTCGTAGCAGCTGCTGTTCCCCCCACACGCATAACTGCCGTCCGCTCGAGCTTCCTCGCATGTACCCTCGCCAAGTGCCCAGTCCAGCACCATCGGAAATGTCGTCATATCAGTGAAGTCGTCGCGCCTAAGGTAGGCGGCGGAGAAATTGAAGCGCTCCCGATCCACCAGGAAGGAGTAGCTGCAGGGGTTAAAGCTCTCTATCCCTTTGTGACCGGATTTGCTCTCCAGGCTGAACTTAAAATTTCTGAGCCCCTTGGGAATGGAGGTCTGGCAGCATCCGATTCCCGTGCAGGAGTTATTGATCACGCTGGTCTCACTGTCGCAGAGGGAGACGCAGCCGCTCGTGAAATCCCGCCCTTGCGAGCCCTTGATGAAGGCCATTGTGTCGCATCCGATGGCCGTGAACTTGTTCAGCGTGTCTGAGAATGTGTAGGCGCCGTCAAATTGATGCCTCCAAGGACGTTTACTCTTACTCCGGAGGCGTTGTAGCACTCCCACGACATCCACCCATCGACCCGAACATGGCCGTCTAGCGACATCTCATAGACCTTGTAGTGCCTGGAAAAGGGCTGAGGGGGGTTGTACGCTTCGCTGCAATTTATGTGGAAGCTCTCGTTCAGGTAGCAGGCGGAGCTGGGTCCCGTGCCGAAGGGGTAGGGGATGCTAACGTTCCCGCATGTGCCTTGGCAGCCGGGCTTCGTCGGCTCCGGCGATGCCGAACTCGTGGGTAATACCCAGATCATGACAAGTAGCAACAGCGGCAGCACCACGTTTGTCTCCATTATTGAAATATCAGGCAAGCTAGCTGGATGCTGGACTCCGGACTCTAGAGGGGGATGACCAGTTGATCCACTATATTTAAGTTTCGGGCTGCTGCCAAAGTAGTTAAACTGCGAGGGTAATATACGACCACCGGTGGAAATTTAACGCGTCAACGTGTGGAGTTTTGATTGATTCAAAGGTAACCTTTTAACTAATTTAAAGTTGTTACAACTTATAATCGAGGTATAAGATCAATAGAAAGATTACACTACATATTTTTATATAAACTAAGAAGTATGTCTCCTCACGGGGGTTTTTTTTTATCATTTTCTAACTTCTTCATGCATGCATCTGGCCGTCGAATGTGCCCTCTCTTTCAATGCAAGTCCCGTTCTAAAATCTCTGGTCCTCATCCCGTCGGTAAAACGAACAAATTTTGATAAATCTAGAAAGTTAAAAGAAGTTGCAGAAGAACTGAAGAATTATGGGATTTCGCTTCTCGTTCGACTCAATCCCGAATACAGCTCTCGGTGTCAAATTTTTACTTGACATCGATCATCGTGAGCCCATATAGAAAAAACAAAAAACAAAAGAACGGCTTGTCTCCGTTATAAAATCTGAAATTCGTCGAGAACAGATCCATAAAAAAAAAAAGAACGGACTTTCTCCGTTGCGAAGTCGGTCAAGTTTCAGATCTAAACAAAAAGAGAAGAAGATTTCCCGTTGAAGGTGACTCCAGGCAGAAACGAGCCTACGACCGGTATCGCTTCGTTCGCTCAGAGGAGATCGGTTTGAAGCTAGACTATGGGGGGAATCGCCGCGGAAAAATCCGGGTTGGAAGCTCTGGACTGCGGAGAAATTTGCTCGTCCCTCCTTCCCGGCGGATTTCGAAGGTGGAAACCGGTGCGGCTTCGTTCACCCCTCCATCCCAGCGCCAGATCCGAACTAATCGAAGCCAGATCTCCCGGTGGAAAAATCTGGTGTGGTTTGAAGCTGGACTACGGTTTGGAAGATCTGGAACGAGACTGGAATTGCACCTGAAACTAGTTCTGTGAAACCAGTTTGACGCGGTCGGTTTGAAGTTGGACCGAGGATTAAAATTTCTGGAGGCATAAAAGCTTGGTGCGGTTTGTAAGCTCGGGAAAAATTGCCTACAGTACTCTGTTTCTAAGAGTTCACGTACGAGTGCACAAGACCGGCGGCAACTCCCTTCACTATCCGGCTTGAAACTTTTTCAGTCAGTAAGTCCATCATTGAAGTGGAATGGTCCTACCAGCCCGTACAGCCATCAAAGTGAAGTCTATGGCTTCGGGTTTATCACATCGAATGGTTATTAATGACATTTATAAGTGAGGGGAATAGTTTAAGTTATTTTAGATAATCACTCAACTCGTTACAAGCTGTAAGGCTGTATTATAGGTCTTACTATTACTAGTGACATAAAATCTCTCATTATTTAATAGTGGACTTGGGTAAATTTTAAAATAAAGAAAAGAGGTTGTAAGACAATGACAACTCGATCGGAAAATTATTTGCTTCTCAACAATAAATATATGACAAAGAGATTCTTGGTTAACTAAGAGACAATAACTTTATGTAGAGGACAACACCTTTCAGTTGGCCAAACTTCAATTATTATGCTTCTTCAATAAGTTTTTAAGAGATAACGATGCTGCGTGAGGGATAATGCCCCTTTATCGGTAAAACTTTCGGGGATGTAGTATCACCGTACTTGCCTCCTAACTAAGAAGGAATGATGTCGCAATCTACCTTGGTGAGACAGGTTATTGGTGCTCAAGTACAATCTTTGGTAGACCATGTTCAAACTTTAAATAATACAGTTGAAGCCTTGAGCCAAGACTAACAAGATATTCGAAGTCCTCCTAACACCGTCAACATGAGGGTAGCCTTCGCCCAATATCCTACTGACAGTCAGAACGTCGGTCTCATCATAGGAGAGAAACTCACCTCAATAAAAACCATAGCCATCATGATGATCATGGGCTTCTTTCTAGAAGAGACAATCGTCCCTTTAGCCCTACACCTCACGCCTGTTTAGCCTCTCGCCATTCAGACATATGTGACAGTATCAAAGCTCCATCACACCTTCCTCAAAATAACCATAAAGCGTCATCTCATCATACAAACGTTCAAGATCATGTTGACGAACGTCTTTGCATAATCAGAGCTCAGTTGGAAGAAATCAAGAAAAAGGATAGGGTCCGACATTCAGAAGACCCAGAGGCCCTCCTTGGTCTCACAAAACCTCACTTCTCACAAGAAATCATGGGAGTAAGACTACCAAAGAAATTTGTTCCTCCAAAGTTTGAACAATATGATGATACCCACTGATCATCTTCGATACTACCGACATTTGATGGCCCTTTATAGGGGAGGCGAACCTCTTATTTGTCAAGCCTTTGCAACTAGCCTTAAAGGAGCTGCTCTTACATGTTTTCATCTCCTCCAACCAAAGTCAATAAACTCCTTTGAAGAACTTGGTTAAATGTTCATTAGTAGATTCATTAGTAGCAGGAGACTTCGTCAAGGCCCTGATTACCTCCTTACCCTAAAATAAAGAAAAGGTGAATCTCTTAGGGACTTTGTGTCTCGATTCAGTAATGAGCTCACACAAACTGACAAATGTGATGGTAATTTGGCCACCACTACCCTCACTGCTAGCTTTTTTCCTGAACGATCCCAGGATTCACTTACCAAGAATCTCGCTATAGATATGACTGAACTTCTCTATAGGGCTCAAAAGTATATTACCGTAAAAGATGTGAGAGCAGCTCAGAAAAGATGCATTCACAAAAAAGAAAAAGGGAAGAAAAGACCAACCCAAGGGAAGATAATAGCAAAAATAAGAAATGAGCTGCCAATCCACCCAAAAGTGATGAAAGGGCAAATAAGGTACCTCGCAAAGAGTTCTACACCCCTCTTAATGCTCCTATTGAACATATATTATTCCAAATTCAATCAAAAGAAAAGGTCAATTGGCCTGAGAAAATGAGGGGCGATCCCCGACGCAGGGATGCTTTGAAATTTTGTGCTTTCCATCTAGAGATTGGCCATATAATTGAAGATTGCAGAAATCTCAAAGAAGAAATTAAAAAATTAATACAAAAAGGTAAGCTTCGAGAGTATGTTGCCAATGACCGCCCACGTGAGCAATACCCTCAATTGGGTTCAAGATCTGAGCCTCCAAAAAGAGTAACAAAAGTAATTCATGTCTTACATGGATGAACATCAGGGGGAGGAATTTCTGCCTCTGCTCGGAAGAAATATGCAAAAGAAGCTCGACAAAGCCCATATTTTCATCAACTTGCGAATATAAGTCAGAAGAAAAAAAGACCAGAAATCAGTTTTACTGATGAAGACTTTGTTGGAATACACTTCCCCCACGATGATGCATTGGGGATTTCTACTATCCTAGTCAACTTTGTCGTTAAAAGGGTCATGGTAGATACAGGTAGTTCTACCAATGTGATCTTTATAGATGTCTTTAAAAGGATGAAGTTGGATGAAAAGAAGATAGAGCCGGTTCATACCTTCCTTGTAGGCTTTAACGGAGAAATGTGTCACCCTAAAGGTACCATTCACTTGCCAATTATGGTGGGGGACGAGCCGCATCAATCCACTCTGATATTTGAGTTTATAGTTGTAGACTCTTCTTCATCCTACAATTGCATTCCTAGAAGGCGTTGGCTCCATGATGCTAAAACTGTTGTCTCTACTTACCATCAATGTTTGAAATATTATATTGAAGATAAAGTTGGAACGGTATGAGGAAACCAGTTGATGGTTCAAGAGTGTTATGCAGTGGCCCTCAAAGGGAAAGGTCATACTAAATAGCAATCAAAGAAGGGGACGGGGCCTGTAAAGTTGAAAAGAAACATTTTGAAGATACTCTAAAAGAGATTGAACCCCCAGATAGTCCCCGTGATAGGTCAAGTGATGGAGAGTCGGTGGAAGAGTTAAGGGTTGTTTGGGTACTGAATTAATTCAATAGCGAATTAATTCAATAGTGAATTAATTCAAAAAATTCACTGCCAAAATGGAATTACGTTTGGATAGAGAATTTGTTAGAATAAATTCAAATGTCGTGCCAAACCCAATTTTAAAACTTTAAACTAATATAACTCTCTCTCTCGAACTCGAATATGCACGTTCTTCGTACCATTACGCTTTTAAATTCAAACTATATCAAACAAGATCCACAAGGGTAGGTAATTTTGAATTTTTAAAGTGGGTCCTACCTATATTGCACGTTTGTTGAGGCTCAAATCGATATGAACGATAACCATTGAAAAATATAAAATCTGTAATTTTTAAAATGGTGATTAGGAGACTAAATAGACTGAGGTGATTCAATGATTCAGGCACATTTAGGCTTGAAACGGCCTGAATCTAACTTAAGTACTGAATTTTTAATTCAGTGCAACTTCTATACACACAGGATTCTAAAAATTCAGTGCTAAATCAACACTGAATCTTCTCATGATTCAGTACCCAAACAGCCCCTTAATAAAAGTACCTCTCGAACATGAAAAGCCAGATAGAATAGTGCTCCATCCTTGGAATGCAAAGTATCTAAGGCAATTTTATTAGTGATGTAAAAACATCATTTTCAAAGAAATAAAATATCAATGTTTCTTTCTATATTTTAGTTATTTTAAAATATTTAAAGGTAAAGTCATCCTGGCCATGTCTAGTCCAAATTGGCTAAAGGAATGACATTGAAAACTAAAGTCATCCTAACCATGTTTAGTCTAAATTAGCTAAAGAAATGATGTTAAAAACTAAAGTTAACCTGGTCATGTCCAGTCTAAATTGGCTAAAGGAATGACGTTAAAAATTAAAGTCATCCTAGCCATGTCTAGTCCAAATTGGCTAAATGATGAACGTTAAAAATTAAAGTCATCCTGGCCATGTCTAGTCCAAATTGGCTAAAGGAATGACGTTAAAAAACTAAAGTCATCCTGCCCATGTCTAGTCCAAATTGGCTAAAGGAAGGATGTTAAAAACTAAAGTCATCCTGACCATGTCTAGTCTAAATTGGCTAAAGGAATGACGTTAAAAACTAAAGTCATTCTGGCCATGTCTAGTCCAAATTGGCTAAAGGAAAGACATTAAAAACTAAAGTCAACTTGGCCATGTCTAGTCTAAATTGGCTAAAGGAATGACGTTAAAAACTAAAGTTATCCTAGCCATGTCTAGTCTAAATTGGCTAAAGGAAAAACGTTAAAAACTAAAGTCATCCTGGCCATGTCTAGTCCGAATTAGCTAAAGGAAGAACATTAAAACCAAAGTCATCTTGGCCATGTCTAGTTCAAATTGGCTAAAGGAATGACGTTAAAAACTAAAGTCATCCTGACCATATCTAGTCTAAATTGGCTAAAAGAATGACATTAAAAACTAAAGTTATCCTAGCCATGTCTAGTCCAAATTGGCGAAAGGAACGACGTTCAAAGTTTATAATCATTTTAACCATGTCTAGTCTAAATTGGTCAAAAGAGGGGCATTCTAAGTTAAAAGTCATCATAACCATATCTAAAAATTGGCTTAAAGAATGAAAGGACGAATGATCAAGACAAACTCTTCCAAGAAACTTATCAAGTAATGCTTAAAGAAAATACAGAACAAGACTTATGTGTAAAGGCAAAGGACTTATGGAGGCAATTGACGAGAATAATATACAACCACTAGTGAAAATTTAGTGTATGAAGTTTTGACTAATTCAGAGGTAGCCGTTTGACTAATTCAAATGTGTTACAACCACTTCCTGCAATTAAGGTATAAGATCAACATCAAAAAATAAAAAGAATACACCACAAGCTCCTGTATAAACTACAAAGTATGTCTCTTCACGGGGGCCTTTTTTAAATAATTTCTTAAATTCTTCCTACATGTATCTGACTTGGCGTCGAAGGTGCCTGTTCTTTCTATGGTTCCAAAATCTCCATCATCATGAACCGCGCTCTAACCCGTGTAACCCGTATTTGGTGTATCTTACCACTTGACACACGCCGCATTAGCCTGGTAGGGGCAATGTGAAAACTGGCACAAACGGGTTCTTTTCTCTTAACGACGTGAGTCTCTCACGTCTCATACCTTCCGTTTCAAATTCAAAATTTTGGCATGTCTTCTCTCTCCAGGCTCCTTGCCCCTCCCTCTATTCGCCGTGACCTCCTGTCCTAACTGCGCAGCGCCGCCACTTAGTGAGCCAACAACCTGAAGGCCACCATGACCAAGGACGGCCACGCCATCGCCCTTAGCCTTGACAAGGGCGAGAGGGTGGTCAACACCTTCCACGGGGTTCCCCTCCTATGGACCCACTACTCCAAGCAGGCTGACCAGTAGGCCAGTGGCCATGACAAATGAGTGTGTGGATCGTTGTTTGACGGGCAAGAGAAGCATCGGTACATGCTCTCAAGCTCCTTCGCTGCTACCACGCATCCTCGACCTTGCCCGGGAGATGGAGGGCTACATCTCGTCCTTTCCGGCAAAAACCCCAAAAAGATCGTAGCTTTCAGTGTCCATTTCTCCTTCTCCATATCCCCTGGCCACAGCGACGGCCTCGCCTTCCTACTCCTCCCCAAGTGACGGGTATCACTCAATGGGTCGCCCTCCTCCCTGGGGGTGTCACCTAGTGTCGGGACCCCAACGCCAAACATATTGGCAATCTCGTCTGAGAGTGCCAGAGACGCCTCGGAGGCTGACTTGGTCCTCAACGGGGGTGAGAAACTGTACGCTTGGGCCAGTTACGACTTAAACTCCAAGGAGCTCCTGGTCGAGCAAATCAGAAGCTTCAGGCCTTCTGGTGGAAAGTTTGATGATTTTTAGTCTATGTATTAATGTTTATACAGTTGCATTAATTTTGATTACCAACCTTGTACCAGTGAAGACTGTGATTCATGTCGTGAACGTTAGACATGAATCTGTAGTGCCTCCTGTGTCTCTACTTTTAGTGGTAACTGTAGATTTTTTTTGTTTCATTTTGCAAAATTTACTGTTCATGGCTCTCTAAATCAAAATCATTTGAGCATTCTATGCTTTCGTATATTTTGCTAATTGAAGGCAGCAGTTTTAGGTTTATTAGTTCAGTCTCTTTGCTCGATCAATTTAAACTTCACTTATAACCGTCTCGTTTTGCATGGAATGTGTAAACCTCTTAATGTTTGTCCTTCATGAGGTGTTACTGGATTACTGCTGTCATTTGTGTTTGTAACTCTTGCTTTGTCTTTTCTTGGTGTTGCTAGTTACTATCATTTTTAGATTAGGAGGCATGCCGTTCCTCGGTAGACTTGTAGAACAAAATATGGTAGATCAGAATTTTTAACTGAATCTGATAGACGCGTTGTGGCTAATGTGCCATGGGAGAGGATCATTATCTTCATCACCAACCATGTTAAAAGACTTATTCAGAGATACTTCACTGTTTATATTGTTATAATTGTTGCATATTTAATATTCTGAAGCGGGGGAATTTGCTGAAGTGGGGGAGGTTCCAATGAGATTGTGTACTTCATTTTAGAATTATCGTTGTATTTTTAAGAGAAAAGGAAAAAAGGAAAGCTCATAGTCATGATACGTCTTTCTTGATGAAAAGTATGCAACCAACTTGTCATGCTTTGTTCTTATATTCATTCTTGCAACAGATATGACTTCAAATCGCTTTTACTACCTTAAAAAGTGTAGCTATGTGTCTACCAAAGGCTTGTAGTCTGTATACTTTGTTTGTCAATTATTTCTCTAGTGAGCACTACATGGACTTCGATTGTAGTAAAAAGATTCTTGTTTGTGCAGTAGTCAATATTTTGCTTAGAACAAACATGATCACATTCCTCATTCTAAAGTCAAGCATCTAACTAACAACTAAATACAATTAGAGTTCTGCCCCAACCATTGTAAATAATGGTCAAATTGTTAGACAACTAGTAACATGTAGATTTCTCAAAGAAAAAGTATGTCTACATTTCACATATACTAAATAATGGGCACATGCTCAACGAAATATTTGTCTGCATTTTACAAGTTTTTTAATAAGAACCATCAGCCCCTTTCAAAAAGGTTTCACATTTTCATATTCTGCACTATAAAAAAAACTATGCCAATGTTCCCTCCAAGTTCAGTCAAATAAATGAGGTAATTTTCAATTCTTTTACCTAAAAAAATTATAAAAATTATTATTTTTGTAATTTATCCATAATATTATTGGATGAAATTCAGCGCATTGATGATATCCTGACTTCTTGGAGTGTAATTGGAATACCCCTACAAGATTGTAACTTATTTAATACATCATGCAAAGAACAATGTTAATATGAGCAAAGTACATGATGGGTACCTGATTCAAATGAGGCATGGTTTGTAACAGATTTGTAAAAGACATATTTGAGTATCCAGAGATATATATTAAAAGTTGAGTATGAGTAGTTATAATGCTTTAATAATAAGAAGAATATAAAAATAAAACAAATACCATGTTGGTTGTTGGTATACTTGTATAGACATTTGGTAGAGGCATGCCAAACACTATAGAAAACTACAAACAAAATTTTTCATTAAGTAATGAAAATATATGTAAAATAAAAGCTTCAATAAGTAGCACAAATACTTGATTTTGCCCATTTTCACTCATTTGCAATCCAGAAGGTTTTAGAGGTATCATCATTGAAAACTCCTTTGCTACGGCTAATTAAAAAAAAATGTATAAATGTATTATTTTTCCATATTGAATGTTATAAACTTGCAAAAATGGATTTTTATATAATTGAAAAAAATAATTTTACTTGTAGTTGTATTACTGAGTTATTGAGTTGTATTTTTGGCTACATTCATCATTGAAGACTCTATTGTTGCACCTAATCCAAAAAAAATGAAATGAATGTATTATTCTCCCAATGAAGGTTATAAACTTGTAAAAATAGATTTTTATACTATTGAAATAATGGTTTTACCTGTAGTGGTAATACTAAGTTGCTGAGTTGTATTTTTTGTTACGTTCCTATACATTCTTTTTTTCTTCTCCAAAAAATTGTTCACTCTACCATATATTTGTCCTTTTTGTTTCAAACATGGGGGATCAAGCACTAGGGTGTCAGAAGTTGATAGGGAAATGATTGTTTCACCCAAAACCTTATCTCCCTCACTTGCTGTTGCATAGATCTTCGTAGCTTGATTAAATATTTTGTCCATTTTATGATATGCAAGCTCGGTTGTGGCATCAGAATTGGCACAACAATTCATTAAACTAAATGTTTTTCTCATTAACTTGTTCAGTTGCATTGCCGTTGTTGAGTTTCCACAAGGTTGAGGTTTTCCATTAGCATTTCTATAGTCATCAATCACCTCTTCCTCACGCATCTTCTGCATCTTTTGATCACAGTGAGGCACAAATTCAATAAGAGTCATCGTCTTACAAGCCATATTCTAAAATATATTATTTGTACTCTCACTTCTTTGACTGGACCTAATGTTGCCTAAAAAGGTATCACGACTAAAAGTAGGAGCCCATTTCTCACGAATGTCATACAATTTGTGAAGCCAAGGCTGGTCGGAACAACCCCATTTCTCAATCATATTTTTCCACTTCTCCTCAAACTCATTTTCATTTTCACAATTGTATAAAAGATGATAAAACATATCCCTAAAGCCAGGTTGATTATAAAGGCTAGAAGTATTTGAAGTTGCATTTTTACAAATATGCCATTAACACAAGCGATGTCGTGTAGTGGGAAACACCTTTGCAATTGCATTTGCCATCACATGGTCTTGATTAGTAAAAATAGTTTTTGGAGCCTTACCATCCATGAACTGAAGAAAAGTTTCGAACAACCAAGTAAATGAAGATGTAGTTTCATTACTCAAAAAAGCACGACCAAATAAAACATTTTTCTAATGGTGATTTACCCCCACAAATGGAGCACAAATCATGTTATACTTGTTTGTACGATATGTAGCATAAAAAATAACATCTCCAAAACATTCGTAGTCTAATTTTGATAACCCATCTCTCCAAAAAAAGTTAGACATTCAATTTTCATCATCAACCTTTACTGCATAATAAAACATTTGTTCAATAGCCTACTTTTGCTTAAAATGGTTCATGAGGCTCTAACAATCACCTGTTGTAATCTTTTTTGCTCTTTCAACTTGGATAAAATTATGACAATCAGTTTCAGTAAATCCAACATTTTGATAACCACCTGCTTCATTTAACAAATATGCATATGTCTTGTTAGCTCTTATACTAGCATCAGCCATGAATTTGATGACACCCATACTAGTATCATGTATCTTACCCGCAAACCTTAATAAATGCCTTTGATTTGGTTCAACTAGTGGGTGATTATGCTCAATGATTAACCGACTAACTTCATACACATCATTTTCCACTTTATAAATTACACGGGCCTGACAACGACACCTAGTGTCTAGTCTTTCTGTCACACCTAGTATCTAGTCTTTCTGTCTTTTTTACTCCACCAGGATTAGTAAATTCTCTAAACCCCTCTTTTCAACACACAAACTTGTGCCCAATAAGTTCACATGTACCTCTTTTACAAGTCCTTTGACTTTTTCGAACACTAAATCCTTTGTTATATGCATACTTGTTATACAAATCAAAAGCCTCTTCTTCATTGCCAGCAACCATCTCAACTCTCAACTCCATTTCCTCACTTTGTCTAGTAAAAAAAAAATAAGGTACTTTGGCATTATTCCCATCATAGTTTATTTCATCAATACAATTGTCACTAAATTCTAAACATATTTCTTTTCCTTTGTGTGATGGCATTATTGAATTCTTAACAAAAATGACAATATCAATATTATACATTAGTTATAGAATACTTATGCATATCACATATATATTCTACAAGTTGTTAAATGAGGAGGATATATGCAGCCAACAAAACATAGACATTATGCAAATACACTTATAATAAGTCTTCAATAGAAGTCATATTTTATACACTCATAAGTAATAAATGTGCATTTTATCTCTAAACAAGTCAAAAGGCAGGCCTACCCTGAAATAGTTGAGCCTACCAACAGTATTCATGAAACTATCTAAAATAAGTTTGATGCCTCCTTAAAGCAATGCACACAAAACAAAATATGCAAAACCCATCATCATGAAGGGTATCCTCATGGATAACAAGTCTAAGAAACATATCAAGTTTAGAGATAGGGATAAACAAATAATTGTATATACCTGGATGCGTCGCTAATGCCTATTACTAAACGTCACTATAAGCGTCGAAAAAAGTGTCATTGTTATTACCAATTCGAGACGTATAACAAAAAGCATCGTTAATAAAGTATATTAGCGACGTATAGAAAGTAATAAATTATCTCATAAAAATTGTTCTCTTGTAAGGTCTCTGATCTCGAGTGTTACATCTCTATCTCCTCTCTCTCTCTCCTCCCTCCCCCTCTCTCTTCCCCCTCTCTCTTCTCTCTCTTCCCCCTCTCTCTTCCCTCTCCTCTCTCTCTCTCCCCTCCTTCCTCTGTCTCTCACTCCCCCATCCCCCTCATCTCCTCTCTCTCTCCTCCCTCCCCCTCTATCTCCTCTCTCTCTCCTCCCTCCCTCCCTCACCCTCTCTCTCTTTCATTGAATTTTATAATTAAAAAAATAGGTAGTAGCGACGCATGTATCTATGAGTAGTAGTAGTGACGCATATGACTATGCACTGCTACTACTCTTAGGTAGTAGCGACACATAGAACTATGCGTCGCTACTACCTCTTTTTTTATAATTTTTTAAAATAATTTTAAATTAAATTTTTTTGTCTCTCACTCCTCCCTCCCCCTCTCTCTCCTTTCTCTTCACCCTCCTCTCCTCTCTCTCTCTTCCCTCTCCTCTCTTTCTCCTCCCTCCTCTGCCTCTCACGTCCCCCTCCCCCTCTATCTCCTCTCTCTCTCTCCTCCCTCCCCCTCTATCTCCTCTCTCTCTCCTCCCTCCCCTCTATCTTTTCTCTTTCTCCTCGCTCCCCCTCTATCACCTCTCTCTCTCCTCCCTCCCTTCCCCTCCTTTTCTCTCTCTTTCATTGAATTTTATAATTAAAAAAATAGGTAGTAGTGATGCATATGACTATGCACTACTACTACTATGAGGTAGTAGCGACGCAAAGTGATATACGTCGCTACTACCTCTTTTTTTATATTTTTTTAAAATAATTTTTAATTAATTTTTTCTCCCTCTCACTCCTCCCTCCCCCTCTATCTCCCCTCTCTCCTCCCACCTCCCACCTCCCTCTCTCTCCAACCTCCTCTCCTCTCTCTTTCTTCCCTCTCCTCTCTCTCCTCCCTCCCCCTCTCTCTCCTCTCTCTCCACCCTCCTCTCCACTCTCTCTCTTCCCCCTCCCACTCTATCTCCTCTCTCTCTCCTCCCTCCCTCCACCTCTCTCTCTTTCATTAAATTTTATAATTAAAAAAATAGGTAGTAGCGACGTTTGTATCTATGCGTCACTACTACCAAGGGTAGTAGCAACACATATAACTATGTGTCGCTACTACTATGAGGTAGTAGCGACGCATAGAGCTATGTATCGCTACTATCTCTTTTTTTATATTTTTTAATATAATTTTTAATTAAAATATTTTCTCCCTCTCACTCCTCCCTCCCCCTCTATCTCCTCTCTCTCAACCTCCTCTCCTCTCTCTCTCTTCCCTCTCTCTCTTCCCTTTTTTCTCTCTCCTCCCTCCTCTGTCTCTCCCCCACCCTCCCCCTCTATCTCCTCTCTCTCTCTCTCCTCCCTCCCCTCTCTCTCCACCCTCCTCTCCTCTCTCTCTCTCTTCCCTCTCCTTCTCTCTCTCCCTATCCCTCTCCTTCTCTCTCTCCCTATCCCTCTCTATCCTCTCTCTCCCCTCTCTCCCTACACACTATCCCTCTAATTTCATTTTTTTTAGATTTTTTATTCTTTAAAATTAATTTTAAAAAATAAAAGTAGAATTAAAAGAAATCATATTAGCAACGTATATAATTATACGTCGCTAATATGTCTCACCCTCCTCTCTCTCTCTCTATCCTTTCTCCTCTCCCTCTCCTCTCTATCTCCCTCTCCTCTCTTTCTCTCTTCCTCTCCTCTCTCTCCCCTCCTCTCTCTCTCCCTCTCCTCTAATATCATTTTTTTATTTTTAAAAATTAATTTTAAAAATAAAATGAAATAAATCCTATTAGCGACGTATAGAAATATACATCGTTAATACCAATAACATTAGCGATATATATTTCTATACGTCGCTAAATATTTTATTTTATTTTTTTATTTTTATTATAATTAATCACTATTAGCGACGCTTAAAATAAGCATTGCTAATAGTTATAATTTTTTTCTTTTTATTATTAAATATATAATTTTTAGCGACATTTATATAAAGCGTCGCAAATAGGTCAACTATTAGTGACATATAAATATATATGTTGCTAATAGTTAGCTATTTGCGATGCTTCTTTATGCGTCGCAAATAATTATTTTTAACGATGCTTAAGATTGCGTCGCTAATAAATGCATTGCTATTACTTCATTTTATTGTAGTTAATAAATGGAGTACAGGGAGTCTCCCTCTCAGCTACAACCTGCTTAGCTACTTTAGGCTTCTGAAACTCTCTCAAAAATTTTATGAAGCTTAGGATCTGGAATTTTTTTTTGACCTGGATTTATTTTATAATATGTCAAAAGCTTTGATATCTTTTCTCCCTTAAAAAATTGTAAAACTAAAAAATGGAAAGAATGCCATCCAGCCATGTGTATAATATTTTTATAATTACTTCCAGCGGCTAGTGCAGAAAAATAAAAATAGGTAAATAAGTAGAAGTACTATAAAATGAATGTTGCAGTTCACAAGATAAAAATAATAGTATTTCACCATAGAGAGCTACCACGGAGGGTTTTACGTAAGTCTATTAAATGGTAAGTATAATAATGTGCCTCCTACCAACACTAAACATCAACCTTTGAAAGTATCCAAGTTCATAAAAAAATGAAGTGAAAATGGTGGATGAGCTTGTATAATCTTTAAGAATCACATACATTCATCCTATCCAGTAACTTTAATCAATAAACTCCAACTTCAGTTAGTCTTTTGCTTGTTTCTATCAAGTCCTGTTGATGTGATTATATAAATACTCAACCCCCTTCCCAAACATCTTAAGCTTTTAGATGAAGAGTTAACTACTACATAGAACCACAAGGTTATGTAAACCAAATTCTGATCCAAAATGCAATTAACCCAACTTTATACACGTAGATTGTAATGCTGCTCTAATGCAAATCACCCATCAGCGGATAAGTCATATAAAATGACAATCCAATCGCGCAGACAATTACCAAGCTAGACAAGATTTGCAAATGGACAAATAGTATTGCATGAACCTCTAAAGCCAAAAGTTCCAATCTATTCTGCGTGTTTTTGGCAAGAGGTCAATTAAATGTGCATTGTAACTATGTCATGTGCAAGTGAAGTCTCACCATGTATAGGATAGGATAACAATTTCCCGAATATGCACAACCCCTACTCTTCCACAAATTCAATCATAAACACTAATGAACCATATTGTTTTACTCTTTATATCCTTCCACTACATACTTGTCATGCTTTATGCCAAAGCAGACTGATTTCCTTGTTGCCAGTTTATGTCGAAGTCTGACACTCAATATGTTAGGTTTATGCATTTGCTTTAACAATAAAACTAGTTCCTTTTAGTACAAATGCATCATCATTTGTATGGGCATATAACAAATGGTCACTTTCAGGTCTCAATGGAAACTCATGCATGACATGCTCCAGAAATAAAATACATTGAAAAAATTTACCAATTAAAAGCTTGAAAGGCAAAGATCAGGAAGGGGCAAGGCAGATGGAATTGGGGAAGTGTACACCAGATGGAGTTGTCAACACCGGCCCGGTGGTTCTTTGGGGAAGAGGGGTTGGAGCAGTGTAGCCGCCGGTGTAAATGTTTTGCTAGGGTTGATTGACAGCGGATGGAAGGAACTAGGGAAGAAAGAGACCCATGTGATGTATTTGTATGTCAAGTCTGCATGAAAACTCATGCATCAATATGCTCCAAGTAAAATACAAGGAAGAAACTCACCAAATAAAAGCTTGAAAGGCAAAGAGGAGGGGCGACGCAGATGGAGCCAGGAAGAAAGTTTGAGATGGAGTCGCCGACCGGCACCAGCATGATGGTTCTTTAGGGAAGAGGAGTTGGAGCAGTGTAGAAGGCGGTGTGAACGTGATAATCGACGGAGGGAACTCAAGAAAAAAAATAGGGTTACGGGTAGGTTTAGATTTAAGCGGGAAAGTGAAAATTACTTTGAAGGCTGCTCTTTTATTAACAAAGTTATTAATGGAGCTTAAATGCGTAGTGCCAAATTTCATATGGGCCCGACCTAATGCGGCATGTTTCAAAGTGGTGAAAAACACCAAATATGGGTTACAACTCAATTTGGACTTTCGGAGATTGCATTAGGGTCTATTTAAATTGGTAGAAAGTTGAGGAAAAGAAATGAATCTTCTTAAAATCTCCCAGTTTTGACTGTTTAGTGCAACAAAGAAAGAGAAACTAGGTAAAAATTGAAAGAAAAATGGATGAAAAATTGGCCCAAAAATTTTTCACCCACCGGGAAAAAATTAGCGTATTAAAGACTTATGTCTTGCCGCTACTACCACCACTATTACTATCACTGCCTCCACCACAGCCACTGCCCTTTCCACCACCGTTTCTGCCACTACCACCGTTGTCGTCGCCACCACCACTATTGCCACTATCACTGCTATCATCACTATCCCCATCACCACCATTGTTGTTACCACCACCACAGCTGCCATTGCTACCTTCGTCACCGCTACACCCACCACCACCACCGCCGCTGCCACAACCACCACCACCGATACCACCACTGTCATTGTCAATTTTCTTTAACATTAGTTGTGCAACTAAATAGTAAAATTTTTTTAGGAATCTCCTAGTTTCTCTTTCACTTGGATTCATTTTTTCTTTCTCCTTCCCTTTCTCTTGTAAAAAAGTTTCCACTAATCTAAAAAGACCGTTACTCTTGTTCAACCAAAGCAAAAAAAAGGATGACAACAAAAAAATACACACACACATAAGAAACCTCTTTAACTCCTTAGATTTCCCACCAAGTTCTACAATAATTTATTCATTGGTGAAGCTTTGATCCATTTGCTATAAGCACTCAAATGGCAGCTTTAGTTAAGAACCGGTCTATATGTACCCCAATAATCTCTTTAACACTCTATTTTATTTAAAAGAATTAACATTTTGTTTTCTCTTTTAACCCCATAAACCTATTTCTCGTTATCAAATATTACCCTAACTCAAAAAAACCTCATTTTCTTCTCCAACTCTAGCGCACATTGTCGACGGCGGTAGCTACAACAACAAACATAACTCCAACGATGATGTTGATAGCAGCTCTGCTCAAGCTTGAGCGAGCCGCAAGCCCAATCTGAGCCAGGCCAGGGCAGCCCTAGTCAGGAGCAATAAAATCAAGCTGGGCATAGAGCTAGAGCTGGCCTTTTTCGGCACATCAGTGTTAGCACCAGAGAATAAGATGAATGACACAAAAAAATACAATTTTATTGGCGTGAATATGAGTAATTGTAAAGGGTTTTTTTAGTAAACAAGACACAAGGTATTAAGGGATTTTTTGGGGTGCATATAGACATATTCATTTATTAATTAAATCTTACCTTTAGGATAAAATTTTAGGTGTGTGTCACACACTATGTTGCCTATGTATTTCACTACTCACCAAAGGACCCATCAGTATAGTATGTGAGACACCATGGCATGACAGTTATAACATGCTGATGGATCGTGCTTAGGGATGCCATCGGGTTGAGTTTAGGTTGAGCTTTGCCAAACCCGAAATTGATACTATTAACGGTAACCATACCCATTTGACTCATTTCAAATTAAAAAATTTATTTTAAATTTTTTTTACAACATATTATTTTATATATAATAAAAAATTACATTTATAATTTTATTCAGGTCGGGTTGGATCACCTAAAACCTGAACTTGATCCAAATAACTATTTAGGTTGAGTTTTAAAAACCAAACTCAACTTATTTAGGTCAGGTTGGGTTTTACCATATACCTAACCCGAGTAGCATCCCTAGTTGTACCCAAGGAAGGTCGTACGGTCGATACTAGTGCATATCAATCAATATGTACTTGTATCAGTGATGACCAATATGGTATGGGGGGTTGTATACCTCCCAAAATGTCGATATGTATCAATTGTATATGTTATATTGTATCGATATAGCTGATACATATCGATACTATATTAATTTCTTAATTTTTTTACCAAAACCTTTTTTGCCCAAAAAAGATTTGTGATTCAAACCAAACATCTTCGGATTGGAGGTTAAAGTTAACAATATTTTTTTATATTAAGAATATTATTTTTTTAATTACTTGAGATGATCTCATTGAGATCAATACAAGTGGGAAACCTACGATTTACATAATTATTTTATAAATATAGTGCACCGCAATCATGCATTTATTGACACATCTAACTTGGGAACTTCTACATAATATTTATTTAACTCATATTAAGTGTCTTATTTTATTTTAAAATAAATTAATTTTAGAACACTTAATAGAACGACAACAAATAAATGCACGCTCACATAAGAAACCGCTTTAACTTGTCCATCACCTGCCAAGTTTTGCAATAATTTATTTACTCGTGAAGCTTTGGTTCATTTGCTATAAGCACTCAAATGGTAGCTTTAATTTAGAAGCGGTCTATATGCACCTCAATAATCTCTTCAATACTCTATTTCATTAAAAATTGTACTCCCTCCATCCTATATTAATAGCAACATTTGACAAAATAGTAATTTTTATTTAATAGTGAAACCCACATCAAATAGAAGGAAAAGTAAGCTTATAATACTCATTTTTAAGTACCAAATTACTTAAATTTAACAAAATAGAGTTATTAATATAAAATAAATTTTTTTGCCAAATAAATATATTAATTTAGGATAGATGGAGTAGCAGTTTTTTTCTTTTCTTACTCCATAAACCTCTTTCTTACTGTCAAATACTACCTTAACCCCCAAAAACCTCATTTTCTTCTCCAACTTCGATGCAGGTTGGCGATAGCAGTGACTACAACAACAAACACAACTCCAACAGTGGCAATTATGTCAGCTGTGCCCATGCCTAGGCAAGCTGCGATCCCAATACGGGTTAGGCCAAGGCATAGCTAGGCAAGGCCAGATCTAGCCGCACTAAAAGTTAGATCTGGCCTTTTTTGGCCCACCACTGTCGATCAGCTTTGTAGAATAAGGAGAAATGACACAAAAAAATTAGATTTTGTGGAGTGTATATGTGTAATTTTAAAGGGTTTTATTTTAGTACATAAGAAATAAGGCATTGAAGGACATATTGGGGTGCATAAGATAAACTTTTAGGTGCGTGTCCACACCATGTTGGCAGTTTATTTCATTACTAACCAAAGGACCCATCCATATAGCATGTGAGACACTGTGGCATTGACGGTTGTAATATATTGATGGGTCGTGTCTCGAGTGGTTGAATACATAACCAAACAAGGTGTACGACAGGGTGTACAATGCACACCAACAAATTTCCCCGCCTTTCATATTGCAATTGTTATTTTGTATTTCAAGGGTAACTTTTCTTCTTCTCTTTTACTTTACCCTAAGGGAATAGTTTTTCATGCTACATATGACAATTGATATTTTGTTTTATAGGGATAATTTTTTTTGTTCTCTTTTAGATTACCTATAAGAGTTTTTTATGATCACTTCTAATAATGAGCTCAACATAAGCAATGTATATGAGCTATGGATATTTGAGATAGATGGTGCACACATAGCGCTAGTGAACTAGTGAATGTACTATTAATCTCATGGATGAAGGGCTCTCATACGTTTATTTCAATGGGTTCATTATCAAAGTGGAACATTAAAAACACTTCCTACCATGAGTCTAACATGAGCCTTTGACATTATTAGCCATTTAAATATAGCAGATATTACTAAGGGGGAAATTATCTTTCGAATTCGATTGGGTGTACATTTTTACCGATTATGGTGGGAGTGCCCAATCAATACAAGCCATATAGATTAATAATGATGGGCCTAGGATGCATTTTTTGTGTAGCTGGCATTGATTGGCCACTCCACAGTCACCCAGCTCCTAGATTTTCTCTGCCCCCATCTGCCATTAGATTTTGATCCCGACCCCCTCTGCCCCAATGAAAAATGCTTTGATGACGTGAAAAAACACACGTCAAAAGCCCACTTCATCATTTTTAAACCCTTGGTGGGCTCTACACATCAAGGGTTTGAAACAGATGAAGTGCTATTCTTCGCAAGTCGAACAATGAATAGATCGATGAATGGGCTACGAGTTTGGAAAAAAAACATGGTTATTTGAACCCCGTTTCTTTCCCTATATCCCCTAACAAAGAAAAAACTGCATTTTTTTTTACTTCTTTCCCCCCTATCTCCCCCATCCCTTTTACCCTTACTCCCCCCAAACATACTCTCCTCTATTTCCCCCATCTCTTCTCCTCTAGTGCTGGTGGCCATTGGCACCAACTCCGGCGGTGGATGGTCAGATCTGGCCGTAACCAGCACGCAATTGCTGGTCGCGGCCGACCAGATCTGGCCGGCCGCGACCAGCACAGGTTACAGCCGACCAAATTTGGCCTGTTGTGGTCTGTTGCAGTCGCAACCAGTTCTAGTTGGCTGCAACCTCCGCGCAATCACGGCCAGAGCGTGGCCGCGGCCTACACGTAGTCGCTGACTGCGGTGGCCATGACCAGCACACGGCCGCTGGTTGCGGCCAGCATGCGCGATTGTGGCCTACGAGCAGCTGCAGCCAATATGCGCGGCCACGGGACAAGACCCGAGTCCTGCGGTCGGCCACTATGGGCCACGATTATTCACGACAGCCAGGAAAAGATACCGGCACCGGAGAAGAAGATATCGACACCAGAAAAAAAGAGGGAAGAGGAAGAAAAAAAACAGAACAATGGAAGCTGGGTAAAAATAGAGGATGTGGGAGTTTTTAATAAAAAATAATAATAAAAATAAAAATAATAAGAGACACAGCGAAAAAAATAAAAGTTCAAATAGCCACGTTTTTTAGAAAATTCATAGTCTTTACTTTAATAGGGACGCGAGTTATAAAAGCTGCAGGAGCAGGACCACCAACTTGCTTATCATCTTTCATTCAAAATACTGGTAAACGAGGTCAAGCTTTCATTTACATAATCCCTGACATTCCCCACATATGTTTTTAAAAAAATTCTATCCACTAAATCAAGCCAGGCAATATGTTGAAAGCCAATGCATTATTTTTTTTCTCAAATTTTTAAAATATTTTAATTTTTTATCACTTTATCAAGATGAAATCTAAGGCTCAACCATCCTAAAATATATTTAAATTTTTATCTTTTTATAAAAAAATAACCACAACAAGTCTGTCATTGCCACTAGGAAATGGAAAGAGGAGAGGTAGAGGATGACTTTTGTTTTAAAATTTAAAGTGAAATAGGAATTTTTTTATCTCTTTTTTTCGTCAAATATTTTGTGAGGGTGTGGCATGGTTGTCCTGGGATTTATTTTTTTACCTTTTTTTAGCTTATTGGTTTCTCCTTTTTTTTTCAAAAAAAAATATTAATGCAAATAGGTGAACCATGGGGCTATAATGCCGCACTTTGACCAAGTTGCGACAATTATTTTTGGGTGAAAAGCAAAATTTTAAACTCCATTTGGAATAGTGGATTAATTATGGGTTATTTAACTAATCCCGGGCTTTTATCTAGAAGCATTAATGCCCTCAGGGTTTCAAATAATTACGACAATAGCCTCATGAATTGTGGACATTTTTCTCTGCCTTAACGCCCTTAAGAGGCTCCGACGGTGTCTCTGCTTATATTACTTTATGATCTTGATTAGCAACTTCGATTTTTAATAAAAAAAATAGTCATCTAAGATTAATAAAAAATATAATATTGTATGAAAAAGTTATCTTCTATAAGATGGGGCCAAAAGAAACCAAAGATACTCAACAATTTGAAAACATATTTATTTTTGGCAAAAGTGGCGTTTAACATGGTGTTTAATGCATACTTTAATTTAAGTTTATGTATATTTTAATTTATATTAATAATTTTTAATAAAAATTGTATTAATATTTAGAGACCTATTTATATGAGCACATAGATGTTTATGAATTTGGGCTTATATAATTTTTTTCCTAATACTTAAATATGGGGGATAAAAATTAAAAAGTGGCGTTTAACTTGATAACTATTGAAAAATAGGTAAATTATTTTTTAAATATGAGATGATAAAATGGGCATTTGATTTGTTGCCCATTAAATCATAAATGGTCTATGGGTCAAATGAAAACCATAAAAATGGGCCCAATTGGTTGAATGGATACCCTTATCAGAGTGATGATTAGGTTGAGCCACAATGGGCCAATTTCCAATTAATTAATGGATCAAGCAATTAATGTTGATTATGGGCGTAATGAGTAAGGAGCTTATTAAGTTACAGTGGTGCATTTCATGAATTTAAGTAACATGGGAGGGGGCAATTTTGTTAAAAAAAACTATTTTCTGGGGTTTACTTGCTTAATTGCTACGGTACTGTCAGCTTTTGCAATGCTGGCCCTCGGATTTGTTGATGTGTCATCATCTTAACTTTCCCGTGTGAAAACTACCGCTTTGTAGTTTAATTTTGGGTTATTTGGGTGGTAGACCCTAGATTTGGAGTTTTAGAGAATAACCCACTAAGCTTAAAATATTTGCTTAAAAGTACTCAGATTTTATGTTACCTTACATTTTAGTACTCCCATTTTGGACACCTTCATGGCCATTAGGTCATATTTGACATTCTTGGACGTTGAGCGTGTAGGGAATTATATTATATAACTGAAATTACAGATTAAGAATAACATAATTTTGATCAATGAAATAAGAAAAATATATAACCAAACATTCTCTCTGTCCTCTATCAATGGCTATAATTAGAAAAATAGTAATTTTTATTAAATAGTAAAATTACATCTAAGAGAAAAAAAAAGCTTATAATATTTTTTATTAAGTACCTAATTATTTATATTTAATAAAATAAAGTTATTAATATTAAATAAATTTTTTTACCAAATAGAACTATCTACTAAGAAGTGTGTTATAAAGGTGTATACAATTGGAAATATCAAAATGATAGAGACATTGATAGGATTCCATTATTGATTAATCGGGTGATCCAACAATACACCACTCAAGGCATAAGTTTGTGCATGAGATGATTAAACTAATAACAAACATAATTTTCAAAAAAAGGAGAAAAAATAAATATATATGTGATAATCAACATAATTAGTAATCGTAAGAACACGTCTACGAAATCTAATCAATAACAATTTTTATTTGTTTGAGCTTCAAAATTTTTTTCTCTTGTTAATTAATGACACAAGAATATGGACAAAAAAATATTTCTCATTAGAATATTTTAGGAAAGCTGCCCATGTGATCAGAGAGGCATTGGCAAACTTATTTCATTTGTTTATGCCAAACAAAAAGGAAAAAAGCTTAATTCATTTGCTTAACCAAAGGTCTAGTGTAAGATATTAGAAGGGGGCTCAAGGCCCATTAAGAGAGAGCCCGTTTGGATTCCAGACTTAGGGTACAGCTAATAGGGCTAGTGGACCATTAATTACACTGGGTCCACACCAAGCGAACTCGCCCATGTGACCAACATATACGACCAGTTCTGGTTTTTCACAGATTTGGAGGCCTTAATCCAGATTAAAGATAAGTCCAACTCTCCAAGCTCCAAATTAAATGCCTAATCGTACTATTGACACAAGGCTGCATCCCCAACCCCTTCAAATTGGAAAACGATATTTATGCACTAAATTTACCTAACAGAAACTCACTTGGGTAGTTATTTTATTTTATTTTTTATGGCAAGGCTCCACGCAGGCCAGAGCTCAGGCATTTAACAAGAAGCAACATACAACCCGGTCTAGCAGACAAACCGAGAAACAACCACACATTACAAAGCATAATAAAGAAGGCACAAAATTATAACACTTCCACAAATTAGGCCTTCAAACTCATTCCGCAAGGGAACACTAATACCGGGCTCTGAGACCATTGAGTGGTTATTGAAAAATGAGGACAAACGCGAGGGAGAGCTTAATCACTAGCTTATACTCGATCATGGAACACCCTGGGAGAGACGAGAAGTTGATGTTCAGTTGGACATGTAGAATAAGCCACAACAAATGTAGGAGCACACGCCCACCATTGCAAACTCCATTAGCCGTAGAACCCCTAGACCTCTACCCATTCAATGGAAGAGCGGATGGGGCATGCCCATGAGAAATGCCAGCTGCCAAAACCTCTCCAAAACTGGTAGAAGATGTGCCCCAAATGCATATAGGCCATTGAATCCTCTATACCTAACGCCGAGAGAACACAACACATGAAAGTAGACATAACTAAGTCCTTGACGCAGGGCTGAGCTTGATGGGATGAACTATGTTTGAAGAATCTGGCTATAAACACACACAACCTTCCTCTATCGCGAACTTTGATAGAAAATTCACAAAAAATAGAGGAAAAACAAGGGAGAAAGAAGTATATTCTTCTTCAATATTTTAGAAAAACTTAAAATTTAAAACTATGGCTTCCATGAAAGAGCCAAATTTTTATAGAAGTCCTAATGACGAAGAAAATAAACTAGAAAATTCCTAATAAACAATATTACATGGAATAAAGGCTCCCTAGGAGAGTAAAGGACTTGAAAAAAAATCAATTTGGAATCAAATTCTTATCCAAAATTGAATTTGAAACCATCTCGGTGATATAACGATCTATTATTGTTTAGGCCTATCAATCACTATAGCTCTCGGCTTGATTTTACATGGGGTCGCGCAAAGTGCTTATCGATTACTTTGATAGCCCAATCGATCACTCAATAGAAAACTATGTAATTTTCTTCTTACGATCCCATTGCCCGTGTAGTTTAAGGCTAGCTGATTTATATCATTAATTCCAATCTAATCTTCATGTTTCTTTAAGCTACAAACCTCCTTAGGTTCTTACAGTCTTCATCATTTTCCCGGGTGAGAAAAAACTTGTCTTCAAGTTTACAAAAAAGGAAGTGATATCCAAGGAATGCTCATAACCAATTGTCTTGTTCAAAACTTATGAACCATGAATAACATAAAATAAAGACTCACATAGAGTAGCATCTTGATCTGGTGGCTTTAGAAGTTTCAATTAAGATACCTTAGCAATAAACACTATATGTCATGTGTCATGGTAAAGATATATAATGTGTGTAAAAATCAACCCATTGCACTTCACACTTTGAATTAACTGACATAGACAAGATAAATCTTTCAAAAGGACCTCCTTAAACACATAGTTGATCTCATGCACATAATAATCAATGTGCAAGACAGTAAAATCAGTTCATAATATCACCAAGAAGAAAATAAATTTGTTCACAACCATGAATATGATCACCACTTCTCTTTAGGGTGAAACCAATTACTTTCTCAAGAAAAAGATCTAGCATATCATGACTAATGTGAATCTTGCAACTATAATATTGTGACTGCAAAAGCACATCATGCATCTCTTGGACAATAATAACTTGTTGACAATATCCAACATGTAATTTAACCATTAGGCAAATTTGTTATCTCATCATATCACACAACATCTCTTAATCTTGTTTACCACATGTTTCTAAATTCTAACTTACAATATCCAAGTGAAGCATTATGTCAAACATCAAGTGAATAATTTAAATTGTCCTATTCTTATGACACATATCAAGTATACAATTTTCCATCATCCTAGACAATCAAACTTTATCATTACGCACCATGCATTAGCTTGAACGTCAAACTCTTTGAACTCAAGGAACCCACAATCTTTAGAATGCATAACATAAGAAATTTCCATGAAGTTATTACCAAAATATAGGGAGTACCAGCTCAAACCTCTGACAAATAAGCAATATTTGTGGCAGACGATTTCTTCTAAACCACTTTGATTCTTGTGGAAAATAAATTTTTTGGTGCGGCAGAGGCATCAGATCTTCTAATAAAAGGGATGTTGAACCAACAATAATGGCATCATTATAGTTCAACAATGAATGTAACTCCGAAACCTAAAACAACTCTTGTTCTTCCTCTACTTGCAGAAACTACTTGTCATCCCAAAATTCATTTTGGCGCGAGTACATCACATGAACAAATATGTGGCTTTCATCATAGATGGGGGGGAAATTAAAATCTATTCCCTCTTGCACAATAAGAGCGAGATTGCATATTTCCTAACAGTCAAGTGTATTAAAAGGAGAACTTGAAGCATCCACAAAGTGGTGCTCTACCATGGCTTTAACCTTGGCATGATATTGGAAAGCAACAATATCTGCCAAATAATTTATCTAGCTCATCAATTGCTCAACTTGTCACAATAACCTTTCTATTTCATCACAATTTTGATCTCATCAATTTATGCAACACATCCTCCATGACATTGGGGCCCTGCATTGGCCACCAATTGATGCAGGGTTGGGCTTGATGTGATAAACGACATTCGATGAATTCGGCTATAGGCACACACAACCTTCCTCTTTCATGAACTTCAATGAAAAAATCACAAAGAATAGAGGGAAAACAATGGAGAAATCACTTCTTCTTATTCTTTAATATTTTAGAAAAACTATGACTTCCAAAAACTATGGCTTCCAAAAACTATAACTTCCATGAAAGGACCAAATTTTTATACAAGTCCTAATGACATAATTGTAAATAAAAGAATCTAATCTTTAACTACTTTAGGGCTAACCAATTCAAAATAAGGAAATAAAATAGAAAATCCCTAATAAACAAGATAACACGCAATAAAGACTCTTAAGAAAAGTAAAAGATTCGAAAGAAATCAATTTGGCATTAAATTCTTATCCAAGACTGAAATTGAAACCATCCCACTGATGTAGCAATTGATCGCTATCTAGGCCGATTGATCGCATTAGCTCTTGGCCTGATTTTACACGGGGTCACACAAAGTGCTATTCGATCGCTTCAATAGCATGGTCATTCTCCCATAACTGTTGATTAATTGGTCAATAGAAAACTGTGCAATTTTCTTCTTACAATCCCATTACTCCATGTAGTTCAAAGCTAGCTAATATATATAATTAATTCCAATCCAATCTTCAAGCTTCTTCAAGCTACGAACCTCCTTAACTCTTAGGTTCTTACTATCTTTATTAGTCCCTTTATGAGCCAATGACCAAGATACAAGAGGTGGAAGGGGTGGCCAAAAATGATAGACCAGAAAAAAGGAATGGGTAGATGAAAATAAACAAAGGTAGATGAAGAAAATTAACAGAGGAGCATAGATGATTTTTTTCGGGGGGGGAGGGGGGGGCAACAAGGAGGAGAGAGATGGGCAGCCAATTGAGTAGAAGTTCACACCCATCCAAGAGTTGTCGTGTGAAAATACTGCCCCCCAAAACATGAGGTAAATTCTCCCACAAAAAAAACCATACCACGATATCTTGTCTAGCAAGGGCAAGCAGCCACCGGTCTGCCATAGCGTTGCTAAAGAAAAAAGTTGAAACTCTGGCTCCTCCCCTTTCCCAAAGGTAACAAGAGTTGGATACATTCCAATGTCTCTCCTAACAAGGTAGATTCAGTGTGTGGATATCATTATTCCTTCAACATGTATAATGAGAAAAATACTTTTAGGTTTTCTAGTCAGTAAACATTTTTTCTTTTACTATTTTTTATAGCAATATACACCCAATTAATTTATTCAACAAAATGCTCCACCTAAGTTTTGGTTGGCTAGGACATGTGCAACTTACACAAAGCTCACGACCTACATGCCCAATCAAAACCCAGTTAGAAAATTTGGTTGAACAAATTCATTAGGTTATTATAATTTTCCTTGTTTTTTCTTTTACTTCTTTTCACTACATTGAACTATGGTCATTGCCAAGAGAAGGATCACCATGCTACAGTGAAGCATTTTTCATGCTCCCCATAGACAATGATTATAGCGTAAGGAACCCTTGATATTTAAGATCGACGGTGCACTTGCTAGCGCACGTTGGTGTCAGTGACACTGATGCTAGCATGTGTGTCATCGATATCATGGATGAAGGGCACCCATGTGCAACTTATGCTAAGCTCATTGTTAGTGGGTAGCATAAAAAAATCTTCCACGCTATAGAGGTCATGCAAATTCTTTGACATGGTTTTATGGAAAAGAAAAGTTGCTTTTATGTCTGACATGTAGTTGCCAACAAAAATCAACAACACCCTCGTTCTCTATAAGTTATACCCAAAAGACTACCTTTGTACAAAAATAGCTCACTTGAAATGCTTCTTAATTAAGTTACAATGAGCAATGCCAAAAGTATCTCCAAATTTATTTTCAAGTGTGGTTAATTTTGGTGTAAAGCACAAGCTGATTTGGCACACCAAAAAAAAGTTAAAAACAACTCAAATGAGTAAGTTGCCTTGATTGAATTACCAAATGGCAAAAGTGGGTTAGTTCGATAATTACTTATTTTTAAATTATTATTTAAATAATTTCCCCTATTTTATATGTTATTTTTGCATAGGCTAATCATAAACAGAATTTAAATAAATTGCAACATTATAAATAGAAGTAAAACAAATTTTGTATTATTTGAGAAAGTTAGATTTGGAGAGAGAGCATTGTGACATTATAAGACACATGTCTAAAACCACTATTTTAAAACTCAGCTTGGTTAGCCAGACCCAGTTCAACTGGACCCGGATGATATTCCCGGCCAATTCAATATTTTTTCCGGGTTGGAAAAGTGAAATTTTTTTTCATGCTATCCACTGGGCTACGTTAATTTTGTTATGCATATGTCTATAACCATTTTATTTAAATATCTACTGTACGCGCTTTACCCGTTGAGATACGAGAATGTTATGCATATATTTTTACTTAATATTATATTTAATCTAACATATAACAAAATGGGTCAACCGGGGTTAACCCCTGGTTGAATTGAGTCAACCCGGCCCAGCGACCAATCCGGGTTAGCCTCTGGGCCGATTTTTAAAACATTGTCTAAAACTATAAAAACCCTACAAAAAGTACTAATTGACTATAAAATAAAATATAATATCTCCAACTTGGGTCATGACATCATTAAATAATAAGGTTGAGGTTGAGTTGTGTGGGTAAATCCTGATCTGACCCTACTTTTAAAATGAGTAAAATTTTGAAACCTTAATCTTGACCCTATTTTTAATTGGGTTGAACATACACTCTCAAGTTTAAGAATTGATAACACTTATAAAGTGAGTGTAACTCCAAGAGGATACTCCGAGAGTACTCAATGATTTCTCCACTTTCCCCTATTTATCTTCTTGTAATTTCTTTCACACTTAATGCAAAATATAAAGCATATGTTTATTTCCAATTGCCAACAAGAATCAACAACACCCCCATCCTCTATAAGTTATAACCAAAAGACTGCCTTTGTACAAAATAGCTCACTTGAAATGCTTCTTAATTAAGTTACAATGAGCAATGCCAAATGCATCTCCAAATTTATTTTCCAGTGTGGTTAATTTTGGTGTACAATAGAATCTGATTTGGCATACCAAAAAGAGAAAGATAAAAACAACTCAAATGAGTAAGTTGCCTTGAATTGTACTACCAAATGGCAAAAAGCCCAAGAACTGATTTTTTATGTAGAAATGACTCACTTAGGCGTCGTTTGGCAACACATTTGAAGGTGAATAAAATGACATTTTGCTTCAAATACGTTTGTAGATAAATAAGCTATTAATGCACCTCAAAATTTGTGAGGAGATGTCGTGAGGATTTGTGAGCCATTATTGTAGAAAGGTCCTATTGAGAAGCTTTGCAACAAATAAACTTCATTATTTTTTTGAACACAAGTTCAAATTTCGTGGTTATTTGTTTAGAATTCGTTGGGAAATGATTAATGTAGGTTGCCAAACAATAATCATTTATCAATATTTATTTAAAAAAGTAATTTAATATAACATATGACATTTAACAAGATTTAAGGAAAAAATGGGCACAAATGGGCCACAAATAAAGGAGAAGTGGTTATCAAGCGACATCTTAATATGCTTCCTATTTAAGTTGGCATGAGCAAGGAGTATGACTAAACTATGCAAAGTGCAAAATAATTAAATGATTCCCTTGTTCTTGAAGATGTTTGTGCATTACGATTAGGATTGAGAATTGGGTCGGGTTGGGTCATGACCCCGATCCATGGGTCAGCCTCGATCCACACTTAAATTGGGTTGGGTCATAACCCAACCATATTTATTAAATGAGTCAAAAATACAAACCCTAACCATGTTTAGGTCGGGTTGGGTATGCGGGTAACTCTATTTTTTTGTCAATAATTTTTTTCTTAACTTAATATTTATATGCTATCTTTGCAAGGGCCAATGATAAAAAGAATTTAAATACATTATAACATTATAAATGAAAGTAAAATAATTATTATATTATTTGAGAAAGTTAGATTTGGAGAGCGAGTATTGTGACATTATAAGAAACATCTAAAACCATAAAAACCCTACAAAAAATATTAATTAACTATAAAATAAAATAAAAATATAAGAAAAAATATAATTCTAAGAGAATATCTCTTTAATTTAGGTCATGACATTATTAAATAATAGGGTCGAGATTGAGTTGCGTGAGTAAATCCTAACCTTATTTTACTTTTAAAAGGGGTAAAATTTTAAAACCCTAATATTGACCTTATTTTTTATCAGGTTGGGTGCGGGTTTAGTGGGTCAAGTATTCAAGTTGGGTTGAATTTTTTCAATTACAATGTGAGTATAATTACATATTAAAAATTATATGTTCAATATATTGCAAGTTGTTGAATCAAGATCTAATGGTTCGCATGTGATAAAGGTGCGCTAGTGATTCAAAACCCACTTATCCGAGATACATTTTTAGGTACTTAGTGAGTATTACATGGGATCTACCCTCACTAGCCTCACTTTATGTGACACGAGAATCTTAAAAATCAACGACGCATATGCTAATAAATGTTAGCATCCTCTTGTGCTATCTCAAGCACTATCTACTTCCTTGCTTAGCATATGCTGGTACATGCACTCTCAAATTTAAGATTTGATAGATCAAGTGGGTGTAACTCCGAGAGGATACTCGGAGAGTATTCAATAATTTATCGACTTGCCTGCCCCTACAATTTTGATCGTGTGGCCCCAAAGTGCTGGGAGCATGCGTGGACAGCGCGCGCATATACAGGAGACTCTTTGTATATTAACAAAATTAATTTTTTTTTAGCTTTTAAAAAAAAGGCAAATCAAATTAAGAGCCCTAGGCAAAGGTTTGAACATCCCTTACAAGGACCGGAATCCCTCCATTCTCCCTCACTAGTCGTCGCCAATGGACAGGACGGCTTGAACCGAAGACAACTCTGACTGAGGTCCTTCTCTTCTCCGGGCACGGGCGCTGATATGCAGCTACTCTGCCATCGCTAAGAATAAAATCAATTTGTTCACAACCATGAATATGATCATCACTTCTCTCTAGGGTGAAACCAAATACTTTCTCAAGAAAAAGATCTAGCATATCATGATGAATGTGAATCTTGCAACTAGAATATTGTGACTGCAAAAGCACATCATGCATTTCTTGGACAACAATAACTTGTTGACAATATCCAACATGTAATTTAACCATTAGGCAAATATATTATTTCATCATATCACACAACATCTCTTAATGTTTACCACATGTTTCTAAATTCTAACTTACAATATCCAAGTGAAGCATTATGTCAAACATCAAGTGAATAATTTAAATTGTCCTATTCTTACAACACATATCAAGTATACAATTTTCCATCATCCTAGACAATCAAACTTTATCATTACGCACCATGCATTAACTTAAACATCAAACTCTTTGAACTCAAGGAACCCACAATCTTTAGAATACATAAAATAAGAGATTTCCATGAAGTTATTACCAAAATATAGGGAGTACCGGCTCAAACCTCTGACAAATAAGCAATATTTGTGGCAGATGATTTCTTATAAACCACTTTGATTCTTGTAGAAAATAAATATTTTGGTGCAAGAGGCAACAAATCTTCTAATAAAAGGGATGTTGAACCAACAATAATGGCATCATTATAGTTCAACTGTGAATGTAACTCCGAAACCTAAAACAACTCTTGTTCTTCCTCTGCTCGCAGAAACTACTTGTCTTCCCATAATTCATTTTGGTGCAAGTACATCACATGAACAAATATGTGGCTTTCATCGTAGATGGGGGAGAAATTAAAATTGATTCCCTCTTGCACAATAAGAGTGGGATTGCAGATTTCCTAACAGTCAAGTGTATTAAAAGGAGAACTTGAAGCATCCACAAAGTGGTGCTCTACCATGGCTTCAACCTTGGCATGATATCGGCAAGCAACAATATCCGCCAAATAATCTATCTAGCTCATCAATTGCTCAACGTGTCATGATAAACTTGCTATTTCATCACAATCATTGATCTCATCAATTTATGCAACACATCTTCCATGACATTGGGCCCCTGCATTGGCCACCAATTGATGCAGGGTTGGGCTTGATGTGATGAATGACATTCGATGAATTCGGCTATAGGCACACACAACCTTCCTCTCTCATGAACTTCAATGAAAAAATCACAAAGAATAGAGGGAAAACAATGAAGAAATCACTTCTTATTCTTATTTTTTAATATTTTAGAAAAACTATGACTTCCATGAAATGACCAAGTTGTTATACAAGTCTTAATGACATAATTGTAAATAAAAGAATCTAATCTCTAACTACTTTAGGGCTAACCAATTAAAAATAAGGAAAATAAAATAAAAAATCCATAATAAACAAGACAACACACAATAAAGACTCTTACCGAAAGTAAAAGATTCGAAAGAAATCAATTTGGCATTAAATTCTTATCCAAAACTGAAATTGAAACCGTCCCGCTGATGTAGCAATCAATTGCTATCCAGGCCGATTCATCGCATTAGCTCTTGGCCTGATTTTACACGGGGCTGCATAGAGTGTTGTTCGATCGCTTTAATAGCATGGTAATTCTCCCATAACTGCTGATTAATCGCTCAATAGAAAACTGTGCAATTTTCTTCTTACAATCCCATTGCTCCATGTAGTTTAAAGCTAGCCAACATATATCATTAATTCCAATCCAATCTTCAAGTTTCTTCAAGCTACAAACCTCCTTAACTCTTAGGTTCTTACGGTCTTCATTAGTCCCTCCATGAGCCGATGACGAAGATACAAGAGGTGGAAGGGGTGGCCAGAAATGATAGACCTGAAAAAAGGAAAGGGTAGATGAAAAGAAAACAAGGCAAATGAAGAAAATTAACATAGCAGAGATGGATTTTTTTTGGGGGGGGGGATGAGGAGGAGAGAGATGGGCAGCCAATCGAGCAGAAGTTCACACCCATCCAAGAGTTGTCATGTGAAATGCTACCCCCCAAAACATGAGGTAAATTCTCCCACAAAAAAAAACCCATACCACGATATATTGTCTAGCAAGGGCAAGCAGCTGCCGGCCGGCCAAAAACCCTAGCGTCGCTAAAGAAAAAAGTTGGAACTCTGGCTCCTCCCCTATCCCAAAGGTAACAATAGTTGGATACATTCCAATGTCTCTCCCAACAAGGTAGATTCCGTGTGTGAATATCATTATTCCTTCAAAATGTATAATGAGAAAAATACTTTTAAGTTTTCTAGTCAGTAAACATTTTTTCTTTTAATATTTTTTTATAGCAATATACACCCAATTAATTTATTCAACAAAATGCTCCACCTAAGTTTTGGTTGGCTAGGACATGTGCAACTTACACAAAGCTCACAACCTACATGCCCAATCAAAACCCAGTTAGAAAATTTTGTTGAACAACTTCATTAGGTTATTATAATTTTCCTTGTTTTTTCTTTTACTTCTTTTCACTACATTGAACTATGGTCATTGCCAAGAGAAGGATCACCACGCTACAGTGAAGCATTTTTTATGCTCCTCACTGACTATGATTATAGCGTAAGGAACCCTTGATATTTAAGATCGATAGTGCACTCGCTAGTGCATGTTGGTGTCAATGACACTGATGCTAGCATGTGCATCGTCGATATCATGGATGAAGGGCACCCATGTGCAGCTTATGCTAAGCTCATTGTTAGTGGGTAGCATAAAAAATGCTTCCATGCTATAGAGGTCATGCAAATTCTTTGACATGGGTTTTATGGAAAAGAAAAGCTGCTTTTATGTCTGACATGTAGTTGCCAACAAACATTAACAACACCCTCATTTTCTATAAGTTATAACCAAAAGACTACCTTTGTGCAAAAATGGCTCACTTGAAATGCTTCTTAATTAAGTTACAATGAGCAATGCCAAAAGTATCTCCAAATTTATTTTCAAGTGTGGTTAATTTTGGTGTAAAACACAAGCTGGTTTGGCACACCCAAAAAAGGATAAAAACAACTCAAATGAGTAAGTTGCCTTGATTGAATTACCAAATGGAAAAAGTGGGTTAGTTCGTCCAAACGGAAATATTTCCTAAAGTGGGTTAGTTCAATAATTATTTATTTTTAAATTATTATTTAAATAATTTCCCCTATTTTGTACGTTATTTTTGCATAGACTAATCATAAAAAGAATTTAAATACATTGCAACATTATAAATAGAAGTAAAACAATTTTTGTGTTATTTGAGAAAGTTAGATTTGGAGAGAGAGCTATAACGACCCGTTTTCCGATTACGCTTAAACCGGGTGGGTTAAGGGTAATTCGGTAACCTTGTGATTAAGTGTCGGGGGTTCCTAAGGATAAAATCCCGGTGGGTGGGTAGAGTTTGGAGTAACGAGCGTGACGAATCAAAGAACACGCAAAACGGAGGTCGGGAGCGAAAGCTACGACCTAGAGAAGCGTGCTATATGGGCGGGGCCTACTCAAAAAGAGTGGGATAACCTATCTATGTGTGGTCTTATTTCAAAGGGCTCGTCAATACGAGTCCATCGGTGCGTAGAACGCGCGATTCCGACTTCGGGGTAAGAAGATATCCCGCATTGAAGTTTATATATTTTTGGATTAAAATAATATAAAAAAATATTATTTTAATCATAAGAAGACAAAATTGCTGGCGTCATCTGCACCGCCCGACGCGCGGTGCAGTGCTGCGTGGCGGGGGGGCCGCGGGCCAGCGCGGTGACCCACGCAAACGCTGGACGGGGCCCATGACGCGCCGGCGCAGCGCGGGGCGCGATCGCGGCCCGAGCGCTTCACGCGCGTCGCGCGATGCATGGCGCACGCGTCTCCGAGAGCGTTTCGTACGCTCTCGGCTCCTCCCCTATAAATTGGATTTTTATTCTTTTTCCGGAGGAGTTTCTGAACTCGTTTGGTGTCCGTTTTCTTCCATTCTTGAGGCGTTCCTAGCTGATTCGAGGGTGATCTACGCAATGACATGGTCCATTCCTCGAGTTGGACTCCTATAAGGGAGGAATGACCTGGGGTAAGAGGAGGCTCTGTCCGCCACCCTCCTACCCCAAGAGCGAGGGAGAGAGAGAGAGATGGCCCTGTGAGAGGGGAGGCTCTGTCCTCCGTTACCGGGCCAAATCAAGAGAAGTGGCCCGATGTAGGGGAGGCTCCGTTTCCCACCGAAGGGCCACGATGTGTGAGGAACACCTAGAGTAGGGGGGGTTCTGTTCGCCGCCCACGGGCGCAGAAAATGAGAGATCTTCGGGAAAGGGGAGAGTTGGTCGGGTCGTCTTTCGGTGCAAGGCGATGAACGTATGGAGGCTAGAGGAGGCTCCATCCACTGTCTCTGGATCTGAAGGGGATGACGCCCATAAACAAGCATCCCGAATACCACTACCTCGTGAGACATCAAGGGAGTAAGAGTTTCTTACCTTCTATTTTAATTATAGAATGACATGTGCTAGTCATGATGTGTGCTGTCTTGCTCTGGGTGAGAGTGAGACGGGTGGTGTGTATGTTTATATTATGATATGTTGTACTTATATGTCATGATGTGTGTCGTCTCGCTTTGGGCTAGAGAGAGACATGTTGTGTGTGTGTTTGGTCTCGGCTCAGTGATAGAGCGAGACCTATGATTGTGTTCCGTCTCACTCTATGATAGAGCAAGACGTGTGATGCGCGCGGTCTCGGCTAAGTGGTATAGCGAGATGTGTGATGTATGTGGTCTCGGCTCAGTGATGGAGCGAGACGTGTGAATGTGATAGTCTTGCTCTAGGATAAAGTGAGAATGTTGTGGTGGTCGTGTGGTGCTCGTCCCTATGATAGAGCGAGATGTGTGTTGCCGGTGTTTTATTGGGTTTTTGTATAACTTCGATTAAATATTTGGAGATATGTATTTTATACGCATATGTTTTTGGTATGCCGGTTGTATGTAGTAGCCAATAGGCAGAACTACGTCTAGATCCGATCGTATCAGAGTAACATCGTGGATGTTATCCGATATGTACGTAGGCAACCAACGACAATGCAACGTTGGCCCAGTCTGAATTAGTTATATAATTAGGCTAATTCTTGCCTACGCGCAACGGAGCGCTAAAGTTCCGTAGCGTGTAGAGGAACGAGAAGACTTTCGCACTCAGAGTGTGCTGCTCTTGGTTCTGGGTTTGGCTTTTGTCATTTCCGAACACCCGGCCCGGGTCGGTTTTTGGGTCGAGGCGTCACAAGAGCATTGTGACATTATAAGGCACGTGTCTAAAACCACTGTTTTAAAACCCGACCCGGCTGGCCAGACCGGATGATATTCCAAGCTGGTCCAATATTTTTTTTGGGTTGGAAAAGTGGAAAAATTTTCATGTTACCCACTGGGCTACGTTAATTTTGTTATACATATGTCTATAACTATTTTATTTAAATATCTACTATACGCGCTTTACTTGTTGAGATACGAGAATGTTATGCATATATTTTTACTTAATATTATACTTAATCTAACATATAACAAAACGGGTCAACCCAGGTTAACCCCTAGTTGAACCGAGTCAACCTAGCCTGACAACCAATCCAGGTCAGCCTGTGGGCCAGTTTTTAAAACATTGTCTAAAACTATAAAACCCCTACAAAAATTACTAATTGACTATAAAATAAAATATAATATCTCCAACTTGGGTCATGACATCATTAACTAATAAGGTCGAGGTCGAGTTGTGTGGGTAAATCCTGATCTGACCCTACTTTTAAAATGAGTAAAATTTTAAAACCTTAATCTTGACCCTATTTTTAATCGGGTTGAACATGCACTCTCAAGTTTAAGAATTGATAGCACTTATAAAGTGAGTGTAACTCCAAGAGGATACTGTGAGAGTACTCAATAATTTCTCCACCTGCCCCTATTTATCTTCTTGTAATTTCTTTCACACTTAATGCAAAATATAAAGCATTTGTTTATTTCCAATTGTCAACAAAAATCAACAACACCCCCATTCTTTATAAGTTATAACCAAAAGATTGCCTATGTGCAAAAATAACTTCGCTTGAAATGCTTCTTAATTAAGTTACAATGATCAATGCCAAATGTATCTCCAAATTTATTTTCCTGGTTAATTTTGGTGCACAACAGAATCTGATTTGGCATACCAAAAAGAGAAAGATAAAAACAACTCAAATGAGTAAGTTGCCTTGAATTGTACTACCAAATAGCAAAAAGCCCAAGAATTGCTTTTTCATGTAGAAATGACTCCCTTAGGCGTCGTTTGGCAACACATTTGAAGGTGAATAAAATGACATTTTGCTTCAAATACGTTTGTAGATAAATGAGCTATTAATGTGCCTCAAAATTTGTGAGGAGACATCGTGAGGATTTGTAAGCCATTTGTGTAGAAAGGTCCACAAGCTTTGCAACAAATAAACTTTATGACTTTTTTGAACATAGGTTCAAATTTCATGGCTATTTGTTGGGAAATGATTAATGTAGGTTGCCAAACAATAATCATTTATCTATATTTATTTTAAAAAGTAATTTAATATAACATATGACATTTAACAAGATTAAGGAAAAAGTGGGCACAAATGGGCCACAAATAAAGGAGAAGTGGCTATTCAAGTGACACCTTAATATGCTTCCTATATAAGTTGATGTTGACATGAACAAGGAGTATGACTAAACTATGCTAAGTGCAAAATAATTAAATGATTCTCTTGTTCTTGAAGATGTTTGTGCATTACGATTAGGATTGAGAATTGGGTTGGGTTGGGTCATGACCCGATCCATGGGTTAGCCTCGATCTGCACTTAAATTGGGTTGGGTCATAACCCAACCATATTTGTTAAATGAGTCAAAAATACAAACCTTAACCATGTTTAGGTTGGGTTGGGTATGCGGGTAACCCTTTTTTTTGTCAATAATTTTTTTCTTAACTTAATATTTATATGTTATCTTTGTAGGGGACAATGATAAAAAGAATTTAAATACATTGCAATATTATAAATAGAAGTAAAATAATTATTATATTATTTGAGAAAGTTAGATTTGGAGAGAGAGTATTGTGACATTATAAGAAACATCTAAAACCATAAAAACCCTACAAAAAATATTAGTCATGACATTATTAAATAGGAAAAAGTTTATATGAGCTCAGGCTCATATAAATCTATGTGAGCCCGGGCTCTATGGGCCATCGGATTTACATCCGGTGGCCCATAATACTCATAGGTTTAACCAATGAGTATAACCCATGAGTATTATGAGCCGCCGGATGTAAATCCTACGGCCCATAGAGCCTGGGCTCACGTAGGATTATATGAGCCAGGGCTCATATAAATGGGTCTCTATTAAATAATAGGGTTGAAGCCGAGTTATATGTATAAATCCTAATCCGATGCTACTTTTAAAAGGGGTAAAATTTTAAAACCCTAATATTAACCCTATTTTTAATAAGGTTAGGTGTGGGTTCAATGGGTCAGGTATCGGGTTGAATTTTTTCAACCTGGATTACAATGTGAGTATAATTACATATTAAAAAATATATATTTGATGAGTCCCGTTAGTATGAGCCCGGGCTCACACGTATCGGTGTACGCTCGGGCTCATTCGGCCATCGGATGTAAATCCGACGGCCGATCAAACTCACGGGGCATTTAAACCCGTGAGTTTGATGGGCTGCCAGATGTAAATCCGACGGCCCAATAAGCCCGAGTACATACCGACTCGCGTGAGCCAGGGCTCATATTAATTTTTTTTATATTTAATATATTACAAGTTATCGAATCGAGATCTAATGGCTTGTATGCGATAAAGGTGTGCTGGTGATTCAAAACCCACTTATCTGAGATAAATTTTTAAGTACTTAGTGAGTATTACATGGGATGTAGCCTCACTTAATGTGACACGTTAATCTTAAAAATCAACGACGCATATGCTAATAAATGTTAGCATCCTCTTGTTCTATCTCAAGCACTATCTATTCCCCTACTTAGCATGTGCTGGTACATGCACTCTCGAATCTAAGAATTGATAGATCAAGTAGGTGTAACTCCGAGAGGATACTCGGAGAGTACTCAATAATTTATCAACCTGCCCCTACAATTTTAATCGTGTGGCCCCAAAGCGCTGGGAGAAGACAGCGCACGCATATACTGGAGACTCTTTGTATATTAACAAAATCAAATTTTTTTTTTTTTGGCTTTAAAATGGAAGGCAAATCAAATTAAGAGCCCTAGGCAAAGGTTTGAACATCTCTTACAAGGACCGGAGGGAATCCCTCCATTATTCTCCCTCCCCTCCTCACTAGTCGTCGCCAATGGACGGGACGGCTTGAACTGAAGACAACTCTGACTGAGGTCCTTCTCTTCTCCGGGCACGGGCGCTGATATGCAGCTACTCTGCCATCGCCCACTCCAAGCTCTCCTCTCGCCGCAGGCCCTCATGCCCACAAGGCACCTCTTCACATGTGCCCATTTCACCGCCCTTCCCCTCTCCTCCTCCTCCTCTTCTCTCTCCCATCTCCATGCTCTTTGGCGCCTTCTACCAGGGAATGGAGGAAGACCCAGCTCTCAGTTTCTTCGCGCCTCCATGAGAAGGACCGGGCCTGGCTCCAACGCCCCTCTTGTGCTCTCGAGGACAGGTCTGTATTCCCTGTGTTTGTGTTGTGTTGGTTTTTTTTGTTAGTTGTATAGTTTTATAATGAAAATATGTTTGTGGGTTCTCGTCTTCTTGCCCGTCCTTTTACTGTGAGCTGATCGTGTAGTTTTTTAAGTTCCTTTTATACGTGTCTGATTCCTGATATTTGTTTTGGTTGGAGATGAAAAGCTTGGGTTTTGCTGACAAGAACTTAATTCTGTAAAGAATAAGTTTCTAATTGTTTTGACTTGCTGCTTCTTTGAAAATACAATTTGGTGTTAAAAAAGATGTTTTGTTTTTGCCCGCTACATATTTGAGTTCTGCACAGGTTCGCTTAGGAGAGAGCCAGTTCTCTTCTCTCTTTCTAATTTTTTTTACCGTTCTCTCTCCTTTCTAGGGAGTGTATCACTGCAAAGTTAACCTTTTTGTTGCTTTTTTACCTTTTTGAAGTTCATTTACAGCGTTCGGTAAGTGAGTTGACTGATGCGGAGAGGCTTTCCATATTGAAAACGAAGCTGGAGCAAGAAGGAATTAACTGTGGCACTTGTACACCCGGAAGTTACCATCATATGTTATGCCCGAAGGTTGCTGCATTTCCTTTTGCTATTTCATTATCTTTTGATTCTTGTAATTTCTCAGTTTTTCTCATTAGGCTTCTCATTACAAAATTCTTTTGTAAACATACAGTTCTGATGGTATTTTATCATCGTTTATGTCCTTATATCTGTTAAAAAGTTAATTTAGTATATGAGCCAATGTATAAAGTGGTCGATAATTTTCATTTCTGTTTTTAGAGCACTCTGATTCCATTGTTATGAATTTGATATTATTTATTAATTACATATTTAATTGTTTGCTCACATTCATATTTAATTATTTCAACACTGTGCCTTTTCATTTGACATTTTCCTTTATGGGTTCATTGAGGAAATATAGTGTGAGGGTGGAGCAACAAGGGAGAGGAGTTTTTCGGTATTTATTCGTGAAGATGGGTAGGTTATACTACTATATTCTTGATCACGTTATAGTTTAAGGATTCAATTCTTTTGAATGTTTTTTTTCTATCATATTAAATCATTGAAAATGTTATTTTCTTTGGTTTTAGTGAACTTGCAATGTGGTCGTGTTTCAGAGGTAAATGTGGATGGAGAGGTCATATGCGAGTAAGTTTATTAAGTATTACAGAGTTCAAACTTCTCATGTGCCGGTTTCTTTTGGAAGTGAAATTGGCTTGTTCTTGCTGAGTGCTATAAATGTGGCTGTAGGCTTCCATTGACGTCAAGAGATACAGCGGTGATGATAAATATCAGAAAAACAAACCCATTAAAGTGGTCACTGAGGAGAGTCTTTGCCTGGAACCTTTATGTGATGCGGTCAGTGTATACAATCTGTGTCATATAAATCAGTCATGTTAATGCTCCTTTTAATGTTGTTTCTCTCAAGGAATGTTATGGATATCTGGAATAAAATGTTTCCATGTCTTGGTTATTACTTAAGTATCTTATTTTTGCCTTCTTTTTTGTCCATCAGCTTATTGCATACTTTGCTGAAAGAATGATTCCAGGCGAGACTCTAAGACGGAATGGTGTGATGCAACGTAGATGGAATGGCCAGGTTTACAGAATTGCAAGTGCTACATTCGCATAAATAGTTCCCAGATTTAATATTTATTGTGTTCATGCTTTTTTTTTTCCAGATTGTTATTGCATTTCCATATAGGCGAAATGGACAGCTCATTGGTTGCAAGTATCGAGATGTAACAAAAAAGTTCTGGCAGGTTCACACTTATGCTTGCAATTTTGAACTATCAAAGCATAGATGAAATGAAAATTGTTACTCAAAGACTCTATAGTGTTTATATGTAGTAGCATTTATGTTCTGACACATTTTAAACTATATCTTGACTGTATTCAGGAAAGAGATACTGAAAAGATATTATATGGGGTAGATGATATAAAGCAAGCTCAGGATGTCATCATTGTACTTTCTCCATCCTTATAATTACGAGCATTGTATCTGTCTTCATTCATTTTCTTTGACATTTTTGTAACAATGATATATATGTACACTATCTATACGGGATGTAGGTTGAGGGTGAAATGGATAAGCTTTCTATGGAAGAAGCTGGTTTTTGTAATTGTGTTAGCGTTCCAGATGGTGCACCTGCTAAAGTGTCTGACAAGGAACTTCCAGCAGAAGAAGAGGTCTGTATGGCCACGAATCCCCAACTGCATTATTTATGTCAGTATTATAAAATTAACCTGACCACTGATCTCTTCGTCTATTCACTGTGCTTTCTCATTATTTTTTCGTACATAAACTTTATTTTGTTGAGTTGGTGTTTTGTTGTCACAAAAAGAAAGTTGATTGTCAAAGATTTCGAAACTATGTAATGGGTTATGGTGCTTCCATAGGTATATGATTTGGCCATAAAAAAATTAGTGTTAGTGGAAAATGAGAAATTATTATAAGATATCAGATAGGATTCTGTTCCCCTTTTGCTTTGTGTGATGATGAGCCAGATGCTTAGCGTTCTTGGGAGTGTGAACATATGTTAATTGATGAATTTGTGAATTGTCATGATGATTCACACTATTGTAAAGGTGATGTGAACATATGTTAATTGATGAATTTATAGATTGCCATGATGATTTACACTATTATAAAAGTGATCGGAGCATCAATTGTTGATATCACTATAGCAGTGCTGAATAAACTTAAACCCTTATTATAATCTTCAATTTTTTTCTTTGTACTTTGGTTTTGAATTATCTTTCAATTCTTATTCCATTTTCTTATGGTCATATTCCTTCCCATGTTCTGCAGTTTGCATCTATCTTTTTGGGAAGGTGCTGTATATAGATGTTAGCTACATCTAGTGCCATCTGTGTCTTCTTATCTTCGACCTTTTTTTTTATCCCTCTGAAGAGACAAGCTAGTAAATGTACATTTAAGTTGCTGATTATGACAACAATTGGCCTTGTGACCCTAAAAGGAATGTCATATTTTATCTCAGCTTTGTTGGCAATATGGAAAAAGTTTTTAGGTAGTAAAAACAAGGATTTGTCAGTTACTAGCCTGGAGAAAGAAACTCTCAAATAATCAGGCATGTTCCATCAATCTGAACCAGAACCTAACTGTGCTGTAGTTTCTTTTCTTAAGCTAGGACACAAAGTATCGGTATCTGTGGACCTGTAAAGAATATCTGGAAAAGGTATATCCAAAATATTGAATATGATCTTGTGAACCTTTTGTTAGGTTTTGTAGTTCTAGAGTTATTAATTTTTTCAAAGCCTTTTGCAGGCTTCTCGCATTATCCTAGCCACAGATGCAGACCCACCTGGTCAAGCATTAGCTGAAGAGCTTGCACGCCGCCTGGGTAGAGAGAGGTTTGCCATATCTCTTTTTGGTTATGAGATAGTTCTATGAGAGCAATTGTTAAATCATATATGGCTTGATGCTTATTCTGTCATATGTGCGTGACCTGATAGATGTTGGCGAGTAAGATGGCCAAAGAAAAATGATACAGAAGTTTGCAAGGATGCTAATGAGGTTAATATCGATCATTAGTGCATCAAATATTGACTCCACTGGTATTTGTATTTAGATAAGCTACATTGTTGTTCGGAATGGAGAATTTTGCACGTGAACTTTATGTCTGCTAGTAATTGCATTTGCTGGTTACAGCTAAGTTATTCTGGTATGTGGCTTTAGTTAGGTAATAATCAAAGAAGCAGGAACATATGAAAATGGGCCATGAACTCATAACAAGGGGTTTCTGTTTTTTCTCTGTTTTTTTTCAATTTGGTTTATTTTGAAATTAAGTGCGATTTATGCATTTGGTTTATTTATTATGTATTACGAATGTGATTCTTTTGGTGCACTGGGTGCTCGCTCTTACAGGGCCTTTCTTTTTAATTTATTCAAAGTAAATTTGCAAACTTTGAAATAATTGACAGTTTTCTGTCCTATAATCGATGGCTCTCCCAATTGTGGGTTTTCTTTCCACATTTCGATTTACCATTAATATTTTCAGTCTACTTCTTGTCGTGAATTTGGTCCAAATTGTTTTTTCTTGCTGATGTGAAAAAATACTTGCTGCCTTAATCGATGAAGATACTTTTTTGAGTAGTTGTTTTGAATGTTAGAATAATTATTGTTTCATATGAAGGACCCAATTTTCAAGGGCAAATGATGTAAATATTTGCTATAGTATTTCACATATACTTAGTAAAATTGACACTTTAAAGGGAAGTTTTTCACTTGGTGCTCATATATCTTAATGAAATACTTTTATTTGCTACAGGTGCTCATGTATCTAGGACCAAATGCCCTGAAAGATGTAGTAGAAACGGCTGAATTGTATCCTATACGTGGTCTATTTCAGTTTAAAGACTTTTTTGGTGAAATTGATGACTATTATAATTGCAGTATAGAATATGATCTTGGTGTCTCTACGGGGTGGAGGGGTGTCGATGAACTATACAAAGTAATGTTTTTTAAACCTCGTTTGCACACTTACTATTAATCATCTGCAGTCTATTGAAGCATTTTGTGTTGGACAGGTTGTTCCCGGAGAGCTCTCCATTATAACAGGGGTTCCAAATTCTGGAAAGAGTGAGTGGATTGATGCTCTTTTGGTTAATATCAATGAAAGAACTGGTTGGAAATTTGCTCTTTGCTCTATGGAGAACAAGGCAAGCTGTATACTAAATAAAAATTTTGAAGTTGCTCACTTATGTCTTGTTTTAGCTAATAATCTGGTGACTGATATCAAGGTTCGGGAGCATGCAAGAAAGCTTCTAGAGAAGCATGTAAAGAAACCCTTCTTCAATGCAAGGTACATATGCCATTTTTTATGCTTTTTAGAGGTCGATAAACTAATTTCTCACATGATTCTTCGTGATTGCTTAGTTAAAAGTGGAAGTAGGAAACAGGAAAGAGGTAAAAATGTGTTAGGTTTTGGAGACATATATGGATACTTCATGTTCTCCTATGATTCACAGCTTATAAGGGACGCGGCATACTATGAGCCTAATATGCTAGCTCTATACCAAACTTATAGCCTTATTTGTAAGAAAGGGTTTAAAGAAGTGGAAATTCTCAACTTATTACTATCACCTTCTTGCCCAGTGAGTAACCTTGAGTAACTTGCTTCATTAAATTATACTAACTAGGATCCCTATCATTTCATAATGAATTTTCTACATCTTGTCCTTGAAGTGGGAGTTGTCCTGCATTAGGTAGCCTTGGAAATTCTTTTATCAATTTGTAGGAAAAACTTTCTCTTGTAGGTAAAGCCTAGGGCGTTGGCTCATTGTGTCCATTTCTACCTGCATGAGCTTCTCATATGGAAAATTCATCCCTAGAATGAATATAGATTTTGATTCCTTTAGGAGATGCACTGCAGTGGGCTTCAAATTTTTGGGGTAGCTCAATCCGAAGTTGCCTGGACTTCTCCTCTGTTCCTACAACTAGACTGAGATAGCCTACAACCAAAAATGAGTTTTGGGACATGTGTACCTCAACAACTATCTTGTCCTTCAAACTGCTAATTGTGTACCAGTGAGCTTGCCTTAAGATTTAGAACATGGTTGTAAGGGCAATTGAACACAATTTGATATTTGAGAGTGGTGCTGGTTTTTGTTAGCTTTGAAAGTGACACATTAATGTTCTCCTCTTTGGTCAACCCAAGCGATACACATATATAATTTAGTTCATGGAATGTGTAGAAAAAGAAACTCAAGTTTATACCCCTTTCATTGAGCTTCGGAAATAGGGTTGCCAAAAGGGTTGGGTCAGTTGTTATAAAAGGTCGGGTCAAGCCCCTATTCAATTAATTAAAAGGGTTGAACATGCCATCCCTAACCCTACTTGGGTCAGGTTGGGTTGCGTTATGCGGGTTATGCAGGTAACAAAAGATTAGTTCAATAATCTCATATCATTCACATTTTCAACAAACATTAAGTGCATCTTGTGTATATTTCCTTCGGGTTAGGAGACATTAACAACCCCAAGCACAAAAAATGCACGTCTTCTAAAATGGAGTAGAGCGTTGACAACTTTTAGAAGAAAGCCTATTTGCATGAATGGAGGATGAAAGGGAATTAACTTGAAGCAATGCGGACACTAGATTTTAGTATTTATATTTGGCAGTTGGAGGAAGACCAATAGATAATAAGGAAACAGATTCTTACAAATAGGGGTGGGTGTAGAAAATGGGAAAACTGCATATTAGATAAACGGGTTTAGCGGGTAATTACCCTACCCGACCCTTGTATTAATAGGGTCCATTTTTTAAGACCTTACCATAACCTTAATAGGGTTGGGTCGGGTCCATTTTTGACAGCCTATTCTATTCAGAAGTCATATTTTCAGTCATATCAACAATAGGGCTTCTAAGAATTATAAGTAAACCCTCTTAATAGAAGGATAAAATTTAAATTTCTCATATAATTTTGTAAAAGCTAGTTCTATCTTGGACATTACTAACTGATATGATATCATATTTGTTAAATAATGGAAATTTACTCTCTTGATGCTCTTCAAACATAGAATTTTTCATAAATTTCTTTTCTACCTCATTACCAATGGAAGCTACTTGCAACTTATGGTGTCGACTTTGGATATTAGTCTAATACAAATGGCCTAAAAGCTTAAGCTGTTAGGCGAAGGACCCACAATGGGTATACACCAAATTAACACCTACTTTTCACATGTTCAATGTGGCATATTTTCTTTCCTACATAGAAACTTGTACAACTGCGAAGTAAACTGACACTTGAAGTAAAATCAGAAGAGGATCTGATGTTTGTTGATAGTTTTGATTCATTCAAATTTTGCTTCTGTTCCAACTACAAATATGGTGCAGAGGACAAAAGATATGTGTCTTCTGATATTTAGTGTGATATCATACTCAACTTATTTTTTTTCCAGCTATGGAGAATTTGTTGAACGGATGAGCATTGAGGAATTAGAACAAGGGAAAGAATGGCTGAATCATACATTCCATGTTATACGGTATGATGTTTGATGCTCTAGCCTGGCTTGTCAAATTTTCCATATTTTAAGTGACTGTTATCTTTTATGGGCTATAATCTTGGCATTTTACATTTTGGCTGTCGGTGGTTTGTCTTTCTCAGATTTTTGTTTCTAATTCGTAATAGTTTGAAAAGTGTATGTGAAATTGATGTTCTAATATATCATAGCGTTGGAGGACATATGCTAATGAGATCTATTAGGCCCATTAGGCATTAGGTCCAATTACTTTGTTTCTTATTACTTAGTCAACTAGTTGCATGAAGGGTAGGAATAGCTTAAGTGGTCTTGGGCCAACTATTAGAATAACTAAATGATGTGGCTGAGGAATGGGTAGGCATCAATTATTTGTTTCTGGACATCTTTTGGCCAACAGGCCTAGGGCTAGGAGGAGCACCTCTTAGAGCGAGTATTATTACCAAAGTATGTCAGTTCCCTAACCCTAATCCAACATAATGGATCCCCATTTCATTTGAAAGTCCTAATTTCCATCCTTTAATAGTTTTGCTATCTTTGGGCCTGCCTTACTTTTGTCCAACCGAATTTGGTAATTGAACCATAAATCCAAAATTCTTGGCACTCATAAATGAAGTGGTTTCTATCACATGGCTTAGAGAGATGCTTTGAGTGTCCGATCGTCAGTCAACTTAGTTCTACTGTGGTCGGGCCTTGTTAGAACCAACTTGCTGAATAAAACATCTCAACAATTATCTTGGTTCATAACCAAGCCAAAAAAAAAAAAACATCGGCTTGGTTTGCAAGGCAGGTTTACATTAGCTGTAAGTTATAATTCAGGAACTCATTTGGTTGACTAGGTGACTTGGCCAATTAGTGGCCACAAATAGATATCCTTGTTGGTTCTGTTAATGTCACTTCATTGTTCTTGCTCTTGGTCGACTAGGTTACTTGGCCAATTAATGGCTACGACTGGATATCCTCGTTGGCTCTGTTTACTTCACTTCATTGTTCTTGATCTCATGTCCTTCACTACCATCTTTATGACCATCATCTCCTCTCCCCATTTTGACACCTCTCTTCATGAATCCATGGTTAGCAATAATTCAAAATAAGGTCTCTAAAATAATGCCCTGAACAAGGTGTATAATGTAAATTATATATCATCAACAACGTGCCAGCTTTCTGATCTAGTAATGGCCTTTGTTATTTGTTTGTTATTCACTTCTCCTAAAAGCTTAAGCTGTTAGGGTGGGGATAATTTATTCATATTAACCATACTAACAGTCCCGCATGTGCAAGCACCACATTAACCATTTTAAATGAATACACACATGGTGGCACACACTAGAGACTTGAATCCACAACCTGGGCTCTTAGAGCCTACCATGTAAGAAATGAAGAGGAGTAGAAACGCAAGAAAAGGAAAAAGGAGAGGAAAAGCCGTGATGTATTGTTGCCATGACCAGCCTCTATTTATAAACTGAAAATACATAAGAAACTTCCTGGTATTCGAATTTTAAATAAGGAAAGACAAATCATATAAAGACAGTTTTTTAGCATCTGATGCATTTTCTGAAAACTACATAAAGGCCTTCAATTTTCCAAAAATTACAAAATTGCCCTGGACGGATTTTATTACTGCTCTTCGACTTCTCTGCTCTTATCTTCTCCGCATCAGGTCTGGGTTGCTTGTATGTGTGTCACAAATTGGTATTCGGAAATTATTTTGGTGAGGATAGATCTGGTTTAGAGGCATGTAACACTAAATGAAGTGCAGCGACTGCAATATGAAATTCACTCTTTGATGGTTTTTCTTTTTTGTAATTAGATGTGAGGATGATTGTCTTCCTTCTATAAAATGGGTTCTGGACCTTGCCAAAGCAGCGGTTTTAAGGCATGGTATACGTGGACTAGTTATTGATCCATATAATGAACTTGATCATCAGCGGACTTCACATCAGTAAGTTATGGCAATTTTCTCTCTAGATTGTTTTTTTATATATATGTACGTCCTGTTAACCTGTGCCCCGCGCATGTTACCATATATATATATATATATATATATATATATATAGATAGATAGATAGATAGATAGATATAGATATCCTTGGTCTCTTTTAGGTATCTTCACTTGGTAAAGCCTTTAGTGGTTGAACTTGCAAAATTTCTTGTGTGAGCATATTTACTTTCACCTTGTCCAGTTAATAGATGTAGCTGTATGAGTTCGCTTAGAGAATTACATTAGCTTATCTGCTGCAATGATTCATCTTTTATATTGAATCTGTGACAGGACTGAAACTGAGTATGTGAGCCAAATGCTAACTAAGATTAAACGATTTGCTCAACATCATGCATGCCATGTTTGGTTTGTTGCTCATCCAAGACAGGTACCCTGATCGGAATGCAAGTTAAATTGTTTGTTTTAATACTTTGGTTCTGAACTTCTACCTTTGTCGCAGCTACAAAATTGGGGTGGTTCTCCTCCTAGTATGTACGATATCAGTGGAAGTGCTCACTTCATTAACAAATGTGACAACGGGATTGTCATTCATCGAAACCGAGATCCAAATGTTGGGCCAATTGATCAAGTTCAGGTACTTTTTTGTTTGCATTTTATGTTCTGCACTAAAACTCTTTGTGCTTACCTTTTGTTATCTGTTTATAGGTCTGTGTTCGTAAGGTACGGAATAAGGTCATAGGAAGAATCGGCGATGCCTTCTTGTCATATCATAGGTGTGTGCTCTTCATTCTGATATTTATTACCTGTCCTCATTTTGTGCTTGTTTATGTTGAAAAGTTTTTCTTTATGCATGAATGCTGTCAGAGAGTGGATAAAACCACCAAATAGATGAATACTGATAAACTGTGCACTGTTTTTAAACTGCCAAATGCGGCTAGATGGTGGATAAGAATGTATAACTAAGATTTAATTAATATTGAGATGGACATCATCTAGTTTTTACTTTCTATTAGCTTAGCTCACTTAATAGGTTAGAGCATCTCCAATGGCAGATGACAAATCCAAATGGAGTCTGCCGTGGAGCTAAATGAAGTCCTAGATGGGACTTCACCGGTTCCAACCAGGGTGCCATTTCCAATGTGGCAAATTGAAAATGTATCCTCCTTTTTAACCGGGGAAACCATTTTTGCGTCTCCAAATGGATGCACCTTTTTTTTCTTTTTCTTTTTCTTTTTCTTTTTTAATCTTCTCTTTCCACCTTTCTTTTCATCTCTTTTGTTATATATTTTAGTCATCATTTCTCCAGTTAATGGCCCCCCTTACTTGTATTTGTCATCCATGGTTGGAGTTTAACTGAATGTCATTTTGCCACATGAGCAAATGGCAATGTTATTTTTACCACTTGTGCATCTCCAACAGCTCAATTTTTGACATCCGTGATTGGAGTTGCTTTTACTACGGTTTCCCAGATTGGGATGATACCCTCTGAATGATGCGAGAAGCTTAGGTCAAATATTTTAATGGCTCTTTCTTTCAATTTGCCCCTAAGGAATTTTTGCAGTCTATACCTTTGCTGCAACTTTTCTTCTGTTATGCCTCGCGGAAAAGTTTATGATTAATCATGGCCTTAGATTATGCAATACTTAAAAAATTGTTTACTATATTTAAGTGTATTAAGTTTTTGTTTGTAAACAATTTGGGATAAGGTGTTGTTCATTATGATTAATAAAGCTAACTGCTTGTTGTTTAGGGACAAGATTGATAGACATTCTTATAATTTCAAATTTATGCAGAGCGAGTTTTTTTTATCTTTTTTAAAAGATGATCAACATTTGTGTGTCTGGATGGGCAGAATTGACCTTAGACTTTAATCCATGCTTTTTTTATTTGTTTTAAGCTATGCATTAAAAGTTGCAGCATATTTTGCAATAAGACAGTAGGGTGCACTATGGAAAAGAATTAATGTCAAGTGCTTATAATTTTTCTCTTCTTATAACATATAGGAAATAGAAAAAATTAGATTGGTGTAATCACCTTGGCTTGAATCTAGTATATATTTGAAGCACTGGTGGGCATTACTGACTAAGGTGTAGCTGATGAAACATGCAGATGCTGTAGATTTGTGCTGCTTGATTTTGCAAGTTTGAGTCCATTTTAACACATTCTAATGTAAAAACAAGTAGTCAACCTTTTTGGTTTACGTATAACTTACCAACTGAATATTACCTCATTTTTCTGTGTAGGGTCACAGGTGAATTTAGAGATGTTGACCATTAACCCAATAAGTAGCAAAAAATATATAAATATGCAGATGTGAAGGATTGATCTCTCGGTGTGACATCATGAGATGAATGTCGTAGCCTTTACAATGAAGAATGTGGAAGGAGGTCTTTGTCCACAAAGTGCGAACAATATTATCTTAAGGTCTTACTTGGAAGTAAAGAGCAAAGTGATTCAATTATGCAAATATATCATCAGAAGGTGTCGACGGAGCTCTGCTTTTGAGTATCCACAAAGGAGTCTACTTCAGCTGGTCGGAAATGGGGCAAGGGTCTTGACTGCATGAACAGTGATTTGATAGATAAAAGCATTGTGGTATATGAATTTGACTTAGGTGTTTCTAAGTTGTATCATTACAACCAATTTGCCTGTGTAAATTAGCCGAAAAATATGATCAATGGTAATGAAACTTTTTAGACTGATGGACATTTTTAAATTTTGTGGAGCTGATCGCAAACTTTCTTTGTTGGCATCAATATGGGCAACGGTCAATGAATGCTGAACCAATTAAAATGACAAACACTAATGCTGGTTGCTGACATCAAAATAGCCCAACTTATGGTGCCAATTTGAATTTGCTAGTGTGTGGCTCGACTCAATCCGAGTTTAAAACGGTTGAACCTGAAAGTTCATGGCAGTTGACTCAGCTAATGGACTTAAGAATAGCATGTTCTTCCTAGCTCGAGAGGCCTCAAGACAGCTCAGACACACAGTTGAAGGCCAGTCTCTCCACTGACTTGCTGGGGCCCAACAAAACGGTGCCATGCCCAAGCCAGCCAATTTTGTCCACAAACCTGAAAAGCACTCAAACCAAAACCCTAACAAAAATAAAGAGTAGTTGGGATGCCAATGGTTGACTCTAATTCAATTAAAAAAGTATATAATAATAATAATAATAAATAAATAAATAATTAATTAATTAATTTAAGGGCTTTGTGGGCCAAAGGGAATCTCTCCCTCGCCCTTTTAGGCTGGCCACCAGCTTTGCAAAGCGGCCCCTCCCCAAAAGGGAATAATCCTAACGTTGTGCTGTAGGTGGTGCCAGGTAGTCGACCGTTGGAAAAGATGCTCCTTGACTTCTTCAAACCCGGGAACCAAATATAACCGTTGCAGAGAGCCCCCCACTTCTTGAGAGGAAGCAGAGGACCGGCGCAACCACAGGGGCACCTGAGCTTCCTCTTCTTTCCTTTTTCTTGCTTCAGTCAGAGCTTCTTCTCCTCTCTCTCTCCCCCCATTTGGGCCATCCGGGGAAAGCTTGTGGTTCGTCTCAACACCCATCAGCAGCCATGACTGTGGAGCTGAAATCGGAAGAGACCCAGGTGAGGGAAGTTGCTGCAGTTTCTCATCAAGCAGAGGCTGAGAAGAAGGTGGTGGAGGAGGCTACGGTGGAAGTTGCGGTGAAGGATGCTGAGGAGCCTGTGAAGGAGGAGGATTGTGAGAAGAAAGTAGAGGAGGAGGAGGAGGGAGATTCTTCGCCTCTGCCGCCTGCTGTGCAGAAGAATGGGTCCTTCAAGGAGGAGAGCAATTTGCTTTCTGATCTGAAGGAGCACGAGAGGAAGGCGCTGGCAGAGCTGCGGGCAAAGCTTGAGGAGGCGATCCTGGAGAACAAGCTTCTGGTGAAGGATGAGGAGAAGGTGGTCGAGAAAGTAGAAGAGAAAGAAGCAGAGACGCCCAAAGAAGTTGAAGAGAAGGTGAATGCTGCTGAAGAGAATCCCAAAGGTGATGATGGTGAAGAGAAGCCTAAGATTGTTGAAGAGGAGAAGCCGAATGAAGAAGAGACCACTGAAAAGACAGCTAAAAAGGAAGAAGAAGAAGAAGAAGCTAAAAAGGCTGATTCTTCTGCTGAGGAGAAACCAGTACAATGTGAAAAGGCGGCAGAATCAGATGTAGCTGTCGTGGAGAAAGCTGTAGAAAGCAACGAGAAGAGCGAAAAATTGGCTTTGGAGGTGACAGTGGCCGAGATCGACAGGGACATTTCCCTCTGGGAAGTGCCCCTGCTGCCCAGCAAGGGGTGTGAGGCTACAAATGTAATCCTCCTAAAATTCCTGAGGGCCAGGGAGTTCAGGGTCAATGAGGCCTTTCAGATGCTGCAAAACACCCTTCTGTGGAGGAAGAAGTTCAGCATCGACTCGGTCCTGGGGGAGGAATTCTCAGGCGACCTCAATTCTGTGGCCTACATGGATGGGGTCGACAGGGAGGGGCACCCAGTGTGCTACAATGTCCATGGGGTGTTTGGGAACGAGGAGCTGTACCAGAAGACATTTGGTACCGAAGAGAAGCGGGAGCAGTTCCTGAGGTGGAGGCTCCAGATGATGGAGAAGGGGATTCAGAAGCTGGACTTCAGGCCAGGAGGCGTCTCTTCTTTGCTCCAAATCAATGATCTGAAGAACTTGCCGGGGCCATCCAAGAAGGAGCTGAGGCTTGCAACCAGGGAGGCAGTCGGGCTGCTTCAGGACAACTACCCAGAGTTTGTGGCCAGACATGTAAGGACTCAAATCTCTTTCATTTGTTCCTTTGATCCTATTAGCACCTCCCCATTGATCATGCTTCTGCTGCAGATCTTCATTAACGTTCCGTTCTGGTATTATGCATTCAATGCTCTTCTGTCGCCATTTTTCACTCAAAGAACCAAGAGCAAGTTCGTATTCGCTCGTCCATCGAAGGTCACAGAAACTCTCCTCAAGTAAGAGACTTTTTTTCTTCACTTGTCTTCTTGACTGTAATTTCATCTGTTCCCAAATTCTAACAATCCTCTTCACAGGTACATTGCGGCTGAAGACATCCCAATCCGGTATGGTGGTCTGAAACGAGACAAGGACACCGAGTTCTTAGATGAAAACAGCGGGGTCCTTGAGGTTCTTGTCAAAGGAGGAACAAGTGGAACCATTGAAATCCCAGCAGCCGAGGTACTTTCATGCTTAAATTCATTTATGAACTTGCAAGATCCAACAGTCATGTATAATACATTTATGGTATGATAAGAGCAATATTCCAAATACGATTAATTTTATAAGAGATCCGTCAGTATGTCAAGCCTGCGCTGGATGCATCACCGCCTCGCAAATTTGATTGCACGGACGGGCCTTACTCGCGGGGCAGGCGGGTTTGATCTACTCCAAAGGCGCGCAGGCATTCAAATATGCGGGCGCATATTAACTTTCTCCATTTTTATAAGCCATTCAATTTCTATCAAAATTATTGATTGAATGCCATTTTTTCTTTATAACCCAAATTTTGGTGAAAGACATTGATCTTCTCATTTTTGTTTTGAATGGATAAACCAATAAGACGAGTCCATATCATAAATTGGTTCTCACTGACTGTGCTGGTCCCAATTAATCTATTGAACTTCTTGCATCCTACACACAATCTCATGCATCGATTTTGGACCCCTTTGAAGGAATGATACTAGGTTGGCTGGCGTAATATTTACGTATACCTCTGTTCATTATGATGTAACACATAATTTAGCATTTGGTTTATGTTCACCTCACTAATAGTTTTCTCAATAAAAGTTTCTCTGGAATATGTGTTATTTCTTTATCATTCTCAGTAATGAATTCACGCTTCAGGTTTTCTACAATTAGCATTCATCTTTCAAGTTGGATATAACTATGTATTAGAACAAGAGTTGGCTAATGAATTCATTTGTTTCTGGATTGTAACTGTTCTTTCATTGTCACCAGGTAGGAACCACTATCCTATGGGACCTGACTGTTCTGGGTGGGGACGTAAACTACAAGGAGGAGTTCGTCCCAAGCGATGAAGGCTCGTACACTATTATCGTCCAGAAGGGCAAGAAACTGGGAGTCCACGTTTCGCCACTTCGCAACTCATTCAGAAACAATGAACCCGGGAAACTTGTTTTCACTATTGAGAACAAATCATACAAGAAGAAGAGGGTCCTTTACCGATACAAGGTGAAGAAGAGCAGCAGCTCTGCTTGAGAAAAGCAGCCAACTTCTTTTTTGTATTCATTTACAACAGCATCAGTGAAAGTATTTTTAGTACAGTTTTGTTGCAGAAGTTACAAAGTTGCAGAGAGGTAGACAAGTATAGAGTGTGCAGCATTCATAATTCTTTTTTCAGAGTCAATTTGGTGTTTTGGCAAAATTTGTGGTAGCAAAGGATTTGCACAATTCATTTCTAGCAGGATCAATGAATGTCCTGTGGAGGATTTGATTGATTATCATTTGTAATACTTGGTTTGGGTGAAGCAATAAGAAATTCTTTTCATGAAATTTTGAGGTTTCATATGAATTTTTTGCTGTGTCAATTGCCAGGATTTGATATGAATTTTGAGGTTTTATAATTCTTGGCAAATTGCATTTCTCGCCCCAAACAACTCTACTAAAATAGCATGAGTGGAACAGAAATTGTGCTTATTATATATGCTACTATGTAGCTGTTTTCTATTTCAAAATCCAATTAAATTTAATTAATATACTAGCAAAAAAGATTAATAAATTATTAATAAGAAGCGCGTTAAGCCGTGCAATTTTGATCGTGCAACGCCCGTAAAATTAACCCTTGAATTTGATCCGAGCGTTTTTCTTCAAGTGTTGAGAGTGGACTTATAGTTTATTAATCATATTTCAATGGAGAGCAGTCTATCATCAATGATCGCGTGGCCTAATGGATAAGGCGCTCGCCTCCGGAGCGGGAGATTGTGGGTTCGAGTCCCATCGCGATCGAATCCGTGACGACCGTTCAAACAGCGGACCGCTTATTTTATTTTATTAATATGTACTTATTTTTTCCTTGTGCATGGGCAGATATTGTCTATGAACGTGCATGGGCAGGACTGATTGCAGTTTGCACTTTCCACTTTGCAAGGTCCAATTTAATTTGAAGATATGTATCAGTTGTAAGACAAATAATTGATGGTTTCACCTCAGTCTATAAAATAATTATCTTGATTGTTTCAACTTCAATTTATTTTTAGATCCCCTCATTTTCATGAGATTTAGGTTTACATGATCATCTCATGTGATAGATGATTACATTAATTATCATGCCTTTCAAATTGATAGTTTCACTAACTATCAAGGTGATTGTGTCTATAATTGGGTTTGGGAACAAAGTAGCCTAATTTTTAAGTGTATAGTACCTATTATAAGCTTTGTTTTTTAGACAAAAAAATTGAAGCCCTAAACTTAGAGCCTTCTTTATCGTATTATTTTATTTATTTTTAAATTAATAGTTTATATTGTGTTTCAAGTCTTGTTATTATGAGCTTAGGTTCATACACGTTAATGTGAGCCCGAGCATCATTGACTGTCCGATTTTGATCTGGTGGTGGACACTACCCATATGGTAGACAAGTTTTTTGCCCCTTTGCAACGTTGATCTCAATTTGATGGCCGACAATGCCAAAGCTCATGCTGAGGCACATAAGCCCGAGCTTATACTAACTTTTTTCTTATATTTTATAATTTGAGTCCCTATAAATATAAAATAGATACGAACCCTTTTAAGATTTAAATATCTTTTACAAAATTTATGGTTATTTATTAGTTTGGAATTTAAATTTTTATTGCGTTGATGAGTGGGTGCCTCAAACATTACTATGACAATAATGAGATCAAATTCAGGTGGCAAAAGTTCACTAGCCACATAGCACGGAAAATTGTCGGTGTAAACATTCTATCCACACAGACTATAAAATCACATATGCCTACACTAACATGTGCACCATTGATTTTCCATAATGGGCGAATGGGCAAATAATGACCTTCAACGGATTTAATTAACTATATCCTCATGATTAGCCACCCAGAAGACAACTTCCTCAACAATAAGTAGAGTTTTTATTCAGGGCAAAACAGTTATTCAACACAACATTAGGCTCACAACAAAGTACATGTGTACTTTTTGTGATGTTAAATGAAGTACATAAACAACACAAGGCAGAAAATTAAGCCAGCTGCCTTACTGTGTCTTTTGGCATGAAACACCAATTTGGTTAAGGCAAAAAGGGATGGAGTTTGTAGCTAATCATGGGGATGGGGATCGGTATGAACGGCACTTGAAAAGTGGCAGCTTTGAAAGCATAAGTACAGGCATCTCTTCACACGGGCTCCCGGCAAGGTAACGCATGTAGGCATGCATTCCTCAACGCACGGGTCAGGGGAGTACTTGTACTGCGTCAATCTTGCCGCCGTCGCCGTTGCCACCGCCAAAGCAAAAACGAAGAGGATAGCAATCATCTTGTTTCCGGCCATGTTTGATCTGTTAAGTGACTTCTTTTGATCTTCCTATTCAGACAATTGAGTGTTGCTCAATATGAGGTACAAGCTTGGAAAGGAGGGATGGGTCCTTATATAGAGATTGTCTTCAATATGAGTCAAAGCTAATGGACTAGATGGTTGGATGTGTGTGGTGGGGAGGGACTTGTGGGAAGTGGGTAGGGCTTTTCTGCATGTGGAACATGTCCAAAAATCAATTCAGAGTCCAAACAGGTGCACAATTCTTAAGTTGGTCCCTGTTTCAAAGACCGTAACCTCCTGTCTGGTTTAACAGCAAAGTAGCCCCCTAATTTGGCTTAATTCAGCTTGAAAACTGGACTAGCCAAGTCTACTCCAAAAGGATTCTGTTAAGTACTGCCTCCGTCCCATAATAAATGACCCATTTGGTTTTCAAAATTAACATTTTGCATAATAAATGGGCGAGCCATTTTGTCAAATATAGTTAACTTATTAGTAGCTATTTTTTTCTTGGTTGCATAATTGTTTTTTTTTTTTTGCTATATTTTACTTTCATATATTTCATTACATGTTATTGTATTCATTTATATGCTTTTAGTCATTATTCTGGATTGTGTAATTCATTTGCTTATATGTTCCTTCATCAATGCATCTTTTAAGTTAAAATCAGTTGAATCAAATGAACCTTGAAAATGAACTGATCGCTGGCCAGCATACAGCAAGGAAACATGAAACACTAAAATTCACAACTGCCTAATTATAAAAGAACAGCTCATTAAGATCATAAAAACGCAAAAAATTGAAGGATCGCTTTTCAAACCCAATTAGTGCCCTGTTGGATCAGCATTTTCATGTCAGAATTGAAATTGTCGTCTACTATCGACACTTACCTCTTGGAATTGAATTTCAGTCCAGTCTCTTCCCATTTTTAACTTCTTATTTTTTTATCTCGATTAAATCTGCACCACAAAATAGTTTCCATGTTTTTTTATGTTTGCATGTGTCAAGAAAGAAAAAAACAAACGAGGTACATCTTACAAATATCAATTGACATATTTCTGACTTTCCTAAATTGCAATTGCATGGAGTTCATACATGAAATAAATCCGTAGTAATGAGAGTTTCGCTGGGTGTTAAAGCATGTTATTATTAGTCTTGATAAGAACACCCGTTATTAGTTGAGAGTTCAAACAAGGTCTAACTGTTAACCAACCTAATTCAAGCCCGTTCTACTACCAACGATGCTAAATATGTAAGTCAATAATAAGAATCTCATGTTGCTACCACAAGTAAGGGTGCTAACTAGCCGAATTGAATTAAGTTTAGGGGTTTACTGACTCGAGCTCGATCGAATACCTAGGCTCCTAGCTCAGGCTCAATCAGGCTAACGAACTTAAAACTTGATTTAAGCTCGAACTTAAAAATATTTTATAGAAGTTTGAACTTATGTTCGGAATAGGCTCAAATCTTATTTACAACTTAAATTACATTTCTTTATTGTACTTAAACTTAAAATTAATACTTCTAAAAAAATATATATGAATTTCTCATAAGTGTGTAGAGTTGGACAGTTAATCCATACTAAAAAGTGTTAGAGCAAGGACTCCTCATGTCAATTTTTCAATATGAAAGTAGACATTATAATATGAGAATTCGCCAATGAGTTTAACAAATTTCATAAAATTAATAATTATATTTTTTTATAAAAAAATCACATTAATTAGGAGAATCACATCAATATTACAAAAATGGTAACAACCATGATTCTACCGTATTTGTTGTAAGTATCTCTTCAAAATCCAAGTTTGAAATAAGATTAACCCATATATAAAGTTGAGGTAAGTATGAGCTTATGCGTAGCTACGTGAGCCTAGACTCTACAAGCCGTTGGATTTAGATCGGATAGCCCATATTACTTGGGGCTTAAATACCCCCAATCTAAATATAATGGCTCAACACATAAGCCCAGACTCACCTCCACGGGCATATATACATACAAAAAAAATGTAAAGAACTTAAATTAATAAGTAGAAATCTAAGCTCATTTCACTGGTTATATTGGTAGGCAAAAATTAAAAAAAAATGATATTCATACTCTATTTTTTTCCTATACCATAGGTCTTACACCACCTTAGATTGAATATGAAAAATTGATCCTGCATAACATGATATTCATTTTTTCCTCTCCAATCATAAGTAGTGTAAAACCTATGATGTAAAAAAAGTAGAGTAATAATATCTAACTTCCAAAGTTTAGATACGGTTCGCTAAATCCCTAATTCTAAACCAATATAATTAGTTAAATTAAGAATGTTTATTGCATAAGTAAAATTACATATTTATATTTATTAAAAATAAGATCATTAAGGTGATTAATGATAGTATTTAATAATTAAATAATATTATATAAATAATTAAGGGTAAAATAAAAATACAAAGAATCCATCGTACCTACCATCTCACTTTTATTAGTAGTAGAATTTTTTCAAAATACAAAATGTGAAAGTTAAAAAAGTATATAATATCAATAAAATATTTAAGAAATTATTTATAACAAACCAAACAGAATTCAAGTTGCTCTTCAAATTAAACTCGGGTCAATTCGATCAAGTTTTGAATTGAGTTGATTTGAGCTAATGCCTCTTCGAGCTCAGCTAGCTTAAGTTGCAATTCAAACAAAACACAAATTGAGCCCTCTTAGAGCCAAGCTCAATTCGAGCCAAACATGCTCAGCTAGTCGAGCTGCTTAACTCGTTAGCCGCCTTAGCCACAAACACCATAAAATGCAATAGAAATGAAGATCTGGCTCTTAACCCGCATAACATTTCTCCATAGAGTGTTTTTCTAATGCTAATAATATTGATCTTTCTCTTTCATATGTTTGTAACATAATTACAGGATTTAATTTGAAAAACTGTTGTGCAGAAATATACAAAATTACAGTGTGTGTATATATATATATAGTGATTGTGATCAATCGATCTCGGCATGCACATAATTGACAAACACAAAGTTCTTTTGCAACTCATACAAGGCATATGCCAAACTAGCAGTCACAATAGCAGCTCCACCTATCAACAATCGCAATGCCAACTCTGACGGAATACCAGCAGTTGCACAAAAAAATACAGTAGCAACGAGTAGAACCTTTTGGAATGTCTGAAAAGTATTATATGCGCCCTTACATGATGAACAATTGAGGGTATGCTGCTCATACCTATCCAACATCTGTTAAAGAAGATATTGCTCAAGTTTGAGATCAGCTCATAGTATGATACATATGGCACATGATAAACAAGTTAACTTGAAAACATATATACATACATACCTGACGTTTGGACAAAGTTGTAGACGGAAGGGGCTGTTGAGCAGATTGTCCAAACCAATCTGGTTGGTTATTCCCATGCCGCCTCAACCAATTTCTAAATGCCAAGACAAAACGGTCAGCTTGTGTAGGAGTGAATGTGAATTTTGTATACTCCTTATTGGCATCGGCTAAATTTTCTTTGATTTGGGACAAAAATGCTTTCTCTTGGCCCTGAAGGACAATCATATCTCCATCATAAACCTTGTTTGATGTCCAATGTTCATGCCATCTAGGCACCAGCTGCATACATACACAAGGAATTAAATTACATCAGCCTGTATTTACTCTTCACATCTGAATAGATATGAATGGTTATGTAACATGACATTCACAAAACTTTTAGTCATTATTGATACTAAATATGTACACAAGATTAACCAAATAAAATTGTGTTAAATTAATCGACATGCAAGCCAATTGCAAAGATAATAGCTCTCCACTGTAGATTTAAGTTGAACACATGCAACTTAAAGATGAACTCACCTGCCACCATGCAGTTCCAGGCATTGTAAATTGAAAAAAATTCCTTGCACTACAGACAATTGAACGTGTCTTCCCAGGGGCCATCGGTATATTGAAGGAACATATCCATATTTTCCACTTCTGTTCTCCCAAGATGGGAAGCTTTGTGTCAATCTCTACACTTCAAAGTAACAAAGCAGAAAGAGAGAAGATAAGCACAATCATCAGTACACATGATGTTTTTCAGGACAACAGAAATAGATTTTGAAGGCAGTGACAGACATATGTGGTGATACAAAATAAAGACCTTACATGCACAACTATAATGACATCAAAGTAAAAAAAAAAAAGGAACCATAACGACATAGATATTCAATCTTAAATACTTTACAATGTCACATATGTGTAATATAAAATTAAGTCCGTATCTGTTAAACACTGCAGGTAGTCATTAAATCATATGTCAGGCACATGTTCTCTACAATATCCATCCAATGACTGACAGGCTTGCCCCAGGAATACACCTAGAAGCTTAACTATAACACCATGTTTTATTAGAGAAGTAACAAACTATTTGTATAAATGATACTTCAAATTCCTACCACAGTAAAGCAACTGTATGTTTATTTATCAGCTGAGCAGGAACTAGGAAGTCAATAGTTACAATACTTCATGTTATAAATGACAACTGGCAGAGAGATTCCTGAGACCATCTAAAAGGGACAAGGTGCAGAAATTGATGCCTATTGAAGTTTGTTAAATCTCACGCCACTCTCTTTGCTTAGCTAATGAAGCAAGTACTTATGAAGCAAGTACTTATGAAGCAGTTACAGATCTTCATACTATAAAGATAACATATTTATACTTAAAGCCATGAGAAAACTAGACAAGTATCAGTTTGAACATATTTCTGTAGAGAGGAGATTAGTTACAAGTATTTCTTTTAGGATACATAGACTTCGTAACTGTACATGAACCAGCTTGTTTCTGAATTTACATTGCACCTATCTTAATCATGTTTACTGCAGCAAAAGCAAGCCAATGTTTCACCAGACACAATTTCATATTCTACAATTAATCCTATATGTGTGATCATTACGAAGTTGAATAACAAAGGACATATAGAAACAACATCAAATTCAAATAGTAAGAGTAAACAAAGCAAAATCTACGCACTTGAGATTTGCACCCTTGAGATCTTAGAAGTTTTAAAAGAAAAACCAAAACGTAGTATTCAGTTACACGAGAGACTATCTTGGAAGGGATAATGCAGTCCCTCCAGTCAATTCTGATGGTTATAATCTCCACACTGTTTTTGCAAACTTCCAATTAAACTAAATATGTAACAAGTGCACCCAAACTCAATGGCAGCAACAAGCCCTATAGAAAACCATTTTCTTCCTATTCACTTTCAAAATATAAAAAAATTTCAAATTTGAATCAACAAATAGGCATGTATTTGTTTATATGAAAAAAAAATTGATAACAAAAGGATGGATGAAGTACTTAAATGCATATAGTAAAATTTATATAGCATAAAAATAAAATAGTTTCGAAACAGAAGATTATGGCACAAGGAAAACTACTCCAGATTCACCTGTTTATATAATAGCAGGGTGCAATGAACTTGGCAGTTATTCGAGGATTCCCATCATTTGACCCAGAAAAGCCCCAAACTCCCCTCGACTCTAGCTTAAAGGGAAGTGGCTTTGCTCTATCCCTTCGTCCTGTGACCTGCACAGAAATAAATAAATAAATGTAAAGAAGTTCCATGTATGAAACGCTTGGTGTTGGAGATATGAAGAAGCATTTGGAATAGTCTTCTCCTTTACATGTGGTCAAGTTCCAATCATAGTAGCATCAACAATGCAGATATCTACAATAAGCTGCATACAAAATGTACCTTATGGTGTGCAAAATCAATATGGGAAGGATCTGATACATTTTCCATTAGTGTATCATAACCATAGAATAAATCTCGCTGGATTGTCACTGTTGAAAACGCAGGATCATCAAATTCACTAGGCAACCTAATCAAATCAACAATTCAGATAGTTAAAAATTAAATGATACATATGCGAAAAGGTCTCTTAACTGATGTAACTGTCAGTTGCTTCTCCTTTTAGTTTGCAAGTTGGTTTTTTGGAACTTCTGAAGTGTTATAATTCTAGTGCCTTCTTATGCAGGAAGATCCAGGTTTATAAGTTAGACAAGTTTTATTATTAAACGAGTTCAAAAAATTTAACTAAAAACAACTTCTTCAGTATTTTAAATAAGTCCATTCAGAAACGCTGGATGGATTTTTTCTTTAACAAAGTTTGGTCAACTTACATCGGAGGTTTTGATGATAAGGCTTTTTCCCATCCCTTCTCATCAGGCCAAACAAATAGTAATCCCTGTGAGACCATCGTTGGCAGCCTGGTGACACAAGCACGAGATGACTTCATTGCCTTTGCCTCAGGCCCCGTTGTTGCTGCCTGAGGGATTCGTATGCAAGATCCTTCCCCATTGAATGACCAACCGTGATAAGAACACTGAAGACAGCCATCTTCATCAATCCTTCCTTCCTGTCCCAAAATAGTTTAGTATCAATGACCCAACAAAAACTAACATTATCCTTTTTTTTTTATAATTAGAAACTAACACTATCAAAACATCTAATATGGAACAAATGAAATCAAAATTAAATCCCATGTAGTAAATAATTTCCGTAAGGAAGCTGAGCTAGGAGAAAAGTTCAATATTCCTTGTCGAACTTATATACAGTATTAAACTTGTTATTAATCTTCCATCGACAGACAAAAATAGAAGGATCTCGAATCGGACAGATAGATTAAGAAATTAATGTGAAAATTTGTGGAAAAACTCCATAGATTTCTAGACCAATGATACAATAGAATGTTAACAGAACTTTCAATTAAGAACTGCTTGCATTTGTTGATATGTAAGGAGAAACTGGACGCTTGCTAGCCAGCAATTAAAAATAATAAACTCAAATTTTGCAGAAGCAAATCAAATCTAGACAAAAGAAAACCGGAAACCCATAAAACTTACAGAGAGAGGAGCTAGCCGATGGGGGCACTTATCATCAAAAGCAACCCAATCACCGGAATTGGGATCCTTCCACAGCACAATCTCTCTTCCCAGAAGCTGGAACGGAGTGGGTAACTTGGGGTCCAGATCCTCAATCAAAGAAACTGGGTACCAGTGATCCCTCCAGGTGAACTTAGACCCGGCCTCCTCGCCTCCCAACTCCTCATCCACTCCCTCCCCAACAGCACCCTCCACAGACACCTGCCCCTCCTTGGGCACAGCCACCGACGACGCCGGGGCCGCAACACGCAAAACCTGAGGTGGGTTTCTGCCGGGGAGGAGTTTGGAGCCGGAAAGGAGGGACTTTGATGGGAGAAGGGGGAGCTTGGCATGGTGACGGGGAGGAAAGGCGGGAGCTGGAGTGGTGGCAGACAGGGAAATTAATAAAGTCGCCATGATCGATATCTGTGACCGGATTCGATGGCAGAGGAAGGAGGGGAACTGTTTATAAATAAAAAACGAATAATTTACAATATATATTTGCAAATAAGGAGGAGTGATTCAGAGCTTCAGTGGACAGTGGCTGCTGGTATTGGAGAGTTGCAGACAGGAAGGCGTACGTAGACTGAAGACTTGCAGAGGAAGGGTATGTGGGGAAGCTATGCTCGCATCTAGCGGGTGGCAAGCGAAACTCGGTATCTTAGATGGGAAATATGTTACCCATCGGAAGTTTGCCCATCGAAGACAGTCCCTCCAAGTGATCAAGATGTGTTTTAAAAACACGGAGTCTTACAAGCCCGCATGTTCAACCTGTGTATAAATGAAAGTACGGGTAAAATTACTCTTCAATTTAACTATGTTTTCTTGTAATAAATATTTTATTTTTGTGTGTAAATGAAGTGCTCAGTTTTACTTTTGCAGGAGTAACGCTATTTTGATGTGAAAATTCTTACCTTAAAATATTACTTTATCGTTGTTCTCACACTACCGAAGAGAGTGAGGCTTTTTTTATAAGCCCTACATATTAAGATGCTTTTTACCAATTTTAAATTATATTTAGTAATAAAAATTTTAAGAATAAATTTGGATATCACGTCAAATTTAATTTTAAAATTTTAAATTAATATAATTTTTTTTCTAAATTTGGATATACATATTTTTTATATTATTATATTCCTAAATTTAAGTTTTATCAAGTAAAATTTCAAAAGAGTACGTAATTTTAAAATTTGAAAGTAAACTTTACCTATATAATATATTTTTTAAAATTTAAATTAATATAAAAAATAATTATTAAAAAATAATAAAATTTATAATTTTTAAAACGGGGGCTGAGAGTTAAAATTGATTCCACGATGTGATTCGGTAGTTCCGGCTCAGCTTACTTAAAATCAATTTATGTACAAAAATTTTAATTTTAATTATATTTTATATATAAATATAATTTTAATAATTTAAATCAAAATTAAAATAAAATTAACGTACTGAAACAACCTGGGTAGTGTAAAAGAACGAAAGCATTTTTTCTAGATGGCCACAGAAAGAGTTTAACACTCGCACTCATTGCTACTCGCGCGTTTAGCGCTAGAAAAGTACACGCGTCAAGAGTTGGTTACCTAACTTGCGTTCCGGCTTGTAAAACCCCAAGTCGGCTGTGAGAACGGGCTGTGTCTTTTTAGGCTTGTGATGAGCATCTGGTAGAAGCTTCTCAATTGTCATGTTGCACTTTCAAAAGATTTAATCAGAAATGAATTTCCAAAACAGTTTTGCCATGCGGCCCACATCGCCAATCATTGAACTCTCTAGGCTGCCTTCATACGGGAAGTTTTTTTATATTTTTTTACTGATAATGAGCTTATCGTACCTTTAAAGAACGCAGCAGAGTCATTTGATGAAATTGACTGTATACACTCTTAATGTACATTTACATTAGGGCGTTAAGTTTTTGAATAAAAGGTTTTATGTATCTTTCACTATACATCACTGTGTCAAGAAGGTATCTATTCTACCATAGTAGAACTATTTTACCATGTTGTACCTAGGTCTAATTTATATATATATATATATATACACTCAAGTTAAAAATTGAATTTACTTACATTCAAATACTTTAAAATTATTAAAACTTGTCAAATAGTAAATAAATATATCCACAATGTAGCTTATAAAACGGTTCCACCGATAATTTTTTATTACAAGTAATAAGAAGCATATAAATACTTTAATATTTTAACTTGCATGGTACATACATATGTTTCCAAAACAGTTTTGCCATATAGCCCGTACCTCACAACCTTCATCTTTGAACTCAAGAAGCTACCTTCAAACATGAAATATTTTGTATGCTCTCTACTGACAATGAGCTTAATATAAAAAATACATAAAAGCCATTCCTATTTAAAATTAATGGCATATACGTTGGCTCATGTTAATGTGTGCATTATAAATTTTTTAGATAAATGGTTCCTATGCAGGGCCTACAAACTATTTGGACGTACTTGGTGCATATGAACCTTATGTGTGCCATGGTGCATATGAACCTTATGTGTGCTAGGGGGTGCTCTACAAAGCTGGTTGCCCCTTCTAGTCTTGCCCTAAAACTCAGACACCCCTTGTTAAAAACCGAAAAAAGTACTCCGTTTGAGGGGATGCATTATCTTTGACCGACAGATATATAAATTACTTGCAACGATTTGATTAGTTGAAGCCGTCCACCACAGGCGAGACATGTCAATAGGCTCAATAGTTTGTCTATAAACAGATCCAAAATGGGAAGAATAATGAGTGAAGCATGCGCTTCCGCTTATTCTCACTAGTACCTCAATTGAGTACATTTGCACAGTCAAAACTGAGCTCAATCTTGCTCGCAATGGCATAATATATCAGACAACTTAGTAATTTCTAAATGACTTGCTAATCAAACTACCACCTGTTTATTCTCACTAGTACCTCAATTGAATACATTTACACATAAGGTCAAAACTCAACCATGCTCATTATGCCAAATATAATATTAAACAAAAGAAATTCATTTCTAAAAAATTGCAGATCAAACTATCAGTTTGTCACTGTAGACACAGAAAGGTCTTTCAATTGCTGAGGATCAACCTTGGCTGGTGCCCCTGTGAGGGCACAGTTAGCAGTGGTTGTCTTTGGAAAAGCTATAACATCTCTAATAGAGCTTGCACCAGCCAAAAGCATCACTAATCGATCCAAGCCATATGCAATTCCACCTACATAATCATTATAATACAAAATTAACACTACAAATATATATATATAAAATGCCAACAAATGATTTTTCTTTAATCTTGGGTCAAACAAAATTGAGGAACTTCAAAGGATAGCATCTCACGTCAAACAAAATTTCCATACTAAGTCAATGGGTAAACACAAGAAAAGATGAACTTGCTGTCTTAATATGAGCTAACAAGAAGAACCTTATAAAGTGTAGAAATTTTGCCAAATCAACCAAAAGAAAAGGAACATCCCATAAAATATTCATTCCACACAAATAACATGAAGAACACGGGCCATCCCTGAGTTTATCAAAACTGTTTTCTAATTGTAGTTATGGCAAACTTATTCAACTATCATTTGGATCTGTTTTCCGCTGACATCTGAAATAACACAACTATGTTCCAATCAGTGTCCTACGTACAAATTAAAATTCAAACTTCATACAATAATCTAGTCCAACTAATAGTATTATCTGTTTTCTAGCATGGTCTGATTCAGTTCAATTGACCTGGCGCATAATGTAAAAAAACTACTTACCCTTGTGCCTTCCAAAATGGTGTTTTCATATTCCCATGTAACACAGCTTGATAATACTAGCAAAACCACCTTAGAAAAGATTGTGTAGTGCTTGCATAAGTAATTAGCTTCTTCCAGAAAATTTTGAAAAAAAAAAAACTCCACAATAATATACCCTACAGCACATAAAAAGGAAATAACTCCAAAAGAATCCAAACATGGAAATTCATACTATCCTTTCAGCTTATCTACAAAATGCGGATGCTTTTCTTGTCATATTTGGTGGATAGTCATTCCAGAAAATGAAACAAAAAATACAATCAAAACCACATATGATACACAGAAATTTATAACAGTTTAATAGATAAAATTTTTGTGCATAAGCAGTTAGATAATACGAAAATTTCCAACTTAAACATAAATTACATACCGTGAGGGGGAGCCCCCATGTCCAAAGCTTCGAGAAGATAACCAAATTTTTCTTGAGCCTGCATAGTATTGACATCATTGGTTCCAAAAGCGCATTTATAAGAAAACAAGGGAGATAATTATCAACATAATGTTTCCCAACAATACACTTGAATAAAAACGGGGAGAGGAGGGAGGGGGATGAGAGAGAGCAACCATATACAAGCAATAGTTTGTTAATAAGTAAACCAGTACGAACAATTGAAGTCATATCTAAACAAATCAAATCCAATCAACACATAAAGATCTAATAACCAATAACATCTACATAAAATTTATGGCATTCCCTTATAGTTTATATCGGTTGAGGAACTGACCATTTTAGGGCTGATGCCAACAATATCCAGGACCTTTTCTTGTACTTCCCTCTTATATATTCTCAGACTTCCACCTCCAATCTGATATACAACGAAATGTAAGCAAACTTGTCGCTTATCAGCAGGAAGTGTCATAAAGCTACATTATTATCTTAAAAAGGAAAACCATGAAGAGTTGAAGCCATTCTGTCAGTAAAGGATGTGGAGTTTGCCACCCCCTCTTTTGCCAGCCCACCCTTCTTAACACAGTCGGTAGATATTTATTGACTGTATAAAGGTGGGGTGGGCTGGATAAAATTGGGGGTGGCAGACTCCTCATCCTTCAGTAAAAAGAGTGCACATTTCTGCAAGCAGCTATTAGAACTCAAACATTTCATATGGCATATGGAAAAAATATCAAACTAAAATATGGACTGACTAAGCATGTGACTAACAAAAAGACAAGCATTAGACAAGTCTCACTTTTTAACACCTAAATAACACAAAGAAATGAATAGAAGCGGCATATTAGAGGGTGCAACATTGCAAATAAAGAGAAAAAAAGTAATGATAGATTACAGAGCATCAATATAAGTTCATTAGTAACACCCACATCATAATCATCTTCCTAAAAGGATATTTTTTATCCATGTCAAGCAGAGAAGAAACCATTTCAAACTATATTGGCAAAACACAACAAACTTGTAACCAAACTAATCATAGCATATGCATTGTCACAACCATGGAAGGCAGTATCGATACGCATGAGAGTATCGATGATCATGGATACGGGTACGCGCCGATGATACGCTTGGTACGTGCCGAAACGGGCATAAATCCTTTTATAAACATGAAAAAATGTTATAACTAATAATATATCATTATAATACTTCTTTTAGAGCATAATAAAACCATATAATACCATATCAACCGATATGGGTATTCTAAAATTAATTCATTTAGAACCATGTACTATTATGCTTTCCGTCCCATATTAATATTGGTCATTCTTTCCCGTATTAAATACTTTAAAATTAGTTAATTTTAAAAATAAATAATATGCTTTAATATGAGTCTAAATTACATGTTTATATAAATGTATATTTGTGGAGCACTATATGTAAAAAAAATAATTATGTAAATTATATGGACCTACCCGTATTGATCTCATATAATTTTAAAAATATTATTTTTAATATAATTAAAACTTAAATTTTTAAAGAATTGGGGTTTGAATTGTATTTGTATTTTTAAGAAAAAAAATTAAAAAATGTTTTTTTCAAAAAAAAAATTAATTTTTTTAATTAAAAAATATTTTTTTTAATTAATTTTTTTTAAATACAGTATCGATACATATCGGCCGTATCGATACGGTACGGTCGATACGGCCGATACGTATCGGCATTTCCTGTGGGGGCGTATCGCCCCCCGTATCATACCGGTATCGGCCGATACGCACCCGTACCGGCCGATACGGCCTTCCATGGTCACAACAAATAAAAATTTTAGCTAAGTCCCATGATGATATTTTGAGTCTCAACTCAGATGTATTTAACATCAACTATGATTAAGTAAACTAGTAGAATGAGAAATGACTGACTAATCATTTTTATGGGCTTTAAAATTATGAGTCAGAAACTCAGAATTCAAATTTAAAATAAACATTCAATAAATTTTTCCTCCATGCATAACAGAACTGCTCCAATATTTTCTTTTGCTTACTTTATTTTTTTATGTAGGAAAATAAAACTACCTGATTAGTATGTTGGCAGTCACCAGCAGTCCCATAAAACACCGCATGACCTTTAGTTGTAAAACAACACTTTAAGATTTTAAATTAGAGGCTGCTGATATAACAAAGGGGAATTTATTAATCTAAGGCAGCATTAAACCCTCTCTGCCATCTATCTTTAGAGTCTATTAACTTATCTCTTTGGTCTATTTACATCTTCGCCACTGTTAGCAAACCAAAAAAGAATTATACCACCAAGTTGGTATTAAAAAAAATCGGTTTACTATAGAGTGGTTCCATTTAAATACTCTTAAAAATTAGTAAAGTTATTTCTTTAAAATAGAAAATATAAGTTAATCAAAACGCTTTTAAGCTCCAAATCACCATATAAGATTTGGCATAGAAACTGAACGAGCCAAAAAAAGGGTGGCTATAGAAGTACCTCTACTCCGTTGTATACCAAGTCATAAGCCATTGCACGAGCATTAGATAAGTCATTCATGTCATCAGGGTTTGGTGCAGTAAATGGGTGATGCATGGCCTGCAAAAGGAGTCAAATGACTACCACCATAAGAACCTTCTCTTGATAAAATATAATGAATCCCTTAGAAAATGGTCTTCACTCTAGGATTCAAATATAATTTTTAAGACTTTCAAAGCTTCTTAAGCTTCTTTTTGTCCGCTAGCTATCAGAACCTTTGATCTAAAATCACAAACGTTGGCACTGTTTTCACTTCCTATTGTAATTTGTTAGACAAATTTATCTGAGCATCCAATGTGCTTCATTAATCTTGCCTGAGGTCCCTTTGTGTTAGATGTTATAAGTAATAAAAAATAAGGGGCACCTCAAATCACTAACCTTTGTGATTTCTAAACATATCGTTATCATCACTGTTTCATGCCAACCATCTGGATCGGCAGCATGAAATATGTTTCACTGCTCATCTTTGGTCCATTCAAAATGATAATACACATGAAAATGTAGTCGTAATCCTTGCCTAATGCAGCTCTTTTATGAGGGAATAATGATATGAACATCACTACCACCATCATCACCCACTTAATTGAGAAATATTGTTGTGTCATCTTCTGACATAAAACTTTATAAAAATAAAAAATTATACTAGAATTATGCTTGACATCCTAAGTTAAACACTGATAGAATTTCATACCCAACCAGATATTCCACACTAAAGCATGAAGTTTCTAGTCTACTTTGTAGTGGGTGCAGCATTGTTCCATCTTTTTATAAGCTTTCACAAATTTCCAAACAGAAGGGACGATTTATATATGCCCCAATAGTTTACCACATAGGGGTATGGACAAAATTTTGCATCTAGTTTCTAAATATGAGTGCTGATTTTTAATGAGTAGCTAATATATTGTAGAAATAAAATGACGTGGTACTCACCTCAAGCCTACCCTCAGAAGCATTCAACTCAAACATCGGAAAGTCAGTCACCCACAAAATTGCTTGAGCAGACTGAACATGAGAAAAAAGATTCTAAGACCATATACGTAATAAAAAAACCTACACCATAAATAGAAAACGGAATCAACAAACTACATACTATTTGCAGGAGTAGAAATGAGTATGCATCATTGTAAAAGAAACTATTATAATACGTATTAATACTTCAAAAAACAGCCAACAAAATGCATGATATGTGCCACAAAAATGACTAGTGCAAACTGTAAGCCATATCATTACTTTCCCCACAAGTCACATCATCCACTTCTGCACAAATTAGTTATAACGCAGCAAAGTATGTAATTATTAGAAGTGAACTTATCAAATGAACACTTCAACGTTTTCTGTCAACTATCTTCACACAGACAGACAGCCAATAGAGACCAACTTGTGTGCAAAAATATTTAGATAGCCAATGTATGATCATTAGCAATTTTTTGAATTACTGCACATCTGCTAATCAAGTAAGTAGCTAATAAAACTACCATTCATAATTAGTTTTGAAAAAGTGTGATGAAACTTACATGGTCAATCAATCCCAATTGGTGAGCTGTAAATATCCGGAGCCGGTCAAGGGTCTTATTAACTGTTGTACAAGGCCCAACAGCAAACAGGATAAGATCACCTGGCTTTGCAGACAAAGCACTTAACAATTGCTCTTTACTTGTGGACCCTAGGCTTGACACTAAAGCGGAAATTCCTTCAATTTCACCTGAACAAATTTTAAACATGATAAATAGAAACCACAAAGTCCCCCCATACAAAAGACATGGTATATCATAAACATAATACATAGAGTGGCATTACATTCTTACCGTCATTCAAGACCTTTAAGAAAGGTAAACCCTTTGCCCCAGATTTGAGAGCTTCATTGTAAATTTCACCCTTCTTAAGTGATGTGTTTGAATACCTTTCTACTCCAGATAGCACACACAAGGCTTTGATAATACCCCCAGTGGATGAGGTATCTGCAAAGACCTTGAAAGTTGTCTCTCAGAAGATACTTGTTACCTGGATACCCATACGTTTTATAAAGACAAATAGAGAGAATATGCAACATACGAGGTTAGACAAAACTCCAATACTATGAAAGCAGAGAAAATTCAAGAATTTGCACATGGTTTAAAATTGCTTCATATTTAAATTCATCTTTCATATATATATATATATATACATATATATATATATATATATATATATATATATATATATATATATATATATATATATATATATATATATGTGTATGTATGTATACATGGATACATAAATTTACATCTTTCAGTTCCATAGCAAAACTAGTGTCAGGCTTGTCTGATCCATATCGGCCCATTGCTTCAGCATATGTAAGCCGTGGGAAAGGGTCTGGTAGATCAATACCTTTTATTCCTTTAAATATCTGTTCAAAAGCTAAAATTATCAAAATTAGAATCTAGTCTTAAAAAATGGTCAGAAAAAATTTTGATCTGAAGAATATGAGCTAACATGTCTGATTAAATCTTCATTTATTTTCAGCATGTCCTCCAATGGTCTGAAAGCCAATTCCATATCAAGCTGAGTAAACTCAGGCTGTCGATATGCTCTCAGATCTTCATCTCGGAAACACCTAACATACAACAAAAATGAGAACAAAAAGGCCATCACAAATGGCATAACGAACATCAGCAGAAGCTTTTTTGTTCCTTGCATTTTAATTTAAGATAAAAGTGTAGTTCTTGCTCTCACAAAACCTAAATGATTCCCTATGACCTCATCAAAACAATGACAAAACTTATCCATGAGCGTAACTACTGCAGCAGTATTTTCACATGAGAAGGCACCACAATTTAGTATGATGCATATGCCAATTGTTAGTTCACCAATCTGAGGTCGGGAGATGGAAGAAAAACAGTGGAAGTGGGGCACACAAAATTTCAACTCAATCAGATAGTTGACCACTTTATCCAATAAATGAACAGAATCTTACTTCTGATTAGCTGAAAATTAGTGTTTTCCTATTTAATTGACCTGCTTTTAGTTATATCAGTGGCATGCTTTGAGCCCTAGTTCTAGAGGTTCACATTTCGCAAGCCTAAAATGATCTTGAAAAGGGGAAAAAACAAAAAATTCCTGTTATAATAAAACAACTACAACACCAACAGGGAAGACATCCAACAGAAAATCAAAAGCTGATATCCAGTACAAATAGCTATAGTACCTGGCAATTTGATAATACTTGTCAATGGATGAAACCATTAGCATCTGCTTAAAGAGTTGTGGACTTTGAGGCAATGCATAAAAGGTTCCTGGCTTCAAAAAGACCAACACAACTGTAAGATAAGTACTTAATCAGCACAACTAACTCAAGCAAAAAAAAAAACCAGCCTACTCCTCTTATCAAGTAACTCAATGAAATCCTCCCCCTGTCACCAAACAATTAGAATTATATCAATTTTGGGGTTTCCTAAAGTAGCTTTTTTTATAATTTAGTCAAGAAGCTATGTTTTAAAATTCAGCTCCAAGTGAAAAGAGATGTAAATTTTTTCGTTCACATACAGTTGGTCACAGGCTTGAGCCGGGATCAATTTTAATATTTACCTTTCGAAGTAGAATAGTTATGGGAGTTCACAAACACCCCCCAGGAGCTGTAATATTGGCATCCTTCATAAGAATACAACCCACTTTATACCGTAAGCTCTGTTTCAATGAGAGTTAGAATGGAGACCAGGGGATTTTGGTCTTCCTTGTTTACACATCAAGAAAGGGGGGCAACTCACTTAATTTTTGTGTACAACAAAACCTTAAGGTTGTTTTTGAATGTCACAAAAGATCTTTTGCAGTGGAAAAGGTAAATAGCACCTAACAGTAATAATTATCTCACTAATTTACAAAAACACTAATTAAGTACCTGAACTCGTGAGGGAACAAGATAATCCCGTGCACCTTCAGGTGTGGATCTAGATAACATGGGAGTCTCAATCTACCTTACAACCAAGAAAAACTTGGATCAAGAAAATTCAAGTACCAATAAATGCAATTGAGTCCTTTGACAGTAATACAAACTTAAACCTACAAATCATGGCCACATGCCAATCAAATGATCCTTCAAACCATAGATAGTCTCAGACAATACAAGACAAGACAAACATATCAATATATAATATATTTAACCATCAAAAGATGATGTTTAATTAGTGAATCACACAGGGTAATTTTTTTAAACAAGACATACCTCTACAAAACCATGTACATCTTCCAAATAACGCCGAATGAGTTTGACCACTTTATGCCGTAGCGTAAGGTTAAAGTTCATCTGCTGGCGACGTAAATCAAGGCAACGATACCTAGTAGAAATATCCAGAAGCTTCTTTCAGCAAATATTTACACTAAATGTGAGTCAAGCATCATAAAGCACCTTAAAGACTGTCAAAAGATAGCAAGAAAAACCGTCAAAAATGATAAAAATGCATCTACAATGAATTAATTAAACCCGCAGAGTAATAAAACAGCTGATTATTTCTTATGTGGTATCTAGTTACAGGCTACAGGAACCCACTGCTAATTAATTAAGAATGAATAATTCCCCGGAACCACTATTAACAGAATTTGGCAGTTCAATATGTGCTTTAGATACAATTCTTTCAGCTATTAGACCATTAAGTAATTAGACATTTAATCTACGTTCTTATATATTGCAGTTTACCTATGATGAAACTACATGAGATTGTCTTTGTTTCTAACATCAGATTTAACATGTAAAAGAAAACTTAATCGTACTTTATATAAATTAGATAACAAATACAATACATATCCCATCATTGGTTACGATCATTAAAAGCCTTATGAAAACAACCTTGTTAAATAACCCGTTCTCTTACAAGGAGAAGCTATTAAGAAAGGAACTCATTATGCACATTACAACACTCCCACATGTTCAGGCCCATTTAGGCTTTGGATGGGAAAACAAAACCAAGTGGTACATAATGAGGACTTCTGCCTCCTTCAGAATTGAAACCATGAGATTTTGGTACTACTAAAGGATAGTCTGTTTGGAAATTCAACTCTTATAACAAAAAATCACGTGCCAAGGAGTAGGAATAATGTTTGGGTACTTGACAAATTTTGAGGTCATCGTAATTTATGAGAGTGTCTAACATATTCTCTAACAAACATATAATACTTTAACCATCTACCTCAACCGAATCTCTTCTGTCACTGTTTCATTTGCATCATCAGGAGTAGTCACCAGAAAAGGCAGAGCAGATTTCACAGAATTTAACAGTGTAACATTTTCTGCAGCAACCTGGCACAGTGGTAATATATTTCACATTTCGAAATCCCATAATAGACTTGGAGATAATGTCTATAAAAATATATACGCTATTTATTTAAAAATATTAATCTTAGATCCTGTTGTCATTATTTTAATTAATTTTCTTTCAGATAAGGTCACATATATCACACCATCCCAACTATGTTGCCCTTCTGACATGGATACACGAATTTTGCTCAAATATAAACAATCTCCACTAACATCTAATTTTTTTTAAAACTTAGTATATTCACATAATATGACTTTTTTCACCTAGAACGTCAATGAGCACCATCCCGAAAATATTGTAACCCAAGGGCAGTTAATACAGTATTCCCATTAAATATGTTCCCCACAAATGGGATAAAGATCTCATGCTAGTACTCAAATATATGTAAGCTCTCTATTTGTGGGGACTATCGATCTGCCAAGGATGAAGCCAACAAGATTTAAATGAGAAACTTTAAACAACAAGGTTTTATCTCATTCTAACATGTCGGTCCACTCAAATAATATGTGAAATTTGAGCCTTCTTATGTTCCATATAAAAGGGTTGTAATCTCATGCAGATTGATGGATGAGACACACACAGGAGTTTGGAATCTTAGGATTGCCAACTACCTGCTTCAGGGGACCTCTTACACGTCCCAGCTAATGGGCACTCATATTCCTACCATTTCCAATCGCAAAAGTGCCCATAACAAACGCCAAAAAACTCGTGCATTGCTGCCAAAAGCACAGCACATGCCACAAAATGCAAGTCTCATGAAAAAATGTACCTCTATCATGCCGGTTTTCATTTTCTTATTTACAGATTCACTAGGTCGAGGCCGAACAAGGCCTTCTACAGAAACAACATACTCAAGTCTCAACTTGTTCATGGCAGCATGAGCGTCTGGAAACTGATGAGGAAGTGTCGTAATCTGACAACAAATAAATAAAATGGAGATGAATTTACAGCTCTGGCATAATTGTACATGCCACTAGAACAACAAGCAAAAAGGAAAAAAAAGGAGAACATATACATCACAGTAGCAAGCAGCAGAGCAAGTGAGGTGAGAAGAAAAGAACTAGACCTGAACGATGCCCGTGCAGTCTCTGAGATTAACAAACGTGACGCCGCCATGAATCCGGTGCTGCGCCACCCACCCGCAGAGCCGGACCCGCCTCCCAGCGTCCCCCGCCGTCAACTCCCCACAGTAGTCCGTCCTGCTCACCCATTGCAGTGAGCCATCGTCATCAGAATGCGCAAACGCGGCACCGGAATTGACAGCCTTTTCGCCCACAGCCACCGAAGGAGAAGGAAAAGGAGAAGAAGAAGAAGCCGGCCGGGATCCCGCAGTAGCAGAGACGGGCAGACCGAAGCGCCTGCGCTGTTGAAGGAGGAGTCTCCGGGGCTCGAAGTGGGAGGTGCGGGGGAGAAGGGAGGCGGCCGAGGAGGGGAGGAGACGGAGGCCGGGGGCGGCGAACGGGGCGGCGCGGAGGATGAGAGACATGGTCGGGTAGGAGCGCCAAGCAGCGGTTTTTGGCTTCCCGAGCGGCTTTATCTGCTTGGGGACGTTCATTTGACGCAGCGGAGTTCGGGCCGGGCTGGCCGGTTTCACTGGGTTATAAAACCCGTCCGGGCCGCAGGCGGGGACGAACCGTTGGCCCGGACCGGATCGGTTCACCCGGGTAAAAACAAATCCTCCCCGCGACTCCTTCCCGTTCCCCCGTGTCCTGAGCCCTATTCCCTCCCGGCCGCCGATCCTCCGCCTCCCCTTGTCGTGCCCTCTAACGGAGCCATATCCTCCTCCCTCTTCTCCTCTACAAATCTTGTCGGCGACCGCTTCCCCTCCACAAATCTTGTCGGCGACGGCAAGCCAGTTATTCTGAGGACGGCAGCGAGAGTGACACCGCCACAAACAGAGAAAAAGCTACAAAATTCCACGCAGACTCCAGAGAGTGAGCGAGAGGGAGCGGCGATCCGCAGATCCAGATCCGGAGCTCAGCCCCCTCCTCTCTCCGCTGCCGCTGCAGTTTCCGCCGAAAGGTAAATGCTTTCCTCAGCCTTCGCCCCCATCCGTCGACCCTCTTCCCGATTTCTTGTCGGTGCTTTTGGATTTTTTTTGTTTTTATCGGTGGGATCTGCTGTGATTGGGTTGATTTCGCATCTGCGTGAGGAAATGTGGGAGTTTGGTTGAGTTAATAGTCATGCCCTAAGCAATTGTCGGCTTGTTTCCATGCATCGGGTTTTATTTTAACGCTTTTCTTAGCTTTACTGGCAATGATTTGTTAATTTGAAGTAATATCAATCGGTTGTTCGTGTTTTTGGTGAATTGGGTCCATAATGCAATACTTAGTTCATTTCATCAAACCCGTCAACATGTGGTCTGAACACTGTATAAAACACATTGATTTTCACCTATTTCACTGATATGTGAATCTTACATTTCGCCCGCAACCCATAAATTCTGGGTAATATTTTCAGAGTATGCAATACAGAGTGATATATTGTTGTGAATTGCTGCTCCTTTCCAGGTGATTGTTTGTATAGGGTGAATAAGCGCCAAGATACAAGATCTGTGATTGTTTTAATAGGTGGACAATCTTGGGTTCAACTAAGTTCTGCTTTAGGTAGAGATCTTTTTCTGACAAGGAGACTATGGGGAAGAATGAATTCTTGACTCCAAAGGCAATTGCGAATCGCATCAAGGCAAAGGGGCTTCAGAAGTTGCGATGGTACTGCCAGATGTGTCAGAAGCAATGCCGGGATGAGAATGGGTTCAAGTGCCACTGCATGAGTGAGAGCCACCAGCGTCAGATGCAGGTGTTTGGGCAGAATCCTAACCGGATAGTAGATGGCTACTCAGAAGAATTTGAGAATTCATTCCTTGAACATATGAAGAGGAGCCACCGTTTTAGTCGTGTTGCTGCCACGGTTGTGTATAATGAGTACATATCTGAGAGACACCACATTCATATGAACTCTACCGAATGGGCGACACTGACTGAATTTGTCAAGTATTTGGGAAGAACTGGAAAATGCAAGGTTGAGGAAACTCCAAAAGGATGGTTCATCACGTACATTGATAGGGACTCAGAGACACTCTTTAAGGAACGGTTGAAAAACAAGAGATTGAAGTCGGATATGGTAGAAGAAGAGAAACAGGAGAGAGAGATCATGGAACAAATTGAACGGGCCAAACAATCTAATCTTGTAGGAGGGAAGGACTCAGAACTCCAATCATCGGAGGATGATGCAGTTGCCACACACAATGTACTGGTGGATAGATTGCAACAAGGTGGGAAGGTTGCTTTTTCTCTTGGCTCATCCAAATCAGTTGCAAGTGGGAATAGTGTGGAAACATCCAGGCCGGTGCTGGAAGATGATGAGGCAGAGAAAAAAACTAAAAGATCCATAAACGGTGGTGACAAAGGGAAGAAAGTAGGTGGGTCTGTCTTGGAAGATTTGATGAAAGAAGAGGAGAAGGCTAAGGAGCGTAGCAACCGTAAGGATTACTGGTTGTGTGAAGGTATTGTTGTTAAAATTCTAAGCAAGGTATTGGTAGATAAGGGCTATTATAAACAGAAGGGTGTCATTAAAAAGGTTATAGATAGATATGTTGGGGAAATTGAGATGCTTGAGAGTAAAGATATTCTGAGGATTGATCAAGAAGAGCTGGAAACAGTGATTCCTCAAATTGGTGGCCTTGTGAGAATTGTGAATGGAGCATATCGGGGATCAAATGCTAGGCTGATGTCCGTTGACACTAATAACTATTGTGCTAAGGTTCAAATTGAGAAGGGCATATACGATGGGAGGATACTTGCAGCTGTAGACTATGAAGACATTTGCAAACTGATGTAGTATATAGCATAGGGCAAGAGTCATGACACATTTTGTCTATCTGATGGAGATTTGTAGCAGTACTGGTAACTCTTCTTTCCTTGCAAAGTTTGCTACCATTATATCCTCAGACATGTTAAAAAACTCAACACTGTACTGGCTGCTGTTCATATATGGATTCTGCTTTGAGTTTATTATTATTATAATTTCTAATCAAACTGTAGAAGTCTCTCAGTTCTTTTTCCTGAGAAACGTAACCTTAGATGCTATACCTTCCTTTTTTTCTCGAATCTGAAGTGATTGACATTTTTTTTTCACTATAGTCGGTAATATTGATCACCATTTTAACGAACATTTTGATTATTAGCTGGAGTTAAGTTTATCTATCCTGTAAAAAGTTGCTGCTCTCAAACATTTGGGGCTGCTAAAAACGTGCGCCACAGGTGGATTTGGTAGCCAGATTCTTTTTCACTGGAAGAAGGTGATAAAGTAAATTAACCATGTCTCTGTTTGTAGCTTAGCTTCATGCGGGCTTCGAAAGGAATATAGCTTTAAGTTGGGGGTGCATACAAGAATCAGAAAATGCAATGTGTTTGATTCAAGCTTGCTATTCATGCAATGATTTTTTGGTCTTTGAAAAGAAGCTTATATTGGAACATGATTATGAAAGCTTATATTTTTTTGCATTTAAAAATACATTTCTGGCATGTCTTAGGCGCAGGAGGGTTAATGATCCAATCTGGGTGGCTTGGCTTAAGGATTGCTTGAATTTGGCTCAAATATAAGCTACAAGCAGAGACAAACTGAATGAAGCGAAGCTCAAACTTTAGGTTGACAATCCGAGTTTAGCCCGGGTCTAGCTCAGACCCTGTCAGCTTGATTTATTTTTGTAGGATTTTTACTGTCAAGCATGTGTCAACACAAAATATTGATAATAGTAATTTCCTGGTTTCTTATATCTGAGCACTTCTTCTGAAAATGGGATGCCTTCTAATTTGTGCTTGATTTGGAAAATACACGTGAAGAAGTTTAGATGGATGTTCTTGCCACATCAAACTCGACCGTGGGATTCTTTGGTGTTTGGCACTACAAAGAATGATTTTCTTATTGCAACTTGTTAAGAAAACCAACGGTGACATTTACAGTATAAAATGAAACACGATCAACTTCTTTGCAAAAGCTATGATTGATCTGAGAGTTTGTTTTCTGCACTTTCTTAGTGTAATACAAAGGATCAGCTCTTACTCGAGTTAGAGTCACTTGTGTATTCCCACGCATTCCAAACTCTTGTAATGCATAAGAATTATACTGCCACAATTACAAGGGCTGCAATTCTTTGCAAATTTATCTTGAAGCCGTGAGTTTCTTGTTCAAATCTCTAAATACATGTTATTCCAAAAAGAAAAAAAACTATATATACATGATTCTTATCATATTACACCCTTCGGGAAATAATTTAATTATTAAACACTATAACCGATCCTTGTAACTTCTGCGAGTGAGATTAAACGTCAATGCTTTTTCTGCTGCACCTAGCTCAGTATATATTTCAACTTAGGGGATCCACCAAATCTCCAGGTACTTCCTCATTCACTTGTTTCCAATATTTACCTTTTTTGGTGTAACTCCAATATTTACTTATTTAAACATTCTGTGTAGGTGAAAGCGCATTTCAAATTCTTAATAGTATTGAAACTATGAGTAATATTACTATGTAATATTCTCTTTTTCTCTTTAGTATGGCTGAACCCAGCCAGGCTTGTTCTGTGTAATATAAAAGGGAAAATTATTTAAATAATAAATAAATAAAATTTTTTTGCCAATATAAATTATTTTGGAAAATATTCTTTAAAGTGATGTTGCTTGTGCATAATTTTTTTTATAATTTTGTTCTTTTAAAAGATGAAATCAGTATTCTGTATACTGATTTTGTCCTTTACGAAATCAATACCTATACCTAAAGGACAAAATTAATATTGTGTAACTAATTTTGTCTTCTAATGGACGAAATTAATACTACTCATTCTCTTTCCCCTATTAACTCTCTCTCCTTTTTCTCTCTCTTCTCTCATATTTTTCTCTTTTCACACAGATTCTCTTTTTACTCTCTCTCCTCTTTCTCTTTCTATTCACTCTCTCCTATCACTCTCTCTATTCACTCTCTCCACTTTCTCTCTCTCCTCTTTCTCTCTCTTCACACTTCACACACTCTCTCTTCTCTTTTTCTATATTCTCTCTCTCTCCTCACTCTCTCTCATCTTTCTCTCTCTTCACACACTTTCTCTTTATTCTCTCTCTTCTTTTTCTCTATTCACTGTCTCTCTTCTTTCTCTCTCTATTCACTTTATTTCTTCTCTCTCTATTCACTCTCTTTCCTCTTTCTCTCTCTTCTTTCTCTCCACTCTCTCTCCCCTCTTTCTCTCTCTTCTCACTTTCCACTTTCCACTCTCTCTCTTCTCTCTTCTTTCTCTCTTTATTCATTCTCTCTCTTCTCTCTCTATTCACTCTCCCTTCTCTCTCTCCACTTTCTCTCTTCTTTCTTCTCTCTCCTTTTTCTCTCTCCTCTTTGAGAGAGTGAATAAGAAGAGAGTGGAGAGAGAGAAAGAGAGGAGATATAGAGCAAAGATAAAAAGAGGAAAGAGAGAGTGAATAGAGAGAGAAAGAGGAAGAGAGAGTGAATAGAGAGAGAAAGAGGAGAGAGTGAGTGAGAGGAGAGAGAGAGAAAAAAAAAGAGGAGAGAGAGTAAATAGAGGGTAGAGAATGAGTTTTATCCTTTAGAAGACAGTATTGCTCGCAGGCGCTAGCCAAGCAACACTACTTTAGTAAATATTTTTCAAAGTGTTTTAAATTGGTAAATAAATTTTTTTAATTATTATTTAAATAAATTTTCTAATATAAAACTAGTGCTCGTCACAATTATGCTCTTATGTTGCAGAAAAAAAAGTTGGCAAACTGGTCTTTGTCAGATATCTATGTCTACTCTACCCAAAAAAAGGATAACTATTTCTACACCTAATTAACAACCCACAAAAGCATACTTGCTGAGATGCCAATTCTGCTGAGTGGATACAAGCATGACGTGATCCATTTGAAGGGAGATAATGCTTCCCTAACAAAATGTACCTATCCATTTGTGTTTGTGATCACTGTACGTACCACATCTCGATTACTTAACTATCACTGTATGTACAAAATCTCAATTACTTGAACTTCGAAGCAATCTCACATTCCAATTACTTGAAGTTCCAAGCAATCACTCAATAGCATGCTTGACATGGATCATGGACACCTCCCAGATCTTCACCCATTTTGATTTATGACTAAGAACATTGACATATGCACCTCTATGTGGAGTCTATTTTTGGCCCTCAGCTGCTAAAACCAATGCCAAAAGGATTCTTTTCTTGTTGATAGTATCCATAAGTCATCATCTTAGCATACCTAATTTAAATTGCCTAAGTGGAGATCATGTCAAACTCAACCATCCCTTCCTGCATACATTCTGCCCCCATACAGCATAACCATCACATAGCAATCCTCAAATCACACAAACAGCAGTGAAACATGTCTTTCCAATCATGGCTTTCTCCTTCTCCATGACAAAGAGCCTCCATCTCTTGTTCATCCTTCTTCCTCTTCTCCTCAGCACCTCCTCCACCCATGCGGCCCACCAGACTGCCATCCCTGGTACAACAAGGGTGCACCTCTGTGGCCCTGTCCGCCAATATTACAGGCCTCTTATTATTGCGGGTTGTGGCCTTAATCCGTTCAGCCACATGGGATTTCCTGGTACCATGTCCGATATTGATGATTGCAGTTTCCCTTTCTTCATGAGTCCGGACACCAGCACTGGGCAATGCTTGAATGTGATTCAGGCTAACCAGTTACTTAACCAGCTGCCCTACTGAAGCATTTATCCCGGCGATTGGGTTGCCAGATTCCCGTGAAGGAGATCCTTCTTCTTTATGTCCTAATCTTGAATAGTAGCAATATTAACTCTACAGTGTAATAATGTTGGAACTTCCGAGTTCCAACTGTGGGAAAATATTGGAATAAAAAAAGTAGTGCTTCGCATTATTACCCGATTGATGGTTCATGGTTATATAATGATGGCCATTCAGTAATTGCTGCTTTAAGTTCTTCGTTAAATACCAGGTACAACACAAGCTTTTTCAACTAGTGCTGCAAAATTAGCCTGTTACAGTTTTTTTTTTTTGTCGTAAGCCAATGATAAGGGGTTTTTGGACGCGAACTACAAGAAAACTCATTAATGTGATGTTAACTTTTAAATTTTTATTAAGACAAAAATACCCTTTTATCATTGTTTATTTATTTCCATTTCATTTCTGGCTTAACTCCCTCGCTCGATCATTGCATTCTTAATACCATTGTTATCTTCTAAACCTCAATCTTTAGGTAGTAGATCAGGTGCTCCATACCATTTCTACAACTTTGGTCCAAAAAATACATCTCCGTTCCATCCATCTCATATCAAACTATAATTTTCATATTGAAAATTGGGCCTGGGGCCTCATAAAATGCATAAAAATCAATATACTGCCATGTCTTGTGGTTTCATCTGATTGTGTATCAAAAGTCAGAAGAAGCAAAATGCAAACGCTCAATTAAGAAAGCAATACACAGTTAACCATATATTTGGGCTTACAATCTGATTTACCATTGCCGTCTCATTTAAGCAGGAGAAACTAGTTTTCTTCTATTTAGAGCAGCAAATTAGACTATAATTAACAAGCCCGGTGGAGGGATTCTAGGTCATAGTCTTGGAACATGGACTAGATTATGATGATGATATATGAAGATGAAGAGTGTAGGAGAAAATGTGGGGCGAAGCCATGAAAGATCAAGTTTGCTGCCAAAAATAGTAGCTGGTTGGAAGTTTATTATTGCACTATTAAATTAACTTAAGAATGGAGTGTTTAATGTAAAGTGTAAATATTTAGTCTCTTTGTATATTACAAATAGAGTAAATATTTAATCTCTTTGTTATATATAAGAGAGTAAATATTTTTATATTCTATAATGTTTTTCAGTGTCGTTGGTCACTCTCCCTCCTTCCCACAATAGCTATAGTCGGCGTCTGACTCGACAAGGAGTCCAATAAATTGAGGTGGTCCTAATTGATTAGAAGGTAGTTCCTGACCCTAAGTTGCGGATGCCTCCCAATAGATGGCCCAAACTAGCCGATCAAGTGGTTGGTGGGGATGATGATCTCGAGGGCAGCTTTGCTCCAAACTTGGCTGAAGTCGGTGTAGACAAGGAGGGGCCCAAAGCTGGCTATGGTAAGGGCAGTGAGACCGGTGTCGATGACGTGCTTGGTGGCAATGATGATGATGGGACATCATTGGGGATGAGGGTCTTACTGAAAATGAAGGGGGAGGCAACAGTGAGTGACTTGTAATAGAGAGAGAAGGGCATGATTGAGGAGACATTGGAGCTACTACGAATGGAAAAAAAAGACGGAGAAGGAGGTGGGGGTAGTACCGGTGCCAGTGACTGATGATGGAGTGCTTGACAATTAAAAGATTGATAGTAACAATATAGATAGTAACAATATAGATGGAGGAAGAAAAAGAAAAAAAAGAAGTAAAAAAAAAGGATATTATAGAAGGATATTTTGGCCTAAAAATATAAATTATATATTTAAACTTTAGGGATAGTACAAAATATTATCAGACCTTCTGTTAGAAAAAGTTTGCTCATCCGAAGCATACGTCAATTTTTCTTAGTCTAATTAAAACTGGGTGTCCGCCGATGGAACTCACACCAATTTTAGTCATCCTTCTAATCTGTAAACAGGTCATATCAAGTCAACAAGGTTCCTATCTCACTATTTTGCAAAAGAAGAGGTAGAAAAACTGTTAGACCGGCTCCAACTCACTCTCAGACAATGCAGGGTAAATTTAGTGTTATAATTAAAGTTAAAACTATAGTAAGTCACGTGCAGCCTAGTCATCGCCTTTGTAATATGCAAATGTTGATATTGTAGTTCATTCTAGACGTCATATGCCAAGAACAGATGTCATGAAGGTCTCATAATATCGTCCGTTGAAACCCAAAGGACTTTCTTGTTAAGGAATGGAATAGTTGATGGCTGCCAAATTGTCACAACTTGATTTAGATTGACGTATGTCAAAAAACAAAGGAGCTCTCTTCTGAATATGTGAATATCTTAAATGACGTTGTGCACGTACGTTTGTATTGCTTGAATTAATGTTCGATCAAGAAACCTTCGACAATAAATGAAGGCGAGATGTTTTTGACATAAATCCCATCTCTCGAGCAACTTCATCATGATATTTCTCTTAACATAGTTCTAAATCTTTCAAGTAATTTCCTAAGTAAAAGCAGAATGATTATTATGTGTATTCAAATATTTAGACATTTTTAGTGGGAGGAATTTAGCCCGTGCTCCCGCTACAGGTAGGCTAGTGAGCTGTAGTTTTCCCTAGTCGTCACATCATGTCACATTATAGCCAGTGGCCTAAGAGATCAAGGAGCTCATCAGCCTAAACTGTAGCTGCGACTCAAGCTAAGCATCCTCTTTTTAGTGTCATGCGCCGCTGAGAATATTCATGTTTCACTGGCCGTTGATGCTGCAAATTGATGATGCACACGGAAGCGCACAAATTCTGAATCCGCCATACAATATATTTTTCTGCAAATCCCATACACTTCTTTTTGCGATGTCAATTTTGAGCTATCAATGATTGGTGAATTGTCATCAGCAACCATGATTTTGAGTTTCCATATTCACCACTTTGTACGCAACCACTATACTATCCACACTATACTTGTTTGTAGAGGGTAAGATTTTAAAATTTTAAGTCCAACTTACATATTAAACTGATTAAGTTGTCTTAATAATATAAGCCCTTCTTCTTATATTAATTGGTCTATTTAATTTTTTAAAATAAATTAATTTAAAATTATTTTAAAAAACTAAATGAAGCTATTAATGTAAGGCAAAAAAAGTTGTATTTTGTCTGTGAAATAGTCTCACAAATTGCATATTTTGTTTTAAATACATGCGTCGCATTGATAAATTACTTGAAGTGGGTTTGTGGGAAATCTTCCATGGTTTCTAACTAGGTTTAATCAAGCATTTTCCTACCATGTTTAGCTGTAAACATCCAACTTGCTAGTCCATGGCGATCCTATCTATTGTCACAATGGACTAAAATCTCTTCTAGACTTCCACCTCAATCACCAGTACTACCTGATCAATAAATAGGCTCCAGGAGGGAAGAGTTTTTCCTTAGATAAAGAGCCCAGTGTAAGCTATGAATGAGAGCGCATCATTGATATTTAAGATCAATGGTATATACACTAATATATGTTAACTCTAATATGTGTTAGTATGTGCATCATTGATCTCGAGGATAAACAGCTGGCATGCATAACTTAGGCTAGGCTTATTGTCATTGAAGAACAATAAAAACTCTTCCCTCTGTGGCTTCAAGTACAAATCTCATCACTTCCATATAAACACCTTCATTTACTACTTATTCTCCATAAAGCCAAAGAAAGTGGCTATTTAAACCCCTATTTTTTCCTTGTATCCCCCAAATAAAAACAAAAAGTTAGGTTTTTTTACTTTTATACCCCACTAACTTGCTCTTTAGTCCCTTATTTACCTTTCTCTTTTTCCCCCACGAGTTAACCTAAAAAACATGATTTTTTTTGCAGACTTTCTTCTCCTCCTCTAGGCTAAGTCAGAGCTATTGCCGAGCATTGTAGCTCCAATGTACACTGTAGATCCGACGATGATTAAAAAGTTTCAGTGGTGGCTAAAAAAGCTCCGACAACCAAAAAGTTGAACCCTTTTTGTTAGTTTATTTTTCCTTATAGTATTATTTATTCACCAATGACATCTTTACACTTTCAGAGACATGTTTATCACATTTTCCGCTAGAACGTTATCAGAGGCAAGAAAGTTTATGTCAATTTTTTAGTAGGGGGTAGCCCCTACTACGTATTAACTAGGTAAAAGATTCTATTAGTATACTTGCAGGGGGGGTAAACCCCGCCACAATGTTTGTATCTGCACGTGAACTACCCACTGCTAAGTACAAAAATGTATATACATGAGCTGAAAATTTTTGTTAGCTCTATAGTGGGGGGTATAACCTAACATAATATACTTAGGTTCATTAACTAGTCAAGGTGACATCTTAAATATTAATATATACTTTGCATTCTCTGATGATAAGGTAAATTCATTAATTGTAAATATTGTGAGGAATATGTCATATTAATTGGAGAAATGTTAATATTAATATATTTTTATCGACTTGCAGGTATTCCCATCACAAAAAGTTTTAATAAAATGGGTCAAAGAAATTTATACGAGGCATGGTACATTGCTTATAATCCTAAAATTGGATGCCCAAAAGCAGAGACCACGTGTTACTCTAGCTTGTGAAATGGTGGGTCACTACAAAAGAAGTATTATTCAAAAGCCCAAGTCAGATATTCATAGTAGATGCTTGGGAAAAGTTATATAAGGATCAAGTTTTTGATATGTGCTGCTGTGGTAACATTCCATCGTCATTTGTGACAGTTTTACTATGTGAGAGTTTTGGAGAGCCGACAATGGAATCCTAACTTATAAGTATATTTTGGATATAAATTGAGGTGGGATGTATAGAAAGTGTTTTGTACATTCAATTTTTGACATATAATAGAATTTTGGATACAACTGAAAGATACCTATATATATACTTGATGAACTTATTTACTTTACATAGTTAAAAAGTTATTCTTTTTTATGTGGCGGGGGGCACCCCCCGCCATTTTTCAAAGAACTAGATGGGGTCATCTCCCCGCTCCCTCCCCCCTACTTCATGCAAAATGATCAAAGATAGTAACTTCTTAAAGTTACTGTTCGTTTTTGATAAGTATGAAATCTATATCTATTTTATATGTCTTTTTACCTTATTTGCTAGTATAGATTAGGTTAATTTAGAGTTAGTTATAGTTTATTTAGATTAAGATAGATATTAGTATTTTAATTTAATTATTAATAATTTTGTAGTTATTAGTAGTTTAGATGTGTATTTAAACAAAGTTAGAATTTTAATTATAATCTACATGTCTAAAATATAATATTTTATATTTTGTAGGTAAAGTGCGCTTATCGAGGTACTTAGACGATGTTTAAAATGATTAAAAATAGTCTTGACATGCTTTAAAGTAATTTGGACAACTTTTCGGAGTTATAAACAAGTTAAAAATTAATATGAACATGAAGAAAAAGCTTAATGAACAGAATATAGATTGTCCAGGAAAACTGTCCAGATTGCAAAAATAGTGTAGCCGTTCAAACGGGCATGCAGGGCTTTCGAACGGCATAACGCGCAGTTTCCTTGTTTGACCCAAATTTCAATCTTTTTCATATTGGACTTCTTCCTACAGAACTTATGCCTATAAAAAGACATATTTGGCTTAAAATTGGAGGATTCCAGGAGATTTTGTGAAGAGAAAAAAGAAGAAAAAGATGGAAGAGAACTCAAAGTTTTCAATGGATATTCAAGTGTTTTCTTCTACAATGGAAGGCTAGACTTTTCTTTTACTTAGGAGTTGATGAAGCTATAGATAAGTTTCAGTTTCTTTTATTTTTAATTTAGATCTCAGTTGTGAATGATGACAATTGTATGATATGGATTTCCTTTTTAATGGAAGAACTTTTAATGTTTATTCAAGTCTATGTTGATTTATTGTCTTGTAGATAATAGATTGATATGGTTTTGATATTTTTATCGATTCTAATTTCTGTGATTTAGATGTGATGTTCATACAATAGTTTTAATGTTCAGATAATTAATAACTTGGATGAGTTATACTAAGATTAGACGGGTCATGCCTATAGCTAATTTAGTATAGATGATCCGTGCTATTATCGAAGATAGTTCATGCCATGGAATTTAATTAATGATTCTTTCTAAAGTAATTCTAGCTTGTAGCTGAGAATACTTGTTCATATTCACACTAGATTTAGATTAAAAGTTAAGGAATTGTTATGGTTTTATAGTGGATTTAATTTCTTAAGTAAATTCCATCAAATTAATCTCTTGCTCTTAAACTAGTTGATTTCTTTCTTTTGGTTAATTTAAGTTTAAGTTCTTTCTAGTTTTTAATCAGCAAATTCCTCTTTAGATTTAGTAATAATTCATCCGTCCCTGAGGTTCGACAACCCTTAAATGATTCAATTTCTTAAGTAAATTCCATCAAATTAATCTCTTGCTCTTAAACTAGTTGATTTCTTTCTTTTGGTTAATTTAAGTTTAAGTTCTTTCTAGTTTTTAATCAGCAAATTCCTCTTTAGATTTAGTAATAATTCATCCGTCCCTGAGGTTCGACAACCCTTAAATACTTATCTTAGTACAATTACCTTGTACACTTGCAAAGAGTTTAATTATAAACGAACAATTTTCTAGGGGGGCTATTTTCGAAGTAGGCAAGGTCAAAGACTCCCTCGCCACTTCATTCAAAATTGGGCGGGAAATACCTCATGCCAAATCTAAGATAATAACTTCTTAGTTATTGTCTGTTTCCTAGCGGGGGGCACCCTCATTTATTTTCGAAGAATTAGACAAGGTTTATTTTCGAAGAACTAGACAAAGTTAAGACCCCCCGCCACTTCATGCAAAATTGGGCGGGGGTTACCTCCCACCAAGAAGTTACTATTTCGAAAATTACTGTCTATAACATGGTCCCCCACCCCCTTGAAGAACTATATAAGATCAAATAACACCCAGTACTTCATGCACCTGCCAAATCATTTTCTTGCTTTTAAGGTACTATTTGACATAATGCTGAGAAACTAAAATGAGATCTTATGGTACTTGTAAACATTCATCTTGTTGTAAAATAATACAACAAGAAATTAACATAAAAATAACACAGAAGATGCAGCTTGAAGTACAACCTACTAAGCCCCCTACCCCTCATAATTAGAAGTAAAACAAACCAGAATAGTTTGCCCTACAATGGGCAGCCAAAGCCTCCTCAGCCTCTCCTCGTTTGCATTGCTCTCCCCAACGGCAGCGCTAGAAACTTCCCTTTTTCTAGCTGAATTCCCACGGCATCGCCACCAAACCTTGAAAAATTTGTGATCTCAGACATGGATCGCTTCCCAAGCAGAAGAACTCAAAGAACCCACATGAGCAAGCAATCTTAGTCGAACTATCTCCTGACTTGGACGTGGAGGGCAGGCCCGACACAGAAAAGTTTCTATTAATGCTACCCGCCTTTATTTCCAGATCCCTCTTTCTCTCCATTTCTTCCTTTCTTGATCTTCATAATGCTGCTGTCCTCATTGGCAGAGGGCCCAACACCGGCCGCGACTGGCTTGGCAGTAAACCGCTCGCTGGCCGAGTCCAAAGAAGACCAGAACTTCCTGCTGGAAGCGGTGCCCAGCATCTTCGAGTTGAGAGGAACATGAGGTCGGACGAGTTCACGTCGCTCCACCGGCTCTGGGACATTACGTCCGATACGATGATCCTGTGCTTAAACTTGTGCAAGTATGGCTGGCCTTGCTGCTGTTCAGTCTGCTGCTTATGATTACCCCCACCACCTCAGTTGCCGTCTTTTAATAATCAGCTAAAGTTTCCATGGGAATAGTAATAAGCTGAGATGTATGTCAATATAAGTTATTTGAAACTTCTTGGAAGTTTTAAATGGACATAATGCAAAGAGAATAAGCAATTTCGAGTTGCACATTTGATGTGTTATTGTAATGATTCTGAGATGTTTGAACTCGTTGAAGATTATGACTAGAAATCTGTTGACCTCAATATGGCCATTACTGCTGATTTAAGTAGTGAGTTACATTTTCATTTTTAAGAATAAAGGAACTGATCTTTCCAGCTTTCAGAAGCTCATGCATTTAAAGCAACAATTAACTATGTTTGCGATTGATGTGTACCGAACGAAATCAAAGCAATAAGCAAAACACGCAGAAATCAAAGAGAGGATCGATCGAACAAATACCGATGTAAGGGTCGATAGATAAAATCAATATAAATGAAGTTTTTTCACTAGGTCAATGAAATTTGACGTAGCAGTTACTGACTATTTGGGCTACTCGCCCTCATGCTGATTCGGAAGATTGATTGTCATTACGTTACTCGAAATTCTATTCATGGAGTATGGTGAATTTTAATATATGCTATCATGTCTATAAATATCCTTATTCTTGGGAAGATTTTTCCTGTGGTTGTTCTTGCATCTTGTTTGCTGACAGTAGTGCTCAAATAATGTTATGTTGTTCACACAATTTTCACCCAATTTTATTTACACCAAAGGAGGAAAATTGCTATTTAAGTTATAATTGCAAGCTCTGTGGACTAAACAATATATTGCATTCATATGAATGTTTCACTAATTAACAAGTTGCATTGACATAAGTTGAAAATCATTTCACACGTTGGGGAAAAAAGGCCATCCAGGTACCAGTTGCCGGCTCTCCAAGTTTATATCTGTTCATCTTCCTCAGTTCATTATAAGAAGAATTTATGAAGAATCATTATGTTTTCTTGTAATTGTTTCATACAAAACACAATTAGTGTCTATATCACACTCCATTTTCAGATCAATTTAAATAAAAGAGATTCTATCATGTGAACTTCGTAAATGTAAGCAAAAAAATGTGTTTTGAGTTCCCTTACTTTCCTTGTGAAACATAAGGAAGGAACTGTAGTGCACTACATAAATTAGCTTTCCAAGAAAGCAATACTGATAGTGGATTCCTAGTCCTTCCATATGCTGGAGTATTCACTCGCTTCAAGCCAGCTAGTCCTCATATAAATCAATACTGGAAACCATATCATAAGCCACCATATTACAAGGCTAGTTAGTCTAAGCAAAATCAAAACTTGCTTCAAATATCAATCTTAGTGCATTAAACCTCCAGCCAGCTTGTCCATGGCCATTGTCTGCTGCTCTCCATTTCTCTCAAGTGGAAATCTTGTCACCTCCAATCCATGCGGTGCCTCTCTCTATAAAACCCTTCCTCCTACCCAATACTTCCCACAAACCATACAAATCAATCAACTTCCCACAAAGCAATGGCTGTCTCCTTGTCCAAGAGCCTCCCTCTCTTGCTGGTCCTCCTCCCTCTCCTCCTCAACCTCAGCTCCACCCATGCAGCCTATACCTTCCCATCGACCGGCGCCGCCTGCAGACCTCTGGGGGCCATACCAGCCCCATGTAGGGCACCCATTTTGAGCCCCTACTACTACCAAGCCAGCCAGTACTACTATACTCCAAGCATCTTCTCTGCTGGGTATGCTTACAACCCATACTACCAGTACTACGGCATGGGCCTGGCCGGTGCGATCTCCCCTGCTCTTTACGGCTGCAGTGCTGCTCCCTCCGTCGTCAGCCCATTCTTCAGTGCTCAACAACAGCTCTTGAGCCAGCTCCAGACCGGTTACTGGGGATTCCCCTACTCTTACATGGCTTCGCCTGCTGCTTCTGCTTACCCCTACATGAGCTCCCCCGCTGCTTACGCTTACCCCTACATGAACCCCGCAGCTTCTTTTGCTTACCCCTCTGCCTCAGTTGGGGTCTGTTAAATTATTCCTACTCTTCTGGGGTCTTCAGATGAAGGCAATATGAAATAAGATGTATGTGATGAATAAGTTCCTTGAAACTTCTTGTAAGTTTTAGATGGATATCAAAGAACGAGAATAAGAAACGAATTGCATGATTGATGGGTTTAATTTTAATGATTCTGAGATGTTTAAGCTTCTTAAAGATTTTGAAGTTATGTCTTGAAACTGTTAGACCTCGATGGCCATGACTGCTCATTCAAGTCGGCCTGAGTTCTTTCATTGGGGAAACGAAAAGTGCTTCATGTAAATCAAGCTTCATTTACTGATCATGCATTTCAATTCACTTAGTATATCTGGGCCCTCTTAAAGGCAAAAAAAGGTTCTTTTACACACAGGCTATTGCGCCTACGCTTCACCTCTGATTGGGAAGAGTATTATCAGGAGTATGAAAAATTCTTCCCTCATTATTAACAATGAGCCCTTAGCTATACGCATAGGAGCCGTTCATTGACGAGATCGACATATACACTGGCACACATTTATCACTTACACTAACATTTGTATCCTCCATCATAAATATCAACAACTTGGGCTGAGTTCATTGTAGCTTAGGCTGAGTTCATTGTCGGAGAGAGAGAGGAGATGGTTAGTAAAGTTGAACTTGAATACATAAGTCATAATCATTTTTTTCACTGCTTTGGAATCAAATAACAACAGCCACTTTCTCATAAACAGCTAGTATCTGACTTCCCGGCCACTTTCTTATAAACGACTAGTATCTAACTTCCATTAACATAACAAATAGGTGAAAATAGGATATATAATCCAATCACGAAAAGTCATAGCCATATATTAAGCAGAATATTGGGCTTTCGTGGTGCACATGATCATCTAATTGTTGTCAACCCAAAACTGAGACTAGAGATAGTCTACCACTTTCTTGTTCACTTGGAATGCTCTAGCTAAGATATCATATGAGATTGGTGCCTTCCATAAAAAACATTGGCAATAGAAATCACACCTTTGGCAGTTGAGAGTAGCCATATATAACAATAGCATTAGCTTGCCTAATATTGAACTAGAGGCGTATAAGTAATGCAGGAAGATATTGAACTGGAGGTGATAGGGACGCAAAGAGATATTGATGTAAAAAGCACATTGCTAAATGAATCTGGCTTCAAGCGTGCACAAGCTTCCTCTCTCATGAATTGCACATTTAATATCACAAAACATAGGGGAAAAATAGAGAAAACACTTTAATCTTCTTCAAAAAAATTGCAAAGAAAAGTACATGCTAATAACTCCCAGTGAGACGTCAATGTTTTATATAGGCCCTAATGGTACAAATTGTATATAGGAGAGCTCATTCTATGACTAAATCATAACCAACCTACAAAAAATAGAAAAATTGAACCAAATAAAGCCTAAATAACTAAGGAGCCATGGAATTAAGACTCCAACTAATATAAAAGACCTTTAGATATAATTAAGGAATCCTGAATAGATATCCCAAATCTAAGAAGAATTCCAATAGAACCTAGAACATAGTGATTGATCATAGGTATGTGGCAATCGATTGTTCATGAAATACACGAACAAACAAAATGATCGATCACATCAGGAACCACTCAGTCGTTGGGGTGTAATGTTCTGAAACCTTTGTTTTTTATCCCAATTATCCATAGACTTCAAAGTCAACTGACTTGCATCATCTTCTTCAGGTTGGAAAGAATTCTCCCTCAAATTCAATTGTTCATCGTCAAAAAAATCACCAAGATAAAATCACCAAGATAAGGACTAAAGTGTTTGACATTGACCACATAAGAAGTACAAATGTGGTTAGAAAGCTTGATACAATATGTATTGGGATTGATTTGATGAATAATTTCTAAGGAACTAATCTTCCTAGCACATATATTTTTGTACTTCCCAGCTAGAAATCTATCTTCAATCAAGAATGCCTAAACACAATCACCAACATCAAACTGACATATTGTCTTTTAAGATCACCTGCAACTTTTATATTTAGCCTTAGACAAATGCAATTTTTTGACAGTATCAAAATGAACATTTTGCATGCATGTTAGTAACAAAGTCTAACCACTTAATTGCTTCATATTTGGAATATGAGCCAAATCCAATGGTGTACGGTAATTATAGCCAAACACAATAGTAAAAAAGACTAGAATCTTACTTTTGTTCACACTCATGTCATATGCAAACTTAACTTTGAACAAGTGTTGATCGAGATCCACAAACAAGTACTGATCTTAGCATCTCAAACTTCACAACAAATTTTTGAGAAATATATTGACTACTTTTGTATGACTCTTAGTTTGTGAATGATAAGCACTACGGCAATACAATGATTTGTGAGCTAATTTTTACAAAAGAATGCCAAAAGTGATTTAAGAAACACATATCTCGATCAAACACAATAGATAAAGATAGATTATGCAACCGATATACCTCTCGAAATATTAATTGGGAAATAAATGTTGCATCAATATTCTTCTTGTATAGTACACCATCTTAGAGAATCTATCAACAATCATGAAGAGAGCATATATATACTTCTTGGCCTATATGGCAAGCCACCACAAAATTCATACTAATGTTAAACCAAAGTTATTTGGGAGGTAGGTAAAGACATATACAAGCCAACATTAGTAGTTTTCCCCTTCCCAACATAGTATATATGACATTTGTCACAAACCTAAACACTTCCCTGTGGATAGATGGCAAAAATAAGATAAATAAACAACTCAGGATGTCTTAGCACGTCCCATATTATCATAGTGGAATACCGAATACATAGCTGAATACCTTTGAAACGAAACTTGTCATGTATCAAACAGTAGGATCTCTTTCTATCTCATCATCAGCCAAAACCATAGAAAAATAGGGCTTAACAAGTAGAAACTCTTGAAAGGAATTCAAACCTAGTACTTGGTCATGGGCATCTACAACACTATAGAACCCCATATTTATGTTTATACAAATAAAGTGCCACCTCCTCCTCTTTCTTCTTCCTTTCTCCCCACTCCCCTCAACTCATCTCCTTCGGTTGCCACCACCTCCTTTGCTTGCTACCCTCTCCTCCGTCTACCCCCTCTTTCTCCTCATGTATGTTGCCTCCTCTTCCTGTCGTTACTCTCTCCCTGCTCCCCCTTTCTCCTTCCACTGGACACCTTCAGGATTTAGCGTAGGAACGGTCGGTTGGTTGCAACCAGTTTAGGTGCTCCTAGTATAGTCGAAGGTGGTCAAATTACAAGATTTGGTTGTCGCCACACTGCAAATGATAGGCTTCTAGTGCTTTGACCTTGGATAGGTCATGACCAGCTGGCTGCAACCATATTTGGTGGTGGCGGCGCTTAAGGAGGTAGCCATTGTAGGAGATTGGGAAAGAGGAGGAAGAAGAAAGTGTAAGGAAGCAAGAAGAAGAAAATAGTAATTTTTTTAAAAAACATAAATAAAAAAATACTTATTGGGAAATCCAAAAAATCTAACTGATGACATGCTAGATTAAGTCCTCCCACACGAGTTGTCAACAAATTTTTTGATTGGGATGTCACATGTAGACACCAAGAAAACAAACATTCCTAAGAAAGGAAGGAAACTAGAAAAGGGCACACCTAATCACAAAGTAAGAAGGGCAAAAGATAGAACATGTCTATTTCCCCCCAATATATGCTCAGGACCCCCAATTCTTTCTACATCCCAATTGAACTTAAAAAATTGCTCATGCGTACCCTTCCTACCTAAACAATATTTCATAATAAGAAGGAACTCATACTCAACCACGGTGATGACAATCACAACAACCTTACTCCTCTTCTCCCTCCTTATTTTCTATTTTTTAGAAGAACATGGATGAATAACATGTCAAGAAAGTCAAAAATAGAATCTGAGTTGATCAGATAGATACGAAATCAAGGCACAAGGGGCAATATTGTGGGCCTATAAATCTTCCCACAGACCTATACGTAGTCTGAGGTAAGATATCAATATTACCGTTGCCAAATTTTTTTTAATATTTATTGTTTCTCGCTCTTTTTGTAATACTCTTGATGTGCCTTATCAAGTCTCGAAAGAAATAGGCACTAAGACCAAATACCTTCGTATAAAAAATGGGTGTTGATGCCCCTCCTATATGACCTTACTTTTCAAGCAATGAGAGAGAGTGAAAGATGGGTGATAACACTTCAAATCCACATCTAACACCCTAATCATCATCAAAAGTCATTCTTGACTTCCAGAATGTTAAACCATATCAAAATAATACAAAACCCTAAGAAATTGAGATTAAATAATTCTATTTTCTAATATTACCATTAACACATCAAATCAAGTAACTCCTTTCGAAATAAGCCAAAAATTAAGAGTTTTACCATAGATAAACAGAGATTTCGAAGACCCATTCATTACCTTAGCACTTGATTAAGCTCGGATTGGAGAGTCACCCTTCTTGAAAACCTTAAAAACATATTGAGTTTGAGTTAAACTCTATTAAAAATCGATTTACCAAAGAAATCCCTAATTAAAACCTAGATTTAAGGCTTGTTGATTATAAAAATCGAATTTTGAAAGTTAGGGTTTATAGTAAAACACAAATCAGTAATTTTTAATATCCAAAAATGAATTGAAACAAGGGGGAAATAGTAGATTTGGAAAAGATTAAGAAGAAACTAGGGTTTAATGTTTAATTAAAGTATGCTTACCTTAATCGACTTCTAATTCGGGCCTAATTGGGGATTAGGCCAGACCTCCCTCCTTAGCCTATTCCCAAAAATAAAAATGGCTCAGGTTTGCCCTTTTATAGTAAGGGTTGGGGTATGTATGGTTAAGTTATAGGGTATAAATAGGAAAAGTAGGCTAAAAATGAGTATTTTACAAATTTAAGCACTAATTAAGCCTAAGAAAATTCTAGAAATTTTTGTATAATCTTAGGTAGATGTCTGGGTTCATTTGACTCAAAAAGTAAAATTTCGACGGTGAGGCCCACGGGGTCCCGCCAAAACCCTAATTTTTGGAAAAATAGTAAAAAAATCAAAAAAATCCCAAAAATTCACATTTGTTTTAAAATCACTTAAAATTACTAATCTTAAAGTTAATTTTTGTTAAAACCATCATAAATACTATTTATTCACGAAATCACCGAATAAATTAGAAAACGCGTTAATCTCACAATAACCAATAATTAAAGGAAACCAAAAATCAGTTTAGAGATGAGGGTCCTTACACTCTATCTCTTCTCTCTCACTCACTCTTCTCTTTCTCTCTCCTCTATCTCTTCTCTCACTTATTTCTCTCTCTTCTCTCCTCTCTCCCTCTTCTCTCGCTCTTCTCTCTCCTCTCTCTTCCCTTTCTTCTCTCTCTCTCCCCCCTCTCTCCCCACTCTCTGTAGTGCCCCGACCTTTTAAAATATTACTTTAAAGATTAGAGTGCCGCCAATTTGTCATGATAAAATATAGGCCAACCGTGTACAGAATAGTAACTATTTATTAATTTACGCAATTACAAAAAACTTTACAAAACAAGGCTTATCACACCTTAGTAAATCAAAGCCATACGATGTACATAATTAGTACGTAACAAAAGGACTTGAAAAAATAAATCCAAGCGTAGATCTTTCAAAGTTCTACAAGAAATCTTCATTAACATCAACTTCTTCATTCAAACTTGTAGTGTTTAGGGGTGGGTGAGTATAATTATACTTAGTAAATAGAGTTAAATTCTATTAGCATGCTAAAACATAAAGCATAAACAAATATGCATAAAATATTCTTCTAATAATTCATTTTCAAAAGTTGACTTAAAATAATATTATCAACTAATAGAATCAAACACATTTCTTATTTAGAAAGACAGATAAAATAATTCTTCACAAAATCCGATAAATTGGGATAAATCATTCGTAAGCAAAATCTAATAAACAATTCAAAATTGGATAACCTCCTCTTGTGCTAGGACAAATTCTCCTTCTGGACCGGAAGCAGCAAATAGAGTTTCCCCTTAAACTAGGACACTTTAGTCCCCGCAGCCCGAAAGTGGTAGAAGGAGTCTCCCTTTACCCCGGGTCGTTTCTCCCCGTTAAAGTGGCTAATTCGAAAAATGAACACCTCTATGTTGTAGAGCACCTTCAAATTAGCTAGGAACAATTTTTTAATGGAAGAAATGACTTAGATATGAGCGTTTAAAGCTTTAAAATGGGCAGAGGTGAGAAGGGAAGATAGGAGAAAATGATGTAGATGCAATATTAATCCCCATTTTTTTATAGAGAAATAGGACTCTATCATATGCTTGCCATGTGGCATGCATCTAACGGCTAAAAAGCCATTGTGCGTCTTATGCACACTAGTGCGCGCGTTCAAAAGGCACCCCATGACCTACCCAATGGCAAGCCATGACTAGCCTGGATGGCGTAAGCACTGCTAGCGGAAAAAAATTTAAAAAAAAATTGTTTTTAATATGAAATAAAATTTAAAATTTTAAATGGGCATTACTCTTTACCTTGAACTTAGAATCGTGCATTCTTAGTACCATTGGACTTGTATTGACAAGCCCAATGAAAAAAAACCACACAAGTATATGTTTTCTCTGTAATTTAAAGTGGGCCCCGCTCATAACATGCTTTTTGAGGCCAAAGCCTACTATCCTGGTGTCCATTTGTCACGTTCTTGGGCTCAATACATTCATCTCTCTGAGCCATATCAAATATTTTAAGACTCCTTAGAATGAATCAAGCTCAAAAGTATACAATTTTAATTAAAACTGTTATTGGGCCCTAAAACTAGCTAATGGGTCCAACTGTTCAAATTTCAAAACATTGAAATTCTAGGGCATTACACTTTCCTCTCACTCTTTCTCTTTCTTTCTGTCTCCTGTCTTCTCTATCCTCTTTATCTCTTCTCTTTTTCTATCTTTTGTCTCTCTCTCCCTCTTCGGTTCCTCTCTTCGCTTTCTCTCTCTCTCACTTTCCACTTTTCTCTTTGTCTCTCTTCTCTTTCTTTCTCTCTTCTCTCGCTCTTCTCCTCTCTTCTCTCTCCTCTCATTCTCTCTATATATGTTATATATAAAAAATAATATTATATATATCATTTATTATATATTTTAATTATCAATATAATTATATAAAATTAAAAAATTATTTTTAATATATAATAAAAAATGTCAAGTCTCACATAAGGCTGGGGCTTACTCTGATGCATGTGAACCAAGTCTCATACAAATGAGACTAAAGAAAATATGTATAGTAATTGTGACGTTTAAACATAAGTATTGTAATTAATAAAGAAATAAAATTTAGTTTGTAATTATTCAAAAAAATAATTGTAATTGCAACAATTTTTTGAAAGCGTCACAAATGCAATATATGTTTTTCTTTAAACTTATTCCTTACTTGCAATGCTTTAAAAAAGCCATCGCAAATACTATTACTTATTAGCGACACTGTTCAAAAAGTATCTCTAAAAGTAATTTGTTTAAAATTTTTTGTATTAGTGATGCTTTTTTAACGCCCCTTTGGTTAAACATATTTTCAGTAGGACTACAACCTATTATTGGACTGATTTGTCATGATAAAATGTGGTTAGTTGAGGTGTGAATGTTGGTGAATGCCATGACTCAAGGATGAAATGAATGATCTTATATGTGTTTAGCCTTTGTGGTTGAGATTTGAATTGGGATACGATTTCAACGATTCTTCTTCTATGATTTCCGCTAGAATTCATGTTTAGATGGAAATTCACATGTGTAGTGTAGTAGTAAGTTAATTTCAAGCATGTTGAAATGCATTGAGTGAGGTACTTCTACTAGTTACACACACATGTGGGGGGTTAAATGATAATGTTGAAGCTTGATATTGTGATTATGAATGATACATTAGGGGCTGATGAGAGCACTTATCATGGATTAGGATTCATGTATGCCTTGCCCACGTATGTACCATGCTGCATGCATCATGAAAATGGATTTCCAATTGAGGCTTCACCGAGGTTAATCGAATTTGACTGATTGGATGCAATGTGGTGAAATTGTGTGCCGGATTGATCGGTCATGGATTAATCGTAAGTTGATTGGTCCGAAAGGACATATTTTGATTTGAGTTCTTGTGTGGAACGAGTGCACTCCCTAGGTTGAGTCTAATTAAATGGAATTATGTGGGGACGAGTTGTGTACTTGTCTTGCGGATTATGAGAATGTTATTATGAGTGTCATTTGGACCCTGAGAATCCAGTGTGGTATGCCGTGTGCACCCCGCTACCACGTATTCTAGGGTTCTCTGTGTGAGAACTCGGGCTCTTCCCTCCGCAGGAGATGTCCCTGGGCTAACACCCCTGCTCTAGATTCTCTGTGTGAGAATGAGACATCCTTGGCTAGGATCATCCAGGGCCAGCAGTCATTAGGGATTGACAACCCCAATCTTTCTTTAATTCTTGTGTAGAATTTTGGACCATGACACGCCTTTGTGGCCTTGTCTATGCTCCCATCTGTGTGACACTAAATTTGTGATTACTCCTTGATGGAGGATGTTATGATATGATGCATGTGAGAATATGTATGTTAGAGATACATTCATGCAGGTTGATTATGATATGATGCATGTGGGAATATGTATGTTAGAGATACATCCATGCAGGATTGATTTTGATATGATGCATGATGGAATATGTATGTTAGAGATACATCCATGCAGGTTGATTATGATCTGATGCATGTGGGAATATGTATGTTAGAGATATATCTATGCAGGTTGATTATGATATAATGCATGTGGGAATATGTATGTTAGAGATACATCCATGCAGGATTGATTTTGATGTGATGCATGATAGAATATGTATGTTAGAGATACATTTCATGCAGGGTGGTTATGATGGAATGAAATTATATGGATTATGCACTATGATGCAGTTTTAGGTGATGTGTATGCGTGATTAGAAAATGATGCACCATGTAAATCTTTGATCTAAATGACTATATTGTTATGCTATTGTATTTTCAATGTTGCTAGTAATATTAAAAACCATTGCTGAGTTTGTTAAACTCACCCCTCTTTCTTGTGTTTTGATTTAGGGCTGCGTGGTGCGACACGTAGACAGACAGAATCTCCTCTTTGAGGAAAGGTCGGAGATGGCTTGGATGTGATCATGGAGATCGTTGTGTGACTTATCTTTTTTCGTTTTATGCTTTATGTTAGAACCTTTGTGTAAGGTTCTCTTTGTTTTGGATTTATGTCACATTTTACAGTTGTGATGCTTATGACTAGTTTTGAGCCGGTGTGGGCTTTACTTAACTAAGCATGTGGGTTTGAGATTAGTTGTTTACTTTGTGATAAGCAACACTTTTCTTCCCTTTTTATTTACTCTTGCTCAAAGGATTGTGAGTACTCCGTATTTTTGTTAATCGCCCGTGGTTAGGGTTAAGTCTTCTGCTAGATCGTTTCTCAATCTTCCTTCGTCGCCCTTGCACGCTTGACTGGCCCTTGGACCGGGTTCGGCTAGGGTCGGGCATCGCCGGGGCATGACAAATTTTTTGGTATCGGAGCACATCTTTGTCCAAGAGTAAATAGGGTTTGTGTAACAAGTCTTGCTTGCTTGTTTGTGTGTTTTCTGCTTGTTTGGCTGTGTGCTTTCATGTTATTAGGCTATACGATTAATGTCTGGTCGTTGTGTAGATGGTTGGTCCTAATCATGCAGGCGCTAATAACCATCGCGGTGCTCATGACCCAAGGGACGATGTGTTGACCGCCATTGAAGGGTTGACACAGGTGTTCTAGGCTAAGCACAGACGTAGAGAATGGAGAGAGAAAGAGAAGAGAGAGAGAAGAGGCTGTAAAGAGAGAGAATGGAGAGATAGAGGGAGAGGAGATAGTAGAGAGAGACTAAAGCCAGATGAGATAGAAAAATTAAAACAAAAAGGTGTTTAAAAAATAGATTTTCAACTATCAGCGACGCTATTAAGAAGTATCGCTAATAGTCCAAACAGTTGCGACACATACTTGATGCATCGTAAGTATGAAAACTACTAGCAACACTTCTCTTGAGTGTCACCAATAGTAAGGAATAAATAAAAAAATATTTTTAGACTATTTGCAATGCTATGAGGAAGCGTCATAAATAATTGTAACCATTGCAACTTTTACATAGAAACATCGCTAATAGTCTGAATTTTTATTTAATATCACTAACTATTAGAGACTCTCGTCAGAAGTGTCACTAATAGTCTCATACTTATGACACATCTCTTTCTGCGTCGCAAGTATTTGGACTATTAGTGATGCTTCCTAAGAGCATTGCCAATTGTTAAAAATGAATTTTTATACCCCTTTTTGTTTTAGTCCTCTTCCTCTCCCTCCACTCTCTCCTCTCTCCCTCGTCTTTCTCTCTTCTCTTTATCTCTTCTCTCTCTCTCTATTCTCCTCTCTCTCTCTCTTGTCTTTCTCTGGCCTCTCTCCCTCCTCTCTCTTGTCTTTCTCTCTCCTCTCTTCTCTTTCTCCACTCTTCCTCCTTCGTTTCTCACTCACTCGCTCTCCTCTCTCTGTCACGTACGTCAGCGTGAGCCCCAACTCTTAGGATGAGAGGTGAGAGGGTAGTGGAATTTTATTTAATTTTTTTGGATTATTATATATTATAGTTTAAAATAATAATAAAAAGAAATAATGTAAAAGGTATTAGCAACAGATAAGAATATATGTTGCTAATACGGTAGTTATTAGTAACACATATGATTACGTGTTGCAAATACCTAGGTATTAGATAATCTTATTATTATACATCACTAATACCTTTAAGTTTATTTCATTTTTTTTATTTTTAAAATATAATATATAAAAAATAATCCAAAAATTTAAAATTAAATTCCCCTACTCTCTTACTTCTCCTCTTGAGAGCTGAGGCTCACGATGAAGCGTGTGAGAGAGAGAAGAGAGTGGAAAGAGAGAGGAGAGAAGATGGAGAGGGAGAGAGAGAGAGGAGAGAGTGAAGAGAGAGAGGGGAGAGAGAGTGGAAGAGAAGAGAGAGAGAGAGAGAAAAGAGAGTGAGAGGAGAGCGAATAGAGTGAGAAGAGAGAGAGAAGAGAAGCAGAGAGAGGGAGGAGAGAGAGAGAGGAGTGAATAAAGAGAGAGAGGAGAGAAAAGAGAGCGGGTAGAGAGAGGATGTTTTAAAAAATAATAGTATTTGCGACGTTTATGGATAAGCTTCACAAATATTGGCCTCATTTGTGAGGCTCAACTATAAGTGTCACAAATGTATGCCTATTCGCGACGCTTATAAGGAAGCATCACAAATATATTATCATTTGTGACGCTTCCTGATAAGCATTGCAAAAGGGCATATGTTAGTGACGCTTAGCCAGAAGCATTCAAAATAGAAACCTATTTGCAACGCGTCTGTGGGAGCATTGCCAAAAAAATCCTCAAGTGCAAGAAATTTCGTTCTTGCACTGGATTATTTGAGTTGTGCGGGTGAAATTGCCCTCTCCCCTCCTCCTTCCATTGCCCTCTAGCTGCCAGCTGCCGACTACTTGCCGCCTACTACCACGGTTTCCGCTGCTGCCCTGCTGTAACGCTCCTCGTATTTTTGAATAAAAGAAAATAATTTTTGAAAACGTAACAAAATTTAATTACAATTGCCAAGGATCACCGTGTACTAAAACAGTAATTACAACATACTTTGTATTATACAAAGATTGTCCAAAATTAGGCATCACGTGCCTTTGTACATTGGTCAATACAATAATTTACATAAGTACAAAAACAGTAATACAAAACTTGTAATTTAAGGAAACCCTTCGTCGACTCCTTCAGAATTGAGTGAAACACCTGCAGAGTCTGAGGGTAGGTGAGTAAATTTATACTCAGTAGGTCGAATTAAGTTCTAAGAATATGCTTCGTGCACATGCCATTTTTCTTTTTGGAAATCCTTCGGAAAACCTGAAAACACGATCACAGAACGTCGCGATACCAGACGACTTACACCCGCCCCCATGGGGCGACGTGAGACTGAAAGGAAGGGATTTACCCATGACATCCCAATCCTGTGCGCGCCAGATGCCAAATTTGGCGGTATCCAAAATCATAATAATTCTTAGCTCCGAAGAACCGAGAACTATCCAGACGGCACGATTGCCCAAAACTCGGAGAAATTTTCGAAAGGAGGAGATGATTTTGAAGTCAGAGCTTTTGTTTTCATAAAGTAACAGAAAAACTTTTAGTAAAACTTTAGCGAGTCAAAATCTCGGCATACGATTAGAATTTAAAACTACCTACCTATAACACGTGAGAAATCTCCTCGTAGCGTAAAGAGAGTCCCGCCTTAATATATCAGCCTTCGAGCAAGAATTTTGGTAGAATAACCACTCCAACGTGTAGAATGCCCTTGATTTAGTAGGGTAGGGCTTTGGAACGGGTTAAAAAGGTTTAGGAATGGCCCAGAAACAGTAAAAAGATGAAAAAAAGAAGATTAGGGAAGGGGCACATTTTTCGAGGTCTTAGAGGGGTCGTCTCGAGAAAGTAATGCTTCCGGTGCGTAGAGCACCCTTGAATTAGTAGGAAACGGGTCTTGAAACGTGAAACTCGGACTTAAAACGGGTCGGTAATGGTGAAAACAGTGAAGGGGGCTGAAAATCGGATGTGGGTGAAGAAGTGGCCGGAAAGGGTATATATGGCGGGGGAGGGGAATATTCCGGTGGGCGCCCACCGGCGCCGCCAGGAAAACCGGCCGGCGCCGGCGAAACGGGGGTCGCGCGTGACGAACGCGCGTTCGTCACCGCGAACGCGCGTTCGTCACCGCGAACGCGCGGTTCGTCGCGCGTGCGACGCGCGCGTTCGGCGCGCGCTGCGCCGAGTCGCGCCGCGCCGAAAAATAAAATATTATTTTTAATTTCAAAAAAATCCAAAAATTCCAAAAATTCTAAAAATCGTAACTTCCTATCCCGAACTCCGATTTGTGCGTTCTTGGTACTGTTGAGTTCGTATTCATGAGCCCTACGATACAAGACTATTTAAGAACCGATCCACTTAAATTTCGAAAGTGGGTCCCGCCGGTCGACCACGTTCCCCGAGGTCGTAACTTTTGCTCACGACATCTGATCTTCGCGTTTTAAGACTTGTTACGCTCGTCTCCACGAGCTCTAACTAAAACTTAAGAAAATTATAAACAAAATATGTAAGAAGATCGTGTTAGAAATTAGGGTCATTACACCTGCCTCACCCCCCCATCTCTGCCGCCACCTCCACCCGCCCTTCCCCCTTGCTCCCCCCTTCCACCCATGGTTTGTCGACATGGATGAGTGGTCCGACGGGCTCCACTTCTGCCCCACCACCTCTGCTAGCTGCAACCTTGTCTCTGCCCACCCTTTCCCTTGCTCCCTGTTCTTCTCCTCTTACACTAGCACTTACCCCCTCCCATACTGGAGTAGGGGTACCAGACTCTAGTGTCCCTCCCCGAAATCCCTCCACAGGGGGGATATTATATATATATATATATATATATATATATATATATATATATATATATATATATATATATATATATATATATATATATATATATATATGTCCCGTTTATATAAGCCTGGGCTCATATATGCTTACGTGAGCCCTGGCTCCATGGGCTGTCGGATTTACATCCGGTGGCCCATAATTTTCATGGGTAATACTCATGGGTTTAAACCCATGAGTATTATAGGCCGCTGAATGTAAATCCGACGGCCCATAGAGCTCGGGCTCACGTAGGCGTATATGAGCCCAGGCTCATATAAACTTTTTTCATATATATATATATTCTATTAGCAACACTTTTAAAAGCGTCGCAAATAAATAATTTTATTATTTTTTGAAATTTTTTTGGGTATTAGCGACACTTTTAAAAGCTTCATTAATAATATTTTTTATTAGTGACACTTTTGAAAGTGTCATTAATAATATTTATTATTATTATTTCTTATTAGCGACACACAAATAAGCATCACTAATAATTTTTTTATATTACGATACTTTATAAAGCGTTGCTAATAATATACTATTAGTGATACATGTAAATAAGCATTGCTATACTTCACTATTAGAGACGCTTTATAAAGCATAGCAGAAAGTTGATATTCACGATGTAAAGAAAAGTGTTGCTAATAGTAGCACTATTAGCGATGCTTTTTCATATGTGTTGCTAATAAGCAATTACGATGGGACTATTAGTGATGCATTTAATGATGTTTTATAAGTGATTCCATTAGCAATGCTTTTATGACATTAGTGATGCTTAAAAGCATTGCTAATAATATTTTTTCTTATAGTGACACCTACATCAACATATAAAGAGCACAAGTTACAAGCCCTAAGGCTACATCAAGTCTAAACCCAACACAACCACAAGTATAAGCCATAACAAGGTTATCCAAAGTATAAGATTAGTGAAGTTTAAGATCAATATAACACATAAGTTTAAAGTAGTCTAGGCATCTAGCCTCTTCTTACGGCGCATGCCTATCCTCAAGCTTAACATATAGTCCATTTGGAACACTTGCATGACTCAGCATACAGCCCCAAAGCAAAACCACAAATAAAAGAGGGGTGATCTTAGCTCAATAATTTTAAAATGAAACATAAGCTCATGATAATATCACATACATTCTTTTCATAGAAGTCAATTTAAACATACAACACATATCCATTTTCTATACTTGTGCATTATGAGTTAAATCACATTTCATATTCACATTCACCCTACATGTGCATCATAGGCTCATTCATAATTTATAAGACACATGCACAACCTATGTAATCAGTTAAGTTTCATTTTTCATTCACATCCTGCATGTTCAAGTATAAACATTCCGTATGCATCTTGTGTAAACATAAACATCATTGTCCCTACACAACCTATGTCAACGAGCATTGTAATTCAAACAAATGCATAAATAATCAGGTGAACGCCTCACAATAAAGAAAATAATCCAGTTTATCCTAGCCGAAGCAGACTTGCTCACCCTAAAAATCCTAAATAGAAATTAAAATTCTTAAAAAGAAAAACTAGAGCAGTTTCGGTAAATCACTAATAGGGAAATTACCCCTCGTAAACTAGTACATACGAACAAACTAGCCTGAATTCTCAGGTCTAGAAAGACTCATCAATTTAACTCATTACAGTATTATGCTCTTCTCATTTGGAGAGGAACTAATCCTCAAATGAACATAAAACCTTGTCTTTTCGGACATAAAATCTATGTCAATAAATATCTAATGCATCTAATCAAGAAAACTATAACATCTAATGGATTAATCACAGTTAATACGATTAATCTTCATTTACAAATCATTCTCGTGATGCATGCAATATGATAAATACGTAAGAAATGTTTAATGGATGTAACACAGGTAAACATTGATGGACATATACTTAATTGCGCTAAAACATGTGTAACATGACTCATTTGTAATTAAATTAATATGTGTAAGCATTCACATCCTCTCATGATCATAAGCTACTAATGTCATGGAATAAGCATGAAAAAATAATCAAAATGCGTATTTGAATTAAGTAGAGCATCATACTAAGCTTAAAAATACATGTCATCTATTTAATTAAGCTAAAACACACATATATAACATGCTCTATAGGAAATTAAGGTAACATGCACAAATATTTCTAGCTTATTATGGTCATAATTTACCGGAATCATGAGAAAGTAAAAAAGAATTATCAAAATTCACTAAACTACACTTAAACCCCAAAATTAGTGTATTGCCATTCAAACGCACATGTAGGTTGTTCGAACAGCTAGTTAGCCATTCGAACGGTCATGTCGGTTCACTATGGTTCGTCTTCTACTTCTCAAAATCCAAACTAAAATCATTCTAAAATTTTATATAAATTCTCAAATCATCAGAAAATATTATATAATAAATATTTAAGCCTAAAATATGACGGATCTAGCATCTTTTATACTTAATTTTATAAAAACAATAATAAATCACATGTTTTAAATAAATCACCATTACCCACAAAATGCTTCAAAAACTAATATAAACTCACAATAATGGCATTACAAGAAAGAAAACCACTCAAGGTGAAAAACTACTATATCTATTTAGCTTGTGAATCCCTTGAATGAACTTTAACCTCAAGAAATCCTACCTAAAAATTAAGGCTTTTAGTTAATCATAATCAAAACCTAGCTAATAGACTCAAATAAACATGAGAATGATACATTCAAGTCCTTCTTAGGTTAAAGACGAAAATAACATAGGGTTCTAAATTGGAATTAAAAATATAATCTTGATGGAAGGAATCTAATAATCCAATTAGAAAAAGTTAAGAATGAGATGATTAAGAAAAAAATTGAAAAGATTAAGTTGTGATTAAGAAAAAATCTTACCTTAAGAAGTGTTTCTCCTTTTGGAAATGGGGGTAGAGCCTAACCTATCTTATAATCTCAGCCCTTCACTATTTGACAAATGAGTTAAGATTTTACTTTTTATAGTAAGAAATTGTGGGTTGAGAATTGAAATATTAGGGTGAAAAATAGGTGAATAGGTGCTAAGTGACTATTTAAGTATACATTTGACTTAAAAATAAATTTAATCACACTTAAACCCACTTAAAAAAATTAATAAAAATTTAGCAGCCGAATGAGTAATGCATCATCCCACACAAATGTAGATCCCATGGTAAGGCCTGCTTCTTTGACTAAGAAAAATGGAAAAAAACTCTAAATAGGTAAATTTTTTGTAAATTAAATTTACACTAGTATTTTAAAATAAAATAAAATTTAATTTTAAAAAATTTATAAATAAATTAACTTATTATCCCAAAAAAAATTAAATTAAACTAAAGTAATTAATTTCACACAAATAAAAAAAATAAATGATCTTACAGAAGATACAAGGTGTTTGGGTGGCTAGTTGTTAAATTGAGGGTGACTATTTGCCGGGGGTAGCTGGGGACATGGAGGTGAAAAGGAAGACCAAGCTGAGATTTGGGTGAGATGAGGGGGGAGAGGGCTAGCTCTCGTGTAGGAGAGGGTGGCGAAAAGCTAGAGCCTAGAGCTTTGGAGATGGGGAGGGGATGGATGAGCGGGGGGGGAGGGGAAGACAAAATGACCAAGCTAGGCTGGTGGCTGGCAATATATATCCCCCTAACTCCAACTCCCATAAGCTTCTATGGCACATACCCTAGATGGCTTCCAATCGCCTCTGTCAGGTAAAGTTATGCAGAGAACCCTTTTTTTTACAGTCCTATTAATGTGAAATTGAACTCAAATTGTTACAATTGAATTAACAAGAAATATGACAAATTCAGCTGGAGCGTTCTTGGAAAATTAAATTTCTAATGATACGTGGGCATTACTTTTTAGTCAAGAGAATTCAACACCCAACAAGAGAATAATGTGCGTAAACTAACAAAAGCTAATGTACAAAACTGTCCCAGCAAGCGGAAAGATCGAACTATTGTGATCCTGATTCGAGGCCAATGGTGGGAGTGCCGAATCAGAGCCGGATGCGTCATCAACGCACGTCTGGCTCGCGTCAGTACAGAGCCAAACGTGTCTTCTGACGCGTTCAGCTTTAATTGGCGCCCTCACCTATTGTGACTTTCTAGTAGTTAAGGCTTTTAATGGATAACGTCTCACCCGTTTGTATAATTTAAATTTGTGAGTTAATAATTAATAAATAAATAATAAGTAAAATAAATTAGTAATTTTACTTATTTATTATGTGGGGAGGGTAACCTCTGATTTATATTTATTACCTGAATCATATATACGAAGACAAAGTTACATAAATTACCTAAAGATAATATCTTATATATAAAATTAAATAAACTATTTTTATTATATTACATTAAATAAGCTATTTAAAAATATATATAAAATTATAATATAAACTTATGATAGAGAAAATAAAATAGAACACAATTAATCTTCTATGTCTTTTATTATTATGTTTATTGTATAAAGTAAAGTTTGTGTAAATAATATTGCATATATCTTTATTAGATTGAACTTGAGATATATTAAATATTTTTTTAAAAAATATAAATTATTTATGATAATATATATTATATATTATTATTTATTTATTAATTAGCCGTTTATTTGTCTCATTTATAATATAAATAATAGGTAATGTATAGGTAATAAATAAAAAATAAAAAATAAAAAATAAATAAGAGATAAATAAAATATTTTAAAGTGGGTATAGATGGAAGAGGTCTTAATCTACCCATTGACGCCCTTAGGACTTTCACTTAGGACTTTTTGGTTTGGGGACAATTTGGAGCGATCAGGACGGGTCCCAGGTAATGTCTATGCTCCTTCTGACAGGAGTGAACCTTAGATAGGTCATTGTGGGTGGATCATACTCATCATTGTAGGCGTTGGGTTTCATGTAAAATCCCTTCTGACAGCAGCCCCTTCCCTCCGTCCTAGCTCTAGCTCTAAGCTCTAAGCTCTAATAGGAAAAAAAACACTGTTATGAATTAATTGCTCCATACGGCTCAATTTACACCGTTAGATTAGTCTGAAAAGCTTCTCACGTAGTTTACCAAACATAAACTACGACTCCACCGGTGCTCACGGAGATAAGAGAGCACTCAACTCCCTGAGCCCCCGGCCGACGAAAATGTGACTGGAAGACTGGAACCACCATATAGCCAAGTAGAATCCCTTCCAGTTCGTCTTCTCCATGAAGTTCCGAATCCAAGAGACGACGTCAAACAGAACAAGTGCCAGCAGTTCATGAGGAGCGCCTAACACTAACACGGCCTTGAGGAAGTTCACCAGCATCCGATTTGCAACCGGGGACCACCGGTCATCGTGGTTGCACTGGTGTAGAGGCGACGATCCGGGTGGTGGCAGCAGTACTCTTGAGCACCATCCGGACAAGGCGTAACGATCTCTGCCCCGTCTTCATCCGTAACTGTCATCTCAATCCTCTGCCCAAGATCAGCAATTCGCTCAAGTTTCAGAACACGAAGCCTCAGGCCTGTTTTCTCTTCACTGTTCATTTCGACATCCTGTCGTTCTCAATCTAACAGTCCTGAAAATGGCCCACTTTTGGACTTTCCTCACGTACATCAACTCCTTTGCCGGGTGATCTTCCTTTCCTTGAACCTACGCATCTCATTTTCAATCCATTTGTTTGTGTCTTTTTCTTGTTTCATCTGATCCTTTTTATTATTACTGTTGCGGTTGGATGCCGACTGTCATACTGCTCTACCCACTGTAAGTAGTCAGGAGGAAGATCTTCTGTCTCTTCGTTCTTCTTTTTAGTCGATTTATGCCGATTGTGTGACTTTGCAGATACGCATCAATCCGAGCGATCGAGAGCCCGTCTAAGGTAGACGACGAGCAGTGGCTAGCTTATTGGATCTTGTACTCGTTTCTCACTCTTCACGGAGATTGTCCTTGAGTATCACCCATAGTCTGTCAAAGCTCCGGTACATGTTTCAGAACGACCAACCGAGCTTGTCGAAGCACCGGCGGCTCCAGAAATACTGGTTAATGTCGTCGTAGTTCTGCCAGGCGGAGTGAGGGGCGGTGCCGTTGCGGCTGAAGTCGACCTCGGACTTGATCGTCCCGTAGATTGGCATGACCATGTGAGTGAGGAAAGCCTTCTCGCCAGTGTCCTGGTCGATGTAGTCCTCGAGGATCCGGTTAAACTCCATGGCCATGCATGTGGTGGAAGATGTAACAGAGGCACTCGGGAACCAAGCGGAGGTTCCCAACCTCGCCTCAGATGAGGAGGTAGAGGCCGACGTAGAGGAGCTCGAGGCGGAGGGAGTTACCCATGTTGGCTAGAACGTACGTCGGAGGTAGGTGGAGGGCGGTAGAGCCAACGGGGGAAAAGCTTTGGTAACCTTCCTTTTCAAGGATAATATAAAGCGTCTTATGTATGTCATACTTATAAAGTTTTATTATGTTAATACTTACGTCGAACTTCTATCCGATAATTAAAAAAAAATGGAGCTATATTAATATGACGGAGGGAGTATTTTTTTACTCTATAATTTTGCTTCCTCTTTCTTAAATTAAATTAATAGGCTGCTTGGATGCATATTTTTTCAAGAATTTCCTCTGAGTAGAGTAGTGGGGAGGAGTAGGACTGTAGGAGTCGTTAAATGTTGTTTGGCGCACAGTGGGTTCCTCAACTCTTGAAATTTGGCTACTACTAAATTGGGGAACCCCTGTTTGTAAAACTACTACGAAAATAAAGCACCCTTGTAGACTTGAATTCGCAAGTTTTTTCGTATCGATAGAGAGCTCTCAATAAGCTTTATTAAATGAAATATCACATTAGTATATTTTTTGAACTTTTTTTGCATGCTTGTTATATAAATATAACACACTTCTTGATAATAAATTTTTCTATTTTTTCCTATGTTATATTTAGATTTGCTCATTTTTTTTACGTTAGTACAAAATTCTTGACAAGTTTTATCAAATTAGACTTTTCGCCAAATTAGTTATAAATATGAATGAACTTTTGTTCGATACATATTTTATTTTTTTTAATTTTTTTATCTATTATACATTTACATACATAATGCGTTTACACACTTACTAGTAAATTTAAAGTGTGTAAATTGGATGCATTCCTAACAAAAGAGATAGTAATCAGTAGGGCATTGGCGTGTCATTGAGTGCATTGATAAACCATCAGCGAGCCCACAACGCGTCAATGACATATATGCAAAACTATTAAGCCAAAAATTGTAGGCATTTAATGCGATTCCAATCAGATTTAATTGGTTACACTCTTTTAAATGACATTATTCCATCTAAAAAAATCTTTTGAAACTGAAAAACAAAAAAGAGCTTTGAGATGAAGGAGTCTAGGATCAACATGCATTTGGAAGGAGAACTTTATATACGGGACGCAAGAATTCATGAGGGAGTTCAACGTTAAAAGACCCAGTGGATTGAGGGAGAACTAGCAACAAACATCTTATTAATAGGTAAGATGAATTATTCTCCACAGTGTGTAGAAGACATGCAAATTCAAGATACATGTATGTATTAATCTGCGATGAGATGTATTATATTTTGAGTTCATTATGGTGCACTACATAGCACCATTCTTTCTAGTTCTGTACAATTATGGCAGAATGTCATAAGCATAGTTGCACCCTCCATAGGAGTGGATACTCGCAACTATGATAAATCTCTAAATAAAAGGATAGTGATAATGATGGGAATTCATGTTCAAGTGTCTTGTGCTCAATGATTTGTATAAATCTAATGGTCCTTCATGTAAGTGATAATCCTTTCAAGTGCTAAGAATGCTTTTCAAGAGAATGAGTTGATGAACTTTGACTTGGCCCCTAGTGAGAGAATTGGTTTGCTCTTATGTACCGCGCATTGACACCAACATCCACCTAGTTGCCTGCTTCACTGACCTCTACAGTACGTACCCAACTCCTTGCCTCCTCTATTACGTCCCTCTCCCTAGAGAAAGTGGTGGAATCCACTCTAGATTGCCAACGACCCCTAAAAGCTGATCCTAGGAGAGGGTATAAGAGAAAAAGGATTTGAAAGAGTAGAGAGGATTGGAAGACGGGAGAAAGAACGAGAGAGAGTAGCTTACCTTGACTACACGAGGGGAATGACGTGTTGTAGAAAATCAGGTGTTTTCCTCTTCTAGAGGCTTGAAGTCGGGCGAGGAAGAGAGCCGGCATGTGAAGGGACGCAAGGGGGTAAGGGTCCAGAGGATTGGGCTGGTGCGAGGAAGAGGTCGCATGAGGAAAAGGGCCACGGTGCAAAGGGATTTGATGGAGAGGCAAGAGGCACTACAACAACAAAAAATCTTTTTGCAACACACAATTTTTTTGCAAAAGAATACTTATTTGTTTGCAAAAGATTTTTTGCAACAAAAATAGTTTGTCACAAAATTATTCCTAAAGGCGTGTGTCAAAAAGTAATTTGCCGCAAATATCATTTGTTGCAAATAGAAAAATTTTGCGACAATTTTGTGTGTCGCAAAAACTAAATAATAAGTTGAAAAATCTACTAATATGTTGCAAAAAATATGATGTACGTTGGGGGAAAATTATTTTTTGTATTTTTTTCAACAATATTTATTTGTTGCAAATAAAAAAAATTATAATTTTTTTAATAATTATTTTAAATTTGCAACAATAATTTTTTGTCTCAAATGAAATTTTTTTTAAAAAATATTTAAATAATTTTTTTGCGACAAAGGATATACATTGGCAACAAACAAATTCATTGCTAAATCATATTATTTTGTTACAAATTTTATTATTAAAAAATAATATAAATTTATTTTTGGATAAAAAATATTGTTAAAAAAATTAAAAATTTTAAAATATATAATTTTGTATTTGCGACAAAATGGGTTTATTGCAAAAAAACCTTTTTAAATTATACATGTGTGGTATTTGCGACAAAAATTAATCATCCCAAAAGGATAAAATATATTAACCACAAACAACTTTTGTTAAAATATATGCTTCTAATAAATTGTATCATGTAATTGTAGTACATGATTTTGTCTCAAAAGTGTATACATGAATGTTTGGGACAAACAAATTTAGTGGCAAAAATAGATCTCAAGATAGAGCCCGCTCTCTTTTTACTTCATATTCTACTGAATAAGTTGTCAACAATAGATCTTAAGATAGCTTAGTGTTTGGCTTATTTACTCCATAACCTTCACAAATTTTCACGGTCATTGATCTTGAAACAACATCTTTGGATGCAAGATCCTTAGCGGTAGAGACATATCGTTTCATAAATCTTTCACCTCTACAATTTTTACGAATACCACCTTCACCCTGAGATCCTGTGAAGAATAAATAGCAAAGATGTAAAATTCACAAATTAAGTGACCAAGTATCAAATTACTATAAGATAATTAAATCAGCAAGCATACATGATACAACTGTCCAAATCATATTGTTAAAAAATTATACACTATAAATTCACATTAACAAGAATATATCACAACCTTTAGTAATAATACATCCCGCACCATATATACCCGTTGAATGAAACTGCACAAACTCAAGATCCTGGACAAATATAAAATACATTAGGTTTACTAAACAAATAAAGAAAACTAATTTTGGTTGAGCTAACCAAAAAATCAACCTCTAGAGGTATGCTAGCATGTGCAGCCATTGCATTTCCATCACCAGTGCATGTATGAGCGAAAGTTACAGAGAAGTAAGTCCGACCCCGATCTCTTCGTTAAGTGTGAGATAGGACTATGTTTTAAAGATAGTTTGTCAGGTTGTAACTAACATATAAAAGGCTGAGTTATGCGTGTTGTATGATCAAAATTTGAAAATAAGCAATGTTTGGGCTCGTATAAATAGGACTATAAATATTTTATATCAATATAAATATCATAAATATATATATATATATATATATATATATATATATATATATATTCTTATGTCATTATATAGATCATATATTATTAATATAGAATTTTAATTTTTTAAATGTATTTTTTAATTTATGATTTATCTATGTGTTGGCCTTGCCCAAGACTATCATAAGTCATGTTTTAAGTTCGTTAGCCGAGCTTAGCCAAAGCTGAGAGTGTAAGTGTTTGACGAGCTTGAGCTGAGTTTTCAAAAATCGAGTTCAAGTAAACAAAACCAAAAATTCGATTCCACTATGCTCGTTAGCACCCTTACTTATGATGCATACTCTTCTTTAAGTATCTATTCACTTAAAATTATCAAAATAAAGCTATTAATATGGAACTAATTTTTTTGCCAAATGGAGCTGTTATTTAGGACATATGGAGTATTACAAATGACACATGCATACATGATTAGTAGTTATATAAGTAGTAAAATGAAAACAACTTTAAGACCAATTATATACCTATTTAAAAATTTGAATTATTGTTTAACACTTATTTTTTATATAAAAAATAAAAAAAAGTTTTTATATTCTAAACGAATATGATCATGTATAGGTTTAAATGGGTTCATGCTCAAGTATCTTGACTACTTTTGATCCAATTGCATGCTTTACTTAAGGTCAAGGATCGATGTCACTCATGTCGGATATATATATATATATATATATATATATATATATATATATATATATATATATATATATATATATATATATATATATATATATATATATATATATATATACATACTTACTTACTTACTGTGTGTGTGTAATCTTGACCTGACCTAACCAAAATGGCTCATATTCAGGTTCTCAATTTATTCTAAATATTTGTTTAGATCAAGCTTGGGTTTCAAGTGACTTGACTCACCCTAATATTATTCATTTGATTTTGATAATATTACTTGCAATTTTCTTATGTACATGTAAGAGTTAAGATAATTATTTAAAATTTGGTATTACTTAATTATCATTTGAATGATTTTAGTAAAATAGTTTAAAATTATTTTTTATATTATAAAAGTGTCAGGTCGTGTTTGCGTGTAATAATAATAAGTTGTCTAAATGGTATTCATCAATATTAAACCTAAACAAGTATTTTTTAAAAATTGTTCCAGACACATGTCAACCTGATTGGTGACCGGATCCAAGCTGCTTTTCCCATTTAACTGACCACAAAATCGTGTTGAACTAGGTAAAAGTTTGGTTTATTTGATAAGTGGTCATCATATTAAGACATATAATTAATGACTTAAGTTTATTTAGATAATTACACAAAATGCAACAAAACAAAAATATTTGCCATAAATTATATAAAGCATAGCAAATATTGACCCTTCTGCAATGAAGAATGCAATTTGTCCCAAAAAACTTAAACATTATTTTATTTATAAATTTGTTGAAAATATGTAATATGTATGAGTCCCGTTAGTGTAAGACCAAGATAACTTACAAATAATTTTATTTTTGCCACAAACTATATAAAAGTGTTGCAAATAGTGTCACTTTTGTCACAACGTACAATAATTGCAAATAACACTCTTATGTTACATTTTGAATACTTTGTTAGAAACATTATATTATTTGCTATATTTTGAAGCTCATGTCAATTTTTTTAAAATTATTTTTTATTATTACATTATTTTAGTAAAAAATATTTGCTACAAATTAATATTTTGTCGCTAATTATCTTTGTTTTAGAACTTTTTGCCACACCACAATTTATTTGTCGCAAATACCTTTTGAATAAATTTGATTATTATCATAAAAACATATATTAAATTTTTTTGCTATGATTATTCTATGTTGTTGCAAATGACCTCTAATGTTTGATTTAAATATATATAAATATTTATTAAAATCTATTGCTACAAATAACATATTATGTTGCAAAAAAATTCAATTTTTTGCAATGTAAAGGAGTTCATTGCAAAAAGTAAATTTTTTTTGCGACAAACATCTTGTTTTATAGTAAAAATATAATTTTTTGCAACATCACATTTGTTTCATCACAAAAATAACTATCACTTTGCAAACACATAAGCTCTATTGCGACAAAGATAAAAATTATTTCAAAAACCACGATAAGCGATATACGTATATTTATGGTAAAAAGTTTATACCAAAAGGTCCACCTTTTAGCAACAAAATAAATAATTTGTTGCAAAAGCCCTCACGTTTTTCAAAAGCGTAGAGTTATTGCAATATTTTTTAAATTTTATTTTAAAAAGTCACTATTAGTAACAAAATTATTTGCACTGTAAAAAAAATTGTTGCAAAAACTTATTTTTGTTGTAGTGGTGGTCCATAGAGTTGGGGGTTGGCATAAGGAAGAGAGACGGTGTGTGGAGGGAGGAGCTCAGAAAGAATTATCCAATTTAGATAGTAATATTCACACAACAAAACCTCCTCCATAAGTTTTGGTTGGACTTATCAAGTAGGCCTCACACAGAGTTCACTTGGGCCCATTTACTAAGTCGAACCAAAACTTGAGTGTAAGTTTTTGTTGTGTAAATAACATTTTTTATATATTTTTCAAATATTCTTATTTAAATTTTGAAATTGGCCTCCACGATGGCATCTATCTTGGTTAGTAGATGGGTTGAGACTTGACATGGGAAGCCCTAATTGGTACATGTAAGCCATGGGAGTAATAGTTGTGGGAATATCCTTACCATTTTCTTCTCTCTGTTTGAAAGACGAGAAAGTAAATTCTTTTCACAAAATGACTCCTCTGAGCTGCTCCCTTTTTTAAGCGGCTACTAGTAGTGCCAAACACGGTAATATATATTATTTGGCAGCCCTGGAGCGCCCATGATTTGTAAGGCCCTCAGTTCAATTGTATTTTACCTTTTTTTTTGTGTGTACAAAACTATCTTCGATCGGTGGTAAGATGCATTTTATTAAATTTGTTATATATTACTTAATTTGTTTTGTAGTTGATTTGTTATTTGTAGTTGTACATATAAATTTAAGCTAATTATGTACGTAGTCCTATTTATATTGATGCTCTCATGATCTAATTATATAAGGGCCTTTTGCCTTAAGTCAATTGCGCAACACCTGTAATACAGGGAACAATGAGCTTCATATATATAAACCGTCTGCTCCTTTTCTACGCGAGCTGAGCTGCCGTCCACTTAAAAAATATGCAACTGAACAATTTTCATTAACTAAGAAAAACTTACAGCTTAACCTAGATTAAGCTTCATCAGCTGCATATCACAGTGTGTCTTCCTCTCGGTGTTGGCAAGACAATGCACGGAATTACAGTCCCAGCAATGGGCCCAACAATGAGACTTCCACTTATTGCACATGGGCACAAATGCTCACAGACATATTAGCCATATACATGTGGCAGTCTTTGGCTTAGGGTCATTAGGTGTCCGACTTTTAAAAGGTACTCCTTTTATTTTAAAATAATAATTTTATTTAATTTTTCTAAAATAAATTAATCTTATTTTAAAAAAATTAAATAAAATTATTAATATAAAATAGAGAGAGTAGTTAATAGGACTGGGAATGATGTTGGGTCGTCCTGGTTTTTAAATCCTTGATTTTTTTTAATTTATAAGAATCATGTTTTAAATATGTTTTGCGGATAAAAATTCTAATGAATGCCCAAGTTGTTGCGTGTTAGCATGTGTTGAGGTGCTACGAGCCATCAAATTTGAGGATGCACATTAAACTGTGGGAAGGGAAATTTAAACCTATCTGCCTCTTATTTTAACATGTGTCATCAATAACTTTGTGATGCATATGTTGACGTACATAAATCGGGTGTATATTAATAAGAAAATTTCTATAAGAACGTGGTTATTTAGACCCTATTTTCCCCCTTATCCCCCAAATAAAAAAAAATATTTTTTACTTTCTTTTCCTTATTTTTTTATACCTTTTCCTTCAACTAAAGTGCCGGTAGACTAGGGAGGCTAATAGCTGCTGCGTAGTCGTTGGCTGTGCACAATAGCCTAACAGCCACTGGTGGCCGTTGGCCGCCGTACCCAGCAGCGCAATAGTCATTGCTGGCCGCTAGTGACTACTGTCGACAGTGGCCGCTAATGGTCGGGGCTAGTGCCGCTGGCGTTAGTGCTGACACTAGAGAAAATAGAAGAAGTGAAGAAAAAAAAAATGGAAAAAAAGGTAAGTGAAGCAAAAATAGAAAATATAAGATATTTTAATAAAAAATAGTAGGATAAGACAGAAATAAAAGGACAAAAAAAAATTAGGGTTTGAATAACTACATTTTTTTTTATAAAAACCACTTTCGTGCGTCAACTTTCTAATTAGCGATCTCCTTAGATTATTTATACATTTTAAAGCTAAGACTATTTTTCCTAACAAAAAAGATGATCGCACGTCAGGCATTGGGTAATGTTGCTCAACATTTCATTAAGACGCATATTTAGGCGTTGGTAGCAATTGGAAAATTATATACCCACGGGCTATGATCCGAACCACTTATTATAAATGTGGCCCCACTAATCAATGCTCATCCACGAGGATGAGGTCGTAGATTAGTCTGTGGTTTTGACGCAGTGGTAGTATCATGGGATATTAGGCTATGGTAAATATGGCTATTCAGGTTGGGTACATGATAAAACTTGACCTAATCTAACCCAAACTTAATATATTAAATCTCAAATAATTTATCCCGCCCTGACTCTTTTAAAATTAAAAATATAATTTTTATACGTATATTTTAATATTAACTCTTAAATGGGTTAATTGGGTGAGGTTTAAATTACAAATAGTACGTACATTCTTCCGCCTTCCTCCCCCCTGCTCAATCTCGCCTCTCCTTTACCGGTCCAGAGCGATTGCTGCCCCAGCGCGGCAGAATTTGGTCAATTCCGATTCCCTGTAAAAAATAATCCCTGCTCTCCTCCATCTCTCTCTCTCTCTCTCCTTTTCCCAGTCTTTGGAGGGGTTTCTTTTCTAGATCGAAATTTGCAGCCTTTTCGACAATTATCGGTCAGATGATCTTCGGGGCTAATGGAGTACTGGAAGTTTGGTTCGAGGGGGGAAGATGAATTGACGGAAGGAGGAGACGCCACCGTTAGCGCTTCCGCTGAAATTCGCGATGGTGGATGCAAGGGTGTACCCCTCAACGATCGAGGAGAACTTCCCCTTCCTCGAGTTCCTCAAGCTCCGCTCCGTTATGTAATTTAAAAACCATGCAGGACAGTAATTTCAAAGTGACTGTGGTAATTCATCCAAAAATCAACAAATTCATTGAAGTAGTAATAGTACGTGAATTAGTAATGGTAAAAAACGGAAGAAGAGAATGTAAGCCACAATCTATTACCAGGGCAGTCTCAAATGTACGTGCCTGCCCACTCGTCTCTCTTTGTCAAAAACTCCTTGAGATGATGAATATCTTCTTAACTGGGACGCCATGCACCACACCATCACATGTACATCAATCGTTACAAATGAATCAAACGTGCATAACCAAAATAAAGCTTTCTTGAGCTTGATTTTCTCCATATCCACACTGGCTATCTCTTGATCTCCGCTGCCACAGGAGTCTTTGCCTCCGCCGTGTCCTTGGCCTTGGCAAGGAGAGGATAACCCGGCTGCACTTGTTCTTCCATGACACTTTGAGTGGGAGAGCCCAAGTGCAATGAGAATGGCTCAAGCCACAAACACGAACAAATCGCCCACTTTCTTCGGGTTGGTTATGATGGCCGACGACCCGCTGACTGAGGGGCCGGAGCCGAACTCGAGTGTGGTCGGCCGGGCACAGGGGATTGTACGGCTCGGCTGGGCAGGAAGGGGTGAGCTTCATCATAGCCATGAGCTTCTGCTTCACCCGGGGAAAGTACAACGGGTGCTCCATCAGCGTGCTAACCCGGAACCCAGCAGCGAGAGTGGTTCGGGAGCTGGCCATAGTTGGTGGCACCGGCCTGTTCCGGCTGGACCGTGGGATTGCCGTGGCCAGGACTTATCGGCTCAATACCACCAGTGGCGATGTTGCGGTCGAATTGGAAATTGAACGGCTGCGGGCCAGCAATGCCGTCCTGGCTGGGGACTCCGGCCACCAGCGTAGGGAAGCCACCGGACACGTTCAAAAAGAAAAAGCTCCCCTCCACCACCTCTGCTCACAAAAGCAGCCTGCATGCTAACTGACGGAGCAGATTCGAATCCCCCCCACCAACTATGCTAAGCTGGCTCACTCTCGCTCGTGTCGATCAGGCGGATTCGAAACTCACTCTCTCCCCCTCCACCACCTCTACACCCTTTCCCTCCCTCCCTCCCTCTACACCCTTTCCCTCCCTCCCTCATTCCCTCTGCCTCCTCCGTAATGGTTTCGTCTCCTCGTATGGTGCATGAAGTTTTCAGCTTCATCGGTAAGTTTGCAGTTTTTCATTTTGGATTATAGTTTCGGTTTCACTCCTAATACTCCCTCCCTCCGTCCTATATTAATACCCCCCACGAACTAGAACTAGCAGAGGCGGAACGGCGAGCGAAGAAGACGACTCCGACGCGAGGTCTGTTTACGTGAGAACCATTAGAAACGTACTTAGGTTTAAAACATAATTTTTTTCTTCTATTGAAGCTATTAATAAAGGACGGACGGAGGGAGTATTTTCGGGTGATTTTTTTCACTGCTGTTGATGGGTTAATCTTTTTCACTTTTTTGTGTTGTTTAACTCCTAACCAGGTGCCGTTCTTTGGCTGCTTCAATTTCTGTCCCCAATGTAAGTGGGCTTCATTTTTCTTCTTTATTCATTAGAATGTCGCTATTTAGTTCCCGTTAAAATTTTTTATAATTAAAATCTATTAACATTCTAAAACATAAATCATAATTAAAGCTGTATAAAATATTCTCATAATAAAACGTCGAATTAAATCAATATTATCGACTAATAGAATCTAATACGTTTCTTAGATAAAAAGTAGATAAAATAGTTCTTTGCAGAATCCGGTAAATTCGGATGATTCATTCGTAAATAGAATCTGATAAATAAATCAAAATTAGATAAATTATTATTAACAGAATGTCGCCGATACCCGAGCGACATACACCCGTGCTCGTGGGGCAACGGGATCGGAATGAAGAGGATCTTCCCACGATATCCAACTTCATGGGCGCACCATATGCCATAATTGGCGGTACCTAGGAGTCATAACTCTAATAGCTTTTGAGCTTTATACCAAATGGCTACCCTTCAAAACCGATCGAAATTTTTGGGCTTTATACCAAATAACTATCCTTAAAAATCCGGTCAACACGTTCGTAAACAATATTATCATTAAAGCTCGCGTCACGATAAATTCCATCGTAGAGGTGTACGATACGCTATTATCTTAGCGTTCGCCCGACCCCTAATAAATATCGTATATTTCCAAAATCATATTTATTATAAGAAGTAAATAAATTATAAAATATAATGTATAGTCGTAGCACGAAAGTAGAGCTTAAAACACCTACCCTTGTTACGCCTACGTTTGTAGTCGGCTTAAAAATGATGGGTGGCACCTCCCCTTGCGTAGGGATAGTTTCCTCATCTGGCTCAGGTGAGGCGGGCAGAACCTCCCCTAGCGTCGGGACAGTCTCTTCGTCCGGCTCGGGTGTGGTGGACAGGGCCTCCTCTTGCCTCGGGTCGTTTCAACCTTATAGAAGAGTTGTCTCAAAAAATGGACCCTCTCACGATATCCAGCACCCTCGAATTAGGTAGAAATGGTTTTTACATGGGCAGAATCGGATAAAAAACGGTGTAAAAATATACGTTTAAAGTGTAGAAACGGGCGTGTCTCAAGAAGAGAGGAGGAAAAGGGTGTGGCGAGTCAAACCCCCCTCCCTCCCTCTCCTAAATAGACCCCTGTGTAAGCCGGATGTGCGACACGTGTCACGCATCCGAAAACTGCAGGAGCGCCGCATTGCGGCATTTGAAATGCCGCAATGCGGCAAGTTACAAGTTTGGCTGCCTCATTTGCGTCAGCCAGCCAATGACGCAAAAACCTTTATATATATATATATATATATATATATACTTTTTTATATAATTTTTGTTTTTTAATTTCAAAACGAAAATTAAACTTTAAACCTTCGAAACACTTTACCCCAAACTCTGAATGACGCGTTCTTAGCACTGTTGGACTCGTATCGACGAGCCCTTCGAAACAAGACCACACAAGGGCATGTTTTCTCACAGATTTAAGGTGGGTCCCGCCTATGACATGCTTTCCAATGCCATAGTCCACTAACCCAGTGTCCGTTTGACACGTTCTTAGGCTCGATATGTTCGTCTCGTCGAGCCCTATCAAAAGTCTTAGGGCTTCTCTTAACGAATAAGGCTGAAAATAATCTAATTTTAGGAAAAACCGTTAATGGGCCTTAAAATCCGCTAATTGGCCCAAATGCCCGAATTTCAAAACATAGAAATTCCGGGGCGTTACAATCAACTTCCATCTTGATTATGATAAACAATAGCCGATTAGAAAAAAAAGATATTCTCTAGTAGTAAACAATGTTATTAGGTCTGACCAATATTATACAACATTATTCAACTTCTATCTTGATTATGATAAGCAATAACCCATTAAAAGAAGTTATTCTATAGTAGTAAATGTTACGCCCTGGCACTGCCTGATCCGAGCCGAACCTAGTCCAGGGGCCGGTCAAGTGCACGGGGGTGACAAGGAGATTGAAAACGATTAGCGGAAGACTTATGCCCTAATCACGGGCGATCTAAAAATTTACAGAGTAAACGCACGACTTTGAGTAAGAGTAAATATGTAGAACCAAAAGAGTTACTTTAACTCTAAATTAAACCATAAATCTCCAACCTACATACTAATTAATCCATAGCCACACTAGGCTCCAAAACAAAGTCTTAGACAATCTATAGATATAATGTAGCACAAATCTGGAATGAGAACTACTCTACATGGGTCCTAACATCATAACAAAATCAAAGAAACATGCAACATCTAGAGATCTCCATGTCTACTCTCAAGTCCTCCCCGACCTTTCCTCAAATAGAGGGTCCTGTCCGTCTGCGTGTCATGCCACACAGCCCCAAAACAAAAACACAAGAAAGAGGGGTGAGTATAAAACTCAATAATGGTGTTAATATAACTATAATCATCATAAACATGACAGTATAGTAACATAACAATTCAGATCAATAATTGACAAAATATATCATTTTCTGATCACACATACACATAACCTAAACTTGCATATTAATGTCTAAACCACACTTTCAGATCACATAACCCTGCGTATAGTGTCTTAATCACAATTTTCAATTAGGCATATATAATACATCTCATTCATTTTGCACGACAAACGTGTCAAATCCCATGTTACTCACTCATGCATAACATACATCATATACATGTATCAACATTAATAGTGAATGCCTCCATCAAGGACTAAATCCAAATAGTACCACACAGGCGGGACATAGACAAGGCCACAAAGGCATGTCATAGTCCAATTTCCACACAAGAAATGTAAGAAGGTCGGGGTTTGTGAGCCCCTAAAACAGCTCGCCCTGGACGATCCTGGACAAGGATGTCCGATTCTCACACAGAGAACTTAGAGCAGGGGTGTTCGCCCAGGGACATCTCCTGCGGTGGGGGAGAGCCTAAATTCCCACACAGGGAACCCTAGAACACGTGGTAGCCGGTGCATAAAGCGTACTACTCTGGATTCTCAGAGTCCAGAAGACAATCATAATAATCTTAATCCGCAAGACAAATACACAACTCATCCCCACATAATTCTATTTAACTAGACTCAACCTAAGGAGTGCACATGTTCTACACAGGAACTCAAATAAAAAACATGTCATTTCGGACCAATCAAGATTCGATTAAGCCAACGACCGATTAATTTGGCACACAATTTACAACATTGCATCTAATCGATCAAACTCGGCTAATCTCAATAAAGTCTCAATTGAAAATCCGTTTTTATGATGTATGCAACATGGTACATACATGGGCAAGGCATACATGAATCCTAATTCATGATAAGTGCTTTCATCAACTCCTCATGCATCATTTATAATCATAATACAATGCATCATCATAATTATTAACCCAACATGTGTGTGTACAGGGTAGAAACACCTCATTCAATATATATCAACATACATTGTACTTAACTCGTTATCACACTACACATGCACATTAACATCTAATCATGGATTCCAGCAGAAATCATGGGTGAAGAACCACTAAAAACCATCAAATAAGTCAAAATATAACCACATGCTAAACATGTATAAGTAGATTCACCTCATACTTGAGTCTAGGCATAGCATTAACATTCACCCATCATTTAACCACATCCTATAATGACATATCAGTCCATTAGCATGTTGTAATTCTACTGAAAACATGCTTAAACAATAGGAAATCAAGTACTCATATCTTCAAGATAGCAATTCTAACATATATATCCAATTACAAGCCATTTCACATAGACTTTAAATATACACCATAAATTCTAAACGTCAATAATATGCTCTTCTAGTAGATTATTCTAGCTCAAAACACTCCACATAAACATAAAAATGATATTTTAGAGTAGAGATGTCGAAATAAGCAACATACATAAAATTGTCAAATTTGGCAGTATAGCCGTTTGAACGCCTTGCAAGGTCGTTCGATCGGCTAAACAGAAAATATGCCAGAACTGTAGTGTTGCCATTTGAACGCCCTAGTAGGCCGTTCTAACGCTAACAAAGCAGTTTTGACCTTCTTCTTCATTTCAAATTTCAAAACCGATATTCCATTAAAGCAACTTAAAACCTTCATCTATAGACCCAAACACCATTAAAACTCCATCAAACTTTCCAGAATGCTAATCTATACCATCTTAAGACAAAACTCTAAGAAATCGGAATAAGAAATTAACATATACTAATCCCACCATTAGAACACTAAATCAAGTAAACCCATTCCAAATAAACCATAAAAATTGAAATTTTACCATAAGAAAACTAAGATTTCGAAGACCCATTACCTTGTCACTTATTTAGGTTCAGGTTTGACCTTCACTCTTCTTCGAAACCTTCCAAAAACATAGTGTCTAAGTTAAACTCTTTTAAAAATCAGTTTAATATTGAAAACCTCAAATAAATCTTAGATCTAGGGTTTGTTAAACATAAAAAATAAATTTTGAGAAGTAGGGTTTGAAGTAAGGGAGTAAATAAGTGATTTTGATGCTTGAAATCAAATCAAATCAAAGGGGAAATGATGGATTAAGAATGGATTAGAAGAAAACTAGGGTTTAGGCTAAATTAAAGAAGAACATACCTTAATCTCCTAATTCGGGCCTAATTGGGGAACTAGGCCTTAATCACCTTCTCCCAGCTATTCCCAAAATGGAAATGGCTCTGCCCTTTCTCTTTATAGTAGGGCTCGAGGTGTACATAATTAACTAGTGGGATATAAATAGAAATTTGAGCTAAAAATGGGTATTTTGATCATTTGAGCACTAATTAAACCTGGAAAAATTATAAATTTTTTTATATAAGCTTGTGTTGATGTTTGGGTTGATTTGGTTTAAAAACCTCAATTTTGCTGGTAGGGCCCACAGGCCCCCCCGCCAAACCCTAATTTCTGAAAATTTAGTAAAAAATAAAAAAAAATCCCAAAAATTCAGGTTTGACCCAAAAACACTTAAAATCAATACCTGTAAGTTGATTTTGATTAAAACCATAAGAAATACCATTTATTTTTAAAACCACAGAATTAATTAGAAAACGTGTTAGCCACACGATAACCGATAAGTAAAATTAAAAGAAGACTGGTTCAAGAATGAGAATCCTTACAGTAAATATTGTTCAAAAGTCCATATCCACGTTTGACTCAATCTGACAATTCAACTTGATTCTCGTTCTACTTTCTTAAGTCTAATGTGCAACGCATCTTTCACTCAGATTCCAATCCCTTCCCTTCACATTTCCACACTGTAATATGTCAAGTCTCCCATCTCCTAGAATGTGTAAATTTGGGAAAATTCAACTCGACCCATTTACCCGACCCGCTTAACCCTGAACCCAACCCGACCTGACTACAAGTAGGGTTAGGGTCAGGGTTTAGGCTCTTAACCTATTTTGAATTTAGACCTCCACAACCCAACAAACACGACTTTTACCCGACTATAAATAATAAAGAACCCTATTATTATAGTGTTGGTCTATTGGACTTATTTATACTATTATTATAGTGTTTGTTTAGTGCATACTATATTGAACTAGAGGTGCTTAAACATAAATTTGTGCATAAATAATATGTTTGGAGCATAGGTGTGATAACATATATTTTGCTTTTGTAGTAAACATCCATTTTGGGATAACAGAGGATGATATCTTCAAAGTGTGGTTAATTTATATGTAGTTTAATTTATTTTTTGTTATTCTTTTAGGTGTGGCAAATGGAATGAAAATATGTAATATTTTGTTGTATTCATTACTCATCATCTCTTTTTTAGAAGGACACATCACATACTAGATTTAACTTTCTGTTAAAGGCATGCCAATCATAATAGGGAGTAGGTTAGGAACATGTAACCAGATAGGCAAATAATAAAGCTTGATGGCAGACGATTTTCGGAGGAGGAAAATTGTAATCAAGTGTCACTGGTTGCAAAGGAGGGTAGGGTCATGAGCCGCCATAGAGAAGTAGTTACTGAGATTTTGAAATTAAGACATGCTGAAACACATGATCCTCTCTGGCCATCAAAGAAATAATGTTTAATATGTTTTGCGTTGGTATGTGAATTATCGAAAGCTAAGTGGGCTGATCATGAGTGAACAAGCATTGAAGGTCTAGTTTTATCATTCTCTTCCAAGTGGGTTGGTCCAACTCAGCCTAGCCTACACTTCCAAGTGGAGGCTGGGCATGTCCATGGGCTTGATGTTCCAAGCCGGCTTATAAAACTGTCATTTTTATGTTCGGGTTGGGTTTTGGTAAACCTGAACCCAATATTACTTAAGAAAATTTTAACCTGAACCTGACCCGAACTCGCCCCCTTTGACCCGATAGAATTTACACATAACTTAGTCTTCCTAAATCACATGAGAAGTTCTCATGGAAACTATGAAAATAAAAGGCCAAGGGGCTTGCTATTTTTATATAGGAGTAGAGAGTGTTGAGTCTTATGCGGAGAAAACTTGGTAGAATCCATCTAAAATCATCTAGCTCACCCACTTTTGGATAAACTTCCCTTTTTAATGGACTGTAAAGGATCATATGCATATCATATACCATCCAAAAAACACAAGAGAATCTGCCTTTGAGAGATTCCAGTAACTTTTGGATACACATCTCGATTTTGTTAGATGTCATGGAACAACAATTTTATGCCAAACCCCCCTCTATTCATTAAAGCTCAAGTTGAGACCTACCCTTATAGTTTCGCTTACTAAAACCATGCTTTGGTGTTTGGATCATTTTTATGATTTATTTAGACCAGTCCCAAAAAACCTTGATAATTTAGACCTATAAACATTGTTTTCAGGTCTGACCAATATTATACAACATGATTCAACTTCTATCTTGATTATGATAAGCAATAACCCATTAAAAGAAGTTATTCTATAGTAGTAAATATTGTTCAAAAGTCCATATCCACACTAGACTCAATCTGACAATTCAACTTTATTCTCGTTCTACTTTTTAAAGTCTAATGTGCGTCGCATCTTTCACTCAGATTCCAATCCCTTCCATTCACATTTCCACACTGTAATATGTCAAGTCTCCCATCTCTTAGAATGTGTAAATTTGTATAATATCATCAAGCTCCAAAATATAATATGATAAATTAATGGGCCAGCCTGAAAGCCTACCGGGGGGGGCTTTATTGGACTTATTTATATTATTATTATAGTGTCTGTTTAGTGCATACTATGTTGAACTAGATATGCTTAAACATAAATTTGGGCATGAATAAAATGTACTTTGGAGCATAGGTGTGATCACATATGTTTTGTGTTTGTAGTAAACATCTATTTTGGGATAGAAGAAGATGATATCTTCAAAATGTAATTAATTTATATATAGTTTAATTTTTTTATGTTATTCTTTTGTGTGGCAAATAGAATGAAAATATGTCATATTTTGTGTTATTTATTACTCATTATTTCTCTTTTATAAGGACACATCACACACTAGATTTATCTCTCTGTTAAAGGCATGACAGTTATAATAAGGAGTAGGTTAGGAACATGTAACTAGATAGGCAGATAATAAAACTTGATGACAGACAGTTTTTGAAGGAGGAAAATTGTAATTAAGTGTCACTGGTTGCAAAGGAGGGTAGGGTCATGAGCAGCTATAGAGAAGTAGTTACTGGGATTTTGAAATTAAGACATGCTAAAACGCATGATCCTCTTTGGCCATCAAAGAAATAATGTTTAATCTGTTTTGCGTTGGTATGTGAGTTATCGAAAGCTAAGTGGGTTGATCATGCGTGAACAAGCGTTGAAGGTCTGCTTTGTTATCATTCTCTTAGAATGGAGGAAATGCAACATTATACCTCTAAGGTCTTCGTTGATGACTACTACAAAAAAAGTATCAGCCACAAATTAGCCAAAGAACCAAACATTACAAATTAATGTTGTAATGTATTTAATTTTATTTGTGTTTGCCCTTTGTAAAGAGAAGATATATAATACGAGTAAAATTGAGAAAAAAAATAGGGTTACCCGCATACCCGACCCGACCCAACTTAAATAGGGTTAGGGTATGGATTTTCGACCTGATTTAAAATAGGGTTGGGTCATGACCTGACCCAATTTCAGTGAGGGTCAAGGCCAACCCGACCCAATTTGACCCGACCCAACTAGATTCCTAGCCCTAGTTAGGGGTTGTACTGGGCGTGTCCCTCGTGCAAGTTGGTCAGGCTAGCATGGCGTGTGTACTAAATGGGCTAGAGCATAGGCTGACCCAACCTGCTCATCACCTAAGGGTTGTTAGGTTTTGGGAAAAAGAGGAGAAAATTGATAGGGTACTAGAGTAAGTAAAAGTATAAGATTTTTTTATTATGTTTAATAGAAAATGGAATTTATTAGGGTGTAAATAGCTAAATTTTATTATTAATTATTCATAAATTTTAAAATAATTTTTTACTTACAATTTGTTTTTGTTATTTGCAGACCAACTTTTTGGTATATATGGGAAAGAAAGCAAACCGAAAAATTTCGAGTTGAGACATACATGGCGACTGTATTCAACTGCATAATGTGGATCCTTTATGGATCACCATTAGTGGAGTTGAACATAGTGTTTTTAGTTACGAACTCAATTGGAGTATGTATTGAGGTTCTTTTTTTAGGAATTTTTAGTTTTTACACCACCGGTTCTCGAAAGGTAAATATGATTTTTATATAATTTTTTATATAATTAATTGTTTTAATATAAATATTAACAACTTTTTTTTTAACTTTTTACAGCTATATATATCAGTAGTGATGGGTATTTTGGTCATACTTGTCGGGATAATGATAATCTTGGCTTTTACCTTAGAGCATGCTCATCTTGGCACTTTCATTGGCACATTATGCACCGTGTCTGGGTGCATAATGAACATGTCTCCTCTAACTATCTTGGTAATAATAGAAAATTAGATATAAATTTTGTTGTTTTCTTTATTTTTATAAATAACTTTTTTATGTTTTTTTAATGCAGCCAGAGGTTGTGCGCACGCAGAATGTGAAGTACATGCCAGTGCTGCCAGCATTACTTCATTTAGTCAGTGGCGTAACCTGGTTGATATATGGGACCGTAATTTATGACCCAAACATCATGGTAATTTTTTTTATGTACATAATAACAAATTTTATAATTACAAAATTGTAATTTTATTTATTTAATTTATTTTACAGATAACAAATATCGTTGGCTTTATCTGCGCAAGCATACAAATTGCGTTTTATTTGACTTATCGGGGCACTCCTGAGGTCCCTACTGCCCAGGAGGTCATTCCCGAGCAGGAGGTCATTATCCTTGAGGTCCCCGGGGAGGCCGTAGAGGAGCAAGAGACCATTGCAGAGGTCATTCCCCAGCAGGAGGTCATTATCTTTCAGGTCCCCGAGGAGGCCGTAGAGGAGCAAGAGACCATTGCAGAGGTCCCTGAGGAGGCGGTAGAGGAGCAAGAGACCATTGCAGAGGTCCCTGAGGCAGCAGCGGAGGATCAGGAGGTGGCCGTTATTATGGTAGAGGAGGAGGAAGAGGATATATGAGTAAAGGCAGCTCAATGTGCACTTATGGTCTGATTGAACGTCATACATCTATTCATCTTGGTCTGATCAGCAAAATTTCTAAGCTCATGTGTATTAACATTAGACATGTCTCACTTTTTAAAACTTCCATGAATTACAAGCCTTATGTCAAGCTAATCTAAATAGCAAAAAGAAATGAATAGAAGCGGCATATTACAAGGTACAAGATTACAATGAGAAAAAAAGCAATGACGGATTACGTAGTATCAAAATCATCCTACTTTTTTAATCGATGTCAGTCAAGCAGAGAAGAAACCACTTAACACGCTTGGGTAAACTGTAACCAGTCTAATCATGGTATATATTTTGCAGCTTTTGCTCTAACAAATAATTTTTTTAGCATAGTCAAAATATGTAACGCTTCGATGTTGATATTTTGAGTCTCAATTCAGATGTATTTAACATCAATTAAGACTACTTAAACTAGTGAAAATAGACACAACTGATTAATAGTTCCTATGGGGTTTGAGTATCAAAATTATGAGTCAGAAACTCAGAATTCAAATTGAAAAGAAGCATTCAATGACTTTTACCTCCATGCATAACAGAACTGCTGCGATATTTTCTTTTGTTTTTCCCTTATTTTTTATGTAGGAAAATAAAACTACCTAATTAGTGTGCTAAAAGTCACCAGCAAACCCATAAAACACAGCAAGACCTTTAATAGTTGCAAAACAACACTTCAGGATTTCAAATTAGAGGCTGCTTATATAAGAAAGGAGAATTCAGTTTTCCATGGCAGCATTAAATGCTCTTTGCCATATACCTTTACCGTTTATTAACTTATCTCTTTTTGGTCTATTAGGAATAGTGCATGTGCAAAAGGCACTTGAAAATTTTTACGGTAAACAACAATGTACAATGTTTTTGTTGTATAAATATATCATAGTTTACCACATAAAATGTATTACAGGTTCGATAAATTCGATGTATCTTTAAATTAAATTAAATTTATAAAACACAATGCCATAAGTTTTATCTAAATTTAGTATAATAAAAAGTGTTGTATAGCAAATGTTGTAAATAGAAGATTTAAACTTAATGTAATTTACTTTTTGTGTTACTATTCTAATGATGATTGAACTATTAGCCGGTCCCACCAAAGTGATAAATGAAATTTTAAGCTAAGAGTGTATAAAAAATATATGTCTTAAATATAAGTGATTATAACTATTCTACGAGTAAAATCGATAGTTCGTTTCTTTGACAAAAAAAATATTTTTTATTTTCTAACAAAGTTGAACAACGTTGTGTCCCTTAACCAAACGCATAGATAGGGTTTAACATAAAAAAATGACCATAGTCATTTTAAGGACATGGTTTTTAGTGCGTTTAAAATGAAAGCCAATGCATAAGTAAAGATGTAAATGTTTTTTTCTTGGAAAATAGGTAGATTAATTTAATACATTGAAATTATTTTTCTTATACTTAGTATTTTTTGACTAAATATATATTGTATAAAAGAATAACCATTCCAAAATAGTGGCCAAACATCAATGTTATTATAGTGGTAAAATCTATATAGTTTTCTGAAGAACACATATATATTGCATTTGTTATTGTGTCTAATGAGGTTATTTAAAAACGAAGTTAGAATATACATAGATTGATCATAAATAATGATAATCCCAAGTTTAACAATCTAGTTCGTCCAAATTAGTCAGAAAAGATGTATAGAATAAGCTAATAGTTTATAAAAGTAAGAAAACAAACATAAGTTAAATAGTAAAAATAAACAAAGAGCAGTTTATTTTGTTGTAGAAACATTGTCATCTTCACGTTCAATTGTACCTGAAAATAAAATCCAAACAATGATCAAAATTAAGAATAACCTCAACATAGATTGATAAGCAAATTTGGGTAACAAACAGTTGAGACAACAAAAAGTACCCTTTTTGGTTCATGTAATCGAGACACATTTAGTCAACCTAACAACCTTGTTTGCAATAATTTTTTGATATATTTTTAGGACAAACATAAATAATTTCTAAATAATTTAATCTATAATTGCTTTGAATCTACCCTCATTAGATACCTTTATAATGTAACAAAAACATATATTAAATTTTCCTACTACCTTGTATACATACAAATTAAGTATATTATTACATAGAGGTTACCTTTAAATTATACATTGCATCGGCTGAGTATCTAAACATTTTTTTTGCTTGCGCATCAAAAATAATTATCCACATGTTACTAGTATTATCTCCTATATTTGGTCGGAAATAAAACCTATATATGAATAATAATAACAAAACAGTTACGACCATCGTGAAACGATTTTAAATAGGCTAAGTTAAATATAAAATATACCTGTAGACTTTCACTATCGGAGTAATATGACATTTATAACGCATCAACATTATGATGATTGCTAACTTTTTTGTTGCATTTTGAGCATGCAATGTACCAAATATCTTGATCTAAACTTATCTTTAAAATCCACGCATCAACAACAAATTTAGGCTAAAGAAGGACATGAATATAAAGTTAAATATTATAAATATCTTTCTCTCTTTCTTTGTTTATATAAATATGTATATATATATATATACATATACATACATACATATACATATATAACAAAAAATCCAAATTATATATATGTGATCACAAGAGCGAGTAAAATAACATGAAGCAGGTCTTCTTTAATATTCACAATATCTTTGTGTCCACTATATTTGAAACTTCTTGCATATTCTTGAAGTATGTAAAATATTTTTTTAACAAAAAATAGATAAATTGAACAATTTATTTACAAGCAAATATTTGGTTATTTTTTTTAACAACAATACTATTTAGGAAAAATCTTAACATGTTTTAAGTTCTAAAGCCGCTTCAAACCTTGGGTTGATAGTTATTTTGGTCTCAATTGTCGATGATAAGGTTAGTCACTCTACAAATATAATAGTGAAATAATATTATACATATGAGTTCTTTACACAATATTTACGATAAGTTAATCTAAATAACTTACCTAACAATTGGCCATAAAAATAAGGATACCTCAAAATTCTTGGAGTCGCACAACTATTAAATAATTAACTGGGTAATTGCCATGACATTCCTTAACAATTGGTACATCATTTTCCATGATATCTCCCCTTAATCTTATTGAAATTGACATTGTACACCTCGAAAGAAAAATGTTTAGAAAACCAATATATCATAAACTACAAAATAAGGTTGTGAATTTACGTTTTATCAATAAGCTCAAGTGATTGACAATTAACTTCAATTCCATTACGCCTATGTACAATCGTTCGATTACCAATACTAATTATAATTCGAAGTACATCTGCAAAAAAAAGACCAAAACGTTGACTCAATGCATAGAGGTGAAGATTTTACTTTTCGAGTATGTGTTCTTACTTATTGTTTCTTGTATGTTTTTTGGGACTTGAAGTGCGTCTAGATGAGTTATTCTACAATTGTCATAACTCGTTATAGCAAATTCATCTGGTACAAGAACAATTGTTGTACGCGTCTGAATAATTTTCTCATACTCGGTTGTACCCCATCGATATCTTGGAGCTAAACTGTCATGCCCCAGCACTGCATGACCCAAGCCAAACCCTGTCTAGGTGCCGGTCAAGCGCCCAGAGGTGACAAGGAGATTGAAAATGATTAGTGGAAGACTTAAGCACTAGACATGGGTGATCTAAAACTTTATGGAGTAAATGCACCACTTTGAGCAAGAGTAAATAAGTAGAATTTAAAAGAGTCACTTCAACTCTAAGATAAACTTAAATCTCAAGCCTACATACTACATTAATCCATAGCCTACTCTAGGCTCTAAAATATGTCTCAAACAATCTAAAAGTATAATGTAGCCTAATCCAAAATGAGAACCACACACAAAGGTTCTAACATAATAGCATAAACAAGGAAACAAGCTACATAAGAGGTCTCCATGTCTACATCCAAGTCATCTCTGACCTTTCCTCATAGAGAGGATCCTGTCCATCTGCGTGTCATGCCACGTAGCCCCAAAGCAAAAACACAAGAAAAAGGGGTGAGTTTAACAAACTCAGCAATGGTTTTTTATATAACTATTATCATTAGAAACATGATGGTATAGTAATATAACAATTCAGATCCATATTTGATAAGATGTATCAATTTTTTTGTTCATACATACACATCACTAAAACCTGCATCGCAGTGTCTAAATCGCATAGTGCAATTCAACATCATATAAACTTGCATGAGATGTATCTCTAACATACATTTCAGATCTTGCATCAACATCATATAAACCTGCATGAATGTATCTCTAACATATATTTTAGATCATGCATCAACATCATATAAACCTGCATGAGATGTACCTCTAACATACATTTCAGATCATGTATCAATCATCATATAAAGAATGCCTCCATCAAGGAGTAAGCACAATTAGTGTCACACAGACAAGGCCAAGAAGGCGTATCATGGTCCAAATTCTACAAAAGAATATAAGAAGATTGGGGTTGTCGGCCCCTAAAGCTGCTCGCCCTAGACGATCCTGGCCAAGGATGTCCCATTCTCACATAGAGAATCTAGAGCAAGGGTGTTTGCCCAAGGACATCTCCTGCGGTGGGGGAGAGCACGAATTCCCACATAGGGAACCCTAGAACACACGTGGTAGCGGGTGCACACGTTATACCACTCTGGATTCTCAGGGTCCAGATGACACTAATATTAATAATCTCAAATCCACAAGACAAGTACATGACTCTCTCCACATAATTCCATTTCACTAGACTCAACCCGGGGGGTGCACATGTTCCACACAGGAACTCAAATCGAAAATAAGTCCTTTTGGACCAACCAAGTTTCGATTAATTCACCGAGCGATTAATCCTACAAGCAATCTCAACCATTGCATCCAATCGATCAAACTCGGCTAATCTCAATAAAGTTTCAATCGAAAATCCTTTTTTATGATGCATGCAACATGGTACATACATGGCAAGGCATACATGAATCCTACTTCATGATAAGTGCACTCATCAGCCCCTCATGCTTTATTCATAAACAAAATACCAAACCTCATCATAGTCATTAACCTCACATGTGTGTGTGTGTATATGGTAAAATCACCTCACTCAAATACCAACATGCTTTGTAATTCACCCACCATCACACTACACATGCGCATTAACATCTAATTATGAATTCCATCGAAAATCATAGGAGAAGAACTATTAAAATCATAACTCAAGTCAAAACCAAACCACTTGCTAAACATATGTAAGCTCATTCACCTCATACTTGAGTTTAGGCATAACACTAACATTTACACATCATTCAACCACATCATATAATGACATATCAGTCCATTAGCATGCTATAACCCTACTGAAAATTTGCTTAAACCATAAGAATTAATCACTCATATCTTCAAGATAGCAACTCCATCCAATATATACAACTACAAGCCATTTTACATAACTTTAAATATACACCACAACTTCTAACATCAATAGTATGCTCTTTCAGTAGCTTACTCTCGCTCAAAACACTCCACATACACATAAAAATAATATTTCAGAGTAGGAACATCGACATAGACATCATACATACAATTGTCGATTTCTGCAGTTCGATCGGCTAAACAAGAAATATGCCAAAATTTTAGCATTGCCGTTGGAACGCCAACAAGGCAGATTCGACCATCTTTTTCCTTTCAAATTTTCAAACCAAAACTCCATTGATACAACCTAAAATCCCCATTTAACAACTCAAACGCCATTAAAATTCCACCATACCTTCCTATATCATATTAAGACAAAACCCCAAGAAATCATGATAAGAAATTAAGATTTATTAATCTCACCATTAGAGCACTAAATCAAGCAAACCCATTCCAAATAAACCATGAAAAATTGAAATTTTACCATAAGAAAGCTGAGATTTTGAAGACCCATTACCTTGTCACTTGTTTAGGTTTGGATTTGACCTTCACCCTTCTTCGAAACCTTCCAAAGACATAGTGTCTAAGTTAAACTTTATTAAAAATCGTTTTAACATTGAAAACCTTGAAGAAATCTTAGATCTGAGTTTTGTTAAGCATAAAAAATGAATTTTGAGAGGTAGGGTTTGAAGTAAGGGAGTAAATAAGTGACTTTGATGCTTGAAATCGAATTAAATCAAAGGGGATATGATGGATTAAGAATGGATTAGGAGAGAATCTATGATTTAAGCTTAAATAAGGGAAAATCATACCTTAATCACTTCTAATCCGGCCCAATTAGGGGAACTAGGCCCTGATCCCTTCTCCCAGCCTATTCCCAAAATGGAAATGGCTCAACACATTCTTTTTATAGTAGGGTTCAGGGTGCACTAAGTGACCTAATGGGGTGTAAATAGAATTTTTGGCTAAAAATGAGTATTTTACAAATTTGAGCATTAATTAAATCTGAAAATATTCTAAAAATTTTTGTATAAACTTATGTTGATGTCTGGGACATTTTGGTCTAAAAATTCTAATTTTGACTGTGGGGCCCACATGGGGTCCCGCCAAACCCTAATTTTTAGAAAATTTATGAAAAATCAGAAAAATCCCAAAAATTCAGGTTTGATCCAAAAATACTTAAAACCAATACTTATAAAGTTGATTTTGATTAAAACCATAAGAAATACTATTTATTTTTTTTAAAATCACCTAATTAATCAGAAAACGTGTTAGTCGCACGATAACCGATAAGTAAAATGAAAAGAAGACCGGTTCAAGAATGAGAATCCTTACATGAATATTTGATTAACCCATTTGATATGTAGTACATTTTACCTTCAAAGGTAATAGAATTTAATGTTTCAACTAACTTATTAAACACCGACAATTGAATTCTAGAACCCTATCAAAATAGGCAAACAAGTAAAGACTAACATATTTTGAAACGCTTAGATAACAATTTAATCAACTGTAGATTAACATAAATGTAATTCATTGCAAACATGAAGAACAATATGGCCACAATTTGCTCAATTGCTTGTTTAGCCATTTCACCAGCAATGGTAGCAAAACATAAGGCTTTCTGTAGGCAAGGTTGCCATATAGAGAAGTTACTCGGATACATGAAACAAATAAAAGAAGACAAAGGTAGATAAGTCCTAAGAGAGGTGTAGAAGTTCTAAATATAAGCACCTTCACATGTAGGGATTAGAAAACTAATTGATAAAAGCATAACATATGACTTCTCTAAGAATATTAGAGAAATACTATGACGTTTCATGCCTTTACATCATTAATGAAAACACAATTGCTAAATCTCCCAGGAGCATTTAAAAGAACAAATCTCAATGTTCACACTTAGTACGACCTCCCCAGTAACTAAAAGAAAAAATTTACTCCCTGACCTAATTCAAGCAGTTCCTTCAATCATCATGACTTAAAATTCAGACTCATATATCTGAAAATTTTAAAAGTAAAACAATGAAGCTAGGCCAAAACAAGCTTCCAACAATATAAAACCCAAACTCAAAAGCCTAACTCATGTCCATAGTTTCTCCAACTTCATTTTCGTAACATCACTTCCAAGAGTTGGAAACCTCATCATTCCACTTAAATAAGAAAAAAAAACAATTATTACAGGCTTCAGTTACTATCATTCTACTATTAACTCAATTATTTTCTAAACAGAAAAAGAGGGTCATCTGGTATGGCTATCTCCATCATTCACATTAAAATAAAGACTCATATTTTATATCATTCACACTATTTGCTGAACTGGAAATAAAGGAAAATTGAAAACATTTTTTATAAGTAAATATTCATGGTGCTGTCATCATTCTAATCAAATATATCATGCAAATCCAAAAATTAAATGACTCTTTCAAGATTACTAAAATCACTACGAAGCTTGAGATTGTCGTTGGCATTAATACCTTATTGGAGCTATTAAATAATTGAAAACTCAACTATGCTAATCTGCTCTATTATGAACTCTACCCACACTCAATGAAGATCTTTTTCTGATAAATCTAAGAGTGAAGATCTGACGATGGTTATCTAAAATCTAAGTTTGACCATTAATAGTGGCATACGACACTAAGAAAAATTCAAGATTATTTGTAAAAACAACTGGCGTTAGGGCAAAACTTTCTAGACAAATATGCTTCACCAATAGAGGCAGTTCTTCCAAAACAAAGACCTAGATTAAACTACTTATATCTTATTTTTCCAAAGGTGTAAATCATAGATAATTTTTTTTCTGGTTGACATCATATCCAGTACATGAATTTAAATTACTCAACATAAAACCTCAATATCACAAAACAAGTACCTAGAGCATAGTGGTCATGTCATTTGTGCTTTTGTTGAAGTCCAAAACTAATACTCTTGAGCCTATAAATCAATTAATCAATTTTTCAGGACATTTTCACCTTACATATCATAGAAAAAATTAATTTAGAAAGTAGATACCTGGCTTGAGAACCCGGTGGATCTCTCTGATGGCAATAAACCTATTGACCACATTTTGTAACCCATAACCAATTGTAACTGCATCAAATTAGCCATCCCCATATGGTAAATCAAGAGCATCACCTTCAATCCATCTACAAATATGCATAGAAATGCACAACTACATTTCTAAACCTAGAGTTGTGAATCGATAAACAAAATGTCATTTATGTTTATATCATGGCAAAAGTGCAGTACTTTGAATGTCTTCACATTCTGTATGATCTATGATATAAATGTGCAAGATAAAACTGTTTAATGTGAATTTCACTCAAACAGAAAAAAAAACACCATTCAAATATTCGTACAACCTTATCAGGTTTGACACTTTTGATTTATAAAAGATTACTCCTCGCCATTGATCATCTCCTGGTGGTGATTCATCTCATCCTGACGGCTGACTCGAAACGCAAAGGGCTCGGTACCAGTGCCGGCTACTGCGCCCTCCAACCCTCTCTCTCTGGCTCTCTCTCCATATCTCCCCGGCTACTTATTCGTCATCAACGCTTGACCTCCAGCTGCCTCTCACCTTCACACTGTCGTCCTCTTTTTGTAAGGTAAATAAACCCTAAATTCTCTGACGTCAGTTCACAAATTTTGAATTTTGATCACATAGTCCCAATTTAGTGGGTATACATGCTAATCTCTTCTAATTAATTTTCGATTTTCTTGTTTGTTATAGTTGCGAAGTTGATATCTTTTGTTTTTACAGGTGACGATCACTCCTGTGACTTTTGTTGTATAGAATGGTCTATTTGTCTGATTGATGCTTGGTTGACGAAGTTTGATTTTTGAACATTCAGTAAATTGAAGTTAAGAACTGTCAATTCTGAGTTATGAGAAGTGAGTCTTGTTGTGAGTATTTGATTTCTTCCCTTGGTGACCGGATTTTTTGGTTTTTTATTTGAGTTGATGTTGTTTGATTGATGCTTGCAGTTGGCTAAAGTTTGTGTCTTCTAATTAATTTTCAATTTTCTTGCATTCTATAGTTGCAATGTTGAGATCTTCTGTTTTTACATGTGAAGTTACGATCAGTGATGTGACTTTTGTTGTATATTGAATGGTCTATTTGTCTGATTGATGCTTTGTTCACGAATTTCGATTTTTGATCACATACTCTCCCAATTTAGTTCATATAAACCCTAATCTATTCTAATTAATTTAACCATCAGTTAATTGAAGTTAAGAACTGAGCAGTGAGTCCTGTTGTATATTGAATGGTCTATTTGTTCTGAGCAGTGAGTCCTATAGTGAATATTTGATTTCTTCCCTTGGTTACCGGATTTTTTGATATTTTCTTTGAGTTTCTTTTGAATTGATGCTTGCAACTGGCTGGACTAGCATTTGTCCGATTGATGCTCCATAAGTTTGTGTCTTCTTGCTATAAGTTAGATTATAATAAATTTATTGCCTTAAGTTTATGAATTGAGAGGTAGTTCACAAGTAATACAGGTAATGCAATATTGGTGAAACCCATATCACACTATCGGCTACTACCCAAGACTGAGAATTGGAAAGGGGCAACCTCTTTCCATAATTCAGTAAAAAAATTCATTACAAATTATATGCACTTTAACTTGAAACAAACAGCCCTTGCAGTTGTTGATTTTACTTTGTGTATTGTGATTTTCGAGGTCTTTAATTCAGCAAAGAATGGCTTCAACAAGTTACCAAAGGTCAAGCCATGGACCTTTATGTCCACGTTGTTTGGGCCGTATGATTTACCTCGTATCTACCACAACAACGAACCCAGACAGACCATTTTGGAAGTGCCCAAACAAATCATTTGTAAGTTTTAAGTGATGCATGGAGAATGTGTTTATATAGTCATAAATTAGTCAACTTAATAAAGTAATTTTTTTTCCAGGGACTAGTTGTGGGAAGATGTATTGGTATGATGAGCATCAATGAAGTGTTGCTAGTAATAATATGAGTGCTCAACCACATCATAGTCCATCTACTTTGTTGCAAAGCCATGGAAGTGTGAATAATGGACCGATATTGGCAGACCCAACACTCACACTAGATCATTTATTTAGAGCAATGACATTCATAGTAGGGCTTATGGTTGCAACCATATTTGGGTTGATATTAATATCCTACTTTTATGTATATTTATTTACATGCTTAAAGTAGTGAAAGTTTGGATGAGTATTTCTGTTAGTTTGCACTTTCAAGCATCTTCTTTTCCATAGAACAAATATTGGAGAATGGGAAGCATTTTTTATGCTCCTTGATTAAATAAGCCCAGCATGAGCCTTGAATCGAAAGGTGACACGTTGCAAAGGGAAGGGCTCCCAAATGGAGACGGAGAAACAAAGTTGCGTTAACTCCGTGTTTCCTCCCGTCCACTTACCCACTTTCATCTCCTGCTTCCCACCCCCTCCCAGCGTCTCCTCGTCACCGGGAAGATATGGAAGGAAGAGCAGCAGAGGAGTTAGGGCAGTGTCCGCTTGAAATCAGGCTCTCTTCAGCACGCCTTATCCTCTTCCAGTTAACCTCCCCCTACCCTTGACCCCCTTTCTTCTGCTCTATGTTTTTCCAGCTTTTTTTTCGCTCTGGCCGTCTCTCACTCTAGCCTTGGCCCTCCTCTCTTTTCTCTTTCCCTCTCTCATCTTCTTTTCCCTAACTCCATCATTTTAGGCCCTGCCCTCCTCCTCCGCAACCCCATTTTCAGTTGCCTGTCTGATCTCGGCAGGGAACAATCCCTTGTGGTTCTGTTGCTTGGCAAGAAACAATGTTGGGAAAGGGCACAAAGTGGCTGATAATGGGCAAGGGCGGTGCCAACGGCAACAAGGACAAGAAGAAGCCCATGTCCAGATCCTCCAGAGCAGGCCTCCGGGTCTTCCCTTTCTGTCTTTGTTATATGTTTTTTTAGTTCTTTTTCTCGGTTACAATCTCTTTGATTTTACTGGTATGCGCTCGGGAATTGAGGGAGGTTCTAGGATAGGAAGTTATTTATGTAGATTGTTTATTGCCGGGTTTACTGTTATAATTAGATCTGGGTCTCACTAGTGGATGAAAGTATCACGCTCGAGGTTTTTCCACACATTTACTTTAAAATTTTACTAAAATTCCATTTTCAAAAACACAGAGGTAAATCAAATAAATTAACAAAATTCAAAACGTGTGAAAACAACTTTCATAAATTAAATCATATTAAAACAAACAAACACTCTCAGGCGTGACCTAAAACAAAAGCGTGCGATTAAAATCTACCATGGCCATGGTTTTCAAAACAAAAACCTCCCAGACATCTCTGAGTACAAGTTCTTTCACAATCTTAAAATTATTCGTACATACATTCACAAGTCTAGTATATAATACATTTCTCTCACCTTAAACAAAACATGAAATCGTAGCACCAAACTCCACATAACCTCACCGTGATTTTGCTGTACTCCAGGTCGAGGAAGAATTGTCCACTACGGGAAAAGTTCAATCTCAATAGCTAACGATTGACCTGCAAAAGCCTCCAGTCGAATGGGCTAAAAAGATGGGGTGAATATTTTCATACACAGTAGGAAAATACCTAGTAGGGGAAAAATATAAATAAATGAACTCTGTAAGTTCATATATAGATGCTTCCATGCAATCACACATGAAGCAAATAGAATAAGAAGTATAAATATGGTCACACATACAAATCATTATACAAATCGAACTTACACTTACTCATATATCATGCTCTTATACTTACACTCTGAATCAGTCTTATCAGCTTACTCGGACAAACGTACACTTACACTTACAACATACACATACTCGTACGACCTTATTCGTACGAACCCACTTGTACGACCTTACTCGTACAATCTTACTCTTACACATAAATGTACTCTTACATCTCCCATAGAAGCTTACACTTACACTTACGCTTATGCTAACACTTACACTTACACTTACACTTACCCATATCGTTTGAATCAAAGTCTCACAAACTTACTCGTAGAACTTACTCAGACTCATAAACTTACTCTTACTATCTTCCAAAGAAGCTCACACTTACTCTAAATCTTACACGTACAACTTACTCAGAATTTGAAACATATAACTTACTCTTACTATCATACACATACTACCGACAACTGAAGCTCATTACAAATAATAAGCTCCAATGTCGGAAAGGAATGGAATGCCACTGGGGCGTCACCTTAACCTTCGGGAAGCAACTAGACACCATGGACTTTTTCGAAGGCAAGGCACACCTATGCTCATGGGGCACAAGATCAAACAGGTAAGAGCAGATCCATGATACTACTTACCTGAGCACGCAAATGCCCACTCTTTGGGGCCATACAGCGCCAACTAAGGGCGGAAAACATACAGTGCCACTCTTGGGCAGGAATCTTACAGTGCCACTCTTGGGTAGAACATACAGTGCCATATGTAGGCAGAAAATATACAGAGCCCACAAAGGGCAGAAACTTACAGCGCTCTCAACAGAGCATCAAAAGTCTGGGCTAAAATACAACACTAAGACTAAATCCCACAGGAAAATACCATGGCTAGACTAGAAAGGACGCTCAGTCGATTACTTATCAACTAGCACAAAATGGAACTCAATCCGTCGAAACCCCCAGTCTCAAACTCACAATGTTATAAAATTAGGGTTACTTACATTTAAGTTCACATTAGGTAACTTATGCATGTACAATTTTGATCAGAAAGACTTCCATCTTACAATCTTTAGCCAACCAAGCTAGAATTGCACCCATTCTTAAGCTCTAATCCACAAAGGTGACATCCTTTACTTAGCTCATCTTCTACCCTGACACTTACATTCTTATGAATCTTTGCGCAGTCTTACTTAAACTCGCATTCCATATTGATAATCTTACCATCATACATTTACGGCCTTACATCTTACACCATCTGCCATAAAACTGAATCATCTTACTCGAACTCCTCAAATGAAACCCTTAGACTTAAGTCCCGACATCATACCCTTACTAATTCCTTGCTCATTGTTTTTCAGTTACAATTCATATTACGTATATTATGCAGTACAATTATGTAGTCCACTTTCACTAATTCACAATCCCCCAAAGACGTTAAGAACCCTGAATCTTCCCAATCATTACATTGCTTAGGTCTTCTGCTCCCTGCTCCAATGTACTACCCAACTCAATCCAAGTCAATTCTTCAATCTCATCAAATCCAACCTTCGATAGTCCATCTTACATCTTTCCTCGTCTGTCATACCATCACAATTTCCATGTCGTAGCCTACGAAGCACCCTTTCTACAAACTTACAAACAAACGTACGTATTCATGCACATCAACCACACATATTTATCACATATTGAAATCACACACATATAATTCATCAATTACTTACTGTCATACCTTTAGTCCTCAATAACATATTTATGATTCACATATATAAAGCATACACATTTAATTAGCATTTTCATGCAAAACATTAAATTATAAACTCCTAGCATGTTACTACACAATCAAAGCATTCTATAATGAAATTATGAGTTCAAGGTCCCCTACCTTGTAATCCACAGGAGTTTGATGGCAACAAACGACGGTGGCGGCATTGATAGCGGAATAGGCGGCCAAAAGCATCGCACTGAGAGAGTTGTTATGTCTCTCGGATTTTCAGATATGCTGGAATTAATCTCGATAAAGTTAGATAAATTTCACTCGAAGCCAAAGGTTTGGGCGCACTAAGGCGGTAGGACACAAGGTCGTGCCACTAGAAGTGGCAAAAGTGACCATAGAATGGGGGCTGACTAATTGGAGGTCGGCCAATGGTTTAAAACACTTTGTTGGCCACAAAACATTAAAATGGACCGCAGACTACAACCAACGGTAACAATTCTGCATTGTCGAAGCCTCACAACGTTGCGGAAGACTACTTGCGTACTCACGAACATAAGGGAGGCAGAGGAGGGCTTTAATGGCCATATTGCCTAGTGACAGAGTTGTTCCAAAAACACACATTGAGGCACTAAGGCCCGACATAGGTGGCCGACAAAGGTGGCATCATTTCTAAACGCTTATCCACAACCAAATCATAGTACAGATGGTCGTGCATTAAGCACAGTTTACAGTGGAGGATGAGGGCACAACATCGGTCAAGTCTTTGATGGGCTGAGTCTAATGGCTGACAATTTTACTTCCCCTTGGAAGGATCGGAATTCGGAAACTCTTTCCCATAGCTTTTGGATCATGCACAACAAAAGTGGGGTGCAACAGTAAATTCGGGCCAGAAGTGTTGGCCCTAGCTGCCACTAGACCGGGGTAGAGCCCATGTTGGTCGGATCTGCAGCCCAAGTTCACGAAATCCCAAGTTGGACCTGTTGGCTTGGGTTGGAGCAGGGCCCATTAGTAGTAATCAGAGATGTATCCTAAAGTTTAGGGACATTTGGTGTGTGCAGAAGATGTGCAGAGGGGGTCAAGTCGACATCTACAGTTGTCTGCAGCAGAACAGCCAATCAGAAAATTGAAGAGACCCAATACCCAATTTAGGTAGGGCGACAGAGTACCGGGCCAGGGAGGTGGACACACTACCACCGGCCACAAATGGTCTAACGGAGGCCGAGGGACAAACCTGGAAGACGGTGGCGATTCAACAATCGCTAGACCACGATGATTCAAATAGACATCGACCCGATATCATACAACGTTAGTCAATGGAGAATGGACGCTACCAGTGAAGAAGAAAAATAAAACCAGAGCAAAGATATGTCTGGAACTGAAAAAAAGGCATGAGAGGTGATGGACAGGAGGAGGCAGAAGTTTGGTCCAAGGAGGCGGCCTTGCTATCGCCGATTCAGGAGAAGGCCAACGGCCGGAGACCAGCTGCATGGCCATGGATCACAACACACAAGAATGGGAAAAAAGAAAAAGGGAAGATTTTTGATCCTGGAATAAGACAAAGGGGTTGAGGGAGGCGGCTGCAAAGGCGGTGGCCGATGTGGTGGCCTTGCCGTTGCCGGGCTGGGGGGAGGGCCAAAGGCCGGTCGCCGTGGCCAGCCAAAGGCTGCACAGCCGGCAGTCGCAACCCACAGTGACAGAACAAAAAAAAAAAGAAAGCATTGCCCGTCTAGAATGGAAAATGGCGGAAGGGTCATGATCGGGGAAGCGGCAGTCCGGGCCCCGGGGTGATGGCCTTGTCATCGCCAAGCTGGAAGAGCGCTAGAGGCCTTGCGGAGGCAGCCTGCGATCAGTGGCACAGCTGCAGTTCGTATTGAACTGAAAACCGGAAAAATAGAGGCGGAACTGTTTTTTACCTCGCGACGGCGAACCGGGGGCAGGGAGGCCGGGACAGCAGTGGCCGGAGGTCACCGTGTCCGGGGCGGAGCTGTGGCGGCGGGGTTAGGGGTGTTCATGGACGTCCATTGTCCGTATGTCCGTCCGTGTCTGCGTCTGTTTTTATATAGAATGGACAGTTTTTTTGGTCCGGGCCAGACACGAACATGGACAAAGTTTTTGATCCGCACTAATAGGGAGCTATGGACACGGACATACCCTTATCCGTCTCCACGGATTTTCGCGTCCGCCACTCTTACTTAATATTCCCTTAAATATAGTAGTAATTATTACTAATTATTAGAAGAAAAAAAAATAATTCAGTTCCTATGTAGCATTTTAGGACAGTCCTAACATGCTACATAGGCACTTGACTACTTAAAAACATGAATCCAGTACTTATGTACCATGTTAGAACAGTACTAACATGGCACATAGGTACTGGACAATTTGAAAATATAAATTTATAACTTATATAGCATGTTAGGATAATCTTGATATACTACATAGGTATTAAATAACTTAAATAGGTATTAAATAACTTAAAAACATAGACCTAAGTACCTATATAACATGTTAAGACAACTTTTACATGTTATAAAAGTGCTAAAAAATTTGAATTGGGATAAAAATTTAGGTGTTGAAATATTTGTCCTTGTCCGTCCATGTCCGTAGCGGATGGACTTGGACAAAATATAATACGGACTAGGGCGGACACGGACGGACACAGATAAGAGTTATTTCAATTACAGACGGACACGGACAACCCTTTGTCCGCGTCCGTTTTCGTCCGTGAACACCCCTAGGCGGGGTGGCATCTATGCAGGCGGAGACGATGGCGGATCCAGCGAAAACCTCACCAAAAATGGTCACTAGGCCGAAAACGGGAAAGAGGGAGAGGGGTGGCGGTTGCAGGCGGGGCCAGGCCAGGGAGGCGGCTGGGAGGAAGCTGGCGGCCATCGGTGGCGCTGCCTCCGGCCTCACACAGTGAAGGGACCTTCACTATTCACACTGCAGGTCGGGCATGCCTAGCGCGCCCGATTCGCTACATATGTTTTTTTTCTCTTCTCTTTTTTTTTTCTGCTTCTGTTCTCACACGTCCCGTTTGATTTTCGTGCTGAAAATTTCTATGATGCGTTGAGGCCTATGATCTGCGACTAAACACTACTCCTGACTCTTACGGTCGTGAATATTACAAATACAGATATCCCAAAGCGTAAAATCTATTTAACGAAAATTTGACCAGAAATTGCCGAACATTGCAGAAATTACAGAAAATTGCAGAAAATGCAGAAAAATTTTAAAAAAATTAGGGATATTACAGAAAGTTGGGCAGAAAATATACTGGTTTTTTGTGAATAGGTCTCTGATTTCATGAGCTATCACTGGTTTTTGTGAGTTTTGCCATTGGTTTGTCTGCGTTGGATTCCTTTGGATTCCTCTGTTGAAATTTAATTTAGTATGGTATTAGCAGTAGAGAATAGAATTTGAAGTGATTTTCTGCAGAACGAGGCAATTTTCAACTGGGAGGATCAGTAGCATATGCTGATCATGTGTATCTCTTGCTTCAATTTTCAACCAGAAATGAGGATTAGAAAATAATTTTTTGAAAAAATTTCTAGAGTAAATCTCTCAGGTGAATCTGCTACTCATTGAATTGAAGAGTTTTAGATGATTATTGAGATCCGTTAGGATTCTACTTTCATATTCAGATCCACTTTTGCTAGATGTGTATCTGCTTGCAGTATTTTGTTTTAATTTCCTTCTAGTTCCAAAAACACAATCCAATATGTTAAAGGGTCTATCATTCAGAAAATCAAGTTGGGTCCGTGCTATTCAGGGCTTTGTAAAGTATGTTCAAATAACATGCAAATACTCTCATTTGGGAGCAACATTGAAGTAGCAGGGAATGACTCCTTTGGATTTTCTGAGAGATAGGAAGCTTGTTCTGGATTGTGATCCACCAAGTAGTAAAGATATCAACCAATTGTATCAATTTATAGACCAAAGGTGCTTTTTGAGATGGGCATATTCAATAATGATATCTAAAATTCTGTTCATAAAAAAATAGTTCTCGTATAAGAAATCTTGACTGAAGATTGGTAACCTTTTAAATGGAAAAGGCAAAAAGAAAGAAATAATAACTAAAGTTCAATCTAATACTTCTCTCTTAGATTGTCTATTATTTTTTTTTAAAATACTTTCTTCTTGTTCCTCTATCTTCTTTTGAATGAAAATCCAAAGAGACTTACTGGTATAGACTCTTGTTATATCTCTTAGCCACATTCATTCACTGACCATACTCTTTTTTGTATTTATTTCTTTTATGTTTTAGAGTATTAAAAGTTACATCATTTCTTGGCAGCCCAAATGGAGCTTATAGTACAGGTTTTCAAACCTATTACTCATCGGGTAATCTTAATTGTAAAATTAACTGAGTTATAGTATGGATTTGTTGAGAAACTGACTTTAAAAGAGGCAATTTTATGCAGTAGTTGTGTTTCTCGTATCTTATTATAGATCTGATTGCTACATTCTGTTAACAGATGGGATGATCAAGGAGCTGGGGCGGGCTTGGATAGGTACAAAGGGAATAGGAGAAATTGGTAGGATCTACTTTATCATAAAAGCTCTCTTGCTTATCAAAACTATTGCATTTTGACCGTTTTATAAATTTTTTGAATGGTGCATAACAGGATATTAGCTTGGGAAGTTGGATTATGCAATTTTGCTCCCTCAACAACCATTCAAGACTGCGAGATCGATCCCAACAACTGTTTGGGACCATCAGATTAGGGAAACAATTTCCTAGAGGCTTGCAACCAGAGCTCTTCTTTAAGATGTCACATGAAATCTACAACTTCAGAGAAGGGCATGTCAAATACAATAGTTGTAGTAAAGTAGATTGAAGCTCATAAAAAGCTCTTGAATGCACCAGTGTTGCGTTTTTGGTGTTTCTATTGCAGTTTGATCGGGAAAGTTGCAGCAGATTAAAGCCACAAATGGGTGTTCCCTGAAGCACAAGATCATGGCATAAAGCTCTTACCTGCATGGAAAAATGCTGCTCATTCAGTAAGTGAATCCTAATAGCTTTTGGTTTGAGCTTTTTATTCTATGTTGGTTGCTGAAAAATCTACTTGTTAATACTCAATTTCAACACCAAGGACATGGGAGGCACAATTCCAGTCTAGTATAAAGGTTAACTCTTCAACTGGCTAGCAACTCTCCTTTTACGTATCTTTTCCCCCACATGTATTAATTTCTGTATATGAAAATGTACTGCAGATCATTGCGCAGATTGCAGTTTGAGAACTTTTGATTCCACATTTTAGCTCTGGAATTTGGAGATGATGAGAAATTTGGAGATGATGAGAATGAAAGTTATTCTCTCTGTATTTAGGAAGTTGCATAGTCAATCACTATGAGTTGCATAACCAAAAGCATAGGAAATGCACTTGAATAGTTTTTTTGAAATCTTAAACTTTTAGAGGAGCAGTTGTGAAAAATTGAATTTGCACCTTTCAAGTTGCAAAAAGTATAGCTGATAGGTGTTTTTTAGTTGAAGTGGTATCAAATCGTTGGAAGTACAAGTGACTACCATGTAATGTAAATAATTTTGAACTATATATGTTGCATTTGATAGAGAAGCCTCTTTGTACAATGACCTCTTGTATTCTTCCCTTTTTTTTTAATATTGTTATCTGCTCTATCTCTCCAATTCAAATAGCCTTAATGGGTGTCCAATTAAAAACTTTTGCATTTGAAGCTAATGTCTTATTCTGCATTGTTGTGTGTAATGCAATCTTCAATAGGACAATCTGATGAATTGTTGGGGTTAGATTGCCTCTCCTCACCCAACTTTTAAAATACGATGCCTAGTGTACTGCAAGTTTTTTTTTTTCTCACCCATTTTTGTTTTTTTTTTTAGTACGTGATTAAGGATTGAGAGACTGGAAGAATAATCCTTCGGATTTTATTTTCCAATTATCCATCTTTAATATGATTGATGTCGAAAATTATAATTATTTCCAATTCTCATATGCTTCTTTTGCCTTTAATACCATTTCACTAAAAAAATTGTAGTGACTTACGTAATAATTGAAGAAAAAAGAGTTGAGAACAAATCAATTTTTTTTTAATATGTTGGATGGTCTGTGAACATTTGAGGGGCATTTGGGATACGCCTTCTATGACTTCAGATCATATGAGCGAGAATTTGTGGTTTCTTTTTTAGCATAAAATGAAGATCAAGTAGGATGAAATTGTGGAAACCAACTTTATATTTTTATTTGGAAATCAAGTTTAGTGAACTGCATAACATAATTATACGCTAAATTGACAGATTAAACCTTGTTCAATAACATATACCTCGAAAATGCTACTACCAAAATAGGAAAAAAACACTGAAACAATGCTTAGTTGTTTCATCATGGATGCCACTGAATATTGATTTGTTGTACTACTCTATTCCCTTCTTGTAATTTGTCATCGCCTAAGGTGCCTTGTCATTCCATGCGTCTTTCTCCTCTTCACCCAATTCCTATTTCATTTAATAGAATTATTCACCGTTAGTAGTGAAAAATAATTTAAAACTAATTTACTAATACCTTGAAAAAGTTACCAACATACCTTCCATTGCACATAAATCATAGCATTAAGTGTATTGTTATTAATTCCTGGCCACTAGGTACAATAATTTTCCATCTAGATAATTGAGGCACCACCTATAATTGTATTTTCCAACTAGATGTTTGGAAGCTTGAAAGCTTCTTAGTGCATCTTGAATCATGGGAATCTAGAGTGCAATTAAAAACATTCTTGGCGCTGCCCTTGTGTTTTACTACTCCTAAAATGAAATAAGAAAACTTTCCATTAAATTCAATGTTTCAAGCCTTCTAATTTGTATCCACATCAATTGGAGAGTTTAATAATATAATACAATGACTAATTAAATGCACCTAATGCAACACCTAATATAGAAGATGCTAACATCTATGTCATTTGGAAGTTGATGCTTATAATTGGGGCATCTCTCTTACTTGTTTGCAATTTTGATTCAGAGACATACAATCTAAACAATAGATGATATATTAGCAAAAAGTAGTTGATAGATTAGCCTAAAAACCTTTGGCAGCAATATCCATAAAATTAAAAATACATGTAACGATGTGCAGAACAACTACTTATTGCTATAATTAGTAGTTTGGAGCCACTAGTCATAGAACCATTAATTGAAAATTAGTGTTTTATGTCGCTCCAGCTATAATTGATATAGTGGGTACTCCATTGACCATGAGACATACTAAAAAAAGACGCATACCCCTATGTAGAAGATGAAGTATGAAATAAAATTTACACAATTTATTTCTAACAATGTGTGCAAATGCTGAAAAGATTAAGAAACCAATAACCTGTTGCAAAAGCCTCAGTAAAGTAAATCTGAACAAAATGCTACACTCCAAGTAAGCAATTTGGACCTTGTGAGAAAGTTGGAGTAAATTTTCAATTTTTGCACAACTACTGAAATAAAGCACTACAAGGCATGAACTTTAGATCAAATGGTCAGATGAGAAAATTCAACCTGTCTGTGGGCCGGCCATCTCCACATAGGCAATTACAAGAGCCAATTGATGAGAGAGAGAGAGATTAGTATCTTACTCGGAATGAAGATTTGGAGATGCAGAAGTGACAACGGATGTGGCCAGGGAACTAACTGCGGTGAGCTGATAAGGCCAGGATATGGGTGGATCAAACTAAAAACTGATTTGTACACAAGATTAAATACTTAAAATCTTAAATACTTCCCAAAATCTAAACGAAAAACGTAGATATAATAATCTAAGAATACTTTATGAAGTTGTTAAATCGATATGGTGAGAATAATCAAATCATAGAGGGAAACAATTGCTTATTACTGTGACTTAGTTATAGAAATAAAAGAAGCTTTGAAAAATTACACCTTCATGGTATTCCAACTGAAAAGTTCGTACTTTAGTGTGACTAATTAAACTAATAAGATTTGGTAATCAAAGATATTGCCCAATTAATGGAGGAGTGTGGCCGATAAAATGAAGATTCATCCACCAAAGAAAATGCATCCCAAAATCAATAACTAAAGTGTCAATTGACATGCAATAAGAATTCAGCGCCAGAAGAACCACAACTATAAACTAAAAACACTTGGTGGTTCTTCACCACTATGTCAAACCCTACAATAATTATTCAAGACCGGTAACATGGATCCCATATTCCTATAGGCAATGGATACTTCTTCAAGAGCCCTCAGCTAGTAAGGCGAGTTACAACATGATCGCTCAACACATTAAGTCTTAAATAACCATTCCAACAATATAATGAAATACTATTATTTCCTCCGTACACAACTTCTGATTCTATTCTCTACCGCTAATACCATACCAAATTTAATTTCAACAGAGGAATTCAACGCAGATAAAACAATGGCAAAACTCACCAAAACCCGTGATAGCTCATGAAATAAGGACCTATTCACAAAAAAACCAGTATATTTTCTGCCCGACTTTCTTCCATTAGTGAGACCCAGATTTAATTATAATACTATAACAGTAAACCCAACAATAAACAATATTAATAAATCACTTCCTATCCTAGAATCTCCATCAATTCCAGAGCGCATACCAGTAAAATCAAAGAGACTGTAACATAGAAAAGGAACTAAAAAAACACACAGAAAACAAAGATGGAAGGGGAAAACCCGGAGGCCGGCTCTGGAGGATCGGGATATGGGCTTCTTCTTGTCCTTGTCGCCGTTGGAGCCGCCCTTACCCATTATCAGCCACTTCGTGCCTTTCCCAACATTGTTTCTCGCCAAGGAATGGAACCCAACAGAGATCACAGGCCAGAAAAGTCAGACCGGCGGCTAGACCGCAAGGGATTGTTTCCCACCGAGATCAGACCGGCGACCAGAAACAGGGTTGCGGAGGAGGAGGGCAGGACCTAAAATGATGGAGTAGGGGAAAAGGAGACGAGAGAGGGAGAGAGGAGGGCCAAGGCTAGAGTGAGAGACGGCCAGAGCGGAAAAAAGCTGGAAAACATTGAGCAGAAGAGAGGGGGGTCAGAGGGAGAGAGAAGAGGGTGGGTTATCCGGTAGAGGAGAAGGCGTGCTGGAGAGAGAGCTCGGGCACACTTCACCGGAAAAGAAGGCGGATTCCTCCACCCAAAACGTTTTTGCCCTAGCTCCTCCACTGCTCTTCCTTTTGTGTCTTCCCGGCGACGGAGGAGACACAGGGAGGCGGTGGGAAGGCGGGAGATAAAAGTGGGAAACGGGTGATGAAAGTGGGTAAGTGGACGGGAAGAAATACGGAGTTAACACCAACTTAGTTTCACCGTCTCCGTTTGGTTGCCCTCCCCTTTGCAACGTGGCACTTTTGGATTGGGGCTCATGCTGGGCTTATTCAATCAATGACCGTAAAAAAATGCTTCCTAGAGAATGAGCTGCTAATAAAGATTATTTTATTTATGTGGTAGATTCTTTATATATAAAGTTAGCTTATAAATTTATCTCTATTTTCTTCATTTTATGCACCTGCATGCTTTTTTAATATACTTTTATTTATAGTTTTATAATCGGGTCTATGAATTTGAAGTTAATTTTGTCTTCTAACCTGCATATTTGAAGTGAATATGCAAACTATCTGTCACTTCTGTCATCCATGTCAAAATTTATATGTTTCAAATTTTATGAGTAAACCGAATTATACTCCATTTTCAGGGACCAGCTTATGAAACCTGAAGCATACAGGAATCCAAATATTCCACGTAGTAGTAATAATAAAAGACAGAAAGATATGCAGCAGCCAGTCGTGACTGATAAAGATCTCTATACCACTCGCCCAATCGTGATTTGAACCTAGCTAAAATGGGTATTGGGTCGACCATGTGATAGTGAGTGAGTGGTGAGCGCATGATGGATTTCTCCCAGAGGCCAGAGCTCATGCTCCCACCACTGTATTTAGTGTGTATGCCCGTAACCACGTACGCTTGCATCACGCTCACCACGTCGTGTGGCCCCAATGCAAGGGGCCCATACCTGTGTGCCTCTTGGCCCCGCCTTTGGGGCACCAGGGTACGTAACATTTTCATTCTTTCAATGCTTTTCAATCATTTAAATTCGCAGCATCACATAATGAACTTCACCTGATACAGTACTTCAAGCAAAATGAAATGAATAAGACCCACCTATAATGAAAATCATGATGAAAAACAAATCAACACTTATAGAACCTTGAGTACGTATTTTATTCTCGCAATGGGAATCATGAGAAAACAACTGCCGGTATTTTATTTCGTCGCATAGACAACGAAAATGAGCTGCATTTTTAATTGAGGCTCGTGTTGATAAGCCTTTTTTAAATAGTCGTCCACTGTGTACAATAAGGTACTATGCCATATGCCCAAAGTAGTTGGGGTCAAGTTGTTGAGGATTACCAACCAGGGAAGTTGATCAAGTCCTCATAAATTTAAATCATCCACCCTAAAAGAGTCGCGACTAGTTTAACTTTTCAAGTAGGTGATTTACATTTTAGGCTCAAAAGGAATAGGTATTTTCATGCTTTTGTAATTCAAGTTTTATGTAATTATTTACATTTTATAGGGGTATCCCAGGAATAAGGCCTAAAATTAATGGTGTTTAAAATACTTTGCCACTTATGAACGAAAATGCCCTCGCCTCTCCATAAAAAGAGTTGCGGCCAGTTTGACTTTTTCAACCGGTAAATGACGGTTTAGACCATAAATGAGTGAATATTTACGTATTTATGTAACTCATTTGCATGAAATTATAGGTATTGTATAAGGGTATCTTGGGAATTTAGGGTCAAAATTAATGGCGTATGAGACACTTTACTATGGGCACACCCTTTATTCATATCCCTCCTTTTCCTATGCTTTTGGATGTAATTTTGGTAAAATTTTGGGGTATATTTAAAGTATGGGATATGAATCATTAATGATAATAAATGAGGATAAATATATTTATCACATTGGACACAAATGACCTTCACTCCAACAAAAAAGACTATTAGCGACAAGCGTCGCTAATGACTATTAGCGACGTTTATAAACTGTCGCTACTTACGTCGCTAAAAAATGAGTCGCTATTGATCATTAGCGACGCTTAAGGCAAGTGTCGCTAATAGTGTATATTGGCGACATTTATACATACATTGCAAATAATTTTAGTATTAGCGACACATACTAAAGCGTCACTAATAGTTAAATTATTAGCGACACATAATAATAAGCGTCGCTAATACTTGCTTATTAGCGACGCTTTCTTATACGTTGCTAATATAAAAAATTATTTAAAAAAATAAATAACAACTTATTAGCGACGCTTTGTAAGTGTCGCGAATAAATTTTTTTTTTAAACCTCGTAAATAAAAAAACATATTAAAAAAACATTATTTATGTATTAGCGACGATTTGTCAAGCGTCGCTAATACTTCGTAAATTTTTAAAAAAATAAAAAAAAGTCTTTAGCGTCGCTAAACACTTCAATTTTTTTTTAAAAAAAAACCGAAATCCAACGGAAGTGCCGAATCCCGCGCCAGTGGGAGGTTGGGGCACAGGGGGTGTGGTGACCTTAGGAGAGGGAGGTGGTGGTGTGGGTGGCTGGATTCTGGTGGGAAGCCGGAATCCAATCCGCCCCCCCTCTCCCTTTGTTGAGTGCAGGGGGGGAGCGGGGGCGAAGGAGAAGGGAGAGTGGGGTGGCCGGCCGCCCCCTCTCTCCCCCGGATCCGCCCACCTCTGGTGAGAAGGGGGAGTGGGAGGGAGGGGGTGGCCGGCCGCCCCCCTCTCTCCCCTTGGTCTGCCCCCCTCCTCTGGTTTCCAGAGGAAGGGAAGGAGGTGGTCGAACCCGGGGGAGAGAGGGGAAAGAGGAGGCCGGAGAGAGAGGGCCAGATTCCGAGTCCCCGCCGGAATCTGGGCCCCCATAGTCCTGGCCTCCCTTGCGCTGCCCCATCTCCACTGGAACTGCCCCCCTCCTCTGAAACAGAGAAGGGGAAGGGAGGAGGACCTAGGGAGAGAAGGGGGGGAGGGAGAGGGAGGCTGGGACCGGACTGGAGCGGGGTGGCCGAGACCCGACGCAGGCGACGGAAGCCGGCTAAGTGGTGGGGCCGAGGAGGGGAGGAGCGACCGGGACTGCGAGGGCTGGGGACGATTGTAGGGTGGGCAGGACCTAATTGGAGTGGGGATGCCAGGGCCGGAGCGGATCGGGGTAACTGTGGCCGGACGCTGGTGGCGGAAGGCATCTAAGGGGTGGAGGATGGGAGGGGAGGAGCGGCAGGGGGTGTGGGGCGGATGGAGGCAAATGAGCGGCGGAAGAGCGGGAGATGAGGGCAGAAAAAGGGAGACGGATGGCAGCGGCGGCAGAGGGCAGACAACGGCGGGAAACAAGGGGAAGAAAAACACCAGCGCGGGTGAAATCGCCCGCGCGAGGCAAAAATTTTGCCCCGCACGGACCATTTTTTGCTGGCGAGCGCGTGAAAATTTTGTGCGTGTTTAACGACGCTTACTAAGCGTCGCAAATGGAAATCATTCACGACGCTTAGCTTAAACGTCGCATAAAGTAATTTTTATCGACGTTTCCGAAATGTCGCCATTATTTAATTAATTGCGACGCTTTCCAAAACGTCGCAAAAACCGTAATTCCCCTCCTCTTCTCTCTACATATTCTCCCCCTCTCTCTCCTCTCTCACCCACTCCTCTCTCTCTCTTCCCTCTCTTCTCTCTCTCTCTTCCCCCTTCTCTCTCTCTCTTCCGATCCCTCCCCACTCCTCTTTCACTCTCTCTCTTCCCTCTCTTCTCTCACTCTCTCTCTTCCCCCTTCTCTCTCTCTTCCCTATCCTCTCTCTCTTCCGATCCCTCCCCACTCTCTCTCTCTTCCCTCCCCTCTCTCTATGTCTTCTCGTCTCTTCCCTATCCTCTCTCTCTCTCTCCCGTCCCCTCTCTCTTTCTCTTCCCTCTCCTCTCTCTCTCTTCCCTCTCTTCTCTCTCTCTTCCCTCTCTTCTCTCTCTCTCTCCTCTCTTCTCTCTCTCTCTTCCCTATCCTCTCTCTCTTCTGATCCCTCCCCACTCTCTCTCTCTTTTCCCTCCCCTCTCTCTATGTCTTCTCTCTCCTCTCTCTCTTCCCTCCCCTCTCTCTCCTCTCTCCCCTCCCCTCTCTCTCTCTTCCCTCTCCTCTCTCTCTTCCCCCTTCTCTCTCTTCACATATCCTCTCTCTCTTCCTTCCCCTCTCCTCTCACTTCCCTCCCTTCTCTCTCTTCCCTCCCCTCTCTCTCTCTTCCCTCCCATCTCCTCTCTCTCCCTTCTCCCTCTCTCTCTCCTCCCTTCTCCCTCTCTCTTCCCTCCCCCTCTCTCCTCCCTTCTCTCTCCTCCCCCTCTCTCCTCCCCATCTCTCCCCTCTCTCTCCTCCCTCCCTCTCTCCTCCCTTCTCCCTCTCTCTTCCCTCCCCCTCTCTCCTCCCTTCTCTCTCCTCCCCCTCTCTCCTCCCCATCTCTCCCCTCTCTCTCCTCCCTCCCTCTCTCCTCCCTTCTCCCTCTCTCTTCCCTCCCCTCTCTCCTCCCTTCTCTCTCCTCCCCCTCTCTTCTCCCCATCTCTCCCCTCTCTCTCCTCCCTCTCTCTCTCCTCCCTTCTCCCTCTCTCTCCTCCCTCTCTCCGCCCTTTCTCTCTCTTCCCTCTCCCTCTCTCTCCTCTAATTTCAAAATTTTTTAAGATTTTTTATTTTTTAAAATTACTTTTAAAAAATAAAAAAATTAATTTAAACTAAAATACTAATATCGACGTATAGGATTATACATCGCTATTAGTACCTGTATTAGCGACGTATATGATTATATGTTGATTATACGTCGCTTAGTACCTATATTAGCGATGTATAATCCTATACGTTGCTATTAGTATTATACGTCGCTATTAGTATTTTATTTTAAATTAATTTTTTATTTTTTTAAATAAAAAATTTATAAAAATTTAAAAACAACATCAAAATAAAATCCCTCTCTCTCTCTTCCCTCCCCCCTCTCTATCCCTTCTCTCTCTCCTGCCTCCCCCTTCTCTGCCATCTCTCTCTCCTCCCTTCTCCCTCTCTCTCTCCTCCCTCCCCCTCTCTCTCACTCTCTCCCCTCCTCCCTCTCTCTCCCTCTCACCTCCTTCTCTCTCTCAATGCTCTCCCTCTCTCTCTCTCTCCCTTCTCTCTCTCCTCCCTCTCCCTCGTCCCTCCCCTCTCTTTCTCCTCCCTCTGTCTCTCACTCTCTCCCCTTCTCCTCTCTCTCTCTCCATCCTCACCTCTCTCTCCTCTCCCTCGCCTCTCTCTCTCTCCCCCTCTCTTTGTCATTATATTTTTTATTTAAAAAATAGGTATTAGCGACGCATGTAACTATGCGTCGCTACTACCAAGGGTAGTCATGACGCATAGTTACATACGTCGCTACTACTATCAGGTAGTAGTGACGTATGTCTATGTGTGGCTATTAGTTCATAATTTTTATTTTTTAATTAAAATTGATAAATATTAGCGACGCTTATTTATAAACGTCGCTATTGTTGAACGTATTAGCGACGTTTGTAACAATGCGTCGTTAACAGTTTTGATTTTTTTTAAAAAAAAATTAATAGATATATCTTTTAGCGACACTTATGCAAGCGTCACTAATTACCCAAGTATTAGCAACACATGAACTTAAGCGTCGCTAAAAGGTTACGTATTAGCGACGTTTTTACTTATACGTCGATAATAGGCTATCATTAGCGACGCATAATATTATGCGTCACTAATATTAGTTTTTTTTTTGCGACATTTTTTAATATGTCGTTATTAACACTTTGAAGCGACGCATTTTATTGCAATGCTTATATAAGCGTCGCTAATACCCAATTTTGTTGTGGTGCTTCATACTTATGTTTTAGTCTTGTAAGTAGGTGTTTGTAATTTGGATTTGTTTTTGGGGATAATTTTGGTATTGACGTTGTGATTGGTTGTCAATAATTAATATAATCTTTATATGTAGTGATTTATTTTCTAGATTCATTTAATTATGTTTATTGAATGTTAATAAATGCTGTTATTGGGCGAGGTTTGACATTATATTCAATTTAAGAAGGGGGACGTTTCTTGGATTATATTTAATTTCTTACCTTTTAAGTTGGATTAAATTTAATAAGAAAAAGTTTCGTACCCTTTTAAGTTCCTTTGTTACGTGTGCCAAAATGTTCTTGCCATTTCAAAAATTTTCAATTTAATTGGTGCAAGTTATAAACTGCCATTTCAACTTCGTTCAGTTTAAACTTTAAATGAAAATTTACATGGGATTATGCGATGTTTGGCTTGAGATAAAAAGAAAAGAGACATAGAGAGACGAAAACGACAGCCGGAAGAGCAGAAGTCCAGAAGAAGAGAGTAGCCACTCACCTGAAGATCTCCTGTATCAGCGACCCCCTCATGGACTGGTGCTGTTTGCTGTGCCACGCCCGCCTCACGCACTCGTACCGCCTTGGCCTCGGCCCCGGCACTTGTCGCATCAATCTCTCCCATTTGTGTTCTTGATTGGGATTTCAACTTTGCTATGCAAGGGCATCCGGAAGAGCGCCTAATCAGGGTTGATCGGAGCCTGACAGGGATCGGGTTCATCACCATCAACCGTCCTAAGTCCATGAACTCGCTGACCAAGGCCATGATCACGGATTTGGCGCGGGCAATCAAGGAGCTGGATAGAGACAATTCGGTGAAGGTGGTCGTCCTATCAGGTGCAGGGAGGGCCTTCTGCTCGGGTGTGGACCTGATGACGGAGGTGGAGGTGTTCAAGGGGGATGTGGGTAACATGGAGACAGATCCGGTCTACCAAATGGAAAGGTGCCGCAAGCCTATCATCGGCACCATCACCAGCTTTGTCGTCACTGGGAATTTCGAGATCGCCCTTGCCTACAATATCCTAATGGCCAGCAGAGATGTCGAGTTCATCGATACCCACTCCAGGTTCATTCCATTCTCAATACCCTATTAAGTCGAGAAATAATCTTAGTTATTTTGAAATAACAAAGTCCTTTGCGAATAATCCGATTCGAAGAAGAGACGTGGAAGGAATTGAGAATGTTGCAATTGCAGATTTGGGATATTTCCATCGTGGGGGCTGTCGTAGAAGCTCTGCCATATCTGCTAAACCTGTGCAAAATTTTCTCGATTTTGCAGCCAATTTCGGGTAATTTTTACTGCTTGAGTTACTTTTCCCCTTTAACAATTATCATTATTTCGATTTTTTGCACATTTGAAGATACAAGGAGATTGCTTTCTTCGTCTTACGCCTATTTAATCCTTGTCTGGTTTGGGTTTTCTGAGTTTTGTTTACATACAAAGCCGCCGATTCAATTATTAGGTCTCTCTTTCATTTGTGGCATGTTGGTTTACACTTGTTTTGAGGGAACTTCAATATTTCACTGGCTTTTTGATTAGAAATTCGGAGATTTGATGAGGCCAACGAGGCACTACTTTTTACTCCTTTCCCACATTTGCGAGAAAGTATTTTTCTTTCCCTTGATTTTGGTTTCACTTTGCCAATAACTTTTGTTTCAGGCCGTCTATTATTTTTATGTAGTCAACATTTGATGTTTTGGTCTTTGCATGCCCATAAGCTGAACAGAGAGGAGGTAAAGTTCAGGTCTTTGTATAGGTGTTCCATTTTTTGTCGGAGGAAAATTTTGTATCTTGCTTGATATGGGGGACGAAAGATCTTGCTTGATATGGGGGTCGGAATAAATAAAAGCATGAATGTCGGGTTTGTTCCAAGCGAGATATGGCACCGGGAAGAGGAACTTTCTCTTGCTGTCACTAATGACTTGGTGTTAGGGTTCTCTCTATGCCCATATGAAGGATCTGGATCATCAAGCAATTGGTAACGAATATTCGTCCATTATGTCCATTTGTACAGATGTTTACTTGTTCATTTTTTGGGCCAGAAATTGGACTGTGCTGCCATTACTAATTTGATTGCAAATTCTCACACAATCCTTTTGTAGCTTTGTTGGATTCTATATTTCTTGGTTGAGCCCCGAATTATGTATTTTTGTATTATTGTGTGCAGTTAATCTTTAATTAAATAAAACTACTTTCCAAATCTGGAGCTGAATTTCTTTGAGGTTTTGATTGCAGATAGCATACATGGCGTGGTAAAAGGTGAGCATCTTAATCACACCCTCATAGAAATATAGGAGTGTCTGGTCGAGATCCTGTCGCCCACTTCAAAATCCTAGGAGTGAGAGTAATGATTTGAAGAAAGAATTGGATATTGTGGAAGATACACACACGTATTCTAAAAATTTACTAGCAGATAAGAGAAGAAATAGTTGCGGAAGTAAGAGCTTCGTCGCAAAAGCTAAGTCAATATTTAAGGAGGTGGATTACAGTCATGTTGACAGCAAAATTCGACAACTGGGGAATAAAATTGAGTTGCTTGAAGGAGAACTTACAACAAGTGCTTCCCTTGAGACTAGTCTTTATTCTGTTGTTGTAGAACATGGCAGGTCCACCCAAAAGTTCCATTATCCTTCTCGGTGCCTTTCAAGGTTTTATGTTCATGCTTGCAAGTTGTGGTTGCAATAAATGAAAGGCAGAGCTGCTAAAAGTATATTGTCAGGACTTGTTTTTGTTACAAAAGCATCTGGTGCTAATGTTCCAAGGTGCATTGAAACTGCACATGTTTGCTTTATCTTTGGTGGATTTTAGTTTATAATTGGATTTCAATTTAGATGTGTGATATAATTAACCATTTGTATCATTCAATTCTATGTTTCTTTGTTGATGAATCAATTAATCTTTGCTTATCTGGAAAAAATAAATTGGCTACCTAACTGATGGTATTTTTTTTCTATATCAGGTTGACATTTTGGCTTTCGAATATAGTTGTATTAAGAGCAGTTATTTCTTTGAAAATTGGTGAGTTAGCTGAATCCTGCATTAAACCAACACAAACCAGAAGTTTGCTCACTCAAAAGTGGAACGATTCCATTCATCTGAGAAATAAGAAAATATATTTTTTAGAATTTACCAATGACTGGGTACATCCACACATATTTACTGCTACATTGGAAAAGATTGTAGCATGGATCTTCTCTAGAGTTGTCAAATTTTTCTGGTGGTAGGTTATAACAGTTCATTATCACTATCCATGAATTTTATTAATGTTATTTTGTCTAAGTTTTTCTTCTCTTATGTAATGTCTTCTTGACAAAGGATATGTTATTCATCAATCAATGAATTATTTGATAAGTTGGCTTCTATCTCTGTTATTTCCAGACATTGACTCCTCGTATGCAGTCAACTGACGGAATTGAAAATGAAAAAAAAGTGAGATTCCACTCCAAGAAAAGCAATGGAAGGAAAAATAGTTTGGGTAATCAAGAATAGTGCACTTCTTCTATCAACACTTGGAAGAAAGCTTTCAATGATGCTTGTGAAAGAATCTCTCTTGTTCGAGCTGCTGGGCATGATTGTGGCTACGTGCCTGTGCTGGGAAAGTTGGTAAATAATTAAAATCAGTTCCTTATAGGCATTGAAATGGATGTGGATGACATACAACCTACTCATTTGCTTTTATGTGATGTTATCAGATATGGAGGAATGTGTATCTCAGTTAGATGTGGCAATGTTCAATGCAATTATGCATTAATTAGATAAAGAGATTTTGTTAGATCCTTTATCTGACCCCATTAGTAATTTTAATGTGCTTCTTGTACCAGTTGGGAGAACCAGCTTTGGCACTGGTGCACTTTTGAAAAGTGTTGTAAGTCTCCAGTCAATTAATATACTCCTTGATATGTTTATGTTGATCTCTCTAGAATACTTCCCCAACTTCTTTATCAGAATTTTTCTTTTTTGGTGCTCAAGATTGGTAACAGTCTCAATTGTTAACGGATTTATTTGGCATTGATGCTGATGACACCCCAAGTCAAACAGAGCAGGACAACGGACAACGAGAGGACGTTGTGAGAGGATCTAAGCTTTTCTATCTCCTTAATGCATTGGGTGACCTCTTGATGCCCCCGAAGAACCTGCTTTCGATAGGTCCATATGGAAAGAGGTATCTTTCAGCATATCTTTTTTTTGTTTATCAAATTTGTATGTGTAAGCCCATGAGGATGATCTTAGTTTATTTTTGGCTTGTGAAGGTATGCACTATATTTGGTGCACCCTTGTTAAAATGCATCCTACATACTTTTTTTCCTGATGAGTTTTGTCCAGATCCAATACCCGAAAGCTTGCTGGACTTACTTGATTCTCAGGTTTGCAAGTTTATTCTTCTCCTCTTTCTGTTGTACTTATGCTTGATAAAGGAAATATTACAAGCACATCTAAGCCTTTCTATCTCCTTAATGCATTGAGTGACCTCTTGATGCCCCCAAAGAACCTGCTTTCGATAGGTCTATATGGAAAGAGGTATCTTTCAGCATATCTTTTTCTTGTTTATTAAATTTGTATTTGTAAGCCCATGAGGATGAACTTAGTTTATTTTTGGCTTGTGAAGGTATGCACTATATTTGGTGCACCCTTGTTAAAATGCATCCTACATACTTTTTTTCTTGATGAGTTTTGTCCAGATCAATACCCGAAAGCTTGCTGGACTTACTTGATTCTCAAGTTTGTAAGTTTATTCTTCTCCTCTTTCTGTTGTACTTATGCTTGATAAAGGAAATATTACAAGCATATCCTACTTCCAAAATTTTTTCATCAAAACTTGAAAGTGACCTCAGTTGTCACCTCGGTATTTGTTTGTTTCACGGTATTGGTGTTGGTTTGGTTTGGTTGATAGCTCGAGCTTTTGATGTAACTTAGTTTTAACATACTAATAAAGTCGGGAGGTCCCCATGTGTTACTTTGGTATTTGGTTTGTTTTGCCTTAAGGACATTAATTTGGCTGGCTGATAACCTTTTTTGGTCCACCACTAAGCATCTCAAGCTTTTAAAGCAACTTGTTCTGAGAAGTTTTAATATTCCTTTCAAATTGTATCAATTTCAGACTATAAAAAGACTAAAATGTCTTACAGCCACATATAAAAAATTAATCATAAAATTCATTTCGATCTTTTTTCATTGATTAGCATTTATTTGATTGCAATTTGTGACTGATCGCATGATTCTCTGGAGGCTAGGGAAGGGTTCATCAGAAAATAAATTTTTCTTGTGACGCTGCTACAATCAACTATACCCCACCTTTAGTAGCCTTCATTAATGGAGTAACAGGTAATGTCGGAAGCAAATCAAAGTCAACGAGGAGTGGATCCTTGGTTCACTGTAAAGGTCAGACGAGACGAGCTTGAAGAATTAGAGTCCCTTATAAGTTCAATAGGCATTGACAATGGGCAATCTCGCTCAGAAGTAAAGGATGTTAACAAAAACAAGTCGGCTAAATTTGGTCTCCTTATGAGGTGTGGCTGGGTGGAGATTGATTTTATCCTTTTATAGGAAGGATAAGCTACATTTATCATTTTTCTACAATTATACGTCTTGCATAGGGTAAACTTCTTGGCGGCAATAAGATTAAGGTATACATGAAGGCCTGCATGTAAAGAAATTTCAATGACTCAATAATATAAGTTAATTTGATGCACATGAGGCCATATTTGTCTGATCCAATTGTCTTCATAATTGAAATGCTTGGAACATAATTAGAAAATTCAAGTCTTGTTCATGTGGTACGTATGCAAATTAATTAAATTATCAAAGAATAATTCATTAGTGTTGCAAGGATTTCATTGAATGACCACTTATAAATTTGATACGCTTCTGAATCAACTTCCAATTTGAGTCAATATTTAGTAGAAAATGATTTAGATGAGGAGCTTCCCACCTCTTAGTTTAGTCTGCCAACAAGCTATTTACTTGATTATTATTCTTTTTATTTTTAAACCATTTCAGATTCTGACATTTCTATTCTACTCACAGAATTTACATATGTGGAAGTCATCATATATTGTTTTTACTCAAAAAAATACACAAGCAAAAACTTTTCTCTTGAGTTGATATTTTCTACTAAACTTGAATTATAGTTGTTAGTTGTTTGGACAAGTCAACTTGCGAAATGACTTAGGCTTGGTCGGATGATGCCAATGTGCCTTCGACTTAAGCTTCAAATTTACCTTTTAGCTCTCAGCCTGTATGCTCTCAACTGCCTTTAGCTTCATGTATCTTGCAACGTGGGTAATTTTTGCATTCCTTATCATTTAAAAATTCTAATATTGACTTTTTGGTGTTAGTAAATGAATTGAAGAAAATTTTATAATTGATCAATCCATGTGTTCCCCGGAGCATCAATGTTTTTCGATTGTTAGCATGGATGGGTATTGGACTAGAAACACATATAAAAAAGATTGGTAAGGTGCTTGTAAAAAGCTAACCCTCGAAAGATTGGAGAATGTTATAAAACACCATATCAAAACATGGTCTTATTTCAAGGTAAGAAAATTATGCATTCTCCTCGTGACTTTTCTTTTTTCTTTTTTATGTCTTATGTTGAATTTTGTGGAATTTTACATAATTCAAGGTAAAAGCAGTCTCTGCGACATATATTAGCAAAAATGTCGCCCACTTGTTCATCCTCTAAGGTGAACAATTGCTTTAACTTTAAGTCCTAATGGAAAAGCCCTTGCATCCTTGAATAATCTCATGTTCATACTTTGGGTGTTTTGCATTTCTATTTATTTTCTTGTACATGTTCACATTTGCATAGAAATCGATGTCATTGATATAACTTATTTGTTTATCACTTTTTCAAGTGGGGACCATGCTGCTAAAATCATTGACAGCCAAACCCGGTAGTACTTGAAGGTGTTGAGTGGGGCATCGACGAATACCTTGAGTGGTATGTTTGCTTTTTCTTGCTTATGCATGAGAAATGTCTCAATATCTTTCAATTTTCATTGCAAATTTGTCTTATTGTTGTCCCATAGTTATTCCTTCCAATATGATTAGGTTGTTTGGGTGTTGAATTTTTTAGAAACAGAATTAAATTTTTTTAGAATTAATTCTAAAAATTCACCACTGAATGTGAATTACGTTTGGTAATGAAATTTGTTAGAATAAATTCAGATGTCGCATTAAACCCGATTTTAAAACTTTAAACTAATATAACTCTCTCTCCCCAACTCAGATATACATGTTCTTGGTATCATTATGCTTCTAAATTCGAGGTCTATCAAACTAGATCCTACAAGGGTAAGTAATTTCAAACTTTCAAAGTGGGCCCTACCTATATAGCATGTTTCTCGAAGCTTAATTTGATATAAGAGATAACCATTGAAAAATTATAAAATCTATAATTTTCAAAATGAGGACTAGGAGACAAAATTGACTGAATCACCTCATGAGGTGATTCGGTGATTCAGGCTTAAAATAACTAAAATAAACTTCAAGGCTGAATTTTTAATTCTACCCAGTTTCTATACACAAACAAGATTCTAATAATTCGAGCCTCAATGGAGGCTGAATCAACTGAATTTTACAAAAAATCAATACACAAATAGCCCCTTATGGAGTGTGTTCAATTTATTTCATATTGTTGGCGTGTACAAATAAGTTAGCATTTATTATTCTTAATTCAATTGTTATGAGTAAAGAAAGACACCTCTTTTAGTATAGCTAATTGATTATTTTATATAGTGGTATTACAAACGTGGATTCATTAAGACACGCAATATCCTTTCGTTTGACCTTCTATGTTTAGATAAACATTTTATGTAGTGAGATTATAGCATAGATTCATTAAGATACGCAGTGTCCTTTCGTTTAACATTCCATGTAGTGAGATTATAGCGTAGATTCATTAAGATACACAGTGTCCTTTCGTTTAACATTCCATATTCGAATATATATAAATATTGACCTTAACCATTTAGAAATTCCTCATTTTGCACTCCCCTTTACAAATATAGAGTGCTCCCACATGCCAACAGTTATGTATTGCTTTCTTGAAATAAATTCATATTTTTGCTCTTTTACATATATGTCATGAATTAGTTTCCCGTTTATAAATTAAGTTGAAGATTTTTTAATATTCATTAAAAGTTGTACCTTTGTTGTAAAAGATCCATTATGAATCTGTCTTTTATAGCTATTTTGTATTTCTACAATATGCTCTTACTATCTTTACATATAGTTCATTTAGCTAATTGACCAAGATTTTTCTATAAGCATTGGTAAGGACTTTCAGGAGGGCTTGCAAGAAAAGAAGATCATTTGTTCATCTTGATTTGCATTGTCCTATAAATATGCCGCCTTTATCCAATGGAAGTGATGTTTCTGTTGAAGTTCAAATCGGTTCTAATGATGAGTCAAGTGAACTAACTGAAATTAGTTCTAATATTAGGTATATTGTTAACATCAATAATCAAGCCAATGAAATTTCAACAAATATATTATTTGAGTTGATATCGGTACAAGCTATAATTGGTTCACAATAATCATCAAATATATTATGATTAATGATTCAAATGATTGAAATAATCGGTAACAAAGGCAAGGATCATCTCTTAACCAACAATGTTTGCAGAATTGTTTAGAATTACCATATGTACAACAATGTTTGGATGGAATACCTTGGTCCTAAACGCAATTTTGACGGACCGGCTCTTTAGGCAATTGCCTTTGAATGTTGCGCTGATGCACCACAAGCTCATTTGAGTCCGATTTCCACTAGCTGTACTTGGAGATTCTCCTTCTCCTTTCATTCCCAAACTGTTAGAATGCAAGGGGACCACATTGCGACTGTCGTCTGCATTAAGGAGGTCTTCTTCAATGTCAAGTGGGACCGCTCTATGATTGAGCTATGTGATAAGTATAATTTGTACGCTATTTTAACCTTAATTATTCTACTATTTAGTCTTATTTATGAGTTAATATAGTTTAAATAATTAGAAATTAAATTTAATTAGGTTAGAAAAAGCTTCTATGGTGTTTTGAAGTAAATTGGCTTATTTTGCAGATTCTTCATTAGTGTTCGAACGGGGTTCCTTGGCGTTTGATCGGGTAAACGTGAATTCGGATAAAAACGCAGTATAGCTATTCGAACAGGCATGCCGGACATTCAAAGGGGATAACGCGCAGTTTCTTTGTTTGAGCCAATTTTAAATCCTTTTCATATAGAACTTCTTCCTATAGTTTTTATGCTTACATAAAGACATATTTGACTTGAAATGGAAGGTTGGCTAGTAGATTTTCTAAAGAAAAAAAGGAAAAAGAAGATGGTAGAGAACTCAAAGCTTTCCATAGAGACTCAAGTGCTTTCTTCTATAATGGAAGGCTAGACTTTTCACTTACTTAGGAGTTGATGAAGCTATAGATAAGTTTTATTTTATTTTTTTTAATTTAAATCTTAGTTGTGAATGATGCCAATTGTATGATAAGGATTTCATTTTTAATGGAAGAACTTTTCATGTTTATTCAAGTCTATGTTGATTTATTGTCTTGTAGATGATAGATTGATGTGGTTTTAATATTTTCATCGATTCTAATTTCTGTGATTTAGATGAGATGATCATACAATAGTTTTAATGTTCAAATAATTAATAAATTAGATGAGTTATACTAAGATTAGACGAGTCATGCCCATAGCTAGTTTAGTATAGATGATTCGTGCTATTGTCGAAGATAGTTCATGCCATGAATTTAATAGATGATTCTTTCTGAAGTAATTCTAGCTTGTATCTGAGAATACTTGTTCATATTCACACTAGATTTAGATTAAAAGTTAAGAAATTGTTATGGTTCTATAGTGGATTCAATTTCCTAAGTAAATTCCATCAAATTAATCTCTTGCTTTCAAACTAGTTGATTCCTTTCTTTTGCTTAATTTAAGTTTAAGTTCTTTCTAGTTTTCAATTAGCAAATTCTTCTTTAGACTTAGTAATAATTTATCCGTCCCTGAGGTTCGACAACCCTTAAATACTTATCCTAGTACAATTACATTGTACACTTGCAAAGGGTTTAATTATAAATGATCACTATGCCCCACCAGAAGCTGGATTACCACACTCCTGATGGCCGATATTCACTCCCACGAGTTCCGAACTCTTGTAGGGTGGTTGGCCGAGGTGCTTGGTCTCTTTCCGTGGCGATCGCTAGAATTCGTTGAGTATGTGAAGTCGAGCGAGGCTGAGATGAAATTGCTACTAGTTGTCCGCAAGCTGATCGATGAGTGGAGCAAGCAATATGCCTTCTGTGGGCAGACTAATGCCTTCTATAAGTTGACTGATGCCCTCTGTGGGCGGACCATGGTGCTGTCTGCTACCCTCTGTGGGCCGACCATGCTGATGTCGGCTGATGCCCTATGTGGGCAGTCTTGAGGCGCCCTGTAGCCCTTATGATGACCCTGCTTGTTGGAGAGCTGTGTGGACAGTTTGCTTTATCCTGCGTTGAATTAGTCAAAGCCGCTCCTTTGTCCTGCCCATGGGTTCCGTTAGCTGCACTCCCATCGTGTTTGTGCTGGCTTCTGCATGTCTGCTTTTGAGTAGCAAACCACTATCTCTATCATTTGGCGTGTCTCATCCACAGTTCTGAACTGACTGTTCACAATGGAGCTTTGGTGGGCCCGATGTTTGAAGTTTTAGGTCACCTCGAGGAAGAGGTGATGCGCAAGCGAAGCATGGTAAAATGTTGTGAACGTCCTAGGGGCTGGCAAGGGCTACCATTGAGACCACGTGTTAGGGTAATTAGGGTTTTTATGTAATAAGGGTATTTAGGTAATTTAGTTAATTAGATAATTAGTATTTTATTTTAATTAAGTTATTGGGCCTTACGTGCTTGTTAGTGAGCCCATTAGGATTATCTATTTAAGTGTAAGGGCTATGCCCTGACTGGATTATAAATGAAGTGAATTATTGTCTTGCCTTTTCCCCTTTCTTCTATGCCTCTCCCCTTTCTGTTTGGCGGCCATGCCGCTCCATCCCCCCTTCCCAGCCTTCCTGCGCTGCTCCCTTCCCATTACTAGCTAGCCAGGCCGTTGTAGACATCCGTCTACAATAGAGAGTTACCATTACAATACATTCAAAAAGCATCTTCCAATTCAAATGGACATAACCCTCATGGTCTCAACTTCTTGGCATGCATCCACAAAGAAATGAGGTTATCCGTAGGATACCTGCATAGAATTTCCGGATTGCCTGTCAGATAACTTTTCACCTGGATGGTTCCATCTATCTCAGACGTGAGTATATAACCCTGCAAAATACATACTAAGATCCAAGGAAAAATATTAAAATGTGTACCCATAAAATATGAACCCAGACGTGTTTCCATATAGAAGCTGTCTGATCATGTAGGGACCACATGATCTGCTGGCTTCTAAATGAAAACACATACTGGAGATGAAAACAATAAAAAATTATACACACACTTCAATAAATTATCAGATACTATGAAATGACACTCACAAGATCATGGATTTTATCTAATGCAAACTGCAAAATAAAATGTCTAATAATTTTCTAGATAAATCAACAATGATGTAAAAGACATAAGCAGCAAGCAACTACCTAACAACTAGCTTCCAAGAGAAATGCCTGAAGAACCACTAAAAGATGGCAACAAAAAAACTACTTCAACAATTCAATGACTTGAGCATCTCAACATTATTTGACCAATTTATCCAACTATAGAAGAGGTTACTGATTGCTGATATTAAAGGCAAAGAGAAACATTGTCTAAATATTAACAATTACTAATTGAAATGAGGGGCAACAAAATATTTAAAAGAAAATACTTACAATGACTTCGTCAAGCAACTCATATACTAGTACAAAGTTCTTCCTTAATGAATCTTCATTGAGAACACCAAGGGTAGTCTTTAGTTACTCGTGCAATTCTTTGCAGAAGTTCCAAAACAAGGGAAGGTGACACATTTACTCTCGTAGTCGCAGCAAATAGCAATCCAGCAACCTTCACATGTACATAATTGACGCCATCCACATTCTATTTTAAATTGAGAAGAAAAACATCAGCACATTCTAAAGATGTTATTATGGTTAAATGCCAGTGGTTTCTAAGTCCAACTACATAGTTTCAAAATCCAGCATGGCCAGTTCGATTAAACCAGTTTTCCTGGGTAGATCAAATCTGTGCCTTTTGAGACAGACTGCCCTCGACTCACATAACTAGTTATTGAAGACATTTTCAGCGAATTTTCCTTAATATCTTGTGAGAACATGTGAAAAAACTAAGATACATATTGTGTTTCTCATCCGTCCACGCTGTGCACGATGGTCTCACCCCAGAAATCTCCCGCTGTAAGTAGCCTCCAATGCCGACATTAGCCTGGCATCCAAAAGGCACATGCTTTAACAAGAAGTGCTATTTTCTTTACCATACTACAAGAAAAAATACAAACAGTGACAGAGATGAAAACGTAAAACCGATGCTTATTCATCACAGCGAGGAGATGCCAACTATTATATTCTGGGCAAAATAGCTCGCTGAACCAGACGAAGAGAACAGGCAAAGGAAATATTAACAAAGGAAAAATACCACATCTGAATTCTGTGGGTGGCTCAAGGAACCCCCAAGAACAGCCCCCGTGAGCACCAATTTTTCTCCCTGCCCGGAAATGCTTTCCATCATTCCAATCCAATTCTCGCCAATTCTTCAGAAATACCAACTCCACATTATTTAATCAGCAATGGGAGAGGACGAAGGAGGGTCTCGGTGAGTAACGGAGGTGCAGCGACAGGATAGGGGGATGCAACGGCTGCTTGGAGAGGAGAGGAATGGGGGGCTTATGAGAATGTGAGAGCAGGCAGAGAGGAGAGCCAGAAGCGGTGAAATGGAAAGGGCGAAGAGGGTAGGGGAAAATGGAAATCACTATCGCCTGTTAGGGGTTTTGGTAAACATAGTAGGAAAATAATTTTTCCTAGAAAAATATATTGTACGTGGTTAGGGGTTATAGAAAAGTTAAGGGCCCGTTTGGGAGGCAATTTTTGCCCTCGAAAAGCAATTGGTTGAGGGTGGAAATCGCTTTCCCAGATGAAAATGGTATGGAAGGTCGATTTTCCTTCCGGGTCAACTTCCTCCTATATTTCGGTAGCAGGCCCTAGGGGTAGGAAGGAGAAGTTTAATCAACTTCATTTGTCCCTTAGGAATATCATTGAAAGAACTTTTGGGGTTTGGAAGGAATGGTGGAAGATATTAACCAAGTTCCTCCATATTGTTTTGAATCCCAAATTAAGATTGTCATAGTTACAATGGCGATACACAACTTTATAAAAGAGAAACAAGGTGCTGCTAATGATCCGGACCTCATTGACGCGATGTTCCACCATTGAAAAACGAAAACTTGTTCCCAAAACTAGAAGTGGATGAAAATCAAGGCCCCTGTATCGTGAGGGATGATGTAGGGATGAGAATTATTTGTGATAGTATTCGAGATGCAATTGGAGAATTTTTCTATATACCATCGGTAAATTGATGTATTTGGACACTTATAATCCTCCTATATTTATAACTGCTCATATGTTATTGGCATATGTGTTTATGATCATTTTAATAGTTTGATTTCGACCTGTCTACTTATCATCCTATCAGGTATGCTCACTTTATTATTTTCTTTTATATTTATGTGTATTAATATATTTTTTTTAACTCCGCCGTTATCGGTCCCAAGCTTGGATGAGAAAAGAGGAGGGGAAACATAAGGAGTCAACACTCCTTAGCATAACTATTATTAGATAGCTAAAAGTGGTGCCCAATGTTAAGTAGTACATCTTCTGGCATCGTGGAAGTGCAAGGGTTTTCATGGCTGATTCAACATTCAACACTTTCCTTGTTCTAGGATGTTGTACAGTAAAGGAAATTTAAGGGTTCATGACTTATTCGGAGAATCAGTCATGAGCTCTTAAATTTCCTTGATTGTACAATGTAGTAGAAGCAAGAAGGTTGCCATTTGCAGGACCGCATGTATCTGTCCACCTCTCGGTAAAACATCTCTTACTCATCTCTTATGTATTAGTTTCTAGTATTTGGCTTTCTATGAACAACATTTTACTTTTATTCATCTCCTGGCACACTATAAAACATGTAGAGTTGCAGGATGATTCACCAAGGAGAAGTTTTTTGTTCAAGGCATGCTTGTTGCCTGACAAGCAAGAAGCAAGAAAATCAAAATCCAAAGAGTACCTCGGCTTCTTGTTTGAATTCCTTCTTGTCAAACATTTAATGATGGAAGCAAACTTGAGGAATTTCTATGTAGACTTGCTTTTAGATTTGTTAGTTATGAAATTTATCATAACAATTTCATAGTATCTTTTGGGACAAATTTATTTGATCAATAAAGAGATTAAATGCACCTTAATCAGTAATTGACTACATTGCCTTTGTTTTGGTTTATATCAGATTTGTTGTATTTGCAGCTGTGAAGCCGCTCTAAAGTTCTATGAATGGTTCATAGAATTGTTCTTGCTATTTTGTTGTCCTGCATTGGAAGGCTGAGGCAGCTGTGGTTGGGTGGCTGGATGAGCATTGGGGTGAGACAGTCTATGCATCTATGAAGCTAAAGTAAGTCTGCTCAAAAGACTATCAGCAAGCTCAAGTATATTCAGAACTTCAACAAGTTTCCAGCTTGCATTGGATGTTATTCCAGCTGCACAAGTACCATTTATACCATTGTCAACGCTGATGCAATGCATCAGAGCCCATTGGCAGGCCATGGCTATGGCCTCACATATTTTTAATATTTTTTATTTTAAATTTTCGTTATTAAATTTAAATTAAAAATTAAAAATTTTAAACGGGTGTAACTCCTTACCCCAAACAAAAAAATAACGTGTTATTGGTACCGTTGGACTCGTATCACCGAGCCCTTCGAAATAAGACTACACAAGGGTATGTTTTCTCTCTAATTTAAAGTGGGTCCCACTTATAACACACTTGTTGATGTCAAGCCTACTATCCCAGTATCCGTTTCATACATTTTTGGCTGTATTTGTCTTGTTGAGCCCTATCAAATGTCTTAAGGCTCATTCGAATGAATCAAGCTCAAAATTGTCTAATTTAAGAAAAGTTACTATTGGCCCATAAAATTCGTTAATGGGTCCAAACTTTCGAATTTTATAACAGTGAAATTCCAGGGCACTACAATATGCAACTATGTGGATCATCTTTTCTACTGCACTTTACTCCCCACTACCGTCTCCTTTTCAATCCCCTATCCTTTATGTTATGCTCTTAGTGACATACACAGTACCCATAAAATCTATTAGAGAATATTGGTATGATACTATTGATCAAATCTCTTCTCCCTATCAAACACAAATACTCCCTCAGAGTTAATTTAATAGCTCCAATAGAAAAAAAATCACGTTCTATTTTAATTGCTCCACTTCTCTAATTTAAACGTCAACAATTCTACGATCCTTCTCACTTTTGAAAAATTTTATCATCTAGTTTCAGCTTCATTTTGTTAGGCCGACGTGAAGCTGGGATACCACTACTTCTTCGCTCTGAGAATCCGGCGAAGTGGGTTACCGCTACCCCATCGCCCACCTCTCACGCTCCTCCTCATCCCGCTCATGGCCATGGAGAAAACTTAGCAATCGGAAGCAACGACAAGTCATGAAGTTTTCTCAGAAGAAAAAATAAGAACACAGACGTCATTGAGAACATAGAGAATCAAAACAAATTCTATCTAGTTATATGGTCGCCATGCAAAAGAGATCCGCTACGGTGCAAAAGGCAGAGAGAGAGACGACTGATCAGGAATCCAAAAATCCATAGCTGAAGGTAAAGACAACGGATAATCCAGTTGCCACTGTGGAAAGATCTAACGTGCTAATGTTATCGACGAAAATCTGCATCGTAGAGTTGAGGCCATATATGCAGAGGATGTTCAAGGCGATGGGCACGACAATGACCCAGAGCTTGTGCGACTCGTCGTTGTAGACCCTCCAGGTGTCCATTAAGCCTGTCACTGGCCTGTATTCGCCAGAACCGGAGCCGGAGCCAGAGCCGGAGGAGTCTAGTCTAGTGTGCCCACCATTCAGCAAAGGCGCCTCTATGGGCTTCGGTAACTTATTACTCTAGTGTACAACTAGTGCAAAGAGTAGGGAAGTTGGAGCGGAGGGGTAAAGCAGGAGATGGAGTATATAAAAGGAGTCTCTGGCAGCTTCGATGTGCCCTCCCTATAAGGGATACGACCAAGACAGCCTGAATCTGTTGCTGCCAGTGACGAGTTCTGGAGTGCCTGTTCTGGAACTAGTAGAAGACATTCGCATCAAAAACCGCACCGAACTTCTCAAGTAGCTTCCTGATCCTCACTGTTTCATCCTTGGGGGGATTCACCATCCCGCTGTTGAAGATGGACTCAAGGATCATGATCTGCTCAGGCTTGGGGTTCCACCGGGACCTGATCGGTTCAGGCTGAGGCTTATCAGGGCCCCCATGGCCGCTAGAACTAGAAGCAGCAGTTGGATTGTCGCCTATAAGGGATACGGCGACGAGCCGCCTTGCATCACCAACAAAATGGCCCCTTACATTGGCCGTATCTCTGCCACCTACCCATCCATTACTTTCCATCACCTACCGCCGATCTCCCGCCCTCTCAAAAGTTCCACATCCCGCCACCACGAGGCTTTCTTCTTCCGTCTTGCCCACCTTAACAACCCACTCCTCTTCGATGCCCTTAGCTCCATCTTATCCTAGACTTCTTTTGCCACCCGACCCTTGACATCTTTGCCGAGCTAGGCATCCCGTCTTACCTCTTCTTCACGTCACCGGCCTAGCTCGGTCCTCTCCATCTTCCTCCATGTCTTCACTATCCAACGCCGTATGACGGCCAGATATGGTGACATGCCCCGCCTCCAAGCTTCTTCAGAACCACACAGCGTAGCCTCTGCAGAGTTGCACCATTTCCCCGTATCCAAGCTTTATCATGGCTCCCTTCTCTTCACTCCCTCTTTCCCTCTTCTTTATGTTCTCTATTTAGTATCTCTCTGCTTCCTTTGCCATCGATGGCGCTATCTTTTTGCCTCGTTGCATTCGCTTTCCTCGACCCACTTGACCGCAAGTGATACACCCCACCTCTTCAAGTCCTCTGTTGCCCACTCCATTGCTCGCTTCTGCCGCCAACACCTGTAGGTCCCGCTGTCTCTCTTCCCCAGGAGTGACTACATGTTGTCCCTTGCACTTGGTCATGGCCAGGCGCAATGCATTAGCCTGTACATGGATGGGATGCCAATACAGCACATTCGACTTTGGCTTCGTAACGGGGAGTTTTATTATGATTATATTTACGTGAGATTTATCGTAAGATAAAAATTATAAAAATGAGAAATGGAGCTATTAAAATAGGATGGAGGGAGTATAATCTGCATCTCATGACCCACAACAACTTAATAAATAAAGGAATCATATCCAATTATCTTCATTCTTATTGTCTACAACATTATAAGCCACTACAAAGAAATGATCTCCACCATCAATTACACTTACTACTAAGCAAGTTCCTTTTGCCTTCCCATTTAGATATGTGCCATCTAAAAAGAGTTTGGGTCAACAATATTTAAACCCAAGAATAAATGCATTAAATGAAATGAAGCAATACAATAAAATATAGGCTTACCTCATAGTGTACAAAGCTTCCAAGGTTCATCGTTGTATGTTTATTACGATACCATGGTGGATCATTATACGAATCTATATAAGTTTCGTATATGTGGGTGATTGTTACCTCATTCCCATGTCATGTCTTTTGATATGTAATAGTTACACTGCACGCTTGCCATATGTCCTGACTATATCAATTGGTGAATATGTAAGTCTGTCTCAGACAATCTCCACATCTAACTAATATAGTTTACTCAAGGTTATTAAATTGTTTCCTCTCTGCTCGACATTGATAAAAAAATCCTTTCAGTAAGATGATTTCTATGTGGGTGTGACTAATAGACTTATATTGATGCTATGTAATCCATCATTGTTTTTTTTCTCTTTATTTGCAATCTTGTACCCTCCAATACGCCACTTTTTTTCATTTCTTTTTGCTATTTAGATTAGCTTGAACATAAGGCTTGTAATTCATACAGGTGATAAAGTAAGATATGTCTAATGATTACATAGCTTCTATTCACTTCTTGTTGCCGATCAGACCAAGATGAATAGAGATATATGACTTGCCGATCAGACTATAAGTGTACTTTGAGCCACCCATGGTCATATATAATCCTCCTCAATAATGGCCGCTGCTTGCTCCTCCCTGGAGACCTCCTGCTCCTCCTCCGCCTCGTGGGGGACCTCAGCAATGCTCTCCTCCTCCTCGGGGATATCGACGATGACCTCCTCTTCATCCTCAATGTGGACCTCAGGAAGGCCCTCCACTAGCTGGGTGAGCCTAGCAGCTACCTTCTCGACATGCTCAGTGCCCGGAGTGTAATATCTCACATACAAGATTACTTGTATGTTTCCGGACATAAAGCAAAAGAAATTTGTTATCTGTCAAAAAAATTAAATAAATAAAATTAAAAGGTTGTAATCATAAAGTTTATTATTATGTATGTGTAAGTTTTTTTACCATGATGTACAGGTCGTATTTCAAGGCCCCATATATAAACCAGATCACGCCACTGACTAAATGAAATAATGATGGCAACAGCGGCATATACTTCACATTCTTCGTGCGCACAACCTCAGGCTGCATGAAAAAGGTAAAGAAAAATTATTGATAAGAACAAAAATAAAATAAAATTTATTATCTAGTTTTATATTATTACAAAGATAGTCATAGGAGCTATGTTCATTATGAACCCAGACACAATGCATAATGAGCCAAAAAAAATCCGATGACGAGAATGCGCCGCATTGAAAATCAAAAGAAGTATGTTCACGGCAACTCCGGCCCACATAATCATGATGATCGATACATATTTCTGCAAAAAATGAATAACAAAAGTTATTTATATATTTATATCAAAGATATTAATTATTTAAAAAATAATATAAAATAATTATATTTACCCTTCCACAATTAGTGGTGTAGAAAATAAAAATTCCTATAAAAAGAATCTCAATAAGTACTCCAATTAAGTTTGTAACCATAAGTACAATGTTTAAATTCACTGCTGGGGATGCATAAAGGATCCACATTATACAATTGAAGAATGTAGCAACGTAAGTTTCAGCTCTGTATTTTTCAGTTTCCTTTATTTTCCATATGTGCCAGAATGTGGGTCTGAAAATAATAAAAACAATTGGTAAGTTAAAAAATATTTTAACTTTTTTTAACAATTAATAAAAGTTTAAATGGTGACTTACAGAGAAGATAAAAATTGCAATACCGAGAAAAAGGCTCCTGCATTAAATAAGTAGATATTAGATAATCTTTATAAAAAAAAACAATTGCATCTGGACAGTGTATGGCGGAGGCGCTGCCGTTCCTCACAACGCCACCAGACTTTTGTTGAAAAAAGTAATGAAAAAGCTAACTTGCAATGAAAAAAATCAGTACCGATGAAACCGAGTTGTCTAGAAAGCATGAGGGAAAAAGTAGAAGAAAACATGGCGGAATGAGTAAAAGAATTTCTTTAGAAAGGCGGATCGACGGAAGGAGAGACACGAAGTTGCACCAGACAGCGAGAGAGTAGGTAATTTTATGTGTTTGGGTTGTGGGTTCTGATGTACTTAAATAAACCCAGAAAGGATTTTTAGAAAGAGTTGGACTGGGACTTTGCGATTGAGTCGGACTGAGGGAAGATACTTTGTCCTATCTTTACAGAGAATTTGACGTGGGCGGGTGCTGAGACGGACTCTCTTGAAGCGCGAATCTGCTGCCAGTTATTTACTACTTCATGCTACCATATTTTGGTTGAGAATAGGAGAGCCATGGAATTTGCAGATTCAACCACCACGCTGTTGCCGTCCCTGGGTCTACAAGGTGATGAGCAAGGTTTGGGCGAACGCTGAAAAAGGTGAAAAATTATCGCGTGAAACCGCTCTACCACATGGCTACGTTTATTCATACACGTAGAAATGCTCAGCTAAGGTCGAGTCCGCTTCCTGCAGCCTTGGCGAGGCGTCCCTGCCTAACTGTGGCTGCCCCTGCCCAATTTGCTGCAGCCGCTCAGCCTGCTCTCTCGCGGACACTATCGTGCACACAATGAGGGTCTACCGGCTGGCCGTTGATGCCACACGGAAGGGAGTGTAGGAAGCCATTATTGTCTAGTGCAAAACTAAAACAGCAGATGGAAAGCATGTCAAACCTTATAGATAGTTACCACTCCCCAAACTACTGCCATACAAACTCCAATCATCGCATAGTTACGTTGTTTTACAGAAAATAAACTGTTATATATCTTTTAACGAGAGATTATTTGGAGGAAAGTGAAGTCTGATAAGTCTTCAATGTAGGAGATTGTGAGCTACGAAAGACAAAATCAGATAGGGCAATCGATCAATGCCCGGTTAATCGATCAGCACCCAAATGCTCACGTTGAAAACAAAGCCGAGACTTCGACAATTGATCAACATCCAATGCGATTGATTGGTTCACATGGTAGATTTTGGAATGCCCCGTTTTGGGTTCTTCATGATTGACTAGTTAAATATTTTATTACCTAAATAGATTGAAACAAATTTGTACGTCCCTATGGGGTATAAAAGGCTTTTCATCTTCCTTTGGGCTAGGTGGTTGGCTATTGAGGAAGCTTAAGAATCTTATAATCATCATGTGCTATTCTCCTTGTTGAATAGTGAAAACTGTGTAATCCTGTAGATGTAGGCATCATTGCTAAATCACGTAAACCTTGGTGCACTCTCACTCTCTTAATTGTCTCTCTTGCTTAATTTTATTATTCACAAGGATCCAACCGCTACTTAGATTATTGGCAAGATCGACTCTAGCAGGTGTATAATTCGCAACATATCTATCTAACTATTTATCTCTTTATATATATTATAAGTATCCTAAAATCGTATAAATGCAAAATGTTTTTATTATGTACACTGCCATGATTTCTTTGAACTTTTTAGATTTTTTATACGATTATGTTTTTTCAAGTATAGAATATGTAACTATCTATTTGTGTTTTATATGCATTAAATTTAAAAAAGGAAGTATAAAAGGGAAATTTTGTAGAAAAATAACAAAGAGTAGACAAGAAATTACAAAACACTAGTTTTCATAATTAACACAACTCAACCACACTTGATGAAGCTAGAACAACTCCCCAATTGAGAACTTCTAGACGCGCAGACTCGCTCGAATCTTCATTTCCCTTTTCCTTAAGTAAACTTTTACTCAGCTTCAACCTATCCCTTCCCCATAAATACATGACTCCTCTGCTCAACTCTTCACACCAAAACATTTACAAGCTGCAAGAACACTTTCTGAACTCCTCAAACTCTGTCAACATGGCCGTCTCCTTCACCATGCACACGATCCTCTCTCTCTCTTCTCCATTCTGCTCCCTCTTCTCCTTTGCTTCGTCTCCACATATTCCACCTAGCAGCTACCTTCAAGTCACCTTTGTCCCCACATCAACCTGTAGGAATCTCAACATCATACAAAGCTTAGCTGTAGGGGTGACCATCTGCAACCCCTGCTATGGCATCAACACCTGATATATACTACGCAGCCAAATGGTTCTTGCCAATGTCGCAGCCATCTCTCTATATATTGTATACAATGTTCCCACCTTCACTAGTCTATGAATGCTGCTATTTCCCTCCAACATATATATGGTAGGAAGAATTTTTCATGTTCCACTCTGACAATGAACCCAACGTAAGGAATGCATGAGAGCCCTTAATCCATGAGATCAATGGCGTACACACTAGTGCACATTAACGCCAGTAATATTGGCACTAACGTGTACTAGTATGTATGTTGTTGATCTCAAATATCAAGTATTCTCATGCGTTTTTTTATGTTGGGCTCAGCTCATTATAAAAGTGAAGCATTAAAAATGCTTCCCATATTTGCTCAGGGCCAACCACTATTGGTGCACCTCAATAAATTTTAAAATATTTCTCCTGCATACCTATCTCCACCCCATCAATAGTTTTAAGTAAATATTAGTTAGTTACCCATAATATGCCCAGCCTTCTTTTCCAAATCTGGGGGCAACCGCCAATGGAGGTGACAGGGACGGGGAGAAATAACAACTTCTTCCAAATTTGTTTATTGCATGTCCTAGCTAGTATAGAATGTCATCGCCATTTTCATCCCACTTCCTCTCTCAGCCCATACTCCGCCAACCTTCGTCTCCTTCTTCATCCCACTTGTGCTATCGAGTCTATTCTAATGGCTCATGATGTCCGGACCATATAATTTGTTTCCTTTTTATATTAAAAAATAATGGTGGCCAGCCTGCTTATATGCACATTTATTTACCATTTCAATGTTTTTGCCAATTATTAGGTAGGCTTTAATTAGCTAAACAGATATTGTAGAATTAAAATGAATTAAATCGCATGTTATAAAGAAATTTGTATTAGATTTTTAAAGGAAATGTGGGATACATATTTTTTTAGCAAAAATGTCCTTTTCCTAGGTATATGGCAGGCTGATTCGTATTCAGACAATGTCGATGTCTCAAATGATCGTATACTCATTTGATCATACAAGAGCAAGGTATAACTTGAAAGGAAGAAACTTTATAGAGCTAAAAAATCTAGGCATGGTCTTTCATTTCTATAGCATTATAATGAAGAGAATGGCAGATTTTTGGCCTATCCTTGAAGGAGATTCATTGAACATAATTAAGGCCTTCCAAGATCAAGAAGCTATAGGCTCTACTTGGGGACATTGTTGATGAAGCAAAAATCCTGCTCAGCTCCTTTCACTGCTTCAGTTTCGGGGACTGGGTGGGCCACCTCTTGGAGAAATGGAGCAGGATTGACGGTGCACATGTTCATGCAAGTTAGTGCAAGTAGGAGCGATCTTGAGAATCAACGGCCTATTGCAAGGTGAGAGTAAATCTCACTTAGGTACTCCCATAGTATCCAATATTTTTTCCAACTCTTGACTCGGCATGTTGTTGTGTTGGATTCTTTAAAAAGCTGGGCAGAGGATATTCCTTGAATGTGATGGCAACACAATCTTGTGACCGGCTTCATCATTAACTCTTGTTCTCGTTTGGCCTCATAAAAAAGTTAGCATATATCGTCCTATATATGTATATATTATTAGTACGAGCTAACAAATTTGGGTAATACTCCCTCTGTCCTATTTTAATAGCTCCATTTGTGATTGTTGTTATTTTTATCACTTTTTCAAGTGAGGACCATGCTGCTAAAATCATTGATAGCCAAACCGGGTAGTACTGGAAGGTGTTGAGTGGAGCATCGACGAATACCTTGAGTGGTATGTTTGCTTTTTCTTGCTTATGCATGAGAAATGTCTCAATATCTTTCAATTTTCATTGCACATTTGTCTCATTGTTGTCCCATAGTTATTCCTTCCAATATGATTAGGCTGTTTGGGTGTTGAATTTTTTAGAAATAGAATTAAATTTTTTTAGAATTAACTCTAAAAATTCACCGCTAAATGTGAATTACGTTTGGTAATGAAATTTGTTAGAATAAATTCATATGTTGCATTAAACCTAATTTTAAAACTTTAAACTAATATAACTCTTTCTCCCCAACTCAGATATACATGTTCTTGGTATCATTATGCTTCTAAATTCGAGGTCTATTAAACTAGATCTTACAAGGGTAAGTAATTTTAAACTTTCAAAGTGGGCCCTACCTATATAGCATGTTTCTCGAAGCTTAATTTGATATAAGAGATAACTATTAAAAAATAATAAAATCTGTAATTTTCAAAATGAGGGCTAGGAGACAAAATTGACTGAATCATCTCATGGCTAATTCAGGCTTAAAATAACTTAAATCAACTTCAAGGCTGAATTTTTAATTCTACCCAGTTTCTATACACATACAGGATTTTAATAATTCAAGCCTCAATTGAGGCTGAATCAACTGAATTTTACAAAAAATCAATACACAAATAGCCCCTTATGGAGTGTGTTCAATTTATTTCATATTGATGGCGTGTACAAATAAGTTAGCATTTATTATTCTTAATTCAATTGTTATGAGTAAAGCAAGACACCTCTTTTAGTGTCGCTAATTGATTATTTTATATAGTGGTATTACAAATGTGGATTCATTAAGACACGCAATATCCTTTCGTTTGACCTTCTATGTTTAGATAAATATTTTATGTAGTGAGATTATAGCATAGATTCATTAAGATACGCAGTGTCCTTTCGTTTAACATTCCATGTAGTGAGATTATAGCGTAGATTCATTAAGATACACAGTGTCCTTTCATTTAACATTCCTTATTCGAATATATATAAATATTGACCTTAACCATTTAGAAATTCCTCATTTTGCACTCCCCTTTACAAATATAGAGTGCTCCCACATGCCAACAGTTATGTATTGCTTTCTTGAAATAAATTCATATTTTTGCTCTTTTACATATATGTCATGAATTAGTTTCCCGTTTATAAATTAAGTTGAAGATTTTTTGATATTCATTAAAAGTTGTACCTTTGTTGTAAAAGATCCATTATGAATCTGCTTTTTATAGTTATTTTGTATTTCTACAATATGCTCTTACTATCTTTACATATAGTTCGTTTAGCTAATTGACCAAGATTTTTCTATAAGCATTGGTAAGGACTTTCAGGAGGGCTTGCAAGAAAAGAAGATCATTTGTTCATCTTGATTTGCATTGTCCTATAAATATGCTGCCTTTATCCAATGGAAGTGATGTTTCTGTTGAAGTTCAAATTGGTTCTAATGATGAGTCAAGTGAACTAACTGAAATTAGTTCTAATATTAGGTATATTGTTAACATCAATAATCAAGCCAATGGAATTTCAACAAATATATTATTTGAGTTAATATCGGTACAAGCTATAGTTGGTTCACAATAATCATCAAATATATTATGATTAGTGATTCAAATGATGAAATAATCGGTAATAAAGGCAAGGATCATCTCCTGACCAACAATGTTTGCAGAATTGTTTAGAAGAAATCAAGAACTACTCAATCTTTCATGCTGAAAGCAGCTACGAATAAACCTTGATTAAAGTAAAAATTGTTAAAATTTGTTAGAAAAGGGCACACTATACTCATGAAATGAACAATATAGATACATAACTATTGAGATTGAATCAACTTAGAGAACACTCAATGGGGAGAATGCATAATGCACTAATCGAGAAAGTCACTTGCATGAGACGACACTTTTTTGGGGTGCAATTTTACCTAAATAACCTTTTTTATGAAATAAGATAGTATTCTAATAGTGTAATTATTGCATATATAATTTATATATTCCAATTAGTTTTTTTAAAATTTATTGTAGTCTTGCAATGGTTGTAATGCTATGGTAATAAATAAATTTCTTACAGTTCTTCTATATTCCAATCAACATTTTACAATTTCATGTAGCTATCTAATAGCCTTAATGTTATTGTTATAAATAAATTTATTTTAGTTCTTATCATGAACGTTGTTTTGTTAATGATTTTCATTATCTCTATGCTAACACAATAGAAGTTTATCAATATTTGAGGCTTTTATTCAAGATGTCATTTGATAAAGTAAACACATATTCCAAATATACTAAATGAAAAAATCGTTAAAAAAATTCTAAACATAGCCTTACATGTGCTTCCATATAAGATTAAAACTTCTTCTTCTTCTTCTTTTCTCCCTAAGAATTTATTTTTATTTTTTAAGCTAAACATGCCCCTTGTGTATCTATCTTCACCTATGTAATCCACAAAAAACAAACAAAAAGGAAGAAAGAACGCAATGGGTGTTAGGTAAGTATTTTGTTAATCTAATTATTTAAAATTTATATACAAATTGGATATTCATATTTGGTAAATTAATTTTTTTGTAAATTTTAAAATAAATTACTATTATTTTATTTTATCTCTTTTTGTTTGCATAATTTATTTTTCATGTAACCCTACTATTTTTACAAGTTAATTGACATACTAAATTTTCACATACTTTTGTACGTATGCTATTCCTAGTGCGTGGAAACAAAGTTACAAGGACTTTGTAATAGTAGCAAATTTAAATGTAGTAGTCAAAGCATGTGGTTCTGCGGTTCAACAGAGTTGATTAGAGGAAGGGTGACCAAACCAAGGGTTGACTGGGTTATGTCCCTTGGAAAGAGGCGGAGTGTGGGACCTGATTACTTGCGTGGTGGCTTCCTATACGCACATTGCCCGCAGTCTTTTCATTTTTTTCCTGTGTTTTTTTGCTCCTATTATTGCCCCCCAACTAGTGATGCCGTAGGGTCGGGTTTTGCCAAACCCGAACTTAACCCGACCCAAACTTGAACCTGACCTGAACCCGACCCCTTTGACCCGAATAGAATTAAAAAATATCTTTTAAATATTTTTTTAATTTTTTTTAAAAATAATATTAAAAATATATAAAAATATAAATTTTATATTTATATTCGGGTCGGGTCGGGTTGGATCACCTAAACCCGAACCCAACCCATTAGGGTTATTTTTAAAAACTAAACCCGACCCATTAGGGTCAAGTCGGTCGGGTTTACCATTTACCCAACCCGAATAACATCCCTACCCCCAACGCAAGAGTTATGCCTTTTAAGGAAAAATATTCCAGTACTGAGTGAGATTTGCTTCCACACTTTACAGAAGCCGTGGATCTTCGGGATTGAGAGCTCCTGTAAAGCAGGAGTATATCTCACGTGGATGTCTTGTGATGCAATGAACATTTTTGCACCATTTGAAATGGAAAAAGTTATAATATGCATCCGGTGCTTATGCGCTATCAGACAGTTTTTAAAATTGTCTTAGCTAGGTTTGTTTTTAAAATTGTTCATAAATGTGCAGTTTATTTTTTATGGCATGAAAGGAACAATCGTTTGTACCTTCAGGACTAAACAAACTCACGAAAGATTTCTTTATATCAAGTGTGAGAATCACATTAGAGTTAATGTTCAGACCAATTCTCATCTTTTCAAAGTTGTTAGAAAATTTCATTTCCTTATTGTTAAATGACATTTGTATTTCTTTTATATCTCTTGATTTTGTTGCCTTTGTTTTTCATTGGAGGGAGTCTTCTCCCTTTTAGGCAGTGGTGGGGACATGGAGGTAAAAAGGCAAACCAAGTTAATTAGCTAGGCTGGAGGCTGGCCATAAATATACCCAAAACTCCAAAGCCCGTAAGCTTCCACGGCACAAACCCTAAATGTTTTCCAATCAGTTCTCTCGGGCAGAGCGCTGCAGAGACCTCTCTTTTCACAGTCCTGTTGCTTGAGCACATCAATCCAAGTATAAGAATGTGAAATTAAAGTCAAATTGTTACGATTGAATCAACAAAAAATATGACAAATTCAGCTAGAATGTTTTTGGAAAACTAAATTTCTATTGATATGTGGGCATTACTTTTAGCTAGAGAATACAATACCCAACAAGAGAATAATATAAGTAAATTAACAAAACCTAAGGTACACAACTCCAGCAAACCGAAAGACTGCACCCCATGTTATACCTGCATAGGGGGCAGTATTTGGACCTAAACCGCCATTGCCGCATGCACTCCCTGTGAAACACATGCGAGCATGGGCTCCGTTTCACATCGACCCCAGGCAATATAATCTCTAAGCAAATACCACAAGTTTGTGGTTCTCTTTCAAATTGAATATTCACCACCCGTATAGTATTAACTCTGACAACCACCACCACCCTCGCCCACTCCCTCCCCTCTTCCATGGCCCTCCGGGCTACCCACACTGCCTTCCGTGTGGCATCGTAGGCCAGCCGGTAGACCGTCATTGGTTGCACGATCGTGTCCGAGAGCAGGCTGAGCGGCTGCAGCAAGTTGGGCAGGGACACCTCGCGGAGGCTGCAGGAAGCGGACTCGACCTTGGCTGAGCATTGGACTGATGGGGTGACGTCCATGCTGCCGTCCGGCCACAACGTAGACGTGCATACCTCTTCTTTCAGAAGTACGGTGAGGTTGAAGGTGCCTTTCTCAGCGTTCGGCCAAACCCTTGGCTCCTTCACATTGTAGGCCTCCAGGGACTGCAACAGCGTGGTGGTTGAATCTGCAAACTCCATGACCATGGCGGAAGACTCCTCTTGTCAACCAAAATATGGTAGCATGAAGAAGTAAATAACTGCCAGCAAATTCGCGCTTTTATATCCCTGGAGACTCTTCCGTCTCCCTCTCGAGCACCTTTTATAAGTGGCAGCAGATTCGCGCTTCAAGATAGTCCGTCTCCCTCTCGACCACCTGCCCACGTCAAATTCTCTATAAAGATAGGACAGACGAAGTATCTTCTTCAGTCCGACTCATATCTCAAAATCCCTTCAAAGATAGGACAGACCAAGTATCGTCGTTCAGTCCAACTCTTTCTAAAAATCCTTTCTGGGTTTATTTAGCTACATCACAACCCACACACATAAAACCACCTACACTATCGCTGGCTGGTGTAATTTCGTGTCTCTCCCTCCGTCCATCCGCCTTTTTAAGAAATTCAAATGAGTATATATGTACCCCACTAATCTCATTAATACTCTATTTTACTCATAAATTTATGAACGTAGCTATTTAAACACCTCTTTTTTCTCCGTGCCCCCTATTACTTTTTTACCCCACCATTTTTATTAAAATCTCATATTTCTTCCATTTTTACCCTAATTTCTTTCTTCCACTTTTTCTTTCTTCTCCAACGCCGGCATCAATGCCAGCGACCTTCTTTTGCTGCCACGGCTGGTCACGGCCATTCACTATGGCCAACCGCAGCTACTGGACATTTACCGCATCTAGCCCGCTGCTGGCCTGATCTGGCCGGTCGTGACTCTCGTTCTGTGGCCGCGCGTTGGCCGCGATTGCATGCTGGTCGGGGCCACCACGGCCAACCAGATTTGGCTGGCTGCAACCCGTACTGGTCATAGCCGCCGTGGCTACGACCCGATCTGGTCAGCTACCAGAGTTGGTGCTGACAGCCGCTGGTACCGGAGGAGAAGAGAAGGAGGGTAGGGTTTATGTTTGGGGGAAGTATGGGTAAAAGGGATGGGCGAGATAGGGAGGAAAGAAGTTAAAAAAAAATACCAATTTTTTCTTTATGTGGGGGATATAGAGAAAAAAATGGGGTCTAAATAGCCACATTCTAAATTTATAAGAGGTTTTATGAGGTACTGAGGGAGGTGCATATAGACTACTCTTTTAATAATTCAGTCATGCTTTCTTCTACCTATTCGCTCGTGGTTTCTAGACGAGTCGATTTCATCGGTACATCTTTTTCTTTGTAAGTTGAGCTTTTTTCAATAAAGTTGTTTTTTCAACCCCCAATGTTGTCCACTGGTGGCATTGTGAGGCGGCTCAGGCTTGGACTGGGCAGTGACTCCGCTGTTAGATGTAGCCGGTGTGACCTCCGGTGCTCTACGCCATTCAATGCCTCACCCATAGCTGCGATGCGGCACTGTCCAGGTGTAATTATTTTTTTTATAGACTCTAACTAATGTCTACTTATTTAATACATGAGTCTTTTTCTCCGTATTATAATTTTTATCTTTTCTATAAGGGTATGTTTGTTTGGGTTGAATCTTAATTTGATAAGTTATCTTAATTAGTTAAAAAGTTAATTATCTAATTTAACTGAAATTAAAATCAAATTAGCTGAATCTGAAACTGAATTAGTTGAATCTAAAGGGTCGTTTCAGTGTTGAATTAATTTAGATAGTGAATTAATTCAACATCAAATAAATTCTACAAATTCACCGTCAAATGTGATTTATGTTTGGTAATAAAATTTGTTAGAATAAATTCAGATATTGCATCAAACCTAATTTTAAAACTTTAAACTAATATAACTCTATCTCCCGAACTTGAATATGCACTTTCTTAGTACCATTACACTTCTAAATTCGAGCTCTATCAAACAAGATCTTACAAAGGTAGGTAATTTTGAACTTTCAAATTGAGCCTTACCTATATAACACGTTTCTTGATATTCAAATCGATACGAGAGATAACCGTTAAAAAATAATAAAATCTATAATTTTCAAAATGGGGACTAAGAGACAGAATCGATTGAATCACCTCAGATTCAAGCCGATTTAGTCTCGAAAAATGCCTGAATCAACTTTAAGGTTGAATTTTTAATTCTGCATAGCTTCTACACACAAACAAAATTCAAATAACTGAAACCTGAATTGAGGCTGAATCAACTGAATCTTCCAACAATTTAGTACACAAACAGCCCCTAAATCTAAATTTCATTATCATTAAACAAGTTCAATACAAATATCATAAAAATTTATAAAAAAGCCAACCAGGTGAGAAGTTTTGGGAGAACCTCATTCTGCTAAGTTGTGTTTTAAACATTGGGTAAAAACTAGGTGAGAAGGTTGTTGAATGTGTGGGGCAACCAAGATTTTGTGCCCGTGATATTTTTGACAAAAGTCGGCCTGCCTCCTAACTTTTTACAAAAGTATAATATAAATATTGATATAGATTAAGATATAGATTGGAGTAATCACAGCCCTTGCTGATAAAAAAAGAGAAATAACCAAAACATTATTTAATAGGTATATAACAAAAATATTTGCACAATCAAACAGGAGAAGCCCAACGTCATTGTTTACAAACAAGGACTCTTATTGAAGACAAGAATTACAAGTGAATGACTAGTTAAGAGGCACCCCAAATTCACCCAAGAACTCGAATAAAGTAGTCTTATTCGAGCCGGTGATACCTACTTTGTTCTTGAACATCATGACTAAAACTTGGAAAGAATTTCATGATCAATCACCCCCTCAATCAAGTCTTGAATGGACAATGAAAATACTTGAAACAAAGGCTTACTCATATATCAAAAGATAGTCCAAAACCTCTCATTTTTTCTTTCATAATGCCATATATTTTGGCTTTCATATTGGCTGTCAGATAATTACCAGAATCCCCCACTTTGGCCTTCTGGAAGAGGCATATGTTTTGGAGCACCGTTGGGTAAGTTCCCATCCTTGGCGATCTCCTCCACCACCCCTTTACTCACCTCCTGTGAAGAAAAAGGAAATCACATGAACTCAGCCAGTCGCTTAAGATGAAGTGCAGTGTCTTTGCATTAGTTCCTCATATTACAAGAACAACACTTTGTCCAGGTTTTCTTGGCTTACGTTCCAATACCCTAGTACATGAATCCAAAAAGGGCCATAAGGAGAGTGTTGTGAATGTCCTAAGGGCTGCCACTAAGGCCACGTATTAGGATAATTAGGGTTTTTATGTAATAAGGACATTTAGATAATTTAGTTAATTAGGTAATTAGTACTTTATTTTAATTATGTTATTGGGCCTTAAGTGCCTATTAGTGAGTCCATTAGGATTATCTATTTATGTGTAAGGGCTATGCCCTGATTTGATTATGAATGAAGTGAATTATTGTCTTGCCTTCTCCCCTTTCTTCCGTGCTTCTCCCCTTTTTGTCTAACAGTCATGCCTGTAAGATCCCTTATCGTAAAACCGGTTTGAATTCATTTTGTTGAAATGCTTTCGGTGGTTTAATATTAATTTTGATCGGTTCGGGACAATTTTGTAAATTTGAGTATTTTCTAAAGGTTTTAATAAAAAATAATTTCACATTTATGAGTTTTAAGTAGTTTTTAGTCAATTGTGAATTTTTTGGATTTTTTTGAATTTTTACTATTTTCCCAAAAATTAGGGTTTGGTGGGACCCCCTGTGGGCCCCACCGTCGAAATTTGGGTTTTTGGGCCAAATGAACCCACACATCACAAGACCTTATAAAATTTTTTATAATTTTTTTCAGGTTTTATTAGTGTTCAAATAACTAAATTACCCATTTTTAGCTTATTTTTTTCTATTCATACCCCACAATTTACACATGCACACCTCAAAAACTTACTATAAAAGGCAAGGCCTTAGCCATTTCCATTTTAGGGAATAGGTTGAGAAGGAGAGGTCAGGCCTAATCCCTAATTATGCCTGGATTAGAAGGTGTTTAAGGTAAGTCCTTTCTAATTAAGCACCAAATCCTAGCTTTTCTCTTAATCCCTTCTAGATCTACTATTTCCCATTTGTTTCGATTCATTTTTAAACATCAAAACTTCTGATTTTCATCTTTACTTCAAACCCTAGCTCTAAAAATTTGATTTTTATGTTCAACAAGCCCTAAATCTAAGTTTTTAATTAGGGTTTTCTTTGTTAAATCGGTTTTAATGGAGTTTAATTTAAACTCTATGTCTTTGTAAGGTTTTCAAGAAGGGTGACCATCAAATCCAAGCCTAATCAAGGGATATGTTAATAGATTTTCGAAATTTCAGTCTTCCTATGGTAAAACTCTTGATTTTGTGGTTTGTTTTGAATGAAATTACTTGATTTAGTGCTTTAATGGCATGATTAGTAAATGGTAATCTTTAATCCTGATTTCATAGGGTTTTATCTTGTTATGATGTGGATTAGCATTCTGGAAGTTATGGTGGTTTTTTAATGGCATTTAGGTTATTAGATGATGATTTTGAGTTTTATCAATGGAGTTTTGGTTTGAAAATTCGAAAGGAAGAAGAAGGTCGATTTTGCCTTGTTGGTGTTCAAACGGCCCTCCTGGGCGTTCGAACGGCAACACTGTCAGTTTGACAGATTTTCGGTATAGCCGATCGAACAGCCCTCCTTGTTCCTCATGTTCAACAGATTTTGTATTATTTGCATGATGTTTATTTCGGTGATTCTACTTTAATATGTCAATTTCATATGAATGTGGAGTGTTTTGAGCTATAGTATGCTATTAGAAAGGCATACCATTGAGGTTATGAAGTTGATGTATATATTTAGAGTTATGTGGAATGACTTATGGTTGGAGGTATGATGTTGGAATTACCATCTTGAAGTTATGAATGGTTGATTTTCTATGGTTAAGTATATTTTCAGTAGAGCTGCAACCTACTAACGGATTGATATGTCATGTTATGATGTGGTTAATTGATGTGTGAATGTTAGTGAATGTCATGGCTTAAGGATGAAGTGAATGATCTTATATGTGTGTAGCTTGTGGTTGAGCTTTGATTTGAGTTATGATTTCAATGATTCTTCTCCTATTATTTCTACTGGAATTCATGATTAAATGTTAATTCACATGTGTAGTGTGGTAGTGAGTTAATTTTAAGCATGTTGATATGCACTGAGTGAAGTGCTTTTACTAGGTACACACACGTGGGGTTTAATGATGATGTTGAAGCTTGATATTATAATTATGAATGATGCATTAGGGGCTGATGAGAGAACTTATCATGAATTAGGATTCATGTATGCCTTGCCCACGTATGTACCATATTGTATGCATCATGAAAATGGATTTCCAATTGAGGCTTTATCAAGGTTAATCGAATTTGATCGATTGGATGCGATGTGGTGAAATTGCGTGTCGGATTGATCGGTCATGGCTTAATTGAAATTTGATTGGTCCGAAAGGACATGTTTTGATTTGAGTTCCTGTGCGGAACGAGTGCACTCCCCGGGTTGAGTCTAGTTAAATAGAGTTATGTAGGGATGAGTTGTGTACTTGTCTTGCGGATTGAGTTTATTATGATTATCTGGACCCTAAGAATCCAGTTGGTTTGTCCGAGTGCACCGGCTTACCAGGTATTGTTGCTTGGGACTTTAGTCTTGACAAGCAGGGTTGCCTGGGAGTTTAGACTTTAGTCTCGAAGGCGTTGGCTTTGAGGAGCAGAAGTTGCTCGAAGGCATTGACCTTGAGGAGCAGGAGTTGCTCGAAGGCGTTGGCCTTGAGGAGCAGGAGTTGCTTGAAGGCGTTGGCCTTGAGGAGCAGGAGTTGCTCAAAGGCTTTGACCTTGAGGAGCATGTTTATTTAATAAGTGTTTGCTCGAGGGCTTCGGCCTCGAAGAATAGGTTTATTCTCTATGTGTATGAACTTGCATGTTAGACTAGTGTGTGTTTGACACTTATACATGCATGATGAATGAGAATGTTGATGCATGATCTGGAATGTATGTTAGAGATACATCTCATGCAGGTTTATATGATGTTAATGCATGATCTAAAATGTATGTTAGAGATACATCTCATGCAGGTTTATATGATGTTGATGCATGATGTTTATGTAATATGAATGCATGATCAGAAATAGTGTGTTTAAGACACTATTATGCAGGTTTACGTGGTATGAATGTAAGATCAGAAAGTGGTATAGCATGTTAATCTTAGATTTGATTTGCTTTATTGCCATGTCGTTGTATTTTTTGGTGATTATAGTTATATTCAAAACCATTATTGAGTTTTTATACTCATCCCACTTTCTTGTTTTGTTTTGGGGCTGTGTGGTGTGACACGTAGACGAACATGATCCTCTATATGAGGAAAGGTCAGAGAGAGAGCTTGGGAGTAGTCTTGGAGGCTCAATTTTTGCAGATCTGTCCAGCTAGAGGCGTCACATTTCCTTCCATCGGGATTGCTTTGGAAGTCCTAATCACACGGGATTTCCCTTCCCATTTGGATCTGACTTTGCTGATGCTCCATTTGCAATTTTTGACGGACTAGCTCTTCAGGCAATTGCCATGTGAATGTTGCGTTGATGCACTAGGAGCTCATTTGGGTCCGATTTCCACTAGCTGTAGTTGGAGATTCTCCTTCTCCTTTCATTCCTAAACGGTTAGAATGCAAGGGGACCACATTGCGGCCACCGTCTGCATTACGGAGGTCTTCTTCGTGCTCAAGTGGGCCCACTCTATGATTGAGCTATGTGATAAGTATAATTTTACGCTATTTTACCCTTAATTATTCTACTATTTAGTCTTATTTATGAGTTAATATAGTTTAAATAATTAGAAATTAAATTTAATTAGGTTAGAAAAAGCTTCTATGGTGTTTTGAAGTAAATTGACTTATTTTGTAGATTCTTCATTGGCGTTTGAACGGGGTTCCTTGGCGTTCGATCGGGTAAACATGAATTCGGATAAAAATGTAGTATAGCCATTCGAATGGGCATGCAGGGCGTTCTAACAAGATAATGCACAGTTTCCTTGTTTGAGCCAATTTTGAATCCTTTCATATAGAACTTATTCCTATGGTTTTTATGCCTATATAAAGATATATTTGGCTTGAAATTGAAGGTTGGCTAGTAGATTTTTTGAAGAGGAAAAGGAAGAAGAAGATGAAAGAGAACTCAAAGCTTTCAATGGAGATTCAAGTGCTTTCTTCTACAATGGAAGGCTAGACTTTTCATTTATTTAGGAGTTGATGAAGCTATAAATAAGTTTCAGTTTCTTTTCTTTTTAATTTAAATCTCAGTTGTGAATAATGACAATTGTATGATAAGGATTTCCTTTTTAATGAAAGAACTTTTCATGTTTATTCAAGTCTATGTTGATTTATTGTCTTGTAGATGCTAGATTAATGTGGTTTTAATATTTTCATCGATTCTAATTTCTGTGATTTAAATGAGATGGTCATACAATAGTTTTAATGTTCAGATAATTAATGAATTGAATAAGTTATACTAAGATTAGATGAGTCATGCCTATAACTAGTTTAGTGTAGATTATTCGTGCTATTGTCGAAGATAGTTCATGTCATGAATTTAATTGATGATTCTTTCTGAAGTAATTCTAGATTGTAGCTGAGAATACTTGTTCATATTCACACTAGATTTAGATTAAAAGTTAAGGAATTGTTATGGTTTTATAGTGGATTCGATTTCCTAAGTAAATTCTATTAAATTAATCTCTTGCTTTCAAACTAGTTGATTCATTTCTTTTGCTTAATTTAAGTTTAAGTTCTTTCTAGTTTTTATTCAGCAAATTCTTCTTTAGACTTAGTAATAATTCATCCGTCCCTAAGGTTCAACAACCCTTAAATACTTATCCTAGTACAATTACCTTGTACACTTGCAAAGGGTTTAATTATAAACTATCACTATGCCCCACCGGAAGCAAGATTGCCACACTCCTGATGGCCGATGTTCACTCCCACAAGTTCCGAACTCTTGTAGGGGGGCTGGCCGAGGTGCTTGGTCTCTTTCCGTGGCGATCGCTCGAATTCATCGAGTATGTGAAGTCGAGCGAGGCTGAGATGAAATTGCTACTATATGTCCGCAAGCAATATGCCTTCTGTGGGCAGTCTGATGCCTTATGTAAGCCGACTGATGCCCTCTGTGGGCGGACCATGGTGTTGTCTCCTACCCTCTGTGGGCCAACCATGCTGATGCCCTATGTGGGTAGTCTTGAGGCGCCCTGTAGCCCTTATGAGGAGACCTGTGTGGACAATCTACTTTGTCCTACGTCTAATAAGTCAAAGCCGCTCCTTTGTCCTGCCCTTGGGTTCCGTTAGCTGCACTCCCATCATGTTTGTGCTGGCTTCTGCATGTCTGCTTTTGAGTAGTAACCCACTATCTCTATCATTCGGAGTGTCTCATCCACAGTTCTGAACTGACTGTTCACAATGGAGCTTTGGTGGGCCCGATGTTTGAAGTTTTAGGTCACCTCAAGGATGAGGTGATGCGCAAGGGAAGCGTGGTGAAATGTTGTGAACGTCTTAGGGGCTGCCAAGGGCTGCCATTGAGGCCACGTATTAGGGTAATTAGGATTTTTATGTAATAAGGGAATGTAGGCAATTTAGTTAATTAGATAATTAGTATTTTATTTTAATTATGTTATTGGGCCATACATGCCTGTTAGTGAGCCCATTAGGATTATCTATTTAAGTGTAAGGGCTATGCCCTGACTGGATTATAAATGAAGTGAATTATTGTCTTGCCTTCTCCCCTTTCTTCTGTACTTCTCCCCTTTCTATCCGGTGGCCATGCCACTCCCTCTCCCCTTTCCCAGCCTTCTTGCGCCGCTCCCTTCCCGTTACCAGCTAGCCAGGCCGTTGTGGACATCCGTCTACAACAGAGAGTTACCATTACAATACATTTCAAATACATCTTCCAATTCAAGTGAACATAACCCTCATGGTCTCAACTTCTTGGCATGCATCCACAAAGAAATGAGGTTATCCTTAGGATTCCTGCATAGAATTTCCGGATTTCCTGTCAGATAACTTTTCATCTGGATGGTTCCATCTATCTCAGACGTGAGTATGTAACCCTGCAAAATACATACCAAAATGATGATCCAAGGAAAAATATTAAAATGTGTACCCATAAAATATGAACCCAGACGTGTTTCCATATAGAAGCTGTCTGATCATGTAGGGACCACATGATCTGCTGGCTTTTAAATGAAAACACATACTGGAGATGAAAACAATAAAAAATTATACACACACTTCAATAAATTATCAGATACTATGAAATGACACTCACAAGATCATGGATTTTATCTAATGCAAACTGCAAAATAAAATGTCTAATAATTTTCTAGATAAATCAACAATGATGTAAAAGACATAAGCAGCAAGCAACTACCTAACAACTAGCTTCCAAGAGAAATGCCTGAAGAACCACTAAAAGATGCAACAAAAAGACTACTTCAACAATTCAATGACTTGAGCATCTCAACATTATTTGACCAATTTATCCAATTATAGAAGAGGTTACTGATTGCTGATATTAAAGGCAAAGAGAAACATTGTCTAAATATTAACAATTACTAATTGAAATGAGGGGCAACAAAATATTTAAAAGAAAATACTTACAATGACTTCGTCAAGCAACTCATATACTAGTACAAAGTTCTTCCTTAATGAATCTTCATTGAGAACACCAAGGGTAGTCTTTAGTTACTCGTGCAATTCTTTGCCAGAAGTTCCAAAACAAGGGAAGGTGACACATTTACTCTCGTAGTCGCAAAAAATAGCAATCCAGCAACCTTCACATGTACATAATTGACACTATCCATATTCTATTTTAAATTGAGAAGAAAAACATCAGCACATTCTAAAGATATTATTATGATTACATGCCAGTGGTTTCTAAGCCCAACTACGTAGTTTTAAAATCCAGCATGGCCAGTTCGATTAAACCAGTTTTTCTGGGTAGATCAAATCTGTGCCTTTTGAGACAGACTGCCCTCGACTCACAGAACAAGTTATTGAAGACATTTTCAGCGAATTTTCCTTAATATCTTGTGAGAACATGTGAAAAAACTAAGATACATATTGTGTGTCTCATCCGTGCACGCTGTGCACGATGGTCCCACCCCAGAAATCTCCCGCTGTAAGTAGCCTCCAATGCCGACATTAGCCTGGCATCCAAAAGGCACATGCTTTAACAAGAAGTGCTATTTTCTTTACCATACTACAAGAAAAAATGCAAACAGTGACAGAGATGAAAACGTAAAACCGATGCTTATTCATCACAGCGAGGAGATGCCAACTATTTTATTCTGGGCAAAATAGCTCGCCGAACCAGACGAAGAGAACAGGCAAAGGAAATATTAGCAAAGGAAAAATACGACATCTGAATTCTGTGGGTGGCTGAAGGAACCCCCAAGAACAGCCCCCTTGAGCACCGATTTTTCTCCCTGCCCGGAAATACTTTCCATCATTCCAATCCAATTCTCGCCAATTCTTCAGAAATACCAACTCCACATTATTTAATCAGCAATGGGAGAGGACGGAGGAGGGTCTCGATGAGTAACGGAGGTACAACGACAGGATAGGGGGAAGCGACAGCTGCTTGGAGAGGAGAGGAATGGAGGGCTTATGAGAATGTGAGAGCAGGGAGAGAGGAGAGCCGGAAGGGGTGAAATGGAAAGGGCGAAGAGGGTCGGGGAAAATGGAAATCGCTATCGCCTGTTAGGGGTTTTAGAAAACATAGTAGGAAAATAATTTTTCCTAGAAAAATATATTGTACGTGGTTAGGGGTTATAGAAAAGTTAAGGGCCCGTTTGGGAGGCAATTTTTGCCCCCAAAAAGCGATTGGTTAAGGGTGGAAATCGCTTTCTCGGATGAAAATGGTATGGAAGGTCGATTTTCCTTCCGGGTCAAAATCGTGACAAAAATTTCTAGAAAGGCTATTGTTCCTTTCTACGGGAACTCTCCTGTCTCCTCCCCGTAGAAAGCATTTTCTACAGGAGGCGGAAATTATTGTGGCCATCATTGTGACCAAAATGCCCCCCATTCTCCTCTTTCTCCCCATCTCTCGGCTTGCCCCCATCGATTTTGCCTAATCCCGTTGCAGGCCCCCGCCCTCTCTACCTCTGTCCTCCAACCCTCTGATAGCAAATCCTCTATCCTCTTGCCCTCCAAACACAGATCTACCATCCTTCGTCCCTTTGACTGTAGATCATTCGTCCTCCGTCCCTTCGAACGCAGAGCTGCCGTCCTCCGTCCCTCCTATAGTAGAACCTCCATCCTCCAACCCTCCGACCACAGAAAAATTCATCCTCTGTCCCTTAGACAGCAGATCCTCCATCCTCTATCCCTCCGACCACAAATCCTCCGTCCTCTGTCCCTCCGACCGCAGCTCCTTCCATTCCCCAGTCACCACAGATTGCCCAATAGTCTTCTTCATTCGTCAACAACGTCAAAAGGAGGTTAGTTGGCCCCCCCGCAAAGTAAATACGATATTCCCTTGATCTACTTGTTTGATTTTCGATCTGGAGTTGTCTTGCATTCCTTGATGTCAAAGTCAGATTCCATATATTTGTGTTAGTTTTTTCTTTGACAAGCATGAAATTTTTTAGAGATGCTGGCGAGTTCTGTTAGTTGGGTTCGTGAAATTTGCATTGTCTTTGTATTGTGTATATGTTATCCACCAAATGTTATGCTTGCATATTATTGAGTGTTGGACCTTGATCATGAGTGTTGGACTTTAGTAATTGAAATGTTCAAGAATGTGCATCACATTGATTCAAATAAGGACATGCTAAAAAATCACTACGATGCGGGAAGAAGATTCTATCAAGCTTGGGTGGCTTTAAGGGATATGACTACAGTAGGATGGAATGAGCATACAAACACATTCATCCTTTCCGAAGATGCACGAAGCACTTTCTTAATGGTATGTAATATTTACATATTTGCTCAATCATGAAATGATAATTTGTGTACTAGTATGATATGAGATGCAGAAGCACAAGCATGTTAGTCGTTTGATGAAGTGGGGGTATGATGAGGAGTTAGAGGGTAATTTATATACTGTGTATGGCTGGACCCATGCCGTAGGTATCCATGCAAGTTACTTCCACACAGGCGCTCAACCTCGTCCCTCATCCAGATATTCAGCTTCAGCCTCGGCTGCCCCTGTCCCAGCATCAGCCTCAGCATATACCCTAGTTGATGAGAGTGGTGATGATCATGGTGATGATTTTGGTATGAAAGGGTTTATGGGGGGTTGGTTAGAGGGTGGTTCGACCTACGATTGAGAAGAGTCTTGATGACTCACGTACATATCGGGAAGAACAAACAGCGAGACATGCTGGTGCATTCACTGATAACTTGGGTGATGATGACGACGACGATGCTCAACTACCTGACTACACACCTAGACAATATGGTGGTACTAGTCAAGCTGGTAGTGCTCACACACCAACCCGTAGCCCTACTCCGTTGCCTACTGGGACTTTCCTGCCTCCACCACTAATAAGTGAAAGGCCGACTCGCAATCGGAAGTCTCGAAGCACTGCTACATCAATTGACGAGTCCATTGCTATTGCCATGTCTGATAGGAATGAAATTGCTCGAGAAAGCTCTCATGCAAATAAGGACCAATATGAAGTTGAACAGTATAAGATGGCAATTGACTTGATGATGGCAATGCCCGAGTACTGAGAAGATGACCGCATTTTCACTATCACACTGTCGAAGTTTATGAAGACTAAGTTTAGGCGCATTTGGTTGGCATTGGGCAATGCGCCAGGGTTGAGGATGAAATGGTTACGTGACGTTTGTCATGGTTCAGATTTAGATTAGTTGTCTTTCCCTATAGTTCCTTCAATTTTACTATGATTATCTACAGTGGTATCTTTTATGCTATGAATGAGTTTATGTAATACTTTAAACTGACTTAACTATGTCTCTAAGTTTATCTTTCATACTAGTTATGGGTGTTTGTTTTATGATGGCTAACCACGTAATTTTGATTGCAAGCATGTTGGTTTTTTTGTTATGCATGGGTGTGTGTGTTCATTACCATATATGTTTGTTTATTTTATGAGGGCTTACCACATATTTGCAGGATTTTTAATAGAACCTAGATACATGTGCATTCTAGTGTATGATCTAAATTTGGTTAGAAATTCTTATAGGTCCCATGTCGTTCACTTGGGAAGAGCTTGTATTTGACACAAGTGAAGATGTGGCAATCATGTATTATTTAAGAACTACATTCCCCCCAAGGAATGTTGTACACATGCATCGAGATAGGGGTTGACACATAGTGTATGACATGTTGAATGCTTCTTATGAAATTTGTCATAATTTGTGCAACATGAATAAAAAGACACTCATGTTGTTGTGTTATGAAATGAGGTTGAAACAGATGCTCAAGGACACAAGACATGTTGCGGTAGAGGAGCAAATGAGGTATTTTCAACCAATATGTGGTCATAGAGAAGGTCACTATGTTGTAGGTCATCTTATGTCCCACTCACAAGAAACTGTGTGCCGACACTTTAATAAAGTACTATATGTTTTGTATACATGGGTTGCAGAGTTGATCAAGTCAATTATTAGTCCACATCACACACCAAACTACATTAGGAGCAAGAGGAAGTACTATCCACAGTTTAGAAATTGTATAGGAGCAATTGACAGTACTCATGTAGAAGCAGTTGTCCCATCGGAAGAGCAACAATCTTATAGGGGGAGATCAAGAAAGGTTACTCAAAGCATAATAGCCGTTTGTGACTTTAGTATGAGATTTGTATATGCAGTGGCAGTTTGGGAGGGTTCAGCACATGATTCTAGGGTCTTTTCTCACACTGTAGCAGATCCACACTCTTTATTTCCTAGGCCACCACAGGGGAAATATTATGTCGTTGATGCATGTTACCCAAATAAGATTGGTTACCTTAGGCCTTATAAGGGAACCCGATACCATGTTCCAGAATTCCAGTAGCAGGCCTTAGGGGTAGGAAGGAGAAGTTTAATCAACTTCATTTATCCCTTAGGAATATCAATGAAAGAACTTTTGGGGTTTGGAAGGAATGGTGGAAGATATTATTCAAGTTCCCTCCATACTGTTTTGAATCCCAAATTAAGATTGTCATAGTTACAATGGCGATACACAACTTTATAAAAGAGATACAAGGTGTTGCTAATGATCCGGACCTCATCGACGCGATGTTCCGCCTTTGGGAAACAAAAACTTTTTCCCAGAACTAGAAGTGGATGAAAATCAAGGCCCCTGTAACGTGAGGGATGATGTAGGGATGAGAATTATTTGTGATAGTATTCGGGATGCAATTGGAGAATTTTTCCATATACCATCGGTAAATTGATGTATTTGGACACGTATAATCCTCCTATATATATAACTGCTCATATGTTATGGGTATATGTGTTTATGATCATTAAATATATTTTAAAATTTTGCTTATCACATTTTAATAGTTTGATTTTGACCTGTCTACTTATCATCCTATCAGTTATGTTCACTTTATTATTTTCTTTTATGTTTATGTGTATTAATAATTTTTTTTTAACTCCGTTGTTATCGGTCCCAAGCTTGGATGAGAAAAGAGGAAGGGAAACATAAGGAGTCAACACTCCTTAGCATAACTATTATTAGATAGCTAAAAGTGGTGCCCAATGTTAAGTAGTACATCTTCTGGCATCGTGGAAGTGCAAGGGTTTTCATGGCTGATTCAACATTCAATACTTTCCTTCTTCTAGGATGTTGTATAGTAAAGGAAATTCAAGGGTTCATGACTTATTCGGAGAATCAGTCATGAGCTCTTGAATTTCCTTGATTGTACAATGTAGTAGAAGCAAGAAGGTTGCCATTTGCAGGACCACATGTATCTGTCCACCTCTCGGTAAAACATCTCTTACTCATCTCTTATGTATTAGTTTCTAGTATTTGGCTTTCTATGAAAAACATTTTACTTTTACTCATCTCCTGGCACACTATAAAACATGTAGAGTTGCAGGATGATTCACCAAGGAGAAGTTTTGTATTGAAGGCATGCCTGTTGCCTGACAAGCAAGAAGCAAGAAAATCAGAATCAAAACAGTCACTACAAAATTAGTTCCCTCTAGCAGGGAATTTTTAGTGATGGCTTAAAACACTACCCGCTAATACAAGTTTATAGCGGGGGTTTGTCATGGTACCCCGCTAAAATCACTTAACGGGACTTCTGGCTCTTCATTAGCGGGGGGGATTAGAGAAGCCCCTGCGAAAGCATAGCCAGAGGGGAGATGCCACGATCAAGCAAGAGAATGCTCCTTCAAACTTGCCGCTAGTGGTTGCAGAAGAGCACGCGAGATGTGGATCCGCAAAATCAATGGCGACGGATTGCAGCAGTGAGAGTCGAGAGGGGCGATCGACGAGAGGACTCCTTCAAAACCACCGCTGGAGGCTGGATTTCTGGTGCTTAACCCCCGTGAAAAAATTTGCAGTTTGCGGCACGGAGGGATGCAATCCCACTAATTTTAGCGCGATTGGTGAGTGAAAATTCCATAATCTTCCCGCGTGAAAAAATTCCCTTTGGTGGATCAATCTCCAACGACCGTATGAGGAAACCATTGGGGACTTGATCAAAGGCAGAGGACACGTCCGGCAATTCAAGCTCTCTGGGTTTTTTTTTTTTTGTGTGAGGGTTTCAATCGGTATGGTTTGTCTTTTTATTTTTATTAATATATGTTAAGTTTGCTAATTTATCTCTTGAACTTTTGGTTTGATATTTTTTATATATATTCTGTTTTGGTTTGTGTTTTTTTTTTATTTGGGTTATGTTATGTTTGATTAATATATGTTTCATTTTCTCTTTTCAAAGAAAGGATAAATTTTTACCATTTAAAAGTGCTGATATTAACTTGCAATAAATCTCTTTTTGCTTATTAATTTTTATTGGGAATGTGCCTCTGCAATAAGGCATTTTATTAGAGTACGTTTCACCTTCCCAGTTAGGACTTATCTGTCAATCAATTCAAAAGTGTAGATAATAACATGTAACTGAGGTATTAAATTTCTTTTGCCTTATTAGAGCATGTTTCCTGTAAATATTTCTCATCTTTTTCTTTTGCTAGGGGAAAGATGTGTGAAAGGTGTTCAATTCTTATTTAAACGCATGCCCTCGCATGCCCTCAGCAAGGGAGTAGAACAATCTAAACTGAGGTATTCAAGTTATATTTTGACTATTTAGTATATATTGACTATTATATTTTTTGTCACACGGGCTCTCCCATTGTGGGTCTTCCTGAATGAGACCACTCATGAGCATATGATAGGCAACAAACATTAAGTCGATGTTCTTGTAGTGCTTCAAAGCTTCCCCAAGGGTAAGATGTGCAGCCAGAGCCAATCATGTTTATGTTCTCATTTTGTGTTGAGATTAGCTTTGAAGTTTTATCATATGAGACATGGGGTGGTTAAAATGTTTATGTGATGGATTAGAATTTGTGGTGTTTGCATGCACCTGATATCCTGCAGACATGGAAATTGTATTTCTTAATGAATGTGAAACTATGGGAATGTTCACATTTATGTTTTTGTCAATCCATCGACTCAAACAAATCATTGGAATGGAAAAACGTACAAATGAAAATTTTATTCTTTGCCCTAACAGAAGGATCGTGATGTTTATTAAAATTTGTAAACGAAACAGGTTTGAGCACAAATTGTTGCAACATCCTTGAGGAAAAATGCTGCAAAATTGCCTATGATTTAATGATGCCCCTAAATTTATAAGAGATGTCTGGATTTTGATGGCAGCAGCTTCTTCATTTGATCTAACTGAATTTCTTGTCTCAGTTGTGAGCCGCACAATTTCAGCTGCTGCAGAGTGAGCTTGGTCACACTTTCATTCGGGTGTACCAGTATGGCATGGGATGTTTCAACAGAAGATGAAATAGGATTTCCAGGTTTTGTTTGCCAAACCCTCATTTCTTCTTCGGTTTACTGGTATTTCTTCCCATAGAATCTTGCAAGCAAGCATATTTTAAGGTATATATGTCCTTATGTGCTCTTTTGTTATGGATATTGTCATTTCCAAAATTGATCTCTGCCTTCAGAATGCATAGGTTCAGTCCTCAGTCATTGGTAGACCCTTTCACTGATTTTTGCATTGGGTTGTTTACTGTGGTCCAGATATATAAATTATCTATTTCTATCTCATTCCTCACACTAGCTGCTCAGAATCAGAAGTCTCAAAGTTTGCAAGACTTGCACTTTCATGTACCTGTGCCAGCCCTATAGAACAAAACACATATATATTAAAATCAATCAAAAGAACCATAAAGAAAGCCTTGTACTCTGTTAAAATTTGGTATTCTTTTCAGATTTATTAAAATCAATAAAAAGAACCATGTACTCTGTTAAAATTCAGTATTCTTTTCAGATTTTGCTGGCTGCTACTCTTTGCTTCTTAGCTTCTAACCCAGTTTTCTGCATTAAGTATGAAGTCTGCTATACTTTCCTTTTATTTTCTATCTTTACTTTATATAAAAAATCCACTTGGTCAAACTAGTCTTGCTTTAAACGAGCCACTGCTATGAGTTAGTTGCAGTTTTATTGACTATTGATATAATTGAGCTAGTTTGTGAAAATAGGACTTCTTCAATATGTGAAAATGAAAAAAGCCTCTTACTCTATATGCCATCCCATATTAAGTGGTTGGATTAGAAAACTTGATAGCAGTGGTGTATTGTGGATTTTGGATTAGAAAACTTGATGAGAGTGGAATTCTTCTTGAAATGACAGGGAGTCATCATAAGGCTGATTAGGGTGAGGTAACAAGCTGGAGGCTAATCAGATTTCTGACATGGTTTGGCTACCATATTCTGTTCAATCTACTTCAATAGTTGTGAGATTTCTTGGATCAAATGGGGTAAACACACCTCAATTAGTTTCAGGTAGTCTTTTATTTGGATGCACAGTTTTCAGTCTGCCTTATCAGTTCCTTCTGCATTCATTTTTCTGATTTGTAAAATTCCTATTGGCATTTATTTTTTTGGGGTGATATTTAACACTTGTTGCTGCGAATTTGAACAACTGTAATTAGCTGTACAACAATGATTATATCTTGGATTTTACATTCTTTGATTTATATAGTATGGCCATTTTATTGAGGTGGTATATACAAGAGGTGAAGTATATAGAGGCTGCAATCAGCTTGATGACTGCTTACCAGAAATAAAATGGTCTTCTTTTGACAGTCAACTTATGTTTATCAATGTACTGTTATAATTAATTGTCTAGTTATGCATAAAGGTTCTCAATCCAGTTTGTGGCAGTATTACTTTGGCAAGGCATGATAAATATATTGGTTTATCGATAGGATCTGTATTAGGTGGCGAATCAAGTCTGTTGTGGAGATTACAGTCTTAGCAAGATTCATTTGTGTGTCATTATAGCGGACAATTATGTTATTTCAAGGCTTTCATTGGTGGGCTATGGAGAAGGAACAAAATAGTGGCAAACCCATATTCTCTTTAGTAATAAATGTAGCTTGTGTTGGTGTGTTCAATTGATTTGTTTATTTCAAGGCTTTCATTGGTGGGCTATGGGTTCAAACTTTCGAATTTTATAACATTGAAATTCCAGGGCATTACAATATGCAACTGTGTGGATCATCTTTTCCACTGCACTTTACTCCCCACCACCGTCTCTTTTTCAATCCCCTATCCTTTAAGTTATACTCTTAGTGGCATACACAGTACCCATGAAATCTATTAGAGAATATTGATATGATACTACTAATCAATCTCTTCTCCCTATCAAACACATATAATCTGCATCTCATGACCCACAACAACTTAATGAATAAATGAATCATATTCAATTATCTTCATTCTCATTGTCTACAACATTATAAGCCACTAGAAAGAAATGATCTCCACCATCAACTACACTTACTACTAAGCAAGTTCCTTTTGCCTTCCCATTTAGGTATGTGCCATCTAAAAAAAGTTTGGGTCCACAATATCTATACCCAAGAATAAATACATTAAATGAAATGAAGCAATACAATAAAATATGGGCTTACCTCATAGTGTACAAAGCTTCCAAGGTTCATCGTTGTGTGTTTATTACGATACAATGGTGGATCATTATACGAATCTATATAAGTTTCGTATATGTGGGTGATTGTTACCTCATTCCCATGTCATGTCTTTTGATATGTAATAGTTACACTGCACGCTTGTTGTATGTAAGTCTGTCTCAAACAATCTCCACATCAAACTAATATAGTTTACTCAAGGTTATTAAATGGTTTCCTCTCTGTTCAGTAAGATGATTTCTATGTGGGTGTGACTAATAGACTTATATTGATGCTCTGTAATCCATCATTGCTTTTTTTCTTTTTATTTGCAATCTTGTACCCTCCAATACACCACTTTTTTTCATTTCTTTTTGCTATTTAGATTAGCTTGAACATAAGGCTTGTAATTCATAGAGGTGATAAAGTAAGATATGTCTAATGATTAGCTGTTAATACATAGCTTCTATTCACTTCTTTTTGCCGATCAGACCAAGTTGAATAGAGATATATGACTTGCCGATCAGACTATAAGTGTACATTGAGCCACCCATGCTCATATATAATCCTCCTCCTCAATAATGGCCGCTGCTTGCTCCTCCCTGGAGACCTCCTGCTCCTCCTCCGCCTCCTGGGGGACCTCAGCAATGCTCTCCTCCTCCTCCTCGGGGATATCGACGATGACCTCCTTTTCATCCTCAATGTGGACCTCAGGAAGGCCCTCCACTAGCTGGGTGAGCCTAGCAGCTACCTTCTTGACATGCTCAGTGCCCGGAGTGTAATATCTCACATACAAGATTACTTGTATGATTCCGAACATAAAGCTAAAGAAATTTGTTATCTGTCAAAAAAATTAAATAAATAAAATTAGAATTTTGTAATCATAAAGTTTATTATTATGTATATGTAAGTTTTTTTACCATGATGTACAGGTCGTATTTTCAAGGCCCCATATATAAACCAGATCACGCCACTGACTAAATGAAATAATGATGGCAACAGTGGCATATACTTCACATTCTTCGTGCGCACAACCTCAGGCTGCATGAAAAAGGTAAAGAAAAATTATTTATAAGAACAAACAAAAAAATAAAATTTATTATCTAGTTTTATATTATTACCAAGATAGTCATAGGAGCTATGTTCATTATGAACCCAGACACAATGCATAATGAGCCAAAAAAAATCCGATGACGAGAATGCGCCAAATGAAAAATCCAAAGAAGTATGTCCACGGCAACTCCGGCCCACATAATCATGATGATCGATACATATTTCTGCAAAAAATTAATAACAAAAGTTATTTATATATTTATATCAAAGATATTAATTATTTAAAAAATAATATAAAATAATTATATTTACCCTTCCACAACTAGTGGTGTAGAAAATAAAAATTCCTATAAAAAGAATCTCAATAAGTACTCCAATTGAGTTTGTAACCATAAGTACAATGTTTAAATTCACTGCTGGGGATGCATAAAGGATCCACATTATACAATTTAAGAATGTAGCAACGTAAGTTTCAGCTCTGTATTTTTCAGTTTCCTTTATTTTCCATATGTGCCAGAATGTGGGTCTGAAAATAATAAAAACAATTGGTAAGTTAAAAAATATTTTAACTTTTTTAACAATTAATAAAAGTTTAAATGGTGACTTACAGTGAAGATAAAAATTGCAATACCGAGAAAAAGGCTCCTGCATTAAATAAGTAGATATTAGATAATCTTTATAAAAAAAAACAATTGCACCTGGACAGTGTATGGCGGAGGCGCTGCCGTTCCTCACAACGACACCAGACTTTTGTTGAAAAAAGTAATGAAAAAGCTAACTTGCAATGAAAAAAATCAGTACCGATGAAACCGAGTTGTCTAGAAAGCATGAGGGAAAAAGTAGAAGAAAACATGGCGGAATGAGTAAAAGGATTTCTTTAGAAAGGCGGATCGACGGAGGGAGAGACGCGAAGTTACACCAGACAGCGAGAGAGTAGGTAATTTTATGTGTTTGGGTTGTGGGTTCTGATGTACTTAAATAAACCCCAGAAAGGATTTTTAGAAAGAGTTGGACTGGGACTCTGAGAATGAGTCGGACTGAGGGAAGATACTTTGTCCTATCTTTACAGAGAATTTGACGTGGGCAGGTGCTGAGACGGACTCTCTTGAAGCGCGAATCTGCTGGCAGTTATTTACTACTTCATGCTACCATATTTTGGTTGAGAATAGGAGAGCCATGGAGTTTGCAGATTCAACCACCACGCTGTTGCCGTCCCTGGGTCTACAAGGTGATGAGCTAGGGTTTGGGCGAACGCTGAAAAAGGTGAAAAATTATCGCGTGAAACCGCTCTACCACATGGCTACGTTTATTCATACACGTAGAAATGCTCAGCTAAGGTCGAGTCCGCTTCCTGCAGCCTTGGCGAGGCGTCCCTGCCTAACTGTGGCTGCCCCTGCCCAATTTGCTGCAGCCGCTCAGCCTGCTCTCTCACGGACACGATCGTGCACACAATGAGGGTCTACCGGCTGGCCGTTGATGCCACACGGAAGGGAGTGTAGGAAGCCATTATTGTCTAGTGCAAAACTCAAACTGCAGATGGAAAGCATGTCAAACCTTATAGATAGTTACCACCCCCCAAACTACTGCCATACAAACTCCAATCATCACATAATTACATTATTTTACAGGAAATAAACTGTTATCTTTTAATAAACTGTTATTTGGAGGAAGGTGAAGTCCGATAAGTCTTCAATGTAGGAGATTGTGAGCTACGAAAGACAAAATTAGATAGGGCAATCGATCAATGCCTGGTTAATCGATCAACACCCAAATGCTCACGTTGAAAACAAAGCCGAGACTTCGACAATTGATCAACGTCCAATGCAATTGATTGGTTCACATGGTAGATTTTGGAATGCCCCATTTTGGGTTCTTCATGATTGACTAGTTAAATATTTTATTACCTAAATAGATTAAAATAAATTTGTACGTCCCTATGGGGTATAAAAGACTTTTCTTCTTCCTTTGGGCTAGGTGGTTGGCTATTGAGGAAGCTAAAGAATCTTATAATCATCATGTACTGTTCTCCTTGTTGAATAGTAAAAACTGTGTAATCCTATGGATGTAGGCATCATTGCTAAATCACGTAAACCTTAGTGCACTCTCACTCTCTTGATTGTCTCTCTTGCTCAATTTTATTATTTACAAGGATCTAACCGCTGCTTATATTATAGGCAAGATCGACTCTAGCAGGTGTATAATTCGCAACATATCTATCTATCTATTTATCTCTTTATATATATTATAAGTATCCTAAAATCGTATAAATGCAAAATGTTTTTATTATGTACACTGCCATGATTTCTTTGAACTTTTTAGATTCTTTATACGATTATGTTTTTTCAAGTATAGAATTTGTAACTATCTATTTGTGTTTTATATGCATTAAATTTAAATAAGGAAGTATAAAAAGGAAATTTTGTAGAAAAATAACAAAGAGTAGACAATAAATTACAAAACACTAGTTTTCATAATTAACACAACTCAACCACACCCCAATTGAGAGCTTCTAGACACGCAGACTCGCTCGAATCTTCATTTCCCTTTTCCTTAAGTAAACTTTTACTCAGCTTCAACCTATCCCTTCCCTATAAATACATGCCTCCTCTGCGCAACTCTTCACACCAAAACCAATACAAGCTGCAAGAACACTTTCTGAACTCCTCAAACTCTGTCAACATGGCCATCTCCTTCACCATGCACACGATCCTCTTTCTCTTCTCCATTTTGGTCCCTCTTCTCCTTTGCTTTGTCTCCACATATTCCACCTAGCAGCTACCTTCAAGTCACCTTTGTCCCCCACATCAACTTGTAGGAATCTCTACATCATACAAAGCTTAGTTGTAGGGGTGCCCATCCGCAACCCCTGCTATGGCATCAACACCTGATATATACTACGCAGCCAAATGGTTCTTGCCAATGTCGCAGCCATCTCTCTATATGTCGTATACAATGTTCCCACCTTCACTAGTCTATGAATGCTGCTATTTCTCTCCAACATATATATGGTAAGAAGAATTTTTCATGTTCCACTCTGACAATGAACTCAGTGTAAGGAATGCATGAGAGCCCTTGATCTATGAGATCAATAGCGTACACACTAGTGCACCTTAGCGTCAGTAATACTGGCACTAACGTGTACTAGTATGTATGTTGTTAATCTCAAATATCAAGTATTCTCATGCATTTTTTTATGTTGGGCTCAGCTCATTATAAAAGTGAAGCATTAAAAATACTTCCCATATTTGCTCAGGGCCAACCACTATTGGTGCACTTCAATAAATTTTAAAATATTTCTCCTACATACCTATCTCCACCCCATCAATAGTTTTAAGTAAATATTAGTTAGTTACCACCCATAATATGCCCAGCCTCCTTTTCCAAATCTGGCGGCAACCGCCAATGGAGGTGACAGGGATGGGGAGAAATAACAACTTCTTCCAAATTTGTTTATTGCATGTCCTAGCTAGTATAGAATGTCATCACCATCTTCATCCCACTCCCTCTCTCAGCCCATACTCCACCAACCTTCGTCTCCTTCTTCATCCCACTTGTGCTATCGAGTCTCATTCTAATGGCTCATGATGTCCAGACCATATAATTTGTTTCCTTTTTATATTAAAAAATAATGGTGGCCAGCCTGCTTATATGCACATTTATTTACCATTTCAATGTTTGGCCAATTATTAGGTAGGCTTTAATTAGCTAAACAGATATTGTAGAATTAAAATGAATTGTCTAAAATCGCATATTATAAAGAAATTTGTATTTAGATTTTTAAAGGAAATGTGGGCTACATATTTTTTTAGCAAAAATGTCCTTTTCCTAGGTATATATATGGCAGGTTGATTCGTATACAGACACAATGTCGATGTCTCAAATGATCGTATATTCATTTGATCATACAAGAGCAAGCTATAACTTGAAAGGAAGAAACTTTATAGAGCTCAAAAATCTAGGCATGGTCTTTCATTTCTATAGCATTATAATGAAGAGAATGGCAGATTTTTGGCCTATCCTTGAAGGAGATTCATTGACCATAATTAAGGCCTTCCAGGATCAAGAAGCTATAGGCTCTACTTGGGGACATTGTTGATGAAGCAAAAATCCTGCTCAGCTCCTTTCACCGCTTCAATTTCGGGGACTGGGTGGGCCACCTCTTGGAGAAATTGAGCAGGATTGACGGCGCACATGTTCACGCAAGTTAGTGCAAGTAGGAGTGATCTTGAGAATCAACGGCCTGTGTAAGGTGAGAGTAAATCTCACTTAGTACTCCCATAGTATCCAGTATTTTTTCCACCTCATGACTCGGCATGTTGTTGTGTTGGATTCTTTAAAAAACTGGGCAGAGGATATCGCTTGAATGTGATGGCAACACATTCTTGTGACAGGCTTCATCATTAACTCATTCTGTTATCGTTTGGCCTCATAAAAAAATTAGCATATATCGTCCTATATATGTATATATTATTAGTACGAGCTAACAAATTTGGGTAATATTATATAACTATGCATGCACTCATTATTTTAAAAAATGTTAAGCAAGATGGCAGTTTGGGGGTAAAATTTTTTAGAAATGGAAGTAAAACATTTTTTTAATTTTAATTCAATCAATTCAACATAGAATCAAAATTAAGCTTGGTAATGAAATTTTTAAGAATGAATTTAGATGAAACTTTAAACTATTTTTTGAAAACTTTAAAGTAACATAAATCCCTCTCTCCCAAACTGGAATATGTATATTTTGTTGGACCATGGTATGGCCTCAGGCCCTGTTTGGTCCAACGATATCGCGGTCCGGGTGAACCGATATGGGCCACGGGATCCAAGGGTGGTGGGGGCAGTCGGCCGACCCCATATGTGCATTCGTTACACATAATTCGAGTAGGACCCACATATGTCACATATGTACATTAGACATACATCTAGGTGTGCATTTACACATTGTGGGGCCTAGACATGAGAATTAGGTATCGAAGGTGGGACCCGTGATAAGCGAGGGGTCGACCCTGTAGCGGGCTTGACCGTGTGCAGGGGGTCCAGGCCTCCGCGGGCTCTGTGGGAACAGAGCCTGCTCCCGTTGTGTTAGACCCTCTAGTGAAATCGGAAGGAATTAATCAGCCCACATAAAAGCCCATTAAAGAATAGCCAATTCAAGACCCGCCTAAATATGGAATGTAGGGGAGTAATTAAAGGAGAGAATAAAAGAGAATAAGTGAGGATTTATTTCAATCATATAAGGAAGGGCTGCCCCACCCTTCTTGGGATTCTCACTTCCCAATTGGGACGCCCCTCTCTCTCTCTCTCGTTCTTCCCTTGGTGTGGCCTGCTCCTCTATTGGGAGAAGCTTCTGGCCGCCCTCCTTCTTCCCTCTCCAAGGTGACTTTGGCGGTCTGATCAAGGGAGATTCATCCTCTCTAAGATTGGGATGTGGTGGCTGGTTCAAGGGGGTGAACATGTTGTGAATTTCCTTCATCCAAGCAAGGTTGTGAGGGATCTACACATAAGGTACTTTACTATCCTCTATTTGATTAGATCTCTTGTTTGGCATGTCAGATCTATAAGAGGGCGTGCTAGGGCTGAAAAAGCCCAGGTCAGTCCGTCTTTTTTACATTATTCAATTGTCCTTTGGCTGATTTGAATGGATGCATGTTTATCTTGCTAATTGTTATTAGATTGATGCATGTTTTGTGTAGATCAAGTTAAAGATTAAAATTTTAATCTGTTTGCCAACCCCCTCCCACCAAGCTTCTGTTGCGCCGACCACTCTACATATTTTTGGTTATGTTGCATTCGCATTAATAAGCTCTATCAAATAAGACCCTATATAGGTATGCTATCTTGAATTTTTTAAATGGGGCTAACATATATAATATGTTTTCCTGAGGCTCAAAATAATATTAAAGGTTATAACTAAAAATGACATAATCAAAAATTCCGAAATAGGAGGTTAGGAGTTGAAATAGGAGGAATCACTTCGCGAGGTAATTCGGTAATTCTATCAAAATTGAGTCCAAGTCTACTTTCCAACAAAATTTTAAATTCGGTACTACTTTTGTATCTTACCACAATTCTATTTATCCAGGACAAAATTGGGGTAGAATATTTGAAATATGAGAGAACAAACAACAATGCCTGACATATGATCACTTAATTACTTGTTGGAAAACAAGTACCAGCATCGCTCTTTTTGTAACGCCCCGGCGATGCCCGACCCGAGCTGAACCCGGTCCAAGGGCTGGTCAAGCTTGCGGGGGCGACAAAGGAAAATTGAGAAATGATTTAGCGGAAGACTTAACCCTAACCACAGGCAATTTAACAGAATTACGGAGTACACATAATCCTTTGAGCAAGAGTAAATAAGAAGGAAAAAAAGAGTGTTGCTTATCACAAAGTAAACAACAAATCTCAAACTCACATGCTTAGTTAACTATAGCCCACACTGGCTCAAAATAAGTCTTAAGCAAACACAACTGTAAAATGTGACATAAATCCAAAACAAAGAACCCTACACAAAGGTTCTAAACATAAACCATAAAACCAAAGGAAAATGAGTCACACAACGATCTCCACGATCACATCCAAGTCATCTCCGACCTTTCCTCAAAGAGGGGATCCTGTTCGTCTGTGTGTCGCACCACGCAGCCCCAAAACAAAACACAAGAAAGAGGGGTGAGTTTAACAAACTCAGCAATGGTTTTTAATATCACTATCAACATCGAAAATACGATAGCATAGCAATATAATCATTCAGATCAAAGATTTACATGGTGCATCATTTTCTGATCATGTATACACATCACCTAAAACTGCATCATAGTGCATAATCCACATAATTTCATTCTCATCATAACACCCTGCATGAAATGTATCTCTAACATACATATTCCATCATGTATTATACCATAATCAACTTGCATGAATGTATCTCTAACATACACATTCCATCATGCATCATATCATAATCAACCTACATTAATGTATCTCTAACATACATATTCCATCATGCATCACATCATAACAACCTGTATGAATGTATCTCTAACATACATATTCCATCATGCATCACATCATAACTGTGACGACCATTTTATATATATATATATATATAATTATTATTATTAATATATCATCACTATGTTCGACACGCTCTGCCAACACTCGTGCGTCCGAACACGACAACCGTCAATGCAGATCACAGTCAGATATGCTTTATATTAAAAATGAGCATATCACGGAGTCATGGCATAGCAAAAATAATATACATGTGCTTAAAAACATATTTCACACAACCATGGACTTAGATTCGTGGAGTTAAAGTTTTACAAGCCTTACAAGTCTTTGGGCATATTGTGCCCTAAGTCTGCAGTCATATAGATATTACATATTTTTCAAAATCAGCGAGCAGATAAAATATTTGGAACGCTACTCTTCCTTCACATTCGCCCTCGCTGCATTGCCTGCAGAATCTGGGGGTGGGTGAGTATTTTAAAATACTCAGCAGGTTAATTTAAAATCTAATAGAGGTGCTAAGCAGAAATCTCTTTGAAAACCCTATGCATTTTCTTTAAAAACCTCTACCACGATAACTTATGCATAAAACAACCGGTTCCAAATCAACACAAAACCACAAGCCGCGCACCCTACGGCCTACCCTCGGTGCTCGTGGGGCAAACGAGGGCCACTTAGGGACAGGGCTTTCCCACGATGCCCTACCCTGTGCGCGCCACTTGCCGATTATTTTTCTCGGCGGGCATCATCACTCTATGATTATTCCAGGTTCTTAAGCCCAGGAAATAATCATCACATCGTTCAAAATATAGCAATATTCATGCTAAAACAATTCATCACATAACATGTCTCACATAAATCAATCACATACGCTTAATCATGTTAAATCATGTGTAAAGAAGTTATACTAAGCACACGCTTAGAGTTTAAAGTCCTGTACCTTAACCCTTGGTTACAATTTCGTAACCGTAGAAGCCCCGAATAAAGAAACCGACCCCATCACAGCGTCCAGAACGTCGAATTCAGTAGGAAACGCCTTTTCAATCACTTGATTCGGACTTAAAATGGTTAAGAACGGAGGGAAAACAGGTTTAGAAGTGGAAAACAGGAAATCCGAAAAAAAGAATGGCCGGGCGCACTATTTAAAGGCGCGCGATTGTGGGGCCCGCGCTGCCACGTCGCATGCGCTCCCTGCAGTCGCGACATGCGCGCATCATGCGTAACACCTGGGCCCCATCGCGCCGTTCGGCGCGACGACGTGATGCGATGCGCGTCACGGTCGCGACGCGTGTCATCACGGGCCCGGCCCTATGTGACGCAGACCCGCCATGCGGGCCCGCGGCTCGTCGTGCGCCCGACCCGCGGTACCGCGGGCCCGGGTCCACGCGGCGCCGTCACCGCGGCGCTGGCTGACGCCGGCCGCGTGCGTCAGCTTGAGTGAGCCAACATTTTTATAATATATATATTTTTTTAAACACATAAACTTTAAACGCGCGTGTCTTTGTCACCCGGACGCTGATTCACACGTTCTTTATACCGTTGGGCTCGTATCGACGAGCCCTATAAAACTAGACTCCACATGGGTAGGTTATCCCGCACTTCAATGTGGGTCCAGCCCATATGACACATTTCTCGAGGCCATAACTTTCGGCCCCAATGTTTGAAGCAAGCGCTTCCCACGCCGTTACACTCACTTTTCCGCACTCTACCATACTCTAATAAGATTAAACATGTAACAACTATAACTAATTAAAATAATGCTACCAACTCCAAAATTAACGTATTAGAAAACGTACTAGAAATTCAGGATCATTACAATAACAACCTGCATAAATGTATCTCTAACATACATATTCCATCATGCATCACATCATAATCAACTTGCATGGATGTATTTGTAACATACATATTCCATCATGCATCACATCATAATCAACCTGCATGAATGTATCTCTAACATACATATTCTGTCATGCATCATATCATTCTCATTCACCATGCATGTATAAGTGTCACATACCCACACTAGCCCATCATGCAAGTCCATACACATAGAGAATAAACTTGCTCTTCAAGGCCGGAGCCCTCGAGCAAACACTTATCAAATAGACATACTCCTTAAGGCCAATGCCTTCGAGCAACTCCTGCTCCTCAAGGCCAACGCCTTTGAGCAACTCCTGCTCCTCAAGGCCAACGCCTTCGAGCAACGCCTGCCCATCAAGTCTAAACTCCTGGGCAACCCTGCTTGTCAAGATTAAATTCCCAAGCAACAACACCTAGCAAGCCGGTGCACTCGGACAAACCAGCTGGATTCTCAGGGTCCAGCGAATCATAAATAATCTCAATCCGCAAGACAAGTACACAACTCATCTCTACTTAACTTCATTTAACTAGACTCAACCCGGGGAGTGCACTCGTTCCACACAGGAACACAAATCAAAACATGTCCTTTCGGACCAATCAACTTACGATTAATCTACGACCGATCAATCCGGCACAATTTCACCACATTGCATCCAATCGGTCAAGTTCGATTAACCTCGATGAAGCCTCAATTAGAAATCCATTTTTATGATGCATGCAGCATGATACATATGTGGGCAAGGCATACATGAATCCTAAACCATGATAAGTACTCTCATCAGCCCCTAATGCATCATTCATAATCATAATATCAAGCTTCAACATCATCATTAAACCCCATATGTGTGTGTACTTAGTAGAAGCATTTCACACAATGCATGTCAACATGCTTGATATTAAACTCACTACCACACTACACATGTGAATTCCCATCTAAACATGAATTCCAGCGGAAATCATAGGAGAAGAATCATTGAAATCATAACTCAAATCAAAACTCAACCACAAAGGCTAAACACATATAAGATCATTTATTTCATCCTTGAGTTATGGCATTCACCACAACCACACATCAACTAACCACATTCTATCATGACAAATCAGTCCAATAATAGGTTGTAGTCCTACTGAAAATATGTTTAACCAGAGGGGATCAACCATTCACAATTTCAAGATGACAATTCCAACATCATGCCACAAACCATAAGTCATTCCACAAATCTCTAATCATATGTCCTAACTTTATAACCTCAATAGTATGTCTTTCCAGTAGCATAATATAGCTCAAAACACTCTACATTCATATAAAATTGGCAAGCTAAAGTGGAATCATCGAATAAACATCATGCATTAGAACACAATTCTGCTGTATAGCCGTTCGAATGCCCTTCAGGCCGTTCGATCGGCTAAACAGGAAAATTTGAAATTCACAGTTTGGCCGTTTGAATGCCCAGCAGGCCGTTCGATCGGCTGAACTGGAAAATTGTCATTTCGATAGTGTTGCCATTTGAACGCCCAGAAGGGCCATTCGAACGCCAACAAGGCAGAACTGACCATCTTCTTTCTTTCGCAATTTCAAACCGAAACACCATTGATAACACTTCAAATCATCATCTAACACCCTAATTATCATCAAAAGTCCTTCATGACTTCCAGAATGTTAAACCATATCATAATAAGGCAAAACCTTAAGAAATTAGGATTAAAGATTACCATTTTCTAATCATGCCATTAACAGACTAAATCAAGTAACTCCATTCAAAATAAGCCAAAAATCAAGAGTTTTACCATGGATAAACTGAAATTTCGAAAGTTTATTACTTTAGCACTTGATTAAGCTTGGATTTGAGGGTCACCCTTCTTGAAAACTTACAAACACATTGAGTTTGAATTAAACTCCATTAAAAATTGATTTACCAAAGAAATCCCTAAATAAAACTTAGATCTAGGGCTTGTTAAATATAAAAATCGAATTTTGAAGCTAGGGTTTGTAGTAAAATACAAATCAGTAGTTTTTGATGTCTAAAAATATATTGAAACAAATGGGAAATGGTAGATTTAGGAGAGATTAAGAAGAAAGCTAGGGTTTAGTGCTTAATTAGAGTATACTTACCTTAAACACCTTCTAATCCGGGCCTAATTGGGGATTAAGCCTGACCTCTCCTCCTCAGCCTATTCCCAAAATAGAAATGGCTCAGGTTTGGCCTTTTATAGTAAGGGTTGGGGTGTGTATAGGTAAGTTATGAGGTGTAAATAGGAAAAGTAGGCTAAAAATGGGTATTTTACAAATTTAAGCACTAATTAACTTTAAGGAAATTTTGAAAATTTTTGTATAACCTTAGGTTGATGTTTGGGTCCATTTGGCGCAAAAACCAAAATTTCAACGGTGGGGCCCACAGGGGTCCCGCCAAAACCCTAATTTCTGGAAAAATAGTGAAAATTCTAAAAAATCTCAAAAATTCACATTTGATTCAAAATCACTTAAAACCACCAATCTTAAAGTTGATTTTGATTAAAACCATCATAAACACTATTTATTCACAAAACCACCGAATAAATCAGAAAATACGTTAACTTCACGATAACCGATGATTAAAGAAAACTAAAAACCGGTTTAGGATCAGGGATCTTACACTTTTACACCATGGATTTACCTTTCTAGTAACATGCAAGAAATAAAGAATAAATATTTAACAAAGTAACTTGATATACATAATTAAGATGAAACCATACACACTAATAAATTGCATGTGCATGCTTTCAACAAAAACATAGCTCATCTAACCATAACAAAAACAAAAAAATTCTCCTGACCTGTGACCAACTTACATAGGGTTTTGAACATAGTACATTAAGGGACGGCTACACTCAAATGTGAATTCCCTCTATTTACCACGTTCAAAGCCCTATGTGGGCTGGTCACTTGGCCTTGGTCAGGCTAGATATGTCCAAATGAACTTTTTTTGACTAGCTCCATGACCAGCTCCCTTAACATGCTACATGAGGATTAAAACATAGTAAATAGAGTCAAATACAATATCTATGTACTTTTTTAGGAGCCCTATTAGTATGATAAAGGGTAGGGGTGCTAATGAGACGAGTCGAATTGGGTTTTTGCTTCATGTAGCTCGAACTCGAAGTCGAAATACTTGGTTTAAACTCGACTTGAGGCTTGAACGAGTTCAAGCTTTCTAGCTCGAATCAACTCGAACTAATAACATGAACCCAAACTTATTCTATTACAAGCCAAACCCAACTCGAATTAAGCTCAATTTATATATAAAAATAAACCTAACTTTGAATTCAAAATTTCATACCAACATTTAATAAACAAATCAATCACATAAAATGAGTTGACCATTTAAAATTATGTGAAAAGTTGAAAATAAAATTTAATATGTGTTCAGAGCAAACTTGCTCAAAGCTTTAAATTAGGTAATACTTGATCCTTAATTGTTCTCAACTCTCTGGTATATATAATCTCAAATTTTCATTATTGATTTAGCATGTACAAAAATACTGTCACACCCCGACACCACCCGACCCGAGCCAAACCCGGTCCAAGGGCTGGACAACACTTGGGGGCAACATAAATTAATGGATGAGCGTATTGCGGAAGACTTAGCCCCTAAAACAGGCGATTCTCTTACTTACAATTTCTTTTTGTTATTACTAGACCAACTTTCTGGTACATATGGGAGACAAGGCAAACTTAAAAATTTAGAGCTAAGATGTACATGGCGACTCTCTTCAACTCTATAATGTGGACCTTATATGGATCCCCATTAGTGAAGTTGAACACAGTATTTGTGATTATAAATTCAATTGGAGTATTTATTGAGGTTCTCTTTGTAGGAATTTTTAGTTTCTACATCACCGATTCTAGATGGGAAAATATGGTTTTTTATATTACTTTTTATATAACTATTTGCTTTGATATAAATATGGAAAGTTGTTTGAATAATAATTGAAAAAATGATAACCAAACTAACCCGCTTTGGGAAATATTTCCCAAAGTGGTGTTGGTTTTTGACCTGCGCTGGCTCCTACGTGGTTTTTTTTTTAAAAAAAATAACTAATTTTGTCCTTTGGAATGTTTGTCTTTTCGAATGACGAAATCATTTTAAAGAAAATTAAGTGATTTTGTCATTTAGACAATGGAGTTTATTAGGGTGTAAATAACAATATTTTATTATTAATTATTCAAAAAAATTAAAATAATTTCTTACAAATTTTTTTTGCTATTTCTAGACCAACTTTCTAGAACATATGGAAGAGAAGGTAAACTGAAAAATTTAGAGTTGAGATGTACATGGTGACTCTCTTTAACTATATAATGTGGACCATATATGGATCCAAATTAGTGAAATTGAACACAGTATTTATGGTTACAAACTAAATCGGAGTATTTATTAAGGTTCTCTTTGTAGGAATTTTTTGTTTCTACACATCCAATTCTGGAGGGGTAAATATGGTTTTTTATATTACTTTTGATATAATTATTTGATTGTATATAAATACGGAAAGTTATTTAAATAATAATTAAAAAATAATCACCAAACTAACCCGCTTTGGGAAATATTTCCCAAAGTGGTGTTTGTTTTTAACACGGAGTGTTGGCGTCTCCAAAGCTTTTATTTAAAACTCTTTTTAACTAATTTTGTCAATAAACTTAAAGTTTATTACGTCTTTCCGAAGGATGAAATCATATTAAAAAAATTAAGTAATTTTTAGACAATGGAGTTTACAAGGGTGTAAATAACTACATTATATTATTAATTATTCAAAAAAGTTAAAATAATTTCTTACTTACAAATTTTTTTTGTAATTGTTATACTAACTTTATTTTATATATGGAAGAGAAGGCAAACTGAAAAATTTAGAGCTGAGACGTAGATGGCGTGCCATGCCCAGGTGCTACCCGACCCGAGTCGAACCCGGTCCAGGGGCCGGTCAAGCCCGCAGGGGCGACGAGGAAAAAATGAGAAACAGTTTAGCGGAAGACTTAACCCTAACCACGGGTGACTTAACAGAATTACGAAGTACGCACACCACTTTGAGTAAGAGTAAATAAGTATAAAAGAAAGAGAGTCGCTTAACTTAAAATAAACAACTGGTCTCAAACCCACATGCTTAGTCAACCATAGCCCACACTGGCTCTAAAATAGGTCTTAAACAACACAACTGTATAAAGTAACATAAATCCAACAGAGAATCATATACAAAGGTTCTAAACATAAACTGAGGAAAATAAGTCACATAAGAATCTCCACAATCACATCCAAGTCGTCTCTGATCTTTCCTCAAAGAAGAGATCCTGTTCATCTACGTGTCGCGCCACGCAGCCCCAAATCAAAACACAATAAAGAGGGGTGAGTTTAACAAACCTCAGCAATGGTTTTTAATATAACTATCATCATCGGAAATACGATAGCATATCAATAAAATCATTCAGATCAAAGATTAACAAGATGTATCATTTTCTGATCACACAGACACATCACCTAAACCTGTATCATAGTGTATAATCCACATAGTGCCATTCACATCATATCAACCTGCATGAAATGTATCTCTAATATACATATCAAATTATGCCTCAACATCATATCAACCCGCGTGAAGTGTATCTCTAACATACATATCCAACCATGCATCACATCATATCAACCTGCATGAAATGTATCTCTAACATACATATCCAATCATGCATCACATCATTCTTATTCATCATGCATATATAAGTGTCGCACACACACTAGTCCAACATGCAAGTCCATACACATAGAGAATAAAATTGCTCCTCAAGGCCAATGCCTTCGAGCAACTCCTGCTTGTCAAGACTGAAGACTCAAGCAACTCCTGCTCCTCAAGGCCAAAGCTGTAAGGACCCTCATCTCTAAACCGGTTTTTGGTTTTCTTTAATTATCGGTTATCGTGAGGTTAACGTGTTTTCTGATTTTATTCGGTGGTTTCGTAAATAAATAGTGTTTATGATGGTTTTAACCAAAATCAACTTTAAGATTAGTGGTTTTAAGTGATTTTGAATCAAATATGAATTTTTGGGATTTTTTTGAATTTTCACTATTTTTTCGAGAATTAGGGTTTTGGCGGGACCCCTGTGGACCCCACCATCGAAATTTTTGTTTTATGTCAAATGAACCCAGATATCTACTTAAGGTCATATAAAAAATTTCAGAATTTTCTTAGACTTAATTAGTACTCAAATTTGTAAAATACCCATTTTTAGCCTACTTTTTCTATTTACACCCCATAACTTACCTATACACACCCCAACCCTTACTATAAAATGCCAAACCTGAGCCATTCCCATTTTGGGAATAGGCTGAGGAGGAGAGGTTAGGCCTAATCTCTAATTAGGCCCGGATTAGAAGGTGTTTAAGGTAAGCATATTCTAATTAAGCACTAAACCCTAGCTTTCTTCTTAATCCTTTCTAAACCTACCATTTCCCCTTTGTTTCAATTTATTTTTGGATACCAAAACTACTGATTTGCATCTTTACTACAAACCCTAGCTCTCAAAATTCAATTTTTATGTTCAACAAGCCTTAGATCTAAGTTTATAATTAGGATTTTCTTTGGTAAATCGATTTTAATGGAGTTTAATCCAAACTCTATGTCCTTGTAAGGTTTTCAAGAAGGGTGACCATCAAATCCAAGCTTAATCAAAGGATAAGATAATGGACTTTCGAAAATTCAGTTTATCAATGGTAAAACTCTTGATTTTGTGGCTTATTTTGAATGGAGTTACTTGTTTTAGTGTGCTAATGGCATGATTAGAAAATGGTAATCTTTAATCCCGATTTCATAGGGTTTTATCTTGTTATGATATGGTTTAGCATTCTGGAAGTCATGGAGGACTTTTGATGGTGTTTAGGTTGTTAGATGTTGATTTGAAGTGTTATCAATGGAATTTCGGTTTGAAATTGCAAAAGGAAGAAGATGGCCAGTTCTGCCTTGTTGGCGTTCGAATGACCCTTTTGGGCGTTCGAATGGCAACACTGTCGGATCAACAGATTTCTAGTTCAGCCGATCAAACGGCCTGCTGGGCGTTCGAACGGCTACACAGCAAAAATTTTATGTTGATCACATGATGTTTATTTCGATGGTTTCACTTTAACTTGCCAATTTTATATGAATGTGGAGTGTTTTGAGCTATATTATGCTACTGGAAAGGCATGCTATTGAGGTTATAAAGTTAAAATATATGGTTAGAGATTTGTGGAATGACTTATGTTTTGTGGCATGATGTTGAAATTGTCATCTTGAAATTGTAAATGGTTGATCCCCTATGGTTAAGCATATTTTTAGTAGGACTATAACCTATTAATGGACTGATTGGTCATGATAGAATGTGGTTAGTTGATGTGTGGATGTTGGTGAATGCCATGATTCAAGGATGAAATGAATGATCTTATATATGTTTAGCCTTTGTGGTTGAGTTTTGATTTGAGTTATGATTTCAATGATTCTTCTCCTATTATTTCCGCTGGAATTCATGCTTAGATGGAAATTCACATGTGTAGTGTGGTAGTGAGTTTAATTTCAAGTATGTTGAAATGCATTGAGTGAAGTACTTCTACTAGGTACACACACATGTGGGGGGTTAAATGATGATGTTTGAAGCTTAATATTGTGATTATAAATGATGCATTAGGGGCTGATGACTTATCATGGATTAGGATTCATGTATGCCTTGCTACGTATGTACTATGCTGCATGCATCATGAAAATAGATTTCCAATTGAGGCTTCATCGAGGTGAATCGAATTTGACCAATTGGATGCAATGTGGTGAAGTTGTGTGCCGGATTGATCGGTCGTGGATTAATCGTAAGTTGATTGGTCTGAAATGACATGTTTTGATTTGAGTTCCTATGTGGAACGAGTGCACTCCCCAGGTTGAGTCTAGTTGAATGGAATTATGTGGAAACAAGTTGTGTACTTGTCTTGCGAATTGTGAGAATGTTATTATGAGTGTCATCTGGACCCTGAGAATCCAGTGTGGTATGCCGTGTGTACCCGCTACCACGTGTTCTTGGGTTCCCTGTGTAGGAATTCGGGCTCTCCCCTCCGCAGGAGATGTCCCTGGGTGAACACCCTTGCTCTAGATTCTCTGTGTGAGAATGAGACATCCCTGGCCAGGATCGTCCAGGCGAGAAGTTTTTAGGGATTGACAACCCCGATCTTTCTTTAATTCTTGTGTAGAATTTGGACCATGACACGCTTTTGTGGCCTTATCTATGTTCCGTCTGTGTGACACCAAATTGAGATTATTCCTTGATGGAGGATGTTATGATATGATACATGATGGAACATGTATGTTAGAGATACATTCATGCAGGTTGATTATGATATGATGCATGATGGAATATGTATGTTAGAGATAAATTCATGCAGGTTGCTATGATATGATGCATGATGGAATATGTATGTTAGAGATACATTCATGCAGGCGGTTATGATGTAATGCATGAGGGAATATGTATATTAGAGATACATCCATGTAAGTTGATTATGATATGATGCATGATGGAATATGTATGTTAGAGATACATTCATGCAGGTTGATTTTGATATGATGCATGATGGAATATGTATGTTAGAGATACATTCATGCAAGTTGATTTTAATATGATGCATGATGGAATATGTATGTTAGAGATACATTTCATGCAGGGTGTTATGATGAGAATGGCATTATGTGGATTATGCACTATGATGCAGTTTTAGGTGATCTGTATGTGTGATCAGAAAATGATGCACCTTGCCAATCTTTGACATGAATGATTATAATGCTATACTGTCGTATTTTCGATATTGATAGTGATATTAAAAACCACTGTTGAGTTTGTTAAACTCACCCCTCTTTCTTGTGTCTTGTTTTGGGGTTGTGTGGTGCGACACGTAGACAGATAGGTTCTCCTCTTTGAGGAAAGGTCAAAGATGACTTGGATGTGATCGTGGAGATCGTTGTGTGACTTATTTTCCTTTGGTTTTATGCTTTATGTTTAGAACCTTTGTGTAGGGTTCTTTGTTTTGGATTTATGTCACATTTTACAGTTATGTTTGCTTAAGACTTATTTTGAGCCAGTGTGGGCTATATTTGACTAAGTATGTGGGTTTGAGATTAGTTGTTTACTTTGTGATAAGCAACTCTCTTTCTTTCCTTCTTATTTAATCTTGCTCAAAGTGGAATGTGCATACTCCGTAATTCTGTTAAATCGCCCGTGGTTAGGGTTAAGTCTTCCGCTAAATCGTTTCTCAATTTCCCTTCGTCGCCCCCGTGCGCTTGACCGGCCCTTGGACTAGGTTCGGCTCGGGTCGGGCATCGCCGGGGTGTGACAAAAGCCTTCGAGCAACTCCTTCTTATCAAGACCGAAGTCTCAAGCAACTCCTGCTCCTCAAGGCCAAAGCCTTTGAGCAACAACTACTTATCAAGGCCGAAGTCTTAAGCAACTCCTGCTCCTCAAGGCCAAAGCCTTCGAGGAACTCCTGCTTATCAAGTCCAAAGTCTCAAGCAACTCCTGCTCCTCAAGGCCAAGCCTTCGAGCAACTCCTGCTTATCAAGACCGAAGTCTCAAGCAACTCCTGCTCTTCAAGGCCAAAGCCTTCAAGCAACTCCTGCTTGTCAAGACCGAAGTCCCAAGCAACAATACCTGGTAAGCTGGTGTACTTGGACAAACCAACTGGATTCTCAGGGTCCAAATAATCATAATAATCTCAATCCGCAAGACAAGTACGCAACTCATCCCTACATAACTCCATTTAACTAGACTCAACCCAGGGAGTGCACATGTTCCACACAGGAACTCAAATCAAAAACATGTCCTTTCGGACCAACCAAGTTTCGATTAATTCACTGAGCAATTAATTCGGCAAGCAATCTCAACCATTGCATACAACCGATCAATTCCGATTAACCAACGGTAAAACCTCGTTCATGAAGTCCAATCCATGATGCATGATGTCATGATCTTAAACCAAACATAAACCATAAATTCCTTTTAACTAGAGTCAACCCGACTCGGAGTGTGCACGTAAAAATACCTCTATGTCGACTCTAGTCCTCATGTCCCATACCATGAGTATTCGTGACGCCATAGAAGCAAATTTAACTAAGCACTAACGCAACAAACCTTAGAGCTATCCATTGACATAATGCGTCCCATACCGCAAGTGTCTAATGGTTTCTCCTCGGCTGTTCTACACAAGACTTAAATCGAAAACATGTCCTTTCGGACCGACCAAGTTTCGATTAATTCAATGAGCGATTAATCCGGCATGCAATCTCAACCATTACATCCAATTGATTAACTCCGATTAAACATCAATAAAGCCTCAATTGGAAATTCATTTTTATGATGCATGCAACATGGTACATACGTGGGTAAGGCATACATGAATCTTAATTCATGATAAGTGCTCTCATCAAACCCTAGTGCATCATTCATAATTATAATATCAAACTTCAACATCATCATTAAACCCCACATGTGTGTGTACCTAGTAGAAACACTTCACTAAATGCATATCAACATGCTTGAAATTAACTCACTATCACACTACACATGTGAGTTAACATCTAATCATGAATTCCAGCGAAAATCATAGGAGAAGAATCATTGAAATCATAACTCAAATCTAAGCTCAACCACAAACTAAACACATATAAGATCATTCACTTCATCCTTAAGCTATGAAGTTCACTAACATTCACACATCAATTAACCACATCATATCGTAATATATCAGTCTGTTAGTATGTTGTAGTTCTACTAAAAATATACTTAACTATAGAGAATCAACCATTCATAACTTCAAGATGACAATTCCGACATCATACATCCAACCACAAGCCATTCCACATAACTTTAAATATATATACCACAACTTCAAGACATCAATGGTATACCATCTTAGTAGCTTACTATAGCTCAAAACACACCACAAAAACATAAAAATAATATTTTGGAGTAGATATGTCAAAATAAGCAACATACATAAAATGGTCAAATCCTGCAGTGTAGCCGTTCGAACGCCCTATAGGGCCATTCGATTGGCTAAACAGGAAAGATGCCAAAGCTGTAGTGTTGTCGTTCGAACGCCCTGCAGGGCCGTTCTAACGCCAACAAATCAATTTTGGTCATCTTCTTCATTTCGAATTTCAAAACGGAAACACCATGAAAACACCTTCAAATCTTCATCCATGGTACCAAACATTATCAAAAACTCATGAAACCTTCCATAACACTAATCTATACCATTCTAAAAGAAAGCCCTAAGAAATCGGGATAAAAGATTACCATTTACTAATCATGCCATTAAAGCACTAAATCAAGTAAATCCATTCAAAACAAACCACAAAATCAAGAGTTTTACTATAGGAAGACTGAAATTTCGAAAGTCCATTACCTTATCCCTTAATTAGGCTTCAATTTGATGGTCACCCTTCATGAAAACCTTACAAAGACATAGAGTTTGAATTAAACTCCATTAAAACCTATTTAACATAAAAAACCCTAATTAAAAACTTAGATCTAGGGCTTGTTGAACATAAAAATCGGATTTTTAGAGCTAGGGTTTGAAGTAAAGATGCAAATCAGTAGTTTTGATGTTTAAAAAAAAATGAATCAAAACAAAGGGGAAATGGTAGATCTAGAAGAGATTGAGAGAAAAGCTAGGATTTGGTGCTTAATTAGAATTAACTTACCTTAAACACCTTCTAATTCGAGCCTAATTGGGGATTAGGACTAACCTCTCCTTCTCAGCCTATTCCCAAAATAGGAATGGCTCAGGTTTGGCCTTTTATAGTAAACTCTTGGGGTGTGTATGGGTAAATTGTAGAGTATTAATAGAAAAATAGGCTAAAAATGGGTAATTTAGTTATTTGAGCACTAATAAAACCTGGAAAAATTATGAAAATTTTTGTAAAGTCTTGTGTTGATGTCTGGGTTCATTTGGTCCAAAAACCCAAATTTTGACGGTGGGGCCCACAGGGTCCCGCCAAACCCTAATTTTTGAAAAAATAATAAAAATTCAGAAAAATCCCAAAAATTCACATTTGATTCAACATCACTTAAAACCACTAATTAAAAAGTTGATTTTGATTAAAACAATGAGAAACACCATCTATCTTGAAAACCACCGAATAAATTCTAAAACGTGTTAAGCTCACGATAACCGATAATTAAAGTGAATGAAAACCGGTTTAAGATTAGAGATCTTACATGGCGACTCTCTTCAACTATATAATGTGGATCATATATGGATCCCCATTAGTGAAGTTGAACACAATATTAGTGGTTACAAACTCTATTGGAGTATTTATTAAGGTTCTATCTGTAGCAATTTTTAATTTCTACACCATAGATTCTAGATGGGTGACTATAGATTTTTATATTACTTATTATATAAACCAAAGTAGTGTTGGTTTTTGCCACGTAGGCACCTATTCAGCATTGGCACTTGTGTGGTTTTTTTTTAAAAAATAACTAATTCAGTTTAAGTTGATTTCGGCCTTCCAAATGCCAAATTTTTTAAAAGAAAATTAAATAATTTTGTCCTACATAAAATGGAGTTTATTAAGGTGTAAATAACTACATTTTATTATTAATTGTTGAAAAAATTAATATGAGCCCGGGCTCATGCGCGCCGGCATGTACCCGGGCTCATATAAACGGGACTCTTTTTGTTAGTACTAGACCAACTTTCTGGTACATATTGGAGATAAGGCAAACTAAAAAATTTAGAGCTAAGACGTACATGACGAATCTCTTCAACTGTACAATGTGGATCTTATATAGATCCCCATTAGTAAAGTGGAACACAGTATTTGTGGTTATAAATTTAATCGGAGTATTTATTAAGGTTCTCTTTGTAAGAATTTTTAGTTTCTACACTACCGATTCTAGACTGGAAAATATAGTTTTTTATAATACATTTTATATAATTATTTGTTTTGATATAAATAGGGAAAGTTATTTAAATAATAGTTAAAAAAATAATTACCAAACTATCCCGCTTTGAGAAATATTTCCCAAAGTGGTGTTCGTTTTTGACCCGTAGGCGCGAGCTAAGCGATGACGCCTGCGTGACTTCTTTTTTAAAAAACAATTTAACAAAGTTGATTTCGTCTTTTCGAAGGACAAAATCATTTCAAAGAAAATTAAGTGAGTTCATCTTTTAGACAATAAAATTTACTAGGGTGTAAATAACAATATTTTATTATTAATTGTTCAAAAAATTTAAAATAATTTCTTACTTACAATTTTTTTTGTTATTTTTAGACCAACTTTCTAGTACATATGGAAGAGAAGGTAAACTAAAAAATTTAGAGCTAAGACGTACATTGCGACTCTCTTTAATGGTATAATTTGGATCATATATGGATGCACATTAGTGAAGTTGAACATAGTATTTGTGGTTATAAATTTAATCGGAGTATTTATTTATGTTCTCTTTGTAGGAATTTTTAGTTTATACACCACCAATCCTTGACAGGTAAATATAGTTTTTTATATTACTTTTTACTCCTTCCATCCTATATTAATAGCTCCATTTCTTTTTTTTGGTAATTTTTATCTTATCATGAGCTCACCTAAATATCAGCATAATAAAAATGGATATTATGCTTGAGGAGTCCTGAGTCACATCTAATTTTTTTTGTTATTTGAAAAGAACATTGATTTTTGGAGAAGATATCAAAAGCGACAAGGAGCTCGTCTCTGGAGTAGTAGTAAGTGGGAAGCGCCACCATATTCTAGTGCCTCACCAGACCGATGTTTCTTGAGTATTTGACGAACTTCCTTGTAGCTCCGCTTCTCCCTCACCCACTTCACCACCACCACCTTTGCACCGCCCTCCAGCACCGCCCTTTACGTCGTCCACATGTTCCCCCTCCCCAGCATCTCTACCCTCCCATGCCTCTTTAGTGCTCATTCCTCTCAGCATCAACTCCAACTCCGATCACTGCTCTCCCAGGCCCCACCATCACCTCCCGTTCTTTGACTCCAAGGTCGACCACTTCCTCTACCTACTTATGTGGCAGAAGGTGCCCCATTGAGGCACTGCACGCTGCAAAAAAATATGACCCGTGCATAGAGGCCACTAACTAAGGCCCGGCGGAGGTGAAACAAAACCGCAACAACGGCCTAGTTGGCTCCGGTTCCCCTTCTATGGGGCTTTCTGGGGACCACGAGCGGTGTAGTAGTCAACAGGGATGGGAGGTGCAGAGCCGTGCACAACTAGGTGAAGAGGATCAAGGAGGAGGTTTTGCACCTCGGGGAGGATGTTCCGAGCTCGACAGAGAAGCTCACCACATTTTTTAGTCTGAGCTCGCAGGTGGACTCCAAGGTCCTATTCACTTCCTAATTTCCCTTGTTGTTCTAGAGGATGAGTCGATGGGAAGGAGTGGAGGCCATGAGAACTGGAGCTGGCAGATTACGGAGAAAAATTTAAGAGGCTAGAGGAGGAATGGAAAAAAATACAGATTAGATATCTCGGTCAAAAAGTGGAAGCGTGAAAGCTATGAGAATCATAATAGATTAATTTAGGCTTAAATCAAGTGAAATGGAGCAATTATTATATAACATTTTTTTTTCTAATTGGAGCTATTAATATAGGGCAGAGGGAGTATATAATTAATTGCTATAATATAAATAAAAAAATTATTTAAATAATAATTAAAATAATAATTACCAAATTAACTTTCTTTGGGAAATATTTTCCAAAGTTGTATTGGTTTTTGTGGCTCTTATTTTAAAAAAAATTAACTGATTTCATCCTTTGGAATGATGAACTCAAGCTTAAGTTGATTTCGTCCTTCCGAATGATGGAATCGTTTTAAAGAAAATTAAGTGATTCCATCTTTCAGACAATGGAGTTTATCAGGGTGTAAATAACTACATTTTATTATTAATTATTCAAAAAATTTAAAATAATTTCTTGCTTACATATTTTTTTTGTTATTGTTAAACGAACTTTCTTGTACATATGGAAGAGAAAGCAAACTAAAAAATTTAGAGCTGAGATGTAGATGGTGACTCTCTTCAACTATATAATGTGGATCCTATATAGATCCCCATTAGTGAAGTTGAACACAGTATTTGTGGTTATAAACTAAATCGGAGTATTTATTTAGGTTCTCTTTGTAAGAATTTTTAGTTTCTACACCACCGATTCTGGAGGGGTAAATATAGTTTTTTATATTACTTTTTATATAATTATTTGATTCTATATAAATAGGGAAAGTTATTTAAATAATAATTAAAAAATAATCACCAAACTAATTTTCCAAAGTGGTGTTGGTTTTTGACACAGAGTGTTGGCACCTCCAAGGCTTTTGTTTAAAATTTTTTTTAACTAATTTCATCCTTTGGAACGACGAAATCAACTTAAATATGGAAGTAGATTTCGTCTTTCGAACAATGGAGTTTACTAGGGTGTAAATAACTACATTATATTATTAATTGTGCAAAAAAGTTCAAATAATTTCTTACTTAGAAATTTTTTTTGTTATTGTTATAATAACATTATTTTAAATATAGAAAAAGGCAAATTAAAAAATTTAGAGCAAAGACGTAGATGGCGACTCTCTTCAACTATATAATGGGGATCCTATAGGAAAGCTATTTAAATAATAATTAAAAAATAATACCAAACTATCCCGCTTTGGGAAATATTTCTCAAAGTAGTGTTGGTTTTTGACCTGTAGGCACGAGCCAAGCATTGATGCCTGTGTAGCTGTTTTTTTAATAAAAATTTAACTAAGTTGATTTTGTCTTTCCAAAGAATGAAATCATTTTAAAGAAAATTAAGTGATTTCGTCCTTTAGACAATGTAGTTTATTAGGGTGTAAATAACAATATTTTATTATTAATTGTTCAAAAAATTTAAAATAATTTCTTACTAACAATTTTTTTTTAGACTAACTTTCTAGTACATATAAAAGAGAAGGTAAATTGAAAAATTTAGACTTAAGACGTACATGGCGACTCTCTTTAACGGTATAATTTAGATCATATATAAATCTGCATTAGTGAAGTTGAACACAATATTTGTGGTTACAAACTTAATGTGAATATTTATTTAAGTTCTCTTTATATGAATTTTTAGTTTATACACCACCGATCATTGAGAGGTAAATATAGCTTTTTATATTACTTTTTATATAATTAATTGCTTTGATATAAATAAGAAAATTATTTAAATAATAATGAAAAATAATAATTACCAAACTAACTTTCTTAGGGAAATATTTTCTAAAGTGGTGTTGGTTTTTGTGGGTTTTTTTAAAAAAATTTAATTGATTTCATCTTTTTGAAAGACGAAATCAAGTTTAAGTTGATTTCGTCGTTTTAAAAAAATTAAGTAATTTCATTTTTTAGACAATGGATATAAGGGTGTAAATAACTACATTTTATTATTAATTGTTGAAAAAAATTAAAATAATTTCTTACTTCCATGTTTTTTTGTTATTACAAGACCAACTTTTTGGTACATATGGAAGAAAGGCAAACTAAAAAATTCATAGCTAAGACGTACATGGCGACTTTCTTTAACTCTATAATGTGGATCCTATATGGATCCCCTTTAGTGAAGTTGAACACCGTATTTGTGGTTACAAACTTAATTGGAGTATTTATTAAGGTTCTTTTTGTAGGAATTGTTAGTTTATACACCGCCGATTCTGGAGGGGTAAATATAGATTTTTATATTACTTTTTATATAATTAATTTCTTTAATATAAATAGGAAAAAATATTTAATAATAATTAAAAAAATACCAAACTGTTTTTAAAAATATTTTCCAAAGTAGTGTTGGTTTTTGCCATATAGGCGCTAGCTCTCCTGCATGGTTTTTTTAAAAAAAAAATTAACTAATCAAGTTTAAGTTAATTTCGTCATTCTAAAGGCTAAGTTTTTTTAAAAAAATTAAATGTTTTCATCCTTTAGACAATGAAGTTTATTAAGGTGTAAATAACTACATTTTATGATTAATTGTTCAAAAAATTTAAAATAGTTTCTTACTTACAATTTTTTGTTGTTATTACTAGACTAACTTTCTGGTACATATTAGAGATAAGGTAAACTAAAAATTTAGAGCTAAGACATACATGGCGACTCTCGAACTACATAATATGGATCTTATATGGATCCCCATTAGTGAAGTTGAACATAGTATTTGTGGTTAGAAATTTAATCGGAGTATTTATTAAGGTTCTCTTATTAGGAATTTTTACTTTCTACACCACTTATTATGGATGGGAAAATATAGTTTTTTATATTACTTTTTATATAATTATTTTCTTTGATATAAATAAGGAAAGTTATTTAAATAATTGGTGTTCCTTTTTGCCACATAGACGCCTGCATGGCTTTTTTTTAGTTGATTTCATCCTTTAGAAGGACGAAATCAGCTTTAAGTGGATTTAGTCCTTCTAAAAGACGAAACTGGTTCACGTTTTAATACAGTGGAACCGATTTCGTCCTTTAGAAGGACGAAACCAACTTAAGCTGATTTCGTCCTTCTTAAGGACAAAACCGCGACTGGGCAGAAAACGATTTCGTCCTTTTAACGGACAAAATTGTCGTCTTTTTATAGAACCTCCGCCTCCCGTCTGTTCTGCGGTTTTCTTCGTCCCGACTTTTCGCTCCGCTGCGATCTCGTCAGCCTTGCCTTGATTGAGTCCGCCCCAGCCTTGATTGAGTCTGCCCCAGCCTTGATTTCGTCCACTCAGCCTTGATTGAGCTCTGTTTTGACCGCCGCCCTGTTGCCAAGATGATTTAGGTATTTTTTTGCCCTATTTTAATTTAGGAATTTGATACGTTTAATCTAGTTAGATAATTTTGTAATTTTCTGTAATGTATGCCTTAATGATTTAATTGTTAGATTTTAGTGATCTTCTTGTATTATGTTAGTCCTTAAAAGCGATTTTGTGTGCTTAAAGTTTCAATTGTTAGGGAAGTTTGTTAGTTCATCTTAGGAATTTTGTGTGTTTAAAGATTCAATTGTTATGGCATTGACTGTGAATTTTGTAATTTTCCGTAATGTATGCCTTAAAGATTCAATTGTTAGATTTTAATAATCTTCTTGTGTAATATTAGTCTTAAAAAATGATGAAATTGTTAGCGAATTTTGTTAGTTCATCTTAGAAATTTTGTGTGATTAAATATTCAATTGTTAGGGCCTTGACTGTGTGTGCCCGGACTTGTACTAATTAGATTCATTAAATTAACATAGAAATATTTTACCAAGTCCTAAGATGAACTAGACCGAATAAATAAATAAGATTTGTTATATTGTCAAAGAAAAAGGGACCAAGGCCTAGATTGCATAATTTATTCATCTCTTATTCAAAGCTAAGAAGTCTATATTATTGTGGCGTGTTTGCTACTCATTATAGTCTAATGAACTTGGAATTTGCTCCTCTTTTCTAAAGTCTTTAGGGACTGATTAGTCTTTAGTTTAATATTTTTATAAATAGGTATAAAGAGATTGCTTGATCTAATATTATTTTAATTTATTGTTTATGAATTAAGTGAATAGAGATGGCAGAAGAAATGATTAGTTTTTTAATTAACTACGATGGACGCATAGAAGGATTATTAATTAAGAAACCATATACATTTGATATATTTGAGATGCACGTAGCAAGCAAGGTTGGGTTGGATCGAAGTATATGGAAAATTACTATAAAATGTAATATTCCGTCATATGGATCGAGAATGATACTAATGTGCATAAATGATGATACATCAATGGGTTTTATGTTTCACCACTCATGTCACAAAATTTCTTTCGAGTTATTTTTCAAAAAAGAGGCCTGAGTGACTAGTGAAAGGCGAAGTAGTTTACATAGGAGCTCTCACAGAAGCTCTCATAGGAGTTCACACAGGAGCTCAGATAGAAATGTGAACAATGAAATGCATATGCAAATGCCGGTGGATGACGAAGAAGAAGAGAATTTATCTATAACAGTAGCTTCAAATGAACATCATATGTCATCTGCCCCTATTTACCTTGGAAGTGGACCGAATTGGAGGTAAGGTTTATTAAGTTGTAAATCCTTTTTGAATCTTATAATTATTAGTTAAATATAGGATGCTAAATTTTGAATTTTATTTATGTGTAATATGGAAGGTCCACAACACATGCACATGAGCCATTTAGCTTTCAAATGTCCCAAGGCAGTGCATGGTATGGAACTCAAAGTTCGATGTGTATTCATTACCCTTACACGTATGTTAGTCATACCGATGCTGGACCATCTAATCAAAGGTGAAATTTATATTCATAGATGAATATAACATTTTTAGGCATATGTAATTTAATACATATGCGATGTTCTTATGTAGGGGGGCATATGTCTACGATGAAGATATTGATGAAAATGAGGCTAATGAAGGTGAAGATAATATTGGTGAAGTAAGTGGAGAAGATTCAAATTTGAACGAAGAAGAGGTTAGAGGTTAAGAAAGCGCTCAACAGATGGTTGACAGCGAGGGGGATGATGCAGTAGACAATGCTATTGTCGTAAATGATATGAATGTGGATGATGAAGAGCCGCTATACTATGAAGTGGAGCCACTCTATGCACATATCACAAATGAGGAGGTAGATGTGGCAGTTAATTCTGCCATGGATATGGACCAACAAAATGAAGATGAGTTATATGTTAACCGCATCTTTGAGAATAAAGAAGTGTTCGTTATAGCCTTGCAGAAGTATTCCATTCAAAATCATGTCGAATAGAAGGTTGTACGAACAAATTTTTCAGAGTACCTAGTGAAGTGCATTGATAGTACTTGCCCTTGGAGAGTTCGTGGCTCATTAAAAAGGGGTGGAGGGTTCTTGAAATTGAAGACGTACAAAGGTGACCACACATGTCGGAATGCCCAGCTTAGCACAGATCATAGGCAGTGCAGTGCCTCCTTTATTTCGAATGTCATAATGCCCGCTATCCAAGCCGAATTAACTCTCACACCGGGGGATATTATTCAAAGAATGAAGAAGTATCATGTTGACATATCCTATAAGAAAGCATGGGCAGGAAGGAATATGGTGATTAAGGCTATTTATGGGGATTGGGTGGAATCATATAAATTGTTGCCAATGTACTTAAGGGCGGTGAAAGAAGCGAATCCTGACACCTACTACCGCTTAGAGGATGATGTAGTACCTCGTGCAGATGGTGGCACTTGTAGGAGATTTACATGGTTGTTTTGGGCATTTGGGCCGTCTATAGCTGGGTTTTGACATTGCATCCCTATGATTGGTATTGATGCCACTCACTTGTATGACGGATATCCTGGAGCTCTTATGGCTGCAACGGCTACAGATGGAAACAATGGATTATTTCCTCTAGCATTCGGGCTTGTCGGGAAGGAACATGGAGACAATTGGAAATGGGTCTTAATGGAACTGAGGGATCATGTACTGATGGGCATGACGAACATCGTCATTATTTTAGGTCGGCATAAGGGTCTTCAAAAGGCAGTGCCTGAGGTTCTTCCCGAGCCTCTGTACCACCATCGTTATTGCATCTGTCACATAAAAGAAAATTTTAAGGAGTTAAAAAATGATACACTGACGGACTTGATTGGGGCAGCAGCTTGTGCACTTACAGTAGAAAAGTTTGTTGCTAAAATGGACTTGATTGGTCAGGAGAGTCCTAGGGCAAAACATCTCCTCTTAGGGGGAGAATTGCATCCTGCATGCACAGTGGTCCCTTGCCAATGGTGGTTGTAGGACATTTGGCATGACGACTATAAATATGGCCGAAAGTTTAAATAGTGTATTGAAGGGGGTACGAGGATTACCCATGCAGGCTTTAGTGTCAGCTATTTTTTATCGGGTCATAAAATTCTTCGTTAAACGATCGTCTTCAGCATTTGCCATGGCCACCCCGTATACTCCCAAAGTGGAAGCAATAATGAGAGAACAAATAAGAAAAATTGGGGAGTATATAGTTAATAGGATCAATAGCAATCAATACGAAGTGACGTCTATTCGTGGCCGGAAGGTTATGGTAAATGCTAGAATGCATACTTGTACATGCAACATCCATCAGGTTTATGGTTATCCTTGCACTCACATTATCGCCGTGTGGGCAAAGCGGCGGAGCCGATATAGGCATCATTGTTTTACACATCGTCCACTTATAAAAATGTTTACTCCGCAGAATTTAATTCTCCTCGTGTTCGGGAGTATTAGGAGAGGGATATACCTTTTGTGTTGTACCCTCCAATAGTAACAAGGCAACCTGGTCACCCACGGTCTGTTCGTATTAGGAATACAATGGACCATGGAATGATGGAAAGAGATGGTAGAGGAGGATATAAATACGGGAGGTGTAAACAAAGTGGGCACAATAGTAGAGCATGTAGAAATCCTCTTGTTGATTGGTAAACATATAATCAATCTATTTATTTATTCTCTATTTTAGGTATGATAAAAATGTTCCTGACGAATAATGATGTGATCTTAATTCTCCATCCGCATATCATATGGATCATGCAGATCCATCTTACGGGCTAGGCCCGATTGATGATTTTGTACTTTCACAGGAGGAGACACATAGGTCGACAGCTATTTGGAGAGGAGAGGTATGATAACTCTTTTTAAAACTTATTTCATTTTTTTGACTATATAGTATGATGGGTTATAATTTTTAAATTTATTATAGGATCCTGGGTGCCTTGAGTGCACCGATCACTTTACGTATCTCCGTCATTGGCCAGTGCATGATTGTATGCTGCCCTATATTGAGCGAGCGGGATTTAGGCATTTCATTCATCTTAGGTACGTCTATCTCGATTGGCCTCTATTGACAGCTCTTGTTGAGAGATGGAGGAGGGAGACGCAGACGTTCCATTTGCCCTATGGAGAGATGTCCATCACTCTCATGGATGTGGTAGTTCTATTAGGACTTCGCATCAATGGCCATGCGGTGACAGGCACAACAGGAGGAGCTCATAGTGATATATTAGTTAGACTCCTTGGTAGAGCTCCTCCTGCTACATTCATGCATGGTAGCCGAGTGAGCCTTTGATGGCTCTTACAGGAGTTTCGAGAGCTCCCAGCCGATGCTACAGAGGTAGTTATCGAGCAGCATGCACGAGCCTATCTTTTACATCTACTTGGAGCGACGATGTTTGTAGATACCACGAGTAGCCATGTACATGTGGCCTATCTCTCCCTCCTTGAGGATTTTGACACGGTAGGTGCATATTCATGGGGCAGTGCTACTCTTACATTTTTATACCGAGAGTTAGGGAAAGCATGTCAGGCAATGACCTCGGGGATTGCAGGCTGCCTGACCCTTCTTCAGGTAAATAGATTTATAACTTTAAATAGTTTTTCTCACGTATAATTCTTTAATTTTATTTAATATGTTCATATTTTCTGACATAACTATGGTTGTGGGAGCATTTACACGTCGGACAACCAAGTGCTGAGATGAGTCGCTTAGCAAAGGGTGCTCCATTAGGAGTGAGGTAGGCTTTATTTTTGTTTAACACTTAATTATTTTAGCATTGTTTTATATACATTTGCTTAACTCATTTTTTAAAATTTAACTCCTTAAGGTGGAATGTTCGGAGAAAGAGAACTAAAAACGAAAAATCCACAAGGAGTCCTCCGATTGTACAGAGGGGAGTTAGACCACCAGTGGCCATATTAGGTAATTTTATTGATGTGTTAAACTTTTTTTGTAGTGATTATAAAAAATATTGTCATTTTTTAAGTTAAATTATCTTTATATATTGTATAGGTTATTTGGCAGCCGTACTCACTGGAAGTATTGGCTGCCTTACCTCCTCTATGTACTAATGGTCGAGACGTGTGGCTATCTTGTATTCCATTAATATGTTACAAGATAGTAGAGATGTATGTGCTGGATCGGGTAATGCTCCAGTTTAACCTGGAGCAAGGGGTCCCACCGTCTCCCGTTTCGTATATCCATCGCATCACTCGACAGGGCCGCCATATTACCAACTGGGCATTACATCATGCATCATATATTGCTTGATGGAAGGATAGGAGAGCCACTATTATCGGAGGGGAGATGGCTACGACATTGTGAGATGTGCATAGCGCATATATACAGTGATATTTACCGATTACACGACGATATATTTTGCCCCGCGATGATATAGAGGAGATGACATATCAGCCTAAAGGAGCCTTCAAGGCAGCTTTGGTGAGTATAACTTTGTTAATTAAGGCACATATTATTTTCTTATTTCTTATTAATTATTTATCTAATTTTTAATTTATTTTTTAATAGCTTCGTCTAGCTCGACGTACGCATACACATTTGATTGACACAATTAACACCTACACTTCGAGCGAGGACTTATTAGCAGCATGTTAGTCGGTGATTAGGGAGCATGATGATGTCATTAATAGCTTGCCACTGCTTTAGTCGGTGATTACGGATGTCCCTAGAGATTATCTTATCCACGAGGCCGTCAGACACAGCTGATGCACTCTTCATTCCATGATATTCCATCGTCATCAGCAGCGCATAGCTCTCCTCCATGTTCATCATTTGGAGTCACTGCACATGTAGCTCAGACAGAGCCGATTTTATATTATAGATGACATCAGTCAGCTCCTAAGCCGGAGCCAAAGCCAAGGCTAGAGCCACATCCTAAGCCAGAGCTAGAGCTAGAGCCACATCCCGAGCTGGAGCCACAGCCAGAGCCAGAGCCGGAACAGGCAGATCATGAGAAGGAGATTGTACAACACCGTCGAGGTCCAGGTCGAGGATGTAGGACATTGCGACATTTGCGTTGTTTTATGTTTATTTTAAACTAAATATTTTCTCCCCTTGTGTGTAATATATTTGATAAACATTTATAGACAATGTTTGTTTTTATTCAATGATGTCAATAACTTTAATGTTATCTTTGATATGCATGAAATGAGTGGAATGAAATGGAATGTGTGGAATGTATGAATAGGGACAAATGTTAAATTTAGTGTAAAACAGATCTTTAAAAAAAAATAACTTGATTTCGTCCATTAGAAGGACGAAATCAGTGTTATGTAATTTCGTCCTTCAAACGGACGAAATCAGCTTGGCAGACGGGCGAAAGTGGCTAAGTGTTGTGATTTCGTCTTAAGTTTATTTCGTCCTTCTAAAGGACGAAATTGGTTCAAGTGTATTTAACTTGAACCAGTTTTGTCCTTTAGAAGGACGAAATCAACTTAAAGCTGATTTCATCCTTCTAAAGGATGAAATCAACTAAAAAAAAGTCACGCATGCGCCAACTGCTTAGCTGGCGCCTGCGTGGCAAAAAGGAACACTACTTTGGGAAATATTTCCCAAAGTGATCCAAATCGGTAATTTTTGTTAATATCATTTAAATAAATTTTCCTTAAAAAAACATCACCAAACTAACCTGCTGTTTGGGGGAATTTTTTTGAAATGGAAGTAATACTTTTTTAAAATTTTAATTTAATCAATTCAACATAGAATCAAAACTAAGGTTGGTAATGAAATTTTTAAGAATGAATTTGGATGAGACTTTAAACTATTTTTTTAAAACTTTAAAGTAACATAAATCCCTCTCTCGCAAACTGGAATATGTATATTTTTGGTTATGTTGCATTCGTATTAATAAGCTCTATCAAATCAGACCCTATATGGGTATGCTATCTTGAATTTTTTAAATGGGACTAATATATAGAATACATTTTCTTGAGGCTCAAAATAATATAAAAGGTCATAACTAAAAAGACATAATCAAAAATTCCAAAATAGGAGGTTAGGAATTGAAATCGGAGGAATCATATCCCGATATACATAATTAAGATGAAACCATAAACACTAATAAATTGCATGTGCATGCTTTCAACAAAAACATAGCTCATCTAACCATAACAAAAACAAAAATGTTCTCCTGATCTGTGACCAACTTACATAGGGTTTTGAACATAGTACATAAGAGGGCAGCTACACATAAATGTGAGTTCCCTCTATGTACCACATTCAAAGCCCTATGTGGGCTAGTCACTTGGCCCTGGTCAGGCTAGATATGTCCAAATGAATATTTTTTGACTGGCTCCATGACTAGCTCCCCTAACATGCTACATGAGGATCAAGACATAGTAAATAGAGCCAAATACAATATTTATGTATTATTTTAGGAGCCCTATTAGTATGGTAAAGGGTAGGGGTGCTAATGAGGCAAGTCGAATTGAGTTTTTGCTTCATGTAGTTCAAACTCGAAGTCGAAATACTCGGTTTGAACTCGACTCGAGGCTTGAACGAGCTCAAGCTTACAAGCTCAAACTTAACTCGAACCAAAAACATGAGCTCAAACTCACTCTATTACATGGCAAACCCAACTCGAATTAAGCTCAATTTATATATAAAAATAAACCTAATTTTAAATTCAAAATTTCAAACCAACATTTAATAAACAAATCAATCACATAAAATGAGTTGACCATTTAAAATTATATGAAAAGTTAAAAATAAAAATTAATATGTGTTGAGAGTAAAATTGCTTAACGCTTTAAATTAGGTAACACTTGAGCCTTAATTGCTCCCAACTCTCGGGTATATATAATCTCAAAATTTCATTATTGATTTAGCATGTATGAAAATATAATATCTAATTATATAACTAATGTTGTCAATTCTTTAGGATTTTATTATAGGTTATGAATATCCTCAATTTTAGTCTAAGTATGTGGCAAGATATCTTAGGTACATTTACATCACATCCTTCGAATAATGATTATCCAACAAATTATATTGTATTGGCAATAATAAACTTAGAGTCTTGCCATTTTTGACCATCTTAAATAAATATAACTTGCCTTTATCTTATGAAATAAAAAAAGAATCCATGAGTCAATGCTAAATTACGTTTAGCAATATTTCTATAAAATTTTAATTTCTAAGGATTCCAACATTAGTCTCTATATAAAATTTGAAAAAAAAATATCATAATTTATTTGACATGAAAAGATGGAATATAATATTACCAATATATTTTTGTCTTATGACTATCACTGACATATAGTTTGATATGTAGTATAGTCTATAGTTTATCCAATTTTTTACTTATTGTACTATATATGTATATAATTTATTAAATCAAATTTCTATTATACATATAAATTTTAACATATATCACATATAGATATATATTATTATGTATCTTAAAAATTTAACTTATCAATCTCCCTCTCTCTATACATATATATTCACCCAATACATAGTTATATATATATATATATATATATATATATATATATATATATATATATATATATATATATATATATATATATATATATATATATACATATATATATATATACATATATATATATATATACATATATATATATATAATAGTTATTATAATATATAATAACTATATTATATATATATATATATATATTATAATATATAACATATAAATTTGTTGTACATGCATTTTGGGATTGATATTTGTGCATATTTATAAATAGGTTAATATATTTTTATGTATATTATCATCTTCATTTGATTTCGAATTCAAGTCAAGAACACGTTGAATTTGAGCCGAGCTCAAGTTCTATTCAAGTCAATTCAAGTTGAGCCAAGGTATGCTCAAGTTCGACACTAATATATTTGAGTTTGAACCAAGTTGCTTTGAGGTGAGCCATATTTCAATTGAGTTGAATCAAAACACCCTTACTCAAATGAGCTTGCTCTGCTCATTAGCACCCCCAGTGAAGGGCATTGGTCATGGAGCCTAGTCATATTAGATGTGTATGAATGGAAATTGTTGATATGAGCTGATGTCATATTTTAAAAGTGGGCTGCAGTGCGGCTCATGTAGAAAAAGGAGTTGGCAGGTTATATAAAACCCATCACCCTCTATTATGAGTGTCACGCAATTGCTATTAGGTGTAAGGCATACACAATTAGATTATGGGCATGCACCCAGGCACATATAAACAGGGCTTTTATATAATAAGATCAAATTTAATCATACAAACAAATAGGAATAACAACTCAAATTAAATAATGAATTTAATCAAATGCATCTTGCTACCGATCGAGGAGGGTTTTAAACAAATACATAGGGTGCTGCTCGCACTCATAATTTACAAAATATTCCCTTTGTCTTATATTAATAGCTTTATTTTTAAAAAAAAAGGTTTGTTCCGTATTAATATCTCTATTTTAATCAATTTAAACTATTGGGTATTTAAAAATTAGTATCATAAACTAATTTTCCTTTCTCTTAGATGTAGGTTTTACTATATATTAAAAATTATTATTTTTACAAATATAGCTATTAATATTGGACAAAAAAAGTATAAAATACTTTAACATATAGTTCTACGCATCATGAGTGCTCTAAGACTACAAAATACTTTGTCCTTTTATTTATTTGGAAAAAGACAATTAAAGTTTAAAGCACACCTTCTGCTATATATGGGTAGCATTTCCATCTCTTCACCTATTTCAATCAAAATTTATTTCCTTTAACTTTATGCAATTCCCTTTTTGAGACAAAAACGGGAGTCCATGATTCAAATACCCTCTTCCATTAAAAGAAAAACCATTTTATTTAATAGCAAAACCTCTTCCATTAAGTGACACCGTCATCTTTCTGCTGTTGAGTAAACTAAAATACAAAACCTTGAATTTTAAAATTTCTGAAAGAAAAGCCATTTGTAATGATGATTGTGACACGTGACAGAATGAATAAGTTAAATTGTTATGGTCGCTTACTCAATTCATTGCAGCATACTCCCTCATTCTACATGAATAGCTATATTTAAAAATAATAATATTATTTATTTAATAGTGAAATTTATATTTAAAAGAAGAGAAAATAACCTTATAATATATTTTTAGTACTCAATCACTTAAATTAAATAAAATAAAGCTATTAATATAAAATAAATATTTTTGCTAACTAGAGTTATTAATGTGGGATGCAGCGAGTATTCCCAGGACCATTGTGAAATTTCCATTCTGCTACACATCTTGACTATTTTTTATATTTGATAGATGCTTTCCTATGCAAACGTTATGAACTTATTTACGTGGTTAGGCATATAATTGTGCTTTTATAACTCATTGACGATAGTGGAAGCGTAAAGCAACTCACCAACTGAAAGGAAGCATCTAATTACGCAAACTCCTTCAAATCTGATCCACATCCCATTACCAAGTGGAAATCAAGTCAGCTCCAATCCATCCTCTCCTCTATAAATGCCTTTTTCTCAACGCTCCCCCACACCAAAGCCGAAACAAGCACAAGTCTCTGACATCCTGATCCTGATCTCCCAACATGGCCATCTCCTTCACCCTGTCCAAAAGCCTCTCCCTCCTCTCAATTCTCTTTTCTCTCCTCCTCTGCTTCACCACCATCCATGCAACCCACGTACGTGGACACTTCGGCCCCCATTATTCCATTGTCCCCTCAGCAGCCTGTAGCAATCTGAATGTCCTACCCAGCTTGGCTGCAGGGGTGCCCATTGGGAGCCCTTACTATGCTATCAGCTCATAGTCATGGAAGGCCGTATTGATGCGGGTCTATATCGGTCGATACCTACTTGTATTGGTCGATACAGATACGGTACGGCGGGCAATACACCCCTACACAATTTTGTGATATGTACCGGTTGTATCGGCTATACTATATCGATACAGCCTATACGTATTGATAGTATATTTAAAAAATAATTTTTTTATTTAAAAATTTATTTTTAAATTAAAAAATTTAAATTTTTTTGAATTTTTTTTCTTAAAAATAAAAACACAATTCAAACCCAACTTATTTGAAATTTTAAGTTTTAGTTATATTAAAAATAATATTTTTAAAGCAATATGAGATCAATACGGGTAGGTCCATACAAATTACATAATTATTTTTTTTACTTATAGTGCTCTACAAATATATATTTATTTAAATATATAACTTAGACTCATCTTCAGCATATTATTTATTTTTAAAATAAATTAATTTTAAAGCACTTAATATGGGAAAGAATGACCAATAATTTATATGGGACGGAAAGCATAATAGTATATGGTTTTGAATGAATTAATTTTAGAATACCCGTATCGGTTAATACTGCATTATATGGTCTTATTATGCTCTAAAAAAAGTATTATAATAATATATTATTAATTATAATATTTTTTATGTTTATAAAAGGGTTTATGCCTGTTTCGGCACGTACTAAGCGTATCATTGACACGTACCCATATTTATATTCATCGATATTCTTATACATATCGATACAGCCTTCCATGCTCATACTACAGAGGCTGGTCCTCCCCTCCTCTCCTAATATCTTTTCCAACGTTGCAACTATCTCCCCATTTGGTGCATACAACGTTCCCGCCATCGCTAGTCCTGCTGTGGGTGCTCAGCTTTTTAACCAATTGCAGGCCAGCCAGCTCTTCAACCAGCTGCAGGCTAGCCAGGCATTCAACCAACAACAGGCCCATTAGCTCTTCAACAAGCAGCAGGCAAACCAATTCTTCAACCAGCTGGAGGCCAACCAGCTCTTTAACCAGCAGCAGGCCAACCAATTGTTGAACGCAGTGCCGGCCAACCAGCTGATGAACCTGCTGCAGGCCAATTACCTGCTATCCCCAACAGCAAGCTGCGCTGTTGCTTATGCTTATCACCCCACCGCTAGGGCTGCCATAGTCTACTGAAGGAGCTATGATGTAGAATGAATGCTTCAAAATAATCTAGTATTTGCCTTTCTTACTGAGTAAGATGAGAACTCAGATTATAAATGGACTTAATTTTGTGACCAGTCTTTCTGCAGTGTAGACGTACAGTAATAAGCAGAAAAATGCAAAAATTACCAATTAAAATTTTAATTCAGATTAAACACACAAAATTCAGACTAACATTAAAATTTTTAATATTTGATTGTGCAAGTTTAAATGGTGAAAACTGCCATCGTGTTCTTTCAACGTATAATTAAATGGGACCAAGATTTGGTTAAGTATTTTTACGTGTGAGGAAAAGAAGGTGAGCCTACGGAGGCAGTGCCCTTGTTAGATAGACTTGGGACAGTTTATTGAAATGGTCATATTACCAAGTTAGTTTGTGATGGATATCGCTTTTAATCTTTTAGCACTTTTTCTAATTGTATTAGACTCTGCGGTACAATAAACCGTGATCCTATGACTTTGGTCTTAACCAGCATCTATTCATCTTGGTCTGATCAGCACATCATACACATGGTTTGTTTATTTGATACTTTCACTTAAGTGCTGATTAATCCTAAAAGGTGCTGCTTAATCTCCTATAAAATCATCAACGTCACTTGGATACTTAACATATGTTATAGCCAAAATAGGCAAACAGTTTGGTCTCCTAACTACTAAGTTACATCATAAATAATGAATCAAATATTACATCTTGCTGATGGTCTAATACTACAGAGCTCATAGCATAAACTTTTCCATGGAACAGTAGTTTTAAAACGTGTTAACTTATCTGTGGGCATGTCTCTCACATACATGATCTCTCTTGGGGCTACCCCAAGTATCAAAATATCCATGCATAGTACTCCATCTTTACATTCAAAAGAGACACATTTGGTGAAAAAACCTAAAAGCGGGACTATGTTTTGATCAATGCTCAGAAAGCTATATTTCATTATTTATCGAAATTCTTATTACTAGAATGAAATCCCCATACAAATGCAATGTAAATATTGAAAATATTAATGAATGTCCCACATTGTATCAATACATAATCTTCTTATTGAAACTAGGATAGACTAACAAGCATGGACTATCTAGTTGTTGTCCGTCCAGAATCGAGATTGTAGGTAGTCCACCACTTTCTTGTCCACTTGGAAAGCCTTGGCCAATATGTCATCTGAGATTGGTGGCTTCGACCCGAAGACAGCATTAGCAATGGTGATCACACCAGGGTTCTGGCTGCTTAGACCAGCTATGGCAACTGCATTGGTGTGGCCCGGATTAAATTGGAAATGGATGAGTCCCTTTGGGAAGACAAACACATCTCCTTTGTTCAGGACCTTGCTTATGAGGCGATTATCAGGGTTAGATGTCACAAAGCCAACGTAGAGTGTTCCTTCTAGCACAGTTAGAATCTCAGTGGCCCTTGGGTGTGTGTGGGGAGGGTTCTGACCATATGGGGCATAGTCAATCCTAACCATGGAGATACCCAGAGTGTTGAGGCCTGCTATCTGGTTCACAGTCGCCATCGTCACATTTGATCCAACTGCGTTGTCAGTGTTGCCAGGTACGTTAAGCCCCGATAAGAAAAAGTCCTCTGGTGCAGCCATCTTTGGGTCCTTGCAGACAAAGCCATTTACGCGCACTGGAGAAGAACAACAGACAGAGTTGTTTTAGCTATAAGCACAAACATGAGGACTTACCAGGTGGAGTTGATGTGGGGTTAATGTCTTACCAGGGGAGTTGCGGTCAACAACACAGAAGTCCTGAAGCGGACTTGGATCAGATGCAAAGACAAGTGAAGTGGCCACGGAGAGAAGCGCGAGCAAAAGAAAAGCAGGAGAGGAACAGGCCATCTTCGTTTTTCTTATCACTGTAATCAGAAGAAAGTTGATAAGCATGCTCTGGTTGAAGAAGAAATTTGGGATGAGGAGCTATTCATAGTTGGATAGAGGCGGTCGCTACCTCCTAATACAAAAACAAATTATATGAACCAATTGAAACGGTCGTTTTACCGAGTCACTGCCTCCAAATCAATTGAAACGGTCGTTTTACTGAATCAGTACTGCATATATTAGTTTACTGACTTCGAACTTCGTATGGGAATGGATTTTTTATTATTCTTATTATGTTATAGTCTGCTAGCAAAGAATGGACGCAGTCCATGCATGCTTTTCCCCCCCATAATCTTTTGCTAATTGACTCTCTCATCTGTGTTAATGGTTACGCCTTGAATCTTTCTATAATGTTATGCGAATTTTGTTTAGTCCAAAAAATAACATCTCAACTGCCACCTTTGATTAGTTATTAGTCCCAAAAATGAGGCGTCCCTGTTTGACTCTGTAAGCAAATGTTTCATTAATAAAGTGAAGAAAGCAAGTGCAACTAAATCAATGATGCGTCATTCATGTGCCCAGGCTCACTGATGTGCGTGAATGCACTCTCATAGTAACGGGACTCGGGATATTTGCTTCAATTGCAAATATTTATTAGATACGTTTTGTGACTCAAATTACGTGAAATATGGCATGAAACAACATGAAACATAAAAAGGACAGGGTTTTCCTCCATGTATACGGTCTCATGTAGGTCCCAACTCCTACCTGTGAAGAACTATTTTATATTTTGAATGAGAAATGTGTTTGATTCTATTAGTCAATAATATTATTTTGAGTCAACTTTTGGATATGAATTTTTAGAAAAATATTTTATGCATATTTATTTTATGTTTTATGTTTTAGCATGCTAAAAGAATTTAACTTTATCTACCGAGTATAATTATACTCACCCACCCTTAGATGCTACAGGTCCGAATGAAGAAGTTGATGTTAATGACGATTGCCTATAAAACTTTGAAAGATCTACGCTTGGATTTATTTTGTCGTCCTTTTGTTACACACTAATTATGTACATCATGTGGCTTTGATTTTCTAAAGCATGATATGCCTTTTTTGTAAAGTTTTTTTGTAATTACGTAAATTATTTAATAGTTACTCTTCTATACACAGTTGGCCTATATTTTATCATGACGAATGGGTGGCACTCTGACCTTTAAAGTAATGTAAAAAGTCGAGGCGCTATAAAGAGTGGGAGAGAGAAGGGTGGGAGAGAGACAGAGAGAGAGAGAAGGGAAGTGAGAAGAGAGAGAGCGAGGAGAGAGATAGAGAGAGTGGAAAGAGAGAGAAGAGGGAGAGAGATAGAGAAAGGGGAGAGAGAGATGAGGGATAGAGGAGAAAGAGGAGAGAGAGAAAAGAGAGTAAAAAGAGATAGAAGAAAGAGAAAGGAGAGATAGAGGGCGAGGAGAGAGTGGAGAGAGAGAGTAGAGAGAAGAGATAGAGAAAAATTAAGACAAAAAGGTGTTTAAAAAATAGAAGCGTCGCTAATAGTCCAAACAATTGCGACGCATACTTGATGTATCGTAAGTATGAAAACTATTAGCGACACTTCTTATGAGTGTCACCAATAGTAAGGAATAAGTAAAAAATACATTTTTAGACTATTTGCAATGCTACGAGGAAGGGCTATAAATAATTGTAACAATTGCAAATTTTACACAGAAACATCTCTAATAGTCTAAATTTTTATTTAATATCACTAACTATTAGAGACTCTCATCAAAAGTGTTGCTAATAGTCTAATACTTGTGACACATCTCTTCGTGTGTTGCAAGTATTTGGACTATTAGTGATGCTTCCTAAGAGTGTTGCCAATTGTTAAAAATTAATTTTTTTATACCCTTTTTTGTTTTAGTCATCTCTCTCTCTCTCCTCTCTTTCTCTCTCACACATCACACAGACTCTCTCTCACCTCTCTTCTCTCTCTCCATTCTCCTCTCTCTCTCTTATCTTTCTCTGGCCTCTCTCCCTCCTCTCTATTCTCTTTCTCTCTCCACTCTCTCTCACTCACTCACTCTCACTCTCCCCTCTCTTCTCTCTGTCATGCACATCAGTGTGAGCCCCAACTATGAGAATGAGAGGTGAGAGAGTAGTGGAATTTTATTTTATTTTTTTGGATTATTTTATTATATAATATAGTTTAAAATAATAAAAAAAGAAATAAAGTAAAAGGTATAAGTGGCAGATAAAAATGTGTTGCTAATATGGTAGTTATTAGTAACGCATATGACTACGCGTTGCAAATATCTAGAGTATTAGAGAATCTTATTATTATATGTCGCTAATACCTTTAAGGTTATTTTTTTTTATTATTTTTAAAATATAGTATATAATAAAATAATCTAAAAAATTAAAATTAAATTCTCATACTCTCTCACTTCTCTCCAGAGAGCTGGGGCTCGCGATGAAGCATGTGTGAGAGAGAAGAGGGAGAGAGGAGAGAGAGGTGAAATAGAAGGGAGAGGGCAGAGAGTGAGAGGAGAAAGCGAATAGAGTGAGAGGAGAAAGAGAAGAGAGGGAGGGAGAGAGAGACAGAGAGAGATGAGAGAATAAAGAGAGAGAGAGATGACAGAAGAGAGAAAGTGGGTAGAGAGACAGGATTATTTAAAAATAATAATATTTGCGACGTATATGGATAAGCATCGCAAATATTGGCCTTATTTGTGAGGCTGAACTATAAGCGTCACAAATGTATGCTTATTTGCGATGCTTAAGAAGAAGCTTCACAAATATATTACCATTTGTGATGCTTCCTTATAAGCAACCCAAAAGGGCATATGTTAGTGACGCTTAGTCAGAAGCGTTGAAAATAGAAACCTATTTGCAATGCGCCTGTTGAAGCATTGCTAAAAAAATCTGCACGCGTGAGAAATTTCGTTCCTGGATGGATTATTTGAGTTGTGCAGGTGAAATTGCCCTCTCCCCTCCTCCTTCCATTGCCCTCCAGCTGCCGACCACTTGCTGCCTATTGCCCCGGTTTCCGTCGCCGCCCTGCCTCACCCCCTCCTCCAAGTCACCCTATTAATTTTAAAAAATTAATTTTTAAAAAAATTTAAAATAATTTCTTACAATTTTTTTTTGTTATTGCTATACCAACTTTTGGTACATATGGAAGAGAAGGCAAACTGAAAAATTAAGTGCTGAGATGTACATTGTGACTCTCTTCAACTCTATAATGTGGATCCAATATGGATCCCCATTAGTGAAGTTCAACATAGTATTTGTAGTTACAAACTAAATCGGAATATTTATTTAGGTTCTATTTGTAGGAATTTTTAGTTTCTATACCATCGATTTTGGACAGGTTAATATAGTTTTTTATATTATTTTTATATAATTAATTGCTTTGGTATAAATAGGGAAAATTATTTAAATAATAATTAATAAAATAATCAACAAACTAACCCGCTTTGGGAAATATTTCCCAAAGTGGTGTTGGCTTCGCTGGCGCTTATGTGGTTTTTTTAAAAAATATTTAACTAATTTCGTCCTTTGGAACGACAAAATCAAGTTTAAGTTAATTTTGTCCTACCAAAGGACGAAATTCTTTTAAAGAAAATTAAGTAATTTCGTCCTTTTAGACAATGAAGCTTATCAAGTTGTAAATAACTACATTTTATTATTAATTATTCAAAAATTTTCAAATAATTTCTTACAAACAAATTTGTTTTTTTGTTATTGCTAGACCAACTTTCTAATACATATTGAAGAGAAGGCAAACTAAAAAATTTAGAGCTGAGACATACATGACGGCTCTCTTTAACTGTATAATGTGGATCCTATATGGATCCCCATTAGTGAAGATGAACACAATATTTGTGGTTAAAAGCTAAATCGGAGTATTTATTAAGGTTCTATTTATAGGAATTTTTAGTTTTCACACCACCATTTTTGGACAGGTAAATATACTTTTTTATATTACTTTTTATATAATTAATGAATTTGATATAAATAGGGAAAATTATTTAAATAATAATTTTAAAAAATAACTACCAAACTAACCATCTTTAGGAAATATTTTCTAAAGTAGTGTTGGTTTTTGCCACGTAGGCGCCAACTCTTGGCTGGCGCCGGCGTGGCTTTGTTTTTTAAAAATATTTAACTGATTTCATTATTTGGAATGACAAAATCAAGTTTAAGTTGATTTTGTCCTTCCAAAAGACGAAATCAGTTTAAAGAAACTTAAGTGATTTCGTCCTTTAAACAATGGAGTTTACTAGGGTGTAAATAACTACATTTTATTGTTAATTTTTTTAAAAAATTAAATAATTTTTTACTTCAAATTTTTTTATTGATAGACTAACTTTCTAGTACATATTGAAGAGAAGGCAAACTAAGAAATTTATAGCTAAGACGTACATGGCGACTCAATTTAACTGTACCATGTGGATCCTACATACATCCCCATGAGTGAAGTTAAACACAATATTTGTGGTTACAAACTTAATCGGAGTATTTATTGAGGTTCTCGTACATATTGAAGAGAAGGCAAACTAAGAAATTTATAGCTAAGACGTACATGACGACTCTATTCAACTGTACTATGTGGATCCTACATACATCCCCATCAGTGAAGTTAAACACAATATTTGTAGTTACAAACTTAATTAGAGTATTTATTTAGGTTCTTGTACATATTGAAGAGAAGGCAAACTAAGAAATTTATAGCTAAAACGTACATGGCGACTCTATTTAAGTGTGCCATGTGGATCCTACATGCATCCCCGTCAGTGAAGTTAAACACAATATTTGTGGTTACAAACTTAATCAGAGTATTTATTGAGGTTCTCTTTATACGAATTTTTAGTTTCTACACCACCGATTCTGGACAGGTAAATATAGTTTTTTATATTATTTTTAATATAATTAATTTCTTTGATATAAATAGGAAAAATATTTAAATAATAATTAAAAAAATTATTTACCAAACTAACCTGCTTTGGGAAATATTTCCTAAAGTAGTGTGGGATTTTGCCACGCAGGCGCTTGCGCGACTTATGTTTTAAAAATTTTAACTAATTTCGTCCTTTGAAAGAACGAAATTAAGTTTAAGTTGATTCCGTCCTTCCAAATGACGAAATTGTTTTAAAGAAAAATAAGTAATTTCATCCTTTAGATAATGGAGTTTATTATGGTGTAAATAACTACAATTTATTAATGATTGTTCAAAAAATATAAAATAATTTCTTACTTATAATTTTTTTTGTTATTGCTAGACAAACTTTATAGTACATATTGAAGAGAAGGCAAACAGAAAAATTTATAGCTGAGACGTACATGGTGACTCTCTTCAACTATATAATGTGGATCATATATGGATCCCCATTAGTGAAGTTGAACAAAATATTTGTTGTTACAAACTTAATCTAAGTATTTATTAAGGTTCACCTTGTACGAATTTTTAGTTTCTACCCTACTCATTCTGGACGAGGAAATATAGTTTTTTATATTACTTGTTATATAATTAATTATATATATATATATAAATAAAGAAAATTATTTAAATTATAATTATAAAAATAATTACCAAACTAACCCGCTTTGGGAAATATTTCCCAAAGTGGTGTTGGTTTCTTCCACGTAGGCACCAACATGACATTCTTTTTATAAAAAATGTAACTGATTTCGTCCTTTGGAACAATGAAATCAAATTTAAGTTGATTTCATCTTTCCAAAGTACGAAATCGTTTAAAAGATACTTAATTAATTTCATCCTTTAGACAATGGAGTTTATTGTGATGTAAATAAGTATATTTTATTATTAATTTTTTAAAAAATTTAAAATAATTTCTTACTTATAATTTTTTTTTATTGCTAGACTAACTTTTTACTACATAAGGAAGAAAAGGCAAACTGAAAAATTTAGAACTGAGATGTACATGGCGACTCTCTTATCCTGTATAATGTGGATCCAATATGGATCCCCATTGGTTAAGTTGAACACTGCATTTGTAGTTATAAACTTAATCTGAGTATTTATTAAGGTTCTCTTTGTAAGAATTTTTAGTTTCAACACCACCAATTTTAGACGTGTAAATATAGTTTTTTATATTATTTTTTGTATAATTAATTACTTTGGTTTAAATAGAAAAAATTATTTAAAAATAATTAAAAATAATAATTACCAAATTAACCTACTTTAGGAAATATTTTCCAAAGTGGTGTTGGTTTTTGCCACGTCGGCGCTAGCTAAGCACTTGCGACTACTTGGCTTTTGCTTTAAAAAAATTTATCTGATTTCGTCTTTTGGAACTACGAAATCAAGTTTAAGTTGATTTGGTAATTCTAATGGATGAAATCATTTTAATGAAAATGAAGTGATTTCGTCCTTTAGACAAAGGTGCTTATTATGGTGTAAATATCTATATTTTATTATTAATTATTTAAAAAAATTAAAATAATTTCTTACTTAAAAATTTAGAGCTCAAATGTACTTAACGACTCTTTTCAACTGTATAATGTGGAACCTAAATCGATGCCCATTAGTGACGTTGAACACAATATTTCATGTTACAAACTTAATTAGAGTATTTATTTAGGTTCTATTTGTAATAATTTTTAGTTTTACACCACCGATTCTGGCTAGGTAAATATAGTTTTTTATATTATTTTTTATATAATTAATTACTTTGATATAAATAGGAAAATTAATTTAAATAATTTATTAAAAAATTAATTACTAAACTAGCCCGCTTTGGGAAATATTTCCAAAATTGGTGTTGGTTTGTTCCAAGTACGCACCTGCGTGGCTTTTTCTTTTTAAAATTTTAACTGATTTTGTCATTTGGATTGGCAAAATTAAGTTTAAGTTGATTTCGTTTGTCCAAAGAACGAAATCATTTTAAAGAAAATAAAGTGATTTCGTCCTTTAGATAATGGAGTTTATTAAGGTGTAAATAAATATATTTTTATTAATTATTTAAAATTTTTAAAATTATTTTTTACTTACAAATTTAGAGCTGAGATGTACATTGAGACTCTCTTTAACTTTATAATGTGGAACCTATATAGATCCTCATAAGTGACATTGTACTTAGTATTTGTGGTTACAAACTTAATCGGAGTATTTACTTAGGTTCTCTTTGTAAGAATTTTTAATTTCTACACCATTGATTTTGGACGGGTAAATATAGTTTTTTTATATAACTTTTTATATAATTAATTACTTTGATATAAATAATAAAAAAATTTTAAATAATAATTATCAAACTAACCCGCTTTAGGAAATATTCTTAAATTTGTGTTCATTTTTTCCACGTAGGCGCATGCGTGGCTATTTTTAAAAAATTTTAATTGATTTTATCATTTGGAACGACAAAATCAAGTTTAAGTTGATTTCATCCGTCCAAAAGACAAAGTCATTTTAAAGAAAATTAAGTGATTTCATCCGTTAGATAATTAAGTTTATTAGGGTGTAAATAACTATATTTTATTAATAATTGTTCAAAAAAATTAAAATAATTTCTTACTTACAATTTTTTTCTTATTACTAGACCAACTTTTTGGTACATAATAATAATAAAAAAAAGCTAAGACGTACAGGGCGACTGTCTTCAACTCTATAATGTGGATCCCCTTTAGTTAAGTTGAACATAGTATTTGTTCTTACAAACTAAATCGGAGTATTTATTAAAGTTTTCTTTGTAAGATTTTTTAGTTTTTACACCACTAATTATGGACGGGAAAATATAGTATTTATATTACTTTTTATATAATTAATTAATTTGATATAAATAGGGAAAATTATATAAATAATAATTAAAATTAATAATTACCAAATTAACCCGCTTTGGGAAATATTTTCCAAAGTGATGATTGTTTTTGTCACTTAGGCGCAAGCCAAGCCCTAGCGCATGCTTTTTTCTTAAGTTTTAAATAATTTCATCATTTAGAACAACGAAATTAAATGTAAGTTGATTTCGTCATTACAAAGGACAAAATCATTTTAACTAAAATTAAGTGATTTTGTCCTTTATACAATGGAGTTTATTAGGGTGTAAATAATTACATTTTATTCTTAATTTCAAAAAAATTAAAATAATTTCTGACTTACAAATTTTTGTGTTAGTGTTATACCAACTTTCTGGTATATATGGAAAAGAAGGTAAACTGAAAAATTTTGAGCTGTGACGTACATGATGACTAAATTTTTTAACAAAGGATAACTAAAAATTTGTGTGGCTTTTTTGAAAAAAAATTTAATTGATTTCGTCCTTTAGAACGACAAAATTAAGTTTATGTTAATTTTGTCCTTTAAATAATGGAGTTTATTACGGTGTAAATAACTACATTTTATTAATAATTGTTCAAAAAGTTTAAAATAATTTCTTACTAACATTTTTTTTTATTGCTAGACCATGTTTTTAATAGCAAGAGGGACACGCCCAGTACAATCCCTAATTCCCCTTAGTTAGGCTTTCAGGCTGTCTCACTAATTTATTATATTATATTAAAAATAAAAAAGAGTATAATAGAACTTTTTGTTAGGTCAGTGGGTTTGTACCAACTTTATTTAATGGAAAAGGACGAGAGACATGAGAGAGAGTGGTTATGTGTAGGCCCCATTTGCTAAGTTGGAATAGATAAGACTTAGTTAATCTTATCTAAATATGAAATCCAGTAAGGGGGTGAGTAGGATACGGATTTTTTCCTACTCCACCACATATTTATCCCTTTAAGTAAAGAGTAAAAAGGGGGCCTAAAGGATAGTCTCCACCTCCTCATCATGCAAAATGACCTCTTGCTTGATGAATGACCTCCTCCTCTTAGGAAATAATGACCTTATGAGTGTCCTCCACCAATAGGTGTGACTAGTAGCACCCTCCTCGACATGCCCGACACACTTAAATAAAATAAAAACTTATTTTTATACTTCCGCATATAAAGCTAAATATATTTTTAATATGTAAAAAAATTAAATAAATAAAATTAAAATTTTGTAATTGTAAAATTTATTATTATGTATATTAAAAAACTTAAGCGATTTCGTCCTTTAATAAATAGAGTTTAATAGGGTGTAAATAAATACATCTTATTATTAATTGTTAACAAAATTTTAAAATTATTTCTTATTTACAAATTTAGAGCTGAGATGTACATTGAGACTCTCTTTAACTTTATAATGTGAAACCATAAGTGACGTTGTACTTAGTATTTGTAGTTACAAACTTAATCGGAGTATTTATTTAGGTTCTCTTTGTGAGAATGTTTAGTTTCGACACCACCAATTATGGACCGGTATTTATAGCTTTTTATATAATTTTTTATATAATTAATTACTTAGATATAAATAAGAAAAATTATTTAAATAGTAATTTAAAGAGTAATTACTATATTAACCTATTTTAGGAAATATTTCCTAAATTAGTGTTAGTTTTTTCCACGTAGGTGCAACGTAGCTTTTTTATAAAATTTTAATTGATTTCGTCCTTTGGAACGACAAAATCAAGTTTAAGTTGATTTCATCCTTCTACATGGCGAAGTCATCTTAAAGAAAATTAAGTGATTTCGTCATTTAGATAATGGAGTTTATTAGGGTGTAAATAACTATGTTTTATTAATAAATTTAAAAAAAAATTAAAATAATTTCTTACTTACAATTTTTTTTCTTATTACTAGACTAACTTTCTAGTACTTATTAAAGAGAAGGCAGATTAAAAAATTTAAAGCTAAGACATACATGGCAACTCTCTTCAACTATATAATATTGATCTTCATTAGTGAAGTTGAACATAGTATTTGTGCTTACAAACTAAATCGGAGTATTTATTAAAGTTCTCTTTGAAAGAATTTTTAGTTTTTACACCACTAATTATGGACGGGAAAATATAGTTTTTATATTACTTTTTATATAATTAATTAATTTTATATAAATAGGGAAAATTATGTAAATAATAATTTAAATTAATAATTACCAAACTAACCCGCTTTGGGAAATATTTTCCAAAGTGATGTTAGTTTTTGTCACATAGGTGAAAGCTAAGCCTTAGCGCATGTTTTTTTCTTTAAGTTTTAACTAATTTCGTCATTTAGAACAACGAAATTAAGTGTAAGTTGATTTTGTCCTTACAAAGGATCAAATTTTTTTAACAAAAATTAAGTGATTTTGTCCTTTATACAATGGAGTTTATTAGGGTGTAAATAATTACATTTTATTCTTAATTGTTCAAAAACTTTAATATAATTTCTGACTTACAATTTTTTTTGTTAATGTTATACCAACTTTCTGGTATATATAGAAAAGAAGGCAAACTGAAAATTTTAGAGCTAAGACGTACATGACGACTAAAATTTTTAACAAAGGACGATTAAAAATTAAGTGATTTCTTCTTTAAGATAATGGAGTTTATTAGGTTGTAAATAACTACATTTTTTAATAATTGTTCAAAAAAATTAAAATAATTTCTTACTTACAAATTTTTTTGTTATTGTTAGACCAACTTTCTGGTACATATAGAAGATAAGGCAAATTGGAAAGTTTAAAGCTAAGAAATACATGGCGACTCTCTTCAACTGTATAATGTGGATCGTATATAGATCCCAATTAGTAAAGTTGACCACAATATTTGTGGTTACAAACTTGATCGGAGTATTTATTAAGTTTTTCTTTGTAGGAAGTTTTAGTTTCTACACCACCGATTCTAAACGGGTAAATATATTTTTTATATTACTTTTTATATAATTAATTATTTTGATTTGAATAAGGAAAATTATTTAAATAATAATTGAAAAATAATTATCAAACTTACCCGCTTTGTAAAATATTTTCCAAAGTAGTGTTGGTTTTTTTCACGTCAACGCAAGCTAAGCGCTGCACCTGCGTGGCTTTTTAAAAAAAAAATTAACTGATTATGTTATTTGGGACAATGAAATCAAATTTAAGTTGATTTCGTCTTTCCAAATGATGAAATTATTTTGAAGAAAATTAAGCGATTTCGTCCTTTATACATTGGAGTTATTTAGGTTGTAAATAAATACATTTTATTATAATTTTTTTTAAAATTTCTTAATTATAATTTTTTTGTTATTGTTAGGCCAACTTTCTAGTACATATGAAAGAGAAGGTAAACTAAAATATTTAGAGTTGAGACAACATGGCAACTCTCTTTAACTGTATAATGTGATCATATATTGATCCCTATTAGAAAAGTTGAACAGAGTATTTGTGGCTACAAACTTAATCGGAGTATTTAGTAAGGTTCACTTTGTATGAATTTTTAGTTTCTACACCACCGATTCTTAACAAGGAAATATAGTTTATTATATTACCCTTTATATTATTAATTAATTTAATATAAATGAGGAAAATTACTTAAATAATAATTTAAAAAATGACTACCAAACTAACTGCTTTGGGAAAGATTTCCCAAAGCGGTGTTAGTTTTTGCCACGGAGGCGCCAGCCAGGCGCTGGTGCCTGTGTGGCTATTTTTTTCAAATTTTAACTGATTTTGTGTTTTGGAAATACGAAATCAAGTTTAAGTTGATTTTGTCTTTCTAAAAGACGAAATCGTTTTTAAAGAAAATTAAGTTATTTCGTCATTTAAACAATGGAGTTTATTTGGGTGTAAATAATTACATTTTATTATTAATTGTTCATAAATTTTAAAATAATTTCTTACCTAATTTTTTTTTGTTATTGCTATACTTAGTTTCTCGTACATATAGAAGAGAAGGCAAATTGAAAAATTTAGAGCTAAGACGTACATGACGACTCTCTTAACTTGTATAATGGAGATCCTATACAGATCCCTATTAGTGAAGTTGAACACAATATTTGTAGTTACAAACTTAATCGGATTATTTATTAAGGTTCTCTTTTAGGATATTTTTAATTTCTACACCACCGATTATGGACGTGTAAGTATAGTTTTTTATATTACTTTTATATAATTAATTACTTTGATGTAAATATTAAAAATTATTTAAATAATAATTTCTAAACTAACCCATTTTAGGAAATATTTCTCAAATTGGTGTTATTTTTTCCATGTAGGCACTTGCGTGGCTTTTTATTTTTAAAATTTTAATTTATTTCGTCCTTTGGAACGACAAAATCAAGTTTAAGTTGATTTCGTCTTTCTAAAGGACGAAATCGTTTTAAAGAAAATTAAGTTATTTCGTCCTTTAGACAATGGAGTTTATTCTGGTGTAAACAACTACATTTTATTATTAATTGTTCAAAAAATGTAAAATAATTTCTTAGTTACAATTTTTTTTGTCATTATTAGACCAACTTTATAGTACATATGAAAGTGAAGGCAAACTGAAAATTTTAGAACTGAGATGCACGTGGCGACTCTCTTTAATTGTATAATGTACATCCTCATTAGTGAAGTTGAACATAGTATTTGTGCTTACAAACTTAATCGGAGTATTTATTAAAGTTCTCTTTGTAGGAATTTTTAGTTTTTACACCTCCAATTAGGGACAGGTAAATATTATTTTTTATATTAATTTTTATATAATTAATTGATTTGATATAAATAGGGAAAAATATTTAAATAATAATTAAAAATAATAATTACCAAACTAACCCGCTTTGGGAAATATTTTCCATAGTGATGTTGGTTTTTGGCACTTAGGCGGGAGGCACTTAGGCACGAGCCAAGACCTGGTGCATGCTATTTTTTTTAAGTTTTAACCAATTTCATCATATGGAAGGATGAAATTAAGTCTAAGTTGATTTCGTCCTTCCAAAAAATGAATCATTTTAACAAAAATTAAGTGATTTCATCCTTTATACATTGGAGTTTATTAGGGTGTAATGAACTACATTTTATTCTTAATTTTTTTTAAAAAAATTAAAATAATTTCTGACTCGCAAATTTTTTTTGTTATTGCTATACCAACTTTCTGGTATATATGGAAGAGAAGGCAAACTGAAAAATTAAGAGCTGAGATGTACATTGTGACTCTCTTCAACTATATAATGTTGATCTTATATGGATCCCCATTATTAAAGTTAAACATAGTATTTTCGATTACAAATTTAATCGGAGTATTTATTGAGGTTCTCTTTGAAAGAATTTTTAGTTTCTACACCACCATTTCTGGATGGGTAAATATAGTTTTTTATATTACTTTTTATATATTTAATTACTTTGATATAAATAAGGAAAGTTATTTAAATAATAATTAAAAATAATAATTAGAACTAACCCGCTTAGGGAAATATTTCCTAAAGTGGTGTTGGTTTTTTCCACGCAGGCACCTACATGGATTTTTTATAAAAAAATTATTGATTTCGTCTTTTGAAACGACGATATAAAGTTGAAGTTGATTTCGTTCTTCAAAAGCAAAAAATCGTTTTGAAGAAAATTAAGCGATTTCGTCCTTTAGATAATGGAGTTTATTAGGGTGTATTTAACTACATTTTATTAATAACTGTTCAAATAATTTAAAATAATTTCTTACTTACAATTTTTTATTATTATTGATAGACCAACTTTCTGGTACATATAGAAGAGAAGGCAAATTGAAAAATTTAAAGCTAAGACGTACATGATGACTCTCTTCAACTGTATAATGTGGATCCTATATGGATTTCCATCAGTAAAGTTGAACATAATATTTGCAGTTACAATAATTGAAATATTTATTAAGGTTTTCTTTGTAGGAATTTTTAGTTTCTACACCACCAATTCTGGATGTGTAAATATAGTTTTTTATATAATTAATTGATTTGATTTAAATAAGGAAAATTATTTAATTAATAATTAAAGATAATAATTACCAAACTTACCCGCTTTGGGAAATATTTTTCAAAGTAGTATTGATTTTTGCTACGTCGGTGTGAGCTAAGCGCTGGCGCTTGCGTGGCTTTTTTTTAAAAAATTTAATTGATTTTGTCCTTTGGAACGACGAAATCAAGTTTAAGTTGATTTCATCCTTCTGAATGACAAAATCGTTTTAAAGAAAATTAAGTGATTTCGTCCTTTATACAATGGAGTGGTGCAAATAAATACATTTTATTTTTAATTTTTCATAAAATTTAAAATAATTTCTTAATTAGAATTTTTTTTGTTATTGGTGGACAACCTTTCTGTTACCTATGGAAGAAAAGGCAAACTGAAAAATTTAGAGCTGAGACGTACATGGCGACTCTTAAATTATAAAATGTAGATCCTAATTGGATCCCCATTATGAAGTTGTACACAATATTTGTGGTTACAAACTTAATGGAAGTATTTATTTAGGTTCTCTTTGTATGGATTTTTAATTTCTACACCACCGATTCTTAACTGGTAAATATAGTTTTTTATATTACTTTTTATATAATTAATTATTTATATATAGGGAAAATAATTTTAAAAAAAATTAAAAAATAATAATTACCAAACTAAACCGCATTGGGAAATATTTCTGAAAGTGGTGTTGGGTTTTTCCACGTAGGCACCAGCCAAGCACTGACGCTTGTGTGGTTTTTTTTATAAAAATTTTAACTAATTCCGTCCTTTGGAACGACAAAATCAACTTTCCTTCCAAAGGATGAAATCTTTTTAAAGAAAATTAAGTGATTTCGTCCTTTAGATAATAGAGTTTATTCACGTGTAAATAAATATATTTTATTATTAATTGTTCAAAAAATTTAAAATAATTTCTTACTTACAAATTTTTTTTGTTATTGTTAGTCCAACTTTCTGGTACATATGGAATATAAGGTAAAATATAAAATTTAGAACTGAGACGTACATGGCGACTCTCTTACACTATATAATGTGTATCCTATCTTGATCCCCTTTAGTGAAGTTGAACACAATATTTGTGGTTACAAACTCAATCGGAGTATTTATTGAGGTTCTCTTTGTAGGAATATTTTATTTTTACTCCACTGATTATGGACGGGGTAAATATAATTTTTTATATTACTTTTTATATAATTAATTACTTTGATATAAATAGAAAAAATTATTTAAATAATAATTAAAAAAATAATTACTGAACTAACCCGCTTTAGGAAATATTTTTTACTATAGTGTTGGTTTTTACCATGGAGGAGCCACTCAAGCGCTAGCGCCTACGTGGCTTTTTTTTTTAAAAAAAAATTAACTTATTTCGTTTTTTAGAACAATGAAATTAAGTTTAAGTTAATTTCATCAATCAAAAAGACGAAATTGTTTTAAAGAAAATTAAGTGATTTCGTCCTTAAGACAATGGAGTTTATTAGGGTGTAAATAACTACATTTTATTATTAATTATTCAAATAATTTGAAATAATTTCTTACTCACAAATTTTTTTTGTTATTGATAGACCAACTTTATGGTATAAATGGAAGAGAAGGTGAACTGAAAAATTTAAAGCTAAGACATACATGGTAACTATCTTTAACTGTATAATGTGGATCGTATATAGATCCCCATTAGTGAAGTTGAACATAGTATTTGTGGTTACAAACTTAATCAGAGTATTTATTAAGGTTCTCTTTGTAGAAAATTTTAGTTTCTACACCACCGATTTTAGATGGGTAAATATAGTTTTTTATATAATTAATTTTTTTGATATAAATATGGAAAATTATTTAAATAATAATTAAAAAAATAATTATCAAACTAACCCGCTTTGGGAAATATTTCTTAAAGTGGTGTTGGTTTTTGCCACGCAGGCGCCCGCTTACGTTGCTTTTTTGTAAAAAAAATTTTAACTAATTTCATTTTTCCAATGAATGAAATAATTTTTAAGAAAATTAAGTGATTTTAATTATTATATGAATAATTTTTTTATATAAATATTAACAACTTTTTTTAAAACTTTTTACAGCTATATATATCGGCAAGCATGGGTATTTTGGTCATACTTGTCGGAATGATGATAACTTTGACTTTTACCGTGGAGCATGCTCATCTTCGCACTTTCATTGGCACATTATGCACCGTGTATGGGTGCATAATGAACATATCTCCGACTATCTTGGTAATAATATAAAGTTAGATATAAAATTTTTTATTTTCTTTATTTTTATAAATAATTTTTTTTTATTTTTTTAATGCAGCCAGAGGTTGTATGCACGAAGAATGTGAAGTTCATGCCACTACTGCCAGCATTATTCCATTTAGTTAGTGGCGTGGTCTGGTTGATATATGGATGTTGATTTATGACTCAAACTTCATGGTAAAATGTTTTTATATACATAATAAATTTTACAATTACAAAATTTTAATTTTATTTATTTAATTTTTTTTATAGATAACAAATATCTTGGGCTTTATATTTGGAAGCATACAAATGGGGTCCCTATTCCCCAGGGGAAGGAGATCATTCAGCAGGAGGTCATTGTGTAGGATGAGGAGGTAGAGACTATCCTTGAGGTCCCTGAGGAGGCAGTAGAGGAGCAGGATGAGGCAGAGCAAGAGGCCGGAGCGGAGCAAGGAGACGAAGATGATTCCTTGCCAAGGTCAAGAGGCGAGGGTGATGCTGAGGATTGGGGGCGGCAGAGTGTGGGGGTGGAGAGCTGCGCCTGCTAGCACTCTTTAACCAACATTAACATGGTAATAAAACTAAATTTAAATGGTGCCTTACAGAGAAGATAAAAATTGCAATACTGAGAAAAAGGCTTCTGCATTAAATAAGTAGATATTAGATAGTCTCTTAAAAAATAACAATTGCACCTAGACAGCGTTTGATGGCAGACCGCTCCTCACAACGCCACCAGACTGCTGTTGAAAAAAGTAATGAAAAAGCTAACTTGCAATGAAAAAGATCAGTACCGATGAAACCGAGTTATCTAGAAAGCATGACGGAAAAAGTAGAAGAAAACATGGCGGAATGAGTAAAAGGACTTTCTTTAGTGTTGGACCATGGTATGGACTTGGGCCCAGTTTGGTCTAAGATTGTTGCAATTCAGGTAAACCCGAATAGGTCCAAGGGTGGTGGGGGTGGTTGCGCTGACCCCACATATGCTTTCGTTACACTAATTTGATTGAGACGTGCCTACGTTACATATGTATACTAGGCATTCAACTAGGTTGTGTATTAACACATTGTGGGGCCCAAACACGTGAATTATGTGTCAAGGGTAGGACCTGTGATTAGCGAGGGGTTGACCCTGTAGTGGGCTTGACTGTGCACAGGGGGTCTAGGCCTCCGTGGGTTCTAAGAGACAGAGCCCTCTCCCATTATGTTTGAACCTCAAGAGAAATCAAAAGAAATATAGCAAAAAAGCCCAACAAGATTAGGCCACTTAAAGGCCCGCTTAAGATAGGAAAGTGAGAGGGTATTTAAAGGAGAGAAAGAGAGGAGACAGCCCTAATGTGCGGCTCGCCCCCCTCTTGTCTCCTCTCTACCAGTTGTGCCGCCCACCTCCTTCTCTTTGGTGCGGCCTGCACAAGCTTTGGGAAAAGCTGCTAGCCGCCCCTCTCCAAGACCTCTTAGGCGGGCTGAAAGAAGGAGATGACTCTCCTCCATTGCTGGGTCGAGTTGGAGATTGATTGGGCTGCATCTTGCTAAGATTTCTTCAATCCAAGTGCTTCGGTTTGAGAGGGATCAGCACATAGAAGTAATCTCCTTTCCATTGCTTGTTGTTCTTGAAATTGGTGTGTGCGGGCTGATCTTTTGGAGGGCGTGCAAGGGCTGGACAGCCCAGGCCAAAATGCTTTTGATCCGATTTGTATTCTTAATTGCATGATCTATTTGATTGGATATGTTTATTGCTCATTGATTTAAGTTTTATGCATGATTGTAGTAGTTTAATCATAAAGGCTAATTTTTAATTGGTGTGCGGCATGCGCCACCCCCATCCCACTACGCTTCCGCTGGTCCAGCCACTCTTCATTTGGAAAGGGGGATCGACAGAGGGAGAGACACGAAGTTACACCAGTGAGCGAGAGAGTAGGTAATTTTATGTGTTTGGGTTGTGGGTTCTGAAGTACTTAAACAAACCCAGAAAGGATTTTTAGAAAGAGTTGGACTGAAGGACGATACTTGTTTTGAAGGGACTTTGAGAATGAATCGGACTGCAGGAATATACTTTGTCCTATCTTTACAGAGAATTTGACGTGGGCAGGTGCTGAGACGGAATCTCTTAGAAGCGCGAATCTGCTAGCAGCTATTTACTACTTCATGCTACCATATTTTGGTTGAGAAAAGGAGAGCCATGGAGTTTGCAGATTCAACCACCACGTTGTTGCAGTCCCTGGGGGTCTACAAGGTGAAGAGCCAAGGGTTCGGGCGAATGCTGAAAAAGGCAAAAACTTGTCCCGTGAAACAGCTCTACCTCATGGCTGTACATAGGTTTATTCCTGCAGCCTCGGCGAGGCGTCCCTGCCTAACTGTGGCTGCCCCTGCCCAATGTGCTGCAGCCACTCAGCCTGCTCTCGTGCGGACATGATCGTGCACACAATGAGGGTCTACCGGCTGGCCGTTGATGCCACATGGAAGGGAGTGTGGGTAGGGAGGGCCATGGTAGAGGGTGTTGCACCATGGTATGGGATTGGGCCCGGTTTGGTCCAACGGTGTCGTGGTCCGGGTGAGCCGGTACGGACCACGAGGTCCAAGGGTGGTGAGGGCGGTTGCACCGACTCCACATGTGCCTTAATTACATATAATTCGAGTGGGACCCACATATGTCACACATGTACACTAGACATATATCTAGGTGTGCATTTACACATTGTGGAGCCCAGACACACGAATTAGGTGTTGAAGGTGTGACCCGCATGATTAGCAAGGGGTCGACCCTGTCATGGGCTTGGCCGTATGCAAGGGGTTTAGGCCTCCGCGGGCTCTATAGGAACGGAGCCCGCACCCGTTGTGTTATACCCTCTAGGAAAACTAGAAGGAATTGAAGTAGGTTGGCCCATTAGATTCAGCCCACTCAAAAGCCCAATAAGAGATAGCCAATTCAAGAACCGCCTAAATAAGGAAGAAAGGGGGTAATTAAGGGAGAAAATTAAAAGAGAAGTAAGTGGATTTGATTTCAATACCATATATGTGAGGGCCGTCCCACCTCTCTAATTTGGATTTTGGATCTTGGTGTTTGATCATCCTTTTCCCAATTGGGACGCCCCCTCTCTTTCTCTCCCTTCATCTTCCATTGGTGCGGCCTGCTCCTCCTTTGAGAGAAGCTGCTGGCCGCCCTCCGTCTCCATCCTCCAAGGTGTGTTTGGTGGGCTGTTCAAGGGAGATTTATCCTCTCTAAGTGTGGGACGTGGTGGCTTGTTCAAAGGGGTCATCTTGTTGTGTTTTTTCCTTCATCCAAGCAAGGTGAAGAGGGATCTACACATAAGGTATTTTTAACCTCTATTTGTTTAGATCTATTGTATGACATGCTAGATCTATATGAGGAGGGCATGCTAGGGCTGATTTGGCCCAGGTCAGTTTGTATCTTTCTATTATTTTATAGTCTATTGCCTGATTTGATTATATACATGGTGATATTGCTAATTGTTATTAGTTTATTGCATATATTGTGTAGATCTATTGTAAAGTTTTGAACTTGATCAGTGCGCCCCCTCCCTACCCCTGAGCTTCTGCTAGCCAGCCACTCTACAGAGGGGAATGAGTGGGCTGGGGTGGTGGCGGTTGTCAAAGTTAATACTATAGGGGTGGTGAATATTTAATTTGAAAGAGAACCCAAAACTTGTGGTATTAGCTTCCACGACATTAATTGATCTATATTTTAAATTATAATTTACTTATTTTAAAAAATAATGTTAATCATTAGGGATTTTATATAAGCATTTTAAAATAAAGCATCAGCCATTTAAGATTTCACACACATATTTTAAAATGTGGTGTTAGTCAATTAAATTGTAATTGAATAACCGTCGTATCTAATATGCATGATAATAAAGCTTTTGTTTGATGTCTATCCATTTTCAATTAGAACGCGGCTATTTCCCCCCCAAAATTCACTCAGGCCACCCCACATTTTACACACCCCACATACAATACTGATTTTAACTTCCCTACATCCCACTGTCAACCTAACATATATTTTTACTCAGTACGCCCCAAACCCCCCCATTCGAACTGTGCCCCCCACCTTTGTCTTCTCCATTTTCGTCAACTCTCCTCCGGTGAATTCCCCTCCCCTCCGTCCCCTCTCTTTTGGTGAAGTCCGCTCCCCTCCCCTACCTTCTTGTCTTGTCTCCTCCCCTCCCGTATTGTCTCCTCCCCTCCCCTCTAGGCCCGTCCTGTCTATTTGCCTCACCTTTTGGATGAGTTTTTGCGGGGAGAGGTCACCGTCAAATTGGGATTAATCTTACGAGGACATACGTCCTTGTATACATGCATTGAATTTGGCGGGGGGTACCCCCTGTGAGACAACTTCCAGAAGATTTTTGAGGGTTTTAAAAGCCTCTTGACGAGTTCTTGGTCACCAACAAATTAGGAATAATTTTACGGGGCACATATGTCCCTGTATGAATGCATTGAATGTGGCAGGGGTACCCCCTGCCAGACAACTTCCAAATTTTTTTCGCATCCATTAAACCTTTTGCACGAGTTTTGGCAGGGAGAGGTCACTGACATATTTAGAAAGAAATTGAAGGGGACATTTAGTCCCCGTATAAATCAGTTTGTAATGGCGGGTGGTAGCCCCCGTCATGAGTTATGGTGGAACGACGCTTTGAAAATTTCGTGCACATTAAAGTTCAGTTAGCCATGGTGCACTGTGAACCCAAATTCTAATCGTTGAATGCCTAGAAAATCAATAAAGATGACTTGCTAATCATCCAAATGAAAGTTTTTTTTAATTTTGATGGGAAGCAGCAATTTCTAAGTGCATGCACAGTAATTGGGAGGGACGACCATTACAAGGAGGAAGATGGGAGAAACACCTGTAATTGCTGTTCTTTTCATGTATGGAGAAGCAATTGGGAGGGACAACCCTTATAGGCAGGGAGGAAGATGAGAGGGACATTACCTTGTAGAACTCCGGCACTGACAACCTTCTTGCCTCCGGGAAGAAGTTCATGGGTTTTTTTTTTCTTTTTTTGACTGGGGTGCCTCATAAGAATAGGGTGGGGGTGTTGAGTAATAAAAAAAGTACCCACATATTTCTTATTTGGGGGGCCCTGAGTGAATTTTGGGGGGGAAATAGCCGCATTCTTTCAATTATGACCTCCCACGCTTTGTAATTGAAAATGCACAAGGTACATGATGATTTGTCTCCTTCCCCGAGTCATCTCTTTCTCTAGGGCACAAGACACTCCTCCGCTGGGGCCATCTTCTACCCCAGGTACTTCCCTCTCTCCCATCTTATCTTTTGTTCTTCAACTCCTGAATTCCTTTTTCCTCTCCTCCATCGCAGCCATCTCCTTCTTCTCCTCCAGCGTGGCTACCTTACTCTCCCGCAGCCTGATCAAAAAGTTTGAGCTTCCTGCCCATTTCGGTTTGAAGCATTTCGATATGAAGCCGGTGGCAACTCTGCACTTCACGAGGATGGACCTCGTGCTGCCAGTGGAGAACAGATGAGGAGTAGTAGCGCCACCTCGCTGTCGTGCTTGGCCAAGGCGGCAGCAGAACCTCATAATCGTCTTTGATCTCCCCAATTCCTGCATCCGAATCCCTCGTAACCTCTGCAACTGAATTAGGAGTTGCTCAGTTTCTTCCCCCGTTCCCTGTTGAACCATCTCCGGATTACAAAAAGTAGTTGGTTATATGTTTGAAAGGCTTACACGATGGAAATGCTTACTTATCTCGATGATAAATTTTGGGATGAAACTGGAAAAAGTTTGATCTACTTTTCTTAATCCGTGAAGCCTGAATAAATTTAGAAGTCAATCTTGGAAGATGAAAAACTGTACCGTGATGATGCTGCTCGCAATAGTTATCTGATCTAACAAAAGTGAATTACTGTTTGATATAATTGTGGGGTGAATTAATGCTGTGCAAATCTTGAAAATTCTACAAATTAAACTAGAAAAGTTACCTTCTATCAATTTTTTTGTTGGTTTCTTCATTTTGAGGTTTGGCTTCGTCGCTTGAAGCTTGGTGTTCTTGTGGTGGGGATTCTGAGCCTATGTCGTCCCACAATTTGCCACTGTTCCAACCCGAGTTAGACCTAGTGAAGCCATTATTGTCAAGTGCAAAACTCAAACTGCATATGGAAAGCATGTCAAACCTTATAGATAGTTACCACTCCCCAAACAACTGCCATACAGACTCTAATCATCACATAGTTATATTGTTTTACAGGAAATAGACTGTTATCTTCTAACAGGATTATTTGGAGGAAGGTAAAGTTTGATAAATCTTCTATGTGGGAGATTGTGAGCTACGAAAGACAAAATCAGATAGGGCTATCGATCATTGTCGGGGTGATTGATTGGCACCCAAATTCTCACTTTGAAAAAGAAGCCGAGACTTCGGTAATTGATCAACTTCCAATGCAATTGACTGATTCACATAGTAGATTCTAGAATGCCCCGTTTTGGACTCTTCATGATTGACTAGTTAGATATTTCATTACCTAAATAGATAGATACATTTTTGTACATCTTTATGGGGTATAAAAGGCTCTTCTTCTTCCTTTGGGCTAGGTGGTTGGCTATTAAGAAAGCTTAAGAATCTTATAATCATCATATACTGTTCTCCTTGTTGAATAGTGAAATCTGTGTGATCTTGTGGATATAGGCACTATTGCTAAATCACGTAAACCTTGGTGCACTCTCACTTTCTTGATTGTCTCTCTTGCTCGATTTTATTCTTCACAAGGATCCAACCACTGCTTAGATTATAGGCAAGATTGACTCCAGTGGGCGTATAATTTGCAACATATCCATTTATCTATTTATCTCTTTATATATATATCCTAAAATTGTATAAATGCAAAATGTTTTTATTGCGTACACTGCCATGGTTTCTTTGAACTTTTTAGATTTTTTATATGATTATGTTTTTTCAAGTATAGAATATGTAACTATCTATTTGTGTTTTATATGCATTAAATTTAAATAAGGAAGTATAAAAAGGAAATTTTGTAGAAAAATAACAAAGAGTAGACAAGAAATTACAAAACACTAGTTTTCATAATTAACACAACTCAACCACACTTGATGAAGCTAGAACAACTCCACAATTGAAAACTTCTAGACGCAGACTCGCTCGAATCTTCATTTCCCTTTTCCTTAAGTAAACTTTTACTCAGCTTAAACCTATCCCTCCCCTATAAATACATGCCTCCTCTCCGCAACTCTTCACACCAAACCCAATACACCAAAACCAATACAAGCTGCAAGAACACTTTCTGAACTCCTCAAACTCTGTCAACATGGCCGTCTCCTTCACCAAGTACACGATCCTCTCTCTCTCTTCTCCATTCTGCTCCCTCTTCTCCTTTGCTTCGTCTCCACATATTCCACCTACCTACCTTCAAGTCACCTTTGTCCCCACATCTGCCTGTAGGAATCTCAACATCACACAAAGCTTAGCTGTAGGGGTGGCCATCCGCAACCCCTGCTATGGCATCAACACCTGATATATACTACGCAGCCAAATGGCTCCTGCCAATGTCGCAGTCATCTCTCCATATGTTCCCACTTTCACTAGTCTATGAATGCTACTATTTCCCTGTAATATATGGTTGGAAGAAATTTTTACGTTTGACTTTGACAATGAACCCAACGTAAGGAATGCACGAGGGTCCTTGATCCATAAGATAAATGGCGTACACACTAGTGCACATTAGCTCTAACGTGTACTGATATATATATCGTCCATCTCAAATATCAAGTATTCTCATATATTTTTTTATGTTGGGCTCATGGTAAGAGTGAAGCATTAAAAACGCTTCATATGCTCAGGGCCAACCACTACTAGTGCACCTCAATAAATTTTAAAACATTTATCGTACATACCTATCCCCACCCTTCAATAGTTTCAAGTAAATATTAGTTAGTTACAGCCCATAATATGCCCAGCCTCCTTTTCCAAATCTGGCGGCTACCGCCTGACAGGGACGGGGAGAAATAACAACTTCTTCCAAATTTGTTTATTGCATATCCTAATATGGATTGTCATCATCATCATCATCCCACTCCCTCTCAGGAGTATCAGCCCATACTCCGCCAACCTTCAGTCTCCTTCTTCATGCCACTTGTGCTATCGAAGTCTCATTCTAACGGCTCATGGTGTCCGGACCATATAATTTGTTTCCTTTTTATATTAAAAAATAATGGTGGCCAGCCTGCTTATACGCACATTTATTTACCATTTCAATGTTTTTGCCAATTAATAGATAGGCTTTAATTGGCTAAACAGATATTGTAGAATTAAAATGAATTGTCTAAAATCGCTTATTATAAAGAAATTTGTATTTAGATTTTTAAAGGAAATGTGGGCTACATAATTTTTTAGCAAAAATGTCCTTTTCCTAGGTATATATATGGCAGGTTGATTCGTATACAGACACAATGTCGATGTCTCAAATGATGGTACACTCAGTTGATCATGCAAGAGCAAGCTATAACTTGAAAGGAAGAAACTTTATAGAGCTCAAAAATCTGGGCATGGTCCTTCATTTCTATAGCATTATAATGAAGAGAATGGCAGATTTTTTACCTATCCTTGAAGGAGATTCATTGAACATAATTAAGGCCTTCCAGGATCAAGAAACTATAGGCTCTACTTGGGGACATTGTTGATGAAGCAAAAATCCTGCTCACCTCTTTTCACCGCTTCAGTTTCGGGGACTGGGTGGGTCACCTCTTGGAGAAATTGAAAAGGATTGACGGCGCACATGTTCACGCAAGTTAGTGCAAGTAGGAGTGATCTTGAGAATCAACGGCCTATTGCAAGGTGAGAGTAAATCTCACTTAGTACTTCCATAGTATCCAATATTTTTTCCAACTCTTGACTCGGCATGTTGTTGTGTTGGATTCTTTAAAAAGCTGGGCAGAGGATATCCCTTGAATTAACTCCTGTTCTTGTGACCGGCTTCATCATTAACTCCTGTTCTCGTTTGGCCTCATAAAAAAATTAGCATATATCGTCCTATATATGTATATATTATTAATACGAGCTAACAAATTAGGGTAATATTATATAACTACGCATGCACTCGTTATTTTAAAAATTTTTAAGGAACATGGCTGTTTGGGGGTACAAATTTTTAGAAATGGAAGTAAAACATTTTTTTTAATTTTAATTCAATCAATTCAACATAGAATCAAAATTAAACTTGGTAATGAAATTTTTAAGAATGAGTTTGGATGAAACTTTAAACTATTTCTTAAAAACTTTAAAGTAACATAAATCCCTCCTCCCAAACTGGAATATGTATATTTTTAGTTATGTTGCATTCGTATTAATAAGCTCTATCAAATAAGACCCTATATGAGTATGCTATCTTGAATTTTTTAAATAGGGCTAACATATATAATATGTTTTCTTGAGGCTCAAAATAATATTAAAGGTCATAACTAAAAATGACATAATCCAAAATTCCGAAATAGGAGGTTATGAGTTGAAATCGGAGGAATCACCTTGCAAGGTAATTTGGTGATTCCATCAAACTCGGGTCCAAGTCTTCTTTCCAACAAAATTTTAAATTCGATACTACTTTTGTATCTTACTACAATTCTTTTTATCCAGGACAAAATTGGGGTAGAATATTTGAAATATGAGAGAACAAATAGCAATGCCTGACATATGATCAACTTAATTACTTGTTGGAAAACAAGTACCAGCATCGCTCTTTTACACCACGGATTTACCTTTCTAATAACATGCAAGAAACAAAGAATAAATATTTAACAAAGTAACCCGATAAACATAATTAAGATGAAACCATACACACTAATAAATTGCATGTGCATGCTTTCAACAAAAACAGAGCTCATCTAACCATTACAAAAACAGAGCTCAGATAACCATAACAAAAATAAAAATATTCTCCTGACCTGTGACCAACTTATATAGGGTTTTGAACATAGTACATAAGAGGGCAGCTACACTTAAATGTGAGTTCCCTCTATGTACCACGTTCAAAGCCCTATGTGGGCTGGTCACTTGGCCCTGGTCAGGCTAGATATGTCCAAATGATTTTTTTTTTGACTGGTTCCATGACCAGCTCCCCTAACATGCTACATGAGGATCAAAACATAGTAAATAGAGCCAAATACAATATATATGCATTATTTTAGGAGCCCTATTAGTATGATAAAGGGTAGGGGTGCTAATGAGACGAGTCGAATTGAGTTTTTGCTTCATGTAGTTCGAACTTGAAGTCAAAATACTTGGTTTGAACTTGACTTGAGGCTTAAACAAGTTTAAGCTTTCTAGCTCGAACTCAACTCGAACCAAAAACATGAGCTCAAACTCATTCTATTACTGGCAAACCCAACTTGAATTAAGCTCAATTTATATATAAAAATAAACCTAATTTTAAATTTAAAATTTTATACCAACATTTAATAACAAATCAATCACATAAAATGAGTTGACCATTTAAATTTATGTGAAAAGTTAAGAATAAAATTTAATATGTGTTCAGAGCAAACTTGCTCAAAGCTTTAAATTAGGTAATACTTGATCCTTAATTGCTCTCAACTCTCCGGAATGTATTATCTCAAAATTTCATTATTAATTTAGCATGTATGAAAATATTGTCATGCCCCAACACCACCCGACCCAAGCCGAACCCAGTCCAAAGGTTAGACAGCGCGCGGGGGCAACATAAATTAACGAATTAGTGTATTGCGGAAGACTTAGCCCCTTGAATGGGCGATTCTCTTACAATTTCTTTTTTTATTACTAGACTAACTTTCTGGTACATATAGGAGACAAGGCAAACTCAAAAATTTAGAGCTAAGACGTACATGGCGACTCTATTCAACTGTATAATGTGGATCTTATATGGATCCCCATTAGTGAAGTTGAACACAATATTTGTGGTTATAAATTCAATAGGAGTATTTATTAAGGTTCTCTTTGTAGGAATTTTAAGTTTCTACATCACCGATTCTGGACGGGAAAATATAGTTTTTTATATTACTTTTTATATAATTATTTGCTTTGATATAAATATGAAAAGTTATTTAAATAATAATTAAAAAAATAATAACTAAACTAACCCGCTTTGAGAGATATTTTCTAAAGTAGTGTTGGTTTTTGGTTAGCACCTACATGGTTTTTTTTAAAAAAAAATTAACTAATTTCGTCCTTTGGAATGACGAAAAGTTGATTTCATTTTTTCGAAGGACGAAATTATTTTAAAGAAAATTAAATAATTTTGTCATTTTGACAATGAAGTTTATTAGGGTGTAAATAACAATATTTTATTATGAATTGTTCAAAAAAATTTAAATAATTTCTTACTTACAAAATTTTTTTGTTATTTCTGGACCAACTTTCTAGTACATATGGAAAAGAAGGTAAACTGAAAAATTTAGAGCTGAGACGCACATGGCAACTCTCTTTAACTATATAATGTGGACCATATATGGATCCACATTAGTAATATTGAACACAATATTTGTGGTTACAAACATAATCAGAGTATTTATTAAGGTTCTCTTTGTAGGAATTATTAGTTTCTACACCATCGATTCTAGATAGGTAAATATAGTTATTTATATTGCTTTTTATATAATTAATTATTTTGATATAAATATGAAAATTATTTCAATAATAATTAAAAGTAATAATTACCAAACTAACTCTCTTTGGGAAATATTTCCCACAGTGGTGTTCGTTTTTGTGATTTTTCTTAAAATATAACTGATTTCGTCCTCATGAACAACGAAATCAAGTTTAAGTTGATTTCTTCCTTTTGAAAGATGAAATCATTTTAAAGAAAATTAAGTGACTTTGTCCATTAGACAATGGAGTTTATTAGGGTGTAAATAACTACATTTTATAATTAATTGTTCAAAAAATTTAAAATAATTTCTTACTTACATATTTTTTTTGTTATTGCTAGACCAACTTTCTGGTACCTGTGGAAGTGAAAGCAAACTGAAAAATTTAGAGCTAAGACGTAGATGGCAACTCTCTTCAACTATATAATGTAAATCCTATATAGATCCCCATTAGTTAAGTTGAACAGAGTATTTGTGGTTACAAACTAGATCGGAGTATTTTTTGAGGTTCTCTTTGTATGAATTTTTAGTTTCTACACCACTGATTCTGGAGGGGTAAATATAGTTTTTTATATTACTTTTTATATAATTATTTGATTGTATATAAATATAGAAAATTATTTAAATAATAATTAAAAATAATCACCAAACTAACCTACTTTTGTTTAAAAAGTTTTTTTAACTAATTTTATCCTTTGGAACAACGAAATCAATATTTTCGAAGAACGAAATCATATTAAAAAAAAAAGTGATTTTGTCCTTTAGATAGTGGAGTTTACAAGGGTGTAAATAACTATATTATATTATAAATTATTCAAAAAATTTAAAATAATTTCTTACTTACAATTTTTTTTATTGTTATAATAACTTTATTTTATATATGGAAGAGAAGGCAAACTGAAAAATTTAGAGCTGAGACGTAGATGGCAACTCTCTTCAACTATATAATGTGGAGCCTATATGCATCCTCATTAGTGAAGTTGAACACAATATTTGTGGTTACAAACTCCATCGGAATATTTATTAAGGTTCTCTTTCTAAGAATATTTGATTGCTACACCACAGATTCTGGACGGGTGAATATATGTTTTTATATTACTTTTTATATAATTAATTGTTATAATATAAATAAAAAAATTATTTAAATAATAACTTAAAAAATTACCAAACAACTTTGAAAAATATTCCCCAAAGTGGTGTTGGTTTTTACCACGGAGGCGCCTACTTAGTGTTGGCGCCTACGTAGTTTTTTTTTTAAATAACTAATTAAGTTTAAGTTAATTTCGTTCGTCCAAAGACAAATTTTTCTTAAAGAATGTTAAATAATTTCGTCCTATATAAAATAGAGTTTATTAAGGTGTAAATAACTACATTTTATTTTTAATTGTTCAAAAATTATAAAATAATTTCTTACTTACATTTTTTTTATTATTACTAGACCAACTTTCTGGTACATATGGGAGACAAGGCAAACTCAAAAATTTAGCGCTAAGACGTACATGGCGACTCTCTTCAACTGTATAATGTGGATCTTATATTGATCCCCATTAGTAAAGTTGAACACAATATTTGTGGTTATAAATTTAATATGAGTATTTATTAAGGTTCTCTTTATAAGAATTTTTAGTTTCTTCACCACCGATTCTAGACGGGAAAATATAGTTTTTTATATTACTTTTTATATAATTATTTGTTTTGATACAAATAGGGAAAATTATTTAAATAATAGTTAAAAAAATACCAAGCTATCCTGCTTTGGGAAATATTTCCCAAAGTGGTGTTGTTTTTTGACCTGTAGGAGCTAGCTAAGCATTGACGCTGCGTGACTTTTCTTTTAAAAAAAATTTAACAAAGTTGATTTCGTCTTTCCGAAGGATGAAATCATTTTAAATAAAATCTAAGTGATTTTGCCTTTTAGACAATAAAGTTTATTAGGGTGTAAATAACAATATTTTATTATTAATTATTCAAAAAATTTAAAATAATTTCTCACTTACAATTTTTTTTTCTTATTTTTAGACCAACTTTTTAGTACATATGGAAGAGAAGGTAAACTAAAAAATTTAGAGCTAAGAAATACATTGTGATTCTCATTAATGGTATAATTTGGATCATAGATGGATCCACATTAGTGAAGATGAACACAGTATTTGTGGTTACAAATTTAATCGGAGTATTTATTTAGGTTCTCTTTGTAGGAATTTTTAGTTTATACACCACCGATCCTTGACAAGTAAATATAGTTTTTATATTACTTTTTACTCCCTCTAAACTATATTAATAGCTCCTTTTTTTTTGTTATTTTTTTGTCTTATCACGAGTCTCACCTAAATATCAGCATAATAAAAATGGGTACTATGCTTGAGGAGTCCTGAGTCGCATCTGGTTTTTTTGTTATTTGAAAATAACATTGATTTTTGGAGAAGATATCAGAAGCAATGAGGAGCTCGTCTCCGGAGCAGGGCACCACCACTTTTGTTGTTTCTTGAGTATTTGATGAGACTCCTTGCAACTCTGCTTCTCTCTCACCCACTTCACCACCACCACCTTTGCACCGCCCTTTACGTCGTCCCCACATTCCCCTTCCCCAGTATCTCTACCTTCCCATGCTTCTTTAGTGCTCATTCCTCTTGGCATCAACTCTAACTCCGATCATTGCTTTCCCAGGCCCCAGCATCACCTCCCGTTCTTGAACGCCAAGGTCGACCAGTTCCTCTACCTACTTATGTGGTGGAAGGTGCCCCATTGAGGCTCTGCATGCCACAAAAAATATGACCCCTGCATAGAGGCTGCTGTCTAGGGCCCGATGGAGATGAAATAAAACCGCAACAACGGCCCAGTTGGCTTTGGCTCCCCTCCTATGGGGCTTTTGGTGATTCGGATGGCTCAAAAACTGGGGACCAAGAGCGGTGTAGTAGTCAATGGGGATGGGAGGTGCAGAGCCGTGCACAACTAGGTGAAGAGGATCAAGGAGGAGGTTTTGCACCTCGGGGAGGATGTTCCGAGCTCGACAGAGAAGCTCACCGCATTGTTAAGTCTGACCTCACAGGTGGACTCCAAGGTCCTATTCACTTCCTAATTTCCCTTGTTGTTCTAGAGGATGAGTCGATGGGAAGGAGTGGAGGCCATGAGAACTAGAGCTGGCAGATTACGGAGAAAATTTTAAGAGGCTAGAGGAGGAATGAAAAAAAAAACAGGTTACATATCTCGGTCTAAAAGTGGAAGCGTGAAAGCTATGAGAAGCATAATAGATTCATTTATGCTTAAATCAAGTGAAATGGAGCAATTACTATAGAACCTTTTTTATTCTTATTGGAGCTATTAATATAGGTCGGAGGAACTATATAATTAATTACTTTAATATAAATAAGAAAATTATTTAAATGATAATTACCAAACTAACTTTTTTTAGGAAATATTTCCTAAAGTTGTGTTTGTTTTTGTAGCTTTTTTTTAAAAAAAATGTAACTAATTTCATCCTTATGAACAACGAAATCAAGTTTAAGTTGATTTCGTCCTTCCGAAGGAGGGAATTGTTTTAAAAAAATTAAGTGATTTCGTCCTTTAGACAATGGAGTTTATTAGGGTGTAAATAACTATATTTATTATTAATTATATAAAAAATTTAAAATAATTTCTTACTTACATATTTTTTTGTTATTGCTAAACCAACTTTTTGGTACACATGGAAGAGAAAGCAAACTAAAAAATTTAGAGCTGAGACGTAGATGGCGACTCTCTTCAACTATATAATGTGGATCCTATATAGATCCCCATTAATGAAGTTGAACACAGTATTTGTGGTTACAAACTAAATCGAAGTATTTATTGAGGCTCTCTTTGTAGGAATTTTTAGTTTCTACACCACCGATTCTGTAGGGGTAAATATAGCTTTTTATATAATTATTTGATTTGTTATAAATAGGGAAAATTATTTAAAAAATAATTAAAAAATAATCACCAAATTAAGCCGTTTTAGGAAATATTTCCCAAAGTGGTGTTAGTTTTTGACACGGAGTGCTGACGCCTCCAAGGCTTTTGTTTAAAACTTTTTTAACTAATTTCGTCTTTTAGAATGATTAAATCAACTTAGAGTTAATTTTGTCTTTCTAAAGGACAAAATCATATTAAAAAAATTTAAGTGATTTCGTCCTTTAGATAATGGAGTTTACTAGGGTGTAAATAACAATATTATATTATTAATTGTTCAAAAAAGTTAAAATAATCTCTTACTTACAAATTTTTTATTATTATTGTTATACTAACTTTATTTTAAATATGGAAGAGAAGGCAAACTGAAAAATTTAGAGGTTAGTCGTAGATGGCGACTCTTTTCAACTATATAATGTGGATCCTATATGAATCCTTATTAGTGAAGTTGAATACAATATTTGTAGTTGCAAACTCTATCGGAGTATTTATTAAGGTTCTCTTTGTAGGAATTTTTAGTTTCTACACCACAGATTCTAGACGGGTGAATATAGTTTTTTATATTATTTTTTATATAATTAATTATTTTAATATAAATAGAAAAAAATTTAAATAATAATAAAAAAATTGCCAAACCGCTTTGGGAAATATTTTTCAAAGTGGTATTAGTTTTTGCCATACTTGCATGTTTTTTCTTGAAAAAATTTAACTAATTAAGTTTAAGTTGATTTCGTTCTTCCAAAGGCCAAGTTTTTTTAAAGAAATTTAAATAATTTCATCTTATCAAAAATAGAGTTTATTAAGGTGTAAATTACTATATTTTATTATTAATTGTTCAAAAATTTTAAAATAATTTCTTACTTACATTTTTTTTGTTACTACTATACAAACTTTCTAGTATATATGGGAGATAAGGCAAACTAAAAAATTTAGAGCTAAGACGTACATAGCGACTCTCTTCAACTGTATAATGTGGATCTTATATGGATCCCCATTACTAAAGTTGAACACAATATTTGTAGTTTTGCTTTTTGAACTGTAGGTGCGAGCCAAGCGTTAACGCTTGTGTGGCTTTTTTTGAAAATTTTTTAACTAGTTGATTTCATCTTTCCAGAGGATGAAATGATTTCAAAGAAAATTAAGTGATTTCGTCCTTTAGACAATGAAGTTTATTAGGGTGTAAATAACAATATTTTATTATTAATTGTTCAAAAATTTTAAAATAATTTCTTACTTACAATTTTTTTTGTTATTTTTAGATTAACTTTCTAGTACATATTAAAGAGAAGGTAAACTGAAAATTTTAGAGCTAAGACGTACATGGCGACTCTCTTTAACAGTATAATTTAGATCATATATAGATCCACATTAGTGAAGTTCAACACAGTATTTGTGGTTACAAACTTAATCGGAGTATTTATTTAGGTTCTCTTTGTAGGAATTTTTAGTTTATACACCACCGATCATTGACAGATAAATATAGTTTTTTATATTCCTTTTATATAATTAATTACTTTAATATAAATAAGAAAATTATTTAAATAATGATAAAAAATAATAATTACGAAACTAACTTTCTTTGGAAAATATTTTCTAAAGTTGTGTTGGTTTTTGTGACTTTTTATTTAAAAAACATTTAACTGATTTCGTCCTTGTGAATGACGAAATCAAGTTTAAGTTGATTTTATCCTTCCGAAGGACAAAATCGTTTTAAAAAAAATTAAATGATTTCATTTTTTAGACAATGGAATTTATAAGGTGTAAATAACTACATTTTATTATTAATTATTTTAAAAAATTAAAATAATTTCTTACATACATAATTTTTTTGTTATTGCAAGACCAACTTTCTGGTACATATGGAAGAGAAGGCAAACTAAAAAATTAATAACTGATACATACATGGCGACTTTCTTTAACTCTATAGTGTGGATCCTATATATATCCCCATTAGTGAAGTTGAACATAGTATTTGTAGTTACAAACTTAATCGGAGTATTTGTTAAGGTTCTCTTTTTAGGAAATTTTAGTTTCTACACCACCCATTCTAGAGGGGTAAATAAAGATTTTATATTACTTTTTATATAATTAATTTCTTTAATATAAATAGGAAAAATTATTTAAATAGTTATTAAAAAAATAATTACCAAACCGCTTTCGGAAATATTTTTCAAAGTAGTGTTGGTTTTTACCACGCAGGCACCAGCTCAGTGCTGGCATCTGCGTGTTTTTTTTAAAAAAATTAACTATCAAGTTTATGTTGATTTCGTCTTTTCAAAGGCCAATTTTTTTTAAAAAAAATTAAATAATTTTGTCTTTTAGAAATGGAGTTTATTAAGATGTAAATAACTGCATTTTATTATTAATTGTTCAAAAAATTTAAAATTATTTCCTACTTAAATTTTTTTTTTATTACTATACCAACTTTTTGGTACATATTGGAGACAAGGCAAACTAAAAAATTTAGAGCTAAGATGTACATGGTGACTCTTGAACTACATAATATGGATCTTATATAGATCTCCATTAGTGAAGTTGAACATAGTATTTGTAGTTATAAATTTGATCGGAGTATTTATTAAGGTTCTCTTAGTATGAATTTTTAGTTTCTACACCACCGATTATGGATGGGAAAATATAATTTTTTATATAATTATTATTTTTTATATAAATAAGGAAATTTATTTAAATAATAGTTAAAAAAATTACCAAACTAACCTGCTTTGGGAAATATTTTCTAAAGTGGTGTGGGTTTTTGACCCGTAGGCTCTAGCCAAACGCTTGCGCCTACGTGACTTTTTTTTTAAAAAAAATTAACTAATTTCATCATTTGGAATGACGAAATCAACTTAAAATTGATTTCGTCTTTTTGAAGGATGAAATTATTTTAAAGAAAATTAAGTGATTTGATCTTTTAGACAATGAAGTTTATTAGGGTGTAAATAATAATATTTTATTATTAATTATTTTAAAAAACTTAAAATAATTTCTAACTTAAAAATTTCTTTTGTTATTGCTAAACCAACTTTCTAGTACATATGGAAGAGAAGGTAAAATAAAAATTTTAGAGTTGAGACATACATGGCGACTCTCTTTAACTATATAATGTGGATCATATATGGATTAACAATATTGAAGTTGAACACAATATTTGTCGTTACAAACTTAATCGTAGTATTTATTAAGGATCTCTTTGTACGAATTTTTAGTTTTTACACCACTAATTCTGGATAGGTAAATATAGTTTTTTATAAAATTAATTACTTTGATATAAATGAGAAAATTATTTATATAATAACAAAAATTACCGAACTCACCCGCTTTTATTTTTAAAATTTTTAAGCAACATGGCTGTTTGGGGGAAATTTTCTTTTGAAATGGAAGTAATTTTTTTAAAAATTTTAATTTAATCAATTCAACATAGAATCAAAACTAAGGTTGGTAATGAAATTTTTAAGAATGAATTTGGATGAAACTTTAAACTATTTTTAAAAACTTTAAAGTAACATAAGTCACTCTCTCCCAAACTGGAATATGTATATTTTTGGTTATGTTGCATTCGTATTAATAAGCTCTATCAAATAAGACCCTATATGGGTATGCTTTTTTGAATTTTTTAAATGGTGCTAACATATATAATACGTTTTCTTGAGGCTCAAAATAATATTAAAGGTCATAACTAAAAATGACATAATAAAAAATTCCGAAATGGGAGGTTAGGAGTTGAAATCAGAGGAATCATATCCCGATATACATAATTGAGACGAAACCATATACACTAATAAATTGCATGTGCATGCTTTCAACAAAAACAGAGGTCATCAAACCATAACAAAAACAAAAATGTTCTCCTGACCTGTGACCAACTTACATAGGGTTTTGAACATGTACATAAGAGGGCAGCTACACATAAATGTGAGTTCCCTCTATGTACCACGTTCAAAGCCCTATGTGGGCTAGTCACTTGGCCCTGGTCAGGCTAGATATGCCCAAATGAATATTTTTTGACTGGTTCCATGACTAGCTCCCCTAACATGTTACATTAGGATCAAAACATACTAAATAGCACAAAATACAATATTTATGTATTATTTTAGGAGCCCTATTAGTATGGTAAAGGGTAGGGGTGCTAATGAGGCGAGACGAATTGAGTTTTTGCTTCATGTTGTTCGAACTCGAAGATGAAATACTCGGTTTGAACTCGACTCGAGGCTTGAACGAGCTCAAGCTTACTAGCTCAAGCCAAAAACATGAGCTCAAACTTGAACTCAAGCTCAAACTCATTCTATTACATGGCAAACCTAACTCGAATTAAGCTCAATCTATATATAAAAATAAACCTAATTTTGAATTCAAAATTTCAAACCACCATTTAATAAACAAAGCAATCACATAAAATGAGTTGACCATTTAAAATTATATGAAAAGTTAAAAATAAAAATTAATATGTGTTAAGAGTAAAATTGCACAATGCTTTAAATTAGGTAACACTTGAGCCTTAATTGCTCCCAACTCTCCGGTATATATAATCTCAAAATCTATTATTGATTTAGCATGTATGAAAATATAATATCTAATTATATAATTAATGTTATCACTTCTTTGGGATTTTATTATAGGTTATGAATATCCTCAATTTTAGTCTAAGTATGTCGCGAGATATCTTAGGTACATTTACATCACATCCTTCGAATAATGATTATCAAGCAAATTATATTGTATTGACAATAATAAACTTGGAGTGTTGTCATTTTTGACCGTCCTAAATAAATATAACTTTCCTTTATCTTATGAAATAAAAAACGAATCCACGAGTCAATGCTAAATTACATTTAGAAATTTTTTTATAAAATTTTAATTTCTAAGGATTCCAACATTAGTCTCTATATAAAATTAAAAAAATATATATATCATAATTTGTTTGACATAAAAATATGGAATATAATATTACTAATATATTTTTGTTCGATGAGTGTGACTGACGTATAGTTTGATATGTAGTATAGTCTATAGTTTATCCCATTTTTTACTGATTGTACCATATATGTATATAATTTATTAAATCAAATTTCTATGATACATGTAAATTTTAACATATATCACATGTAGATATATATATGTATTATGTATCTTAAAATTTTAACTTATCAATCTCCCTCTCTCTATACATATATACTCACCCAATACACAATACATAGTTAATATATATATATATATATATATATATATATATATATATATATATATATATATATATATATATTATAATATATAACATATAAATTTGTTGTTGCATTTTGGGATGGATATTTGTGCATATTTATAAATAGGTTAATATGTTTTTATGTATATTATAATCTTCATTCGATTTCGAATTCAAGTTAAGAACAAGTTGAATTTGAGCTGAGCTCGAGTTTTATTCGAGTCAAATCAAGTTGAGCCAAGGTATGCTCAAGTTCGATATGAATATATTCGAGTTTAATTTGAGTTTGAACTAAGCTGCTTCGAGTTGAGCCAAATTTCAATTGAGTTGAATCGAAACACCCTTACTCAAATGAGCTTGTTCTGCTCGTTAGCACCCCTAGTCAAGGGCATTGGTCATGGAGCCTAGTCATATTAGATGTGTACGAATGGAAATTGTTGATATGAGCCGATGTCATATTTTAAAAGTGGGCTGCAGTGCGGCTCATGTAGAAAAAGGAGTGGGCATGTTATATAAAACCCATCACCCTCTATTATGGGTGTCACGCAATTGCTATTAGGTGTAAGGCATACACAATTAGATCATGGGCATGCACCTAGGCACATATAAATATGACCCTTATATAATTAGATCAAATTTAATTATACATACAAATAGGAATAACAACTCAAATTAAATAATAAATTTAATCAAATACATCTTGCTACTGATTGAGGAGGGTTTTAAACAAATACGTAGGGTGCTGCTCACACTCATAATTTACAAAATACTCCCTTTGTCTTATATTAATAACTTTATTTAGGAAAAAAAAGTTTGTTCTATATTAATATCTCTATTTTAATCAATTTAAACTATTGGGTATTTAAAAATTAGTATCATAAATTAATTTTTCATTTTCTTAGATGTAGGTTTTACTATATAATAAAAATTATTATTTTTACAAATGTAGCTATTAATATTTGACAAAAAAAGTATAAAATATTTGAACATATGGTTCTACGCATCATGAGTGCTCTAAGACTACAAAATATTTTGTCCTTTTATTTATTTGGAAAACGACAATTAAAGTTTAAAGCACACCTTCTGATACATATGGGTAGCATTTCCATCTCTTCACCTATTTTAATCAAAATTTATTTTCTTTAACTTTATGCAATTCCCTTTTTTAGACAAAAACGGAAGTCCATGATTCAAATACTCCCTTCCATTAAAAGAAAAACCATTTTAATTAATAGCAAAACCTCTTCCATTAAGTGACACCGTCATCTTTCTATTGTTGAGTAAATTAAAATACAAAACCTTGAATTTTAAAATTTCTGAAAGAAGAGCCATCTTTAATGATGATTGTGACACGTGACAGAACGAATAAGTTAAATTGTTATGGTCTCTTATTCAAGTCATATCTTTACAGCATAATCCCTCATTGTACATTAATAGTTATTTTTAAAAAATAATATTTTTTATTTAATAGTGAAATTTACATCTAAAAGAAGAGAAAATAAGTTTATAATATTTTTTTAAGTACTCAACTACTTAAATGAAATAAAATAAAGTTATTAATATAAAATAAATATTTTTTCATACTAGAGTTATTAATATGGGATGGAGGGAGTATTCCCAAGACTATTGTGAAATTTCCATTTTGCTACACATCTTGACTATTTTTTATATTTGATAGATGCTTTCCTATGCAAACGTTATGAACTTATTTACGTGGTTAGCCATATAACTGTGCTTTTATAACTCATTGACGATAGTGGAAGCGTAATCACTCTTGATTGATGATCAGCGTGAAGCAACTCACCAACTGAAAGGAAGCATCTAATTACGCAAACTCCTTCAAATCTGATCCACATCCCATTATCAAATGGAAATCAAGTCAGCTCCAATCCATCCTCTCCTCTATAAATGCAGGCCTTTTTCTCAACACTCCCCCACACCAAAGCCCAAACAAGCACAAGTCTCCGACGTCCTGATCCTGATCTCCCAACATGGCCATCTCCTCCACCGTGTCCAAAAGCCTCTCCCTCCTCTCAATTCTCCTCTCTCTCCTCATCTGCTTGACCACCATCCATGCAACCCACGTACCAGGACACTTCGGCCCCCATTATTCCATTGTCCCCTCAGCAGCCTGTAGCAATCTGAATGTCCTACCCAGCTTGGCTGCAGGGGTGCCCATTGGGAGCCCCTACTATGCTATCAGCTCATACTACGCAGGCTGGTCCTCCCCTAGTATCTTTTCCAACGTTGCAGCTATCTCCCCATTTGGTGTATATAACGTTCCCGCCATCGCTAGTCCTGCTCTGGGTGCTCAGCTTTTTAACCAATTGCAGGCCAGCCAGATCTTCAACCAGCTACAGGCTAGCCAGGCATTCAACCAACAACAGGCCCATCAGCTCTTCAACCAGCAGCAGGCAAACCAATTCTTCAATCAGCTGGAGGCCAACCAGCTCTTTAACCAGCAGCAGGCCAACCAATTGTTGAACGCAGTGCAGGCCAACCAGCTGATGAACGTGCTGCAGGCCAATTACCTGCTATCCCCAACAGCCAGCTGCGCTACTGCTTATGCTTATCACCCCACCGCTAGGGCTGCCATAGTCTACTGAAGGAGCTATGAAGTAGAATTAAAGCTTCAAAATAAGTTAGTGTTTGCCTTTGCTACTGAATAAGATGAGAACTCAAATTATAAATGGACTTAGTTTTGTGACCAGTCTTTCTGCAGCGTAGACAGTACAATGATATATACAAATAATAAGCAGAAAAATGCAAAAATTACCAATTAAAATTTTAATTCAGATTAAACACACAAAATTCAGACTAACATTAAAATTTTTAATATTTGATTGTGCAAGTTTAAATGGTGAAAACTGCCATCGTGTTCTTTCAACGTATAATTAAATGGGACCAAGATTTGGTTAAGTATTTTTACGTGTGAGGAAAAGAAGGTGGGCCTACGGAGGCAGTGCCCTTTTTAGATAGACTTGGGACAGTTTATTGAAATGGTCATATTACCAAGTTAGTTTGTGATGGATATTGCTTTTAATCTTTTAGCACTTTTTCTAATTGTGTTAGACTCTGCGGTACAATAAACTCTGATCCTATGACTTTGGTCTTAACCAGCATCTATTCATCTTGGTTTGATCAGCACATCATGTTGTACGTGTAAATTTTGAAATTTTTTCATGCTGTGCGTGAATTTTTCAAAACATTTCATTCTCTGTGAGAATTTTCGGAATTACAAAGTTTGTGCATAACTCTTTCTAATTTCGCTCTTCTGTGCGTAAAATTTAAAATTTTACTATTGAGTACGTTAAATTTCTGATGTTTCCTGTTCATTAATTTTTGAACTTTACTGTTTGTGACTTTTTCAGAAGTTTACTGTTTCTTCATTTCTGAAGTTTACTATTTTTCAAATTTCTGGAAAGTCACTGTTCAAAATTTTTGGCAGTTTACTATTTATTAGATCATATAGTTTACTGATCATAAGTTTACTATTCTGTGTGAGCATTAACCCATGATTCACTTTTCATTAATTACTGAAGGTTACTGTTCATCTTTTTACTATTTAGTACGTACCATTTCTGAAGTTTACTGTTCATAAAATTTTATATATTATTGTTACGTAAATTTCATGTAAAGTTACTGTTCTGGGAGTTTTGTGCATAGATTTTGCAATGGCTGTTCTGTGCATCGATTTCGAAATTCACTGCTTTGTGCATTGATTTCGAAATTCACTGTTTTGTACCTGTATTTCGAAATTTACTATTCTGCATAGATTTCGAAATTCACTGTTTTGTATCTGTATTGCAAAATTTACTGTTTTGCATAGATTTCGAAATTCACTAATTTTTTAACACTGAGTTAATCTTCTGTTCTTTGGAACAGAAATGGTTGCTGAAGGTACCCACTTGACATCGGTACTTGTTCCCACTCCGGTGCCTGCTCCTCTTCCAATTAAAGGGGAAAAATAAGAAAAGATCAGTGGTGCGGATTTCAAAAGATGGCAGCAGAAAATGTTGTTCTATCTCACCACACTGAACTTAGCCCGCTTCCTTCAAGAGGAAGTACCCGTTCTCACTGAGGAGAAAAGGGAAGACAAGACAGCTGTTGCGGCAGTAGAAGCATGGAAACATGCGAATTTCTTATGCTGTAATTATATCCTTAACAGGTTGGACAATACATTATATAATGTGTATAGTTCTATGAAAAGTGCTAAGGCACTGTAGGAGTCTTTAGACAAGAAGTACAAGACTGAGGATGCTGGAACGAAGAAATTCGTGGTAGGCAAATTTTTGGACTTCAAAATGATTGACTCTAAAACTGTGATAAGCCAAGTTCAAGAACTCCAAGTGATTTTGCATGATATTCATGCAGAAGGCATGACTTTAAGTGAGTCTTTCCAGGTGGCAGCTCTAATAGAAAAATTACCATCTTCCTGGAAGGATTTCAAGAATTACTTAAAGCATAAATGAAAGGAGATGAACATGGAAGATCTGATTGTACGATTAAGGATTGAAGAGGACAACCGAGCTTTTGAAAAGAACACCAAAGGTCATGGCCTAGAAGCCAAAGTAAATGTTGTGGAACAGGGGCATAAAGGCACTAACTTCAACAACAAGAAGAGGAAGTATCCTGCTGGGTAGTCAAACAGTGACTCCAACAAAGCCAAATTCAAGGGCAAGTATTACGTGTGTGACAAGATAGGCCACAAGGCTAAGGATTGTCGGAAACGGAATAAACAAGATGATTCCAAGAAAAACAAGGCACAGGCCCACATGACTGAAGTGGAAACTCTCTCCACCAATGTGAATGACATCAACCTTTCTGCTGTTATTTTAGAAGTGAACATGGTTACCAATGCTCGTGAATGGTGGGTAGACATCGGGGCTACTCGTCATGTTTGCTCTAATAGGAAGATGTTCTCCACTTATCAGCTAGTGGAGAATGGTGAACAACTCCTCTACTGCAAAGGTTGAAGGACTTGGCAAGGTAGTGCTGAAGATGACTTCAGGCAAAGAGCTCACACTCAACAATGTGCTGCATATTCCAAAAATTCTAAAGAATTTAGTGTCTGGATCCTTGCTGAGCAAGAATGGCTTCAAGTTAGTTTTTGAGTCAAACAAATTTGTCTTGACCAAGGGTGGGATGTACGTGGGCAAAGGGTATTTAAATGAGGGGCTTTTTAAGCTCAATGTACTCACTATTGTACCTATTTCTGTTATTAAGACAGCAAATGCTTCTTCATCGTATATGATTGAGTCATGTGATGTGTGGCATGGTAGATTAGGTCATGTTAATTATGATGCCTTATGTAGATTGATTAATATGGAATATCTGCCTAAATTTAATATTGACTTTAATCATAAATGCCAAACTTGTGTAGAATCAAAATTAATAAGGAAAACTTTCCAAAGTATTCAGCGATGTACTGAACCTCTTGAGTTAATTCACAGTGATGTCTGTGACTTAAAACTTGTTCAAACAAGAGGAGGTAAAAAGTACTTTATTACATTCATCGACGATTGCACTCGTTATTATTATGTTTACTTGTTGAGAAGTAAAGATGAGGCCATTGACATGTTTATACTATATAAAACAGAGGTTGAGAATTAACTTGGCAAGAAAATTAAAGTTCTATGAAGTGATAGAGGTGGGGAATATGAATCACCTTTTGGTGATTTCTGTTTACAACATGGTATCATACACCAAACTACGACACCCTATTCACCTTAGCAAAATGGAGTTGCTGAATAGAAAAATAGAACTTTAAAAGAAATGATGAATGTCATATTAATAAGTTCTGGGTTACCCCAGAACATGTGGGGGGAAGCTTTGCTTTTAGCAAATTATATTCTCAATAAAATACCTCATAAGAAAACCTTGCAAACACAATATGAATTATGGAAAGGTCGAAAGCCTTCCTATAAATTCTTAAAAGTGTGGGGGTGTTTGGCAAAAGTGGCAGTCCCTAATCCCAAGAGGATTAAAATTAGACCAAAGACCATTGATTGTGTATTCATTAGTTATGCCAAAAATAGCGGTGCCTATCACTTTATTGTTCATAAATCGGATATTCCTGATGTAAATGTCAATACTAATTGAATCCAGGAATGCTTCATTTTTTGAAAATATTTTTCCGTGGAATTTTACACAAACGGAAAGTTCTCTTCAAAGAACTTTGGATGTTGAAAAGGATAATAGTGGTGACCAAGAGGGAGAGGATGATGAACCTAGACGCAGCAAACGTGCTAGAATATCAAAATCCTTTAGTCCAGACTTTCTAACTTATTTGTTGAAAAATGAGCCTCAAAGCTTTAAGGAAGCCATGTCATCTCCTGAAGCACAATATTGGAAGGAGGCAGTAAATAGTGAAATTGAATCCATTATGCAAAATCATATTTGGGAGTTAGTGGATCTCCCGCCAAGGAGTAAACCTCTAGGATACAAGTGGATATTCAAGAGGAAGATGAAAGCTGATGGATCAATTGACAAATATAAAGCTAGACTTGTTATCAAAGGATACAAGCAAAAGGAAGGTCAAGATTATTTTGATACATATTCACCAGTCACAAGGATAACTTCCATTAGGATGTTAATCGCTATTGCTGCTTTGTATAATCTTGAAATACATCAAATGGATGTGACAACTGCATTCTTGAATGGTGACTTGAATGAGAAAATTTATATGCAACAACCTGAAGGGTTTGTTGTACCGGGTCAAGAAAAGAAAGTGTACAGACTTGTTAAATCTCTTTATGGACTTAAAAAAGCACCTAAGCAATGACATGAAAAATTTGACAAAATGATGATGTCAAATAGATTCAAAATCAATGAATGTGACAAATGTGTTTATGTGAAAGATAGACCTGAAGGCTATGTCATTGTATGTCTTTATGTGGATGATATGCTAATTATTGGTAGCAATGATGATATCATTACTGCTACAAAGAGGATGTTGAACAAACAGTTTGACATGAAGGATAAGGGTGTTGCAGATGTTATACTAGGGATGAAAATCACTAAAACATCTGATGGATATGTATTATCTCAATCTCATTACATTGAGAAAATCTTAGAAAAATTTAATCAGAATGATAATTGTCTAGCGAGAACACCTGTGGATGTGACATTGCACTTAAGCAAAAACACAGGTGAGAGCATATCACAACTTCAATATTCTCAAATTATTGGAAGTCTCAATTACATTATGAATTGTACGAGACCAGACATAGCATACTCAGTGAGTAAACTGAGTAGATTTAATAGCAACCCAGGGGCAGACCACTGGAAGGCTGTAGTCAGGGTTCTTAGATATTTAAGATATACCTTGAATTATGGGCTGCATTATACAAGGTATCTAACAGTACTAGAGGGTTACTGTGATGCAAACTAGATATCTGATATAAAAGACTCAAAATCTACAAGTGGATATGTCTTTACTCTTGGAGGTGCAGCAGTATCTTGGAAATCCTCAAAACAAACATTCATAGCAAGATCTACCATAGAATCTGAATTCATTGCGTTTGATAGAGCAGGCGAAGAGGCTGAGTGGCTTCGTAATTTTTTAGAGGATATTCCAATGTGGGGGGAACCTGTGTCACCTATTTGCATACATTGTGATAGCCAATCGACTATAGGAAGGGCACAAAGTAATTTGTATAATGGTAAGTCTCGACATATACGTCGAAGGCACAATACCATAAAACAATTGCTCTCTAGTGGAATAATTTTCATTGAGTATGTTAGGTCAAAAGAAAATATTGCAGATCCGCTTACTAAGGGTTTGACCAAAGAACAAGTGAGCAGTTCATCGAGGGGAATGGGCTTGAAGCCTATACATTAAGAATCACCATAATGGCAACCCAACCTTATTGACTGGAGATCCCCAGATCTAGGTTCAAAGGGAAAACCGAATTGTGGGGGATTCAAGGGGAATCACTATTGAGATAAAATCTTGTCCCCATTCCCATGATGAGATAGTGATGCCTGCAGAGTGAATCAGGATAAACTTTGCTTTTAATGGTTCTTATAGCTTGAATTCGTTCGAGTGGGGTATTACAGGATACTCCTAATGAGAATCACCTATATGAGTGTGAAGGGGCCGCTTCTATGAGGATTTTAAGGCTAAATCTTCTAGAGCACTCATGAAAATCAGGTTTGTTCATGGCCGAAATGAACACAATCATGAGAACCACAGTGTGTCTGAGAAGTGATTGTGTGAATTCTATTGTCTTGGTTTACACAAACGACTGAACAGTTCAAGACATCACGTTCACTGATTAACCAGTAGACCCGATAATTTTCACAAGGGAAGGTTCAAAGCCAAAAGCTACCTCACCCCCATGCATGATCTTTTCAATATTGCTTTCACGGTTTATCTGCATTGTTTTACATAGTTATCCAGCCAATTCTCATTCATGTGGGGGATTGTTAGAAGTGGGCATTATTAAATGGGTTAAGCCCATATTATATAGATGGGCATGATAATGGTTATGTGGGTCAAGCCCATATTATTTAAGTGGGTCAAGCCCATTTGGTAGAGAAAGCCCAAGCCCACTTCATATTGAATGAGAATAATACATGAGAATTGGTTGAAGGAGTGAATAGTCCCACATCGCCTGGGTTAAGGTGAGGGTGTTGGAATATAAGGCTTTAGTTTGGCCTTTCATGTTAGGCCCTTGGGCTAACCCACTTTTGTGGGGGAGAGAGATGTTGGACCAATGCACCTAGGTGGGCTAACCCACACGCGCATGCCACCGCCGTCCGTCCGTCCGGCCGGCTCGGCTCGTTTCGGTTTGGTTCGTATGTGCGGCCGGCCGGGTCGGGTCGGGTTGGGTTCAACAAGATAATATTTTTGAGACAAATTTATTTGGTTCGGTTTTCTATTTAATTGGTTTGGTTTTCTATTAACCAAAATGGGTCCGGTTTGCTTTCACTAAAGGAAGTGTCCGTTAACGGATGGACGCATCCGTTTGAACGGGAAAGGTTATCTTCAACGGGATTTTCTATAAAACCATGAAAACTCTTTCTGCTCTAATCCGATTTAGGATTTTCTATCTCTCTCCGTTTCATACCTTCTGTGTTAGCATACTCACTGTGGTTCGCTGCATGTACCGTATTGGAGGTGCTCCTACGGTATATGGTTGATCGTCTTATCCTGGGAGGCAGACGCCCACAAGTCCTAAACACCAGTAAGGAGGGCGAATTCTATCTTAAGGACAGAGCTAATTGCTTGATTCGATCATAAACATTTCAGTAACATTTCTAATCACAAATAAGGCAAATATACGAAGATATAACACATCATACACATGGTTTGTTTGTTTGATACTTTCACTTAAGTGCTGATTAATCCTAAAAAGTGCTGCTTAATCTTCTATAAAATCATCAACGTCACTTGGATACTTAACATATGTTATAGCCAAAATAGGCAAACAGTTTGGTCTCCTAGCTACTAATTTACATCATAAATAATGAATCAAATATTACATCTTGCTGATGGTCTAATACTACAGAGCTCATAGTATAAACTTTTCCATGGAACAGTAGTTTTAAAAAGTGTTAACTTATCTGTGGGCATGTCTCTCACATACATGATCTCTCTTGGGGCTACCCCAAGTATCAAAATATCCATGCATAGTACTCCATCTCTACATTCAAAAGAGACACATTTGGTGAAAAAACCTAAAAGCGGGACTATGTTGTGATCAATGCACAGAAAGCTATATTTCATCATTTATCGAAATTCTTATTACTAGAATGAAATCCCCATACAAATGCAATGTAAATATTGAAAATATTAATGAATGTCCCACATTATATCAATACATAATCTTCTTATTGAAACTAGGATAGACTAACATGGACCATCTAGTTGTTGTCCATCCAGAATCGAGATTGTAGGTAGTCCACCACTTTCTTGTCCACTTGGAAAGCCTTGGCCAATATGTCATCTGAGATTGGTGGCTTCGACCCGAAGACAGCATTAGCAATGGTGATCACACCAGGGTTCTGGCTGCTTAGACCAGCTATGGCAACTGCATTGGTGTGGCCCGGATTAAATTGGAAATGGATGAGTCCCTTTGGGAAGACAAACACATCTCCTTTGTTCAGGACCTTGCTTATGAGGCGATTATCAGGGTTAGATGTCACAAAGCCAACGTAGAGTGTTCCTTCTAGCACAGTCAGAATCTCAGTGGCCCTTGGGTGTGTGTGGGGAGGGTTCTGACCATATGGGGCATAGTCAATCCTAACCATGGAGATACCCAGAGTGTTGAGGCCTGCTATCTGGTTCACAGTCGCCATCGTCACATTTGATCCAACTGCGTTGTCAGTGTTGCCAGGTAAGTTAAGCCCCGATAAGAAAAAGTCCTCTGGTGCAGCCATCTTTGGGTCCTTGCAGACAAAGCCATTTACGCGCACTGGAGAAGAACAACAGACAGAGTTGTTTTAGCTATAAGCACAAACATGAGGACTTACCAGGTGGAGTTGATGTGGGGTTAATGTCTTACCAGGGGAGTTGCGGTCAACAACACATAAGTCCTGAAGCGGACTTGGATCAGATGCAAAGACAAGTGAAGTGGCCACGGAGAGAAGCGCGAGCAAAAGAAAAGCAGGAGAGGAACAGGCCATCTTCGTTTTTCTTATCACTGTAATCAGAAGAAAGTTTATAAGCATGCTCTGGTTGAAGAAGAAATTTGGGATGAGGAGCTTATTTATAGTTGGATAGAGGCGGTCGCTACCTCCTAATACAAAAACAAATTATATGAACCAATTGAAACGGTCGTTTTACCGAGTCACTGCTTCCTAATCAATTGAAACGGTCGTTTTACTGAATCAGTACTGCATATATTAGTTTACTGACTTCGAACTTCGTATGGAAATGGATTTTTTATTATTCTTATTATGTTATAGCCTGCTAGCAAAGAATGGACGCAGTCTGTGCATGCTTTCCCCCCCCCCCTCCCCCCCGCCCCAATAATCTCGCTAATTGACTCTCTCATCTGTGTTAATGGTTACGCCTTGAATCTTTCTATAATGTTATGCGAATTTTGTTTAGTCCAAAAAATAACATCTCTACTGCCACCTTTGATTAGTTATTAGTCCCAAAAATGAGGCGTCCCTGTTTGACTCTGTAAGCAAATGTTTCATTAATAAAGAGAAGAAAGCAAGTGCAACTAATTCAATGATGCGTCATTCATGTGTGTCTATATACGTAGATAAATGGAAATAGTTACCATGAGCCCATGTTACCCTGAGGCTGGCCATCATAAGCAAAGGCGGCAAACAACCTATATACCCCATGAGTGATGTCGTTGGACTGAAATCTAATGGCCAAAGATGCCCAGGCTCACTGATGTGCGTGAATGCACTCTCATAGTAACGGGACTCGAGATATTTGCTTCAATTGCAAATATTTATTAGATACGTTTTGTGACTCAAATTACGTGAAATATGGCATGATACAACATGACACATAAAAAGGACTGGGTTTTCCTCCATGTATACGGTCTCATGTAGGTCCCAACTCCCACCCAGGTGTTTACAGTACTAAAGTTAGTTGTATAAACGTAACTCCATCTAAAAGACTTCTCCACGTAGGGGTAAAACATTTAAGGGAAGACATGACCCTACCTTGCACATAAATGCGGGTTAGGGTAGAAAATTCTTTGGCTTAGTCTTACGGAAGGCCTAAATATTTAAGGCCCATCTTAAATATGGTCTGGCTAGAGCCTAGAGCCAAGGGTAAAAGGCCCACAAACCGGTTTGGCCTATCCCTAAGTATAAAAAAATTATGTAAATCTTTTTTGATAGTACCTACCAAAAGACAAGGAGAAAGAAAGGAAGTTGTATATTCTAATGAAGTTTAAGAAATTCTAAGCTTGTAGGTCATTATAGTTAATTGCGAAGGACCCCAATTAAAAGCCAGAGGCATATAATATTGTGTCTTATGAGACAACTAGTGTCACACATCGGACGCCTACTTGAACCTTGTGCCCGAGCACTCAAGCATAATACGACCCAATTTTGAGGAATTAGACCTGCTAAGTGCACATGTGGACTCTAATATGATAATATAATGATTTAAAATAAATTGTAAAACTATTCACCAAATACTAGAATAGTTTGTTACATTATTGAATAAAACCAAGTAATAAAGTCTTCCTACGACAAACAAAATCTTCATTAAAAGTCTTATTCTTCCTAAGTTGATTCCTATGTTCACTCCAAGATCACGTGGACATTGGCTCCTAAGTCTAACATATACTCCATTGTCTCTGTGTAACGTAGCACGCACTGAGAAAATTTTCAAGAAAACAAACATAAAGGTAAGCAAAGCACATTAAGGAAAAATAAGCATGATAATTATAATCCATCATAAACAGTCATGAACAGCATAAAAATTAAATGATTAATAATTCCATAATTATCATACATCAACAATCCATCATTGAACAAAGTTCATCATCCATCATTTATCATTCATCATCCATTATCCATTATTACTAGTTAAGTATAAAAAATATCATGTTGTGTAGAACTCACTCACAATCACAAAGCTTTGTTGATTCCCCATGCAATTTTAGTGGTAAGGCTGCGGGAGCTAGTCTAAGGTCTTGTCATGCACTGCAAGGTTGGACACTCATTTTTTAAAACTCTTTAACGCACAAGGATCATATATATATATATATATATATATATATATATATATATATATATATATATATATATATATATATATATATATATATATATATATACCCTTAAACAATTTTAATATAATATTTTTAAATTAATAAAATGAAGAACCTCGAGTTTTTTTATCATATTGTGCCACACCCCAAGTTTTCAAAAATTCATTTTTCATAGAACGTGTCTATATGAACCCCATTAATCCCCTCAGAACCCCATATCTTAGTTACCCCATTTCACTTCTTTAATTTTCTCATGTATACCCCACCCTACATGGTATTTTTTAATTGGACCCTACCCCCTTTCCCCTCTTCTTCTCTGGTGCTGGCGCACCAATATTGGTATTGGCAATGCAACTACGTTGACCGCCTCCTCTCTAGCCACCGCTGAAACTCCTGGTCGCAACCTAGAAGCTTCTGGCCACTACTAGAAGGCCACAACCAAATCTTCTAGCCATAGTAGAGAAGTACTACTAGCTGCTAGCAGCCAGAGGAGGAGAGGGGGAGAAGGGGGAGGACAAGGGTGACCAGAGTTGCCGTAGCCAGAGTTGCACACCACAATTGCCACCATCCCTAAAGTTAGAGTGGAAGGTGTGGGGTTTTGTTGAGGTGGCGTGGGCAGGGAGAGAAATAATGGGGTGTTTGGGGTTTCAAAAAAATAAAAAAAAGTACTAAAATATTTTTTGAAAATGGGGTATTTAGGGGTTTAATGGGGTGCATATAGACACATTATTTATTTTTATAAAATCTCACAGTGAAAAGGTGAGTAATATATACTATTATTAAAGTTAGAAGGGAGCTGATATTTTTATATAGAGTCCCGTTTATATGAGCCTGGGCTCATATAGCTTATGTGAGCTTGGGCCCTATGGGCCATCGGATTTGCATTCGGCAGCCCACAATACTTATTTGGTTTAAATGGCCATGAGTATTAGGCTCACATAGGCGTATATGAGCCCTGGCTCATATAAACTTTTCCCTTTTATATATTACCTAAATTACTCCTCTTGATTAGATACTCTATTTTTATCCCCTCTTACTTCTAGAATCATAGGAAAACAAAAGGAGAAGCCCTCCTCACACTTTAACTCAAGAAACCAAATGGAGAAGGATGGAGAAAGCCTCCCTTGTTTCATCTTAAAAATACTCCTCTAGAACCAATCTCCATAACACGCCTTGGATGCCAATCCGGCCAGCTTTACACTAGCACAAGGCTAGCCAAACTTTTGCATGTGTCCTCATTGCAACTAGGTTGAACAGCCCAAATTTGGTCAACTTGGTTACCCTCCTCTATAATGCTATCCCTCCACCTCTTGCGTCTTTCCTTGGCTACCCTCACTAGATTATGATATACCACAACTTGACTTCAGATTTTTCTTGCCAATGCCCAGCTCAATCTAAGACATGAAATGAAAGCCCACAAGGGCACATGGATCCAAATATTTGAGATTTCAACTTCCATGATCATTGAAACCTCTTTTATTGCGCTACGTTGGACTATTCATTTTTTTATGTTGTAATCTGTTCGAACTTAAATCCCAGGCTAGAGGAGCAGCTTTACAAACAAATTCCAACTTTTTCAAAGCTGGAAGACCATGGTCCTACTTCATACTACACCCTTCCTCTACATGGCTAAAATGACTTACTTTTGAAGCCAACTAGACATCGGGATCTTTCTTCTTTAGTGTCAAATGCAATGGTCAATGGGTGTCTATCCATTACAACGATTCACACAAGCATAGGGTTTACTTACTGAAATATTATACATGTATATATTTACATACATTCACACATTCATTATGCTTGGCAACTATGCCATATATATCTTATAAATATCACATACTATTATAGAAATCATATTCAAGAATTATGAACCGATGCACCATCGATGGCTTTATCGATGTGTCGGCCAGGGTGTTGATGATCATCGCGTCCTGTCAATGTGTTGAACCCTTATTGACATTAAATAGGTTGTAGAATCTCATCTTGCAAATGCCATAACCTACTCACTGGTCCCATTTCCGGTGATCATATCAACATTGACGTGACATAGTGTGTCGATGCTATTATTATTCATCTTCCTCCTAACACTGATATCATCACCAATGTGCCGACAATCATTTTGTTGATCGGGGAGAAGACAATAAAAAATGTACTAGTTTACCCAACACTCGCATACATTAAAAATTATTCTTTCCTCACTCACACCATAAACCATTATGAAAAACCATTATTTTTCTTATTTAATCATCATGAAATGAAAATATCTCATTTATTCTAAGCTTGGCATAATTATCAAGAAGTAACTACGTCATGCATTAGAATACATCAACAAACATATAATCCAATTAAAACCATTCATTTAAACCATTAAATAAGTAACAAGGTTAGCAATCCAACCTTTTCTCTTGATAAGAATCATAAGGTCTCCATAATTATGTTTCTTTCTCTACTTCCTCCATACTTTGACATGCCTTAAGTCTCTCCCTTTAACTCAGAGTCAAAATTTGAAAAGATTAGGGTCGTAAGGGTGCCAAAAGGTATTTGTAAGGGAGTAAAGTAATTGAATTCTAGTGAAACAGTGCACAAATAACCATGTGTAGCTATTTTTAATGGTAGTTTTGAACCCATCAACACATATGTCATTATTCACCAATGAGAACAAACGATGTCACTACTGACATGTTGAATACCGTTGATAGCAAAAATTAGGCTTCCCCAACATCTACACCAACATGACGATACATGCCAACAAAAGTATTTTATTCTTTAGCTGTTAGAAGCATCAACGTTTTGATGCCTATTATTGTGACTGTCGATGTGTGGGTGTCAATGTGGATAACATCACAAATAATAATTAAAAATAAATAATAATTCATCCATGCTAAACAATAAAATACATTAAAAATCCTTGGTATCACATATTGGATATTATTCCCAATTATACCATGATATTGTTAGGTTATTTTAGAAACTTCTCATTACCCTTCCTAGTAATGCATGAAATAAATAATATTTAATAATATACTAATCAAAGCATGTATTTCATACAGTTCATAAGCATCCATATATTATATCACATATAAAGTAACGAAATCATTAAGAATAGGTATATATGAGAAAAAATAGCATTCTTCACGAATTTGACATCTACTAAATTTGTAAAAGTCACCATAATAACATGTTTTTGGTAATTAAATCATATAGAATTATATTTATCTAAAAAATTCATGAAGATTTTATCGAATTCTATTGGAATAATAAGAGTTCTATAAAAAATATTGTATCCCAAAATTCAGTCATATGAATAATAAAATGGTATATTCAATTTGAAGGTCAATTCAGTTATTAGACCTACTCAATGGCCTCATAAAATTATGAAAAAAATTAAGAAAATCAATACAAGTTTTTTGCATCATAGTTAAAATTTTATACTCCATTCGTCCCAAATTTATAGCTACATTTGGAAAAATAGTTATTTTTATTAAATGGTAAAACCCACATTTAAGAGAAAGGAAAATAAGTTTATCATACTCTTTTTATAATACTCAATTACTAAAAATGAACAAAATGAAGTGATTAGTATGGAGCAAACTTTTTGTTAAATGGAGCTATGAATTTAGGACTGGGGGAGTAATTTGTTGACTTGTACATAATTACTTACAAACTTCCTGAATTTAGCCAAGAATGCAATGAGAATTAAATATTTCTATAAATTTATGAAAAGCTATGAAATTCAAAAAGATTACAAATTTAAACATAAAACTAAAGCATCCATCCTTAATACCCTAATTTAGCTAATGAAAGTTCATACTGCTACAAATCATAGGTAAGTTCCCTTACTTCCGATTTCCAAATCATACATGATTTTTGCAAACTCTCTTCCAAATAAAATAAAAAAATAAATTGATCACTAAATAATATATATATACTAATAAATTTAAGAAGAAATTCAAATGTCATAGCTGAAAGATATATACAAAAGAGAGAGAGATTAGAGAGTGAGGAAGTAGAGAAAGACATGCAGAGAGAGAGAGAGTGAGGGATGTGAGGAGAGAAAAAGGAGATGAACCAAAGGGGGATGAGTGGTCGAGTGAGAGGGGCAGGGTGTAACCCTATTTATAGAGGTTTCAACAAAAAAATGGATAAATATCAATTTTTATGAATAATCCTCCAATTTTTTAAATGATAATAAGAAGATAATTATAAAGTAAAATCTCTAAAAATCTCTTACTTACTTGAGAGAACTGATTTGATGAGCTATAACTTCAAGCATAAGAGAGAAGTCTTTTTTTCCAGCTAGAGAAGAATGAAACCGGTCAAGGATATAAGCATATATAGAAGCTTGTAATCTGCTCGAAAAAAGGGAGGTGTAAATATCTAAAATTAAACAAATGAAGAAAAGAATTTTGCTAAGTGTAGCTTGCATAGAAGAATATACAACTTTAATCTTCATTTGCCTCCTTCACACCCAAAGCAGAGGGAATAGTACTATGAGAGAATAGTAGAATGACATCTGCAAAAAACAAGTGAGAAACACCATCAGGTTTCCTTTGGACAGGAACATTAATTTTGATATTATTATGATACTTAGATAATGTCAAAAAAAGATAGTATAACCAGAACAAATAAAGAAGAGATATAATTGCAACTATTGATGAGCACACTAAAAGAGGCAGTAGAAAATTATTTTATAATCCAAAAACTCCAAATGAGGGGACAACAGAATCTGAAAGAGCTTTCTGAATAAAGTCTCATCTAACTTTGCCGTAGGCTTTTTTTGAATCCACCTTGATGTAAAATTCCTTAGCACTTCTTTTATTATGATAATTATGGAGAAACTCATGAGCTAGAAGAATATTATTAGAAATAGACATTCCTTTTAAAAAAGCCGCTTCATTAACACTAATAATTGATGGAAGGTCATAAGAAAACCTATTTGCTATGATCTTTGTATTGACTTCGTACAAGAAGTTACAAAGGGATATAGTTATGAATTTATCAAAATAGTTGGCTCCTTTGCCATTAGGAATGGGGGTCAAGAAGGTGTTCTTTAATCATTTTGTCAATCTTCCATAGGAGAAAAAAATGCATAACTGCCTTACAGAAATCATCTCCAAGACTATCCCAATATCTAACAAAAAATTCCTTAGAAAAGCCATCTTGGCCATTGGCTTTGTTAGAAGGTGAGGATAGGACAATCTTATAAATCTCATATGAAGTAATGGGGATTATAAGTGATTTGATATGATCTTCAATAAGGCGGGATTTTACATATGAAGTAACTAGAGGTATAGATGATGGAGTGAAGAGATGCTTGAAAAAAGAAAAAGCTTCCTTCCTAATGGCATTTGCAGTAACCAACTTATCACCTTCGAGCATTTTCAATAGAATGAATAAAGTTAGAAGACATATTTCTAGAAGTAACAACATTGAAAAAATTAGTACAACAATCCCCTTCAAGAAGCCATTTAACTCTGGATTTGTGTTTGTAAAAAGATTCTTCTCTTGCAAGCTCTGGTTATGGCTTTAGCTTCTTCTAAAATGTCAGTATAATTGAAGGGACTATTTTTAATCAAAAGCTGCCAACGCTGAAGGAAAACCTTAGCTTCATCAAAACTACTCTGATTATTCCCAAACTCTTCTCTATTCCCTTTTTTGATAGCCTACTTGAGAATTGTCAATTTTTGAACTATGATAAATGAAGGATTACCTTTGACATCACTATTCAAAGATGAATGAATAGCATCTCAGAAATCATATGTACTCATCTAGTAATTAAAAATCTGAAAGGCTTTTTCACCCAAATAGAAGATGAATTAAAATGAATCAATAAAGGATAATAATATGAAACATTAGGAAAGGATACAACGAACTGCCACACCAAGAATTAATTAATCAAACCAACATTGTAAAAGACTATCAATTTTAGAAACAATTCTTTTGTTGCCCAAACTTTTATTAGTCCAAGTGAAAAAAGAATCAAGATGCAACTCAAGTAAACCAAGATTTTGAACACTATTATTAACTTCTACAAGATAAGAAGCTGGAACAATATTACTTTCAATTTTTTTCCTGGATGGAAAATGAAAAATTGAAGTCACCACGTAGAAGCAAAGGAGAGGAAGTAATAGTGGAGTGATGCCCTCTCCAATGCCAAAGTTCCCTACAATCAAATAAGAGCTTTCTGCATAAACAAAAGTGCATTCAAATGAAAAATTATCTGATAGTGTATTGATGAGATAGTGAATAAATTGAGATCACTCCTCTACTTTCCTTATAAAATATAATGAAAAAATTTCATCCAACCCAAATTCAACCTGAGTGAGAAGATTGATAATTATCCAAAAAAGACCAAGTGGAAATAATGGAAACTTGAATCCTCTTAGCTCTCACTTCTTGTACACGGGTCTCATTGAGACCCATGATACCCACAAAGTTTTTTAGGATTAAGAAGCTAACAAAGGCAACCTTATTCAATTATTTAACCCCAACATTCTAGGTCATTATACTAATAAAAAAGATATAGAAGATTGACCTCGTCCAAGGCCAGACCTAAGTTCCATGTCAGAGAAATGTGACTACTTCACTGCTTTTTTCTTTTATTTTTCCTTGAGCTTTTACTATTAACTTCAATAAAATCATCTTGGGATAGTGATGTAGCTATATGAGATTCACTTATGTTCTCATTCAGAGTTGATAAATGATCATTAGCAGAGGGAGAAGAATACATAGAGTCAACGCCAATAATATGATTTGTGTGTAAGAACAGGAGATAAGTCCACATATAATTCACCTTTAAGAGTAGGATTTAAAGTAGTATTATGATCAGAATGAAGATTCTCATACTTAACACCTGATTGGCGGCTTGGATAGAAGGATCCAAAATAGAATTGTCTTCATTTGGTCTCTTCCTCAATGCTTCAACAAGAGAATTATTAGACTGATTAACACGATAAGGAATTTCATTCCTCAAATGCAATATTGACAGACCTTATGCCAATATGTGGCTCCTCTTGTGCCATATCCCTCTCATTTACTATGAATAACACTGACTGAGAAGGAATAGCATCAGGCTAAGGTATTTCACTTTGAGGAACTATACTAAGTAATACAAAATTGGTGTCTCTTGGGACCTTGGCTTGGGACATGTGCAAGCATGAGTAGAATGATCAAAACAACGATATTGAGTACAAATTAGTGGTTTCCACTCATAAATTATTTCTTGACAAAAAATTGAGTCATCCTCTGATAATATAAACCTGATCTCTACACATAGACAAGCAAAGGAGAGTCATTAGCGATTTTTAGTTAATTAGTCCATATACAATGGGGTTCCAATTGAACAGCAATATGACCAAAGTTCTTAGCACTTCAATACAACAAAGGAAGATTAGGAAGTCTAATCCACAACAGGATCAAACATAGCAAGTCTTTGACTAGTTTTGTGCTTGTTGTCTACGTCTCGAGAATCAAAGGTCGATTGACAATGGACTAGATTGACCCAAGCAATTTGGTACAATCCACTTCATTATTAAACTTAAATAGAAGAAAACCATCCGATAAGGAGATGATATAAAAAAATCTTACTTGTTTTCCACAATGAACACCTTCAAACCTATGTAGAAAGGTCTGCATCCCAACACATAGTCAATCAAAGTGTTTTTCCATTGCAAACCCTCTACTTCAACTTCGTCTTCATCGATTGCAATTTCAAGAGGGTTGCAAGAGTCATGGTAGTTGGGCAAAACTGAGTCTGTTGTGGTGAAGAATTCTTGGAAAAGGTTCTTCAATGAGCGCATGCATGGAGTTCTTACACCTGCCATGAGAGGAGAGGCACGAAGGAGCAAGAAGAGGGGAAGGAAAGAGGAGGGGAGAGGCTGACATGGCCAGAGGCAAGCCAAGAGGGGCACCGGCGGCTGCGACAATTAGGTAGGGAACTTAATCGCCCGAATCACCTAAAAACTTGCCTTATTTAGCATTCCCCCGATCCCATAACTACTCATTCTTTAGGTAAAAAAGGATATCCAAACCTCTTTTGAGTAGCACATTAACATTAAATTTAAACTTATATCAACAATAATATCTTATAATAATAGACCCTCTGTCCCACATTAATAACTCTATTTGGTTTTTTAAAATAATACTCCCTGTGTCCTATATTAATGGCTCCATTTAAAAAAATAGTAGTTTTTATTGAATGTTGAAACTCATATCTAAAAGAAGGGAAAATAAGCTTATGATACTCTTTTTTAATTAAATACTCAATCACTTATCTTGAACAAAATTGAGTTATTAATGTGGAACATAGTTTTTTATCAAATAGAGATATTAGATTAGGACCGAGAGAGTAGTTTATTTTGAATAACCAAATGTTGCTATTAATGTAGAATAAAAGGAGTACAAACTTTGCCCTTAAAAAATGAAATGATAGGCAATTCCGCCCAAAGCTTCAAACCCTACTAAGTGCAAAGTTTTAAATGTTAAACAAAGATTAACACATGCATCATGTGCAATTATAAGTTTCTACCTAAATTGGGCAAAGTAACCCTTTTCTGTTTTAAAAATAATTTTTTCATTTAAAAATTCATGGGTTGTATCTCTTGTGGGTCTACAATGAGGAAAATGATTGCATATTCAAGGTGTACTGAGGGCCCATGGAGTGACATGGTAGGAGGACTATCTGCCCAAGCCTAATCAGTCTCGATGGACAGAGCATCAACCAGCTGCTTAACGCAAACTGCCTCAACCAAATAGGAGACTAGACATGGTAGAGAAGTCATCTACTTAGTCTTTAAAACACTGTATTAGCATTTAACTATTGTACTTAGTCTTTATAACTATGTATTAGCATTTAACTATTGTACTTAGTCTTTATAACTCTGTATTAGCATTTAACTGCTGCTCCTTTTCTGTACCAAAGCAAAATAACGGACTTATTCCACAAACATATTTTTATTCCTGCAACCAAAATATTATTAATTGTTAAATACATGTTTGACCAGGTCTACCCTTTCCCCTTGGACCAATTAACTAGTTACTAGGTAGCTGAACTGGTTCAAAGCAACATAATCGGATATCACTATCTCACTTACATAACCATAATAGGAGAATTATCTTCCAGAAGAAATAATGCTATTCTGGAAGCAAAATCCAATTGATTTTCAGCTGATGTAAAAGTGGATTATATATATTTTGAGCTTTCAAGCTTAAAACATTAGGCTCCTCTCGCTTCACTCCATTTTTTGTCGTCCTAGTTGTCTTAAGGTTAAAATTTAAATGCCATCTTATGCATCAACCAGGAAATAATATATTCCTTTCATCCCATATTAATAGTTACATTTGAAAAATAAATTTTTTTATTAAATTATAAAACTCACATCTAAGACAAAGGAAAATAAGCTTATCACTCTTTTTAAGTACCTACCCAACTACTTAAATTGAACAAAATAAAAATATTAATATAGAATAAACTTTTCTACTAAATGAAGCTATTAATTTAAAACGTAGATGTCTAGTTGGCTTTAGTTTAGGGTAATATTATTATGTACTTTTCTCTAGAGTGTACCTCTTTGAGCTTGTCAAATTTTGATTTACATATAAAGAAATTTGGGACGGATGGAGTACTTAAGTATGCTAGATTACGAACCGAATGTGAAAAATCGGTGCCTCAAAGTAGGTACAAAAGTTTTTTTTTTAAAAAAGTTGCTACTAAAGTGTGTACATGCTGTTAACACGTACCCCAAGGTGTAAGGAAGACATAGACCCCCTTTTAATTTTATATGCCGTAAGCCCAATTATATCTGATTTGTGACACAGGAATCATCTAAGTATTGACGAATGAAGCATCATTGAAAATGTATTTTGATGAGATGATGCGCCATTCATCAATAGGTTGCACCTGCTTTCTTCACTTTCTTAATGTATTTTTTCCTTGCCAAGTCAAACATGCAATGCCTTATTTTATAAAACTTCTAAGATTAGCTAATTGAAGGTAGCAATTAAGGTATTTTCTCAAACAAAGTTACGGAAAATTAATGCAGAGAAGTATTCAACAGATTAAGTATTTTTGGTAGGGAAGAGAGAAGAAGCTGCTAAATATGGGATAAAAACAAAGAAGATGGAGACAAAAGAAGCTCTGCATGGACTGCGTCTGTTTTTTGCAAGCAGACTAAAACAACAGCAAAGAAAAAATTCATGTCTAGAATCAGTTGGTAGTCATTCAGATTAATATATTGAAAAATTGACTCAGTAAAACGGCTATCTTAATCAATTTCCATAACTTTTCTTCGTAGTAGGAGACAGGAACCTCGGCTTCTAGCTATAAAAAGCCCCTTATCCCATGGTTCTTCCACATAACCCAGAACATAATTTATCAGAGTCCTCAGAAAAACAAAGATGGCTACTTCCTCTCCAACTCTTGTTGTGCTTGCTCTCCTCTCCTTGGCTGCTTCACTTGCCATCGCATCTGATCCAAGTCCACTTCAAGACTTCTGTGTTGCTGACCGCAACTCCCCCGGTATGTTTATACACTCATGACTTCCCGTATGCAAGAAAAACATATAAGTTTCCGCACATCTACTGCGTGTGCACCTCCCTTTTTTTTGCTCGCACTGTTTATGCTCATCTTGGGAGATATTTGGTTTGTACTTTTTCAGTTCGCGTAAATGGCGTTGTATGCAAGGACCCAAAGATGGCTGCTCCAGAGGACTTTTTCTTGTCGGGGCTTAACATACCTGGCAACACTGACAACATAGTTGGATCAAATGTGACGATGGCGACTGTGAACCAGATAGCAGGCCTCAACACTCTGGGCATCTCCATGGTTAGGATTGACTATGCCCCATACGGCGAGAACCCTCCCCACACTCACCCAAGGGCCACTGAGATCCTTATTGTGCTGGAAGGAGAACTCTACGTTGGCTTTGTTACATCCAACCCTGAAAATCGTCTCATAAGCAAGGTCCTTAAGGAGGGGGATGTGTTTGTCTTCCCAGAGGGGCTCATCCATTTCCAGTTCAACCCAAGTCACTCCAACGCAGTGGCCATAGCCGCACTCAGCAGCCAAAACCCAGGTGTGATTACCATTGCCAATGCTGTCTTCGGATCGAAGCCACCCATCTCAGATGAGATCTTAGCGAGAGCATTTCAATTGGAGAAGAATGTAGTGGATGATCTCCAGTCTAAGTTTTGGGTGAACAACTAGAAGGCCACATTAGAAACAACCCATGATCAGTAGTCTATCCTATTCTAATTATTAGTTTATCCTGTTTTGAATAAGAAGGTTTCGTGGATTTGCTGTAATAAATGGAGCCCATTTGTCAGTGCTTGCAATTACATTGCCTTCGTATGGGATTTAATTGATGGCAAATGAAATGATGTCTTTTAATCTAGTGTGGAACTCGGGATTTTATACGAGGTATTAGTTCGATTCGGTTGGGTTTTGGTTCTCATTTTTTTTTATAATACGTAATCACTTGGTTTTTTTTGGAGGAACTGATAAATTTCGGTTGGGTTTTATCCAGTTCAATCCAATTCTGGATTTTTTGTGCAACTAATTACGCAAACTCCTTCAAATCTGATCCACATCCCATTACCAAGTGGAAATCAAGTCAGCTCCAATCCATCTTCTCCTCTATAAATGCAGGCCTTTTTCTCAACACTCCCCCACACCAAAGCCCAAACAAGCACAAGTCTCTGACGTCCTGATCCTGATCTCCCAACATGGCCATCTCCTTCACCCTGTCCAAAAGCCTCTCCCTCCTCTCAATTCTCCTCTCTCTCCTCCTCTGCTTCACCACCATCCATGCAACCCACGTACCAGGACACTTCGGCCCCCATTATTCCATTGTCCCCTCAGTAGCCTGTAGCAATCTGAATGTCCTACCCAGCTTGGCTGCAGGGGTGCCCATTGGGAGCCCCTACTATGCTATCAGCTCATACTACGCAGGCTGGTCCTCCCCTAATATCTTTTCCAACGTTGCAGCTATCTCCCCATTTGCTGCATACAACGTTCCCGCCATCGCTAGTCCTTCTGTGGGTGCTCAGCTTTTTAACCAATTGCTGGCCAACCGGCTCTAGCCAGGCATTCAACCAACAACAGGCCCATCAGCTTTTCAACCAGCTGGAGGCCAACCAGCTCTTCAACCAGCGGCAGGCCAACCAATTGTTGAACGCAGTGCAGGCCAACCAGCTGATGAACGTGCTGCAGGCCAATCACCTGATATCCCCAACAGCCAGCTGCGCTGTTGCTTATGCTTATCACCCCACACCGCTAGGGCTGCCATAGTCTACTGAAGGAGCTATGACGTAGAATAAGAGCTTCAAAATAAGTTAGTGTTTTCCTTTGCTACTGAATAAGATGAGAACTCAGATTATAAATGGACTTAGTTTTGTGACCAGTCTTTCTGCAGCGTAGACAGAACAATGATATATATATATACAAATAATAAGCAGCAAGATGCAAGAATTACCAATTAAATTTTAATTCAGATTAAACACACAAAATTCAGACTAACATTAAATTTTTTAATATTTGATTATGCAAGTTTAAATGGTGAAAACTGTCACCGTGTTCTTTCAACGTATCATTAAATGGGACCAAGATTTGGTTAAGTATTTTTACGTGTGAGGAAAAGAAGGAAGGTGAGCCAATGCCCTTGTTAGATATACTTGGGACGGTTGATTGAAATGGTCATATTACCAAGTTAGTTTGTGATGGATATTGCTTTTAATCTTTTTAACACTTTTTCTAATTGTATTAGACTCCGCGGTACAATAAACTCTCATCCTATGACTTTGGTCATATATAACCAGCATCTATTCATCTTGGTCTGATCAGCACATGATACACATGGTTTGTTTGTTTGATACTTTCACTTAAGTGCTGATTAATCCTAAAAAGTTGACAAGCATGCTCTGGTTGAAGAAGAAATTTGGGATGAGGAGCTATTTATAGTTGGATAGAGGCGGTCGCTACCTCCTAATACTAAAACAAATTATATGAATCAGTGGAAACGGTCGTTTTACTGAGTCAGTACTGCATATATTTACTGACTACCAACTTCATATGGAAATGGATTTTTTAATATTCTTATTATGTAATAGTCTGCTAGCAAAAAATGGACGCAGTCCATGCATGCTTTTCTTGCCATCATCTTGCTTATAGACTCTCTCATCTATAGTAATGGTTACGCCTTAAATCTTTCTATAATGTTATGCGAATTTTCTTTAGTCCAAAAAATAACATCTCAACTGCCACCTTTGATTAGTTATTAGTCCCAAAATTTGTATGAAAATGAGGAATCACACGTTTTTTACTTCGTAAGCACATGTTACATTAATAAAGAGAAGAAAGCAAGTGAAACTAATTCAATGATGCATCAGTCGTGTGTGTCTATATACATATGTAGATAGATAAATGGAAAAAGTTACCATTAGATAGATAAGTGAAAAAGTTAACATGAGCCCAGGTTGACACGTGTTACCCTTGAGCCTGAGTATCATAGGCAAAGGTGGCGAATCATCTATATACCCCAAAGAGTGATGTCTCTTGTTGGACTGAAATTTGATGGCCGACGGTGCCTGGGTACATACTAATGTGCGTGAGCACATGCTTATAGTAATGGGACTCAAGATATATGACTACAAGTGTTACTAATTGTAAATCTTTAGTTTCCTCCTAAAAATTATATATTTGCTTTAATGGCAAATATTTATCAGATACATTTTGTAACTCAAATTACATGAAATATGGCATGATACAACATGAAATATAAGAGTTCTTTTCGGCATCACGTGGCTGAAGAAGCTAATATTTTATATTCTCTAGATTTTAAACGCAAATGCCATATTAACTGTTTAGAGACAAAATTGCCCTTAAATTTTAAATAAACCTACTATTTACACATATTATAATAAATGAACACCAAAATAATGCGGCGTTGTTCTGGTAGAGAGGATTCATCGGCAGCAATCAAAACTCGCTGGCAGGAGGTGACCGGTGTTGGCTCACTGGCGAGTGCCATTGTTTAGTAAAAACCCATTTTTTTATACTCTAGAAGCTATTCAGGGCTCCAAAAGAATCATTTCGATGGGTTCGATCACCCTTAACCCCCATAATAGATAGGATTAATACTTGTATATATTACAACGGAGAGGTAAACAATTATGGTATGTATATAGGTGGAAAGGCACAATTGATGAACATTGATCCGTCAGTGAGGTTCAACGCACTACTGCTTTAAGTCAAAGAATGATTTTCCATCAATGGTAATGTGACTTTTAATTATTTAATTTCATTTTCTCAATCATCTATTAAATATGAATTAGAAGACGACGAGAACTTGCAATTAGTATTTTCTATTCATAAAAAGGCAAATAAGGAGGTGTAATCATTGTATACCGAGATGAAAGAGTCACCATTAGTAGAAAGGAATGAGACATTCAATATAGCCAAATCACCGATGGTAATGGCTCAGCCCAGCTCTAGTTTCGGATTACATACCAGAGTAAATGATACACAATTCACTATTGAAACTGTTAGGTAACAATGAATTTTAGATTACACAATATTATACTTTATCATGTACTAGAGCACACAATATTGAACCTATCGTATTTAGTTCAAATAATATGGTGTGAAGAAAAAACACGATATTTATAATATCACATAAGTAATATTGCAACCTACATATGGGATATAACACAAATTCTTTTCAGCGTAAATGTAATAACATGACCTATATAATAACGTGTTATTGCTAACACGATACGATTTGTAAACATGTAACCGAATATACGATGTTGAGCTATATCACATATTGATTAACACATTAATATCCAATATAGATTAAGAGAACCTGTAAACAATCCAATGCCTACAAAACCTATGATAGAAGTCAATTAGACTGAATAAGAAAAAATGTTGCCAACGATGGGTGCGATGAGGACTCCATTTGATAACTATGAACCCCCATACAATCCTTATAATTACGATAACGAAGAATTTGAAAAAGTGTGGGGTAATGGTCAATGGAATGAGAATGATATAATTGACATGGAAAGTATATCTGACCATGAAGAATTTAGACACAGTGAAGTACCCAGTAACTTTGACGTTGAGGCCAAGGCAAAGTGGAAGACAATCAATTATCTCAACCTGTTGGAACCAAATATTAGTGAGGGCAAGGTAGTGGCTCGTAGTTTGCAAGCAAAGGACTACAAGAATCTACTCAAAATGGGCACACACCTGTTACATTTTAAGAAGGTTTTGATCAACCTAGCAATAAAGGTGAATTTTACTTATCGTGTTGTGGATGAGAGCATGAATACGTATGCCGCAAAGTGCTCCAATTAATCTTGTAATTAGTACATAAGGACTTCAAATATAGAGATCATATGACTGAGATGAGGTTAGTGTCCAACCATTTGTGTAGAATGTAAAGAAGGTCAACTAACCATCCTCTAGCATCACACATTTGGATTGCGAGAAAATGTTATAGGTTGTTTAAATATTCAGTAGATATTACATGGAAAAGTATAATAAGTTATATTTCAAAACAATGGGGTATAATGGCGAACTACAAGAAATATTGGTGTGCAGGTAAAGATAACTTATTAGACTCATTACACCGTGTGTTCCGTAGCACGACATTTGAATATGACATGTTATCGGGCACACGAGAAGCCTATGGTCGCATTTTCTTACAACTTGACCTGATTACCTATCGTGTTAACATGAACACGATGTTTAAATGGTTCAGGTTTACAATATCACAACTTTGAACGTTGTCATGTTATCGGGGACATGACCAATTAACTTGTCGTATAACCTTTATTATAATGTTAACAATTTAATATTCAGTTGTGCAGATAAATCACTAAATAATTTAATAGATGGGGACCCAGACGAATCCTATATCATACTTCTTGCATATGTTATTCAGATAGAAAGGAAAGATCTAGGATGTACAGTTGTTCCAATTAGATCATGTGATATTCCCAGACCTATATGGATGTACAATTTTGAAATAGTATTTTAGATGTTTGGGTTGTTGTAAGAGCGTTTAGAACAACACTGAGGCCATTGCTAATGGTAGATGCAACTTTCTTGAAGAAAAAGTATCTTGGTTAGCTATTGATAGCAACTACACTAGACAAGGCCAATAATATACTATGTGTCGCATTTGCAGTGGTTGAGAACATGTGTGAGAAAATATGGTGCTGGTTTCTTGAATTACTTAGAAATAATCTATTTTCTGATCCTCCACCCAAGTTGGATATAATTGTTTCTGACATAATGAAGGGCTTTGTTGTAACGCCCGAGATTTTTCATCCCTTTTTCTCAAAACTCATAGAAATTTTTTTTTTATTTTTTTATAAATCGGAGTCAAAACGATAAAATCAAAACCTGTTTATAATTTAAAACATCGTACGGTTAAACATCGTACTGTCAAATCAAATATCCTCAGGCGCTACCCGAAAACACACGTACGAATAAATTCTGCTATGATCATAGACTTTTAAATACAAATCACTCCCGGGCATCCCTGAGTACAAGTCCCATAACAGTCCACAGACTAATCCAATCGAAAGTCCAGATAAACATCATGATGTCTCATCTCACCCAATACAGGAGATCGTGGCACAAATAAACTCGCAGAGAGTCAAGCTGATACCTGAGTCAACGGGAATCAATCCACCGCTGAAACGAGCGTCCATCTCCAGGAGCTCTCTGCACAACCTGCAAAACCTCCCGTACAACGGGGCTAAAAAATAGTAGGGTGAGTATTTTCATACTCAGTAGGAAAATATTCATACTCAGTAGGAAAATACCCAGTAGGGGAAATCCCAAACGGTGAACTCCATAAGTTCAGAAATCATGCGTCATGCAACTCAAACATGAAGCAGAAGCATATCAATATCATGCTCAAATTCATACAAACATGCCATATGCACCAACGTGCTACAGACATACCGAAGGCACCATCGTGCCAAAATCATACCAAAGGCACCAACGTGCCAAAGCATACTATTCAATCAACTTACACAAACACCCTTATCCAGGGTCATACAACTTACTCGTACCACCGTACGCATACGCATACAACATACGCATACTTGTACGACCTTACTCGTACAATCATATGCTCACTCATGCAGCTTACCCATACATGTACGACCTTACTCGTACAATCAGACTCGTACGACCTCACTCGTACAGTCTGCACAAAATCATACTTACTGTCTTACTCAGAAACATATTTTCACAATCGTACTCATACTCTTACAGTCGTGCTCATACTCATACGCTTACAGTCTTACTCATACTCATACACTTACAGTCCTGCTCATACTCATACAGTCGTACTCACACTCATACAGTCGTACTCATAATCGTACACATATCAACGACCACTGAAGCTCATTACCACTAATAAGCTCCAGCGTCGAAATGGAAAAGAATGCCACTGGGGCAACACCTTAACCTCCGGGGAGTGACTAGACGCCATGGACTTTTCCGAAGGTAAGGCACACCAATGCTCATGGGGCACTGGATCAAACAAGTAAGAGTAGATCCATGATACTACTTACCTGAGCGCGCAAACATAAACACCCACACATAAGGGGTCATACAGTTGCCCACCATAATGGGTCTTATAGTGCCAGAGAATTGCCCACCATAATGGGTCTTATAGTACCATTGCCACTCTTGGGTAGAAAACATACAGTGCCACTTGGGCAGAAACATACAGTGCCACTCTTGGGCGAAAACATACAACGCTCTCAACAGAGCATCAAACGTCTGGGCTTACACAGCACACAGACCAAATCAGAAACATACGTCGCTCTCAGCGAGCATCGTACGTCTGGGCTTCATACAGCACGCAGACAAAGTCAGAAACGTACATCGCTCTCAACAGAGCATCAAACGTCTGGGCTTATACAGCACGCAGACCAAATCAGAAACGTCGCTCTCAGCAGAGCATCAGACGTCCGGTGCTCTACATAGCACACAGACAACATCCCGCAGGATAAACACTATGGCAAGACATGATAAATGCTCGGCCAACTCATCAGCGGCCAGCTCAAACACGGAACTTAATCCGTCGAACCCTCAGGTCTCAAACTCACAATGCTATCATTAGCTGTGCTTATAATTCTAGTTTGAATTAAGTATATTATGCGGTGCAATTATGCCACACAAACTCACAGTCCTCAACTGGTCACACCGAAGCTGAGCCCGATCGAAACCCCAGTTCGTCAAGGCAGCAGACTTCACTTACCCGTCCACATCATGGACAAAACTCACCGTACAACAAACCCTTACAGTCTTACACTTCGCCATCCATCTTATGGCCAAAACCTCTTACACTGACATCCTCAAATAACGCTCCTCAGAGCCAACCCAGTTGTCGCCCTCTTACTTATATCTCACTTATTATACTTACTTTTCACTTCATAATCTGTACGTTATGCTTGTACAATTATGAACACTCTTACTGTCTGACAAATGCCCAACATATAATCCACCCCAAACTGATCCATTCTAATCCTTGCCCATCATACTCATATCCTCTGTCATACGCTTACACAACCGCATCCAAATTCAGACAGAGCTTCTGTCACCTCTTACTGTCCATCGCCCATACCTCTGCCCACAAACACATACGCACATCCAAAGCATAGGCAAAGTGCCATCATACATACGTATGTCTCACACATACGTATAACATACACATACGGTCATACATACATAACTTACAAACATGCACGCTAGCCATCACTAGCACATGCATCCACACGTCAAACATGCACGCTAGCCATCACTAGCATATGCATACATTCACACATACACCAAACATGCACGCTAGCCGTCACTAGCACATGCATACATCAAACGTACACGCTAGTCATCTCTAGCACGTGCACACACACATTCATACATACCTCAAACATGCACGCTAGCCATCACTAGCACGTGCATAACCCATACATAGCATACTGACATATTTGCTAGCCATCGCCAGCGCATACATAATCCACATCCATAAAACATGCATACATCTCATGCATATCAATCATACCATACAATCATGCTTACACGCACATCATGCAATCGGATCATTACTTAACATTCAAGCATGGAATCATACAATCCTAGCATGCTGCTACTCATTCAAAGCATGCTTCATGAATTTACGAGTTCAAAGCTCCCCTAGCTCGTAATCATGACGTTCGATGGCGAGCACACGACGGTGGCAGCGTCGGCGGCGGAGTTGGCGGTCAAACCGTTGCCTAGCTGAGAGAGCTGCTGTCCCGAGGATTTTAGGATGCGCCGGAACTATCACGGCCAAATAGAGTGTCAGAACTCAATGCGGTAAAACCCGC